>JAPDPK010000053.1:607500-2015274 GCA_031772115.1 Heritiera littoralis | reverse complement strand
ACATTAAAGTACAAGGACATGAAACATTATTATTATTATTATTATTATTATTATTATCTAATATTGCCTTTAGAATTTTTAAATTTTACAAGTGAAGTTAATACAGTAACACATATTTTTAAAAAATTAAAAAAATTAAGTGAGATATGTGTCACAAACTTATTATTTTAACTTCACTTGTAGAGTCTAATATGTGTGTCAGTAGATGATCTTTTTAGAAATAATGATAATAATAATAATAATAATAATAAATTTTTGAAAAAAAAAATTATTTGCAAAATAAAGATGAAAAACAGATTAAAAAAAAACTGGAGAAAGGAGTCAATAAGAGAGTAGGGGGAAAAAAGAAGAAAGAGGGCTGTTGACTTGCCCTTAGGTAAGCCAAATTGATGTTTGGTAAAAAGAACGACGGAGGTGAAATGAAAATGACAAATAACTATTAAGGACAGTAACCTAAAAATGAATTAATAAAATATTTTTATATCATTTAACATTTAAATTCTAATAAATTTGGTTCAATCAAAACATTGACACATATTATTTCATATTAAAAATGATAATATATTTAATGGTACTTTATTCGATTATTTACTGACTTAATTATGTATTTATTTATATAATTATATATTTTCATTGTTTGGTTGGATTTATATTTATAATGCTATAATTATTTGATTTCACATGTAATTAATCATATTTATAATTATTTTGTGCAATTAATTATATTCTATAAATATTTATTTATATAATTATTCAATTTTTTATAATGTTATTTATTTGTTCTTTTTTTTTTGTTACAATCCCTTAATGTTCTATTTAAATCTTGTTTGAATCCAACCTGATCCAAAAAATTTCTAATGACGGTGTCTCAATGGATCTTTAACCCATTCCCTCATTCTGCCTTCCAATGAAAAAAAGAAAAAGTGAAGGATGGTTTTAAGATCCCAATGTAACCAAGCATGTGTGGAGTAAAGTTAGGAGAGATTTGGAGAAATTTTGAAAAAGCAATCTTTGTATTCATCTTAAATAGTGAAAATTTCCTTGCCCTTTTAAATAAGTAGAAATTGAATTTTAAAATTTTAAATGTTTTGATTGAAATAAAATTTTCTCTTAAAATGTCTTATTCAAATGGGCCTCTTGGCCTTTTCTGACCTATTATTATACACCCATTTACTTACTATGTAAAACAAAGTAAAAATTAAAAAAATCCTCCAAATGGAGCTTGGGTGTTTTAATTTGGTCTGATAATGTGATTTGAATTTGTATTCAAATAATCTACTAAAAGAAACATAGTGATTAAGATTATAATTCAAATAAATATTTGAGGAAAAAAAATTTAATTTATTTAAGGATGTTTAATATAGGAAATAAATTAAAATTAGATACTGTTTAATTAATTTAATAAAAATAAAATGTTCAAAAAATAAAAATAAATAGTAATTTTAAAAAGAATTTAAAATTTGTTATCAATTACATAATTTACTATTGTATTTGAGTAGTATTTTGTGGAAAACTAGTTTTACTTTTATAATATATATTCAAACATATTTTATTTTATCAAGTCTTGTGTTTAAAGCAATTAATGATTTGTTAATTTTTGTTAATGTGATGAATTATTATCAGGAGGTTCAATTATCTACTTTCAAGGAGTTTTTACGGAATGCAAAAAATCTTACTCTGAAAAGAATTGGGGATCTTCAGAAAAATCTAATTCCAGATGTATATGTTATTTTATCTGGTCTTGTGAATTAAGCAATTAATGGTTTTGTGATTTTTGTTTAGGTGATGAATTATTATGAGGGGGTTCGATTATCTACTTTCAAAGAGTTCTTATGGACTGCAAATGTGGATGTAGATCTACAAGGATTAACTTCCCTTAGCCTTGAAGATTGCGAGGATCTTGAATGCTTGGCAAATACGGCTGATGAAGAGCATGTACCAACTAGTGAAGTGTTCACTAATTTGGTGGAATTAAGATTGAAAAACATGATTGGTTTGAAAGTGTTGTGGAACGGTCAGCCTTCAAGGGGTTTCCTGCAAAATCTCAAAAGCTTGGGAGTTGAAAGCTGTGAAAAGTTGGAAGAGATATTCGGAATTGATGAGCTTCTATGTAACACGGAACAAAATCAACCACCGCTACTCTCAAATTTGGACTCTTTGAATATAGAGTCAGCGCCAGAATTGAGATGGATAGTAAAAGGCCCCACCCAATATGTCAGCCTCCGAAGTCTGAAGTTTGTGTCAATAGAGAAGTGCAACAAATTGGAATCTCTTTTCTCGTCCTCCCTTATTCCAAGCTTGAGTCTGCTGGAAGACCTCCGTATATGTCAATGTGATGAATTGAAAACGCTTTTCACGGAGGATGAAACAGAATCCAACACGCTATGCATGCCAAACTTGGAAAGTTTGTGGATAACTAACTGCCCAACACTACAATATGTCGGTGCAGAAAACTGTTTTATCAAAGCACCAGCTTTGAAAAGTTTAGAAGTCATTGGCTGTCCTCAATTGTCGAATTTCACTATTCAGCTAGACGAGCTGCTTCAATATTCAAAGGTAACACTTCTTTTTTTTATTATTTCATTTTTTTGTTTTGTTTTTGTTTTATATACTTGTTGATTAGTTAGATGATTGTATATGTGTCCCTCAACTAGTGTAGCTTAAAAATCAATATGGTCACATTTTATACATTCTTTTTTGACATGCATATTTATTTAAATTTAGAATGAACTTATAGTGGTGCTTTTATTTTTAATCTTGATAAGTCTTGCGTCTATATACTTTCTTTTTCTTTTGGAAACATGTAAATAATGAATTTTACTACATGATTCCACATAAGTTAATATAAAAAATAAAATATTTGAGTATACCTTGTTAATTGATATAAAAAAAATATATAAAAGAGTAACTTGCTCTTTCTTTTACACAGCATTTTGAAGAATGTATAGATGACGCCAGTTCATGCAACAGCCACCTGAGAGAAGGATCACCAAACATGATCAATTTTGAACAACTATTTCAGCCTCCAACTGCAGATAACTTCACGTCAAGTATAAACTATGTGACACTGGAAGATCTGATTGGGCTACGATATATCTGGAAGGGTCCCATCCAAGTTGTACTAACCAACCTTGAAGATTTGTGCGTATACAACTGCAAGAAACTGACATATATCTTCCCAGCAATGTTTGCTGGAAAGCTGCCAAAATTGCGCTCTCTAAAAATACGGGAGTGTGAGAACCTGGAGCAAATAATTGTGAATGACGCCACATGCGCATCGTCATCACAAGGTCATGACGAAGATGAAACGGGCCTAAAATATGAGAAGGAAGCATTGGTGTTCCCTAAATTAGAAGCACTGCACCTTATAGAGTTGCCAAGCCTCTTGAGTTTCAGTCCTGTGGGTTCTCATTTGGTATTTCCATCTCTGAAGTCATTAGAGATTAAAGATTGTTCTCGGATGATTACAAGTTTCACTGTCGATTCAATATTTGTGCATGCTGAAACAAAGGTATTTATCTATCCAACACTTATGATTTTTAAATTATTTTATTGTTCTTTAATGTATATGTCAATAACAAAAAGTATAGATAATAGCATGAAAAGCTGCATCGATCATATAAAAGACTTGCATGTATTACATGCATGGAAGCATTGAAATTAACATTACCATCTATAAGCTTTAAAATCGAGTTTGTCCCATTATTTGAGTTGGGATGAAAGATAAGTAGGCTGTTTTGACATAATTTATCTCTGATCTAGATAATTTGATAAAATATACGAAGCTAATATTTCTTGGTTGTCAAACTTTGTAAAAATAAAAAGAATATAGAGAAGGAAATATTTTTATATTATGTTTGGCACATAGAATGATGAATAGGATAAGATGATAATCATCTTATCTTATATTTGATGCACAAATTAAAAGAAAGATTGGATTGCAAAGAAGATTAGTCATTTTTCTAGTATAGGATAACTCAATCATCCGCAAAAGATAATGCTTATTTTTAATCTAATGTAATTAAAAATAAATAATCATATTTTATTTATTTTATCTTCAAAATTTATATTTAAAATTTAACTTAACATTTAATAAAATAATAATGATTATTGTTTAATTATTTAATCTAAATTATTTTTTCTTTTTTTCTTCTTTATTCATTTTTTACAATTTTTTTGTTTTTTTTTCTTGTTTCTGAATAAAGAAAAACTATAATTTTGGTAATATAATATTTTCTTGAACAATTAATTTTTTTCAAAAATTATTTTTTGAAAATAATCAAAATTTTTAAATTATTTTTTTACAAATAAATTCTTAAACATAAAAATTATTATAAAATATATTTTTTACTATTTTTTCTTACTTTAAATTTTATTTTTTTCTCTTTTTTATTTTTCTTTCTTAGTTTCTTTTTCTTTTTGCTGGTAGGGAAAAAAAAGAAGAAAAAGAAAGAAAAGAAAAATAACTGTTAACCATAAAATTATTAGAAATTATATATTTTTTAGTTTATAAAATTTAAATTATTAAATGTAACTTGTATTTCTCCCTTTTTTTCTCCTTTTTTTTTCCTTCTAATCGGTTAAAAAAGAAAGAAGAGGAATAAACCATAAAAATAATAAATATATATATATTTAAGAGTTGTCTTTTTGAAAAATTAACGAAATTAAAAATAAACTTATTTCTTAGAAAAAGTCATTTTTCTAAAACAAATTTATTTAACTTACAATCAAAGAAATTAGTTTAAATTCAAATCATATAAAGAAGAAAAACAAAAAAGGAAAGAAAATAAAAAAAGTGAAAAAATACAAAGAATTTTTTTTATAAAAATTCACACAATAAATTGATAATATTGACTACATATTTTCATTAATATAATATACAGAGCAATAACTCGGATTATTGGGTTATCTAAACAACAGACTCCTCTTACAACACTAATTAATACACCTTAAACCCAAAAACCATAGAAAAATATGTTCAATCAGCTCCCACATAGCTAGAGAATCTGCAGTGGAGTTTGAATCCCTAATATGCACAAAGCCAGCCATATCAATCTCATCCAAAACATTCATTTAATCACTCTCAATGATCCAAGATCACCATAGCCCAAAAGATCACCAACTTCTTACCAAAGGTGTGATCTAATCAGCATGTATAAATCATCATGATTTTTGAAGTGATCACCTCATATCAAACACCAATAAAAGCTTTTAACAGTGTGACGATGGTATGCACGGGCATGCAGGGCAACTTGCCCAAGCTGGTCATTAGCATTTATTTCTTTTCTATATGAAATTCAACATTTTCCTTTGATTTATATAATATTATCAACCAATTTAAAATGGCTGTGAAGGCATCCCCACTAGATGATGCTAGTACCTCAGAACGAGATATTTGTTGGCCAATTGTAGAGGATGGACTTAAAGCTGCAGTGGAGATGGTGAAGATGCAGATAAAGATAAGGAAGAAGATGGAATTTGACAATTGAAGTGAAAAATGTTGGAAAAGCACAGAGTTGAGTGTAAGTATAGCATCATCCACCTTCCTTCTCATCTTTTTTCTTTTTTAAGTTCTGTGAATATTGAATAATATATATTGTACAAACAATAGGTTGTTGATGTTAGCTTTATGCATGGAGAGATCGATGAGTAGGCAGCCAAATTTCTACGCTTCGGCCTGTATTTCGTTGTGAAAGATTCTTATGGTGTTTTATTTACCATCTTTAAGGGTTTGATATGTTCATTTCCTTTAAAAACACGGTAAAAGATTGGAATACTAAACATTTATTGTCTGCTTCTCTTTGGACTTTAGCTAGTCATAGTGGCATTAAAATTAAAGTTCCATTATTACATGAGCTTCACTTATGTGTTTTCTTGTTTTGTTTACTTATTTTTACTTAGCCATAAGAGATTTTTTTATAGTAAACCATAAAAGATATTTGTTATATTAATTTGCCTCCCTTAATGAACAAAGTCAACCGTCCCAATCCTACTTCTAATACTGTCAATTTCATTTTGTTTTAGCACACTAAAACAAACATAGTTTCAAGGGCATGAAATTTGGCCGTAACAACTACAATGTTAAAGTCTCCTTGTCTCCTTGCTCATTCTCTTTACCGAAAACTAGAAGATCAAATCCTCTGACTTTTGAAATCAACTCAAAATCTCTGTCAAATCACTCTCTCTCTTATAAGATTTCAAGCTAATTTCTCCTAATATTTGAAAATCATACCCTAACTTTTGAATGTTGACTCTCACATCGTCATCGTCATCTCCGCCACCGTCTACTCATCTTGTCACCGCCGCCATCATTTCGTCGGCAAGTTAATTTATTGAAGATAAGGTTTTTGGTATTT
Organism: Heritiera littoralis; assembly: GCA_031772115.1. Lineage (NCBI taxonomy): Eukaryota > Viridiplantae > Streptophyta > Magnoliopsida > Malvales > Malvaceae > Heritiera > Heritiera littoralis. The sequence goes on along the minus strand of JAPDPK010000053.1, from coordinate 2,008,918 downwards.
TCTAGCAGTGGATATCTCAGTTTCTGTCCAGAACTAAATCTTTAATTTCATTACATCTTAATGTACATTTCCAGTTTTTTCCGCGATCTATATACGGATTTAATGGAATTAAACTTTGCCTGTAGAATGAATTCTTCTAGAATGATGGAATAATTGCGTTGTCCATTGCAAGTGCTTGATTCTCGGATATGTGCATCGTTTTTCTTTTTGATTTTTTGATCTCAAAGTTTTGGTTCCTAGGGATTTTTTTTTCCAAATTTTCTCTTTAATTGTTTCTTTTAATGATTTTAATTTCTCGATTATAGAAAATTTGGTAAAGTTTGATTCTTAGCTTTATTTGATTTTCCAAGTTTTGGTAAAGTGTTCCACATTTTAGTGTTGCTGGTTGCTTATCATATGCACTTAGTATTGCTGTTACTGTTAATCTTTCATAAACCCGCGAATCTTCTAATTATTTCTGATAAATGAAGATAATTGAATTTTTATCGTTATTACTGCAGTAATTCTTAAAGTTAAAACTGGAATAAGCAATCTTATGTGTGTTTTTCCTTTCTTGGAATAAGCTGAATTTCCTTTTTCCCTATGTTTGGATGAGCAATCAAATGAGAATTTGTCAACACTAGATCTGTTGAAAAGGCATATTAGTCGAGCTAAAAAGGTAGTTTAGATCGATGCAACTTTCTTTCTTTAAAATTTGGCTTGTTCTCGTGAAATTTAGCTGCTATAATCATTTTGTATTGATGCCTGAAAATCAAAACGTTAATCTGTAATTGTTCTTTGTGTTCCATCAGGTCTTTCTAGGAGCACATGATACATGCTTTTTACTATCTAGTTCTGTATTAACTCAGTTTAAATTAATGGGAAGTTATGAAAGCATTATGTACTTTTCTTAGGTGTAGATTGACTTTCATCTTCTTTGAAGATGTTATTGGAATGCAAAATTTGTGCGATTTCACCTTTACAAGCTGAAGGAAAATGTTAAGTTGGTAACTAAGTCATAGAGAGAACAAGCCTTGCTGGTATGAATAGGATGTTTGGATAATGCATGGAACAAGCCTGTGTAAAATTTGGAGATTGTATGGGAAAACCTCTCAACCTATTATACTTGGGTGTTCTAGAGTAAATTTTTTTAATTTTATGATTGGTTTTCTTTCTTTCTTTTTTGGTTGCAAGAAAATGTATATAAATGCCTTACTACATATTTGCTGGTAGATTACGACTTTTCTAACTTAATGTTAACAGGGCCGGGGAGGGAAATTCAGAATACATTCCGTAGTAATGTTCTCTACGAGATTAGACAAGTTGGATGATGGCAGACTTACCAGGTTAATTGCACAACAGCTTGCAAATTTGGAAACTTGCAGTTTTAGTGATTTTAGTTTTAGGAGGAATTATTTTGCAAATATTGGTTAGTAATGCATTTCTCTATTAATTTACTAGCTTTGCATTGTTTGCCTCAAAATGTTTTCATACCATTTGTTCTGATTCCTTCTGTATGATGTGTCAGACATGTGCTCTTTACAATAATTGGTGGCCAATGTTGACTGTTAAGTGAATGTAAAGCTCATGATCTTGGTTTTCTGTTTCTAATAATTAATTCATGGCAACTTTTGGTTTTTTGGTGTTTACAGAACCTTTAAGAAAAATTATGTGGGGAATTGCTCTAGCATTGGGCGGACTGCCAGATGAATTTGAAGGCGAGATATCAATGATGCATTTTGGGTGAGTTACCTTAGTCTTTATACATACCAACAACCTACAACCTATAAGTATATTTAATTGAAATGTTATAGATAAGCAGCAAAGCAGAATAAGTTGATATTAGACTCAATATTTTCTTGCGGGGACATTGATTATTTGTTCTTTCTCTGACAGACTGTCTACTGGTCCTAAAGCTTTATGGAGTTAGAAGTTTTGGTAAACCAGTTGTAAATTTGCAGTCTGAGATTTGGTGTTTTGTAATTATTTCTTTGCATAGATCATGAAGTTCCTGATTTGTCTTTGGAGTTTAACTAGAACTTTTGTAATATCATGTAAGTGCCTACAGTATATCCTGCACCTTGAAGTCTTATTTTTTTTTACGGTGTCATAGTCTTGGATACATTTGAAACTTTTGAATCTTCGTTTTAGTGATTCATGAAAATATTTTGCGCTCTGCTATATTTCTTGAGGAATTCATGTGTTTGGCTTGTGTAACTCCTATTGCACATTAAAAAGTCCATGGGAAATGGCGTGCCGTGTATTGTGCCTGGGCTTTTGAATGCATATCTGCTGTATCGCTCATGAGGCCCAATACATTAAGGCTTATGTCTGCTAGTAAATATTGGCTGCTGGAGGTACATGTTTATCAACACTAACATGATATGATATTTCTTTGGTATATGTTTAGATGATTCGTATTGACAGATTTGTTAATTAGCTATGTTTCATTTAATGTGGTCTATGTAACACGACTACAAAATAAGCTCTTATTCACTAAATTCAGTTTCAGTGCACTTTCTTTCTGAATAGTATTAATTTATATATAGATAATGCATATAGATGATTCCCATACTTAGTCAATCGAACTTGATACTGAAATGTTTCAACCTGATTTGATTATATCTCTATACTTGACTCGTAACACCAAAATCAATTAAGAGTTTTATAAATAATATAGATAATGCATGTTAATTTATTTAATGAAAGTAATTCAATACAATTATAACTCTTTCTTATTTATCACACACCTTTTATTAGTAATTAGATTTAAACTCGTGTAATGCATGGTAATAATTATTAATTTATAATAATTTTAAAGAAGTAAAATGGAATTTAAAAAAATTATTTTAAAATACATGTTAAATAATGTATTAAAAAAATTTGTGCATATACAAAATGCACAAATTAAAAAATAATTCAAAATTAAATACTAATTAAAAAATTATAGAAATTTAAATATTACAAATCTTAATATATTTAAATAGCTACAATTTTAATGAAAATGATTTTTAATAAACATTATATATATATATATATATATATATTCATATGAAAATTAACATGTAAAGTTTGACAAATCAAATTAAATTTTAAATGGAATAAAAGAATAAAAGAATTAAGAAACAAAAAATGAAAATAATCAAAATATAAAAATGAAAAAAAATAAAATCAAGCTCGAGCTTGAAAATAAATTATTTAATCGGGCCTAGGCTTAAATTTAAGTCTGAAAGATCAGATCGAATGAGGTCAGATCGGGCTTGGGCCTAGATATAGTCTATCAATATATAGTCTAGGCTTGGCCCGAACTTGACCTAACTCAAACCCTAGACACTTCTACATAGGGGGAGGTCTTGCATTCGAATCTTCATTAGATCAAGCTCCTTTGGGCCAAAGCCCGTCATGTAGTGTGAGTGGAAATTAATCTTATACCTAATATGATATCGAAACACTACATGGTTTACACCAAAAAAATTAACATCTAACAGGAAAATTAATTTGGTTAAGTGACAAGAAAATTAATTTGTAGAATGTGATAATGAATCATGTTTAACTGAATACTTTTAGAAGTGATTTCAAATATAATAATATAATTTGTTTGGTTGTCCAAAATGTGAGCCTCCTAATAATCTTTGAGAAATTGTATTTACAAAGGAAACTAATTATTTGTATTTTGAAAATATCATATGACAAGTTTTGACATTTTTTAATTCATGAAATTATATTCATCTATTCATTTTCTAATTCAACTTCTAATTCATCAAAATATTTTGTTGTTATTTTTTAAATTAATCTTTTTGTTAGATGTTAATAGCTCTTTGTTAATTATGTAAATTTTTAATTTTTTTTATTAATCTAAGTTAAATAAACGAGTAAATTGATTTAATAAGAATTGACTTTTGAGTAAATTAAGTTTATCAAAGTTAATCTGGTGAGAATAAGTGTAAGAGAGCCATTATATGTTTAAAAGAAATGATATGTCATTATTTTATTTGTGCCTAAAACACTTATTTTTTTTAGAATCATTTTAATATAAATTATTCTCATAAACTATTACCCATTAAGTGTACCAAAAAAAAATTTACCCATTAAGGGGCGTGTGGTTGGGGGGAATTTAGGATTCCCCTAGTAATTTTTTTTTACCAACAGTAGATTACCATGTTTGGTTTGCGGAATAGGATTTTGGCCAGTAATTTTTTTTACCAACAGTGCAAAACAGTGCAAAAATGGGGGGAAAATGATTCCCCCCTCATCTTGAGGTATTTTTGTTTCCGAGGGGAATCCAATTTTTTTGTCAATTTTACCCTCCAATAATTATATTTTGTTTCCATTTTACCCCTAAACCTATCTAATATTACAACCATGTTTTTTTCTTATTTTGATGAAGAGAAAAATGAATTTAAAATCAAATAGACCAATAATAAGATGGACCCTATGATTTTTGATTAATCAAAATCAATTTAATATAGTAATAGTTTGTTAAATCAAAATAATTTACATAACAAAATCTTATAAAAAAAAGGGACAAAATAAATAAATAAATAAATAAATAAATAAATAATTTAAATATAAATAAATAAATGAGTATCTAAATCTTTTTCTTTTAATTCAAGTTATCAAACCCAACGTTAATTCAAATATGAAGAGGGAAAGATTTAAGAAGGCAATCCATTAAAAAGGAAGGTACTTTATGTAATAGCCCATTTTATACCGAAAATGTGCACTAAAATTTTCCTCATTCCTACTTGTATTGTTGGGCTGTACATAATGTCTCAAAATCAACTCTTAAGCTAAGTTTATAATAGCTATATAAACATCCTTCAACATTTGGTCCCAATTCAAATATTCTAAGTGAGTATGCATTCATCAACGCAAAACATTACACTTGACTAATCTGTAACCATCAAATTGCATGCATCGCTATAGAACGTAGATTTATCATGTAATTCCTATTGCTACATCCCTATGTTCTAAAAGTACTGAAAATATAAGTCTGAATATAACTTAAATAGCTGCACATAATATACCTCCAAGGTAGAACCAAAAGCCTCGAAGGACGCTATAACTCCCCGCGTATACGCGCCTACTGCAAGTAATCTGGAAGGTGGAGGAAGGGGGTTGAGCTTTTTGGAAAGCCCAGTAAGAAATAAATATAAGAGACGGATACTAAATTTCTATATGCACGTTCAAAATATTCATTTAAAAACTCAAATGTTGCAATTCATAAAGTTTGGAAATCAACATGCTTATGCAATGTGTCATAAAAGCAGTCCATTCAAAACCATCGATAAACATTACAATTCGAAACATACTTCTCATTATAACATTCAAATTCCATAAAGACATAAGTACGAAAGGAGAATATATAGTGTAAACTGGAGACATGATAACTAAGTGAAATCAAGCAGTTCAATTATTCCCGTGAGGGAGAATATAGTTGACATATGGCTATAGTCCAAAGAGGTCCACAGTGAGCACGGATCAGGTGTCTACTGGGCCCGTTGTGGACTGGATCAAGGTCACACGGCAATAGAAACTCTACTGTAGACTGGATCAAAATCATACAGTAGCTCAAAACATTACCTACTGTGGACTGGATCAAGGTCACATAGTAGTCCAAAACATTACTGCTATGATTATTAGTCATGTCTCAAAACATTTCATACATGTAGTTTCCAAAATAAATACGAAGCTTAATGATTTCTATGAAAATGAGAGTTTTCGAATATAGCTTCCAAAGTAGTTAAAATCCTACCATTTCGTACTTATTTTCAAAACACAACTTGCTAGAGGAGTGTTATTCCAAATCATTTTCATTAACTCTAGCTCATTTTGTAAATCAGTATTATACAAAATCCAGCAGCATAACGGCTTAATTTTATTAAAAACCTGCTGCAAAGAAGATACAGTTCATAAACCACAAGCAGTTGATTTTAAAAGTTCATTTAGTATCCCCTACGTTTCCGATATTTATCCCTTACCTAAAGGTGTAGCACAAGTATAGCAATGTTGCCCTTTTTCTTCTTGATTGCCCCTTTGCCTAGTCGTTAATTTAGTTTGTTAGTGTCCCCCACCTTGTATCCTCTTTTCCTACATTAAAGCATAAATGAATAACATTTACATTATCAATTTATCTTAAATAAGTTTACATTTTTCTTTTTTGTCACTTAAGGAAGTGTATATATATATATATATATATATATATATATATATATATATATATATATATATATATTTCTTAAAGTTTCCCTTAAGTGCCTTACCTTGCTTATTCTCTCTTGGTTGACAACTAGTCCTTTGCTTTCTCAAATTTCCTTTCTCCACATAATCCTACATCAAAGACCATATATATGCATGTTTAGCTTTAAAATTACTAACATATTGTCTCCTCATAAAATCCTCATTTGAACTTCTTAATTTATATATATATATATATATATATATATATATATATATATATATATATACATATATATTAAGCTTCATAATCATTAACATGCTTTTCCCTCATTAAATCCTCATTTGAACTTCTTACTTTAGGTATATATTTATATATATCTATATATAAATATATATATATATATATATATATATTTCACCACCATTCTAATACCTTTTTGCTTCTCTTATACTCTTGAGTAAATAATATCCAATGACATTAAATATACTTACTCTTGTTCTTTTCTTTGTTTCTTTGTTCAGCTTCCAAGTAAATTGAAGCAATCCAAAATGAGGAGAAATCTGTCATGGTTCAATCAAATTTAAATCACCATTCTTTTCCTAAATAAATACCCTAGTTTAAGCTTAAACAAATCTCAACATTAGCTTTCTTACCTCATAGTCAGCCCATCATTTGCTTTAGTCAACCCCACTTGATTAGAAAATCCCAAAGCAAGATGGCCCACATTTTTCTTTTGTTCACCTCTTTTGACAAAGACAGCTTTGCTGTCCTGTTGGTGCTGAAATATGCAGCCCCTTTTCTTTTACTGCTATGAGGTCGAAAAACAACAAGCTTGGAGCTGCTACATTTGTGCAAGAGGAGAGGAAACACCTTGCAGCCCTGCTCTGTTTTGAAACAGCCTCACCGAGCCTTCTTACAACTCCTCTCTTCCCTTTCGGTCAGCAATGAAACTGTAGCTCCTTCATTCTTTGTTTTTGGTGCACCTGTTCACTCCCTCTCTCTCGGCTTTCCTCTCTTTCCTTTCTTTAAACCTTGCTGTCACTTTCCCACTTGTCTACTTTGTAATCAAACTCACGAAAATGGTGATGGTTGTGAGGTTTTTGTACATCAGAAAATGGTAGCAAAAGGCGAGATGGAACTAGCTAGGATGGAGATGATGCTAAACGGTGATGATGATGATCGACGATAGTGAATGAAGCTGAAATGGTTAGTGAACAGAGATCAAAGTTAGTGGGATGGGATTTCGTGAGGCTTCTTTAAGAAACCATTCTCTATCAAATATATTTTATTCCCCACTATCTAATATATATATATATTTTATTCATTTACTTGATATATATATTTATCCCACTAAAATAAAAACTTTCAGTTGTTACATCCTCCCCACCTTAGAAAATTTGGTCCTTCAAATTCGCATCGGGTAATCCTTGATAGAACAGCTCTGGGTATTTTTCCTTCATAAGGCTTTCAAGTTCCCATGTTGCTTCCTCAGTCGTATGATATTACCAGAGCACCTTTACCAATGGAATACTCTTGGACCGTAGTACTTTTTCCTTCCTATCCACGATCCGTATCGATTTCTCCACATAGCTCATATCCTCTCTAATTTTCAGAGGCTCATATTGAATGACATGTGACGGATCAGGATGGTACTTGCGTAGCATAGATACATGAAACACATTATGTACTCTGGATAACTCAGGAGGTAAGGCTAACCGGTATGCTACATCTCCTACACGATCCAAAATCTCGAAAGGCCCGATGAAACGAGGACTTAGTTTTCCTTTCTTGTCAAATCTCATAATACCCTTTGATGGGGAAACTTTCAAAAACACAGAATCACCTACAGAGAACTCCAAGTGTCTGCGCCTACTGTCAGCATAGCTCTTCTGTCGGCTTTGAGCTGTCCTAACCCTTTCACAAATCAATCGAACATCCTCAGAAGCCTGTTCTACTAGATCGGGAGCAAGTATCTTACGTTTGCCCACTTCTTCCCAAGCAATTGGAGAACGGCACTTTCTACCATACAAAGCTTCATATGGTGCCATTCCAATGCTCGAATGATAGCTGTTATTGTATGCAAACTCGGCTAAAGGAAGATGATCGTCCCAAGAGCCCTTAAAGTCCAAAGCACACGCTCTCAACATGTCTTCTAAAGTTTGAATTGTACGTTCAGACTGCCCATCTGTCTGTGGGTGAAATGCAGTGCTAAAGTTCAGTTGAAATCCCATGGCATCCTGAAAGTGTTCCTAAAAATTGGATGTAAACCGGGAATCTCGATCGGAAGTGATGCTCACTGGAACTCAATGAAGCCGTACAAGCTCCTTAACATACATATTTGCTAGAGCATTAAGAGTATCCGTAGACTTCATAGCCAAAAAGTGGGCTGATTTAGTTAGTCTATCCACAATAACTCAGATAGCATCATGATTCCTCCTAGTTCTGGTTAATCCCATGATAAAATCCATGGTAACATGCTCCCATTTTCAAACAGGTATAGATAGAGGCTGAAGTAAACTTGTTGGTCTTTGATGCTCTATCTTAATCTGCTGACAGATGAGACACTTAGCAACAAAATCAGTAATGTCTCTCTTCATTCCGGACCACCAGTACACTTTACGTAGATTATGATACATCTTTGTATTACCAGGGTGTAAAGTGTACCTAGTAGAGTGAGCTTCTGATAAAATAAGATCCTTGAGACCTTTATCATCCGGTATACAAATTCGGCCTTTAAACCTTAATAAACCATTAGACCCAACTACAAAATCAATATGCTCTTTAGTCTGAATTTGACTAATCATATCCATACAATACTGATCCTCTCTCTAAGCACATCTAATACTCTCCATCAAATCAGGCTCAATCCTCACACTAGCCACCATACTATACCTCTCAGAATAGGAGATGTCTAAATTTAGGTTTGCAAATTGCTCTAATAAATCAAACTCCCGAACCATCATATAAGAAACCAATCCCAGATGTTTCCGACTATGAGCATCAGCAACAACATTAGCTTTACCTGGGTGATATAAGATCTCACAATCATAGTCCTTTAGAAGCTCCATCCATCTCCTTTGTCTCATATTTAACTCTTTTTGGGAGAACAAATACTTCAAACTTTTGTGATTCGTAAATATCTGAAATCTTTCCTCACAGAGATAGTGTCGCCAAGTCTTCAAAGCAAAAACTACTGCGGCCAACTCTAAGTCATGAGTGGGATAGTTTCTTTCATGATCTTTAAGCTGTCGAGACCTATATGCCACTACTCTTCCATTCTACATGAGCACACAACCCAAACCCTGAACAGATGCATCACTGTACACCGAGAAACCTCCTGAACCGCTAGGGAGAGTAAGGATTGGTGCTGAGGTCAATCTACGCTTCAACTCTTGGAAACTACGCTTACAGGCGTCATCCCACTCAAATTTTACATCTTTACGTGTGAGGCGTGTTAGAGGAGCAGCTAGTCTAGAAAATCCCTCAACAAATCTCCGATAATAACCAGCTAGACCAAGGAAACTTCGGACCTCAGTGACGGACTTTGGCCTATCCCATTGCACTATAGCCTTTATCTTGGACGGATCCACAAACACCCCGTCCTTATCCACCACATAACCCAGAAAAGAAATCTGATCTAGCCAAAAGTCGCACTTGCTAAGCTTAGCATACAACTTGCGATCCCTGAGAGTCTAGAGTACAATCCTTAAGTGCTGCTCATGTTCTTCCCAGGACTTAGAATAGACTAGGATGTCATTTATGAACACGATGACAAATCTATCCAGATACGGCTTGAACACTTCATTCATCAAGTTCATAAAAGCCGCGGGTGCATTCGTAAGCCCGAATGGCATCACCAAGAATTCATAGTGTACATACCGGGTCCTAAAGGCTGTTTTAGGAATATCATTGATTTTAATCTTCAACTGATGATATCCCGATCTAAGATCAATCTTGGAAAAGATCTGAACACCCTTAAGCTGATCGAATAAGTCATCGATCTTGGGAAGTGGATACTTGTTCTTAATAGTAGCCTTATTCAACCACCGATAATCAATGCACAACCGAAGGCTACCATCTTTTTTTGAACAAATAGTATTGAAGCACCCCACGGAGACATGCTCGATTGAATGAACCCTCTTTCTAACAGTTCTTGGAGCTGCTTCTTCAATTCATCCAGCTCGACTAAGGCTATCCTATACGATGGCTTAGAAATGGGTTCTGTGCCAAGAATCAAATCAATAGCGAACTCTAACTCCCTATTCGGGGGAAGTCCTGGCAATTCATCCGGGAATACATCGGGGAAGTCCCTACCATAGGGATCTCATGTAATTCCGACGGTTTTGTCACGTCCTCAACACAGCAAGAAACCCTTCATGATTAAATAACATATAATTATCATTCAAACATTCAATCAATAAAACAAAACACTTTCATTACTTAAACTGAATTTTACATCATATCTTTCGGGATAAGTGAAGGTTATAGTCTTAGAGTAGCAGTCTAAATTAACTCGATTGGCAGATAGCCAATCCATGCCCAAAATCACATCAAAGTCATACATATTTAGTAGTACTAGATCTGTTACTGATTCCTTCTTACCTATCTTAAGTTTGCAATTCTTATACACTACATCAGTCATATAAGATTCTTTTAAAGGAGTGCTAACTTGTAGAATATGCCCTAAAGGTTTTGGTTTTACATGTATTTTCATAGCAAAAACAGGTGATATAAATGAATGCGTGGATCCAGGGTCAAACAATGCAAGTGCCATAACCTCAAACATAAATATCTTACCCTTGATGACATCTGAAGAAGTGTCTGTAGATCCCTGATCCAGTGCATAAACTCGGCCCTGAACCACTACTTTCTTGCCTTTATCTGCTGCGGTGGCTCGACTCTAGGGCTAGGTAGGACGCTCAGGCTCCTTCGGTGTATTCCTATTTAGCAGACAATCTTTAACCACGTGTCCCTTCTGTCCACACCCGAAACAAGCGCCCGTAACCTAATGACAAGGCCTACCTGGATGCGCCTTTCCACAACTACTGCATGTTGTCCCAGTAGTGTTCTTCTGACTATCCGCACCCCTATCAGTAATAATAGGCCTAGTCGGTTGATCCCCAACAGTCCTATCTCTACTCTGCCTCCTAGCAAAGGGCTCATCTCTCTTCGGCTTCTTAGCAAATCTCCCAACTCCAAAAGATTTATCATCTGAGGCTCTCTTACTTATCTCCTTACCTTTACTCTTAAAACGGGACCCATACTCCGCTTGCTAGAACTCGTTGTCTTGCTCACATAATTGGGCCTTCCTAACAGCCTCGTCATAGGTGGAGATATCAAGTGGGGCCAATCGGGACCTGATAGATGGTCGTAATCCGACCAAAAACCTCTCTACATGGTGCTTCTCACTACTCACCATTTGTGGATCATAACGACTGAGGGCAGTAAGCTGTGACTCATATTGGTCCATTATCTGATTCCCTTGAGACAAATTCAAGTACTCAGTCTGCATCCTTCTTTGAGCGGTACAGGGAATGTATTGTTTACGAAAGTACCCTAAAAATATGTCCCACGTAACTACAGGATACCTAGCCTTCAACACAGTCTTGGTGGACTTCCACTAATGCTCCGCCTCATCCACAAGTAAGAAGGTGGCCATACCCACTTTTTCTATCTCGGAGCATGCCATGTACTCAAATAATTTCTTCATCTCATTCACCCAACTCTCCGCCACCATCGGTTCCTTTTCCCCCTCGAACTTAGGAGGGTTGAACTTCTTGAACTCTCGAAGCCGAGTCAGATTACAACTTTCTATTGGTCCTGCCTGCGGCTGCACTAGAGCAGGTACCTCTGGCTAAGTCTGGGGCTGGGTTGGGTGAGCTGGAGGAGGTACGAGCTGAACCGGAGGCTGAGGAGCAAGTAGTGGTGGAGGCACAGGAGGAGGCACTACTGGTGGTAGAGGTGCTGGTGCCAATTGTGGGGCTGCTTGTCCCTGATTGTTATTGATGTTTGCCATAAACTGGGTAAACATGGCGGACATGGCATTCATATTCTGGGACATGGCATCTATAGTCCTCTCTAGCCTATCCATTCGGTTTCCATTAGGCTCTGGCTGAGGAGGAGGAGGAGGAGGAGGAGGTTCTGGAGTCGGGGTCTCAGGTGTCGACACTTCTTGTCTTCTACCGACACTCTTCACACTCCTATAATGTCCTCTCATTTTTTTATAGGTAGCCTGGACAAAACAAATATATTTAGTACCATTTACGTAATTATGTACAGTATATACTCAGACATGTACAATACTTATAGGGATGTAACTAATTCTTGACCTATTGACATTACGTACGTCAGACCAACATTGCTCTGATACTAACTTTGTAATAGCCCATTTTATACCGAAAATGTGCACTAAATTTTTCCTCATTCCTACTTGTATTGTTGGGCCGTACATAATGTCTCAAAATCAACTCTTAAGCTAAGTTTATAATAGCTATATAAACATCCTTCAACATTTGGTCCCAATTCAAATATTCTAAGTGAGTATGCATTCATCAACGCAAAACATTACACTTGACTAATATGTAACCATCAAGTTGCATGCATCGCTATAGAACATAGATATATCATGTAATTCCTATTGCTACATCCCTATGTTCTAAAAGTACTGAAAATATAAGTTTGAATATAAGTTAAATAGCTGCACATAATATACCTCCAAGGTAGAACCAAAAGCCTCGAAGGACGCTATAACTCCCCGCGTATACGCGCATACTGCAAGTAATCTGGAAGGTGGAGGAAGGGGGTGAGCTTTTTGGAAAGCCCAGTAAGAAATAAATATAAGAGACAGATACTAAATTTCTATATGCACGTTCAAAATATTCATTTAAAAACTCAATTGCTGCAATTCATAAAGTTTGGAAATCAACATGCTTATGCAATGTGTCATAAAGCAGTTCATTCAAAACCATCGATAAACATTAAAATTCAAAACGTACTTCTCATTATAACATTCAAATTCCATAAAGGCATAAGTATGAAAGGAGAATATATAGCGTAAACTGGAGACATGATAACTAAGTGAAATCAAGCAATTCAATTATTCCCGTGAGGGAGAATATAGTTGACATATGGCCATAGTCCAAAGGGGTCCACAGTGAGCACTGATCAAGTGTCTACTGGGCCCGCTGTGGACTGGATCAAGGTCACACAGTAACAAAAACTCTACTATAGACTGGATCAAAATCATACAGTAGCCCAAAACATTATCTACTGTGGACTAGATCAAGGTCACACAGTAGTCTAAAACATTACTGCTATGATTATTAGTCATGTCTCAAAACATTTCATACATGTAGTTTCCAAAATAAATACGAAGCTCAATGATTTCTATGAAAATGGGAGTTTTCGAATATAGCTTCCAAAGTAGTTAAAATCCTGCCATTTCTTACTTATTTTCAAAACACAACTTGCTAGAGGAGCCAAGTCATTTTCATTAACTCTAGCTCATTTTGTAAATCAGTATTATACAAAATTCGGCAGCATAACGGCTTAATTTTATTAAAAACCTGCTGCAAAGAAGATACAGTTCATAAACCACAAGCAGTTGATTTTAAAAGTTCATTTAGTATCCCCTACGTTTCCGATATATATCCCTCACTTAAAGGTGTAGCACAAGTATAGCAATGGCGCCCTTTTTCTTCTTGATCGCCCCTTTGTCTAGTCGTTAATTTAGTTTGTTAGTGTCCCCCACCTTGTATCCTCTTTTCCTACATTAAAGCATAAATGAATAACATTTACGTTATCAATTTATCTTAAATAAGTTTACATTTTTCTTTTGGGTCACTTAAGGAAGTGTATATATATATATATATATATATTATATATATATATATATATATATAATATATATATATATATATATATATATATTTTTCTTAAAGTTTCCCTTAAGTGCCTTACCTTGCTTATTCTCTCTTGGTTGACAACTAGTCCTTTGCTTTCTCAAATTTCCTTTCTCCACATAATCCTCCATCAAAGACCATATATATGCATGTTTAGCTTTAAAATTATTAACATATTGTCTCCTCATAAAATCCTCATTTGAACTTCTTAATTTATATATATATATATATATATATATATACATATATATATTAAGCTTCATAATCATTAACTTGCTTTTCCCTCATTAAATCCTCATTTGAACTTCTTACTCTAGGTATATATTTATATATATTTATATATAAATATATATATATATATATTTCACCACCATTCTAATACCTTTTTGCTTCTCTTATACTCTTGAGTAAATAATATCCAATGACATTAAATATACTTACTCTTGTTCTTTTCTTCTTTTTTTTTTTGTTCAGCTTCCAAGTAAAATGAAGCAGTCCAAAATGAGGAGAAATCTGTCATGGTTCAATCAAATTTAAATCACCATTCTTTTCCTAAATAAATACCCTAGTTTAAGCTTAAACAAATCTCAACATTAGCTTCCTTACCTCATAGTCAGCCCATCATTTGCTTTAGTCAACCCCACTTGATTAGAAAATCCCAAAGCAAGATGGCCCACATTTTTCTTTTGTTCACCTCTTTTGACCAAGACAGCTTTGCTGTCCTGTTGGTGCCGAAATATGCGGCCCCCTTTTTTTTTTTTTACTGCTATGAGGTCAAAAAACAACAAGCTTGGAGCTGCTACGTTTGTGCAAGAGGAGAGGAAACACCTTGCAGCCCTGCTCTGTTTTGAAACAGCCTCACCGAGCCTTCTTACAACTCCTCTCTTCCCTTTCGGTCAACAATGAAACTGCAGCTCCTTCATTCTTTGTTTTTGCTGCACCTGTTCACTCCCTCTCTCTCTGCTTTCCTCTCTTTCCTTTCTTTAAACCTTGCTGTCACTTTCCCACTTGTCTACTTTGCAATCAAACTCATGAAAATGGTGATGGTTGTGAGGTTTTCGTACATCAGAGAATGGTAGCAAGAGGCGAGATGGAACTAGCTAGGATGGAGATGATGCTAAACGGTGATGATGATGATCAACGATAGTGAAAGAAGCTGAAATGGTTAGTGAACAGAAATCAAAGTTAGTGGGATGAGATTTCGTGAGGCTTCTTTAAGAAGCCATTATCTATCAAATATATTTCATTCCCCACTATCAATATATATATATATTATTCATATATATATATATATATTTTTATCCCACTAAAATAAAAATTTTCAGTTGTTACACTTTACAACAACTGAGAAAGAGATTAATTGTTGCTCATAGTGGGATGATGCTTCCAGAATACCTGAAGCTGAAGATTGGATGAATGTGCATTACTTGACCTCCATTAAATTAACAAGTGAAATTAAAAAAATTAACGAGTATCTTTATATTTTTTAAATTAACAGGTATTATCATGAAATAATTTACTTATTCAATATCTTATAAACAAGTGGAATAATTAATTAACTTGTGTTAAAGAAATTAATTAATATTTCCCAAATGAATAAACTTAATAAATAAATAAATATGTTAAAATAACTTCTATCAATGTGTTATTCATTTTAAATCAACTATTTATTTACTTTAATACAAAAGGTTATTTTGTAAAATTTACCATTTAGTAATTTTAAATTCCTTGAACCAAACACAAAAATCTTATATTCCTACCAATACAACCAAACACAAGAATATAATATTCCCAGGAATCCGTCAAATAAAATAATTTTCCGTCAAATGATTCCCAA
Organism: Heritiera littoralis; assembly: GCA_031772115.1. Lineage (NCBI taxonomy): Eukaryota > Viridiplantae > Streptophyta > Magnoliopsida > Malvales > Malvaceae > Heritiera > Heritiera littoralis. Next base: position 1,993,020 of record JAPDPK010000053.1, on the reverse strand, counting down.
AGATAATCTTAAATTCTGTAAATCAAATTCGCCTATGTATATGATGAGTTGGCCGTCAATTTTTAAAAATATATTTAAAAAAAGAAAAATATATTAAAAAATGTCCCTTGTCGACCTAGAAAATATCAAAGAATGATTAGAATAAAATAATATCCATCGGATCCGCAGGAATAGCAATTAGCAAGAAATGTTAAAAAAATGAAAAAAGGAAATCAATTTGGCGGATAAGATAACAGGAAACAGCCAAACCGTGGTTAGCTGCCTGCATAAAGAAGAAGAAGAAGAAGAGGAGGATGAGCATTAATAAGTAGTTGAGTAGATCCACATTAATTCTCATTCCCTCCTGCCTTTGAGTTTGCATTCCTTTGTTCGACTTCAACTTCTCATCTCTCCACTGCAAACAATTAATTTCTAGGTCTCTTTTCTTTTAACTTGAAAAAAAAAAAAAACCCTCTAAAAAGCATTGCCTCTTTAATTTCAACTTTCTCCCTTCTGTTTTACCTAAAAAAAAACTGCTTCTCAATTTCTTTCCTTTGATTTCAAATCTCCCCCTGCTTTAACTGGAAAAGAAAAAAAAATCTAGCCTTTCATTACGTATTGTTGATTTTCTTATTCTTCCTGACTTCTACTTTAAAAATTAAAAAAAAATTGCTCTTTTATTTTTTTCGCTTTAAAATTTCATGCTTCCTTTTATGACTAAATAGAAAAAAAAAAGTGCTCTGTTTATTCTTTTGGTTGGTTTTTATTTTCATTTTTTTAACTTAAAAAAAGCCTGCTCTTAGTTTCTTTCACTTCACTTCAAATCTCACTTATTGCAACTCAAAAGAAAGAGGAAAAAAGACAAAGCAAGCATCTCTTTTATCTTCTGGTGCTGTTATCTCTTGGAAGCAGGACGTGTAGGGAAGTCCTTGCAGCACTTATAATCTATAAAGCTTTAATTTAAGGTATGTTTGGAGAATAGATTTGCTGTCTTTATCTGTTTATGTTTTAGCATTACAGCTGATATTAAGATTATAATTTTATTTCTTTGGGTTGATATACTCTGTTTTACTTGTCAAATTTACGACAAATATATTGAGGGAGAGAAGGCAAGTTATTCGACTAATATATTTCTTTGTTGAATCTGAATAGCCTGACTTAGATCCCACCTCAGCATGCTAAGGCCGAATCTAGCCCATGTTGGCAGGCAATCCATTATCCATCATCGGTAAAGAAATTGACAACACACAATCATGCTAAAAAAAAAAGATAACACACGCGCAGAGAACAGACAAATTGTTTTACACATTTCTCCCAAGTTCACGTACAATTAATATTTTTATAAATCAAAAGTAAATTTAAAATTTCATTTATATCTTTCATGAGTGTAAAATTTTGAGTTGATCAAATATTTTTATCATTCTGATTAAAAATAATGTATTTTTAAATATACATTAATCATTAAAATTTTATTATTATCAAACTAATAATTAGATATTTTCGATTAATTTAAAATTTGATATGCATGATTTACGTAAATATAATATAAAATTCAATAGTTGGATTAAAAAATATAAACCTTAATTATAAAATTATAATAATATGAATTTTTATTTGATCATTGACAGTTATTAACATTTATACCTTATCAATCAACCACAAATTAAGTACCATCTCATTAATGAGTAATGTTAAAAAAAAATGTATACCTTTAAAAAAAATATCAGTAAGGCTTTAAATTTATTTTTAATGATTTGTTTATTAGTGCAGTGGCACTTTGTGGTTTGATTGGTAATTTGTATAAAGGTTATATATTATTAATGCATAAATGTAAATGCTGATTATATATATTTTTAATTAAGAAAACCTTTGAATTAAATTTATATGAAAAAATTATAAATTAAAATTATATTTACTTAGGAAGAGCACTTTTGATCAATAAAAAAAAATCATTTTATCATTTTTTTTAAAATTTTATACATAACAGTTATGATGAAAAGTATATAAAAATCACTCTATCTTACTTTTAATATTTGTATCCACTAAATATAAATATATGATGATATTATCTAATTTAATACTATTTATAGTATTTTATTATCTCATACTATGTATGATTTTGTGTACTAAAGTGTGATAACCACAATTTTTTAAATTTGGTGAGTAAGTTTAATTACATAGACTCCTATAATTAACATGGAATATTTAAGAGTTGTAAGAATTAATTCAATTAAATGAAAAATTAAATTTTAGAATGTAAAAAAAAATGGAGTAATTAAAATTAAAGAAATATATATGTACATATACACATATAATAAAGATTATAAAAAAAATAGAACAATCTATAAATAATAAAATATATATTGTAAGGATTTTATATATAATATTTATTTATATAAAATATATGTATATCATATATATTATATTTAATATACAAGTATATATATGTACAATATATATAAAATAAATATATAAATAAATAAAATAATAATAACAATAATGTCACGGCAAGCTTCCAAGTGAAGCTTGCCGCAACATGTAAGTCTGCAAAGCAGACTTTTATATAAAAAAAAAAAAAAGATGAAATAAAATAAGTGGAAGCTTGCCATCCACGTGTCTGCTTATGCAGACTTGGAAAAAAAAAAAGATAAGAGAGGGAGAGATTAAACTAATAGACCACATGGCTGATTTTTGTACCCAAAACTGAAATTAAATTCAGTTAAAAAAAACTGATCTTATTTCAGCAGAGAAAGTCGGCAATGCAGCAGCAATTTTCCTCCCTCTTTGGCTCACGTTTCTCCTCTCTTTACTTGCCAAATTCATCACCATCCCTCTACTAAACCATCAAGTTTCCTTATCAATTATATTTCCCATCTTAAGAACTGCTCAAAAGTTGGAATTTGCTGGACTGAATCAACGTGGAAAAGGCTAATTTGGTACTGCTCTGTTCGGCTGAATGAGGTAAAGCCATTTGATGGTGCTTTGCTTGATTTTAACTTTGGTATTTAACTTGTTTTATGCATGAATGATGTATTTAGGATCAAGAATGGAATTAAATTTGAGAATAGGAGAAGAAGACTGGTTCGGTTATGGCAGAAACAATGGAGAAAATTGGTGATTTTAATGTATTTTGATATGAATTAGTAGTATAGGATGATAAGAACTTGACTTGAAGTATGGCTGCAGTGATGAGTGTTGCAAAACATGAAGTGGCGTTAAATAGGGGTGAATTTTGGTTAGAACAGGGCAGACGATGGTGATGAAATTCTTATGACTTGAAGATGTTTGATGTAATTCCTAGATGAATAGGAAAGGTTTATAAAATTAGAGTTGATTTAAAGAATGGAAAGCACAAAGAATGAGCCATTGAACTCTTGGAAAAAAAAAAATGAATGAAGCTGCTGCCGACCATAGGAAAACGAAAAGAAAGAAAGAAAATAAGAATAAATAAATAATGTTAATGGTAACAATAAAATTATAAATTAAATTAATAATTAAAGAGAGAATAAGATTTAAGTGTGTAATTTTGGCCAAGTATATAGTATTTTCATGGGATGAATTATTGAATTTGATGATTAAAGAATAAATTCTTAGGTAAATAGGAAATTGGTTAACCAAAATTCGTAAGATTACACATTAAATTTAATGATTTATGAGTAAGAAAATAATATAACAATATTAATAAGAGTTATTAGTGAAATTTGCATTGGAAAATAATAAAGTGAGAATCCAAGAATAACAGGTTGACTAAAATGAAAATATTACATGATAGAGGTGAAGTAAATTAGAATTAATCAAGAATATTGGTGAAATGCGAAGAAAATATAAACTTAGTGCAAGATGTGAGGGGTAGGTTAAAATATTGCTTAAAAGGATTTCCATGTGAATTTTATAATCAAAATATATAAAGAAAAATAGTTAGAGATAAGTAGAAATTATTATTGAAAGTAAATTGTAGAGAAGATAAATTATAGTTATGAGGAGGAATGTGGTCTACGTGAGAAAATGGGATTTCAGTGTGAATTATCGTAATTTAAAAACAAATGAATATAAGATAAGGATTAATGAGATTGGTGATTGTTGGAAAGGGGAAGAAATATGACTTGATCATAGCTATGTGTGGTGTTTAGAAGAGAAATTTAAATAAATCACTTGTTAAGATTGATAAATAGAAAGTATAGAATATTTATTATCATTGTGGTATGGTGATATGAAATATAATATAAAGTAATATTACTGTGCAGAGTGGAAATTCTGGAAGATAGAATTTCAAAAGCAATAGAGAGAATGAAAAGATATTGCGTGGACTAGAGGTAAGATACATATATAGGAGTCGTATAAAACATGTTTTAATTGCAATTGAAAATTCATTGAAATCTCGTTTTAATCGTTCTTATCCAATTTTCCTAAATACAAGAAATAAGAATTATCTTTAATTCCTACGAGTTTAAATATTTCATTATATGAAATGTTTTACATGAATTGATTTAAATGAAATGATTTATATGCAATGAATTACATTAAATGATTTACATGAAATGAGTACGCGATATGATTTACACAAATTAAATTGCACGCAATGACTTACATGAATTGCATTATCTGAAATGATTTATACGAATTTCATTATATGAAATGAATTACATGAATTGCATTACATGAGTGATGTGCATGAATTGATTTACAAGAAATGATTTGCATGAATTGAATCGCATGACATGATTTACACGAATTGAATTACAAGAAACGGTTTACATGAATTAAATTACATGAAACGATTTACATGATTTGAATTATATGAAGCATTTTACATGAATTGAGGTTCGTGAGGTGCTTTACATGAATTGAACTATACAAAATGATTTACATGAACTGAATTTCATGAAAGGATTTACATGAAGTGATTTATATGAAAAGATTTACGAGTATATGAAGTGATTTTATGAAATTGATGTCTCCCTGATGATCGTGCATACGAGACAGTGATGATTAGGCTGGGAGACGTCCCAGACCTTCCCCTTTACATGATATGACTGTGGGAGTTACAGTCGAACCCCACAGGCTTACACAGTGAGCACCTGAACAGTGCGAACTGTGAGTGATCGACGATGGCCATTCGTTATAGTGTTTCATAGGATTGGCTAAGGAGTTCCGGATCCCTGGCCTTCCTATACAGGTCCCTTATGGGATATAGTGCGTGCATGAATCTTTGGGAGATTATTTTCTATCGATAAGTAAAACTTGACTGATAATTGATTTAGTGAATGATTTGATTTACGAGACTAGTGCATGATTTGATTGAAAAGTGACAAAGAAAGTGATACAAGTTTTACAGTATATGTTTTTCTGATGCAAGTGCATTTATCCTATTTTAAGGATTTTAAATGAATCGTATTACTGTACTGATTGAAGTTTCTGAAATTATTGTATTATCTCATGATTTTGAAATTGTTACCATATTGTTTACCGAAGTTGCACATTGAAATGGTCTTATAGCATCGCCTACATAAATGGCTTATACAATGATTAATGATTCCAGATTGCATCGCATAAATTATAAAATGTTTTATACTGATTATTGATTTGAAATAGCGTCACATGAATTATTAAATGTTTTATATTGATTAATGAATTGAAATTGCTTTGCATAAAGTGTTAAACGTTTTATATCGATTAATCGTTTTATCGTCAACTGAATTTTATATGCACTTTTATATATGTTTCTTACTGGGCTTTCCCCAAAGCTCACCCCCCTTCTCACCATCCCAGATAGCTTATCGGTATACACGAAGTCTGTTGCCTTTAGTTAGTCGAAGAAATCGCTACAGGTTAGAAGTACCAAGTGATCAGGTAATTTTTAGATGTTTGTTTATATTCAGACACGTAATTGCACAGCAATTGTATTTATAAAATAGAGCATAAATACGTATCGAAAATTAGTGGGATGTAACTTATGTGAAGTTTATTATGAACGAAATCCTAGTTATTATATTTTAGTCTGTATTTAATTTATTATTATTAATTGAATTAATTGTATATTGAATTAGGTGAAATGAAAAGATGAAGTGTACTTACACCGATACCGAATGCAAACTTAGTGGTATCGATTAATTGAAAGAAAAAGATAGAAGTGGAAAGGAAAAATTTAGTTCGAAATTTTTTAATTCTGGTTATTACATAAAGGCACCTATAATATGTGCTTGTGTTGTGTGTGTGTGTATATATATATATATATATATATATATATATATATATATATATATAAAATCAGATCATCAATGACTTTTTTTTTTTAAATTTCATTGTTTAGCGGCGCATTCTTATCTTTTAACAACGCTTTGAATGCTTGTAAAATATTCAAACAACTCTAAAATATAGAGAGAACACATGCACATTATCTCACAGTGATATAATAATAAGCTCTCTAAACCGAAAAAAGGATTTTATCAAATATTTATTCTCTGTAAATATATATTTCTTCCATTCAAATTATGTTATTTAATTATATTATTAAAAAAACTAATCATTTATTATACATTATATGTAATAAATAAATAATGAATATTTATTTTTAAAACTCATTAATAATTATGACAATAAATTATTGACTTTTTTCAATAATATGATTGCACGGCATAATTTGAATGAAAAAGATATATGTTGACCTGAACTGACTATTCCATACAATCGTTTCTCCTATGATTGAGTATGGTTTAGAGGTGAAAGAATTGTATGAAACAATTACTTTACGTCGGCTTTTATTTCTTCAATTCAAATCATACCACGATTTTGAGGCATAATTGTAATATTTGCTTCTTTCATAAAAATTTCTTTACTTAAAAAAATCATATTATTGAAAAAAATCAATCATTTATTACACATAAATAGTGAATATTTATTTTAAAAGGAGAAAGAAGAAGTAGAAATAGGGAGGAAAAAAATAATGAGATGGAAACTCAAGATGTTTGAAGCACGAGGAAGAAATGGAAACATATGAAGCAAGAAGAAGATGGGGTAGGAAACGAAAATCAAAGAACGGCTGCCAAGAGTTTGAAAAGAAGGTAGGTAGCACGAACGGTCCACATTGTCTAAGAAGGAGTGGGCACGCAGAAGGAACTATGGAGAAGAAAGGCACGCATGCATAACCCATGTCAGAGAGAACAACAACGCGTGAAATGATTGTTTTACACACAAAAGAAAGGGAAAAGAAAAAGACAAAAGATGAAAGGCAATAAATCATGGCATAATGAGGAAGCGAGAACCTTGACAACTTTTATTATATTGACAAATAGATCGATGGATAGATTAGTAACTTACTTAATAAAAAGTATTTTCTAATGCTGAATCGTATCGGGATCAGGTTTGAATATCCTAACTAATATTTGACTGGAGTTGATTCAGAGAATGGAGGCAATTTCTTGTTGCAGTATATATATCCTTCTAAAACCTCACAGCAAGCTATTTAAAATATGGGATTAATCTTTTAATATAAAGTAAAAATAAATAAATATTGTTTATTAATTAAATAATATCTTTGAGAAGGCATTATGACCGTTGGACACCTCTAATGTTGTTGATTAATCTTTATAATTTAATGACACCTCTAATGTTGTTGATTAATCTTTATAATTTAATTTTCTTTGGTTGTAGTTTTGGATTTTTTTTTCTAAATTAAATGAGATTTAGCAATTTTTTCTTATTTGTTTTTTCCCATCTTTATCAAGTTGAAAACAAAGATGGTTGCAAAATTATATATTTTAAGGAAATTTACTTTTGCTTGATAAGTTATAACGTAGGTTTGAATTATGCATTTTTTTACTCATTACATAATTTACTATTGTATTTGAATAATATTTTGTGGAGTAAAAGTTTTACTTTTATAATATATATTCAAATATATTTTATTTTATCAAGTCTTGTGATTAAAGCAATTAATGATTTTGTAATTTTTGTTAATGTGAAGAATTATTGTGATATTCATACATCTATCATCCGTACATTTAATAGATATTATGTAATTTTCTAAATGACTTGTACTTTACAGCAATTAAGGGGTAACAGATGGTGGGCCCCCAGGACTTCCAGTGTTTTGGAGCAGGTGGAAAACTGAAAATTGATGGACATGATATTTGGAGCCAAATAAGGATATGATAAGAATCTACAACTCAGATTTATTTGTTTGTGCATTTTTTAGAAGTGTGCGAACAAATTAAGAAATTATGATTAAATCCATAGGTCAATAGAATTTTCGTAAATAATAATCAAATTGATTTGACTTTGGACCCACTATCAATGATAGAAAATTTCTAATAAAATAAGATTTTAGGCTATGTAGACTGATAGAATAAAACATGCGTAAAAATAGAAATTTACATGATTTTATGGTTAGGGTTATTTTAGTAATTTCACCTAAATTTTTTATCAGTCAAACTTCAACAAAAGCTCAACCAAGAGTTATAGTAAGTTAAATAGATATATTTCATGATGAAATAAAATATTTTGAAGATTAGACTGATTGTTTAAACCAAAGTCAAATCGAAAATGGCGAAATTGGATGATTACTTAAGGTAAGGGCAAAATGGTAATTTATACCATAAAATATCCTTTTAAATGAATTTTTCGTCTCCTTCTTTAGCCATTTTTGGTAGTAGTCAGGCACCTTCATTTTCCTCCATAGTCAACCTTGTTGAAGTGAGAGAAAGCTTAAAAACTATATTGAAAAGTCACTAAAACAAAAAATTGTCTTCGCCAAAGTTATCAAAGTTATTCCTCTCAACTTCCTCTATCTTCCTACACCAAAATCATTCGCTAAAGCAACCAAGGGTTCTTGAAATATTTGACCACCAAGAAAAGGTAAGGAAAAGATTAGATTTTCCTGTTTTTCAATGTTTTTACTAGGTGTTTAACATATCTAATCATTGTTTGAGCTTAGATCAACTTAAAACTAAGAAGAGCACTTCCTTATGTTTTCGACCAAGGTGGTTTATGCATGGGAATGTTGCAATTTGATGAGAAAATAATCTAGAATTAACGTAGAAATAAAGTAGGAATTAAGGCTTATATGGAAGAAATACAAGGTGTAGCCAAAGAAGAGCAATTCAGCCAAAGCAAGGCGGGGAGGAAAATTGTGTTCAATTCAATACATTTAAGGTCTTAAAATAATTACAAATTAATAAGAGACTATAGGCGAAATCGAAGGTGTTTTAGCTATAATTGCAATGTTAGCACTGGTGTGAAAAGGACTGAAATGGAAGTTATTGTAGGCAATGTGATAGTTTATGGAGATCTAATAATTCTTCATAATTGAAAAATGGCGATTTGACAGTGATTGTATGGTGTTTTGTAGCTTGGAAGTCAAAAAAAGACAATGGTGCTGACGAGCTAAATCACAACGAATTAAAAGGTAAGAAATGAGTATAGAAGATATAAGGATACTATAGTGTATGTTTTAATAAAATGTGCCTTTATTGAGTTTGAAATGTCGAGATTTGGTATTGAAATGAGAACTAGAGTTGAGATTCTAAATTGCATTTTCATGTAGGAAGGTTAAGGAAAAACTATATCGTTATACTGCCAAAATTTCGTAAAATATAATAAAACCTTTTCAATCACTCTTTGATAGCATAGTTTTATTTTAAAATAGGAAGAAAAATATTTTGGCAGGTTAAAGTTTACAAAGAGTTCATATACATGCAGAGATTTTTATAATTTTATTTTGTACTGATTTTAATGATTTTCATGTTGTAAATGTTATATTCATGTTTTATGCTACCGTGGAAGGTAAATTAAATATTTTTGATCATTATTTCTAAATTAAGAATATTTAATGAATTTTATGTTTCAATTATATTTTTTGCAATTAAAATACTCTACAAACTGACTGAAGTTTCATGCTATTGAATTTATCTCCATAAACTGCTATGAATTGTTTTATATACTGTTTTGAGACTGTTGGCTCCATAGCTGCTTATTAGCACATGCACCTTACTATTACTGTTACTGTATTTGATTGATTCTGGCCCTTTCAATCTGTGTCCTAGGTGGCACCTAGCTCGTGTTCACCTGTGGATGTCATCTGACTATGGCCATATGTCCATATGCATGAATTTATTGAGTGTTGCCTTATCTACACTGTTTTATATGGGTGGCAAATTCTCGAATGTCCCGGGCATTCCCAGAAAATATATATGCTATAGATTTGAGAATGGTTTATTTTCATAGAATGTGTTTCCTAAATTTTATTACTGTTTACTGAAAATTGTTTTTTGTTTATTTACAGAGAAATAATTACATTGTGTACTTGAATCATACAGAACTTAAGTAAATAATGCCAAACTTCCAATATGAACTTAAAAAACCTAAAATTTTAGGAAAGAATAAAACTTTAAAACTAAACTTGATAAAAAGAAAAAAATAAAATTGAAATTTTTAATAAAATCAATTTTCCTAAGTCTACTCACCATGCCCAAGGGTCGCTCGGACTCCAATAGTAGCAAGAAAAAGAAAAAAAAGCCCATCTCACACAGGTTGAAAAAGAATAAAAACATGGTTAAATATATGAGAATACTAATGTAAATTGAATTCTAGATCAATCTAAAATTTACTATAATTTGTAACAACAGAGGAAAACACAAATCAAAAATCAAAGGAAGCTAAGAGAACGCATGTTATGAGAAACAATGCTTTCATTTTGGATTATAACTTGGTAGGTTGAGTTTGAAATTTTTTTATTTTGACTACAATTTATAGGCCAATTTCGAGTTAAGTCCAATGCAATGGCATTTTGTAGAAAAGACAAAATAATGATTTTATCTTTTTTTTCTTTAATCCTTGATATTCAAAGATTACTTGGAATTCCAACTAATTTAAAATTGAATTAGATCAAATTCATTCAAAAAAGAGTTCTTTCAATATTATTTTTTCATCCACAAAATAATAATTTTTATCTTTTCACTTTTAGATTTAATTCTTTTTATTATTTTATTAAAAATATATATTTTTATTAATCATTTTATTTTTTTAATTTCATCAAAATGGATGACACCACTCACTCAAACTAATTCACGGTCATATGCAGGCGATATTTTTTTCTTCTACTTTTTTCTCTTTCTCTGCTCCAATGTCCGGTCATCTTCGTGTATCTGTTCATCATCTTTTTTTCACTGCTTGCCGTACTTTTTTTGGGACATTTTGGTCATGTTTGGTGCATAGGATGATGGATAGGATAGGATGATAATCATCCTATCTTATGTTTGGTGTACATATTAAGAGAAGGATTGGATTGCAAGAAGGATGAGTCATCCTCCTGGTATAGGATAACTCAATCATCTCCAAAAGGTAAGGATTATTTTTAATCCCATAGGATTAGAAATAAATACTCATATTTTATTTATTTTATACTTAACATTTATATTTAAAAATTAACTTAAACATTTAATAAAATAATAAGGATCTTTAATTAATTAATTAATTAATATAATTTTTTTCCTTCTTTTTCTTTCCTTTTTTTTTTGCTTGTTTTTATTAAATAAAAACTATAATTTTGATAAAATAATATTTTCTTGAACACATTTTTTTAAAGTATTTTTTACAAAAAAAATTCTCAAACATAAAAATTATTATAAAATATATTCTTTAACTAGTTTTTTCTCATGTTTAAATTTTTATTTTTTCTTTCTTAATTTTTTTTCTTTTTGCCTGTAAAAAAAGGAAAGAAAAATGACTATTAACCATAAAATTATTAGAAATTATATATTTTTTAATTCATCAAAATTGAATTATTAAATTTAACTTGTATTTTTCTTTTTTTTTTGTTTTCTATATTTTCTTATAATTGACCCGAAAGAAAGAAGATAAAGAAACCATTAAAATAAAGAAAAATATTTAACAATTGTCTTTTGGAAAATTTATTTTAATTGAAAAAATAAACTTATTTTCTAGAAAAACTCAATTTTTTAAAAATAAATATATTTAATTTACAGTAAAAAATTATTTCAAATTTAAATCATACAAAAGAAATAAAAACAAAAAGGAAAAAAAAAACTGAAAAAGATATAGAGAATGCTTTTTATAAAAAATCATTTCTTAACAAAATATTTTTTTTGAAAATGTAATATAAATTTTTAGAAGTAATTTTTTATCAAAAAATAAACTAATAAATTGGACTATTAATTATAGTGTAATAAATAATATTTAAATTTTTAATTTTTAATTTATATTTATAGCAAAAAAATTATAAATTTAAATTAAGTTACTTTAAAAAAGAGTACTTAAAAAAATCATTTTATACTACTTTTAATTTTACAGATAACAAATATTGTGAAAGACATAAAAATTCATCTTATCTTATTTTTAATCCTTGTATACACCAAACATAAGATAAGATAATAAAATCTAATCTTATCCTATCCATAATCTTATATTATCTTATCCTATCCTTATCCTATGCACCAAACATGAGCTTTGTATATTATATATAAAAATTGTTTTTTTTCTCACTTTCATATATGTTTGAATTTTTACTTCGTTGTGGGTCCCACTCTCACCTTCGTCCATAATTCTTGCCAGACTTAGTTTTGATATGGCTTTTCATTTCTTCTAATTGTGTAGCCATCAGGTGCCCCTGTATTCACGCTTGCCGTACACTAAGACCCCTCATCATCAAAAAGAAAAAAGAAGCAGAAAACAATTGATAAAGACACACCCTCATCTTCTTCTTCCTTCTACTTTTTCTTCTATTTAGAGAGGAACACGCCCTCTGTCTTTGCAAGGCAACTTCGTGGAAGCTCAAGTCATGAGGAAATTTAAAGCAATTGAGCTGATTGATTTTCATGATACCATTTTTGGTCATCTACATTTTTTTTTAATTTTTTTATTTCTTGTTTATTCCTTTTGTACTTTTTTTAAAAATAGTTGAAGCAATTAGAGTTAGCAAATTGATTTGAGTTTGAGAATTTTGTTCAACTCATTGAATTTAAATTTGATTTAATCTGATTTTTGTAATAAAAACAACAAGTCAAATTTAGTCAACCAGAATTTAAACAATCTAAGTTTGTATTACCTTAAATTTAAAATAATTCAAATCTGTTTCATACGAAAGAACTAACCCGAAATGACCAAAATTATATTAGTTTGATTTTTTAATGAGAAGATAATTGACCTCTGTCTTTGCAAGCAACTTCGTGGAAGCTCAAGTCATGAGGAAATTTAAAGCAATTGCGCTGATTGATTTTCATGATACAATTTTTGGTCATCTCCTTTTTTTTTATTCTTTTATTTCTTGTTTATTCCTTTTGTTTTTTTTTTTAAAAAAAGTTGATGCAATTAGAGTTAGCAAAATTGATTTGAGTCTGAGAATTTTGTTCAACTCATTTGAATTTAAATTTGATTTAATTTGATTTTTGTCATAAAAAATCAACAAATCAAATTTATTCAGCTAGAATTTAAACGATCTAAGTTTGTATTAACTTAAATTTAAAATAATTCAAATCTGTTTTATGCAATAAAACTAACTCGAAATAACCAAAATTATATTAGTTTGATTTTTAAATGAGAAGAGAATTGACCTCTGTTTTTGCAAGGCAATTTCGTGGAAGCTCAAGAAGAAATTTAAAGCAGTTGAGCTAATTGATTTTCATGATACAACTTTTGGTCATCTACTTTTTTTTTTTGTTTTTTTATTTCTTGTTTATTCCTTTTGTTCTTTTTTTTAAAATAGTTGATGCAATTAGAGTTAGCAAAATTTATTTCAGTTTGAGAATTTTGTTCAACTCATTTGAATTTAAATTTGATTTAATCTGATTTTTGTCATAAATAATCAACAAATCAAATTTATTCAACTAGAATTTAAAGATTCTAAGTTTGTATTAACTTAAATTTAAAGTAATTCAAATTTGATTCATTCAAAAAACTAACTCAAAATGTCCAAAATTATATTAGTTTGATTTTTTAATTCAAAAATTCGAAGAAAAAAGGTTATCAGATTGGAATCCTCCTACCAAATAATAATAAAATCCAATTTCTAAATTACTGTACAATATGCTAATTCCTTCGGGCTGTCCATAGTTAATTAGTTATGGGGTGACAGTAAACAGAAATTGTTGTCAAAGAAAATTTGACAAAGCCAGCATTCTGTTTTTAAACAGCACCAGATTGGTAGCATCCAATCTAGTTATAGTAGCTAGCCACTCCATATCTTTTATCTAGGAAAATTCCTTTCAACACGGTTGAATACGATCAAAGCTATTCTAAAGGCAGGTTTCTTCTGTATCTGTTATCAGTACAATTGATTTGATGCTAAACATTTTAAGTTGACTTAATAGTTAAATACGACCTCAACATTTGTCACAAAATAAAATTAAATCTTCAATATTTAAATGCATGAAAATTAGTCCTCAATGTTATAAAATAATTGAATTAAGGACATTTCCGTTAAATCTTTTAATTTTCGTTAAGTTTTATTACTAAGAGGAGTAACGAAAATTAAAATATTTAACGAAAATATCTTTAATTTAATTATTTTATAATATTAAAAATTGATTTTCTTGCATTTAAACGTTAAAGATTTAATTTTATTTTGTGATAAATATGAAGGTCATATTTGATTATTAAATTTTTTAAGTTTAATCAACCGACTTGATCCTGCTGTAGCAATGAGCAAAAGAAACAGAGTACTGAACCAAAATTAATCGCATGGTGGGTCCGTTTGATGTCTGCCATACTAGACCAAGTTCACATGGGTTGATATCTATCATGTCAGAAAGTGGTAAGGAAATTCTGAATCATAAATTGATATGGTGTTGGTGCCACAGGGCCTGATTAAAGTAAATGGCAGTCTTGTTGACTTTTTTGGCTTAACATTATTGTTAGCGCTTGTGAAGGTTAAATACTAGCTGTTTTCAGACTGACTTTTCCATTTAGGTAAGCTTCTACCCGGAGTACACTGCCTGGAAGCAGGCTTTATAGTTCACTGGCTGCCTAAGATCAATTTGCTAAGAAAGAAGCGTGGCAATGTCTAAAATGAAAAAAAAAAAAATTTAAAAAATCTTTTTTTTTTCAACAATTTCAGCGTGGAAGCGGTAAGTCTTTGATTTCAGTAAGAGACTGGAAACCTGTATTAGACATTAGAATACACGATATGATCAAAATTTACACATGGAATCAGGTAAAACCATGGGAATATTACAGCATTCTTGGTTTTGGATTTGTGACAGTGGAGTGCATAAACACAGAGCATAACTAAGCTTGAATTACATTTCATCTTCAACATCGTCACTAGTAACAATCTTATGAATCTTAAGTTGAGCAATTGGTTTTACTTGCTTTCTTGAAGCTTGATTTGGATCTATTGTACGTTTGCCTGAGAAGATATTTTCAACCAGACCCTAAAGAATGACTTCAAAAGGACTTGAGTAGATCCACAGTAATTCTCAATTATTAAGTAGCGTTTAAGTAGCTGAGTAGATCCACATTAGTTCCCATTCCATTCCCTCCTGCCTCTGAGTTTTCATTCATTGTTCTTTCTTCAATTTCTCATCTTTCTCCAGTGCAAAAAATTTCTACTTTTCTTTTCTTTTACCTCAAAAAAAAAAAAGAAAAAAAACCTGCTTCTGAAGTTATTTCCTTTGATTTCCAATCTCCTTCTGCATTAACTAAAACAGAGAAAAAAAAAAAACAAAGCTACCATTCTTTTACTTATTATTGTTATGAATTTTAAATTAAATTATTAGTGAGGGCAGTACAGATAGTTCAATCGATTGTAAATAAGTTATAAAATGATATGAAAAATCAGTATTTCAGGATGTGACACACCAACTGTGTACATAATAATTACCCTTTATATAAAGTAATTCTCTTAAGAATTATTATTATATAAATTGTCAATAGAATTTTTTAACTCAGTTAGTGGAGTTAAGAAACTCGTTGATAGTGTATAAGATAATAAGTATAGAAGATAATAATCCATTTAATAATTACAACTTTAAAAATGAGAAAATAAAAGTCAATAAATAAAAAAAACGAATAATATCATCTTTTCAAATCTCAAGTATAAACAATGGACTTTATTATTATTTATTTTAATGTGTTTTCTTAAATTATTTTATTTTGAGTTTAATTTTTAAAATTAAAAAAAAAAAAGAGTTACAAACATTAGTTTAACAGACATTTCAACGATGACTCAAGGGAAGAATTTTTAATTTGTTGTACTGTTAAATTGATAATTTAGAGCCAAATGTCTATTTCTGAATCTAATGAATTAATCTTAAATTAAGACTAAAAGTAAAAGATCTAAATAGAAATTACTCGTAATAAAAGGCCCAGTTTACAGTCTATAAAAGTGTTGCTTAAGCAGTCGACTAGTTCCACGTTAATTCTCATTCCCTCCTGCAGTCCTGCCTTTGAGTTTTCGTTCATCGTTCATTGTTCTGTCTTCAACTTTTCATCTCTTCAGTTCAGACAATTAATTTCTACATCTCTTTTCATTTAACTCCAAGGAAAACATTAAAAAAAAAAAAAAAAACGCTGCTTCTTTCTTTGCTTTTCTTTAATTGCTACTTTTTCCCTTTCTTTTACCTCAAAAAAAAAAAAAAACTGCTTTCAATTTATTTCCTTTGATTTCCAATCTCCTGCTGCTTTAACAGAGAAAGAAAAAAAAAAAAATCAAAACTACCCTTTTGTTGCTTATTATTGATTTTTCTTCTTGATTTTCACGTAAAAAAGTTCAAAAAAAAGTACTCTGTTTTTGCTCAATTTTCAATTTTTTAACTAAAAAAAAGCCTTCTCTTAGTTTTTCTTTCACTTCACTTCAAATTCCAGTCATTTTACCTCCAAAGAAAAAGGAAAAAGGAAGAAGCTGCTCCTTAATCCTCTGGTGTTGGTATCTCTACGGAGTGCATTGCAGCTCTCAATCTAAGGTATGTTTGGAGACTAAATTCACTCTCTAAAATTAAGATTATACTTGCTTTTTTTCTTTGTGTTTATAAACTGTCTTTTACTTGTCAAATTTACGAAATCTGCATTTCCACATTGAGAGAGAGCAAGTAATTCGACAAACATATTTCATTGTTGAATGTAGTGCATGCTAAGATCGGATCTAGCCCTTTGACAGGCAACCCAACGTCGCGAAAGAAATTTACAGTATCTTAACAAGAACAAAAGAAATAAAAAGTTTCAAATTTTGAAACAGCCCATTATGATCCGTTCTGTTCAATTTTAATTTTATCATTAAAATATTAAATATATTTTATATTTTATTTTTCTGTACCTTTTTTTTGTTTTTTTTTTTCTTTTGGAGTGCCCCAAAACTTTGTTTTTTTTAACAATTAATTCTATTACATGTTTGGTTTGGTTGAATTGTGATTCCGTTCCCGCTGTTTTCCGTTGATTGGTTCAACAATTGAACACAGAATCATCATTTTGTGGAATCATATTTCAAGCACTTTGAGGAATCCCAATACGAGATGTCATTTGTTTTTCTGAGCAATGACGAAAATTAACTAACCTTTTGGCTTCCAGTCGTTTTCTTCAACAATTTGAGAATTTACAGCAAAGTCTGCGTTAGTTCTTATCTCTTCTTTCTTTTTTGGCTCTCTTAGGCCGTTTTCTTTATAGATTTTTTTTTAAAGAAGTTTTGTTTTGAAAATTTCCTGCTAGAGCAAATAGTCAAAATAGAAATTACAACAAAAAGATTTTGAGTTTTTTTAGTGTGTGTTTGGATGAAGGAAAAAAAAATTTATTTCAATTAAGATTTTCAAAAGTTCAAAAATAAATTTTGTTTGCCAAAAATTCACATATGAAGGAAATTTTTCAAAATTCCTCGAAATTTTTTTTTTACACATGAGCCACTATTGATAAAAAACTGAAAAAGAAAAATATTATTTTAATTAAATACAATATATATTTTTATATTATTAATGATATCTATGTATTTTTACAAATTCAATGATACGTATATGATATTTTTTAATTTTTTATAATTATTTTTTTATTTCATCAAATTTTAGTATTTTTAAATTTTTTTAAAAAATATTTATGCAAACAAAACAATTAAAAATGTTTGTATTCTAAATTAATATATTTTAAAATGCTTCGAAATTCCAAAACTTTTAATCCAAACACACTTTTGTGGTTTTAAAAAAAATTGAGAAAACTTTTCAAAAGTAAAAAAAAATAACTGTACATAAAAAAACCATAAACAAAGGCAAAATTTTTCAACATCAATTAAGAATTAACACATAGCATCAAAAGAAAAAAAATAAATTGTTTAGTTTTTATTTTGTTCAGGCTTCATAGTTTAAACTTAGATCTAAGCTAATATGAGTTAATTTTGAAGAATCTAACTAGAAAAGTAGAACGAGGAGGCCACGGGGAAGTTTTTGAGGTTTTGTGGAAGGTTTTCGACTAGTTTCATGGCAGGCGGTGCGGCTACCGGTTGTTGATTTCTGGATTTTATAAAGATTTCGGTGATTACGGCTTAGCTTTAGAGAGAAATGAAAGGGTAAAAGCGTTAGAGAGAGAGGGAAGAACCAAATAGAATTTTTATATGATCTACTCACCATACCTTATTCTCTCCATTATTTTACTGTTTATATCACAAATGAAAACGGATGTGTGAAGATAAAAAATATAGTAGATATGCTTTGGTTTTAGAGGGAGAGGTTGAAGAGAAATGAGAAAGATATGGAGAGAGAGAAAGAAAAGAAAAGAGGAAAAAAAAAGAAAAATTGTTTTTTTTACAGAAATGGTTAAAATGTTGTTATTTATTATTTAGTTTTTAGGTTTATTTTATTAACTAAATGTGAAAAAGTATGTTTTAATAATTATGAATAATAATTAATTTATATTAATCGATATTATTTATAAGAAAAAAGAAGTCAATTAATAATTAGTAATATTTTAATTAATAATTAATAATTAAATATCCTAACTTAATTAAGTGATAATTATTTGATGTTTAATAATTAATTCTAATAATTTACAATCAATAATTAATAGTTATTGCCTTTAGACTTAAATTTTTATGTAATTACAATTAGTATTATAACTATTTGTAATTATTTTAATAAAAAGGTAAATTGATTGTGCGAGTGTATTCCTCTCATATTTCATGAAGTAACCAAACTTATTATCACCCTTTCCTATTATATTTCATTCCAATTAATCAAATATCATAATACATATTCTTTTTTATTCTTCATCTTTTCTATTCTAACATCATATCTTTTTCATTTTTTCTCTATTTCATTATGTGAACCACCAAATATTACCTTAACTTTTTTCATACTTCAAAATCTCGGGATTTTTTTTTTACTTCTGGCACAAAAATCTTGATACGTCAATTTTTAAAAATAAATTAAAATTTAATATAAACTATGATAAAGTTAAAAGGGTTTTTCTTAAACTTTTATTGAGTAAAACAAGAAGAAGCAAAATAAGCAAATAGGGTAATATTCTAATGTTTTAAAATTTATTTTACACTTTATTTTAGTGCATATATTGAGTATAGTCATAGTCTGCACCTTGATAGAAATCAGAATGTGTTTCTCAGCAAAGGGAGATAGTATATACTAAGGTTTTTTTTTTTTAAATTAATTCTATTACTTTTTCTATATTTCAGAATTTCAAAGATTTTTTTATACTGCAAGCATTAAATATAAACTATACTAAAGTTAAAGGGTTTTCTTAAGTTCCGTAAAGGTAAAATAAGGACAAGCAAAATAGACAAAAAGGGTAATATTATAATGTTCTTAAATGTAATTTAATATTAAATTTAAATAAAAAATTACTTAATAAAAAATATTTTCTCAAGTTGAATATTGTCAAGTTCAAGTTTGAAAATCTTTGCCCAATATTTGACCCCAGTCAAACCAGACTCTTGGGCTTGAAAGGTATTGTTCTTGGACAAATCTACTCACAGGGAAGCATGTAGAGTTTTAGAATGTAATTAGAAGTGTCTACGTATATATTTTATCTGCTTTAACTTTAATTAGAATAAATTTCTTAAAGTAATGGGCACATTTGTCATATATCGAAACAAAATTGTCGAAATTGATTGCACAAACTTTTTATTTATAAAAGATATATATCTACCTATCAAACAAAGAAAAAATAAAGTTTATTCTTATTTTTTGGTTCTCATGAAAATAAAAGGAGAGACAAAGGTGAAGGGAGATTTAAATTTTAAGCTTAATCTCCTTTAAAAAGAGATAACAAATCACTTGATCAGAGCTAACAATTTTTTTCTTTCTTTTTCGTTTTTGTGCAGTGATTTCCCGAAACAAGAAAGTGCCTTTGGTTCTTAGACGTTGCAAAGATCTTATCTTAAGTGGTACATTTCAACTTTCAACAGAATAAAACAATGTTCATTTTCGTCAACATTAATTCTTCACTTCTCTCTCTACAATTTAAGAGCAATTTCTTTTCTCTATCCATTTGCTAGGCCTAAGCAGAAATTTTCTTTTGACTTCAGATTGTTGACGATGGCTGAAATCTTTCTCAACGCTATTGCTAATGCTCTGGGAACACTGATTGTAGACTACATGGTGAAGCCAGTAGAACGTCGTCTTGGTTACTTATTTCGTTTCAACAAGATTGTTGAAGAGCTCGAGGAGCAGAAAAAGGATTTGACTAGAGAACAAACTCGACTGCAGGGAGATGTTGAAGACGCTAAAAGGCATATTGAAACTCAAGTAATTGAGGAGTACGTAGAGGACTGGTTGACAGTTGCTGAAAATGACTTGAAAGTTGTACAGAGTTTGGAATGTAGAATTGAAGAGAACAAAAGATGCTTCCGTTGGTGTCCTAATTGGAGTTGGCGGTATCAATTAAGTAAGAAGATAGAAAAAGAGACAATAGCTATCAAAAAACTTGTCGAGAGGTCTAAATTTGACAGAGTTGGTCACCGCGCTACTCTTCCTCGCATAGAATCCTTGGAATCTAAGGATCTCATTGATTCTAAATCTTCAACTTCTGCTTTCAATCAGATCATGGAGGCATTGAAGAGGGAGGACGTCAACATGATCGGAGTATGGGGGATGGGAGGGGTGGGGAAAACCACCTTAGTCACTAAAGTGGGCCGTTATGTCGAAGACAATCAACTTTTTAATCGAGTTATAAAAGTTGTTGTGTCCCAAGCTCCAATCCTTGAAAATATTCAAAAAAAACTACTAGCAGAATTCTTTGAGGATTCTGATAACTTTGAAAAGATGACTGAAAAACGGAAAGCAGCGGAATTACGGGCCAAATTGGAAAAAGAAGAAAAGGTCCTCATAATCCTTGATGATATGTGGAAGGAGCTAAACCTGAAGAAGATAGGCATTCCATTGGATGGAAATAGCAAGGGTTGTAAAATTATTTTGACAACACGCTGTAAGAATGTATGTGACGATATGGCAATTGGAGACCCTGTTCTACTTGGGACTTTGGATGAAGATGAAGCATGGACTCTTTTCAAAAAGAAAGCACGTCTTGACAGTGCTTCTCCATATCAAGACATTATTGGCGTGGCTAAGGAAGTTGCGAAAGAGTGTGGTGGCCTGCCTGTAGCTATTGTTACATTAGCAAGCGCTTTAAGAAGTAGAGATCTTAATGGATGGGAACTAGCACGCAATAAACTTCAACGGTGCAGATTAATGGATATTGAGCGCGTTCCGCAAGAGGTAGATCGGAATGCCTATCGCTGTCTTGAGATGAGTTACAGGTACTTGGAGAAAGAGCCGACTAAGATATGCTTCTTACTGTGCGCTTTGTATCCAGAAGATTACTCAATTGATGTGGAAGACTTGGTGAGACATGCTTGGGCTTTAAGGTTATATCGAGACGCTGACTCAATTAAAGAAGTGATGAGCGAAGTGTTTGAAGCCATTGGCATCCTCAAAGATTCTTGTTTGTTATCAGAAGTTGATGATGAAAAAAGGTACGACCCAAAAAATTTGGACTAAGATCATTCTTAGTCCTTACTCCCTCTGCCTACTCTTGAAAGAAAACGAAATCTGTTTTCCAATTTAGTTTATTATTCAAGTCTTTCAATTCTTGAAACATATAAGTCTGTACATTGACTAAAGTAACTATCCCATCCCCCGATTAATATTCTTTTCAGTTTTTTTTTTTAATGTATTTTTTATTTTTTATTTTACATTTGAGTCTGTACATGCATACGCAAGTTATCCCACCCCGGGTAATGTTTTTTATTTCAGTTTTTAATATTTCTTTTCTTAGATATGATAGTACATTAGACAATAAACTTTAGGCCTTTTTTACATATTACTTGACCACTCAGTTTGCTTATTGCATCTTTAAATTTGGAGTTATTAATATGGTTTTCAGAAATTTTTATTGAAATGGTGTTCTATTAGTATCCGTTGTTATTTATTCTCATATATTATCTCTTTGTTATTAGTATTTTTTTTTTACTTTTCATTTTGTGAAAATTGTTTTATGTACACATTTGTTTTGCCCTTACCAGGCACGTCAAGGTGCATGATGTGGTTCGTGATGTTGCTCGGTGGATCGCATCCAAGGAAAACAATGGTCTTTTGACAAAAGCAGGAGTTGATTCAGAGAATGGAAGTTCGAAACAAAAGCTTGAGATTTTGTTGCTTGAATATGGCCATGATAGCAAAACACCAGTGGAAGATTTTGAAGGGATGCCAGAGTTGAAAGTTTTGAGTCTAAGGAGGAAACGTGTGTGGGATGACGACAGTGTTTTTTCGTTCAATGCTATTAAGTCCCTAAAGAACCTTCGATCTCTACATCTAGAAGGTTTCAATCAGCTAGAGGGTATTTCAGCCCTAGCAAAGTTAACAAATCTCGAGATTCTCTGTTTACATGGTTCTGAATTCCAAGAATCGATAGACAGCTTAGGGGAATTGAAAAATCTGAAAGTATTGGATATTCGCCGATGCGAATTTTTGTTGGGATTTCCCCCTAACTTGATTCGAAGGTTAGTCGAAGTGGAGGAGCTATACCTGTTACCTGCTGAAGGTCCAAGTATCAAAACATCGGTGTTTGAAGTAGCGACGGCTGTGATCCTTTCAGAGTTAAAGTTCTTGCCCAAACTGGCCTCACTATTCTTGGACGTACGTTCTCTACATTTTCCAAAAGACTTTGTGTTTCCTAAATTGGAGAGATATAATATATTAATAAATTTCGGAGCTCATGAGAAAGATCCGAAGTATTTCTCAACAAGATTGTTGAAAATTGCAGAAGGATTACTTTTAAATGTGATATCGGAGTTACTTCAGAATGTAGAGTTTCTTGTAGTGTCCTCTATCATGGAGATGGAAATCAAATGCTTGACCGATACAACACCAGGGGATGTGCCGGTTGCAGCGATTCTGCACAATCTAAAAAGTGTGGTAATTGGAAACTGTACCAATTTGCAGGTGATATTTTCAATGAAGAATGCAGAAAATCACCCATTACTGCTCTCCAAATTAAAAGACTTGCGTTTATGGCGTTTGCCTAATTTAGAGTGCATATGGAAAATGCCCACCCAACATATTAGCCTTCGAAGTTTAGAGGCGGTGGAGATACACAGATGTGGGAAACTGAAATCTCTCTTCTCATTTTCTCTTGCTCGCAGTCTGGAATGCTTAGAAAAACTTAAGATAGATAGATGTTATCAATTGGAGCAAATAGTCGAACAATCAGAAGGTGATGAGCAAGAAATGTCATCTAACATGAGTCCTGACAAATCTCTCTGCTTCCCAAAATTAAGAAATCTCGAGATAGATAGTTGTGGTAGTTTGGAATATATTTTTCCAAATTTTATGATGCATCACGGGCTCCCGCGATTACAAAATCTGCAGATAAAATGTCTCCCTCGATTAAGACGAACATTCAGATCTGCAAATCAAAGGGAGGAAAATGAAATTCGGCAGCATCAATTGCAGCTTTTTCCATCTTTGACCGAGTTGGAATTATGGGTAATTCTTTTTCACGCTCTTCTCTTTATTAGTATTCTTGATCATTACACAAATATTTATAGCAGGCTTTTAATATATTTCTAAATAATAAAATATATATAGATATATAAATACAAAATGCATTTAAAATACGAGCAAATGAATTTTTCGAAAACAATTTTCATCTAAACTCTCACACTCTCACTTCACCTCTTTCCAATTTCATCAAATACGTAATTTTCTCTCTATTTTCTCAATTATCAGTATTTCTTCCTTTAAATCATTTTTTTGGTTTAACTTATTAGGATGTATCTTTAAATCGGTCGCATATAACATAAAGTTCGCTTTTGATAAATGATAAATCTAATCTATTTTTTCTCCATTTGATTTACTTTCAATTCTTTTCCTTTTTTTCAAAAATTTTTTTGCGCTTTTATTTAAGAGTTAATTAAGTTAGTATTTTTGAATTTCTTTTTCTTATTTTGGGAATTAATGAAAAAAAGAGGCAATAATTTTTATTGCTCCTGAAATTTCAATTTAATATTATTAAAATTGAATATTAAAAAAAGGACAATAATTTTATCAATTATAGTAAGGATAATTATCTTATACATCGTAAATGGAATTTTTTTACTCTACAAAAGGGATTAGGATCATGACAAATGTCTTATTTTAAGATAATTATTCTATGCATCGCCAGTGGAGTTTTTTTGACTCCACAGGCGGGGTTAGGATAATGACACATATCTTATTTTATTTATTTTTTATTTTCTTAATATTTTTAAAGAACATGTCATGATCTTAACCTCACTTATGGAGTCAAAAAACTACACTAATACTGTATAGGATATTAATCTTAGTAGTAATTCAAAATAAACAACTATAAATATGGATAATTATCCCATACAACATCAGTAGAGTTTTTTAACTTTACAAACATGATTAAGATGATGATATATATCTTATTTTTTTTTATTTTCTTAATATTTTTAAAAGACATGTGTTATTATCCTAACATTACTTGAGGAGACTCTATTGACAGTGTAAGGAATATTAATCCTATATATATATATATATATATAGAGAGAGAGAGAGAGAGAGAGAGAGGAGAGAGAGAGAGAGAGAGGGGTCAAAAGGTGATAATAATGTTTTAATTTTATTTTTAATTAAAGTACTATAGCTATAAATATAAGCATCCATTTTGTTTGTGGAAGAAAAAGATCATGTGAAAAAGAAAATGTTTTGGAAAAGAAGTTGTATATGGATGGTTCAGAAAGATGTGAAAAGAAATTGATACCTTTTTTTGAAATATATATTATATAAAATATTGAAAGAAATAAATACACCTATTTAGTGTTTGATATGAGGATTTTATTTACTTATTTGTATTTTTCTCAGTTGAGTTTGTCTCACTTGACTTGTGACACCAAAATCAATTAGGAGTTTTATAGATAATATAGATAATACATGTTAACTAATTTTATGAAAGTAATTCAATACAATTAAAAACTCTTTCTTATTTATCACACACTTCTCATTAGTAAATGACAATTAGTTTAAAATTTGTAAAAAAAACAACTAATTTAAAATTAGAATTAACAAAAAATTATGTGAAATAACATTTTAAAAATACAATTTATAAGGATGTTCTTTTCATCCAAATAAAATTTTATATGCACCAATATACTTATGTATCTCTGCATTATAGATTTAATTTAATTCATAAATTTTGGGATTGGCATCAAATTTTTTATCACAGCAAGGATGCTCTTAAAATTGTTAAAATTACTAGTTTTGCAGTTTTACTTAATCATTTCACAAAATTGCTTTAAGGTGTTCTGTAAAGCATTTAATAAAAGTCCTAGTTTTGAGTAATTGCTTATATATATATATATAAATATATATATATATATATGTTTTATAGATTTAATTTAATTTATTTTTAAAAAATTTTTCAAGTATACTTGGGTTCAAGTTCACAAATTCTTCGATTTTAGTTTACATCAAAATATCCTCTTTTAGTAGCAATAATCTGTGCTTTAGTAGAGCTCAATCTATTGCATTTTTAAAGTTTTATATTTTAATTCATATGTAAATAATAAAAATGTTTGTATGAGAAATTCATGATAAGAATGAAATTAGCAATATAAAATACCGAAAATTCTCTTCTTAAAATTGTTAAAATTTAGAAGTTTGGCTATATTGTAATCAATTCCTTAAGGTTTTCTCTAAAGCACGTAATTAATGCATGTTTTTGCCTTTATTGAAAATCAATTAGTAAAATTCTTGGTAATGAGTATTTACTTGTATCTTTTGTCATTTGTAATTATCTGATTAATTATGATCAGGCTATTCCAGTACGTAAACTCCATGAGGGATTGTTTGTCAATACAAAAACTCTTCATCTCAGAGAAATCAGGGATCATAACCTCATTAACCTCATTCCGGAGATAGATAGAGAGGGACTAAATGAATTAACTTCCCTTGATCTTTGTTTTTGTGATTCTCTTGAATACTTGGTTGATACAACCGAAGAGCATGTGCCAAATAGTGCGTTCAGTAATTTGGAGAATTTATCCTTGAGTGGTATGGATAGTTTGAAAATGTTGTGCAATGGGCAGTTTCCAAAGGGTTTCCTACAAAATCTAAAAAATCTGAGATTTCAAAGTTGTGGTCAGTTGCAAGAGGTATTTCAAATTGATGAAGAAACTCAAGCACAACTACAGCAACTCTCAAATTTGGAGGATTTGGTGCTAGACACATTACCAGAATTGAGATGGATACTGAAAGGGCCAGCCCATTATATCAGCCTTCGGAGTCTGAAATTTGTGAACATGTGGTGCTGCAAAAAGTTGAAGTCTGTCTTCTCACTCTCTCTTATTCAAAGCCTCCAACAGTTAGAAGTACTCCGAATTAACAGCTGTGATGAATTGAGAACTCTTTTTATAGAGCTGGAAAGTGATGGTGAAATAGAATCAAACAGTCATCTTCATCCTCTGTGCTTGCCAAAATTGACAAATCTGATTATCTCTGGATGTCCAAGACTAGAATATGTTCTTCCAATCACTTTGGCCGAAGGTCTTCCACAATTAGAGCAACTAAAAATACATGGCCATGGATGTGATGAAATGCCATTAAAGCAAGTCTTTGGTGTGGCAAATCAACATGATGGAGTAGAACATGGGATAAACCTCCCTCGTCTAAAACACTTGCAACTTTATAAGTTAACAAATTTGAGCAGTTTTGGTCCAGAAAATTATTTTCTGAAGGCGCCAGCTTTGGAAGAAGTATCCGTTTCTGCATGCCCGCAATTGATGAAATTTACCATTCAACAAGAAGTTAACAGCGGGGTTCGCTTACAGGTAGCTCTTTTATTATCTTCCTTCATGTTTTATTTTTTAACTAATTTTTGTTACGCATGCATTGGACATGGATGATGGAATAATTAAATTAATGTCACAATTACTATTTTGAAATTATTAAATCTTTGGAATATTATTAGCTAACATTAAAGAACAAGGACATGAACGTTATAGCAAGGAGAGGCGCCATTCCCCACCCACCCCCCCCCCCCACACGCACCCCCCCACAAAACCAACATTTTTGAAATTTTTTATTTGTATTGTTATACATGTATGTATTTTTTATTTTAATTTACTTTTGGCCCTTCCAAAAAAAACAAAAATGTCTCCTCTCCTTGTAAATCCCAATAAAAATGTCCATCTTTATAAAAATAAGAGTTTAAGTTTTAAGGAAAAAAATCAATTATCAGATTTTAAACAAACTTCCAAAGGGTGTTAATATCATTTTATACAATGAAAAAAAATTATTTGATTTTAATTTTCATGAAATTATTTTATAGATGTTATTAATTTAAACTTTGTACATTAGATATATGTTAGAAAAACAAAACTAGTTAAGCACTTTTTTTATTTGTTACATTCCAATAAAAAATTTTAACTTCACTTAATTATTTTTTATATCCTAAATAAATATTGTTAAACATAACATTACTTAAAATTCAAAAGAAATAATTAATTTATATAGTTAAAGTTTCTTATCATTAATTTTTTAGATTAACTTGTAATTGTTATTATTAACTAACATTAAAGTACAAGGATATGAAACATATAGATATATAATCTTAGCAAATTTATATAGATTATTGTCTAATACTGCCCATGGAGTTTTTAAACTTTACAAGCGTAGTTAATACGGTAACACATATCCTTTTAAAAAATTAAAAAAATAAAATGAGGTATGTGTCATCACCAACGTACTATTTTAACTCAACTTGTTGAGTCTAATATATATTTGTAAGTAGATGATCTTTTTAGAAATAGAAATGAACTTTTATTTTATTTTTTAAAATCACTTTATCATACATTTGCTGGAAATTATATATCTAGATACAATTTTCTTTTGCCTAAAATCTTG
The DNA here is from genome assembly GCA_031772115.1 of Heritiera littoralis. NCBI lineage: Eukaryota > Viridiplantae > Streptophyta > Magnoliopsida > Malvales > Malvaceae > Heritiera > Heritiera littoralis. Next base: position 1,964,701 of record JAPDPK010000053.1, on the reverse strand, counting down.
TCTAAAAATTAATATTTATGTAATGCTATTAACAATTTTAAAATAATTTCAATTGTCTATAATTATAGAGTACAAACCATCTCAAAATGCTGCATCACAACATGATTAATGTCCATCTCATATATTTCATAAATATCACTACTCTAAGACTTAAAGTTTAAACTTAATATTTCTTCAGAAAAAAAAGTTTAAACTTAATATCTTTACACTGAAAACTTTAAACTACTCTAAGCATTGGATTATTAGATGAAAAGAATTTAAGGATACTAATATAGACAATCTCAATAATTTCTTATAATGATAAAACGTAACTTGGGATTTAATAATTCATATGGAAAAATTTTCAAATATAAAATTAGCAAGTAGCCCAATGAGTACGTAAGTAAAGGAATAATCAATATTTATGAAATTTGATATATTTGATATTTCTAATAGCAATATAAACATAGACTCTTTGAATAATTCACCAATACTAATTATTTATTAGTGTAATTGAAAACAGTTCATTATTAACAATATAAAAATTAGCTACTAAACTCTTAAGTCAGAAAATTTTAAATATTGAATTAAGGTCTAAGAAATGTTTGATTTATACTAATGAAATTGAATTATATTGGGTATATTTTTTTATTATTAAGCCTTTCGTAAAAATGAGATATGATTTTATAAGTATTTGCATTAACAAAAGTTAAAAAAAGAATTAATATAATTAAATAACATGTTTTTTCTTAAAAAAATGACTGATATATTAAGCAGCTTTTAGCTGCTTAATATTTTGGCTAAATTACACTCAAGTCTTGTTAACCAAGCAAGTGTTTTTGACAAAACAAGTTTAATCTTAAACCATAAAATGGATGAAGATACAAGTTCTTACACCAAAAAAATAATAATAATATTACCCTTGGTATAATAATAATGATAATCATAATAATAACAATAATAATAAAATTTTGAAAAAAATCTTTATTTGTAAAATAAAAGTGAAAAACAGATTAAAAAAAAAAACTGAGAAAGGAGTCAATAAGAGAGTAGGGGAAAAAAGAAGAAAGAGGGATGTTGACTTGCCCTTGGGTAAGCCAAATTGATGTTTGGTAAAAAGAACGTTGGAGGTGAAATGAAAATGACAAATAACTATTAAGGACAGTAACCTCAAAATGAATTAATAAAATATTTTCAACTATATTTTTATATTATTTAACATTTAAATTCTAATAAATTTGATTCAATGAAAACATTGACACATATTATTTCATATTAAAATTGATAATATATTTAATGGTACTTTATTCGATTATTTATTGACTTAATTATGTATTTATTTATATAATTATATATTTTTATACTTTGGTTGTATTTATATTTATAATGCTATACTTATTTGATTTCACATGTAATTAATCATATATAAAATTATTTTGTGCAACTATTTATATTCTATGAATATATTTATTTATGTATTTATTCAATTTTTTATTATCTATTTATTATTTTTTTTGCTACAATGAAAATATTTGATTATTGGAGGTAGGCAAATATTTGTTTGTTTGTTTGTTATGTAATTATGTAAATTTAATTATCACTTTAAACAAATACATAATTAAAAACTTTATAATAAAACAGTAGCAAAATGAAAAGAAAAAAAAATTTAAAGTATCATGGGTAAAAGGAAAAGTGAGAGATGCAATATGCTTTCAGTAGATCCACTTGCAATGCTTTAATGCTCTATTTAAATCTTATTTGAATCCAACCCAACCTTAAAATCCTCTAATAGTGTTGTCTCAATGGATCTTTAACTCATTCCTTCACTGAACAAAAAAAAAAACATATGTCGTGCATTTATGTATGATGTGTGATGCGTGTGGATAAAGTATTTGCTTTCTTGTATGTGTGTGTATTGCATGTGTGGGTTTTCCACTATTCCACATCGTTTGTATTGTGTGTGGTGTGTGTGTTTATAAGAGATTTTACGCTTAACAAAATTGTCATAATTTTGTTAAATATTGTGTTCCTTCACTAAACAAAAAAGAAAAGAGGTGAAGAACGGTTTTAAGAGCCCAATATAAACCAAGAATGAGGGGAGTAGAGTAAGGAGAGATTTGAAGAAATTTTGAAAAAACTATCTTTGATTCGTTTTAAATTTTAAAAATTTCTTTTTCTTTTTTAATTAGTAAAAATTAAAATTTAAAATTTTAAATATTTTGATTGAAATGAATTTATCGTAAATTATCTTATATAAATGGGCCTTTGGGCTTTCTGACCCACTTATTATATACCTATCTACTTATTGTATAAAACAAAGTAAAAATTAAAAGTGTCCACCAAATGGAGCTTGGGTTTTTTAATTTGGTCGACATTGTGATTTGAAGTTGTATTCAAATAATCTACAAAAAGAAACAAAGTGATTAAGGTTATAATTCTAATAAATATTTGAGTGCAAAAATTTAATTTATTAAAAAAAATTATCAATTAAGGAAGTTTAATATAGGAAATAAATTAAAATTAGTTACTGTTTAATTAATTTTAAAAAATAGAATATTCAAAAAAATAAAAATAAAAAAAAAACAAAATAGTAATTTTAATAATTTTTTCAAGCGTGTATATGTTGTCATTATTTATATTTGCTGTTATTTATGAGTACATATATTGATATGATATTGATATTGGTACATGTTAATTTGATTCGTTAAATGATTATTGAATCGGGTCTTGAATTTCATTTCTCTCAATTCTAATTTAAAATATTAACTTAGTCATAAAGCGCCTTTAATTATGGTAGAAAATGGAGGCAATTTATTGTTGCAGTGTATAAATCTTTATAAAACCTCACAGCAAGTTATTTAAAATATATATTGATCTTTTAATATAAACTAAAATTAAATAAATATATATTGTTTATTAATTGACTAGTATCTCTCAGAAATCATTGTGTACGACTGTTGGACACCTCTAATGTTGTTGATTAATCTTTATAATTTAATTTTCTTTGGTTGTATTTTTGGATTTTTTTTTAAATTAAATGAGATCAGTAATTTTTTTTCTTATATGTTTTTTCCGATCTTTATCAAGTTGAAAACAAAAGATGGTCGTACAATTATATATATTTTAAGGAAATTCACTTTTGTTTAATAAGTTATAACGTAGGTTTGAATTATGCATTTTTTACTCATAAAAAATGATTTTAAAATTTGTTATCAATTACGTACTTTTTTATTAATTACGTACTTTATTATTGTATTTGAAGAGTATTTTGGGGAGTACGAGTTTTACTTTTATTACATATATTCAAATATATGTTATTTTATCTAGTCCTGTGATTTAAGCAATTAATGATCTTGCTATTTTTGTTTATGTGATGAATTATGATTAGGAGGTTCGATTATCGGCTTTCAAGGAGTTTTTACGGAATGCTAATGATCTTAGTCTGACAAGAATTATGGATTTTCAAGAAAATCTAATTCCAGATGTAGATGTGGTTGTAGATCTACAAGGATTAACTTCCCTTAGCTTTTATGGTTGCGAGGATCTTGCAAATCAAGAACCGCTACTCTCAAATTTACACTCTTTGTGTATAGTGTCACTACCAGAATTGAGATGGATAGTAAAAGGCCCCACCCAACATGTCAGCCTTCGAAGTCTGAGGAATGTATCAATATGGGAGTGCAACAAATTGGAATCTCTTTTCTCATCCTCCCTTATTCCAAGCTTGAGGCTGCTGGAAAGCCTCAATGTAAATGACTGTGATGAATTGAAAACGGTTTTCACGGAGGATGAAACAGAATCAGACACGCTATGCATGCCAAACTTGGAAAGTTTGTGGATAACTAACTGCCCAACACTAAAATATGTGTTTGCAATCGCTTGTGCCCTAGATCTTCCTCGTCTAGAAGACCTAAAACTTCACGAGTTAGCAAACTTGAGCAGTGTTACTGACTGTCCAGAATATTGTTTTATCAAAGCACCAGCTTTAAACAATTTAAAAGTTTATGGCTGTCCTCGATTGTCCAACTTTACCATCCAACAACACAAGCCGCTACAATCAAAGGTATTAGTACTACTTTTTTTTTCTCTCTCTCTCTCATTTTTTTTTGTTTAGATGATACTATTCCATATGTGTCTTTTTTGGTCTCATATTATACATTCTTTTGGAATATAAGAATATAAAAAAATCAAATATTTGAATATACCTTATTAATTGGTATAGAAAAGAATATAAAGGAGTAACTTGCTTTTGCTTTTACATAGGATTTTGAAGAATGTACAGATGAAGTCGAGTTATACAACAACCGACTGAGAGAAAGATCACCAAATATGATGAGTTTTGATCAACTATTTCTGCCTTCAACTGGAGATAACTTCATGTCAAATCTAAGGGAAGTGGAACTGAGTGATCTGGTTTGGCTGCGATATATATGGAAGGCTCCCACCCAAGTTGTAGTAACCAACCTTGGTCAATTGCGTGTATACAACTGCAATAAATTGAAATATGTCTTCCCAGCAATGCTTATTAGACACTTACCGAAATTGTTCGGTCTAAGCATATGTGGTTGTGAGAAGTTGGAGCAAATAATTGTGAACGATGACACATCGGCATCATCATCACAAGGTCATGACGAAGATGAAACGGGTGCAAAAAATGAGGAGGAAATGTTGATCTTCCGTCGATTAGATTATTTGTTTCTTGGAGAGTTGCCAAGCCTCCTGAGGTTCAGTCCTGTGGGTTATCATCTAATTTTTCCATCTTTGGAATCGTTGGAAATTCGAGGTTGTTCTCAGCTGATTACAAGTTTCACTGCGGATTCAATACAATCTGTGCATACAGAGGTATTTATCTATCCAACACTTGTTACCTAAGATTTTTTTACTATTTTACCGTTCTTTAATATATATATATATATATATATTATATATATATATATATATATGTCAATAACAAAAAGTATAGACAATAGCATCAGAAGTTGCATATATGGATCATATAAAAGACTCGCATATGTAACATGCTGGGAAGCATCGAAATTAACATCACAACATCTATAAGTTTTAAAATAGAGTTTGTCCCATTATTTGAGTTGGGATGAGAGATAAGTAGGCTGTTTTGACATAAAATTAATATCATTGTTCTAGTTTGACAATATATATATATATATATATATATATATATATATATATAATATATATATATATATATATATATATGAAACTACTATTTTATGGTTGTCAAATTTTGTAAAATTAAAATTATAGAGAAGGAAATATCATGATTACAACTATCTTAGTACTCATGATGAAATCAATTAATTTACTTAAGAATTTAAATATCAATCATTGTAATTGATATTATTAAAAATCGAATACCATTTTATTTGAAAGTATTAAAATTTGTCGTATCATAATAATTACGCAACTTAATAATCTCATTGTTTAATTTAGCAAACTTGTAAAAATATTAATAATATATTATTACCTTCATAATAAGGTATAACTAAATTATTAAATTACATGTATATTTATTGATAGGTAAACTAATTTTTATATTATAAATTGTATGTAAAAAAAAGTTTGAATTCGAAAATAAAACAAAATCTATTAAATTTGTAATAAAAAAATCATATTATATAAACATTAAAAACAGTTAAGACAGCATGTATATTTTTGAAATTGATACAATGGATATTATTTCGAAAAAATAAAAACTCATAATACATAAAAAATTACAATCTTAAGAGAAAGAAAGTTTTTAATTCACACAAAGTATTTCATCCTTTTGGATTAGAATTAGATTATTCTCCATCATTTAATCACTTTCAATGACCTACGATCTCCAAATTCTTACCGCATGCAAGTGATCTAATCAGCATGTATAAATCATGTTTTTAATTTGAAGTGATCACCTCGTATATCAAACACCTCCGAAAGCTTTTAACAGTGTGATGATGGTGTGCACCGGCGTTCAGGGCAACTTGCCCAAGCTGGTCATGTACATTTATTTCCTTCCTATATGAAATTGAGCATTTTCTTTTTGATTTATTTGTAATATTTTCAACAATTTTTAAATGACGTGAAGGCTCCCCGACTAGATGATGCTACTCCCTCAAAACGAAAAATAAGGTGGACAAGGAATAAAGGGTTTGAAGATGAAGATGAAGATGAAGAGGATGAAGATGAAGATGAATATCAGGATGAAGATGAAATTTGACTTTGAAGTGAAAAATGTTGCAAAAGCATAGAGCTGACGTTACGGTGCAGGGGGACCACTATCCATGCACTAGGAGACGTGGTTCATGCAGCCATGTTTTTAGCAAGTGGAAGTGGGAGTGATGCACACGTGGAAGTCTGACTTAGTTATTTCTTTTTTTATTGTTTTCTATTCTGTTGTTGTTTGTCCCTTTCAGTAGTTGTTTATCTTTCCAGTTGTTCTTGTGTGGAGTCTTGGCGCGCATGACTGTTGTGGTTACGCTACTGATTTTACGCAAGTTTGTTTTTCCATTCCCAAATCCTTCTCGATATTGTAAGCCTATTTAAGACCAAGAGTTAGTGGAAATGGAACTATCGAGAATTATTGTTATTTTTCTATTGTTAACAACAGACCTTTATTAGTTGCTCTGTTTTGCGAAAACAACACAATAGCTTGGCGAGGGAGAGCTGGAACCTTGGTCGTAGCCACGTCAACTATCAAGGTCGTAACAATTTGGCATCAAAGCCAGGAATGGCTGACGACCAGCGCCTGCAGCGACTTGCGCAGCAGTTGGAAGGCCAACGCCAACAGTTAGAAAGCTGGAGTTCGGGACAAGAATGGGTAATGAGACAAATAGGGGAACGAATGATGAGGCAATTGGTTGAGATGTTTCAGAGGGTAAATAACCAGGAGGAAACTTCAACATACCAACACCGGCTAGAGAGGAGGAACCAGGAAGGCAAGGGTGCTAATCGAGGGATCATCCCTAGACTGACCAAACTGGATTTTCCTCGATACAATGGGGTGGCTGACCTAACCACATGGATCTATCGAGTAGAACAATTCTTTGAATTCCAAGCCACTCCGCCAGAAGATCAAATTAAGTTGGTAGCACATCACCTGGAAGGCAATGCTCAACTTTGGTTTTAACGTCAGAAACAACTAAACAAAGATATTTCATGCAAAATTCCATAGCAAGGGTTGCTCGAAAGGTATGGCACTTTCAAATTTGAAAATTATTTCGCTGACTTATGTAAGTTGAAGCAAGTGGGGTCGGTTCGAGGTTATCAAACTCAGTTGGATAAATTATTGGCAAAGGCAGGGATGTAAGATTAAATTAATCCTAAACATGCTTCTACACAATATGAAACATGTTAAACAAATAAAAGCGGAAGCGACAGGATCTAACCTCCAGCCATTGCACTCTGTAACTCTGCTGTTGAAGCAATCGCCGAATCTGACAGTCTACTCTGTGTCAATCACAGACCTTCCAAATCTTCCAAGCACTCAAAACCTCACTAGATGGTGTTTGTGTTTTTGAGATTCACGTGCTTGGGGACCGGAAGGAGCCCTCCTTAAATAGTAATGAGAGCGTGCTAATTATGGCAATAAAATCACGTTTTAACCATCATAAAATCGTGCTTTTAATACCCAAATATTGAGTTGAGATTCAGTGTGAAATTATGGACCATATCCGGAATTGGTCAACCAAATATTTATTTCCATAAATGAGGAGATATACTAACATTCTCCCACTTGGTCCATATATTTCACTTATACAAGAAACAAATCACATGAATCATGGCGACAGTTCCTCAAGTGGCGAGTATTATCTTCCATGTATTACTATGTAAAATGTTTCTAAATCAACCCATTTTTACTTAATGAATAAACCTTATGTTTATTCTCGGTCCAAACAACAAGGATATTTCTCAAATAAAACTTTAGTGTATACAAATCAAAATGAGAAACATCATATTATTAATAAGAGTTTCAATTACAATCAAAATGTGGGACCAAGTCCCATTCTCTCTACATGATCCTTAAATTTAAACGGTGGCATGCCCTTAGTCAAAGGATCAGCTAACATCAATTCAGTGCTAACGTGTTCAATGACCACTCTTTTATCTCTAACACGTTCTCTAATGGCTAAGTACTTAATGTCGATATGCTTACTTCGACTTCCACTCTTATTGTTCTTAGCCATGAATACCGCAGCTGAATTGTCACAATATATCCTCAATGGCTTAGATATGGAGTCAACAACTCTAAGCCCACCAATGAAACTCTTAAGCCATACACCATGTGAGGTAGCCTCAAAACAGGAAACGAACTCGGCCTCCATAGTGGAAGTGGCAGTCAGTGTCTGCTTAGCACTCTTCCATGAAACAGCTCCACCGGCAAGCATGAAGATGTAACCGGATGTTGATTTCCGGGTATCAACACAGCCAGCAAAGTCTGAGTCTGAGTAGCCAATCACCTCCAACTCATCAGTCCGTCTATACATAAGCATGTAATCCTTAGTGCCTTGAAAATATCTAAGCACCTTCTTCGCAGCTCTCCAGTGGTCCATCCCCGGGTCACTTTGGTATCTACCCAACACTCCCACAGCAAAAGCAATATCAGGCCTGGTACAGACCTGTGCATACATAATGCTTCCAACAGCTGAGGCATATGGAATGTTCTTCATCTGTTCCCGCTCAAGATCATTTTTCGGGCACTGGCTCAAATTGAACCTGTCACCCTTCACAATGGGAGCTGGGCTTGGTGAACAATCTTTCATTCTGAATCTTTCCAAGACTTTATTGATATAGGCTTCTTGTGACAGACCTAATATACCTCTATGTCTGTCTCTATGGATCTTAATGCCAATGACATAAGATGCATCGCCCATATCCTTCATATCAAAGTTCTCAGAAAGAAATTGTTTCACCTCACGTAGCATCCCCTTATCATTGGTTGCAAGCAGAATATCATCCACATATAGCACAAGGAAACAAATCTTGCTCCCACTGACCTTCTGGTATATGCATTGATCCATGATGTTCTCAACGAAACCAAATGAAGAGATGACTTCATGGAATTTTAGATACCATTGGCGGGAAGCTTGTTTCAACCCATATATGGATTTCTTGAGCTTACAGACCAAATGCTCACCATTACTAGAGGAAAAACCTTCAGGTTGTTTCATGTAAACCTCTTCCTCTAGATCACCATTGAGAAATGCCGTTTTCACATCCATTTGTTGCAACTCTAAGTCAAAATGTGCAACAAGCGCCATTATGATGCGAAGAGAATCTTTCTTAGATACAGGAGAGAAGGTCTCCTTGTAATCGATTCCCTCCTTTTGAGTGAATCCTTTGGCTACGAGTCTTGCCTTATAACGTTCAATGTTGCCTAATGAGTCAGTTTTGGTCTTAAAGACCCATTTACAGCCTATAGCCCTGGCCCCATTAGGCAACTCGACAAGATCCCATACTCCATTAGATGCCATCGAATCCATCTCATCCTTCATAGCATCGAACCAAAGTTTTGATTCTTTGCTGTTCATGGCTTGTGAAAACGTCTCTGGATCATTAACGGGCCCAATATTGAAATCATACTCTTGTAGATACACAATATAATCGCTAGGAATAGCTGTTTTCCTTTCCCTAGTAGACCTTCTTAATGTTGGTTCAACATTCTCCGAAGGATCATGTTGTTCAACTGGTTGCTCACTCAATTCTGGTGTATCCAGAGGAGCCTCGTCTACTGGTAAGTTATCAACTACTTGTGGATCTTCAACGATTGGTTGTTCAATGTCCAGTTGTACTGAAGGGACATTGTTCATGATAACCAATCCTTGACTCGAGGTAGAGGGTTGATCTCTCACAGAAACTAGGTCTTGAGATTGATCGCTCCCACTAACTAAGTCATTTTCAAGAAACTTGGCGTTCCTTGATTCCACAAATCTAGTGCTATGAGATGGACAATAGAATCTGTAGCCTTTGGACCGTTCGGCATATCCAATGAAATACCCACTTATGGTCCTAGGATCCAGTTTCTTTTCCTGTGGGTTGTAAACTCTTATCTCAGAAGGGCATCCCCAAACGCGCATATGACGCAAACTCGGTTTCCAACCTTTGAATAATTCAAAAGGCGTCTTTGGAACAGCCTTGGTTGGAACCCGGTTCAATATATACGCTGCCGTTTTAAGAGCTTCAATCCACAAGGACTTAGGCAACTTCGAGTTGCTAAGCATACTACGCACCATTTCCATCAAAGTTCGGTTCCTTCTTTCTGCAACACCATTCTGATCCGGTGAACCAGGCATGGTATATTGGGCAACAATCCCATTTTCTTGAAGGAACTTCGCAAATGGTCCAGGTGCTTGTCCATCTTCAGTGTATCTACCGTAATACTCCCCACCTCTATCAGTTCTTACTATCTTTATGGGTTTTCCACATTGTTTCTCTACTTCAGCCTTAAAGATTTTAAAGGCATCTAATGCTTCGCTCTTGTTATGAAGCATGTAGAGATACATAAACCTCGAGTAATCATCAATAAAGGTGATGAAGTATTTCTGACCATATGCATCAATGTCTGGACAACATATGTCAGAATGTATGATCTCTAATATGGTTGAACTCCTATTGGCACCTTTCTTAGACTTGTTGGTTTGCTTACCCTTAATGCAATCCACACAAGTGTCGAAATCAGTAAAATCGAGAGTACTAAGTATTCCGTCATTTACCAATCTCTTAATTCTATTTATGGAGATATGACCTAATCTCCGGTGCCATAACGTAGAGGAGTCCTCATTCATAACACATCTTTTAGTACCAGTTTGAACATGCAAGGCGTTATGAGCAGTGTCATTTTGCAAATCAATAGAGAAAAGACCATCACATAAGGTACCATTCCCAACAATATCAGACTTAAAATATATCAATACTGATTTATTTGAAAATTGAAAGGAATATCCATAAGGTACCAACCTAGAAACAGAGATTAAATTTCTCGAGAAACTAGGAATATAAAAGGTCTTTTCTAATTGCAAAACAAAACCACTCCTAAGAACTAAAGTGCATGTTCCAACGCCTTCAACACGCGAGCGCATCTTATTTCCTGAATAGATGCTCTCCTCATTTCCCACTGGCTTCCTAGGTTTATGTCATACCCTGTAAGGAAGTCGAAATGTGAATTGTAGATCCAGAATCAATCCACCATGTGTTATGATTAACCTCAACCATATTTGATTCAAAACAAACATATGAGAGTGGATTACCTTTCTTAACGAGCCACTGCTGAAGCTTAGCACAGTCCTTCTTCATGTGTCCTTTCTTTTTACAGAAGAAACATTTGGACTCTTTCTTAATGTCAGCTTGGGCAGGGATTTTCCCTTTTCCCTTGTTCTTGGCTCGATCCTTGATCTTTTCTTGGCTTGCAAAAAATGCACTCTCACCCGATTCCATAAGCAGCCTTCCCTCCTCTTGAACACACATGGTCATCAATTCATTGATGGTCCACTTATCCTTATGTGTGTTGTAGGATATCTTGAATGGTCCGTACTGCTTTGGTAGAGTGTTCAATATATAATGCACAAGAAAAGACTCAGACATCTCCACCTCTAGCTTCTTGAGTTGGGCCGCTATATCTCTCATGGCCATTATGTGCTCGCGCACTCCTTTGACATTGGTGAGCCTCATTGATGAGAACTTCATTATCAGGGTGCTGGCCAACGCTTTGTCTGAAGTGACAAATTGATCATCTATGGCCTTCAGTAAGGTCCTAACGTTGGTATGCTGTTCGACTGAACCACGTATCCCAGCAGATATCTTTGTCTTTATATACATGACACTAAGGCGATTGGATCGCTCCCAGCGTTCATGTAAAGCTACTTCAGTAGGAGTGCTGGTCTCAGTCAATACGGGCTCGTCTTTCCTTATAGCATAGTCTATATCCATGCACCCTAATTGGAGGAGAACTCTCTCCTTCCAAACCTTGTAGTTCTCTCCATCCAGCTCGGGAACTTCTAGGTTAATACTAGCCTGAGGAAACACTGCATATAGAAAATAAACATGCTTATGTATCTAGAATTTTTGAGGTAAACTTAATTATGTCTACCAATGTAAACATATTTTATTAATGAATCTTAGACATAAAACTTGCCTGTGGGCTAAAGTTCTAATTCTAATAGATTCATATCATAATGATAAAACTATCAAATTATATCATTTCCTAATTCCTGTGGGTAAATTAAGAAACTAATTTGATATTTTATCCTAATTAGTTATAAAATTATAATAAAAATTCCTGTGGGATAAAATTTACCATAACCTTATAACTAATTACAATTTATGTCTAATATCATTATGTGATTTTACAAAAATAATTTTACTTAATTAAGGTTGCTGTGGCTAAGCCCTAATTAAATAAATTATAAATCACTGAGACATATTGATAAAATTCTAAGTTTATTCATATTTTAAAATTGCAATTAACATAAGACAATTTTAATTCTAAGTAATATGAACAAACTTAGCTACATGTGCTTCTAGTATAAAAATAACAAAATTATACACATTCAAAATGAGCACATATACACATTCAAATCAAATTTTCATAATTTAATCATAATTTTATGATAATTTTCACAAAATTATTCAATTTTAAAATTATAGCATTTATAAAAATTCCAAATTTATGAAAAATCCTCATAAAATCCAAATAATGAGAAGATTTCATAATTATATTAATTTTGTGAAAATAATCTAATTATTCATAAAATTATGAAAATTACAGAACTGAAAATTATCAAAAATATAATTATTTGGCCTAAATTAAATAATTTAAATTACTTAAATTAAATAAATCCTTAAGGCCTAAAATAAATCAAATGGCCATTTTATTTAATCCATATGGCCCAAATAATCAACCAAAAGAGCCCAAAATAAATGGCCCAAAACTAACCAAATAAAAACCCAAACAGTGGCCCAAAACCCGAGGCCCAAAAGGGTTTATTCCGTTTTTTTTTTTTTCGCTGCATCGCAAAGTGCAGCAGGGCGCGGGCGCGTGCGTCACACGCGCCCGCATTACTCCATCGGGCGCGTGGTTGTCACGCGCCCGCATAACAACAATAGCATCGGGCGCGTGGATCTCACGCGCCCGATGCCCCCCTCTTTCTTCTTCGCCCGAACGGGTCCCTTTTGCAGAAATTTGGATCTTTTCGACCCGACCCGTCACAAAACCCTTCAAACAGTCCCGTTTTTCATGTATTTTTCATCCCTAGAGCTTTACAACAATAGATCTAAAGTATTTGAACCAAAATCACATGAAAACAGAATGGGTTTCAAGAAATCCGAGACTTAAAGTTTCAAAATATGGGTTTTTATGGCTTCGTTCTACAGATCTCTAGCAAGACAGAGGTTAAACTACGGCTCTGATGCCAAATGTAAGTACATCAAACAAGCCTAACATGCTTCTACACAATATGAAACATGTTAAACAAATAAAAGCGGAAGCGACAGGATCTAACCTCCAGCCATTGCACTCTGTAACTCTGCTGTTGAAGCAATCGCCGAATCTGACAGTCTACTCTGTGTCAATCACAGACCTTCCAAATCTTCCAAGCACTCAAAACCTCACTAGATGGTGTTTGTGTTTTTGAGATTCACGTGCTTGGGGACCGGAAGGAGCCCTCCTTAAATAGTAATGAGAGCGTGCTAATTATCGCAATAAAATCACGTTTTAACCATCATAAAATCGTGCTTTTAATACCCAAATATTGAGTTGAGATTCAGTGTGAAATTATGGACCATATCCGGAATTGGTCAACCAAATATTTATTTCCATAAATGAGGAGATATACTAACAAGGGAGACTTACAGAATCACAGGAAGTTGAATGTTTCCTTAGTGGACTCAAAGAACAAATAGGAGCTAATGTTCAGGCTCAGAGGCCAGCCAACCTTAGTGATGCCATTGCGCTTGCTAAGATATTTGAAAGTAAGCTCCAATGGATTAGTGATAATCGGCTTAATGCATATGGTCAAGGGTATAGAAAGATCACATTTATTAACAGCACCAAGAGAGAGTCCAAGCAAGGGAGCATTACTGCAAATTTACTCGTGTGTTTGAGAGCCAAAAACTCAAGATGAATCGGGTGAATGGGTCAAGATACTACATGAATTTCAAGAAGTCTTCGGAAATCCAGAAGGTCTACCACCAGCACGCCAACATGATCATCGAATTCCTCTTCAACTAGGGTGCGGACCAGCAACTGTCCGACCTTTTGATACCCACACTTCCAAAAACAAGAAATAGAAAGATTGGTGTCAGAGATGCTTAAGCAGGGACTTATTTGCGCCAGTCATAGTCCATTTTCATCGCCTGTCTTATTAGCGAAGAAAAGTGACAGAACGTGGCGATTCTGTGTGGACTACCGGACTCCCAATAAACAAACAATCAAAGATAAGTTTCCAATACCAGTCATTGAAGAACTTTTGGATGAATTAAAGGGGGCAAAATGGTTCATCAAGCTTGACCTGCAAGCAGGATATCATCAGATAGATAAGAATGCATCCAGAGGACATCTCAAAGATTGCTTTTAGAACACATCACGACCATTTTGAATTCCTAGTAATACCCTTCGGCCTTTCAAATGCCCCGTTTACTTTTGAGTCACTTATGAATGATGTCTTTCAACCACACTTGAGAAAGTTCGTTTGGTGTTTCTTGACGATATATGGATTTATAATAATAATTGGACTAATCACTTGGAACATCTTTGAATTGTTTTCTTAATTTTGAGAGACCTTCAATTGGTCATTAACATTTATTTTTTTCCTATATGAAATTGAGCATTTTCCTTTTGATTTATTTACAATATTCTCAACAATTTTTGAATGATGTGAAGGCTTCCCGGCTAGAAGATGCTACTCCCTCAAAACAAGATATAATATATGTTGGAGAGGGGATTCAGCGGAAGGAGATGCCTCATTGCCTCCATATATGGAAGAAGCAGAAGAAATTTTATGATTGAAGTGAAAAATGTTTCAAAAGCATAGAGTTGAGTGTAATTATAGCATCATCCACCTTCCTTATCATCTATCTTTTCACTTCTATTTTCAGTGAATGATTTCGTTGTAGGAACAATAGATTGCTAATATTGTGACCTCCTTCAAATTAAAGCTGAGATGTTAGTTTTATGCATGGAGATGGAATAATCAGCAAATGCCTCTCTCAAGGTTTGAATGAAGTCAACAGCCCCAATCCTACTTCTAATACTGTCAATTTCATTCTATTGGCTATACATGCCCTAAAATGTGTGTGTCCAATTCTTGCTGGGTCTATTTATTGTGGGTCACCTTCCTGGTTGCTGATTCCTGGTCTTCCTAAGGGCTGCAGTGTTCAAGTATAAGATTGTCAGAGTTGCTATCACTTTGCGATGTTCTCTTGCTCACCGATTTGGGATTCTACATGGTGTGTTGGATTTTTTTGATCTGTCTTTATACTGTTCTTATATGTTTGGGTTTTAATCGTTGGGACTTGGTCTTCTGTTTGGGAATGGATTGGTAGATCATATAAATGTTTATTGTGTGATGACTGTTGCAGGAAGAACCATGACGAAAGATGAAGAAAGGTGTGAGCAGGATGGAGAAGAGGAGATGGGCTGTAAGCCGAGTTTAATTGAAGTTGAGCCCAAGGTGGGAGCTGAGAGCAGCTGGGAGCAGTGAGCAGCAGAGCCTAACGGTTTTGTCTGATATGTCTGCTAATTATTAGGTCAGACCATAGAATTTGGGAATTGTACAACTGTCAGAATATGCAATGTAAGGTCTTACGAGCCGTTGATCCTTGTACTAGCTAATATAAGAAACAATGTAATTCCTTGCAAAAGATGAATGAAAAAATTATCTTTACTCTCCATTTCTTTTGCCCTTTTCTTTCTCTCTTTCTCTAGTCTTCTTCTTGGTATCTTAGCATCCATATCTGCTAGGATATAACAAAGTGGTATTCAGAGCAGTTACGAATCCACCATTTCAAGCTGGGTAAACATATCAAACAGAGATCAATGGTTGAGAACACTCATCTTAACTTGTTGCAGGAACAGGTTCAAGCTCTACAATCCCAACTAGAGTCCTTGAAAACAGCTGAAGCATCGATTCCCCCATGGTGGGAGGAGCAAAGAAGAGCATTGAAGACATACTAATAGAGAATCAAAACTATGTCAGTAAGATATTGGAAACACATTTGCAGAAAGAAGCAACCCTAGCTCAGCCTGACCTTGGAAGAGGTGTAGCAAGTAGCTCAGCAGCTCCTTCAAGAAGAGAAGGTAAGCATCCTATTGAGATTGCTGTAGTTGGTGAACAAGGAAAATTTATTTATAAACCAGATGAACCAGGTTTGCTTTCTAGAGGTCAGCTTATTGAAAAACCACCAAAATTTCCAGACCAGAGTGCCACTGTTAAGAACCTTGAGTCTGAGAATGGAGTTATGAGCTTTAATGCCTTTACTCCTAGACGTAAGATTGAACTTCCTGTATTTGAAGGGGAGAACCCTAGGGGTTGGGTTAGGAAGTGTCAGAAATACTTTAATATTTTTGCTGTTGCTAAGTCACAGAGATTGGAAATAGCAGCTATGTACATGGTAGGTAAGGCAGAAACTTGGTTTGATGGTTACTTGATGCAAAATTCGAGAATCACATGGCCTGAGTTCACGGTGGAATTGTGTCAAAGGTTCTGTGATAGAACATGTGTCAGATGTTATTGAAGATTTCAACAAGCTGGCACAGAAAACTAGTGTAGAGGACTATCAAGAGAGGTTTGAGGAGCTGAGGCCATACATGCTTCAACTCAACCCTCACTTGGATGAAACTTACTTTGTTTCTAGTTTTGTAAGTGGGTTGAAAGAGGAGTTAAAGTTGAGAGTCAAGGCCAATGAACCTCAGAACCTTGCAGCAGCCTATAGACAAGCAAGGTTACATGAATTGTCAGAGGAGATTGAAGGAAGGAAACACAAGGCAACTTTCAAGAACACACTTGTTTACAACCAATGTAGACACCAAATTTTGTCCAAATCGACAAGATTACATTCGGTTGGGCTCTCAAAATCCAAATCGAAACATTGGGCTTCTGGGCCCATTAAAAGGGGCTGGATTTTATTTTTATATATATATATATATTATTGTTTTATTATTATTATTTGTGTTATGTGTTTTTATTATTTTTATTGTTATTATTATGTTTATTATTTGTTTTTATTATTATTATTATTTTATACATATTTTGTTTATTTTTATTCCTTATTATTTGTTATTATTATTATTATTATTATTATTATTATTTGTTTTTATTTTATTTTTATTATTATTTGTATCATTATTATTATTACTGTTATTATTATTATTACCTTTATACTACTACTACTATTATTATTATTATTATTATTATTATTATTATTATTATTATTATTATTATTATTTGTTTGTTATTATTATTAATCAATATATTTCAATCACATTTAATGGCCACTTTGCCTATTACACTAAGGCCAAATTTGGCCTCCAGTCGCCGGCGCCTCAGTCCTTCCCCCTATGCCTCGGCTGCCACCCAGTATTCATCTTCCCCAGGCTATCAATCCCATCTCTGACCAATGCTTTGATAACTGGAAGACAATGGCAAAAACCTAAAGATTAACTCTGAGACCTTAGACAAAAGAGGGGTTTCAAAATCGATTAAAAGGAACCAGATAGAAATTTTCAGGGGGTTTTTCCTTCTCTTTCTCAGAGACTCTGAAACACTAAAAACAGTTACAGAACCTCTACCCAACTGAGATGCCCCCACCATCATCATCACCGTATACCACATAACCTTAAAGCCTCCAACCACCTACACCGAAAGAAACCAAACCCCAACCCAGGTCTGAAAACCCTAGAACCCGAGAGCCCCAAAACTTAGATCTAAGATCTAAGCACCTCCTAACACGTGCAAAACACAAAACCAGCAACCTAAACACAACCAAAAACCGAACCCCTTAGCCCAGATCTAGAAACCCTAGAATCCGAGGACCCCGGGACCTCAGATCTGAGATCTAAGTCCCTACCACCTGCAAAAAAATGAAAGCAAGCAAAACACAGCAACCTTAATAGCCAAAACCATCAACCAAAAAACAGAGAAAACAAAAAAAAGAAAAAGGCAAGGAGGCTTTCGGCCTGAGTCAAATCTATAAGGTTAGAGGGATTTTTAGGGTAAGCGGAGGAGGTTAGATCGAAGTAGACGGGGAGGAGTGGAGTGTTTTTAGGTTTACAGGAAGGTTTCCGTCGACCGGAGTGCGGCGCCGTACGGCGGCCGACGCGGTGGTTGCCGATCGAAAGGGCTGAGGAGTTCAGAGAAATTTTCGAAGCTTTTTTGGGATTTTTTTGGGGAAAGCCGGCTAAAATGAAGAGTTAAAAAAAAAGGGCTATTTATAGAGCATCGAAACGCACCGTTTGGAGGCCTGACCTGCGCACCGACCCACGCGTTGACCCGAACCGGATCCGAGATCCACGCGACCCGGCTCCACTCCGGCCTCTCGCGACCCGCGTGCCAGCCCGACCCAGTTCCTGACCCGCTCCGTTGACAGACTTGGGCCTCTGCTGCTTGGGCTCGATTTTGGGCCCTCTTTTGGGCTGTTTTGGGTATATTTCTTTTTTATTTTGTTTATTCATTTATTAGTTTTATAGAATAATTTGTTTTAGGTGTTTTTAATGTATTATCATGGCAAAGATAAATAAATAAATAAACAATGTAATATATATAAAAATAGAATCAAGAAAATTCGAAGTTAGAAATATTAAAAAAAAAAGAAGATAAATATTTATTATGGTTTGAAAAACCTCTTGTGACGCTTCTTTTTGATTATAAACGATGGAATCGACCTTTTCGATATATAAAAAATGACCGGTTTGAAAATGCTATAAAAAATGAAATGTCACAATATTTTTTTTATACATGCCAAAGTGATGGAAAAGAAAAAATAGCTTTTACGTATCCACCTAGTTTAGCAGCAACTTTTGGAGAAATGATACAAAAAAAAATAGAATATTTTTTCACACATAAGGTATACATAAAAACATAGTTTTAAAATAAAATAAATTTTTATTAGACAATTTGCTAAGAAAATGAAATGTGAGTTAAGGAAAAAATAATAATAAATAAAGAATAACAGTAAAATAAATAAATAAAATAAAATAAGTATGAAATCCCAATGATAAGTCTTCGTAGAACTCACAAGTAGCGATTCTTCGAAAAACTTTAGGTGAGAGGAATTATACCGAATGTTACCAGAGTATTGGGATATTCGATATTATTTCTCAATATTCAATTTCATGCTTATTTAAAAAAATAATAATAATAATAAATAAAAAAATATATATACAATGATGAGTTTTCTAATGACAAATAAAGAGTGTTTAGAAAAATATTAATTAAAAGAAGACTAATAAAAACAAAAGAGGTAATAGAAACAATTAAGAGAAATTAACAAAAAGCGGATTTTAGAAATACATAAATACAAAATAATTAAACCAATAAAAATTAATAATAGCAAAGTCTCCAAAGGCAGAGAATGGTAATTAAATAAGTAATAATAGAATTTTAATAAAAGGGAATAATCGAAGGAATCAAGATAATAAAACTAAAAATATAAAATAAAATGAAATTCTTCCGATGATGGGATGTCATGAAACTCACAAGTAGTGATTTCTTGACCGATCCCTAGGTGAGAAGAACTAGCTAAATGTTACCAGAGTATTGGGATATTTAGTTAAATTTTTCAATATTAAGAGTTT
Organism: Heritiera littoralis; assembly: GCA_031772115.1. NCBI lineage: Eukaryota > Viridiplantae > Streptophyta > Magnoliopsida > Malvales > Malvaceae > Heritiera > Heritiera littoralis. Next base: position 1,944,939 of record JAPDPK010000053.1, on the reverse strand, counting down.
CATTAATAAAAATCAAAATATAAAGTTTTTTTTATAATTCCATATGCATCATATACCATATGCTTGCATCATATGCATAAATATTAAAAAACAAAAATAAAATGAAATTCGTCCGATGATGGGATGTTATGAAACTCACAAGTAGTGATTTCTTAACTGATCCCTAGGTGAGAAGAGTCTACTAAATGTTATCAGAGTATTGGGATATTTAGTATGATTTTTCAATAATTTTTTTATTAAAAATAAAAATAAATAAGTTTTTAAAAGAAAATCGAAAAAGGAAATTAATAATAAAAATTAAATTTAATTAAATGAAATTCTTCCGATGATGGGATGTCATGAAACTCACAAGTAGTGATTTCTTGACTGATCCCTAGGTGAGAGGAATTAGCTAAATGTTACCAGGGTATTGGGATATTTAGTTAAATTTTTCAATATTAAGAGTTTCATTAATAAAAATCAAAATATAAAGTTCTTTTTATAATTCCATATGCATAAATATTAAAAACGAAAATAAAATGAAATTCTTCCGATTATGGGATGTCATGAAACTCACAAGTAGTGATTTCTTGACTGATCCCTAGGTGAGAGGAATTAGCTAAATGTTACCAGAGTATTGAGATATTTAGCTAAATTTTTCAATATCAAGAGTTTCATTAATAAAATAAAAATAAATAAAATTTTCTTTTAAGTTCCATATGCATCAAACGTTTTTACTAATACTACACGAGTACACGATCAATTACAAAATAGCGTGAGCTCCACCAAAGATGAGATTCTATAGAACTCACAAGTAGTGATTCTTAAGAAATCTCTAGGTGAGAAAAATTATTTCAAATGTTACCAGAGTATTGGGATATTTGATTTAGTTTTTCAATAAATGGTGTTCACGTTGATTTTCATAATGAAATTTAAAAAAAAAAACATATATAACAGTGTTTATTGGCAAATGCACGAATTTTTTTTTATATAATAAATGAATTAAACTTAAGCCGAGACTATCTTATTAAAATCAAAAGATACCATGTAGTTAGGATGGTACCGTTTTTTAACGGGCGTTGTGAGGGTGCTAATCCTTCCTCACACGTAATCGTACCCCCGAACCCAAGTTTTGTTTTCGCAGACCAAAAATTATCTTTTAAAAAAAACTTAATTAATTTTGAGATTTTGTTAAAAGATAAACATTTTTAGGTGGCCAATCACACCTAGTAAAAAAAACAGATTGGTGGCGGCTCCCATTGTTTTTAAACGTGTTTTCAAGATCATCGAGTGCGAAATCGTTACGACAGCTTGGCGACTCCACTGGGGACTGTAGACACCTAATTTTGTCCGAACAATTTTTTTTATATATAATCAAAAAATCAAAAATCAAAAAATAAATAATGATAAAAAGAAACAAGTCAATTTTGGTCAAATCTCATGTGAAGCACATGCAAAATTCACATCTTCAAGAGTTGACTAAAGTTGATATTGTTGCCAAAAATAAAAGAAAAAATAATCAGCCATTAAATCAATGAATAAATCAACAAAAGGAAGGAAATTGGTTGAAATTAAATCTAAAAATTCATTGCCAAAAAAATAATAAAAAGGAAATAAATTTAAAAAAAAAAGAGAAAGTCAAACAAAATAAATGAAAAATCCCATAATCATGGGATCAATTATAAATTTTTTTATTTCTTTCCATGAAATTTTGACTAGTATAAAAGGAGGAGAAAACCCTAAAAAAAGGGGGACCCGAAAAAAAACGTTGGAGAAAAAAAAACCTTGAAAAAAAACCTAGAAACCCTAAAGGAGAAAAAAAGAGACAGGAAAGAAAAACCCTAAAAAAAAAAGTCTACTACTCTTGGTCACGAAGACTGCCATCCACCAACACCATCCTTGTTGCCTGCTTCTGCATCCATCAACGCCGCACGCTGCTGCTCCATATTTCCTTCCCCTCTGCTGCGATCGCCTGTGTCAGTCCTCTGTCCTCTGCTGTTTCTCGTTGCACCATTCCAGCCCAGGAAAAGAGGAAGAACGAGTACTGCAAATAAAAAAGGTAAGCTTGTTATTATTTAAATCAAATATGTGCTTGTTGTTTCTTTACATGTCATCCGTTTATAGCTTTTAAATAAAATATATATTTTGTCCCTTCAAAGATTATACATAGTAGAACCATTATATGAATTAAAATAAAAATAGTAAAGATTTGGTGTTGTTCTGGAAAGTTTCTTTCAAATAAACATTAAAAATGATATTTTATGAATCAAATATTATTCCTAGTTCCAAAGATATACAAATATACTAAAGTGATAAAAAGATTATTCCATACAATAATGAAAACAAATAAAGATAAATAAGAAAAATGAAATGTTTTTTTTTTTAAATTATTCCGACGATGGAACTCCGAGGGGATTGCGATTGAGTAATACTCTTAGATATCTTGAGGTGAGGAGATTCGTCTTAAATCTTACCAGCTTGATGGAAGATTTAAAAAGATATTTCCAATATTTAAAATTCAAATTTATTATTAAAAATTGAAATAAGAATTAGTTAAGATTAATTACAACTAAAAGAATAAATAATAAAATTAAAAATTAAGAATTATAAAAATTAACATATTTAGAAATTAATATAGAATAAAAATAATAAAACATACAATTTATTCCGAGGATGGAATTTAAAGGGAATTGCGCTTGAGTAATTTCTTTAAAAATTCCTAAGGTGAGAAAGTTTCTTTAAGGTCTTACCAGCTTGATGGAAGGTCTTTAAGAAAATATTCAATATCAAATAATTCATGTTTATTTAAAGATATAAAAATACATGAAATAATAATTTATATAAAGAAATAATAACGATAGAATAAAATAGGATAAAATAATAAATATAAATTGGATAGAAGTCAAAATAGGGTTTGCATACAATATTTAAACAATCTGAAGACGGAGCCTCTTCAAGAAAGGCGATTGGTCCTACTTGAATACTCTTGAGGTGAGAATAACTTTTAAGTTGTCCAACCAGCTTGATGGAGGAGACTTAAAAGATTTTTCAATATTTAATTATATCGAAATTAAAGTAAAAGGCAAAATTAAGATAACCTTAGATCACTTGGTACCATCTTAGGATGGGCGTTGTGAGGGTGCTAATCCTTCCTCACACGTAACCGTACTCCCGAACCCTAGGATTCTTAACGCAGACCAAGCCTTATCCTTAGTTTGAATAGGTGACCAATCACACCTAGGTTAGAATAGTTGGTGGCGACTCCGTAGTTTTGTGTCTAGCTATTAGGTTTCCCCGAAACTTAATACGTTACGACAGCTTGGCGACTCCGCTGGGGATTTTAGAGAGTCAGGCCATTAGGTAGTTTAAGGTTATCAAGATTTTGCCTAAAACTTTAAATTTCATAAAATATTTAATGCACACACTTCACATTCATGTGCATGCATTAGCCCTCGACCCGGGCTTATCCTTCATAGGAGGGAGTATAGTATCTTTGCCTTCGTGAGGTGATAACCTCCACACAGGCCAGTGAAATACTCCCACTCAAATTGAACCTTTCCGTTTGTAGCCTGTAATGGGTGAGGATTGGGTGCCTTACTAGTCTTGTGTGGACGACAGTAAGGAACAATTTGGGAACCTTTAGCCCTTTTATCTAAAGCCATGCATATAGTGAAATTTAGAAGACCAACTATAATATAGAACCATATCAACCCATGCTATAGAAAATACCCATTATTTAGGACACATGTTTGATCAAGTTTGTTTGATTTTGATATGAGACACTAAGAGGGTACCATGAGTTCTTGACCCAAACATTTCATGCATTACTCATTCATTATTGTTACATGACCACACCATTCCATTCATACAGATCATCTTGTTTTGATTCATTGTTTTTAAACAAAGCATTTTCAAAATTTTTGAAGCATCACCACATGTGAAATGATAAAATTCTTAATTGTGGCAATAAAAGATTCGAAGATAGCTCGACCAAAGGTTCATTCACACAATACTCGTTATCAAGCTAAGATCATGGAAGAAGAATCAAGCATGCGCATGGAGAAGATGGAAAAAGCTTAAGAGGAAATGAGGGGGCAATTGGCCCAAATTACAGAGCTGTTGAAAAATCTAAGCAAGGGCAAAGGAGTGGTAGAGGAAGTTGTAGTCCAAGAAGAGGTTCAACAACGCAGTATGGAAGACCCTGTCTATCCTCCCGGATTTGGTCCATTTCCAAGTCAAACATCCCAAGAAGGAAGATATCCACCTGCTTACACTGCTATACCCCAAGCGTTTGGACAAGCTCAATTCCAAGGACCCGCCTATCCTTCCCAAGGCGCAAAATCTACTGATCCCATTGAGGTGCCCGACTTAGATGACCCAAGGGAAATTGAGAAGTTGAAAGCCAAACAAGCAGAAGAGAAAGATGAGGCGAAGTCGCAACGAAAGATTAATATGTTAGAGGAAAGGATTCGAGCTATTGAAGGCTTAGACTTTTATGGTTCCATGGATGCTACTGGGTTATGTTTGGTGTCAGACTTGGTTATTCCACCTAAGTTTAAAGCACCAGAGTTTGAGAAATACAATGGAACTTCCTGCCCTAGGTCTCATCTTATTATGTATTGCCGAAAGATGGCTGCCTATGCTCAAGATGATAAACTTCTTATTCATATCTTTCAAGAAAGCCTTACTGGGTCTGCAGCGAAGTGGTATAATCAATTGGATGGAACTCGAATCACCACTTGGAATGACTTGGCAAGAGCATTTATGGCTCAATATCGACATGTTGCTGACATGGCCCCTGATCGTCTGTCTTTACAAAGCATGGAAAAGAAGGCTAATGAGAATTTCAAGCAATATGCCCAAAGGTGGCGTGATATGGCTGCGGAAGTGCAACCTCCACTTTCGGAGAAGGAGCTTACCATTATGTTCGTTAATACTTTGAAGGCTCCATACTACGATAGGATGATCGGTAATGCCACTAAGAATTTTGCTGATATGGTATTGTCTGGTGAGATAATTGAGAATGCAATCAAGAGTGGAAAGATTGAAGCTCCCAACAATATTGAGAAGAAAGGAGGAGCCAAAAAAAGAAGGGAAGAAGAAGTCCATGCTGTGGCATATGGAAGGCAATATGGAGGCTATGTCCCACAACACCCTTATCACATGCCACAACCTTACTATCCTGTTCAGAATCCTTACCATTCTTACCCCAAGGTTAATGTTCAACCTAATCCCCAGACACTTGCCCCAAATATTCAACCAACTAAGCAGTTCAATAAACAAGAGGGCAATCATAATGCATCATGGCCAAAAAGAGAAAGGACTCCCATTGACCCAATCCCCATGACCTACACTGAGTTATACCCGAAATTGATCAAAGGACAACTCATTGCACCCATTTATGTGGAACCTCTCAAGCCCCCATATCCAAAGTGGTATGATGAGAATGCTCGATGCGAGTATCACTTCGGGAACGTGGGTCACTCTTTGGAGAATTGCACTGCACTAAAGTATAGAGTGCAAGGATTGATAAAAGCTGGTATGTTGAGTTTTGAAGCGAAAGGGGAACCGACTACGAATGCAAACCCATTGCCTAACCATACTAATGAAGGATGAGTTTTGTGGGGGCATGAAGGGTTCGAGCCTGACAATTTTGAAGATCTATAAATTCTAGTTTTGTTTTTGCTTTCTTTTATTTCTTTAAGTAATGCAAGATAGTTTTTGAAAGTGCTTAAGCCCATAAGCACGAAATAAATTTTATGTATGGGTTAATTTTTATTTATTTCCTTTTCAATAAAGCGACTAGTGTGATGCATTGTCAATTTCTCATTCCATTCATTTTCCATTTCTCCACATACTCACCATATCTTTCATTCACAAGTATCCAAATAATGAACATGATGATAATGATGTCATTAAATCTAGGGTTCAATTTTGAAAGAACTACTATTGTTGATGAATTAATAGTATGCCAATGTTGCGAAAGCAAGAAAATGAAGGAAAGGTTGCTCACCATCCGCACTTGATAGACAGTACGAGAAAGGTGAATCTCTTACAAAAGCTTCTAACAAGTTTGTCATTGTTCAATAAATGATCTTTAAGGAGAGCGCTTACATTTGAAATGATAAATGACCTTCTTTCACTATCCTTCAAGCATGAGTAAAATTATCCTTTGATTACCCCTTTTGAGCCTATTATATTTTTGTAATATAACCCACCAAGGATCACCCTCCACATTGGGGGCAAGGAAGATGAAATAAAGAAATTTTGGGGGCAAAAATGAAAGTGTTCATGATGAATCAAGGGGCAAAAAAAAAGGGCCCATTTTTGTGAAAAAAAAAAGAGAAAAAAAAGGGTTTCTATTCAAAAAGAAAACCCCAAAAAAAAAGAGAACAAGAAGGTGCAAAATGCCTGAATGTTTTACTTGATAAAGAAAGTGATCCCTTGGTTTATAAACCTTGAAACACATTTTGGGCCTACTATATCCTTTTCTTTCATAAACCCTCACCCGAGCCTACATTACGTGCCTTTAAAAGCCCATTTTGATCAAATGTAAATGTTTGAATTGAAGAATCATGCGTTGAATGAAAACATACTTGTACAATGAGATAATGATCCTTTGAAGGAAGTAGATCAAGTTGAATGAAGAAAACATGAGCTTTAGAAGATATCTTGGATCAAAATCAAGAGTGCCTATTAGGGGGCATCAATTTGGATTGAGCACTGAATGTCGAAGTTTTGTCAAAGCCAATGAAGTTGAAAATGAAGAGAAGAAAAAAGAAAAAATATAAAAAAAAGAAAAAAGAGAAAAAAAAAGAAGAAAAAAAGAAAAAAGAAAAAAAGGAAAAAAGGAAAAAAGAAAAGAAAAAAGAAAAAGGAGGATTCAAATTGAAAACTCGAAAAGGGCAGTTTGAATCAGTTGAGGGGGGCACCTAAGTTGAAAACCGAAAAAGGCGACTTAGGAAAATATCAACATCAAAAAGTTTTGATAATAGGGCAAGATTGGCAAACACTACATGAAAGAACATATCAACCTAAGAGTGGGCTTTTGGAAAAGAATTTTAGATTGACTTGATTGAAATTGTCAGAATGTTCATGGATACTAAAAACCTTATTCCAAACAGATTGTCCCATTGGTTTTTTTGGATTTCATGTTCCTTTTCTAAGAATGAATATCTATACCTCTCATGATCATTTATTCCACCCCTATAATAAATTGAGAAGATGTATGAGTGCATTACATTGGTGGTCAAGTTGAAAGGAAAATAAATAAATGTTGGTAACCTTTTTTTTGGGTAAATTTTTTTTTTTGAAAAAAAAAATTCTTTTGAGAAATCTTGCATTACTAAGAGAGAGAAGGAAACAAATGTGAATGATGAATATACAAATATGAGAACATGATGGCTAGTCTTCGTGCATAACTGGGCTAGGACTCAATAAAAGATGGGATGTTAAATGAAAGGAGATTTAAAGAATTTAGCAGATATGTGGGACTTGAGAAAGGCAAGATGAGCTTGAGAATCTTGTTACCACAATTGAGAATGCATTTGCATACATTCATGGAATAATTCAGGAAGCATGACATTGACATGTGCATAACATTCATGGCATTCATTATATTCATGACATGCAAGACATTTCACTAGTGCATTTTGGACATTGAACTATATGTTAAGACATTAGGATAAGAAGTTTTGAATGATTTGAATTATGAGGAAAAGAGAAAATATAAGAGATTGTAATTTGAAAAATGATGAGGTATGAGAAGATGATGAGAAAATACTTTTTTTGAAAAACCTTAGATGAGAGGAAAGCCCAATATTGTTGGCATCAAAATGAAAGTTAAGCCCAGTCAAACCCAGGTTAACTGGCATTCTGAAATGAAATTTTTATTTTTCAAAAGTCTCAATGCCTCTGGTGAGAGAAGCCCAAGATTATTTTTGAAAGTTCCAATGCCTCTGGTGAGAGGAGCACAAAGTTATTTTTCAAAAAGTTCCAATGCCTCTGGTGAGAGGAGCACAAGTTTTTTTTCAAAGTTCCAATGCCTCTGGTGAGAGGAGCACAAGGTTATTTTTCAAAAGTCTCAATGCCTCTGGTGAGAGGAGCTTTTATTTCATGATCATTTTTCATTTCCTTGGTCTTATGATAGGAAAGACTAGGAATTTCATTTCACAGTCCTTAGTCTTATGATAGGAGAGACTAGGAAAACTTCATTTTTTGCATTTCCTTAGTCTTATGATAGGGGGGACTAGGAATTTCACTTTGCATTCCTTAATCTTGTGATAGAAAAGATTAGGAAATCTCATTCATTTTTGCATTTCCTTAGTCTTAGGATAGGAGAGACTAGGAATTTCATTTTGCATTCCTTAATCTTGTGATAGAAAAGATTAGGAAATCCCATTCACTTTGCATTCCTTAGTCTTATGACAGGAAAGACCAGGAAATTTCATCTCACATTCCTCAGTCTTATGATAGGAGAGACTAGGAGTTTCACTTTGCATTCCTTAATCTTATGGTAGAAAAGATTTGGAAAATTCATGTTTGTATTCTTTAGTCTTATGATATGAGAGACTAAAATAGGAATTTCACTTTGCATTCCTGAACCTTATGATAGAAGAGGCTAGGAAACTTCATTTTGCATTTATTCCTCAATCTTTATAAGAGAGGAAGATTAGGAAATTTCATTTTGCATTTATTCCTTAGCCTTATGATAGAAGAGGCTAGGAAATATCATATTTTACAAAAAAAATCATTGATAGGTCTTGCATTCGGACAAAATGGTTGTCTATGTCTTTGCACCATTACTGTTTCACAGCAAAGCGCAAAGAGGGGCAGCTGTAGACACCTAATTTTGTCCGAACAATTTTTTTTATATATAATCAAAAAATCAAAAATCAAAAAATAAATAATGATAAAAAGAAACAAGTCAATTTTGGTCAAATCTCATGTGAAGCACATGCAAAATTCACATCTTCAAGAGTTGACTAAAGTTGATATTGTTGCCAAAAATAAAAGAAAAAATAATCAGCCATTAAATCAATGAATAAATCAACAAAAGGAAGGAAATTGGTTGAAATTAAATCTGAAAATTCATTGCCAAAAAAATAATAAAAAGGAAATAAATTTAAAAAAAAAAAGAGAAAGTCAAACAAAATAAATGAAAAATCCCATAATCATGGGATCAATTATAAATTTTTTTATTTCTTTCCATGAAATTTTGACTAGTATAAAAGGAGGAGAAAACCCTAAAAAAAGGGGGACCCGAAAAAAAACGTTGGAGAAAAAAAAACCTTGAAAAAAAACCTAGAAACCCTAAAGGAGAAAAAAAGAGACAGGAAAGAAAAACCCTAAAAAAAAAAGTCTACTACTCTTGGTCACGAAGGCTGCCATCCACCAACACCATCCTTGTTGCCTGCTTCTGCATCCATCAACGCCGCACGCTGCTGCTCCATATTTCCTTCCCCTCTGCTGCGATCGCCTGTGTCAGTCCTCTGTCCTCTGCTGTTTCTCGTTGCACCATTCCAGCCCAGGAAAAGAGGAAGAACGAGTACTGCAAATAAAAAAGGTAAGCTTGTTATTATTTAAATCAAATATGTGCTTGTTGTTTCTTTACATGTCATCCGTTTATAGCTTTTAAATAAAATATATATTTTGTCCCTTCAAAGATTATACATAGTAGAACCATTATATGAATTAAAATAAAAATAGTAAAGATTTGGTGTTGTTCTGGAAAGTTTCTTTCAAATAAACATTAAAAATGATATTTTATGAATCAAATATTATTCCTAGTTCCAAAGATATACAAATATACTAAAGTGATAAAAAGATTATTCCATACAATAATGAAAACAAATAAAGATAAATAAGAAAAATGAAATGTTTTTTTTTTAAATTATTCCGACGATGGAACTCCGAGGGGATTGCGATTGAGTAATACTCTTAGATATCTTGAGGTGAGGAGATTCGTCTTAAATCTTACCAGCTTGATGGAAGATTTAAAAAGATATTTCCAATATTTAAAATTCAAATTTATTATTAAAAATTGAAATAAGAATTAGTTAAGATTAATTACAACTAAAAGAATAAATAATAAAATTAAAAATTAAGAATTATAAAAATTAACATATTTAGAAATTAATATAGAATGAAAATAATAAAACATACAATTTATTCCGAGGATGGAATTTAAAGGGAATTGCGCTTGAGTAATTTCTTTAAAAATTCCTAAGGTGAGAAAGTTTCTTTAAGGTCTTAACAGCTTGATGGAAGGTCTTTAAGAAAATATTCAATATCAAATAATTCATGTTTATTTAAAGATATAAAAATACATGAAATAATAATTTACATAAAGAAATAATAACGATAGAATAAAATAGGATAAAATAATAAATATAAATTGGATAGAAGTCAAAATAGGGTTTGCATACAATATTTAAACAATCCGAAGACGGAGCCTCTTCAAGAAAGGCGATTGGTCCTACTTGAATACTCTTGAGGTGAGAATAACTTTTAAGTTGTCCAACCAGCTTGATGGAGGAGACTTAAAAGATTTTTCAATATTTAATTATATCGAAATTAAAGTAAAAGGCAAAATTAAGATAACCTTAGATCACTTGGTACCATCTTAGGATGGGCGTTGTGAGGGTGCTAATCCTTCCTCACACGTAACCGTACTCCCGAACCCTAGGATTCTTAACGCAGACCAAGCCTTATCCTTAGTTTGAATAGGTGACCAATCACACCTAGGTTAGAATGGTTGGTGGCGACTCCGTAGTTTTGTGTCTAGCTATTAGGTTTCCCCGAAACTTAATACGTTACGACAGGGACTTTTTTGAGGGTCAAGCCATTCATTAATCATGTGTTATCCAAAGCTTTAATTTAATAGTCTTGATTGATACTTAAACTTAATTCACTTGGATTTTGAAAATAATTTTTGTTTGCATTTGCTTTTTATGTTATTTATTTTATGTTTGTACATGCTTGTTGTTAATAAATTGTTGAGGCATCTAGGATAAAGATAATATTTTAATGTGAGTCTGACATGTTCCCTCATATACACACTTGCACTTGCATTTGCATAACATGAGCTCTATACCCGGGCTCCATCCTCCTTAGGAGGGAGTAAAGTACCTATGCTCTCGTGAGGTAATAACCTCCGCAATGGCAAGCGAAATACTCCCACTCAAATTAAATCTTACTAGTCCAGTGTGGATGACAGTGAGGTATAATTCGGGAACCTTTAGATCTTTATAAGTCCCAACCCAGCATGTAAAAGGCCCTAAGAAGCCAATCCTAGCTAGAACCATGTCAGATTTTTGTAGAAACCATCCCGAGATTAGGACACATGAGGGAACATTTTTATTTCCTTTTTCATATCATAACTCTAATAATTTTTCAAATTCATACTCTCATAAAATCAAGAGATATTTGTTTTCAAATAAAATTTTACAATTTTGCGACTTTAAAGAATAAAACAAAGATTTATTCTGTTTTTCTTCTTTGTCAAAAATAACATGAAAATATTCCTTTATTCTTTAATACAATTTAAAAAATAACAATATTTTATTTTATTTGAAACTTATGCATAAACACAAATTTTTTTTATGAAATAAAAAGTAAGTGCTTTGTCACATTCCTTTGAAAATAGATTAACTAAAAAAGGGAAGTTAAAGAAAATAAATTATGGTGTGAAAATAAGATTTTTCTTTTTTTAAATAAAAAAAAAGAAGAAGAGAAAGAGCAAAAAGAAAAATTTATTCTTTAAATAAAAAGAAGAAATCATCAAAACATAAAATAAAGAAAAGAATTCATTCATTGAACTTAAATAAGAGAAAATTTTGATTCTTTTATTCTTAAATTTTAGCATAGCATATCTCATTACATTAATGCATTCACATCACATAATAAGGAGGGCATTTATCTTTTTAGGTTAAAGGAGGTCAAAGACATGGGAGATCAATTAGAAGCTAGACTTACTGCTTTGGAGAATAATCAAGAAGAGTTTGGACATGATATACGAGAGATAAAGGGGAAACTAGCTAAGATAATGAAGATGCTTGAAAGCTTTGGAGAGACTAAAGTGGTCCATCCTCAAGGGTCATCATCACTTCCAAGACAACTACACGTTGAATCATCAGCAAGTGGAGACCAATCGACTTTTCATGAAATGGCTTGCCAGGGACACTCCGATGCTCTTAACTGTCCAGACGATGATCCCATGGTAGAAGAGGCTATGAAAAGGGTGAAAAAAGTAATGGATGAACTTAAGGGCCTTACAACTAAAGCAGAACCTTATGGCCTCAAACAATCCATACCAAGTAGGCCATTACAAAACCCTAACCCTCATCCCAATTCTTTTCAGCCACCTATCCAAGCACTCCAAACAGGACCTACTTTTGTTCGACCTCCACGAATTGGTCCACAGCTAAACTTTTATCCTCGACCTACTTTTCAACCACATGTTCAAGCTTTTGGAACAGGATCTCCTAGTCTCGCCCAACCTCTACATGCCTGTTCGACTGTGAACCCATATGCTCATGCCAATTTTATTTGACCACCTTTTTAGCAAATCCCTAACGCCTTAGCTTTTGTGCCACCACCTACTCAAGTTAAAAATCAAACTCTTGGCCAAAAACAATCCAAGAAGATGAAGCGCACGCAGCTTGACCCTTTACCTATAACATGTGGCAAACTTTTCCCCTATCTGCTTGAAAGGCATCTTGTTGCTCCTGTGTTCTTAAAACCCTTGGAGCCTCCATACCCAAGATGGTACAATGCAAATGCAAGATGTGAGTACCACGCAGGAAATATTGGGCACTCCATCGAAGATTATAAGGCTTTCAAGTATAAGGTGAAGGGATTGATTGACGCAAAATTACTTTATATAGGGGAAGTGGTCAACCAGGAATTTGCCATGCTTGATTAGAGTTCAGAGGATGAAAAAGCAGCTGTTGTTGTGAAATTTCTTTTTGAAAGACTTTGAATGTAAAGGGCATTAGAATAGTAGAGAGTTTAGTAAGGAACTTTTGAATCTTGTAACAATTCCTTTATGAACACAATTCCTTTATGAATATGAATGTTACAAGGTTTTATTTAAGTTTGCATTCACTTCATTCATATGTGCATAATATGATTTTGACAAAATAATACAGCTAACAATAACCGTTTCCTAAAAACAAAAAACAAAAAAAAAAAGAAAACAAAAATAGATGATCAAAACAAATGAATGGTCAAATGACAATTTTCAATTTTTTTTTCTTTTCTTCTTTTCTTTCTTTTCCTTTTTCCTTTTGGTATACAACTTGTGATACTATGAAATAATAACAATATTTAAATTTTGTTCTTTTTAAATTTTCATACAATAAAAGCTTCATATTTGCATGGCAAGCATGACATTTAATTCAGGGTTATGTTGGATTAGGTGTCAACTGGCTTGAACATCGAAAAACTTTGCAGATAGTTTTAGACCATAGAAGAAACAGAAATGATTCGAATGGAAAGGATGGAAAAAGCACAGTAAGAGATAAGAGAGCAATTATCACAGATGGCAGTTTTGTTGGAAAGGTTGAATAATGGAAAAGAAACGATGGGAGGACTAGCTACTCAAGAGGGGCATCAGTTGCGAAATGCTGAGGATTCTTTTTGTCCAATTAACAGTGGCTCACGAGAAACCCAAACATCTCAGGAGCCACAAGCAATGCCCACCAAAGATTATGTGTGCCCTAAGATGCCATCTTCAGTCGACCCTAGTCAGTTTCAAGGGCATGCAACTCCCACAATGAACCCTCTCGAACCAACTCATATTGCCAATTTGGATAGTCACAAAGAGCAAGGGATGCCACAAGTGAAAGAAGGTTCATGTTCCCGACAAAAGATACAACTTATAGAAGAAAGGTTTCGGATCGTTGAAGGAATTGATTTCCATGGATCTTTGGATGCAACTAGATTATGCTTAGTACCTGATGTGGTCATTCCTTTAAAGTTCAAGGCCCCAAAATTTGAGAAGTACGATGGAACTACATGTCTGAAAGCCCATATCACTATGTACTGTAGAAAGATGGCGGCGCATGTGCCCAATGACAAGCTGTTGATCCATGTTTTCCAAGATAGCCTTAAAGGATTTGCTGCTAAGTGGTATACATATTGGACAAGGATTATATTCACTCATGGGAAGATTTGGCAAGGACATTTGTTACCTAATATAAGCATATTGTGGATCTGGCCCCGGATCGTTTATCTTTGCAAACCATGGAGAAGAAAGCTACTGAAGGCTTTAGAGAATATGCCCAGAGATGGAAAAATGTTGCTATCCAGGCCCAGCCTCCCTTCACAGAAAAAGAGGATGCAACTTTGTTTCTTAGTACCCTCCACGCCCCATATTATGATAGGATGATTGGGAATGTTACCAAGAATTTTGCAGACATGGTGGCTTCCGGAGAGATGATTGAGAATGCAATCAAGAGAGGCAAGATCAAGATAGGTGATATTGTTGATAATAGGCCAGAAAGAATGGAAGAAGAAGTGCAAGCCGCGACGTTTGAGGGGCAATTTTCCAGAAATTCCATTCCACCTCGTCCCTATTTGCCATACCCATCGTACCATCCAACCTTGAGCAATGTTTCTTGCGATCCATATCTTTATTCATCAATTCCACAACCAGGAATCCAAGCAAACTCTTACTCCCCAGTAATTGCTCACTCACCTACCTTTATGACTAATCCTATAACTCAACCTGTCCAACAACCAACGAACAATAAAAAGAAACCAAGAAGCAACCAAGGAAAAATTCCTATCTCAATTTCTGATCTCTTGCCTTTTCTAGTGAAAAACCAATATTTGACCCCTGTTTCTTTAAGAACAGCCCCAAACCCATTGTCCAAGAGCTATGATCTGAATAGTAGATGTGACTATCACATAGGGGCAATCGGGCATTCAACAAAAAAATGCAGGCAATTGAAGGAAAGGGTTGAAGAGCTTATCAATGGGGGAATCTTGACTCAAGAACTTATGGATCAGTGGAAGTCCACTTTGATGCAAAGTTAGGTCATGATGAGAAACTAGATTGGAAGACACTGAAAAGTCAAGATTTTAGAGTTTGTGTTTTATTAGAAAATGCTTTGTCAGTTCCATTGGCCTAAATGATAGTTGTATGAGCATAACTTTTTGCATAATTTGTTTTCCAGTGGCATATGACAAGAATGTTTCTTTTCTTCACATTAATGATAAAAATGATTTTAAGAAAATCGGTGATTACTATCAAAGATGAATGTATAAATCATTCCCGGATCATATCTCAACAAAACCTAAGTCACTTGAGAGCCAAAAGGCTAAATTGGGGCATAAGATTTGAAAGTCCAATTTGTCTCTCACTTAACCATGACAGGGCTTTACAGTTAATGATTTTCAAAGAAATAATCGATTTGCAAAACTTTTTGAGAATTTTTCGAAAATCAATAGCAATCTCAAAGATTCTGGACAATGGTGGTCGGATATGTGACAAGATCATTTTGAAATACATTTCCACCTAAATTCTTGTACAAATCCCAAATTGTTCAATCCTGTACCCCCGAGATCCCTTTCGCCCATGTTTTAAAAAAAAAGAGAGAGAAAAAAGAAGAACCAAAGTTGAGGATTTTCCATCGATGTCCATCTACAATACCTTGAGTGGCTCATCACCTCTTTCCTTGAATGAATTTTTTAGTGTGTGAGATCAAGTTCTATCATATTAAAGTGCGGCATTACAAGAAAATCAAAAAAAAAGAAAGAAAAAAAGAAAAAAATGAAATTGATCGTGGTATCATGCAAACACGATATTCAGATGATTTCAAAAGCTAAAGGAAAAACTTATCCTAAGAATTGCTTTTCAATAGAAGTATCTTAATTTGAGATGATGAATGGTCGTCTTTCACATTCCATTCACAAATATAAACATTATCCTGTTGCTACCCTTTTGAGCCTGATAATTTCTTTCACAATAAATCTCCTCCAAGGATCACCCTCCACACCGGAGGGCATGTGCAGAAAATATCTCTTCAAAGATGAATGATTCAACTTTTGTTTTGATCAAATAAGATTTACTATGTGGTGTGATAATTTTGAGCAAATTAGATTTGAAATCTTGGACAGGAATCATTGAAAAAAATGATGAATGAAAAAGAAGAGAAAGAAGAAAGGATACATGTGAAAGTACACAAAGAAAGGTGCTTCAAAGAATGAAAATGATTTTGAAAAGAAAAAGAGAAAAAAAAGAGAGAAGAAGAGGAAGAAAAAGAAGAGATATATGGAAAAGTAGAAAAAGAAAGGTGCTTCGAAGAATGAAAATGATAGACATCCATATGAAAAGAAATGATCCTTGGATTGATCACCTTCAAACACATTTTTAGGCCTATTTATCCATTCTTTCAAAACCCTGAACCATGGCCTACATTACGTACTTAAAAGTCCATTTTGATCAAATGTGGATGCTTGTATCGACGAGCTCTTCTTTGGAAAATCCTCATTATTATTTGGTTTGAATGAAATTTGAATTCTTGAATGCATGGTGGAACAATCGAAAAAAAAAAAGAAAAGAAAAGAAAGAGTAGAGCTCTAGGGTGAAAACTCAAAAAGGGCAGTCTAGAGCAAACGATGGACTCTTAGTGCAACCCAGTCAAGCAGTGACAAGAATTGAAAACATGGAAAAAGAACCAATAGTCCTTGAGAAATCCTCGAGATATCCAAAGATTTTGATGTCACTTGATTGCCCGACATTTTTCTCAAAAAGTTTGAACCTTTCTTCTTGTACGTACTCTTCCTAAAACAGAAAATACCTCAGTCATTCATACCTCATCTTGGCATTGGTGGAGCGCCATTATTCGAGAATTTAAGAGATTGTCAAAACCAAGTTGAAAATATTTTGTTTCTTTTCACATTCAAAATTTTGTTCAAAAAAAAAGAAGGGAAGAAAAGCGATGGTATTTGAAGAAAACCATTTTGAGCCAAGAAAGGAACCATTGTTTTTTTTAAGTGACAAAGTATTCCCCAAACAAAACATCCTGGTGCACCAAACTTTCAATTGTCCAGTTGAAAAGATCAGATAGAATTTATGTCACTCATCCTGAAAAGTAATCACTAATTTTTCAAAAGGATCAAGTGTCATTGGTGAAATTTAGATTCATTTCTCCTGGAAAATAGTTATGAGAAAAATTTAGTGCTATTAGTTAGAAGGCTATGATGAGAGTGCAAGAAATCTGCAGAAATGAGAAACAGAAAGGAACATTCATGATCATGTTGGGGCAAAGAAGATACAAAAGACAAATAATGTACCTCTTTGATAAGATAGAGTTTCAAAGTTAGAGAATGTACAGGATTGAGTACCATGCATTCATGCATACATACATATGCAGTATCACACAGCATCAGCATTGAAAGTTTTTGTGTAAAATTTTGAGATTAAAACATGTTTTTCAAGCTGAAGGCTCGACACTGTCCAATCAAGATTTCAAAGGTCATGCAAATTTTTTCAAAACAAGAAGGTCTAGTTTATTCAAGATAAAGAAGTTTTCAAATCCAATTTGATTAGTGCTATGTTTAATTTAGGTTGAAGAATGATTTTCAAAAAAAAATTTCAAATCCAATTGTAAGTCCTTCGGGCATCAATTTTAAACTTTTCAAGTAAATTCCAAGTCCTCCGGGCACCAATTTTAAACTCTTCATATAAATCTCAAGTCCTCTGGGCAAAATTCTAAGACCTCTGGGCATAAATTTCAAGTCCTCCGGGCACAAAATTCCAAGTCCTCGGGCATAAATCTCAAGTCCACCGGCATAAATCTCAAGTCCTCTGGGCACAATTCTAAGACCTCCGGGCATAAATTTCAAGTCCTCCGGGCACAATTTCAAGTCCTCCGGGCATAAATCTCAAGTCTTCCGGACAAAATTCTAAGACCTCCGGGCATAAATTTCAAGTCCTCTGGGCACAATTTCAAGTCCTCCGGGTACAAAATTCTAAGACCTCCGGGCATAAAATTTAAGACCTTCGAGCATAAATTTCAAGTCCTTCGGGCACAATTTCAAGTCTCCGGGCAAAATTCTAAGACCTCCAGGCATAAATTTCAAGTCCTCCAATCATAAATTTCAAGTCCTCCGAGCACAAAATTTCAAAGACCTCCAGGCACAAATTTTAAGACCTCCGGGCATAAAATTCAAGTCCTCCGGGCACCAATCTCAAGACCTCCGGGCACAAATATCAAGTCCTCCGGGCACAAATATCAAGTCCTACGGGCATAATTCTAATACCTTCGGGCACAAATTTAAGACCTCCGGGCACAAATTGTAAGACCTCCGGGCACAATCTCAAGTCCTCCGGACATAATTCTAAGTCCTCAGGGCACCAATCTCAAGACCTCCGGGAACAAATCTCAAGTCCTCCGGGGATAATTCTAAGACCTCCGGGCACAATTCTAAGACCTCCGGGCACAAAACTAGCTCCGGGCTCAAATCAAGACCTCTGGGCACAAATCTTAAGACCTCCAGACACTAATTCTAAGTCCTCTGGGCACAAATATCAAATCTTTCAAGTACAAATTCTAAGTTATTCGAGTATGGTTTCGAAATTCTTTGGATGCAATCTTAAAGTCATTGATTAATGTTAAAGTGAAGAGCCTTTAATAAGAGAAATATTGTTAAGTATGTATATATTTATGTGTATATATATTTCTAAAAGAAGAAAAAGAAATTCAAAAATAAGAAAATGCAAAAATTCAAAAAAAAAGAAAAAAAAAAGAAGAAGAAAAACAAAAAAAAACAATAAAAAAAAACAAAACAAACAAAAGGTTAGGTCATGAGTTGGACAAAATTGTTGTCTATTGTCTTTGCTCTATTCCTGATCCTCAGTAATGAGCAAAGAGGGGCAGCTGTAGACACCAAAATTTGTCCAAATCGACAAGATTACATTCAGTTGGGCTCTCAAAATCCAAATCGAAACATTGGGCTTCTGGGCCCATTAAAAGCGGCTGGATTTGATTTTTATATATATATATTATTGTTTTATTATTATTATTTGTGTTATGTGTTTTTATTATTTTTATTGTTATTATTATGTTTATTATTTGTTTTTATTATTATTATTATTTTTTTATACATATTTTGTTTATTTTTATTCCTTATTATTTGTTTTTATTATTATTATTATTATTATTATTATTATTATTATTATATTATTATTATTATTATTATTGTTTTTATTTATTTTATTTTTATTATTATTTGTATCATTATTAATGTTGTTGTTATTATTATTATTATTATTATTATTATTATTATTATTATTATTATTATTATTATTTGTTTGTTATTATTATTAATCAATATATTTCAGTCACACTTAATGGCCACTTTGCCAATTACACTAAGGCCAAATTTGGCCTCCAGCCGCCGGCGCCTCAGTCATTCCCCCTATGCCTCGGCTGCCACCCAGTATTCATCTTCCCCAGGCTATCAATCCTATCTCTAACCAATGCTTTGATAACTGGAAGACAATGGCAAAAACCTAAAGATTAACTCTGAGACCTTAGACAAAAGAGGGCTTTCAAAATCGATTAAAAGGAACCAAATAGAAATTTTCAGGGGGTTTTTCCTGCTCTTTCTCAAAGACTCTAAAACACTAAAAACAGTTACAGAACCTCTACCCAACCGAGACGCCCCCACCATCATCATCACTGTATACCACACAACCCCAAAGCCTCCAACCACCTACACCGAAAGAAACCAAACCCCAACCCAGGTCTGGAAACCCTAGAACCCGATAGCCCCAAAACTTAGATCTAAGATCTAAGCACCCCATAACACCTGCAAAACACAAAACCAGCAACCTAAACACAACCAAAAACCGAACCCCTTAGCCTAGATCTAGAAACCCTAGAATCCGAGGACCCCGGGACCTCAGATCTAAGATCTAAGTCCCTACCACCTGCAAAAAAATGAAAGCAAGCAAAACACAGCAACCTTAATAGCCAAAACCATCAACCAAAAAACGGAGAAAACAAAAAAAAGAAAAAGGCAAGGAGGCTCTCGGCCTGAGTCAAATCTATAGGGTTAGAGGGATTTTTAGGGTAAACGGAGGAGGTTAGATCGAAGTAGACGGGGAGGAGTGGAGTGTTTTTAGGTTTACGGGAAGGTTTTCGTCGACCGGAGTGCGGAGGCGTACGGCAGCCGACGCGGTGGTTGCCGATTGGAAGGGCTGAGGAGTTGAGAGAAATTTTCGGAGCTTTTTTGGGATTTTTTTGGGGAAAGCCGGCTAAAATGAAGAGTTAAAAAAAAGGGGCTATTTATAGAGCATCGAAACACACCGTTTGGAGGCCTGACCCGCACGTTGACCCGAACCAGATCCGAGATCCGAGCGACCCAGCTCCACTCCGACCTCTCGTGACCCGCGTGCCAACCCGACCCGGTTCCTGACCCGCTCGCAACCCGCTCCGTTGGTAGACTTGGGCCTCTACTGCTTGGGCTCGATTTTGGGCCCTCTTTTGGGCTGTTTTGGGTATATTTCTTTTTTATTTTATTTATTCATTTATTAGTTTTATAGAATAATTTGTTTTAGGTGTTTAATGTATTATCATGGCAAAGATAAATAAATAAATAAATAAATAAACAATGTAATATATATAAAAATAGAATAAGATAAAATAAACATATAATTAAAAAAAAAAGATAAATAAATATAAAATATGTAAAATACATAGTTTTAAAGTATATAAATTTTATAAAAAACATATATTAATAAATATAAAAAAATGAATAAATATATAGTTTTAAAATGTATGTAAATAAATGTGTAAAATACATATATGTAAATATATAAAATATATAGCTTTAAAACATATATAAATATATATATTTTGTACATAGAATATATAAATATATAGAATATGTATATACACATAAGGTATACATAAAAACATAGCTTTAAAATAAAATAAATTTTTATTAGACAATTTGCTAAGAAAAATGAAATGTGAGTTAAGGAAAAAATAATAATAAATAAAGAATAATAGTAAAATAAATAAATAAAATAAAACAAGTATGAAATCCCAATGATAAGTCTTCGTAGAACTTGTAAGTAGCGATTCTTCGAAAAACTTTAGGTGAGAGGAATTATACTGAATGTTACCAGAGTATTGGGATATTCGATATTATTTCTCAATATTCAATTTCATGCTTATTTAAAATAATAATAATAATAATAATAATAATAATAATAATAATAATAAATATATATATATATATACACACACACACACACACACACAATGATGAGTTTTCTAATGACAAATAAAGAGTGTTTAGAAAAATATTAATTAAAAGAAGACTAATAAAAACAAAAGAGGTAATAGAAACAATTGAGAGAAATTAACAAAAAGCGGATTTTAGAAATAAATACAAAATAATTAAACCAATAAAAATTAATAATAGCAAAGTCTCCAAAGGTAGAGAATGGTAATTAAATAAGTAATAATAGAATTTTAATAAAAGGGAATAATCGAAGGAATCAAGATAATAAAACTAAAAATATAAAATAAAATGAAATTCTTCCGATGATGGGATGTCATGAAACTCACAAGTAGTGATTTCTTGACTGATCCCTAGGTGAGAAAAACTAGCTAAATGTTACCAGAGTATTGGGATATTTAGTTAAATATTTCAATATTAAGAGTTTCATTAATAAAAATCAAAATATAAAGTTCTTTTTATAATTCCATATGCATCATATACCATATGCTTGCATCATATGCATAAATATTAAAAAACAAAAATAAAATGAAATTCGTCCGATGATGGGATGTTATGAAACTCACAAGTAGTGATTTCTTAACTGATCCCTAGGCGAAAAGAGTCTACTAAATGTTACCAGAGTATTGGGATATTTAATATGATTTTTCAATAATTTTTTTTATTAAAAATAAAAATAAATAAGTTTTTAAAAGAAAATCGAAAAAGGAAATTAATAATAAAAATTAAATTTAATTAAATGAAATTCTTCCGATGATGGGATGTCATGAAACTCACAAGTAGTGATTTCTTGACTGATCCCTAGGTGAGAGGAATTAGCTAAATGTTACCAGAGTATTGGGATATTTAGTTAAATTTTTCAATATTAAGAGTTTCATTAATAAAAATCAAAATATAAAGTTCTTTTTATAATTGCATATGCATAAATATTAAAAACGAAAATAAAATGAAATTCTTCCGATGATGGGATGTCATGAAACTCACAAGTAGTGATTTCTTGACTGATCCCTAGGTGAGAGGAATTAGCTAAATGTTACCAGAGTATTGGGATTTTTAGCTAAATTTTTCAATATCAAGAGTTTCATTAATAAAATAAAAATAAATAAAATCTTCTTTTAAGTTCCATATGCATCAAACGTTTTTACTAATACTACAGGAGTACACGATCAATTACAAAATAGCGTGAGCCCCACCGAAGATGAGATTCTATAGAACTCACAAGTAGTGATTCTTAAGAAATCTCTAGGTGAGGAAAATTATTTTAAATGTTACCAAAGTATTGGGATATTTGATTTAATTTTTCAATAAATGGTGTTCACGTTGATTTTCATAATGAAATTTTTTTAAAAAAACATATATAACAGTGTTTATTGGCAAATGCACGAATTTTTTTTTATATAATAAATGAATTAAACTTAAGCCGAGACTATCTTATTAAAATCAAAAGATAGCATGTAGTTAGGATGGTACCGTTTTTTAACGGGCGTTGTGAGAGTGCTAATCCTTCCTCACACGTAACCGTACCCCCGAACCCAAGTTTTGTTTTCGCAAACCAAAAATTATCTTTTAAAAAAAACTTAATTAATTTTGAGATTTTGTTAAAAGATAAACATTTTTAGGTGGCCAATCACACCTAGTAAAAAAAAAAGATTGGTGGAGACTCCCATTATTTTTAAACGTGTTTTCAAAATCGTCTAGCGCGAAACCGTTACGACAACCAAAATCATCCTAGAAACCTAAACACAAACACTTACCCAAATAACAAAACCCTTACCAACCTTCCAACATATCCAAAACAAAATTTAGCCTTACCAGCATTCCAAAAGCCTAACAACCAGAACCAAAATGACCAGAAAAGAACCCAAAATGCTTGCTTTAAATGTGATGATCGATTCTTTCCAGGCCATATTTGTAAAACTAAACAGTTAAATGCCTTGATTGGTGATGAAAATACAGGAAGGTTTCAAGATGAGACAGAAGCAGTGTTAGAGTTAGAACAGGATACCGTAGAAGAGCCTAACATAAGAGATAACAGTTTGGAAATATCTATGAATGCATTGACTGGTAATGTAGGCTATAGTACTTTAAGGATACAAGGGAGTATCAAGGGAAGGCCCTTAAGTATTCTAGTTGACAGTGGGAGTACCCACAGTTTTGTAACTCCAGTTTGGGCAAAGGATGGAGTGGAAACAATTCAAACTAGACCTCTCACCATCACTGTAGCCAATGGTGAGAAACTCTTCAACAATGCCAAATGCAAACAATTGGAATGGGTGATGCAAGGTTATTCATTTACACATGACTTGAGAGTGTTGCCCATGAGAGGCAGTGATATGGTCCTAGGTATGGATTGGATGAAGAAGTTTAGTCCTTTGACTTTTGACTTTAATGAAATGTCATTAACTTTTTACAAAGAAGGACAACAAGTTTGCTTGAAAGGAGAAGCTAATGCTTCCAGCTTCAAAATGATCTTTGGAGAAAAATTGCAAAAGTTGGCTGAAAAGGAACCTAAATTGTTAGGAGAATTGTACATGCTTAGTTTGGATTATGAAGAAGCAGAGGTACCATTACAGTTGAAGGCTCTTTTGTCAGCCTATGAAGACATTTTCAAAGAACCTACTGGACTACCTCCCAAAAGAACCCATGACCACAACATAGTTCTTAAGCATGATGCCCAACCTGTTAACTTGCGGCCATACAGATTTCCTTACCATCAAAAGGCTGAAGTGGAACACCAAATAGCAAACATGCTGTCATCTTCCATAATTCAGACAAGTAAAAGCCCTTTTGCATCACCATGCTTACTTGTCAAGAAGAAGAATGGATCATGGAGACTCTGTGTGGACTACCGGCAGCTCAATGCCATGACTGTGAAAGATAAGTTTCCTATACCTGTAGTAGAAGATTTATTGGATGAATTAAAGGGGTCTACTTACTTTTCCAAAATTGATCTCTGATCTGGTTACTAGCAGATTCGAGTTAGAGATGAAGACATACCTAAAACTGCCTTTAGGACTCATCATGGGCATTATGAGTTCAAAGCCATGCCTTTTGGACTCACAAATGCCCCAGCAACATTCCAAGCTCTCATGAATGACATTTTTGCTCCTTATTTGAGAAATTTTGTCCTTGTTTCTTTTTATGATATTTTGGTTTACAGTTTAACCTTAGAAGAGCATGTTAAGCATTTACAGGTGGTTTTTGAAGTGTTGAGGCAGAACCAATTGTGTGCAAAGAGGAGTAAATGTTTCTTTGGGCAAAGACAGGCGGAGTATTTGGGGCATCTAATTTCTGAAAAAGGGGTAGCTACAGATCCTTCCAAAATACAAGCTATGCAACAATGGCCTGTTCTAAAGAATCTTAAGTCTCTAAGAGGTTTCTTAGGCCTCACTGGCTACTATAGGAAGTTTATCAGAAACTATGGGATTATGAGCAAGCCTCTTACTGATATGCTCAAGAAAGGGGGCTTCCAATGGACTCCTGTAGCCTTATCAGCCTTCCAAAGCTTGAAAGGAACTATGATCAAGGCACCTGTCTTTGGAACGCCAGATTTCAACAAAACATTTTGCCTTGAGACTGATGCCAGTAACAAAGGAATAGGAGCAATATTATCTCAGGAAGGTAGACCAATTGCTTATTTGAGCAGGGCATTAGGTCCTAAGTATACAGGGTTTTCTATCTACGAGAAAGAGTATCTAGCCATATTGATGGCAGTAAACAAATGGAGGCATTACTTGGAAGGCAGAACTTTTGTTATTAAGACTGACCATGAAGCACTCAAATATCTACTAGAACAAAAACTAACTACTACTAGACAGAGGAAGGGCTTAACTAAGTTATTGGGGCTGGACTACAAGATTGTGTACAGAAAGGGAAAATCAAACTTAGCTGCTGATGCCCTTTCTAGGCTACCTGAAGAACAATCTTACCTATGCAGTATACAAGCTACTATCATCATACCTGAATGGGTAAAGCAGATTGAAAAAAGCTATAATGGGGATAACAAGGTTCAAGAGTTGTTCCAGGCCATAGTGGTTAACCCTAGAGAGTATTCAGATTATGTCTACAGTGGTGGAATTCTGAGATACAAGGGAAGAGTTTATGTGGGGCAGCAAAGTCAGCTCAGAGAAAGGATTATCCAAACTTTGCATGATTCACCTCAAGGTGGGCATTCGGGAATCCAAGCCACTTTCTACAGGGTGAGGTTGTATATTTCATGGCCTGGAATGAAGAGACAGGTGTAAGATTATGTCCAACAATGTGACATATGTCAAAGAAACAAAGGAGAGCATGTGCCCTACCCAGGATTACTCCAGCCCATTATTATTCCTAAGCAAGCCTGGGAAACTATCACCATGGATTTCATAGAAGGCATACCCTTATCTTAGAAGTTTAGTTGCATATTGGTAGTGGTTGACAAATTAACCAAATATGCACACTTCATGGCCTTAACTCACCCTTACACTGCTCTTGATGTAGCCAAAGTGTATCTCAACCAAGTGAATAAGTTGCATGGATCACCAAAGGCAGCTATTTCAGACAGGGACAAAGTGTTTACCAGTTTGGTTTGGCAAGAACTAATGAAGCTTTTAGGTACTACAGTGTAATTAAGTACCACCTATCACCCTAAGTCCAATGGACAAACTGAGAGGCTAAACCAGTGTTTAGAATAGTATTTGAGGTGCATGTGTAGCCTGAAACCTAAAAAGTGGAGTCAATGGCTACCCTTGGCTGAGTGGTGGTACAACACTAGCTATCACACAGCCCTAGGAATGACTCCCTTCGAAGCACTGTATGGGTATAAACCTCCTGAGTTGGCATGGGATGTGAGCAGTAAAGCCAGAGTATCCATTGTTGAGGATCTACTAAAGGAAAGAGAAAGTTTAAGTAAACTAATGGTGGACCAATTAACCAAGGCTCAACAACGTATGAAGTACTATGCTGATAAAAAGAGGACGGAACGTGAGTTGCAAGTGGGTGATGAAGTCTATTTGAAACTTCAACCCTATAGGCAAACCTCCTTAGCTCTAAGGAAGAACCTAAAGCTTTCTTCTAAATATTATGGTCCTTACCATGTGATTGAAAGAATTGGTCCTGTAGCTTACAAACTCCTACTTCTTGAATCTTCCAAGATTCACCCTGTATTCCATGTAAGCCTGCTCAAAAAGAGGATCGGATCTAAGGTGGTGCCTAGTACAGTCTTACTTGATGAGGGCACAGAAGGAGAACCTTTAGTAAGTCCCATTGCTGTGTTGGACAAGAGAATGGTGAAGAGGCATAATCAGGCTGTGACTCAATTGCTAGTTGTATGGTCTAATTTGGGACCTAAGAATGCTACTTGGGAGGATTACACTGTCCTAAAGTCTCAATTTCCTTGGTTTGATCCTTGGGGACAAGGATCAGTTGGAGCGGAGGGTAATGTGATGACTGTTGCAAGAAGAACCATAAAGAAAGATGAAGAAAGGTGTGAGCAGGATGGAGAAGAGGAGATGGGCTGTAAGCTGAGCCCAAGGTAGGAGCTGAGAGCAGCTGGGAGCAGTGAGCAGCAGAGCCTAACGGTTTTGTCTGATATGTCGGCTAATTATTAGGTCAGACCACAGAATTTGGGAATTGTACAGTTGTCAGAATATGCAATGTAAGGTCTTACGAGCCGTTGATCCTTGTACTGGCTAATATAAGAAACAATGAAATTCTTTGCAAAAGATGAATGAAAAATTATCTTTACTCTCCATTTCTTTTGCCCTTTTCTTTCTCTCTTTCTCTGGTCTTCTTCTTGGTATCTTGGCATCCTTATCTGCTAGGATATAACATATTGTTTGTGGTAGCTTTGGTTCTGGTTAATCAAATGTTTCAGCATCTCCTTTCGAGTCATTCAGCATTGGCGTTGTTCAATGAAAGTCCCTTGTTCAATGAATGTAAGGTTTGTATGGTTTTTTCTCTTGAAATTAATGGATCTAAGGTGCTTCTGTCCAAATTATTCTCGGGTTTGCTCTTAGGGAAGGATGTGTCGTAGGCATGCTGGGATTGAGGATGCTAATGTCAAGATGGTATGCTCTGTTTTTTTTTTTTTTTTGCCCTTGAAGAATTTGTGGTTGCTCTTCTTTGGTTGGACGATTCTATTGGAGGAGTTTGGTTCTAGTGATTTAGCATGATTTCCTTTTTATTATGCTTCTGCGTCTTTTGTGGTTGATTTGTTGATTGGTGTTGCTTCCTCCATTTTTTGGGGTTGTTTGGTCTCAAAGCTAAGAACATTCAATTAGTTGTTATGGTGCTTCCTAGGTATTTGTTGTAAAGCCCCTTGGAGTCACCTTTTTTTGTTCTATTTGTTTTGTTGTAGTAAGCTGCCATGCTTTTAAACTTTTCATTTTGGCTGGACTTTGCTTGTAGCCCATTCAATAAAACTTAGCTGTTCAAAAAAAAAATATACTGTTAATTTCATGTTTTTTTGTCCTGTTATGATTGTTGCTTGAACTTGCCTTGTGTTTTTGTTTTAGTAATACTAAATACTTATAATATCTTGCACCAAGAGCCCATGATTTTCAAACAATTATTTTATTTTCACTCATTATTTTTAAAATTTAATTTTTAATTTTTTAAAAATGTTTAAATTCTTCCTATTATTTTAGTCAGTACTCACTATTACACCTCAATGAAATCTGCCACTAAATTAATTAATTAATTAAACTTCATGCTATAGCACTTACTTCATCAAATTTCACATGTTAAGTTTCAATTTTCAAACTTTTAACAATAAAACAAAATATAATAAGAAAAAAAAACACACGTACACACAAAATGAATAAAGAAAATTCAGTTTTCACCATCCAAGACTTCCTATCATCGTTCAAAATTGATCAATTTTACTATAATTACTGCTTGTATGTATATGATTATACAAGTTAATTTCTTGTATGTATCAATTCCCAAATTCTTAGTTTGATAAAATGAAAGTTAGTTTACATTTTCACAGTCAAACTTTCTTGAATTGTTACTTCTAGTTTTTGAATTTTCATTTTTAATTTCATCATATCAGAATTTTAATATTAAGGAAATCAAAGATTATACAACCGAATGAACAACTGTTAATAACATTGAAATGGCAATTACAAAAATTGAATATTGAAAGATCATAAGACTAATAAATGATTTTATTTTATTTTATTTTATTTTATTTTATTTTATTTTATTTTATTTTATTTTATTTTATGTGTGTGTGAAAATAATAGGAAGATAAAAAAATAAAAATAAATAAATCAAAATATTAAATAAAAAGGTCAAACCAAACTTAACCCAAAACCAGATCCAAATTCTAGCCCGATCCATTTCATCCTTTTCATTCTCTCTGATTGGCTACCATAAAAATATCTAATTATAAATAAATAAATGAAAACAAGGTTCTTTTAGCAACGTTGAGTTAAACCACCCAAACTCTTATTCGGATCTTGATCCAGATTCTTCACCATAATCCAAACTCGGATCCAGTCTTTCCTTGTTTTCGGTTATCAACAAAATGCAAACCCTAATACCTTGTCGGATCCTCCGATCAGACCCGCCCGTGGAACCAAGCTTTTTCTGTGCTAAACAATCTGGGTAAGATTTTCTTTTTGCTGGGTTTAGTATTATGTGTTTTAGTTGTGGAAATTTTGATCAGCCCCGTTTGGATATTGGTTAAATAAACATTTTTCTTAATGCATTTTTTAATTTGAAAAGCTTTGTCTCTTGAGAATTTTTTATCTGAGTTGACTGAGACTTTGGTGCTTTTTGGTGTTTACATTCGTTGGGTTTTTGTTATATTTGTGTTTAATTCGTTGGAAGAACCTTTTTTGAGGGAATTCAATTAAAGCCTACTTTTCTGAGAATGAATTATCTTGGATTGAGCGTGAATTTGGTGCCTTTCTGTTTTCTTTTTTGCCAAATTGGTGCCTTTGTGTTTAATTTGCTTTTGCTGTATCATTTCTAAGATTTCTTTGCTTGACTTTGATAAGACAATTCATTTGGTTTAGAGCCTTTTTTAACCTTTTTTTTTTCTAAGAAAAAGAAAACCCCTTTTTTGCTTTTTGGGATTTAGCTAAAAGTTTGTTTTTTTAAGTGTTGTTTTCATAATTGTTTCTTTTTTCCTATAGTTGGTGGATTTTTTAATATTGTTTTGTGCGTTTAATTTTTGATTAACTGGCCACATTTTTTTGAAGGCTGTAGATAAATATCATTTTGAGGAAAAAAAAAGAGAAATGCTTGTTTGGCTGAATAAGAACCTTGAGATTACAATGAAAACAATATCTTATTTGGAAAACAATATTTCTCCAAGTAATTGCATTTTTTTGCTGTTTCTTTGAATGCACTAAGTTTAATGAATTCCAATTGTAGGGGAAACTAAAGAAGTTTGAGTTCAATTGATATGTACTGGATGTTTAGCTAACTCTACCATTACGAGCTCTTCCCTCGGCTTGTTGTTATTAGCCTTCTATTATATACTTACATAGAGGAGGACTTGGTTGGAAATAGAGGTCTAGGACTAGGGTAAGGTTGAAACATTTTGCCTTCAATTGGCTTTGAGCCTTTTCTAAATTTTATGGTTTGGGCTGTTGACAACTAATAAGACGTATATGCTACTGATTAAAACAAATTTTCTACATTACAGTGTCTTTTTGTTGACAGAAGTGCAAGAGAGATTTTGGGAAATGCTTCTCATTTGATAGCAGATTTAGGATAGAAATGAAGAGGGAAAAGAAATTATCAATTGTAATTTCTCTCTTACACTACTTCTGTTCATTTCTATTTAAAGAGAGAGAGAGAGAGAGAGTGTGTTGTCAGGGGTTGTTATTTGAAGAGAAATGAATCAAATAATATAGTTCTGTTTGACTTTGCCAATGTATTAATTAGATTCTTTTTTGATAAATCATGGTTCAAAAACTCTCTTATTGTAAAATCATGGTTTCTTTGCATACCACATGTTCACAATCCGAACAATTAGATATTGAAATCACTTCATATTACTTCTCTCCTGCATTTTTTTCTCTACTCTCCCTGAGTTTTAGTTATTTTTCAGCACTCCAACCATTCCTACTTGCAAATTTGCAATATAGCATTGCTTCTGCAAGTTTGAAGGCAACACCAATTTGCATGTTGCAGCGCTTGGAGAATAAAAATTGCATTATTGTCCTATTTTGCTTGTGCTTATTCACTACCTTATTATTGATATTTAACCCTAATGTTTATTAAGACTGCCTACCCTATCTATTGGGATACAGCTCTGATGATGATGATAATGATGATTAATGTTTATTAAGACCCATGGACATAATTATAATTACATTTTAGGATTAAATGATAATATTCAATGATTCCTTTGGTGTGTTTTTGGTGTTTTACATCCTGAATTTATTTTGTGAATTAATAGATATTTTCTTTATTTCCTAAAAGCCAACTATTTTTTCTTATTACTTTCAATATGCAGACTTTGGTTCATCAGAAGCCTATGTGATGGAAGTGGCTAATGAGTCAGCTATTAAGAAACCAAAGAGGTTGACTTCTGTAGTATGGAACCACCTTGAAATGGTTAGGAAAGCTAACATATGTTATGCTATATGTGTTCATGGTAACAAGAGATTAAGTGGATCAAGTAATACTGGAACCACCCATCTGAGAAATGACTTAATGCGGTGTTTGAAAAGATCTAACTATGATGTTTCCCAACTACTTGCAGCAAAGAAAAGGAAAAAAGAGAACACCCTTACCATTCAAATATCAGTTAAGATGAGGGGCAAAGAAAGGAAAATTATATTAAGCCCACTATTGTCAAGTATGAACAGGAGTAGAGAAAGGATGAAGTTTTCAATCTTGGAAGCAGTCGGTTCGACCAAGAGAGGAGTCAGTTAGATCTTGCACGCCTGATTATATTACATGGACACTCCTTAGCCAGGGTTGAGCATGTTGGATTCAAGGTGTTTGTCAAGAATCTGAGGCCATTGTTTGATGTTTTGCCAAATAGCACCATCGAGCTTTCTTATATGGAAATTTATGCGAAGGAGAGGCAGAAAGTTTATGATGTGTTAAGTAAATTGCAAGGCAGAGTTAACCTTGCTGTTGAGATATGGTCTTCCCCAGAGAGGCCTAACTATTTATGCTTGGTAGCACATTATGTTAATGATGATTGGAAACTACAAAAGAAGATTCTTAATTTTGTCACACTTAATTCTTCTTATACTGAAGACATGCTTTCTAAAGTAATTATCAAGTGTCTGATGGATTGGAACATAGACTCTAAGTTGTTTGCCATGACCTTTGATGATTGTTCCATTAATGATGACATTGTGCTGAGAATAAAAGAGCATATCTCTGAAAACAAGCCACGCCTAAGCAATGTTCAATTTCTAGATGTGCGCTCAGCTGCATATGTTCTAAATTCAGTTGTTCAAGATGCCATTGATGCTCTCCGAGTAGTTATCCAAAAGATTCGAGGAAGTGTTAGATATGTTAAAAGTTCACAATCAATACTAGGGCAGTTCAATGAGACTGCCTAGCAGACTGGAATCAACAGCCAGAAGAGCTTAATTCTTTACTGTCCTATCAGGTGGAATTCAACATACATAATGCTTGAGACTGCTGTAGGATACAAGAATGTGTTCTATCACTTGCCTGAGATTGATCCTGACTTTGCTTTAAGTGATAAAGAGTGGGAATGGGCAAGTTCCATTACTGGCTATCTCAAACTATTTATTGAAATCATTACTGTCTTCTCTGGCAACAAATGTCCTACTGCAAATATATATTTTCTTGAAATTTGTCATGTTCACAGGTGCAAGAGCCCAGATACATTTCTTAGTTCATTAGCAGCAAAGATGAAAGTTAAGTTTGATAAATATTGGAGCAAGTGCAATTTAGCTTTGGCAGTAGCAGCTATCTTAGATCCCCGATTCAAGATGAAATTGGTGCAGTACTACTATTCCTAGATTTATGGCAGTACTGCTTTGGATCGAATTAAAGAAATGTCTGATGGTATCAAGGAACTCTTTAATGCATACTTTATTTGCCCAACTTAGATTTATCAGGGTTCAGCTTTCCCTAGAAGTAGCTTACCTAGCAGTAGTAATGATTGTAGAGATAGGCTAAAGGGCTTTGACAAATTCCTCCATGAAACATCCCAAAATCAAAGTGCAATATCAGATTTGGAAAAATACTTAGATGAGCCAGTCTTTCCTTGTAATTGCGATTTCAATATATTGAATTGGTGGAGAGTTCACACACCGAGGTATCCAATCTTGTCCATGATGGCACGTGATGTTCTAGGAACTCTTATGTCAACTGTTGCACAGGAGTCCGCATTCAATGCTGGGGGAAAGGTGCTTGATAGCTGTAACGACCTGGCTTCACCCACCTACGTGGTTCCTCACCAGTCCCACTCAACCGTATTGTCCGCTTTGGCCTGGCTTCACGCACCTACGTCGTACCTCACCAGCCTCACGGTTTTATCGGGAATAAATCCCAATTCGCGTCCGCCGCTACTCGAACCCTTGACATCCAAGCGATTCGAGTAACGACTAACCATTGGACCTTCTGTAACGCCCTCGGAAGCCGGATTTTCGGGCTAACTTTTTCCTTTACTTCCTATTTTTGTCTCTCGTTCAATGTAGCTAAAATTCTAAAGAGTAGTCTTACTCTCATATTTGTTTAAGACTAGTTGTCTAAGGTCCCAATATAGTCTTTTAGTAAGACGTGTCGAAAACGACACTGAAAAACTCCGCCCCTATTTTAGTCTAGTATCCATCCCCATACCAAGTACATCATCGTTTCAACCTGTAGAAATTTCAAATCTCCATGTAACTTCTGAAATATTAGACCTCCAAGTGATTCAATATATAAACATATCGAGATTACAACTTAACTATGAATCACAGTATGTTTACAGACTCGATATCACCTAGTACTTACATCCCGAATCCTATACACTGTGTACACAAAAGAATTTAGTCTGGGATATAAACAAAAGAACAAAAGATTATACCTTGGCTCAAATATAACTTTCTGTAGCTCGACAAAAAGACTCTCGATGCACCACGCTCGTGCCAAGTCTACCTGAAATAATCTGAGGTGGTAGGGGGTGAGCTTTGGGGAAAGCCCAGTAAGAAAACATACGCTAAGTGATATTAGATGTTCTACTATGTTCGTGCATGTGTATGTGTGAATAAGTGTGTCAAAACTCATGCTTAAGTGTATCTTACGGAAAAATGCAAGTTGACAAATCATTGTTCTATAAGCTATAAAAACACTTGCATTCACGCATTTATAAAATCGAAATACACAAATCAAATATTTCCGAGAGACAGGATTTCTTTGATAAGGTGTCGTAATATAACCGGGATCTTTGGAAATAACCGAAAGCTTTATATGAAAGTGTCCACTGTAGCTAGCAGTGGTTACCGTTCCGAACCAAGATTCTATCCATGATCATGAATCATCCCAGCACCAGTGATCATCTAGTAGCTGAGGTACAAGTCACGACTATTTGTCGGACACCTGGAAGATCACAAAGCAATCCAGGACCTGGAAGATCACAAAGCAATCCAGGATATTTTACGATAATTGCCACACAGGCTTACTAAATGCCACATAGGCATAATTTAAACGCCACACAAGTGAATGCCACACAGGCTTAATAAACACCACATAGGCGAGTGCCACACAGGCTTAGTAAACGCCACATAGGCGAGTTAAGTGCCACACAGGCGAGTTAAGTGCCACACAGGCAATTCCATGTGTCCCCTGTCTCTTACGCTAAAATTCATGCAAGAATACTTTTACAATGTATCTTGAGTATGGGAAGGCATGAATCGTATTAAACCCTCTCAATTTGATAACCTCATCGTACAAAACATATTAAAAATAAAACATTATCTCGAGGACCAGTAATAGTGCTTAAGGTATATGAGGTTTTAAAGACATAATAAAATTTAAACCAATGCCGAAAATCTATTTAATAATTTCTAACGAAATTTCGGCATTATGACGGCATAGGTAGAACACTACCCAGCATCATAATCCAGAACCAAACAACCTGCATAAAACGCCAACCAACAGTATTTTTATCCACAAATCCAACACAGTTCAAATTCAAGACCATTTGTACTTCAACTCAGTTCAATACGTATGAAATTAAATCAAGAATGCATTTCAAATCAATAAGTATTAAATAACAGAACTTTGGACATACACAACATAGCAGACTAATAAACGTTTACCGTATATTCCCTTACCTAATGTTGCGCAATATCGCGATCAATGACACCAGACTTGCACAACTTACTACTTAAGCACTTTCTCGGATTCTTTCTTTGCGTACCTACACTAAAACGAATATCTTTAACCTTACTATAGCAAAAACCAACATTTTCTGACAATCCACACATTACCCAAAATATTTCCTTCAATCAATGATAAGTGTGTATAGATATAGATATATATATATATCTATTCATCCACATAGCCATATTCACAACCTTGAAAATTCAATACATTAAATAAAACAATTTTATTAACCATACTTAAAATCCCTCAAAGTCATATGGTTAAATATATATATGTATTTACCCAATGTATATGAAATGTGTAATACCAATATGGCCAACCACCACTTGATAATAATTTTCTTACCGTTATTGCATCATACTTCGTGATTATCAACTCCTTGTCCAATTTGCCATCTTATCTCCTTGACAGTTTTCCTTAGGTAGGACCATGGATGACCGAACACCTTCATCAAGCATTCTTCGATGATTTTCAACAATCCTACACCACAAAAACACGTCCATATGATCTTATTATACCTATATATTACAACACAACTCAAGCATTAAGTCTTTTATCTTATAATCCTTCAAATCTGAGCACCCTTGTAGCCTTGCATTTCCTAAATTCATTTTGCTATTGTAACCCTCTTCAACAATCCCAAACAATGAGTCTCAAGCAACTTCATATTTACATAATGCCTTAGTAATAATTTACTTCAAAATTCGAGGAATTCCTAAGCTGAGGAATAGCCTTACCTTTAGAACACTTCCAATCTAAGCCACCTTTCACTGTCTCGATTTGTAGCTACTACCATCTCCATCTATAGCAACTGCATAACACATTCCAAAACAAGTATTTATCATTCTTTACTTAATTGTAATACTACGGCATATATTTACTTCAAGCCAAGGCATAGACAATTCATTACCTCTCGGTTCCAGTTGATTTTATGGCAAGACTTGCCTATTCCATTTCAGACTTTGTTTTCATAGCCTCTGTTTCAGCTAAAAACACCTCCTGTTACAACTCCCCTTCTTGGCATCTTGTCTAATCCCAATAGCACCATGCTTCGGTGCTCTGCTTGTAAGAGGGTCCTCATACAGAACCCTTCTTCTTCCCCATATTTATTGGTTAAAATTCTAGCCCAGGGCTCTTCTTGGTTCAGCCTCGATCAAGAACCAAAATGCTCACAAAATTATCTCGAAGGCCCTTCAAAATAACACCCATCTTCTTGCCTCCAAGACTCTGTTTTCAAATCTTGAATGCCTTTCTTTCAACTCCAAAAACTCAACCTCGTTTCCTGTTCCAAGCAGACACCCTCAATGCCACCTTCAACCTCATTTCCAGCCTTGTTTTTAAAACCAACCAAAACTCACATGTCTTCCCTTTTTCACGGCAACTTCAGCAACCAAATAGCAACCAATCTTCAACCTAAAACCATGACAATGCCACCATTCCCAACCTGAACCATCTCTCCCAACCCAAAACCAAAATGGCGTCGATCTGCCTTGTTGCCACACATTTCTGCCGCAAGCTTGGTGCCTCACCACCCATCCCCCTTCCTTCGATTTCCTCCCCTCTCTCTTTCTCTTCTTCTTTCCAGTGACCATCAACCATTGTAACACCACTGGTTTTGCGAGAATCAGTCTCCCCGATTCTTCTCTCTTTTCTGTTTCTTTTCGCTTCTTTCATTTTTTTTCTGTGTTACTGCTGGTTGGACAGCCACAAGGGCGGGAGATCCGCCGTTCCTCTTCTCTTCCCATTTGCCGGCACAGCAGTGATGGTGCCAACGACAGCGGCAGAGGTGGACGCCCTGCATTTTCCTTCTTCCCCTTTTTCTTTCTTTTCTCTATTTTTCTTTGCTTATTATGTGGGTGAACAGGTGGAAATATCTGTCTTAAGGTAAACGGGTACAATGGGTTAGTGGGGTTTTAGTTGGCTTCTTCAAGAAGCCTTTCCATGTATTTTTATTTATTTTTATTTAAGCTCTCATTATTTATTTTCATATATATGTTTAAATTGTTGATTTCTTAAATTATACTAATTTTCTAGTATAATTCAATTTCTACAACTCCACATTGAATTAGTTAAATTGATTTCTCCTAATAATTCACTAATTAAATCCTTTGTTTCACTTCCATATGTCCCCTACCAGTCTTTAATTCTATTATCCTCAAGAACTGATATAAACCAAAAAGCTTCCATAATAGTTTATATACTCACTCGGTGCCCAAAAGTTGCGATCATCACATTCTCCCCTCCTTAAAGAATTTGGTCCTCCAAATTTGATCAAGGTACTCTTAAAATTGGTGAGGATACTTCCTGTATGTTATTCATGTGCTTGCCCTTCACTATAACTTTATTGAATTATCTATAATCAATGTGTCCTATAGAGACACATTGGGCCGTATAAGTCTCTTGTCCAACAACTCATGTTGTTGTTTCCTCCACTTCTCATATTCCAATAATATCAATTGATACGAAGTTTTGGAGATTGACAGAATACCAAGAAGGGTATCAATAGTGATCTTAATTTCTCTCACAAGTGGTAATCTCTTTTTTTTTTTTATTCGGAAGATGTTAGAGGAACCTCCACTAGTTGAGATTCAAGATAACTCCAACATTCCTGATTCGTATCTTCAACAAGTGCTTGATAGCTTTCATAAAGATATATTACTTAAACTTCGTTCCTCATCCCTATTTTCTAGTAGGAAAAGGGCTACGCTCTCTTGTAGTAGTCGACACTGGTACAATTGGTTGCTAATCAATCCATGCCCAAAATGACATCAAAGTCATGCATATTTAATAATATAAGATCTACCACTAGGTTCCTATCTCCCACCTTTGCATTACAGTCCTTGTACACAATGTCAATCATCTATGATTCTTTCACAAAGTAGTAACATGTAACAAATATCCTAGATGCTCAGGCTCTATACTCAGTGTCCTTTAGTCACTTTGGTGGAAGCATAATCTGCCTCCTAATCCAACGTAATGACTTGTTTGGATGCCAATGGTTTCTTGCTCTTATCAATGGTCTTTTTCTACTTACTACTTTGTCCCTTTGTCTTTTTCTTTAAAGCTCTAAATTCTAGGCAATCTTTTACCATCTATCCTTGCTTCCCAATTTAAAACAAACTCGTGTCACCCCTTAGCATTGTTTAAACCCATGGAATTTATTTCATCTCTTAAAAGGTCGTAGGGTTGGGGTGTTAGGATGATGAGGGGGTCTAGTTGTCTGTTGTTGAGGTTCTGTAAACCTCTGCCTCTTAAAGGAAGTATCACTCTGCTTAGACTTCCCAATCTCAAGCCTCTCCCATTTACTCTTTCCCTTGGATTCATATTTAGCCTATAAGAGTTCAAAATCTTGCTCTACCAGTGGAGCTCGTCTAATAGTCTCTGGATGTGTAGAGATATTAAAGGCCTCAAGTTTACTACGAATGGTCATAAGCTAACAAAGCCAATTCCATTGATCAGATGAAACCAGCAACTATCCCAGTGTAGTATATGGGACAGTCCAAGATGCTTTGAATAACCTTGAAGCATAGAGTGATGCTCGATCAACAGTTAGTTGTCTAGTCTCATAAATCGAATAGTATCATGTACTAAATCATCATTTATGTAAAGATCAAACTTACTTCATATTAACCTCAAAACTCAATATTCGAAAAGTTTACAAATTGGACATATCTCATTAGCTTGTACCTTGAGTCAACATTTATATCTTATTGCTCAAACCGATATGAAACTTCAAGCATGCATGATGGATACAACTAAACGCATGAAGCTAGGATCATTCCAACAAAAGCATGTACTTAATAGTTCAAATCTTACCTTATAAAACTGGGGTAATACATCAATAGTTGAGCCCATCTTTGTTGGGTAATCCTTGATCTTATGCCTTTTTTCTCTGCATCTAAAGGTAGCCTTAGTAGTCCAGTGACATGACTTAGTTCCATGATATTAACAACAATGCATGCAAGGCTTAGATCCCAATAACATTGAGAGCTCAAAACTATTGAGTTGAGGTTTTACGACTTTCTACCTCCTTCTTAGGGCCTTACCCTAAGTAGGCTTTCTTTTCTTAACTCCCTTATCTTTGCTTTGTCTTTATTCAATACAGCCTTGGCTCGTGGTTTGGTGCAGCCTGTCACTAATAGGACGTCTGATGCTAAAGGAAATATGGAGGAAGAGGTGGTGGTCGTAGAGGTAATTGTGGCTAGTAGAAGTTGTGATCTAAATGTCCAATAAAAAAGGAATTAAGAGCGTTAACTTTAGGCTTTGAATTGGTTAAGTAGATACTAACCTGTCCTATTATGTGAGCGAATTTGGGAGTGGATACGGTGGTCCACCTGTTTCGCTCATCATGATTTAAGTTTCCTTTGTCAAAATTGAGCAACTCAATACGCTTTCAAACACTATTCGTGGTTTATATCCAGACAATACACAGTGATTAGGGATGTAAGTCTACTTCTAACCGATCTACACTGACACGAGACTAGACAAACTAGGCTCTGATACCATTCTGTAACGCCCTCGGAAGCCGGATTTTCGGGCTAACTTTTTCCTTTACTTCCTATTTTTGTCTCTCGTTCAATGTAGCTAAAATTCTAAAGAGTAGTCTTACTCTCATATTTGTTTAAGACTAGTTGTCTAAGGTCCCAATATAGTCTTTTAGTAAGACGTGTCGAAAACGACACTGAAAAACTCCGCCCCTATTTTAGTCTAGTATCCATCCCCATACCAAGTACATCATCGTTTCAACCTGTAGAAATTTCAAATCTCCATGTAACTTCTGAAATATTAGACCTCCAAGTGATTCAATATATAAACATATCGAGATTACAACTTAACTATGAATCACAGTATGTTTACAGACTCGATATCACCTAGTACTTACATCCCGAATCCTATACACTGTGTACACAAAAGAATTTAGTCTGGGATATAAACAAAAGAACAAAAGATTATACCTTGGCTCAAATATAACTTTCTGTAGCTCGACAAAAAGACTCTCGATGCACCACGCTCGTGCCAAGTCTACCTGAAATAATCTGAGGTGGTAGGGGGTGAGCTTTGGGGAAAGCCCAGTAAGAAAACATACGCTAAGTGATATTAGATGTTCTACTATGTTCGTGCATGTGTATGTGTGAATAAGTGTGTCAAAACTCATGCTTAAGTGTATCTTACGGAAAAATGCAAGTTGACAAATCATTGTTCTATAAGCTATAAAAACACTTGCATTCACGCATTTATAAAATCGAAATACACAAATCAAATATTTCCGAGAGACAGGATTTCTTTGATAAGGTGTCGTAATATAACCGGGATCTTTGGAAATAACCGAAAGCTTTATATGAAAGTGTCCACTGTAGCTAGCAGTGGTTACCGTTCCGAACCAAGATTCTATCCATGATCATGAATCATCCCAGCACCAGTGATCATCTAGTAGCTGAGGTACAAGTCACGACTATTTGTCGGACACCTGGAAGATCACAAAGCAATCCAGGACCTGGAAGATCACAAAGCAATCCAGGATATTTTACGATAATTGCCACACAGGCTTACTAAATGCCACATAGGCATAATTTAAACGCCACACAAGTGAATGCCACACAGGCTTAATAAACACCACATAGGCGAGTGCCACACAGGCTTAGTAAACGCCACATAGGCGAGTTAAGTGCCACACAGGCGAGTTAAGTGCCACACAGGCAATTCCATGTGTCCCCTGTCTCTTACGCTAAAATTCATGCAAGAATACTTTTACAATGTATCTTGAGTATGGGAAGGCATGAATCGTATTAAACCCTCTCAATTTGATAACCTCATCGTACAAAACATATTAAAAATAAAACATTATCTCGAGGACCAGTAATAGTGCTTAAGGTATATGAGGTTTTAAAGACATAATAAAATTTAAACCAATGCCGAAAATCTATTTAATAATTTCTAACGAAATTTCGGCATTATGACGGCATAGGTAGAACACTACCCAGCATCATAATCCAGAACCAAACAACCTGCATAAAACGCCAACCAACAGTATTTTTATCCACAAATCCAACACAGTTCAAATTCAAGACCATTTGTACTTCAACTCAGTTCAATACGTATGAAATTAAATCAAGAATGCATTTCAAATCAATAAGTATTAAATAACAGAACTTTGGACATACACAACATAGCAGACTAATAAACGTTTACCGTATATTCCCTTACCTAATGTTGCGCAATATCGCGATCAATGACACCAGACTTGCACAACTTACTACTTAAGCACTTTCTCGGATTCTTTCTTTGCGTACCTACACTAAAACGAATATCTTTAACCTTACTATAGCAAAAACCAACATTTTCTGACAATCCACACATTACCCAAAATATTTCCTTCAATCAATGATAAGTGTGTATAGATATAGATATATATATATATATATTCATCCACATAGCCATATTCACAACCTTGAAAATTCAATACATTAAATAAAACAATTTTATTAACCATACTTAAAATCCCTCAAAGTCATATGGTTAAATATATATATGTATTTACCCAATGTATATGAAATGTGTAATACCAATATGGCCAACCACCACTTGATAATAATTTTCTTACCGTTATTGCATCATACTTCGTGATTATCAACTCCTTGTCCAATTTGCCATCTTATCTCCTTGACAGTTTTCCTTAGGTAGGACCATGGATGACCGAACACCTTCATCAAGCATTCTTCGATGATTTTCAACAATCCTACACCACAAAAACACGTCCATATGATCTTATTATACCTATATATTACAACACAACTCAAGCATTAAGTCTTTTATCTTATAATCCTTCAAATCTGAGCACCCTTGTAGCCTTGCATTTCCTAAATTCATTTTGCTATTGTAACCCTCTTCAACAATCCCAAACAATGAGTCTCAAGCAACTTCATATTTACATAATGCCTTAGTAATAATTTACTTCAAAATTCGAGGAATTCCTAAGCTGAGGAATAGCCTTACCTTTAGAACACTTCCAATCTAAGCCACCTTTCACTGTCTCGATTTGTAGCTACTACCATCTCCATCTATAGCAACTGCATAACACATTCCAAAACAAGTATTTATCATTCTTTACTTAATTGTAATACTACGGCATATATTTACTTCAAGCCAAGGCATAGACAATTCATTACCTCTCGGTTCCAGTTGATTTTATGGCAAGACTTGCCTATTCCATTTCAGACTTTGTTTTCATAGCCTCTGTTTCAGCTAAAAACACCTCCTGTTACAACTCCCCTTCTTGGCATCTTGTCTAATCCCAATAGCACCATGCTTCGGTGCTCTGCTTGTAAGAGGGTCCTCATACAGAACCCTTCTTCTTCCCCATATTTATTGGTTAAAATTCTAGCCCAGGGCTCTTCTTGGTTCAGCCTCGATCAAGAACCAAAATGCTCACAAAATTATCTCGAAGGCCCTTCAAAATAACACCCATCTTCTTGCCTCCAAGACTCTGTTTTCAAATCTTGAATGCCTTTCTTTCAACTCCAAAAACTCAACCTCGTTTCCTGTTCCAAGCAGACACCCTCAATGCCACCTTCAACCTCATTTCCAGCCTTGTTTTTAAAACCAACCAAAACTCACATGTCTTCCCTTTTTCACGGCAACTTCAGCAACCAAATAGCAACCAATCTTCAACCTAAAACCATGACAATGCCACCATTCCCAACCTGAACCATCTCTCCCAACCCAAAACCAAAATGGCGTCGATCTGCCTTGTTGCCACACATTTCTGCCGCAAGCTTGGTGCCTCACCACCCATCCCCCTTCCTTCGATTTCCTCCCCTCTCTCTTTCTCTTCTTCTTTCCAGTGACCATCAACCATTGTAACACCACTGGTTTTGCGAGAATCAGTCTCCCCGATTCTTCTCTCTTTTCTGTTTCTTTTCGCTTCTTTCATTTTTTTTCTGTGTTACTGCTGGTTGGACAGCCACAAGGGCGGGAGATCCGCCGTTCCTCTTCTCTTCCCATTTGCCGGCACAGCAGTGATGGTGCCAACGACAGCGGCAGAGGTGGACGCCCTGCATTTTCCTTCTTCCCCTTTTTCTTTCTTTTCTCTATTTTTCTTTGCTTATTATGTGGGTGAACAGGTGGAAATATCTGTCTTAAGGTAAACGGGTACAATGGGTTAGTGGGGTTTTA
Organism: Heritiera littoralis; assembly: GCA_031772115.1. Classification (NCBI taxonomy): domain Eukaryota; kingdom Viridiplantae; phylum Streptophyta; class Magnoliopsida; order Malvales; family Malvaceae; genus Heritiera; species Heritiera littoralis. Next base: position 1,902,222 of record JAPDPK010000053.1, on the reverse strand, counting down.
GTTGGCTTCTTCAAGAAGCCTTTCCATGTATTTTTATTTATTTTTATTTAAGCTCTCATTATTTATTTATCATATATATGTTTAAATTGTTGATTTCTTAAATTATACTAATTTTCTAGTATAATTCAATTTCTACAACTCCACATTGAATTAGTTAAATTGATTTCTCCTAATAATTCACTAATTAAATCCTTTGTTTCACTTCCATATGTCCCCTACCAGTCTTTAATTCTATTATCCTCAAGAACTGATATAAACCAAAAAGCTTCCATAATAGTTTATATACTCACTCGGTGCCCAAAAGTTGCGATCATCACAATAGCTGTCGAAGTTCACTTACTCCTGATATTAGACAGGCTTTAATATGCATACGAGATTTGTTGTAGATGCAATTAGATGGTGCGTGCATTATTTTTTATCACTTTAGACAATCATTTCTAATTCATTATATATCTCTAACGACATGCTATGGTTATTAATTTAATAGATGCCACTACATCTTCAAGTCATTATGCTCTACCCCCTTGTGCTGAAGCCAATTGATCAGTCTTCGGTAAGCCTCTATTAAATTCTTTCCTTTATATGCCTGCGAAGAACACAATTCCTAAGTTGCTAATTTTGCAAATGCCCTTATTTTGATGCTTTTCTCATGCAAGGTACATGGATCTTGTCTTAAGCCAAAAAGACGATATTTGATTGTATTGAGCACTTAGGCCTTGGTCTCGAAAATTGGATAAGCTGCTACTTTCATGTTCTTATATCGGTGTGGTAGAATTGTTAATTAGTTATGGTATTTCACTATGGCTTTGCTATCATAGTTCTTCCACTAGAAGCTTAGAATTCAATGTACATTTTAGGATACTAGCAAGTAAATGCTTATATCTATGCTCAATTCAAGCAACTCTTTGTTATTGTTGATGTAGATGTTTTTCATGTTCTATAAAATAGAAGTTGTATTTAGGGCTGTTGTATTGTCATTTGGTTTCTTGAATCCTGGCTTTCCCTTGAGCAATGACCAGAGACGGATTTACAATGGGGTAATGGAGGGCTGTTGCTCCTTTTATGTATTTATTACAATTTCAACATAATTTTAACTTTGTTTTTACTGAAATTTAATTGCCATTTTACTTTAAATTTATAGTAAATTGTTCACTTTTAAGAAAATTTAGTTTCTTGTCAAATAATCTAGCAATGCATGTGAGTTGTGAAAATAGTTTATTGAGGATTATTTCTTTCTTCAGGAAACACACACACACACACACAAAAGAGGAGGAAGAAGAAGAATGCGGAGGCCCAAAAAGACTTAAAAGATAGAATTACACGAAGCCCATTGGCCTCATTATTATGAAGAAAAAAGTTGTAAATTCCAGGACCAAAATGAAGTGTTGATAGTTTGCTTTCATAATAAATAATCTTATACTCAAGTCGTGGGAAATTTTACAGTAAGATGATAAATTTTGATCTTATTCTAAAGTCAATATAAAAAACACATGATTAAGTTTAAATTTAAAGTTATTAGATGTAAAATATATTAGAAATATCATAAACATTTGATAATTAACTTAAAATTATTGTAAACAATATATGATTAAGTATAAATTTAAAATTATTTAGTTTAAAAACATGTTAGAAGCATGCAAACACATGACAATTAACATAAACATGCATTATAGCAAAATTATCATGTGTTTAAATCTATCAACATTATTGTTAAATTGATAATCATATTTTTACAATACTTTTAATATATTATACGTTTAATGATTCTAATTTTACTTTTAATCATATATTTTTTATGTTGATCTTACCGTACAAATTACCATCTTGACTTATTAGTATTCTGTTGTGTTGCTTTCCTTTCATTTTTTTTAATGTTCTAATTTTTTCAACAGTTAAAACTTTTATTTATATTCCAATATTATTTTGGGGCTTTTTTAATTTTTTTAGCATTAAAATTAAGAAATATTAGTTTTATAAAAAAATTAAAATTTTGAAATTAAATACACTAAATAATTTTTTTATATTTCATAAAAATCAAAGAAAGATATGTTTTGACATTATTTATGATTGAGATTTTTCTAAAAAAAAAATGAATTACATAAAAACCATTATCTAGTTATTATGAACCGTAAACCTTCGAATTACAATAATAATTAACAAAAACACGATTGAAGTGCTTATGCCCTGTCAAATGAAAGAAAAATAAAATAAAATGAAGTGAAGATGTCGAGAAAAAGGAGAAAGGGTTTTTTTTTCCTTTTCATTATATTCCTCTCCTTTTCTCCTATTTCTGATGGCTTGTTGTATAGATGTTGAGTGCAGCAGACCGGCACACATGAAATGCAGAAAGAAGGGGTGGGAATATGATTCTTTGGTTTACAATCTGTTAAGCACATGGCCATGGGGTCTCTTTAGTTTTGCCACACTGTTTTATTTTCTTTTATATTTATTGCAGCTTGGATCATCGGACATGTATTTTGCATAGGAATTAGGACATGGACTTGAGGGATTTATTTGTTGGCTTAATCTATTTTCCACGTGAACATTGTATCAACTCTGCCTATGGGTTAGGCACCTTCGGTTTTTCAAAAAGTGAAGCACGGGTTCTTCAATAAGATAAGTGGATTTGTGATGATTCAATCTAATTTTTTGAATTTAATTTTTTATTTAAGTCTGTAATTACATAAAATGATGAAGTTTAAGTTTGTTTAAATTGTTCAAATACTATTAATTTTTTTATAAAAAAAAATTTAACAAAAAATCCAATAAATATGAAAAAAAACACATAATAAATAAACATAACATAGTAAGGCTCCATTTGGTTCACTTAAAATGATTTCTGAAAAATAATTTTTGCATTTTTTGGTGTTTAGTTGATAGAAAATTAATTGGTCAATGAAAAATTAGGTAATTTTTTCTAAAAATCATCTTACACTTTTGAAAATAGAAAGACATTTCTCAAAAGTTAGCTATTTACGTGTAGGGTTATTTATTAAGCTTGTGAGTATAATTCTACTTAAATTAGAGCTTAGATATGATTTTTTAAACTTGAATTTAATTTAACCCTACATAAAATATTATTATATTTATAAAAGTTTTTCTTATTTAATTAGATTAAAATTTTTAAATGTTAGAATATGAACATTAAACTTCAATATTATAAGTTTAAATGTTTTATTTTTTATGGTATTAATCTTAAATATTTTTATTATTTCAATAATAAATAATATTATATTATTATTTTAATCATAAATAATAAATACTAATTTTACAAATAATATATTTATTGTTTTAATAATTAATATTTTTAATAATTTCTTAATATTTTAATTTAAGATATAATGTTTTTATAATTTTCTTACAAATATTTTTACATTAATATTTTAATAATAAATATTAAAAAATAATGCTTTTGTTATGATTTTAATAATAAAGTGCTTTCAGTATAAAATATAATTATTTTAATAGTATAAATATTTTTTAATATTTCACAAATAAATATTAATAAATTATTAATATTTTATATATTTTGAAATACTTTAAATATTTTAAAAATATTAATATAAGTAATAATAAATAGTTTTCTTTTAAATGTTTAATAATATAATATTTTAATATTAAATATTATTTTCAAAATATAATTATTTTTAATATTAATAAATTAATTTATAAATAATAAATAATTTAATATTTTATTAGTTATGTTAATATCATTTAAAAGAAGAAAACAGATTTTCTAAGAAACAACCAAACAACAGAAAATCTTTTTCATTAACTCATCCAAAGAACGAAAAATCTTTAGTTTTCTAGAAAATGTAAATATTTTTTAGAAATTATATATTAATAAAATATACCATCATATATAGATATGTACAAGACTAATTATTAAGTTATACAAGACAAAAAATCTTACAAAATATACCATCATATATTAATAAAATATCAAGTTAACTAAGTTATAAAAGAGAATTGTGAAAAAATTATAATTATTAAGTTAGACCAAACTTGAATTTTAAATAGTAAACTCAATGTCCGATCCAATTTTTTATGGGATCACATTTATTAACTGAAGCTCATCTAATAAGCTTGAATATTATTGCTCAAATCCATACAAAAATTAGATGAATCTTTAGATTTGAACAGAGAGTCCAACCATTAAACAAGTTTACACCCATTTAGATTCATTTATTTTAAATATATCACATATTAAATAACATTTTATATTAATATTTTTAAAAATATTGTTAAAAAATTAAATAAAAATATTTTTTATTAATAAAAATAATGAAATAGGAATTGAACTTGAAAAGTCTTTTCTAGTTTTGAACCTAATCAAACTAGACTTACTAAAAGTGTTTCACTTATGAACAGATCTAATTTTCTCGATCAATTTTTTTTTTTGAAGTTTCTTTTTATGAAATTTGAAAATTTATTGTATTTCAATGATGTTATGGCCTTCTCAATTTTCTTTTTTTTTTTCATATAATCATAAAAGAAAAAATTAGAAACTATTTTGAAGTGATAGAAGGTTTGCCTTTAATTTTTCTCCTATTCATCTAATAAATTTTTGAATATGTGAAAAATTATACTCCCTTTTCACTTTTCACCCTACCTTTTGATCATGCTTTCACTTAAAACCAAATAAGAGTATTTTTTTCCCCTTATCAAAAGAAGTTTCAAGTTTCAACTAAACAAAAGAAAATTAAGAATAATGGTATAGGTCCATTTTGTCAACGCGCATGTATACATCTTTTCTCTCATTCATAAAAGGAATTTTCGCCGTTCATTTTTTCCAAATTGACATACGCTATTAACAATTCATTTATGATTAAACACAATTCCTAAAGTGTTATGTTTTTTCGTCTTTGGTCAACACATGAGTTTAAACATGATCTATCTCTTTTCAACTTTTTATTAAATTTGATAATGTTAGATATTACATGATGATGTGAAACATAAATGCCACAAAAAATGAAAGTGACACATGAATTTAACAAAAACTAGAAAAAATAATTTTGGTTGGCATGTCAATCGGACTTTTAACATGATAATTTTTATGTTTTTCATTACACGAGCATTATTTGATATAATTTGAACTCAAAATATATATGCGAATTATCAAATCTATTAAAAATCAAAATTTAGTTTGATGGTTGTACTTTTCTTTAAACTTGAAACTTAAAATTTTAAATTCACATCACGATTAAAAAAATTTCAAAATTAATTAATAAATCACAATTTTATAACTCATATGTAAACTATTAATATTTCGACTTTTCACCTCATCCTTTTTTATTTCAACAAAAATTTACTCTATAAATTCTTATCTCAATGAACAAATTCATCACTCATCTCGTAATGAATATACAAAGGAGAATGTATAGGTAGTCATGGCATGCATGACAAAAGATTTTGGAATAATAACTGTCTTATTTTTTTTTTGGTGTAACCACAGGTATCCTCATCCGTTTTACGGTCTGAGACTAATCCTGTTCGGGCCGGGAGTGGTAAACGGTAAAGCCCTCCCAACAGTGAGGACTCCAGGACTCGAACCCTGTCCAAGTACCTGGGGAAGAAGTCCACTTTCCACTTCTTCCAACCACTTGTTGGTAAAAATGTAACCACAGGTATCCTCATCCGTTTTACGGTCTGAGACTAATCCTGTTCGGGCTGGGAGTGGTAAACGGTAAAAGCCCTCCCAACAGTGAGGACTCCAGGACTCGAACTCTGTCCAAGTACCTGTGGAAGAAGTCCACTTTCCACTTCTTCCAACCACTTGTTGGTTTTTTTTTTAATAACTGTCTTATTTTGCCCTCTAAATTCAAGGAACAAGGTATCAAAGGACAGCTTGACATTAGTGAAGTTTCCTTGTACAATAAAGTTACTTACTAATCAAGATGGTAGCAGCAATTTCGGCTAGACAAGAGGAGCACTTGTTATCATTTTGCTCCATCCTTCATTATCAAACCTGTTTTTCTTTTTCCTTTTTGGTATGAATGTATATATCATTACTGTCAATTTCTTTCCAAAAGTAATGAATTTGTTGACCTTTTTCCATGCTTCCCCTTTTGCTAAGGCTCTTTCGAGGGAGAGGAGGCGTGGGGAGTGTTTTCCTAGAGTACTCCAAGGGTTATGTCCCTTATGTTGCCAACGTACACATTGCACTAGGGTGGCAAATGATCAAGGATTGGGAACTTTATTTTTGAAATAGTAAATGACACGAAAACGAAAATCAATTAACCGAGCAATTAAACTTGTAAATAACTAGAGTCGATAATTAAATTTAAGTTTACACCTGGAAACTTCAATATGAGATTTCACATTCATAAGATTTTCTCATTGCTACTAGACCAAAATTTCATTGAAAGAAGAGAAAACTTAATTATGAAGGAAAAATAACAAAAAATAAAACGAAATATTACAACTTGAAAGACAGTTTTTTCTAATTATTTTAAGTATTATTAATCAACACACAGTTAATGGTGTTTATAAACTTTACCAGCAGAGTTAAAATAGTAACACATAATCCACTTTATTTATAAAAATAAAAATAATTAAAGTAAAGTGTGTGTCACTATCTTAATCCCGCTTATAAAATATAAAAACTCTACATATAATAATCCTCGTATTAATGTATAAATGGTTTTTATTAATTAAGCACCAAAAAATTTAAATTACAATGCCAACCCAAACAATTAATATTGTTGTGTTATTATAGTTTTTTTTTCCTCTAGCGTTCCTTAAACCTCTTTTACGTCTGGATTTCGGTGAGGTAAACGAGGTAGTGAATAAACCATTAAAAAAAAAAAACCTTGAATCTCGATGATATTATGCCATTGAAAAAAATTGATGAGTCAACTTCAATCTTTTTCTTTTTTATTGATGAAAATGACATGGATAATGAGTCAAAATCCTCAAATCTTTTCTATGTTGACGCGATAGCCACTAACTAATTTGTCCACGATGATGGAGAGATAAATATAAACAAATTAATTTGACATTAATAAACACCTAAATATTACTAGTAATTCTAATCAATATCTACACAGTCTTTAAAAAATGGGTTTAAGGATTGGATTTTCATTTCTTTTATTTCAAAAATTTATCCTATTTTCAATAAGAAAGAACTAAAATAAAGAAAAAAAAAAGGAAAAAAATGAAGATATTTTTTTCTTTTTTGTGTTTTGTATGAAATATAAAATAAAAGGAACAAATATTTGGAGTAAAATTTTAAATAAAAAATTTATTTTTTCACTTTTGAAATGATTAATTTTGAAGAAAATTAAAAGATATAAATGTTGAAAAATTTACTTTTTATTTCTCTTATCAAATTTAAGGGAAAAAAATGCTATTTACTTTCCACCCCATATCCTTTTTTATATATATATATAAAAATACGTTAGAATCACAAAAGTCAGAGTGATCACTTTTAATCACGCAATGGGAGTAAAAATGTTGAAAAATTAATAAATATCATGGAACAACAAATTTTTTAATATGAAAAACTGTCAACAAACAAACTCAACTGATAATTTTAAAAAATGCTACCACATCAATACACAATATTTTACTGAAGCCAGCTAGATTCCATTTGCGTTCTTTGAGCCACACTCCAAGTCAATTACACTCGGCCTCTGTTAAATTCTTTTAGTTTTTTAACCTCCTAGCCCTTACAAACTTTAAAATAAAATGACACACACATATATATAATAAAGTGTAATTATTTTATACACTGTTAGTTAAATTTTTTTACTTTATAAGCAGTATTAAGATCATGACACATGTCCTATAAAAATATTAAATAATAAAAATAAATAAAAAAACAAGTGTTGGGATCTTAATTCCGCTTGTGGAGTAAAAAAAAACTCTATCGACGATGTATGAAATAATTATCCTATAAAAGACTATAAAATCCTAAAGTACCCACCGATAAAATAACTTCTAATAAATTATTAACTATTGTAATAAGACAAAGGCTAAATTAACAAGAGAAAAGCTTGAACTTTATCACTTTACCTAAATATTTTTTTGAGCTATTATCACTTTACCTAAATAAAACCTTTTATACTTTTATTGAATCCAAATAAATCCTTAACCTTTAATTTATATTCAAATAAACCATTAACTTTAATTTGTACCTAAATAAAACTTTAACATAGATCAATGGTTTATTTTAAATAAGGGCTTATTGAGGTACATATCGAAAGATAAAGACTTATTTAGGTATAATTGGACCTATTCAAAGGTTGTACTATCTGTCCAAACTTGAAAACCTATCTAATTTTTGGGCGAGCTTGGACAAAAAAATTAAGCTTCTTAAATGGGCTTGGATATGAAAATCAATGCTTGATAAATAATTGGACTAAGTTTGGATTCAATATTTCAAATCCAAGCCTATCCCACCTTGATAATTATAAATTTTTTTACTATTTTTAATATTAATGTATATTTTAATTACTTGTGATTTTTTAAAATGTAGTTTAATTTGATCTTATATTATTCTTAAGACTTTAATTTAAAATTTTCATGTTTCTTATAGTCTTTTGTAAAAGTTTATTTGAACTTATTGTATTATACTTATTAACTATTATGTGTTTTTATATTGTTTTATTTTATTATAAATTTTAAAAGAAAATAATACTATTTAGATGGATTTGAATTTATTCATTATATGTAAAAACAAGTTTGAAAAAAATTAAGTCCAAAAAATTTTGGTCCAGTTAAGTTTGGGCTCACTTTTATTCCCTTAATACTTTATTTAAGTTTGACTCAAACTTAGCCCGATCCAATCAATTAACACTTTTAGGTACAATAAAAGTATAGAAACTTTATAAAAAAAGTAAATGTCAAGTTTTTTTTTAATATTTTAACCTAAGGTAAATAACAATTGTCAGATACCTTACCTTAAATTTACCCTTTTTTCATTTTTAATTTTATATTTCAATTTTTTTTTAGTTTCCGGTTTCATTAAAATGTTTTGAAACTTATTAGAGGGTTTAAAAATTCCGCGCTTTGCACAAGATACAAATTAATTAAAATATATAATAAATAGAAGTAAAACCAAATTTTAAATTGTTTTTTGATATATTAGATTGGATTTGCACCGTAAAGGATATTGTTTTTAGGTTAAAATTTGCAAACTTGACATGAGTGCACACTGCTGGGCTAGATTTGAAAATTATTTTATTTTTAAGATTTCGTTTAATAAATTTTTTATTTATTATTATTTTTAAATAAGTAAGTTTACCAAATGTATGATAAAAAAAAAGGGCACATATGCCTAACTATCATATTCAAAAAAAAAAATCAGAAAACAGAAAGGGAGACAGTCGATGGAACTCAAGTTCATATATCTAATGAAGTAGGATTGCGTTTGTTTCTTTTTTTTTTTTTTATTGTAATGAGTTGTAAAACGTCGTGTCATAATGAATGAGATGAATGAAGAATGTGGTCCCAATTGTATCCCATCACCCTTTAATTGGTTCCTCTTTTTCACCAACAAATATGGATATTGCTGGCATCTTAAAGGAATCTTGTAGGGTATTAGGTAAGGTACCTTTTCCATTTTTTCGATTCTCTCTTTAATTTTGTGGCTGGAAGAAAAGACATTTTAGAATAATTAATAATAAGAAGAATTACAATCTTTTATATTAATTGTCAAAAGGTCAAATTTTTTTATTATACCAAAAAAAAAGGTAAAATTTTAAATTTTATAAGCAAGTTTCTAGAATTCCACTCTACGTTAGTCTATTTATTAATAATTATATTAATCCATTACTTATAATTTAACTTAAAATGTATGATAATCTTATTTATAAAATTTATAAACTTTGTTACTGACAAGTAAATTATGTTTTTAACAGATTTATATAAAACTACTATCGAGTTAAAAAAATTTTTATTCATAAAGAGTTATAAGGGAAAAGGGATTTAAACTTTAAACTTAATCTAATCCATGTTAAAGAAAGATAACAACATGTAGAGAAGACCTTTGTTGTTAGTAGACCTCTCTAAGGATTGGGACGTTTGTTGAAACCCAAAAGCTAATCCGATTTTTGGAAACTTTTGGTAAAAATATTGGATGCAATTAATGAGATTAAACAAAATTTTTAGGCACAATCAAAATACATTTATTAAGTATAATATAATTATATATATAATATTATTTATTAATAAATATGATTATATATTTAATATGAAAATTGATATGTAATTTTTGACAAATAAAATTAAACTTTAAAAAAATAAAAATAAATAAACAAAAAATAAAATAAAAAAATTCAGATAGAGCTTGAGTCTGCATGATAAAAAAAAAGATCTAGACTAATGATTAGGCACAAATTTATGAGGCGGGCTGAGCTTGTATATGAGCCATTACTATATGGCATTGGCCTAGCTTAGCCAATGAATAACTCTAATTATTAGTTAATAATCCTTTCACTATTTATAAAATATTAATCTTAATTATTTCATAAAAAAATTATTCTATAAATTGGTGTTGGAGTTTTTAATTAAACGTCACAAAAGAGTTAGATTAATATCATTGCCACATGTCCATTTGATTAAGAAATTAATATATAACATAATTATTCAATAACATTTATTTGTTATCAATTAATGTTTGATTTTTTAAGGATTGTTTTAAATGAAAATTTTTAATATATCGAATCAGTATGATAAAATGTGTTTTAAAATTATCTAAAAAATAAAATTAAATAAAAAATATATTTTTGATTGTATTATAAAATATGATGCACATATAATATGTTTAAAAATCTGTTCGTGAATTCAATAACTCCACATCTCGATGATCTTTCGAAGTAAAATGAACTACTAATCCTATTTGATAAATGTCTTCGTTCGAATGGTATAAAATTGCAAAAGATACAAAATCTTGAGTGCCACAAAGAGAATCTCGAAAAGCAGATCATGATTGCTACTAGCATGAATTTTTTTTTCTTTTTTATGCGTATGAGTAATTAAAATTGTTTGAACAATACTGAATTTATGCTTTGCTTGCGATACATAATATTTTTTAATTTGCTAAATAAAGAAGTACAGTAATATAGTTTTAAAATAGTATATAAAATTTATATACCAATAATACATCAAATATAAATTTTGAATTATTTTGTATAAACCTAAATAAGCATAAAAATTTATACAAATTCTTTGAACTCAAAGCTACCAAAATATTTAAATAAAATCGTTTACAATTTTCACTCCTTAAACCAAAATTGAGTTTTTTTTATTTTATTATTATTATTTTTTTGTATGTCAAGTCTCTTTGTAGTGTAGGGGCCCGTTTTGGGCTCGTTTGGCAGTTGACACGTCTGTTTTCTTTCTCAATGGAAATGATTCTCTCTAGCCATATCTATACCTATATAATATTTTTATCTCCGGTCCATTAGTATTTGCCACGTGTTCTTTTTAAGTCATAAAGGAAGTTGTATTGCTTGTTGACGATACTTGTGATATTTCACTAAAATAAAAATAAAAATAAAAATAAAAATTTAATAAAATTCCGTTTTCTTTTTTAAAATTAACTTAAAGAAAATGACAGGTAAAAAAACTACTAATAAAATAAAAAAGCAAGTACAAAATTTTTTTAAAATTTTAAAAAAAGTGAGATTTTGAGATTTAATAAATATACTTTTCAAGAAATCATGCTTTAAAAAAATAAAAAATTCAATACTTTTCTTTTTAAATTATAAAAATAAAAAAATTAACAACAACGATCTATTAATAAAAAAGTCATCCACTGGTGGGTATAAAAATTATCCCCTTAATAGGTAAGTAGCTATCACATGACACATCATTACTCATTTAGAGCGAATTTTTTTCATTTATAATTAGTTTTAATTTTTTAAAATTAAAATATTAAAAATAAATTTAGTGGTAGTTTTTCAATTCAAATAAAAATATTAAATTTGAAATTTTTTCTTAATGTTAAATTATTAAAAACAAGAAAAAAAACTATGAACTTATTATGATGAGAAGAGAGAGACAATGAAAAGTTCTAACAAAATAATTGAAAAAATTAAATCAAATATTAAAAAACTTTCTTTTATAAATATAATTATTACTTTTCCTAAGTTAAAGTACAAAAAATAAAGCCAAAGATATTAAAATTGGAGAGATAAAAAAAATAAAAGTTCAGAGAAATTTTTTTATAAAACTAAACCAAATACTCATCTTGCAAAAAAAAAATTGTTCAAAAATACATATCAAAATTTTTTAATAATTCAAATCAAACACCCAAAATTTGGTTTGCAAAAATTCAAATAAAATACCATAATTCAAATACCAAATATCCAAAAAAATATTTTAAAAATCATAATTCCCTTTTTTATTTGCATAAATCTCAAATTTCAAAAAATTACAAAAACTATAAAAATCTAATAAATATTAGAAATAATATGAAAATTCAAGAAATGATAAAATTATATAATAAAATAAAATTATATAATAAAGCAAAAAATCCCAAAGATCTTTTTTAAAAACTTAAACAAAAACAAACACAAAAAAATTATAAAAAATTAAATCTATGGATCAAAAAGTTTCAAAAAATTTTTTCGTTAATTATGAAAATTGAAGGCTATAAAAGAAAAAAATAAAGTAATAAATAGATAATTTCAATATTAAACACATAAATACTACAAAAAATAAAAATAAAGAGTGGTGATGGAGGATTAGCCAAATTTAAATTTATCTTGAGACTGGCAAATTTAGGTCAAACTCAATAAAAATTTAAATAGTTATAACTTTTTTTATCTATTTAATTTTCTAACTTTGTGTTATAATTTTATTTTATTTTTTGAAAAAATAAGAATAAGAAATAAATAAACTGATTAATTGATAAATTAAATATTTTCATTTTCATTTAAAAATAATATTTTGAAAATAATTATATTAATTTATTATTATTTTTAATAAATATTATTTATAATAATTTTTTAAGAAAAAAATTACCCATGCATAGCAAGGGTATCATCCTAGTAGTTTATATTTGTGGCTCGCAACAAAAACATATCTTTTGCCACATCCCGAAATGCTGAATATTCTTATTATTTCACATAATTCAATCTCATACAGTTTGACTATCTGCAGTGTTGAATATATTCGAAATAATTTATTCTTTTTTAAGTAATCCCAAGAGTCATATCCTTGCGTAGCAAAATAAGAATAAAAATTGAAACTCAAAATTTCATTTAAGAAGTCGCAAGTAACACTATACATCCCAAAGGTTAATTACATAAAAATAGTATTGTACATAAAAAATTTGAATACATAAAGATAACTCGTATAACTCAATGAAGGAAAACCCCATCTAAGGGATCCAAAATCAGGTCTTCTTAAGCAGACCTAAGTTATTGTAGATAATTTGGAGACAAAATTATATGGGGTGAGCTTATGCCAAGTAAAAAATATATATACAAAAGCTGATACGATGTATACTGTATGCTTTATGTAAAATCATGCAGTTAACACGAAAATGTTATTGATTGGGCACGAAAATCAAAAAGGGTACTATAGTGGATTAGATAACTAGGCTGAATATGGAATGATAATTTGAAGTACCTCACCTATCCCAACATTCAAGTCCAACCATAGGGAGTTCTATGATGTTTAATTTGATAGCTAAATCCCATAAATGTGCCTTATAGCTTCCATGATGCAAAAACATAAAGCATTTAGAAATGCAGTTCTAAAACACTCCGTAAACATTATAATTCCCTTCAAACAAATAATTCAGAAGTACAAAGTATATAATGTAATTCATTATGTAAATCAATATTCGAAACAAATCAAATTTGGGAGTGCTTGGACCCATGTTAACCAGGGATTTATCACCCCAGTATAACAAAACAATAGAGATTGGGCTTCACCCAATAGACTCATGCTATAGACTTATGGCCATAGTCAAGGGGCACCACCACAGTGAGCACTAGCCAAGCAACACCTATAGGAGCTGAAGACTGGGCTAGGGTCAACAACAATTGAATGTAATAGAAAAGCATGTACTCGTAGATAGCTACAGGGCTAATAGTCTCAACACATTTCTTAAATCATACCAAGTTTTTTTAAGGAGATCAATTCATAAATTTATATCATCAGTAAATCCATAAAGCATTAAATTCAACAATAATCATAACTAGAATATAAAAGTTCATCGAAGATTTTTAATTCAAAGTCAAGTCTTCAAATACTTTATTCAAGTATCAGAGTAGTACAAAACATTGATAAATCGTAAATCATGCGATAGCCAGTAAAAATTTCTTCAAAAACCAAATGTAAATTATAGTTTGCATATGCAGCATTTTGGAAGCTTAATCCCAAAGTAGGTATTCTCATTCTTTCCACTTCCAAAACCACAAGTCCAACTTTCTCATTCTAAATCAAACCAACACTTTCAATTCTATCAAAAGTATAATTTATTCAATCGATGTAATGCAGTATCCTTATGCTTCATACATATATCCCTTACCTTTTAAATTTCCACCATGTTGCTTGTTAGCACCAATATTACTTCCCGACTCCTAAACTGCAAATTATAAATCGAATGCCATCAATTTCAATACTTAAGTTATGAAAATTATATTTGTTGACACCTAATTTTGTCTCATATTATTATTTTTATTATTTTTATTTTTATATATTTGTATTTGTTTTCATTTGTTTTTTGTTATTATTATTTATGTTATTATTATTAGTTTTATATTATTATTATTGTTATTAGTTTTTATTTATTTTCATTTTCTTTGCTTATTGTCCAATCAGTCCATCACCCTGTCCAACAGCCTGCCACCCTACTTCCCAGGCCATCCCATCGCCGGCTGCCACCACCAGCTACTCTACCCCATCCCATCACACCAAACCCCAGGGCAAACTCCTCTAAAAAGACCTCGCCATTTTCGACCAAAGGAGGGCCTCAACCAAAAGTCCGGATCCCAAGCTCCGTTGCCGCACCACCTCTGGCCACCATTTCCAAACCAGAACCGAGACCCTCCATCCTCACAAAACCACCGCCGTGCACTACCTCAACCCCAACCAGCGTCAACCCGAGAAACCCGAACCCTCGACAACCCCAATAGCAACCCAAAAGCCTCACCGAGAAACACCACCATGAACCATCATCATAACCCCTACCCACAGCAACCACCACACACCGCCATCATCACTGCCATCACAACCCCAAAAACCACCAGGACCAAAATCCCTAAACCCGAGAACCCCCAAAACCGAGATCTAAAGCCCCAACCGTGGAAAATCGATTCTTGGATACCTGCAAACAAAAAGAAAAAACAACAACAACACAAAACCAAGAAGATTCGGAACCAGCAACCATCAACAAAAAAAAACAAAAACAAAAGAGGAAGGAGGGTTTCGGTGAGGCCAGATCTACGGGGTTAGGGAAATTTTTGGGTGGATTGGAGTTCAGATCTGGGTAGAGGGAGAAAGGAGGAGAATTTTTGAGGTTTCGGGAGTACCAGCGGCGACTGACAGCGGACCCAGCGGCGGCCGAGAATCGCCCCGGTAGAGAGCCTTCGAAGGCTCTGGTTTTTTTTGAGAGAAAAGAAGGAAAAAGTGAAGAAAGAAAAAAAAAAAAAGGAGGGTTTTATAGAAGGTAAGAAGACCCGCGCGTGGACCCGGGATCCAACCCGGGATCCACGCGCCCGACCCAGACGACCCGCATGCCAGCCGACCCGGTTCCAAACCTGCGAACCGACCCGATTCGCTCGCCCCCAGCTGACCCGACGACCTGCGCGTGACCCGATCCGCGACCCGTCCGTGGCTTGCTTCAGCGCAGCAGGACCAGCCCACTTCAATAGGCTATTGGGCTCGGTTTTTTGGGCCAATTTGAAAGGCTTCTTTTTGAGTTTCAAGCCCAAATCCATTTTGGTAACATTTTTTCTTTCTTTTCTTGTTTGCTTATTTATTTATTTGTTTTGTTAAATTTTTTTAATCAGAAAATTAAAAATTAAAAAAATTAAATTAAAAAAAATTATTATTATTATTATTATTATTATTATTATTATTATTATTATTATTATTATTATTATTATTATTATTATTATTATGGTTGTTACTATTATTATTATTACTACGTTATTATTATTATTGTGCTTTTATTATTGTTTTGTTATTGTTATTGTTATTGTTATTGTTATTGTTATTGTTATTATTATTATTATTATTATTATTATTATTATTATTATTATTATTATTATTATTATTATTATGAATGCATGTCGTAAAATAAAAGTTTTTGAAAAATTTTCTTTTATTTGCATTTTCATTAATTATTATTATTGATTAGAAGACATATTTAAAAGTAATGAAATTTAAATTTGAGCAAGTGACAAAATAAAAATTGTTCGATGATGGGATGTTACAGAAGTCACAAGTAGTGATTCCTAACTGATCCCTAGGTGAGAAGAGTCGTACTAAATGTTGCCAAAAGTATTGGAATATTTAGTATGATTTTTCAATAATTTAATTTTTTGTTAAACATAAAAATAAATAATTTTTTACAAGAAAATAGAAAAAGAAAAATAATAATAAATTTAAATTTAATTAAATACGTCTGATGATGGGATGCTACGGAAGTCACAAGTAGTGATTCCTAGCTGATCCCTAGGTGAGAGAAATCGTACTAATTGTTGCCAAAAGTATTGGAATACTTAGTATGATTTTTCAATAATTTAAATTTTTATTAAAAATGAAAAATAAGTTTTTTTAAAAAAACAAAGAAAAATAAATAAATAAATAATGAGATTTAAATTCAATTAAATAAATTCCGATGATGGGATGTTACGGAAGTCACAAGTAGTGATTCCTAGCTGATCCCTAGGTGAGAAGAGTCGTATTAAATGTTGCCAAAAGTATTGGAATATTTAGTATGATTTTTCAATAATTTAAATTTTTATAAAAAAAAAGAAAATGAATAAGTTTTTTTTAAAAAACAAAGAAATATAAATAAATAAACAAATAAATAATGAAATTTGAAATAATTAAAAATTCATTTGCATCATTTTTATTTGTTTGCATCATGTGCATTCATAATGATTTTCGAAGCAAGTGTGAATTTTCCGTGGATGAGATTCTGTAGAAGTCATAAGTAGTGATTCTTAAGAAATCTCTAGGTGAGGAAAATTATTTCAAATGCTGCCAAAAGTGTTGGAGTATTTGATTTAATTATTCAATACAAAAAAGTTCACATTTACTTTCGAAAAATAAAGTTTAACCTTTTAAAATAAAACAAAATAAATTTACAAATAAAAAATGATTTTGAATAAAAAGATTGCAATAAAATAAGAATTATTTTTAAATATTAATTCAAGACCATTTTATTAAAATTAAAGGATAACACATGATTATTATGGTACCGTTTTTTTAATGGGCGTCGTGGGGGTGCTAATTCTTCCCCACGCGTAACCGTACTCCCGGACCCGATTTTGTTTTCGCAGACCAAAAAAAATTGTCTTTTTAATAAAACTTAATTAATTTTGAGATTTTGTTAAGAAGATAAATATTTTAGGTGACCAATCACACCTAGACAAAAAAGATTGGTGGCGACTCCCTGTTTTTAAATGTTTTCAAAATCGTCGAGCGCGAAGCCGTTACGACAATACTATTCTTATTATCGTAAACTAATTCTAGCATTTCCTTCTTCTTAAACTATCCCTGCCAAAAGTAGTCGACTGGTTACTTGGGTAGTCAACTGATTTTCAGACAGAGTGCTTCTGAGTAAAAAGCTGTCGACTGCCTTAAGTCAGTTGCAAGGGAATCGGTTGCTATTCAGGGCGGTCGACTGGTCTAAGGCAGTTATGATGAAAATATTTGAAATCTGTGATTGAGTAGTTGACTGCTATTCAGGGCAGTCGGCCGCTCTCAGACAGATTGCTTTCCAAACTTCAAAATTCAACTCTTAACTTCACCATTTACCCCATTCCTTCAACCTCCAAGCCTAAATTCAAACTCTACCTTGCCCTTACCTTAACTCTACTTCATTTTCACAGTTAAACCACATCATATACATGCTTGAAGAACATTAACCCAAAGCTATAAGAGAGAGAATCTCATGATTCTCCATCAATTTCAACCCTAAACACAAGTTCTAATACCTTTATCAACTAGTACACAATCATGAAAACATAGGAAGATTCAAGCTTTCTTCTTTTCTCACCTTGGCTAAAGCTTGCGAGATCTTTTCACCATGCAAATGGCCACTTTAGGCTGTGATTTAGGTATCAAGATGTAAAGCTTTAAAAACTGTACAGGTTTAATGAAGGGTGTTTTGGGTTTTAGTATCTTTTGCTATAGTTTTCAAGAGCTTTCTCTCTCTTCAAAGCTTTGGCTCTGGAGGAATGGTGTGGAAAACGGTGGCTGCCCAAAATGAGAGGAAGAGGGATGGAAAATTCCATTAAAATTGTCATTTTATGATTTTAATGACTAAAATGCCTTTATACTTAAGAAACCTCTCCAATTGCACCCTTCACCATTAGACTTCGTTGAAAATAGTATATCTAACCTCCAAAATATGTCATTTAATCATAAAACACCTCTATTTAACTTGCTCTAATCATTGGTTGAGTGTTTATTGAGGTTCAACTGGTCATTTAGGTGAAATTACTAAAATACCAATAACCGTTAAATCGCGTAAATTTCTACTTTTACGCATGATTCATTCTATATGTCCCCATGGCCTAAGACCTTATTACATGGAAAATATTTCATCGCCAATACTTGGTCAAAAGTCATTTCGATTTGACCATAATTTACAAAAATTCTGACGGCTTATGGACTTAACTGTCATTTCTCAAATTGTTTCACATTTTTCAAAACATACCAAAATAATTGAGTTTGAGGTGCAGATTCTTACAATCACATTATTTAGTTCCGAAATTCTCTTCTATCAGGTTTCACCTTCATTTGGACACCAAAGATCCTTTGGGCCCCACTCTCAATTCCCTTTGTAAGCTTACAAAGAAAGCAACAACAGCTAAATATAAGATATCCAATAGTCCCAACTATATGAATAGTGGGTTAACAGTAGTAGAGAAGGTGGATCTCACATCTTTCTTCTCTTTTTTTTTTTACCATTCACTAATTTTATTCTTTTTTCAAAAGCTATGCAAACATTAATTTATTAATTCCTAATTTTTTATTCACTTGATAAATTTGCTTCTCCGTCCTGATCTTGAGTTTGAAATTTACCAACTAACATTGAATTTAATGATCACATATGATGTGCAATAAATAATTGATATTCTAATAATACAATTATATGATGTCGTTTAAATGAAAATATTATATAGTGTCAGGAAATAACAATTTCATACAATTTTTTTAGTAGATATAAGTTGATGACATCATGCTCTGATCGAACGGAGGAACTTAAACAACCAACCTACTATATCATTTTTCCACCAAAAGCAATTTATTGATTTTTTTTAATAATTGATTGATATTGGGTGCTCAATGCTCAAAAAGTTTGAAGGTTCGAGGTAATCTTTTAGTCAGAGCATATTAGTTTCCTTTTGGGATTTGAAAGTGATTCATATTTCACTTAATTAGGTTTTAACTGTTAGAATGATGAGAAAATTAAGAGTAGTTTAAGAGTGGGTTATATCTAATTTTATATAAATGTTAAGGCATGTCAAAACTAGTTGAAAGTTCTGATTTACTCATTTTTAATAACACTAATTCAATCTACAAATCCCTTCGCTCTCATATTTAAATTTGAGCATATTCATATCAAATTATATCAAATGTTAATCAAATTAACTGTGTTATCAACAAATAAATATGATATCTTATGTTGTATAAATTCTTCGTTTTTCTTAAGTTTGAATATGAAATCTTAGTATTTAAAATCTCATATACTAATACATTTAAGATTAAAATTTAGAACTTCAAGTCGAATATCTCAAAAAATAGATCACAAATATGAGATGAAAAATAAAGACAATCTCTCATTATTTGTATGAGATTGAATACATTAAGAAAAATCTCTAGTTAGGAACAAACAAGGTGTTGGAAATTCTCAAAATAGTGAAAAATGATTGATTAAAAATGATATTTAATCGATAGAATAAGAAATTATTTTAAAAAATGTCATTACTTTTAAATGAATAGTTCTTTTTTAAAGAGTTACATATTCTTTAAAATTGCATTTTTTTACTTGTGAATGGTTAAAATCATATAATTAGTTTTCGAAAGTTCTGATTATATTAAATAATTGTGTTTGTTAGATCAAATAACACAATTAAAATATCACAACATTACACAATTTTTGAATTGGATTTTTATAAATAGAGATATCAAGCTTCATTTTGATAGACACTTAGAAAACACTTGAATTATTTGAAAAGTTTAGGTATTCTCTCTTCTGTCTCATTTCCAAAGTAAAAACAAGTCTCTTAAACATTGTTTACAGTAGAAAATAATAACTAAGACAAAATACTTTTTTTTTGTCAAAGGTGTTTAGTGATTCAATTTCACAAGTTTCAAACATTGAGATCATTGTATCTTAGAGCTGTTAGATAAATCCTTATAGCATACTGTTTGGTGGGGGCAAAAAAAATCTATGAAAAATGGCATTAACAGCATGCATTGAAGTTATTTTTGTAATTTTTTTTTATTTTTTCGCTTTTCTTCAAATTTTAGCAAAAAAATTAAAAAATCAAAGTGTTGGAGGCACTCAAAGAAGGACAAATTTATCTTCATCCACCATCAATGAAGCTAAACCAAAACCAACATAAGTTAGGCGAAAAGCCTGATAGAGTGGCTCAAAAAATGGATGAAAAGTTTTGATAAAAGCATGTAGGCAGGGAGGCAGAGGTCAGCCCCCCCTACCACAGGGATGTGGCTGGGCTTTCTTTGCAGCAAAAGGCACCGAAGAACCAAATGTAAGGCAGACAGCAAACAAGCATCCTTTCCTCTTTATTTTAAGTGGATTTTTGGAATCTCAGGAATCTTACAAAGTTAGTGGTGAGTAAAGTCGATCAAAAGTGAATTAGACAAAGCTCTTTTGCAAAGGCAGGCAAATCAAAACCCAATTTATTTTTAGCAGTGAAGCAGAAGATAAATGGCTTAGGCTTAGCTCACGTGACAGCCAAAATAGACATAAAGTTGCGCAGGAAAAAAAATAAACAAAAAGAGAGCATAAAGTTTTAATTGTGCTGTCGACGTGATCACCATCCATGCATATTGTTTAGGTACAAAAACCAGCAGAGTCAGTGCCATTAGAATTTTTAATTTTTTTGAAGCACGAAGCTTTCCACAATGTTCCTTTTATAATTTTATTAATTCTCACATATTGAATTAGAATTGTTTTTTTTTTTTTACTTTGTGACTTAGAAAAGCAGTGCTTTTTGGCTTTATGAGCGAAAGCTTTTGTATAAAGTTCTGTATCAGTCAGCAATTTTTATTGTGTAATAGTGGTTTTTAGTTTTTTTTTCTTACATACATATGGTGAAATTTACGGAGAAAATGGGTATTCGAGTTCTAGATTTTAAATTTAGAGTGCATTTGAATGATTATTTTTCAATTTTTAAAAAATTTAAAATGAAGATATTTTAATTAAAATAAAATTATTTTTTTAATCAAAAATGATAAATTAAAAAAGATTAAAATCATACTTAATCCTTACATTCACAAAATTCACTTAAATCAACCAAATAAGTTAGTAAATAACTGAATAAACAACTCACACACTGTGAGGATTAAATTTGACACCTCAAATATTAATTAAAAATGACATTATTTGTAATTATATTGTTTGAATAAATTAAAATATCAAATTTATCTTTATATTATGATTTAATATTTAAAGTTTATTATTATTATTATTTTATTGGATTTTGTTATTATAATTTCAATTTCATAATGTTTGAAATAAAGTTAAAAAGTACCAAAATTAAACTATTTTGTTAATATAAGTGCCAATTTGACCTTAATCAAGAAAACTACAAACAGTCCCCTTGGCTGCTACTAAATGCTAATTAAGAATCAGTATAATCTAACTGGAATTACATAATTTCGCTTTTACCTCGACAACAGGGAGTAGAATTTGGCAAAGGAGACTGGGAAGGATTCATGGAGAACGAATCTATCTTACTTGAACATCAAAAAGAATCTGTGTGTTACGTTGGCGGTCAGGCTGTGACTTTGGTGTGATTGCATCCAAATCCAGTTCAATTAAAGCTTGTACAACTGGCATAGGCATAGGCACTTCACTTCCCCCAATTACATCTTGAAAAATAATCTTTCATGTTTTTGACTTGGTCAATTTCTATCTTTGTTACTTTCTAACTTTATTTGGTCTTTATTTGAAAATTATTATATAATTAATTTATGAACATTTATCTTTTTGTGTGTATTACACCAATTAGATTATCAAACAGTAACATTTTTTTACTACATAATTCTTTTCCCATTCCACTCACTAGCAGCTTAATTTTTTTTTATTTTAATTCAGACTCGATTTTTGTAGAAAACACTTACAGAGTTTAATATTAAATGTATCAAATCAGATGAACGAGTGCATATATACTTAGGATTATTTGTAACAGAGATTAATTAAATCGGAAAGGAAATTTTGAAAATACCCCTTATCTTTATAAAAAAATTTATATTTAAATCTCATTCCTTTTATTCTATGGCATTTCAAGTTTTTAGTGTTTAGTTTTTCATAAAAGGATCCATCTTCCGAGATTTTTATGAATGTTTTTCAGTTAAATTGATGACGTTTAATTTGTTGAAAAATAGACCTCCATATTTTGGTAAAGAGGTGAATTTGTTGATAAAGAGATATGTAATTCAGCCAATAGATAGAAATATTTGCAATAATTGATTTGGTAAATGGAAGGGGTAACCATTAAATTTCGAGAGGAGGATATGATGGTTCAAAAAGAAGAAAAAACATTTTTAAATGGGGTATAAAGTGAATGGACAATGCATAAGCTATCAAATAAATTTGGTAAATATCTTTTTATGGTTTAATTTTGTCATACCTAAATTTGTAGACACATGGTCATGGGTAAATGTTTCCATTTTTTAGTAGTATTACATTTTATTAAAAGTTAAAATTGTAATCAACATATTACATTTTTTGAACGTGTAATTATAAAAAATAATTTTATTCAAATTAGATAAACAAATAAATGATTACAACTAACTCAACTAAATTCAAGCTCACATATGATAAAATTCGAATGTGAAATCTTAAAAATCTCAAGACTATTTCATTATTACTAAACCAAAAGCCTCATTAGCATTGGTAAATATTCCCTTATTATGGATGCACTAGAAATAATACAACTTTTAATGTAAAGATTAATGTACTAATCCAATAAATTTCACATTTCACATGCTTGACTTTTTCATACTAATATTTTCTTATTATCTTTTTAAATCAGTTACCTATTTTAAATTTTTTTTCAATGTATTAACTTAAATCAATGTACTATCATTATACTTCTTCAATTTTCTAAAAGATAGACATATATATATTAAAATTAAAAAACACTATTACTTTTTGTCAATTTCTTTACCTATCATTTATTATTGTTAACTAATTAATGCTCATATATGCACCGTTGTTCCCTTGGATTGCTTTTGTTTTTGCACTATTACTAGGGCCTATGTATTGTATTCGTAAAATTACTGCAGTGTGTGTAAGAGTTTTTCAAGTACCGCATAAGATTGGAGAAGCTTTTGAGTTTGGGCGGGTATTAATATAAAACTTATTTTGAGAAGCTTATACCAAGAAGCATGCATTCATAAAAATATCATGCATTTGAAATTTTCAATTTTCTTCTTTGTTTTTATATAAATTGCTTGAAATCATGCATTTTTCATTAATGCCTAGTACTCATAGGTCTTAAGGGTTAGGCTACCAGCTCAAACCTAAAAGCATGCCTATTTTTTTAATGAGTTTGGACAAAAATATTAAGCTTGTTAAATGAACTTGGGTTTGAAAATGAAAGCATGTTAAAAAATGGGCTAGGCTTGGGTTTACTGTTTCATGGCAAGCCTAGCTTGGCCTGACCTGTTTAACTATATATATTTTATTATTTTTATATTAATGTGTTTTTTAATTACTTTTGATTTTTTGTACAATTTAATTTGAGTTTGTATTGTTTTTATACTTTAATTTAAATTTTCTTGTTTCTTTTATTTTTTTTGTAAAAATTTATTCAAATTTATTGTGTTATACTTATTAATTATTATATGTTTTAATATTTTTTATTTTATTAGAATTTTTTAAAAAAAATTAATGATATTTGGACAAGCTAGGCCTTGAGCTTATTCATTATATCTAAAAATGGATTTGGGAAAAAATCAAGTCTAAAAAATAGGTCGGACTGAGATTGAGCACATTTTCACTTCTTTAATAGCTTACCTAAGCTAAAAAATTTGTAACTGATACATTGATGCCAAAAAATTTAACTTGGGTTAAAAATTTGTCATATATTCATTTTTAATTAATTTTTAATATATCTTAAAAATATTTATTAATCTGGTTCATGAAATTTAAAAAATTTGCTATATCAAATAATTTTTTAAATAAATTAAAAAATTTTAAAATAAAGAAAGAAGAACAACTTCCCTCCAAATGATTGGGCAGAAGCAAAGCGATGCAAAAAGTCCATTCTACCGAGCAAAGTTTTAGTGTATAAAACTGTGATGCAGAATATTTAATTAATGAAACATATAGAGAATATGAACGAAAACCAATTAATAAATTTTCAAAAATCCTTCTTAATAATTAAGAAATTAGTGAAGACAATCTATTAGTGGAGAATATGAAATTCCCTGTTGTCTTAATTTTTGAAGTATAACTTCGTGATGACCGCACTTGGAAGGATTGATATGTTCGCATCTTAGCTGCAAGCTATAATGCTAGATATAGACATATGCAAATCGCTAGGAAAATGACGAGCAAATCACTGACCCAATCTCAATTAAAGATTTAAACAGATTGTCTCATCTACTTTGTTGACAAGTGTGCGTTAGCAAAAGGAAAATTGTAATCTTTGCATACGCATTTTTTGTACTCTACTTAATTTCTCACTTATTTGATCCTTTCTTCGGCATTTTATTCTGCATTATTGAATTTAATTTCTTGCTGATAACTGAAGGCTGTATGCAGAGAGCCATTATTTTTGGATTTGGGGAACCGTTGATGAGCTGATGAGGTTAAGATATACATAGAGTTATATTTTATTGAAAGTGGGGTTTCCAACTTTGGGTTTGTAGGAGCTTTTACCTTCAATTATCGTTAACTTTAATGTACTAAAATAATTATTAATATCATAATTAAGTGGCATTTGCATCAAGATGGATTTTATAATTACAGCACCCTATTAAGCAAACAAATCATAAGCTTTGAATAGCAATGGGGTTAAGTGGGAAGAATTTGCAGGTATCACAAAAAATACCCCACTTGTCAAATGGGTTAATAATAAAGTGCATAAATAAGAAATGCATGATCTGATTCATTCATTGGGCACTTTATCGTTGATTACTTAATCAACTTTTGCTGGTGGGCTAAGATAATTGGAGGAGAAAGACAGTTACGATCTCATGATTGTGAGAGGGGTCTTAGAATAGATTCCATATTTTCATTCATGGATAACTTCATTCTCGAAGATAAATTTCGCCTTGGTCATCATGAGCAGGCAGCAGGCCTCCTCTTCCCCCACCCAAAAAGAAAACAAAAAGGAAAAAAGATTAAGCCACCTGCTATATGGTGAAGGTGATATCTGTTCCGAAAAGAATAGAAAAAATATATTTTAAGGTTTATATTTGATGCATTGATAGTCTATAATATTTATACATTATCAATTAATCACAAAATGTCATTTTATTAGCAAGTAAAGTTTTAATCTAAGCACCTCCTATCCAGTTATTTAATATTTCTCTTGTAACCAAAAAAATTTTAAAATATGTAGACTTTTAAAAATAAATATTAAAAAAAATTACATTATTTTTGAAATTTATTAATTTAATGAGATATCAATTTATGATTAACTGAATATATAAATTATATACTGTCAATACATCAAATATAATATCTCTACTTTATCCTTTCTTTTACATATGATAGCTTCATTAATTATCTGGTGCCTCCTTACTTACTCTTTGTCAGTGGATTGCTTAGTGGGAAGTCGGAGCCACCAGCCACTGTGATAAAACAAAGACTGGGAATTTGGGAAAGTCTGCTCAATTCTCAGCTTTGCATTGGTCTACCAGAATTGAAGTTAAGCTTAAGCATATGAATAACTCTGATAATATATGTTCCAGATTCGGGAAGTGGGGTTGGTTGAATTTCCTCCATTGAGGAAACCTTATTAAAGAAGAAAAACCATAGGAGGAGGCCGGTTCATATTATGGAAGAAAATAATTTGTTCAGATCAGCCGGTCTTTTTGAAGGAAAGAGAAATGGAAATACGATTCTCTCTCTCAATTGGAGTCAAAGGAATACCAATTTTTCAAAGATTCTATCTGAATAAATACCCCTATAAATACCCCTCCCCCTTCTTTTCCTTCTTCTATCTCCAGAAAATTCTCTCACTCTGTTTTTCTTTTCTCTCTCTCTTTTTAAATGCACTTCGCGTTTCATCTCTAACAATCCTTTTCTTTGAAATCCCTTAGCATTTAAGCGGTTCTCCAAATCTCAGATCTTCTCCTCCATTTTCAAGGTTAGTTTTCTCTTTCTCTCGATCTTTTCTTTTCTGCTTTTCTTATCTGTTTTGTTTGGAGTTCGAATTGCGAAAATCTTCATCATTTTTGGGTAATAATTTCGAAATCTTCAGATACTATTCGCTTGATTTTTATCGTCGTTTGTGATTCATTTTTCTTTTTTGTATTTGCTTGAGGAATGAATTTCTTTCTCTCTTTCTTCCGAGGTTGCTCTGTATGGTTGCTGTGAAACGAGGGAGGAAAAATTGGAGTGAATAGAAAGAAATTTTTTTGAGTCTTTGTTTTCCGGTAATGATAATTATTTAATTATTAATTTACTAAAAGAATTCTGTTTCTTATTCTTTTCTTATTTTGAACTTGTAGCAATTCTTTTTTTATGGTATCTTTAAAAGGCTAATAAACTCTTTTTTATAAAATTTTAGTTCTGAGTTGAAATTTTTACTAGTATTTTTTTTTTATCTTCATCTGTTTGTGGATGATAGATGGCTATAGGAGAGTTCTCATGAGATGATAATGAAAATTATGATATGTAAACTTTTTTTTTAGTTTTTAAATAGATTGCATATTAGATATTATTAGGAGTTGAATTGAGATGAGTTGAGTAGTTAAAACAAGAACTTGATTGAGATTGTTCTTTTTTTTAACAACGTTACTTGATTAAATTATATATTTTAAAAAATATAAAAAAAAATTATTATTAATATATATTATGCTAAAAAATTATAAAAAAAATTAATCCTAGCTTAATTAAACTTGATACAGATATAATTATATGCTTCTTTGTCTCATTTTGTATGTTCATGTTTGACTTTTTTGATCAAGAAAATTTAATTTTGATCATAATATTTTTAAATATCATATTGAATTAAAACTATGATTTTATTAAAATTAAATTCATTTGATTAAACAATAATAAAGATAAGTATAATTGGATGGAAAAATCATACAGTAGTAGTTTGTATTAAAAAATATTGTATGGTAATGGTATCAAGATATTCAATCTCGGTTTGATAAGACAAGTTTAACTGGACGGTGATTGAGTCGTCGAATTTACGTGGAATCTAAATTTAGCGGCTGCCAGAGCTGCTTATATTTTCTTAGATTCTTATGCTGCAACAAAGCACGCGACAGGTTCATTTAATGACAGAGGGCCTTTAAACTTTACTCATTTATGTGCACTATTGAGACTTAAATCTCTAGAACAGATTGGTGTAGCTGTTTAATGGAGTAGTACGGAATCGACAGGAAGATGTTTAATTCTGTTTTCTGAAGATGGGAGTAATTGTTGTGGGAATTGACAGTTGACAGTGAAAGCATGTGGCTGAAGAGCAAGCTTTACCATAAAGAAATCGAATACCAATACGGAATCTTTTTTTCAGATTTCATTGCAAGTGAATAAAGTTGAAATTAAGGCAAGGTACAGATTGGGCAGTGTAGATTGGAAAAGCATTTGGTAGAAAATATTCAGTTAAAATTACAGGTTAAGAAAAATGAGGGCCCGGTAAAAACTTTTCACCAGTGTGGCTTTGGTGGAATTAGTATTTTCGAGCGGTTAAATCATAGCTTGCTTTTCATCTAATTAAGCTTTTACATGTAATTTAATTTTTGGAAATCAGGTCAATAATTGTAGGTTAAGGATTATGTCATAGAAGAAAAAAGGCCATAAGCATTAGTGAAGAAAATGACAATTTTTTTTGCAGACTGGCTACAATGTTGTCATCTTGCTATGTTAAGCATGTGGATAAGATGACACTAATTTTAGTTGGTCTGATTGTGAGAGAGGGGGTAAGAACTCCAATGGTGTTGAAGCATTTACGTGTCTTCGTTTGGTATTTAGAGATGCCTTGACTCGTTAGTCAAGAATAGTATATATCCCACCTTCACAACAACCAGAACTTGAAAATCAGAATCGTCTGGCGATTGAAAACAGAGCACATTCTTTCTCTTTCAAACTCAGTGAAAACTTGTTTGGTAAATCATGATTGAGGTAAGCTACATTGCTCTCTGTATGATGCATTTAACTCAATTTTTCTCTTTATTATCGTACAAATAACTTAATTCGCGGTACTTAGATCTATAAAACATTTTAACTGAGCAGGAAGTTGTTAGTTTTCCCCTTTTTTACTCGAGGACTGTTTTTCCTCCAAATATGCAAAATGACTTGCAGCATTCCAGCCTTCCAGGGATATAAATTTCCGTATTTAGTGGGTTTGAATAATTTTGCATAACGTGGTTAGATCGACAGATCCCAGGAGAATGGAATTTCAGAAACAGTGTAGTCTTATTACAGGATAACCCTCAAGAATTTGTCAGCCCTTAGTTTGAGTCCCATCTTTTAGACATTTTGCGAGATGACATTTCCGCGGGGCCACAGTAGCAGTAAAATTCTTTCTTAGGCTCAACATAAATTTCAGAGATTTTTGTGCAACAAATTGACATGGCTTTGAGGTCAATTTTGTTCCACGGAAGTGTTTGCCAGACTGGATGGCTAATGTCGTCTCATCAGGTGATTTGGCCAGGCCAAGGTCCCGGGCCAAGGCATCTGTGACCTAAATTTTATGGTACCCACAACCTTTCGTGCATGAGTGACAAATATATGCCTTCATTGGAAATTCTCTGGCGACCAATGCATCTTTTCACGGGCACTCACGCTCTAGGATCCCTATATCTCTCTATCTCTGACCACAATCAATAACACCAACTCCACTTGCCTTCGTTTAGCAGAGAAAAGAACGCAGCATGCAAGTCCTTTCTGTCAATTTCTGGTCTTTGCTGCATTGCCTTTTTCCTCCTGTCATTGATATAGTCACATGTATAATGGTTCTTTTCCGGAACCTGGTTATCTTTCTTTGCTTTTAATAAGGATTACAGTCATCATTCAAAAAGATACTTAAACAAGATATTTCTCTTAGCTCATTATCACACTTTTGAAGACCAGACAAGTTGCTCCCTTCCTGTCTAGCAAGTCAATGAAGGTTTGGCTTATTTTCCCTTAGACGTAAGTAATTACATACTTAAGCATTTCATTGACATGTTTCACACGTAATTGCTTTCCTTGTTTTATTCCATATGCTGAACTCAATGGATGCATCCTGTTTGCAGTCTCTGTGTTTTCTATGGCTTTGACTGCTATTGTTTACCTAAGGTGTGGTGTAATAACAAATGACTTGAATTGCTTTTGGCAAAAATGTTAATCTAGTTTGTCAACATGTTTTTTGCTCTAGAATGTCATTAATTTTTACTTTTAAAATTTGCTTGCAATTTTCAGAACGTTTTACCAGGTTAGGTGTCTGAGCCTTCTAATCATACAGTACAAGTTGGTGGCAAATCATTTTCTATCACCGGGTTAGGTGCCAAGGAGATTCCTAGTACATACTATCTATTAACACGGTTAAGGCCGTTATCATTCAAATTTTCTTTCAAGGAAATTGGATTAGAAATACGCGCAGACCAAGCATTGGTTTGTCTCGTTGGTGCTTTACTCAAAAACATGATCGTTCTTGAGTTGTTTTGTCAATGTCCCAAGGTGGGAAAATGTCTGTTAATTCAGAAATTTCCACTAGGGAAACCGAGAAATGGTTGCCCCATTTGTTCGCTCTCCCACAGGCCAAATTTGCTTTTTCTGATGCCTGCAGTTGAAGGTTGCTGGCGGCACCACTTAATGGTATTAATAATAGCTACCCACTCATCAGGGAAGGGGTTAACGTGTCACAGGCAATGAGCATTTTTCATTGCTTTGGTTCTTGGGTCTATTCAAAATTGTCATGATTTAACTTACTTAATGCTCCAAAGAAAATTGTTACCGTCCTCCTGTTTGCCTATTTTCCATGCATCGGAATAGATGAGAGAAAAATTGGAACATAATGCGCTTTGAGTTACTTGCTGGATCTAGATGCTTTTTCTGTGCATTTAGTTAGACTTTTTTTTTTTTTTTTATTAGATGCATTTTTCTTTGGATGATTAGGGATTAGGGTTGGTTTGGTTTGTTTGAAACATCAAATTCAAATATTATAATATGTTATAATTTTTTTTTAACCACTAGATAAAAAGGTTGTTGACGGATACAAGCATTTAGTTGGACTTTATTTGCTCCTCTTTTGCACGAAAAAAGTAAGTAATATTATTTTACATATTGCTAGTAAAATTTTTAAACTCAGCGAGTCGTATGCTAGCATTAGAATATAAAAGAAGGAAAAAATGTTCTAAAAACTGCAAAAGGTTTGGATAAAAAAAAAACTGCAAAAGGTAAAATTTCTCTAAATCTGTTCTTACGAGAGGGGTAGTTTTGGCTAAAATATTAAAAAACTTTTGAATTATTTTAGGTTTTTTAAAAAAGTTTATATTTTTATTGTATCCAGTATTTTTTATTTTTACTCAAATAAATTTTTGTTTCAAATATAAGATTACAAGTGAGTAAAAATAGATTCAAATCGATTTAACTTATTGAAACTTAGTTAATTTAGATTGGCTAAGTCGATTTTGGAGTTAAGTCATTTTTAGTTTAGTTTATTTGGTTAAGTCAATATATAAAATTATGATTGAACCGATTGAATTAATCAATTTTTTAAAAAATATAATTTATATAATATAAATAATTAAATATTATATAATATCTCATCAAAAAAATATTATATAATATATTTTATATAACTAATTTTTTTATGTCAGAAGTTGGATTTTAAATTTAATGGAAAAAAAAAACCAATTATCACTTTCCCCTATAAAAATTAATTTATGTTAAATGTTTATTTGGGTATAAATTAAAGTTTAAAAGCTAAATTGAGTACAAATTAAAATTTAATAATTTATTTGCTCACAAATTAAAAGTTAAGAGTTTATTTGGATGAAAATAGTGGTGTAAAAATGGGTAGCAATGTTAATAACAAATTATTTATTTTGTACATTAATGACAATGAAATTTTTTAATTCCATAAGCTATAAAGTGAGATTACATAATGGTCTTATTCCACAAGCTATAAGGTGAGATTACAGAACGGTCTTATGTTTCACTTTTTTTCAACTAGTTTTTTTTTAATACTTTTTTATAATAATTTTTATAAAATGGTAAATAGCAAACGCGGAAATTTTACCAAAAAAAAAGTTTGTGAAATAGAAGGATTTTAGATAAAACATATTTAGAGATACCATGCACGGGGGGCGTAAATCGTTGAAAGATTAAAAAAACGTGAAGCATTATTAGATAATAATGTTGCACAAAAACGTTTTATGTGTTTTTCTTCGGTGAAGAGAGATTGAATGTGTTGAATATAACGAAGACTTGTTAACTGCTGTTCAAAGTTGAAACAACTTAAACGATTCATGATTATCATGCACAATCGTGTCACACATGGTTTCTAGGTTTACAATTTTTTTATTATTTTGTATAAATTTAATGTAAATAAAATACCAAAAATGCTGCATTTAATTTATTTATGAAATGTGTTCTTGACTTCTTGTGCGCTACTCTGACACAACGCAAAAAAATACAGTGTAAGACAATAAATCTTAGACAAATTAGCAGTGCTAAATGCTCATGAAATATTTAGTAAAAATGATTGTCTTTTTTGTGAACTGTTAATAAATTGAAATCTTCATAGCAAATTACATGGTGGCATAGGCATAATCATAGTCCATACGAAATTTTCTTTCTTTTTCAATTAGAGTATACCTAATTTGACTGACTGGTTGTTTCTGCTCTTAGACCAAACGTTTGACCTTACAGTCTTTCTTAGATTTTCTCCTGTACATATTAGATAAAAAAAATGTACATTTAACATGTTTGAAATTTGTTGGTTGTTTTTTTTTTTTACACATCATGTTGCATACTGTTTTGATCATTTGGATTTCTTTGGCCGATTGTAATGAATTAAGGGACAATTTATAATGAATTAAGGGACAACTTTGATATCAACCACGTGTTTCTCTAGAATTCCATTCATTCTGTTTCATTAAAATAATAATAGAAATTCATAAAAAAGCCAAATTTTTAGGTTGGAAACAAGCTGTAATGATGGCAATCGGTAAGGACTTGTGTCAATATTTTTTGTTTTATTTGCATGCAGATTTAGAAAAGTAAATGTCAACGTTACTTTCTATTTAGTATCATATTAGCTTTATTGGTTTTTAATAGTTTTTAGTCAACTCCAAACAGTTGTGTTCTTGTCACGTTTTTTTTTTTTGTGACGGCCCTTATTTTCTCTCTATTTTACGTTCCAGAGAATGCCTTTGTTTTCAAGGGTAGTACATTGATACCTTGAGCCTTTTGACAAAACGAGCAAACGACATTGGCTATAGCTGAAATATGAACTTTTTTTTCCTCCCATTGAAAAGAAAAAAAAAAGATTAAACTTTTGTTTTAGTTGATTTTTTTAGAAAATATGACAAGCTTAATTATTATAAATATTTAAGTAAAAGAGATTTGATGGTTTTATTTTATTTGAAAAATGCAAAAGATTAGCCTTTTATGAGGAATAAAAGACAATTTTCTCATTTTTTTTACAATTTTTTTTTCACCATAAAAAACCCAAAATAAATAAATTTGAAGCGGTTCAGATTTCTTTAGAAGTTAGAACTAGTATAATTTTCCGATAAGGCCGGGAAAAATGCTTATTGCTCTTACCGGACGAGGACCCACAAAGGAACGTCTAGGAATATGCAGAAAATCATTCCTAAAGTGCTTTCTGTAAGATTAAATTAATCCTAAACATGCTTCTACACAATATGAAATATGTTAAATAAAGAAAAGCGGAAGCGACAGGATCTAACCTCCAGTCATTGCACTCTGTAACTTTGATGTTGAAGCGATTTCCGAATCTGACAATCTACTCTGTGTCTATCACAGACCTTCTAAGTCTTCCAAGCACTCAAAACCTCACTAGATGGTGTTTTGTGTTTGAGATTCATGTACTTGAGGACCGGAAGGAGCCCTCTTATATTACTAACGAGAGCATGCTAATTATGGCAATAAAATCACGTTTTAACCATCACAAAATCGTGTTTTAATAGCCAAATATTGAGTTGAGATTCAGCGTGTAATTATGGACCATATCCGGAATTGGTCAACCAAACAATTATTTTCATAATTATGGAGATATACTAACATTCTCCCACTTGGTCCATATATTTCACTTATAGAGGAAACAAATCACATGAATCATGGCGACAGTTCCTCTAATGGTGAGTATTATCTTCCATGTATTACTATGTAAAATGTTTCTAAATCAACCCATTTTTATTTAATTAATAAACCTTACGTTTATTCTCGGTTCAAACTGCAAGGATATTTCTCAAATAAAACTTTAGTGTATACAAATCAAAATGAGAAACATCATATTATTAATAAGAGTTTCAATTACAATCAAAATGTGGGACCAAGTCTCATTCTCTCTACATGATCCTTAAATTTAAACGATTGCATGCCTTTAGTCAAAGGATCAGCTAACATCAATTAAGTGCTAACGTGTTCAATGACCACTCTTTTATCTCTAACATGTTCTCTAATGGCTAAGTCCTTAATGTCGATATGCTTACTTCGACTTCCACTCTTATTGTTCTTAGCCATGAACACCGCAGCTGAATTGTCACAATATATCCTCAATGGCTTAGATATGGAGTCAACAACTCTAAGCCCACCAATGAAACTCTTAAGCCATACACCATGTGAGATAGCCTCAAAACAGGAAACGAACTCGATCTCCATGGTAGAAGTGGCAGTCAGTGTCTGCTTAACACTCTTCCATGAAACAGCTCCATCGGCAAGCATGAAGATGTAATCGGATGTTGATTTCCGGGTATCAACACAACCAGCAAAGTCTGAGTCTGAGTAGCCAATCACTTCCAACTCATTAGTCCGTCTATACATAAGCATGTAATCCTTAGTGCCTTGAAAATATCTAAGCACCTTCTTCGCAGCTCTCCAGTGGTCCATCCCCGGGTCACTTTGGTATCTACCCAACACTCCTACAGCAAAAGCAATATCAGGCCTGGTACAGACCTGTGCATACATAATGCTTCCAACAGTTGAGGCATATGGAATGTTCTTCATCTGTTCCCGCTCAAGATCATTTTTTGGGCACTGGTTCAAATTGAACCTGTCACCCTTCACAATAGGAGCTGGGCTTGGTGAACAATCTTTCATTCTGAATCTTTCCAAGACTTTATTGATATAGGCTTCTTGTGACAGACCTAATATACCTCTATGTCTGTCTCTATGGATCTTAATGCCAATGACATAAGATGCATCGCCCATATCCTTCATATCAAAGTTCTCAGAAAGAAATTGTTTCACTTCACGTAGCATCCCCTTATCATTGGTTGCAAGCAGAATATCATCCACATATAGCACAAGGAAACAAATCTTGCTCCCACTGAACTTCTGGTATATACATTGATCCATGATGTTCTCAACGAAACCAAATGAAGAGATGACTTCATGGAATTTTAGATATCATTGGCGGGATGCTTGTTTCAACCCATATATGGATTTCTTCAGCTTACAGACCAAATCCTCACCATTACTAGAGGAAAAACCTTCAGGTTGTTTCATGTAAACCTCTTCCTCTAGATCACCATTGAGAAATGTCGTTTTCACATCCATTTGTTGCAACTCTAAGTCAAAATGTGCAACAAGCGTTATTATGATGCGGAGAGAATCTTTCTTAGATACAGGAGAGAAGGTCTCCTTGTAATTGATTCCCTCCTTTTGAGTGAATCCTTTGGCTACGAGTCTTGCCTTATAACGCTCAATGTTGCCTAATGAGTCAGTCTTGGTCTTAAAGACCCATTTACAGCCTATAGCCCTGGCCCCATTAGGCAACTCGACAAGATCCCATACTCCATTAGATGCCATCGAATCCATCTCATCCTCCATAGCATCAAACCAAAGTTTTGATTCTTTGCTGTTCATGGCTTGTGAAAACGTCTCTGGATCATTAACGGGCCCAATATTGAAATCATACTCTTGTAGATACATAATATAATTACTAGGAATAGCTGATTTCCTTTCCCTAGTAGACCTTCTTAATGTTGGTTCAACATTCTCCGAAGGATCATGTTGTTCAACTGGTTGCTCACTCAATTCTGGTGTATCTAGAGGAGCCTCGTCTACTGGTAAGTTATCAGCTACTTGTGGATCTTCAACGATTGGTTGTTCAATGTCCAGTTGTATTGAAGGGACATTATTCATGATAACCAATCCTTGACTCGAGGTAGAGGGTTGATCTCTCACAGAAACTAGGTCTTGAGATTGATCGCTCCCACTAACTAAGTCATTTTCAAGAAACTTGGCGTTCCTTGGTTCCACAAATCTAGTGTTATGAGATGGACAATAGAATCTGTAGCCTTTGGACCGTTCGACATATCCGATGAAATACCCACTTATGGTCCTAGGATCCAGTTTCTTTTCCTGTGGGTTGTAAACTCTTATCTCAGAAGGGCATCCCCAAACGCGCATATGACGCAAACTCGGTTTCCAACCTTTGAATAATTCAAAAGGCATCTTTGGAACAGCCTTGGTTGGAACCTGGTTCAATATATACGCTGCCGTTTTAAGAGCTTCAATCCACAAGGACTTAGGCAACTTCGAGTTGCTAAGCATACTACGCACCATTTCCATCAAGGTTCGGTTCCTTCTTTCTGCAACACCATTCTGATCCGGTGAACCAGGCATGGTATATTGGGCAACAATCCCATTTTCTTGAAGGAACTTCGCAAATGGTCCAGGTGCTTATCCATCTTCAATGTATCTACTGTAATACTCCCCACCTCTATCAGTTCTTACTATCTTTATTGGTTTTTCATATTGTTTCTCTACTTCAGCCTTAAATATTTTAAAGGCATCTAATGCTTCGTTCTTGTTATGAAGCATGTAGAGATACATAAACCTCGAGTAATCATCAATAAAGGTGATGAAGTACTTCTAACCATATGCATCAAAGTCTGGACAGCATATGTCAGAATGTATGATTTCTAATATGGTTGAACTCCTATTGGCACCTTTTTTAGACTTGTTGGTTTGCTTACCCTTAATGCAATCCATACAAGTGTCGAAATCAGTAAAATCAAGAGCACTAAGTATTCCGTCATTTACCAATATCTTAATTCTATTTATGGAGATATGACCTAATCTCCGGTGCCATAATGTGGAGGAATCCTCATTCATAACACATCTTTTAGTGCCAGTTTGGACATGCAAGGCGTTATGAGCAGTGTCATTTTGCAAATCAATAGAGAAAATACCATCACATAAGGTACCATTCCCAACAATATCAGACTTAAAATATATCAATACTGATTTATTTAAAAATTGAAAGGAATATCCATAAGGTACCAGCCTAGAAACAGAGATTAAATTTCTCGAGAAACTAGGAATATAAAAAGTCTTTTCTAATTGCAAAACAAAACCACTCCTAAGAACTAAAGTGCGCGTTCCAACGCCTTCAACATGCGAGCGCATCTTGTTTCCTGAATAGATGCTCTCCTCATTTCCCACTGGCTTCCTTAGGTTTGTCATACCCTGTAAGGAAGTCGAAATGTGAATTGTAGATCCAGAATCAATCCACCATGTGTTATGATTAACCTCAACCATATTTGATTCAAAACAAACATATGAGAGTGGATTACCTTTCTTAACTAGCCATTGCTGAAGCTTGGCACAGACCTTCTTCATGTGTCCTTTCTTTTTACAGAAGAAACACTTGGACTCTTTCTTAATGTCAGCTTGGGCAGGGATTTTCCCTTTTCCCTTGTTCTTGGCTCGATCCTTGGTCTTTCCTTGGCTTGCAAAAAATGCACTCTCACCCGATTCCATAAGCAGTCTTCCTTCCTCCTGAACATACATGGTCATCAATTCATTGATGGTCCACTTATCCTTATGT
This sequence comes from Heritiera littoralis, assembly GCA_031772115.1. Taxonomy (NCBI): domain Eukaryota; kingdom Viridiplantae; phylum Streptophyta; class Magnoliopsida; order Malvales; family Malvaceae; genus Heritiera; species Heritiera littoralis. Next base: position 1,864,633 of record JAPDPK010000053.1, on the reverse strand, counting down.
GTGTTGTAGGATATCTTGAATGGTCCGTACTGCTTTGCTAGAGTGTTCAATGTATAGTGTCGTAACGGCTACCCGCTCGACGATTTTGAAAAACATTTAAAAACAATGGGAGTCGCCACCAATCTTTTTTGACTAGGTGTGATTGGTCACCTAAAATATTTTTCTTTTTAACAAAATCTCAAAGTTAATTAAGTTTTATTAAAAAGACAATTTTTTGGTCTGCGAAAACAAAATCGGGTCCGGGAGTACGGTTACGCGTGGGGAAGGATTAGCACCCCCACGACGCCCGTTAAAAAACGGTACCATAATAATCATGTGTTATCCTTTAGTTTTAATAAAATAGTCTTGAATTAATATTTAAAATTAATTCCTTTTTATTCCATTTTTGAAGCATTTTATTATTTGTCAAAATTATTTTTTCATCTTCTAAAAAAAGGTTAGGTTTTGTTTATCGAAAGTGAGTGTGAACCCTTTTGTATTGAATAATTAAATCGAATACTCCAATACTTTTGGCAGCATTCGAAATAATTTTTCTCACCTAGAGATTTCTTAAGAATCACTACTTGTGACTTCTACAAAATCTCATCCTCGGAAGAGCTCACACCCATTTCGAAAATTATCATATATATTAAAATAAGTTTCACTTTGAAAATAAATATGAATCCCTTTTATTGAAAAATTAAATCAAATATTCCAATACTTTTGGCAACATTTGAAATAATTCTCCTCACCTAAAGATTTCTAAAGAATCACTACTTATGACTTCTATAGAATCTCATCCTCGGTGGATTCACACTTATTTGAAAATTAAATGAATGCATATGATGCAAACAAATAATATATGATGCAAATGAATTTTTTTTAAATTTCATTATTTATTTGTTTATTTATTTATATTTCTTTGTTTTTTTAAAAAAAACTTATTCATTTTCTTTTTTTAATAAAAATTTATTATTATTGAAAAATCATACTAAATATTTCAATACTTTTGGCAACATTTAGCAGGATTTCTCTCACCTAGGGATCAGCTAGGAATCACTACTTGTGACTTCCGTAGCATCCCATCATCGGACTTCATTTAATTTAATTTAAATTTTATTATTTATTTCTTTTTTCTATTTTCTTTAAAAAAATTATTTATTTTTATGTTTAAAAAAAATTAAATTATTGAAAAATCATACTAAATATTCCAATACTTTTGGCAACATTTAGTATGACTCTTCTTACATAGGAATCAGCTAGGAATCACTACTTGTGACTTCCGTAGCATCCCATCATCGGGCTTCATTTAATTTAATTTAAATTTTATTATTACTTTCTTTTTCTATCTTCTCTTTCTTTTTTTTTTTTTTTTAAATGTGTTTATTTTTATTTTTAATTTTTAATTAATTTTTTGATACATTTCCTAATTGATAATAATAATTAATGAAAATATAAGTAAAAAAAAAATTTCAACTTCTTATTTTACAATATGCACTAATAAAAACAATAATAAAAGCGTACTAATAATAATAACAATAACATAATAATAATAATAATAATAATAATAATAATAACAACAACAACAACAACAACAACAACAACAACAACAATAAAAACATAATAATAATAATAATAATAATAATTTTTTTTTACTTAAGTTTTTTTTAATTTTTAATTTTTTTGGTTTTTAGTTTTTTTTTTAAAACAAATAAATGCTAAATAAATAAATAAGTAAACAAATAAAAATATATACCTAAATAGATTTGGGCTAGGAGCCCAAAAAAACCTTCAAAAGAGCCCAAAGACAGGTCCAAACGGCCTGACCCAAGTTGCTGGGCCGGACACGGGTCGGATCGGGTCGGTCAGGCTTGGGCGCATGGGTCGCGAGCGGGCTGGAGCCGGGTCGGATGCTGGAGCGGCGCGCGGATCTTCTCCTATCCGAAGCGGGTCGGGCGCGCGGGTCCCAGGTCGGGTCCCGGGTCCACGCGTCTTTTTTTTTTTGCTATAAAAGCTAAATCTTTTTTTTTAGCTCATTTTCTTCTCTCTTCTTAAAAAAAATTTCGGAGCTCTCAAAGCTCCCGGCCAGGCGATTTCCGACCGCCGTCGGCCGCTGCACTCCGGTCGCCAGTGGTACTCCCGAAACCCAAAAAAAATTCCTCTCTCCTCACTTTCCTCAGATCTGACCTCCGTTCCTCTCGAAAGTTCCTCTAACCTCACAGATCTGACAAACCGAAGCCCTCTCCCTTTTTTTTATTTTTTTGTTTTTTTTGTTTTTTTTGGATCTGGTTGTGGTTGTGGTTGTGGTTGTAGTATTGTTGTTGTTTTTTTTCTTGTTTTTTTGTTTTCTTTACAGGTTTGAGATCTAAGTTTTAGATTTAGGGTTCTATGGGTCTCGGGATCTAGGGTTTTTTGGTGTTGGTGGTGAGGGTAATGTTTAGGGGTTTCGGTGGTAATGGTGATGGTGAGGGTGTTTGAGGGAAAGGCTAGGGGATGATGTTGGTGGTTTTTTGGGTTCGCTTCTGGTGATGGTTGTGGTGCTTTTGGGGTTCGAGTCGTGAGGATGATGAAGCTTGGGGTCCTGATTTTTGGTTGAGGCTCTCCTCCTTTCGGGTGGTGATCGAATGGGGGTTTTTAGAGGGACTGGTATAAGGGTTTGGTGTAGAAGGGATGGCTGGCAGGAGTAGCTGGTGGCCGGCGGTGATGGGATAGGTGACAGGGGACTGATGGCAGATTAGACAAAAAAAAACAAAGAAAATAAAAATAAAAATAAAAATAAAAATAATAATATAAATATAAATAATAATAATAAAAGTAATAATAATAATAATAAAAAAAAAACCAAATAATAAAAAATAAATATAAATATAAACAAATAATAATAATAGTAATAATAACTAAAAGGGACAAAATTAGGTGTCAACATATAGTGCACAAGAAAAGACTCAGACATCTCCACCTCTAGCTTCTTGAGTTGGGTCGCTATATCTCTCATGGCCATTATGTGCTCGCGCACTCCTTTGACATTGGTGAGTCTCATCGATGAGAACTTCATTATCAGGGTGCTGGCCAACGCTTTGTCTGAAGTGACAAACTAATTATCTATGGCCTTCAGTAAGGTCCTAACGTTGGTATGCTGTTCGACAGAATCACGTATCCCAGCAGATATTTTTGTCTTAATATACATGACACTAAGGTGATTGGATCGCTCCCAGCGTTCATGTAAAGCTACTTCAGTAGGAGTGCTGGTCTCAGTCAATACGGGCTCGTCTTTTCTTATAGCATAGTCTACATCCATGCACCCTAATTGGAGGAGAACTCCCTCCTTCCAAACCATGTAGTTCTCTCCATCTAGCTCGAGAACTTCTAGGTTAATACTAGCCTGAGGAAACACTGCATATAGAAAATAAACATGCTTGTGTATCTAGAATTTTTGTTTCAAACTTAATTATGTCTACCAATGTAAACATATTTTATTAATGAATCTTAGACATAAAATTTGCCTGTGGGCTAAAGTTCTAATTCTAATAGATTCATATTATAATGATAAAACTATCAAATTATATCATTTCCTAATTCCTGTGGGTAAATTAAGAAACTAATTTGATATTTTATCCTAATTAGTTATAAAATTATAATAAAAATTCCCTTGGGATAAAATTTATCATAACTTTATAACTAATTACAATTTATGTCTAATATCATTATGTGATTTTATAAATATAATTTTACTTAATTAAGGTTGCTGTGGCTAAGCCCTAATTAAATAAATTATAAACCACTTAGACATATTGGTAAAATTCTAAGTTTATTCATATTTTAAAAATTGCAATTAACACAAGGCAACTGTAATTCCAAATAATATGAATAACTTAGCTACATGTGCTTCTAGTATAAAAATAACAAAATTATACACATTCAAAATGAGCACATATACACATTCAAATCAAATTTTCATAATTTAATCATAATTTTATGATAATTTTCACAAAATCATTAAATTTAAAATTACAACATTTATAAAAATTCCAAATTCATGAAAAATCCTCATAAAATCCAAAATAATGAGAAGTTTTCATAATTATATTAATTTTGTGAAAATAATCCAATTATTCATAAAATTATGAAAATTACAGAACTGAAAATTTGATATAAAACTATCAAAAATATAATTATTTGACCTAAATTAAATAATTTCAATTACTTAAATTAAATAAATCCTCAAGGCCTAAAATAAATAAACCAAATGGCCTTTTATTTAATTAATATGTCCAAATAATTAACCAAATGGGCCAAAATAAATGGACCAAAACCAACCAAAAATAGCCCAACAGAAAAGACAAAAACGGCTCACTTATATGAAAGCCCAAAACCCTTCTTTTCCTCTTTTTTTTTTTGAAAATTTTTTTAAACAATGTTATTGCACTGTACAACAGGCGGGCACGTGATATCCACGCGCCCGCATTACCTCTATCGGGCGCGTGTAACTCACGCGCCCGCATTTTCTCCTCTATCGGGCACGTGTGACTCATGTGCCCGCCATCCTTTATCGGGCGCGTGCGTTCTTCTTCTTCACACGATGGGTGTTTTTTTTTTTTTTGCAGAAATTTGGGTCTTTTGACCCGACTCGACACAAAACCCTTCAAACAGTCCCGTTTTTCATGTATTTTTCATCCCTAGAGCTTTAAACAATAGATCTAAAATATTTGAACCACAATCACATGAAAACAGAATGGGTTTCATGAAATCCGAGACTTAAAGTTTCAAAATATGGGTTTTTATGGCTTCTTTCTACAAATCTCTAGCAAGACAGAGGTTAAACTACGGCTCTGATGTCAAATGTAAGATTAAATTAATCCTAAACATGCTTCTACACAATATGAAACATGTTAAACAAACAAAAGCGGAAGTGACAGGATCTAACCTCCAGCCATTGCACTCTGTAACTCTGATGTTGAAGCGATTTCCGAATCTGACAATCTACTCTGTGTCTATCACAGACCTTCTAAGTCTTCCAAGCACTCAAAACCTCACTAGATGGTGTTTTGTGTTTAAGATTCACGTACTTGGGGACCGGAAGGAGCCCTCTTATATTACTAACGAGAGCATGCTAATTATGACAATAAAATCACGTTTTAACCATCACAAAATCGTGTTTTAATAGCAAAATATTGAGTTGAGATTCAGCGCGTAATTATGGACCATATCCGGAATTGATCAACCAAACAATTATTTCCATAATTATGGAGATATACTAACACTTTCGTCATCGAATTTTTAGTAATCATCATTTAAATACTGTATTAAATTATTTTATGGATTGATATGTCCCATTTTCTTACCTCTTCCGAGGCTTTGGATTAGTATTTTACTCCACTGCTTATTTTCTGGTTTTTTGTCGGTAAAAAGCTTTTTATCTCTTTTCATTTCGATCTTATATATCTGGTGTCACCGGCAGCTGGATGGCTGGCTTTATGTACCCATATAAAGATTTCACAAGAATCGTGTTCCTTCCTCACTTTTTCTCTTGCGATGATAAATCTCTCCCACCCACACCCTTCTTTGTCTCATTTCTTCACCTTTCTTATATAATCGTTTGCAGCTTCACTTTTACTTAAGAGAAAAGTTCATGTCTTGAAGGAAAGCATAACCTGGCCAACTTTTCACAAAGCAAATCTTGGTTTTTTGCTTGTTGGATTTGGTCTAAAAGGTGGGAATTGAATTTTTTCTTATTTCACTAGTTTTTCTGTTTTTAAGTATGTTAAGACTGTGTTAAGTGAGATTCTCCAAGTTTTATTTAAACTTTCAATGTTTTCATTGAATAAAAAAAATTTCAATGTTCCCCTTTATGCTATGGATTGGATTTTAATCTGAATAATGGGTTCTGGCGGAATCATGAAAGATGAAGAGAACCAGAGAGCGCAGTGGATGTTACTCTTTCTTTTGCTTCTGCTCGGCTAGTGTGCCATTCTCTCTTTTTTTTTCCTGGGTTCTTTGAGAGGACATTTATACATTTCTATGTTGGAGTTTGTTCTGAAAGAAATCTTGGGCTGTAATTATTTTAAGAGTTCATGGTCTAACCCTGTGGATCCTCTTTACTTTGTTATCTTTTCCTCTGTTTTTCCGTCTTTTTGTTTGTATGTTGTTTGATACTTATTCCATTAGACAGGAAATCACATTTTATAACTACAATAGAAATCTTAATAACCGTTTGTAAAAAATCAGTGGCAGTATAATCTTTTTTTTCCTAGTAACTGTTATGGAAGATACAGAGCTTTCTGTGGCTTATGCTAATTACTAAGACTTAATTTATCCAAAACAAAAATGTAGGACACACAATTGTTCTGAGAATTCATTAAATTGGTATTGGTGGTTTGGTTCTAGGGTGAGCGTATGCCTGGAAAAAAGTACAACGGTAATTCTACCCATATACCAACTCGCGTTGAACGCCTCTTGCGGGAAAGAGAGCTAAGGGAGCAAAGGAAAAGCAGCAGGGCTTCCCATTCAAATGAGGTGATTGATAATCATAGGGGCGCTGCATCTGAAAATGGCCCAAGATATAGAGAAGGTGACAACTCTGGGGCTGCTTTTGTCGAACAATACTAGGACGAGGCTGCAGCTGCAAGGGCACTGGTTGAGGGATACGAAAGACAAGATGGAAGGCCTTTCAGGCAACGACTAGTGGTAGTGGCCAATAGGCTCCTGGTTTCTGCAGTTAGGAGAGGTGAAGACTCATGGTCTCTGAAAATGAGTGCTAGAGGTTTAGTTAGTGCTCTCTTGGGTAAGATATTGGCTAGCTGGTGGACTTGGTTCATTTATCTATATTTTTACATTTTCCTTTATAAGAATCTAATTATTATTGATGAATTTTCCAGGTGTGAAGGAGTTTGAGGCAAGGCGGATTGGATGGGCTGGCGTAAATGTTCCAGATGAGATTGGACGGAAGGCACTTACTAAAGCTTTGGCTGAAAAGGTGTTTAGTAGTTGCGTTGGAAATATTCTTTTATGAATTTAACCTGATTATATATGATATAATCCATTTATACCGAAGGCACTTATTATTGCAGAGGTGTATCCCAGTCTTCCTTGATGGAGAGATTGTTCATCAGTACTACAATGGTTATTGCAATAACATTTTGTGGCCTCTTTTTCATTACCTTGGACTTCTGCTAGAAGATCGCCTAGCTACCATGAGAAGTTTCCAGTCCCAGTTTGCTGCATACAAGAAAGCAAATCAAATGTTTGCTGATGTTGTAAACACACACTATGAAGAAGGTGATGTTGTCTGGTGCCATGATTACCACCTCATGTATCTTCCAGAGTGCCTGAAGAAATACAACACCAAGATGAAAGTTGGTTGGTTTCTCCATACACCATTCCCTCCATACACTGACTTGGTTGGGTAAGTCGCTGCTGCCTTTCTGCTGACTTCTGTTATTTCACTCTATATTAACAGGCTTGATCTATTTTACTTGTTTGGAATATAAGTCAATCTATCTTGATTGATGAAACTTGGATAGGCATTGTATAACTAGATAATTTTTAGTGGTAGCCTTTTCTAATCCCCAACTTTTTCTATGTCAACCCTCTCTTTGTACATATGCCTTGATCATTGTTTCACAATTTGGATTGGAATATTGGACCTTTGCATTGATTGTTCTATTGCACTCAAATTTTCTCAGCTTGTTAAATTTAATGATTTTAATCAGCAGATTCTCAAAGGTTTGGTTGTCAGTGAAATTTGCCAATTGGACTTTCTGAAAATATACTGCAAAAGGATTGATGATATTTATTAATGAATAAAGTTGACAACAGATAAACAAATAATCCTTATTCGTTCAGTTAGTTGTTGTTTGGATTTGAGATGGACTAAGTTTGGTTCTCATAGGTCTTCATGTTTTAACAATCACTTCACTTTGAAGTATTTAGTTCCCTTTGGTTACATCGTCTTTGAGTGTTTCTCATGACTTATATCACTATTTGCCTAACTGCAGATTGACCATTGTTTTTATTTTGTTTTCTTTGTTCCAGTTTTCATTCCTATGTCTATGCCAGACATTTTGTTAGTGCCTGTGCTCGAATTCTTGGACTTGAGGGGACAACTGAAGGAGTCGAGCATCAAGGGAGGCTGACTCGTGTTGCTGCAGTATGTTTGAATTCCTTTTAGATTTTTTCACTTGATTGTTCCTATGCCTTTATTTGAATTCCTATACCTTATTTCGAAAACTTTAGATACTATTCGCTTGATTTTCATCGTTGTTTGTGATTCATTTTTCTTTTTTGTATATACTGAGGAGTGAATTTCTTTTTCTTTCTTTCGAGGTTGCTCTGTTTGGTTGCTGTGAAACGAGGGAGGAAAAATGGAGTGAATAGAAAGAAATATTTTGAGTCTTTGTTTTCCGGTAATGATAATTATTTGATTATTTATTTACTAAAAGAATTCTGTTTCTTATTCTTTTCTTATTTTGAACTTGTAATAATACCTTTTTTTTTGTTTCTTTAAAAGGCTAATTAACTCTTTTTTTGAAAATTTTAGTTCTGAGTTTGAAATTTTTGCTAGTATTTTTTTTATCTTCATCTGTTTTTGGATGATAGATGGTTATAGGAGAGTTCTCATGAGGTGATAATGAAAACTATCAAGCGAAAACACAATTATTATTTATAACTACTTCAATTTAGTTAGTTTAGTTTGTATCAAGCGAAAACAGCATTTATGTTAATGCAGATGAAATATTATGTACATATTACTTTTTTCAAACCTTAAAATGTTGAGATGTTGTACACTGGATTGCTACTTTTTTTTAGTTTGTATCAAAAAGAAATTTACACACCGTCTAACATTTTTTTTGACTTTTAATTCTTTATATTTTTCATATTTCTCTACATTTAATTTGCTTCATAATAGACTTGACAATTTCAGATACGACACGAATAAATGACACGAGATAATAAGGGATTAAAATTAAGAAAAATTAATATATGAATATAGTAAAAGCTAAAAATAACATTTTAAGTTTTTCGTGTCGATACGAATTTTGACACAAAATTTTTGTGTTTTACACAACATAAATACGGTTTTACATGACACAAAAACGAATTATGAACACGAATTACCAGATGTACTTCATAGTCTAAGAATTATTATTTTTTTGGTCAGTGATTTCCCTGAAACAAGAAAATGCATTTGGTTCTTAGACGTTGCAAATTTGTTAGGAGTCATGACAGCTGTGATCCTTTCGGAGCTAAATTTTTTGCCCAGATTAACCTCAGTATTATTAGAGGTGTCTTCCCTACATTTTCCAGAAGACTTCGTGTTTCCTAGATTAGAGAGATATGAAATAGGCATAAACACGAGTCCCCGTACATATCCAAAGGCATTCTTATCAAGTTCCTTGAGAATTTCCAAAGAAATATCTTTAAATGTGATTTCGGAGTTACTTGGGAATTTTGAGTTTCTTTAAGTGTTCAATATCAAGGAGAAGGATATATCCAATGCTTGACTGATACAACACCAGGCAATGTGCCCGTTGCAATGATTTTGCAAAATCTAAAAGATTTGAGAATTGAAGAGTGTAATTTGGAGTTCATATGGAAAATGGCCACCGAAGTCTAAAGGCTATAGAGATAAAGGGTTGTGGCAAACTGGAATCTTTCTTTTCATTTTCTCTTGGTCAAAGTCTGGAATGCTTAGAAGAACTTGAGATAGATGGCTGTGGTGAACTGAGTAAATTATCGAAGAATCAAAAGGTGATGAACAAGAAACATCATCAAGCATAAATCCTGACAAATCTCTCTGCTTGCCAAAATTAGGATATATGAAGATATCTAAGTTTATAGTTTGGAATATATTTTTCCAAATTTAATGGTGTCTCAAGGGCTTCCGCAGATACAAAAGCTTTGGATGACTAGTCTCCCTCAATTAAAACAAATATGCCGACCTGCAAAGCAAAGAGAGGAAAATAACATTCTGCTGCCTAAACTACAGCTTTTGCCATTTTTGACCGAGTTGAGACACAGGGATTGCCCACAATTCACTGATGCTACCGTAATCATCTAATTTTGTTCGAAATAAACGACGAAAGAGGAAAGTGGACAAAGGGGGCCCAGTGAATGTAGGGGATAGTGCAAATCGTGGGTCACGGTTTTCAATTTTAGGTGCAGATGCTGAGGATAATATGGAGGAAGTGCCTAAAAATCCTACAAGTGGGAAGGGTGTTACTCCCACGCAGAAGGTTAACGTAATAACCTCCAAAGGGAAGAGGGTCATGATGGGCCGACAGGGAAATGAAGGGAGTAAGAGCACCCTAAATGTCTATAATGGTGGGCCTTCACTGGCTTTAGCCCAGGAGGAAATAGGTCTAGGTAGGACTATTGAATTAAGGGACATAAAAGCCCAAGGGAAAGTGTCGGGCTTTACCATTCCTGGTGATGAGTTCCCTCTTTTAGTTGGACAAAGTAATACGAATCCAGGGTTGTCTAAGCATGGTGATATCAACGTGGATGAACAGCAAACAATAATGGAATCCTATACTCAGAGGATTCAAGAGGCGAATAATTTTGTTAGTGCCTCTTCTGATCATAGGGATAGGGATCCTCCTGACTCTTTTGTTCTAGAATCGCAGCAACCTCTGATTAAATCGCAAATGGATGGTGGCTCTAATTTTTTGTTGCAACATGAGTCATCTCGACTTGCTCATCCTAGAGAGCGATGTAGTCTAGGAACCGTTTCAGTTGATACAAATGATGAATTGTCTTCTATGGAACACTAGAGGAGCAGGGAATGATGATTTCTTGCGTAATGCGAGAGAACTGATTAGACGGTACAAACCTACTATCGTTGTTTTTGTAGAAACTAGAGTTAGTCATGTTAAAGCAGAGAAAGTTATGAAGAGGCTGGGGTTCAAGAACTATCATATTGTGAATCCTCAAGGTTTCTCAGGTGGGATTTGGGTTGGTTGGCGAGTTTCAGAGATTCAGCTGCAAGTTATCCACGCCTCAAATCAAGTGGTGCATGCTACTGTATCCTGGAAGGACATGTCTAGTTGCCTTTTTTCAGCTGTATACGCCAGTCCAACTTTGGAAGTTCGAAAAACACTCTGGAAAGCTTTAGAAGATTTTTCAACCTCGGTAAACATACCTTGGTTTTTAGTAGGGGATTTCAATGATGTTTGGGATAGTACAGAGAAGCTTGGGGGGTCAGGAATTTCAACTAGTAGATGCCATCTTTTCAATAAAATGATAGATAATTGTAAACTACTGGATTTGGGGTTCCAAGGACCAAAGTTTACGTGGTGTAACCAAAGGCCAGGGAGAGCCAAAATTTTTGAGCGTTTGGACAGGGTGCTTGTGAATGATCAATGGAAATTGTTGTTTCCAGAAGCTCATGTGCTGCACTTGCCCACAACATATTCATACCATTGTCCGGTGCTGTTACAAACTGTTAAATTCACACATAGGCAGGACAATCCCAAACCTTTCCGATTTCATGCTATGTGGCTTACAGATCCCTCTATAGATGTTGTTGTTACTAATGCTTGGGAATCAGCAGTTGGGACTCTTTCAGAAAAAATGGTAAAGCTCACGCAAGAAATCTGTAGATGGAACAGGGAGCACTTTGGGAACTTGTTTGGCAATAAGAGAAGAATATGGGGTCGATTAGCAGGGGTACAGAAGGTTCTATCCGAGAGGTGGTCACATCAGTTCTATCTTTTGGAAAAAGAATTGATTAAGGAGTATAATAGAATTCTGTGGCAGGAAGAGATTTATTGGCATCAGAAGTCACGGGTTAAATGGATCACAGAGGGAGAACGGAATTCTCGATTCTTTCATCTCTCGACAGTTTGCAGGAGAAGTCATAATAGAATTACTATGTTGAAAGATGATAGTGGGGAATGGATTTCAGAGCCTCAAGATTTAAAAAAGCTTGTTGTGGAATTTTATACGAAACTATATGCTCTGGAGGACACCAATAGATCACAATTGCCAGTGTTGGAAGGGCCTAAGTTTGATGTGTCTCAACGAGAGTGTCTTGGAAAAAGAATTGAACAAGATGAAGTCCATGCGGCGTTGTTCCAAATGAAAGCATGGGCAGCCCCTGGAGTTGATGGTTATCAAGTAGGTTTTTTCCAGAGGTATTGGGATTTGTTCAAGGGTTTTTAACAGGGTTGGTGGATACAACAGTTGAGACAGGTAGCTTCCCAGAAGAGCTCAATACGACATTGCTAACTTTGATTCCTAAGGTTAGTGCTCCAGAATCTATTCAACAATTTAGACCAATAAGTCTATGTTGTGTAGTCTATAAACTGATCACTAAAGTCTTGGTGAATAGATTAAGACCTTATTTGCATGATTTAATAGCTCCATGCCAAACAAGTTTCATCCTGGGCAGGCAGGCATCGGATAATATCTTTATAGCACAGGAGTTGATTCACTCTATCCGCAAGTCTAATAGGAAAGAGGGTCTCATGGCTATAAAGGTTGATCTGGAGAAAGCGTTTGATCGAGTTTGTTGGGATTTTTTTAAGGAAACATTGGCTGTGTTTGGATTTCCAGAAAAGTGGATCTCACTCATCATGACATGTGTTTCGGGTGCTAAAATGTCTGTTGTTTGGAATGGAGAAATGACAGAAGTCTTTTCGGCTCAACAAGGCCTCAGGCAAGGAGATCCTCTCTCTCCTTACTTGTTTGTGTTGTGTATGGAGCGTTTAGGAAGGCTAATTGATAATGCCGTAAGCAGGGGGATTTGGAAGCCTATCATGTTAAAGCGAGGAGGATTGGGAGTTTCACACTTATTTTTTGCGGATGATTTGTTTTTGTTTGCTAAGGCTACAGTTACGCAAGCTAATAATATCAAAAAGATATTGGATGCGTTTTGTGCTGCCTCAGGAGCAAAGGTTAGTCTTCCCAAATTGAAGCTTTTTGTTTCTCCAAAATCCCCAAGGCCAAGTGCTAGAAGGGTGAGCCGGACTTTAGGAATTGGAATAACAACGAATCTGGGTAACTATCTAGGTGTTCCAATCCTACATGGTAGAGTCACTAGACATACTTACCAGGAAATAATTGACAAAGTTAGTGAGTGACTTATAGGGTGGAAGGCTAAGCTGTTGAGTATGGCAGGTCGAGCTACATTAATCTCTTCTATCACCTCTGCGATCCCCACTTACCACATGATGACCACTATTTTGCCGAAACGTGTTAATGATGCTCTGGATAGGCTTAATAGGAGGTTTCTTTGGGGAGGTTCAGATGATAAAAGAGGCATTGCGCTAGTCAACTGGCAAGAGGTGTGTATGCCTAAAAAAGGGGGTGGCCTGGGTATAAGACAAATGGAAAAGCATAATTTAGTTTTGATCCAGAAAACTGCATGGAGGTTTCTAAATGAGCCGAACAGCCTATGGGTGAGGGTGCTTAAAGATAAGTATGGAGTGAAAGGGGATGTTGTTAGATTTGCTATTCAGGGAAATTTCAAATCTAGTACATGGTCTCCTACGTGGAAAGCTCTAGTTACAGGAGTACAAAATTTGGCTTTTGGACTAAAGCGAAGAATAGGTGATGGCAAAGAGACTCTGTTTTGGAAAGACTGCTGGTTAGATGAACCACTCTTATCTTATCTGGGTGTGGATATAGATGGGGTTAATTTGGATATATCAGTAAGCTCTTTCTTAGATGATAATAAAGAGTGGAATTCGAGCCTTCTGTTTACTCTTCTGCCTTTAGATGCTACCATGATGGTAATGGGAATTCCTATTTCAAAGCTAAGGAACGTGGAGGATAGATGGATATGGAGATATGCTTCGGATGGGAAATTTACGTCACAATCAGCATACAGGATGGTTTGCATGGGAGAACATTCCGAGGTTATTTCAGATTTGGGATGGTTATGGAAACTACCAACGCCAAATAGGTGGCTATTCTTCCTTTGGTTAACCATTAAGAACAGGCTTCTCACAAACGCTCTTCGGTTTACTTGGGGAATGGCGCCTACACCTACTTGTCCAGTTTGTGAGGCAGAAGAAGAAACGGTTCTCCACGTCTTGAGGGACTACCCTATAGCAACCAGGATATGGAAATCTTTAGTTCCATGTCCTTTGTGGCTAAATTTTTTTACATGGAGTCTGGATGAATGGATTGAGAAGAACCTAAAGTGTTATGTGGTTCGTATAGAGCACGGGAAAGATTGGAGATGTGTGTTTATCACAGCAACTTGGAGGATATGGACTTCTAGGTGCTCTTCAATTTTCTCGCCTGGAAATCAAACACCTGCGGCTGATCAAATATCACAATATATACAGCTAGGAGCACAAGAATTGCAGAAAGCCTTTTGTAAATCTACTTGTGTTAAACACTTACAAGAGAACATAGGATGGACTCCTCCATCACTGGGTTTTGTTAAATTGAACACTGATGGTGCATCTCGAGGCAACTCAGGTGTGGCAGGAGCAGGGGGTTTGGTGAGAACTAATGAAGGGGTATGGTTAGTAGGTTTCCAATCCTTTCTTGGTGTTTGTTCGAACGTTGTAGCAGAATTGTCTGCATTGAAATTGGGACTGCAGCTGGTCTGGGATGAAGGATACCGAGCAGTTGAATGTGAAGTTGATGCAACTGTTGTTCTTTCTCTTATTCGTAATGCAGATGTACATCTTCATCCTTTAGGTTGTCTCATTATGGAGATAAGGAAGATTATAGGCAGAGATTGGGTTTTACAGGTCAAGCATACCTTCAGAGAAGGAAACTTCTGTGCCGACAAGTTGGCCAAAGACGCTTGCGACTTAGATACAGAATTTGAGAAGCTAGTTGCCCCTCCTTCTGATCTGTCAAGCTTGTTAGCTGCTTATTCCTATGGGGTTTCTTATCCCAGGAAGTTTAACATATAATTATGAAATTTTATATATCTTTTCCTATTAACCAAAAAAAAAATTGTGTTCGAAATAATGAATGTATTTAGATTAAATCTCATTTCAACTTTAGTAATAAATTCAATTTAATTATATGTTTGAATTGAAAAACAAATTTTGCTCGAAATAGTGTTAAAAATTAATTTAAAATTTGAATCAATTGAAATTTTGTGAAATTGAATTTATCTTTCAATTCTAAATTTATTTTAAATAATTGGATATTTTTCTTAATATGTTAAATTAATTGGATTAAAGCCCAAAATATAATGAGCTCAAATTAATTGAAATTGGATTATTTAAGTTAAAGAACTGAGTCGATATATTTTATTTTTTTTAATTTGTATTAAAATTAAAATAAAAAAATAATATTTTAAATATTTAATTTTTTAGACAATTTGTAAAAAAAAAAAAAGAGAATGCCGGTGCCGACACCAGCCTAGAAGTTTGCCAGTCGCCCTAAGAATTGGCCCTGCCATCTGCACCAACTCCGTTGACAAACACCATTTACAATTAAAAACCATCTGCAAATTGATCATAATACCAGGATCTTAGAGATTTGATCCGTTTTTCTTGACTAAGAATGTCTATTAAAAGCAAGAAACACAGAAAGGGGAAACAGGAAGCCGAGCAGTTTGAAACAGACACCTTCTCCGTAGAACCCTCACACAGAGCCACCATTGAGAAAGCTTCAAGTCACGAACCAAAACCTCATCCACCATTCAAGCCTTTCCCACAAGCAAAACTTGATATCCAACACCAACAAACTTCCAAAACCAGATCTGAAATCTAAAAACAAATCTCCAGATTCAGTCCGAAGTATCACAAGACACATTCGTAAAAAAGGAAGAGTAAAAGGAAATGGAAGCTTGCTGGCTTGGTGCTGTACCGGTCTCAGGCTAGAGAGAGAGCGCGGTTAAAAGCGGTCTTGGTGCGGCAACTGGGGCAGGAGATTCTCGTCCCGGATCTTGGCCCTGCGCTGCGCGACAAGGAGAGGGGCAGTGGAAAACGACAGCCTGGACCAGGAACGTGCAGTGGAGAATCGCGCCTGGGCGGTAGCGTATTGGACGGCGACGAAGCGGTCAGGCGAAGCGACCACGTGGCGACGAAAGGCGGAGCTGGTTCTGCCGGTGCCTGTCCTGCGAAGAACAAACGGAAAAGCAGGAAGAGCTTGAACCGATTTTGTGAGGTTAACCCCTTTAGCTTCTGTTTGTGTTTTATTTTGCAATATAATACTTTGTGGGGGCTTTAGTCACGTAAAAAAGAAATGCAAAACATAATGGGCATGTGTTTGGGCCGAATACATTGGGCTTGCTGACTTTAAACCTAATATTTGGATAAGGATTTAGGCTTGGATTTTATTTGTAAGATCTCTTGTTTTTTTTGGTGTTTTTTTTGTTAAAAATTTTTAGTGCTTTAGATCTCTTGTTTTTATGTACATCATACATATATAAATCTATTTGGGCATATATTTTGTCGAATATCAATCTTGAATAAATAAACTTAAGTCCAAATAATAATAATAATAACAATAATAATAATAATAACTAGAAAATTGTCCGTGCTTCGCTACGGGAAAATTTTTTTCTTTACAATTTTTTGTTCAAATTCAGTGCATACAAATAAAGAGTTAAAAATTAAAATACTCAAGAGTTGAACAATCATGCTCGTTAATTTGTTACAAAACCTTATTGAAATTTTGGTTCAATGTAAACATGGAGCAACAATCGACATAGGTCGTCAATCCACACAAACTGCATGACCACTCGTCAATCTACACAGCTGTAGAAACTTCCCTTTTCTTCGATTCCACAACAAAATATTTAAATCAATAAGAAATATACTCTAATAAAGGAGGCACATACTGCAGCAGCTCGCCAACCCTTACAAAGAGCATAGCAGCTCACCAAAGCACATAGCTTGCCAACCTGCAAATTCACATAACTGCTCACCAATCCACACATTTGTAGAAATTTCCCTTTTCTTTGATTCAACAACAAAATATTTAAATCAAAAAGAAATATACTCTAATAAAATATGCACATATTGCAGCAGATCGCCAACCTACACAAATAGCATAACAGCTCGCCAATCTACACAGCTGTAGAAACTTCCCTTTTCTTCGATTCCACAACAAAATATTTAAATCAATAAGAAATATACTCTAATAAAGGAGGCACATACTGCAGCAAATCGCCAACCCACACAAATAGCATAACAGCTCGCCAATCTGTAGCTCGCTAATCCACACAACTGCATAAACTACTCGCCAATCTACACAACTGTAGAAACTTCCCTTGTCTTCGATTCAACAACAACATATTTACATCAATAAGAAATATACTCTAATAAAAGGAGCACATACTACAGCAGCTCGTCAACCCTCACAAACAGCATAGCAACTCGCCAAAGCACATAGCTCGCCAATCCACACAACTATAGAAACGCTTGCCAATCCACAAAACTATAGAAACTGCCATTTTCTTTGATTCAACTATCGTAATACTGCATCAACTCGCCAAACCAACACAGCTTGCCATTTTGCACAACAGCATAATAGCTCGTCAACTCTCATACTACATCAGCTCGCTAACCCCATAGCTCGCCAATTCACACAACAGCATAAATAACTCGCCATCCGACATAGTTCGTCAGTCCACACAACTGCATAAATCGCTCACCAATCAACACAGTTGTAATACACGCGTCATCACCAATTGCTTCAATTGACAAAACAGTGTTCATACACGCGTCATCACCAATTTCTTCAATTGACAAAAACTATCTTTAATAGTATGTATTGATTTACTTTAAAAAAAATTACTTACATAATTTTTCAAAAAAAATCATCATCTTTTTTCCAAATAAATACAGGAAAAAAATTATAGCATTTCCTAGCTACATTATTTTCTAAAACAACATTTTATTGTCTATTGTTCTCCATAAAAAAAAAGAATTTACATTTATAAATTATATATAACAAAAAACATGTTAAGGATTTAACTAAAAAAATTGTTGAGAAAAAAAATAAAAGGACCTAAGTAAAAAAAAAATTGTTGAGGGCAAAAAAAAAAAATTGGACAAAAAACATGTTAATGATTTAACTAAAAAAATTGTTGAGAAAAAAAATAAAAGGACCTAAGTAAAAAAAAAAATTGTTGAGGGCAAAAAAAAAATAAATGGACAAGTGTCAAGCTATGGGAGAGGAGGAGACAATATATATATATATATATATATATATATATATATATGTATGTATGTATGTATAGATAAGCCTTCAAAAATTGCTAGTAAATAATATTTTAAAGCCTTAAAGTGAAATATAAGCTTGTTTCAAAATTCACCATAGTATTGAAAATTTTGAAACAAAGTTAATGACTCTAGAGCTAAAGATCCCTAGCCATTTTAAAATAATAAATAAAAAACATTTCAAAAAATTTTAAGAGGACAATAATAATGAATAATCCTCAAGCCATAAATACAAATTTTCTTATGTTTTAAGAGTAAATGAAAACTCTTCTGATGATGGAATCCTCAAACTTTGAGAATGTGCAAATTTTGGGAAATTTTTATGTGAGAAAATGTTTCTTCCAAAATTAATCAAAGTGTTGGAAAATTCGAAGGGAATAATTTCAATACTAAGGGGACTTATAAAAATAATAAAACTTAATGGTAAATTAAAATTAGGAAAATAAATTTTAATAAAATTTTTTTTCATAAAATAATATTAATCCAACGTTGGAGCCTTTTCATGAGGATAAGTGTGTCTCGTGAATACTCTTGAAGTGATATCGATCAAAGTGTTGGAGAATACTTTAAGGGAAATTTCAATATTTAAATAATTGAATATTAAATAATAAATAGAAAATTTTAATTAAGAGTATAAGACCATTTAAATTAATATTTCTTAAAAATAAAACATGATTAATTGGTTCCGTCCGTTAGACGACTGTTGTGAGAGTGCTAATACCTTTTCCACACGCAAACATATTCTTGAACTCAAATTTCGGAACGTAGATTAGTGTACTTATCTTTAATTTTGAATAGGTTATTAATCATACATAGATTAAAAAAAAGATTGGTGGCGACTCGATAAAACTTTACGTCTAGCGATTAGATCCCAGGACGAAAATCGCTATGACAATTATAATTTAAAATATAATATTAAAAACTATTAATAAATCATATAATTTATTTCATACTTTATTTAATTTTATTTAAATTTATATATATGTGCTTTTTTTATTTATTTTATAACAAAAAACAAATAGTTTTAAAAATGGCTAAAATATTAAAAAAGCCCTCCAACTTTGTTACTTTATTTAAATAAGCCCTTATGTTATTATTGTATCCAAATAAGCCCTTATACTTTGAGTTATACTCAAATAAGCCCTTATTTCAAATAAAAAGATTATATATGAATAAAAATTTATTCAAACTAATTTAACCAATCAAAATTCAACTAATTTGATTCGATTAAGTCACTTTTGAGTTTAAATTAATTTTTATAGGTCAGTTTATTCTATTAAGTCGATGTCTAAAATTACAAATTAAACTGACTAAATTAATTGATATTTTTTAAAATATATAATATATAATATACATAATTCAATATTACATAATATATTTTCATGAAAAAAATATTATATAACATATTTTATCTAACCAACATTTTTTATGTAGGAAGTTAGGTTTTAAACCCAACTGAAAAAATTAATTTTTCACTTCTATAAAAAATTAATTTATGTTAATGGCTCATTTAGGTATAAATTAAAAGTTAAGGGTTTATCTAGGTACAAATTAAAGTTTAAGGGCTTATTCGGATTCAAATAAAAGGTTAAGAGCTTATATAGATGCAATAAGAGTATAAGGGCTTATTTAAATAAAGTGATAAAGTTTAAGGGCTTTTTTAATATTTTAGCCTTTTAAAATCATTCATGTATATATATGAATATAAGAAAATCCAGTTACATACTTCCATATGAATATCTGGGTGTTGGTCTATAAAGGAGAAGAAGAAGAAAAAGAAAAAGATCTGGGCGTTGATCTATAAAGCTTTGAGGTGAGTTTCAAGAGATAAGAAATTGCTCTCTTTATTCTAGTTTAAGCTGTTTATGTTATTTGCAGATAACTAAGACATGCATGATATTGATAGTGGCAAATTATACCTTTTTTTTCCTCTTGGTATTGATTAATATTTTTTTTTGTTACATTGGTATTGATCAATCTACTTCTCAAATTTGCGAAGAAAATATACGAACATTTTGATAAACAAAATTTAATTAAGTTCAAACTTGAAAAACTTTGTCTTTATTTAAAATTCGATCCGGATTGAGTTAAATTCATAAACTCGAAAGATATGTTGACCCAAATTGAGTTTGGCCTATGAACCCAAAAAGTTATTTGACTTATGTAGGGATCTATTCACATAAGAGCATGTATTGAGTTTTAAAATGCTATTAGAAGTGCTTATCTAATGCCAAACTAATTTTTTGAAGCTAGCTCCTGGTTTCATTGCAAAGGGGCGAAGAATCAGGAAATTTATTTATTTATACATTTATTTATCTATTTGTTTTGTTCTTATTGTTAGGAATATATAACAAGAGTTTGTACATGATGCACTGACAGCATATAGTTTCTATATACTGTCAACGCACCAGATATTAATACCTCATCAATTGACAAATTAAAAAAATATACCAAGCCTTTAAAAGTAAATATAAATAAATTTTTTTAATTTGCTTATAAAGGCCTATTGATGAAGTGTCATTCTCTAGTGCATTGACAGTGTATAAAAACTATACACTGTCAGTATATCATATGTAAATCCATTAAAAATATATAATTTTTAAGAAGAACTAACAATTCTGAAAATTTATTTTTTCAATGATAAAATACATAATTTAGCATCTCTATACGTAAGAGTTGTATTTTTTTTCAATGAAAAAACACCACTAACTCTAAAATTGATTGGTTTGAGTTAGCGTGGAATCTCCTATAAATGCACACACCGCACACTACACACATGATGTGGGAAACAGTTATATTTGGATTAGTGTTATGTATATTATATTATATTATATTATATTATTATAATATTATAATATTATATTATATTATAGTTCTTTCAATTAAACACCATGATTTTTTATCTGCTTTAACTTCAATTAGAACAATTTTATTAAAGTAATTAGCAAATATAGAAGAAACAATGAAATGTAATATATAGAAGAAATAAGTCACTTGGAATTTCATAAAATTAAATGCAAGGCATATATTTCATACATAATTACAAAATTATCGAAATTGATTTGACAAAATTTTTGGAATTTAGAATTGGTATCCAATTATAAAAGTATATATATATATATATATATATATATATATATATAGATATATATCAAAATACACCTAAAGTAACATTGCAAGTAAATATATCAAATTTGTTAATTTTTATTCATAGCTATGTACTTCAATTTAGTTATTTTAGTTTTTATACAAAAAAGAAGTGTTACACACTGTACAAAGTTATTTTTTACTGCATATTAACAATTATTTACTGCATTTATCTAATAAAGATAATTTCTCTTTGTACTGTGATTTCCTTGAAACAAGAAAGTGCATTTGCTTCAGAGGCATTGTAAAGATCTAAAAAAACAAGAAAAACCTAAAAAAAAAATGTTTTTAATTTACTTCCTTTGATTTCCAATCTCATTCTGCTTTAACTGAAAAAGAAAATAAAAATCAAAACTAACCTTTTATTACTTATTATTGATTTTCTTCTTCCTGATTTCCAGTTTAAAACTTCAAAAAAAAGTACTCTGTTTTTGCTCTTAGTTGCATTAAAAAACTTGACACATCAATTTTATAAAAAGTAATTTAAAAATTTGCTGTAAACTACACAAACAAAGGGTTTTTCTTAGACTCAATGAAAGTCAAATAAGGAGAAGCAAAATTAATAAAGAGGGTAAATTTTTTTGACCAAAAAAATTATTTTAATATTAATTTAAATAAAAATAATTTTCGTAAGCTTTTTTTTTGGTGCATAACGAAAATTTAAATTACTTCAAATAGAGTTCATCCCTTATTGGGGTTACAACAAACAACTCTTGGCAAAAAGCTGCCAAGTTGATCAAATAGCAATTTTAACAAATTGCTCTCCGGCGGAGAGTCAAAATAAACAGAAGGGGGAGACAAAGAGGTCCCCATCTTAACAAGGTCATCTGCGCAGGAGTTTGTTTCGCAATAAGCATGGACAACTTTCACAACTCTCAGCTTACGAATTTGAGCCCTGAAATCAAAAAAAAGAGCACTGTGACGATGGGAAGGTATTGAATCCTTTTTCAACCGCGATAGGAAGACCATCTCGCAGTCCCCATAACTCAGCAACCATGCTTGTGGTAAAGCCAACAAATAAAACCGATCATATGATAACAAAAACACACATCCATACAAAATGAATAAACAATTTTCAGTCTTTACCGTCCAAGACTTCCTATCATCATTCTAATTGATCAATTTCACTATCATTACTACCTACCTGGTATATGATTATCCAAGTTAATTTCTTGTATGTATCAATTCCCAAATTCGTAGTTAATAAAATGAAAGTTAATTTATATTTTCACCATCAAACTTTCTTGAATCGTTGCTTCTAGTTTTTGAATTTTCATTTTTTATTTCATAAGATCAAAATTTTAAATTAAGAAAATCAAAGATTATGTTATAACCTTATAAACAACTGTTAATAACTTTGAAATGATAAAAAAGGAAATTGAATATTTTAAGATAAAACTAATACATGATTTTATTTGTTTGTTGAAAAAAAAAAAGAATTTAAGAATAAATAAATCAAAATAACAAATCAAAAAGGTCAAACCAAGCTTAACCCAAAACCAGACCCAAATTCTAGCCCGATCTTTGCAAATCCACAACATAAAAAATAGAATTACAAAAGTTGGCATGCGTGGAAGGAGATAGAGAGACAAGTTAAATAGTTTGCACAGCACGCAGTTCACAACTTTGTGTGTGTTCTTGCGGAAGTATTTATTGCGCAGGAACACTTGTTCCTGTGCAATACTGCTTGCACGAGAATATTTGTTCCTACACAAAAATACTTGCGCAGAAACCCTTGTTCCTGTGCAATATTGTTTGCGTAGGAACAATGTTCATGCGCAATATCGCTTTTGCTGGAACATGTTCTTTCACAAGATTTTCTCTCTTTTACGCAAAAACATTTGGGTTTTTGTTACTGCACAAGATTTCTTGTTGCAAAAACAATTAGGTTATTGTTTTTGCCCAACTCATCGGATATTATTTTTTATTTTTATATATACTGTCGTAACGGCTTCGCGTTCGACGAATTTTGAAAAACGTTTAAAAACAAAACATGGGAGTCGCCACCAATCTTTTTTGACTAGGTGTGATTGGCCACCTGAAAACGTTTATCTTCTCAACAAAATCTTAAAATTAATTAAGTTTTATTAAAAAGATAATCTTTTGGTCTGCGAAACAAAAATTGGGTTCGGGGGTACGGTTACGCATGGGGAAGGATTAACACCCCCACGACGCCCGTTAAAAAACGGTACTATAATAATCATGTGTTATCCTTTTTGTTTTAATGAAATGGTCTTGAATTAATATTTAAAAAATAATTCTTAATTTTTTTTACAATCAATTTTATTCTTTTAATTTTGAAACATTTAAATATTATTTTTTATTTGAAATAAGTGAAAATCTTTTGTATTGAAAATTATTCCGAAGTACCCCAATACTCTGGTAGCATTTCGGATAATTTCCTCACCTAGAGATTTCTTAAGAATCACTACTTGTGAGTTCTATAGAATCTCATCATCAGAAGATTCACACTCGTTCCAAAAATTATTATGAGTGCATATGATGCAAACAGATAGTACATGATGCACATGGAACTTAAAAGAAATTTATTTATTTTGATTTTATTAATGAAACTCTTGATATTGAGAAATTTAGCTAAATATCCCAATACTCTGGTAACATTTAGCTAATTCCTCTCACCTAGGGATCAGTCAAGAAATCACTACTTGTGAGTCTCATGACATCCCATCCTCGGAAGAATTTCATTTAAATTTAAATTTTATTATTGATTTCTTTTTTTATTTTCCTTTAAAAACTTATCTATTTTTATTTTTAATAAAACAAATTAAATTTTCTATTAATCTTTTTATTTTCTTTTAAAAACTTGTTTATTTATTTTTATTTTTTAATAAAAATTTAAATTATTGAAAAATCATACTAAACATCCCAATACTCTGGTAACATTTAGTACAACCCTTCTCACCTAGGGATCAGTCAAGAAATCACTACTTGTGAGTTTCATGACATCCCATCATCGGACGATTTTGTTAAATTTTAACATTGTTAAATAATATAATAAATGAAAAATATATAGTTTTCATATTTCCTTTATTTTTATTTGTTAAAAATATATATATATATATATATATATATATATTTAGGTAACATATCTACTAACCATGTGTCTTTCAAAATTTATTATTCAACATATATATAATCCACATATTTCCTAAGATAATAATAATAACAATAAAACACAATAATAATAATAATAATAATAATAACAACAACAACAACAAACAAACAAAAATAATAATAACAATAATTATAATAATAAATAAAACACAATATTAATAATAATAATAATAATAATAATAATAATAATAATAATAATTATTATTATTAAGAAAAAACAAGGAAAAGGCTAAAAAATTATACCCAAAGTGAAGCCCAAACCGGAATGGGCTTGAAGCTGGTATTGGGCCCAATTCTCAAAAGCCTCTTGGACCCAATCAGATGCGGGTCGGGCTGGATCAGGGAACGGGTCGCGTGAGGGTTGGAGCCGGGTCGGACGCGCGGATCCTGGTCGGGCGATGGGGCGACGCGCGGATCCTTCTCCCACGGGTCGGTGCGCGGATCCCAGGTCGGATCCCGGGTCGCGCGCGGATCCCCTTTTTTTTTTGCTATAAAAACTAAATCTTTTTTTTTCTAAATCATTTTTCTCTTTTCTTCTAAAAAAAAATCAGAGCTCTTGAGCTCTTTGCCAGGGGTGATTCTCGGCCGCCGCTGGCGACGCAGCCGGCCGCCGTCTCCGGTGGTCGGATCCCGAAAAGCTTCCCACTTTCCGGAGGCTCTCCACCCCCTGAGTTCGATTCCGGCCTCTAATTCACCAAAAAAATCCCCTAACCTCGCAAATCTGACAAACCGAAGCCCTCTCCTTTTTTATTTTTTGTTATTTTTTTGGTTTTTTTTGGATCTGGTTGTGGTTTTGGTTTGTTTGTGGTTTGTTGGTGGTTTGTTGGTGTGTTTGCTTGTGTTTGCAGGTATTGGTTGGTGTCTCAGATCTGGGTTTTAGGGTTTTGGGGGTTCTCGGTTCTGGGTTTAAAGATCTGTGATTTTGGATTGTGATGGATGGTGGCTGAGTGGTTGGGGGTTTAGGTTGTTTCTGGGTTTTCGGTAGTGGTTGTAAGGGTTGAAGGGCAGTGGTGTCCCGGTGGTGAGGGATTTTTGGTTGGGGCTTGCTTGGGTTGGCCGTGGCTCAGGTGGTGGTGTATGTCTCGGATACGGCTCGATGGTCAGGATGATGTTGGGGGTTTCTGGTTGAGTGGGGGATCGGATCTGGGGTCTCGGTTGTGGTGGGGATTGTTCGGGCGAGGCTAGGGGGCTGCTGGTTTGGGGGAAAGAGGGTTTCCAGGGCTCTCTTTTGGGGTCACCGAGGATGGTGAGGGTCATAGGCTGTGTGAGCCGAAGGGTGAGGGTTCGATGGTGAGGGAGTCCCGGGTCCTCCCTTCATGATGAAGAGGGGTTCTGGTATATGGGGTTTGGGAATGGTGGCTGCAGGGTTGGTGACCGGCGGACAGTGATAGTGATTGATGGATTGGACAAAAACAAAATAAAAACAATAATAATAATAAAATAAAATAAAAATAATATTAATATTAATATAAAAGTAATAATAATATAAGTAATAATAGATAATAATAATAATAATATAAATAATAACAAACTAAATAATAAATATAAATATAAATATAAATATAAATATAAATATATATATTAATAATAATAATAATAATAATAAGAAAAAATGGGACAAAATTAGGTGTCAACATATACCATTAACAACAAAAACATTAATAATATTTGAGAGTGGGATTTAGAACAGTTGTATGAAAAAACAATGGAAAGGAGGATGGAGATGGTGATGAAGAGAAAGAGATCCATTGAAGGAGGATGGAGATATTAATAAAGAAAAAGGGATAAATAAAAAGCATTAAGGTTAAAATTATAAATTTATGAAGTATAGGTGAGTGATTTTTGTGGTGGAACAAAGTGTGGTAAAAATAAAAATTCTCTCTCGAGAATTACAATATCGTACATGAAGGTTTAGCTATTTACAATTATTTTATCTTTATAATTTTTTAAATTATAAATGACTTGGTATAATTATTTTATTTGTTATAAATCAAGAAAGAGGCTTGTGTAGGAGTATGAGAGGCACGTGTACGAAGTGGTGGTTATTTGAGTGACGGAAGGTGTTTCAAAGCTTTGAATCCGCGACTTCTTTTGTAGATCTACGATTTTGGGGTCGTTTTTTTTGGGAAATCCGAGTTCAAAAAGGGAAAGAGGAGACAGAGAGCTTTCGGAAAGCCGGAAACTTTTCCATTTTTCGCCTCCGGTGACGGTGGCTGGTGGCGGACCTATTGGCACGATGCAACTCATCAGAAATTGCCAGAAAGAGGGAGAGGATTTTTGGAGATTTAAAACTTTTTGGGAAATCTAAGTAAAAAAAAAAGCACAAGCTTTAAGTAGGGCCCTAAAACGATGTCGTTTGATGCCAAAGAAAAGAAGCAAGATCCGTGCCTCAAGCCTATATGACCCGATCCTCTTGCGACCGGGTTTGCTTCCCGCCTTTTAACCCGTTAGCAAGCCCTTTCGGCCTATTCCCAGTCAAGCCCATTTCTGTTTGGGCTGTTAGTTGGGCCACTTTCAAAGGGTTTCCTTAGGTTTTCTTAAACCGAAATAATTTGGTACATTCTTATCTTGATTATTTTATTTTTATCTATTTGTGAACTTAATATTTCATGTGTCATTATTAATTTCATTTTTTTATAAAAAGAATTCTAAAAAAATTATGTTAAAATTAGCAATAATTATTAGTTTTAAATTTGATTAGTATAATTTCATGGGATTTGCTTTAAAGAAGTTAATAATGATAAATAAATAATTTTTTTGTATTAATTATTATTATGTTGATAAAGTGTGTATTAGAAAATGTTAAATTAAAATAAATATTGATTTCTCGATGATGAGATTTCGTAAAATTCATAGATAGCGATTTTTGGAAAATCTCTAAGTAAGAGAAATTCTTCGATTATTACCAAAGTACTGAAATTTTTGGAATAATTTTTTAATACGTAGATTCACGTTTATTATTTAAAAAAATAATAATGACCAATTTTTATAGAATAAAATAATAGAAAATAAATAGAGATAAAAAATGATAAATTAATAAATAAACAATATAACAAATTAGACATCAAATGAGCAAGTAATGTATATATATATAATTTGCATTGATTTTATTCCCAATGATAGGATGTTACGGAATCACAAGTAGTGATTCTTAACTGATCTTTGAGTGAGAGAAGTCCGCTAAATATTACTAGTGTATTAGAATACTTAGTGTGATTTTCCAATAACATTTTTTAATTTGTTTTAAATAAATGAACATTTTTTTAAAAAAAAGGAAAATAACATTAATAAATTCATGTCCATCATTGCATCTCTTGCATCCATATTTAAATTACAAAATAAATGTGACGAGGATGAGAATCTATAGAAATCGCAAGCAGCGATTTTTAAAAAATCTCTAGATGAGAATATTATTTCAAATATTATCAAAAGTATTGGGGTATTTGATTTAATCTTTCAATAAAAAAAGGTTCACATTCACATTTCAAAAGTAAAATTTAACCTTTTTTTTAAATAAAAAATGATTTCGATAAATGATAAATATGTTTAAAAAAATTGCAATAAAAAAAGAAATTTTTTTTCAAAATTAAATTAAAATCATTTTATTAAAACTAAAAAGATAACTCATGATAAAGATGGTACCACTTTTTAAACGAGCGATGTCGGGGTGCTAGTCCTTCTCCACTCGTAACCGTACTCCCGAACCCAACCTTGTTTTCGAAGACCCCAAAAGTCTTTTTAACAAAACTTAATCAATTTTAAGGTTTTGTTAAAATGACAAATTTTTTAGGTGGCCAATCACACCTAATAAAAAAATATTGGTAGCGACTCCCTGTTTTTACATGTTTTCAAAATCATCCAACAGTCGAATCCCCAAACGAAATCGTTACGACAGATACTTTATATCCTGCAGTAACAAGATGTACCACAATCTTCTTGAAGTGTACGGGTGGCCAAAGATGAAGCAAGACATTGTTGAATTTGTTGCAAGGTGTCTCACTTGTCAACAGGTAAAGGTAGAGCATCAAAAGCCAGTAGGTTTAGTATAGCCTCCACCGATACTAATGTGGAAATGGAAGCATGGTACTATAGATTTCATCATGGGTTTGCCAAAGACTAAGAGGAACCATGATGCAATTTGGGTTATTATTGATAGGTTGACAAAGTCAACCCATTTCATCGCCATTAATTCCACTGATTCTCTGAGTGCTTTAGTCAATCTTTATGTCAGGGAGATTGTTAGACTTCATGATGTTCCAATGAGCATCACTTTTGATAAAGATTCTCGGTTCACCTCTCATTTTTGGGAGCATTTTCAAGATGCCATGGGATCTTGATTTGAATTTTAGCACAGCTTTTCATCCGTAGACTGATGGTCAGTCTGAAAGCACTATTCAAATGCTCAAGGATATGTTGAGAGCTTGTACACTGGATTGTAAGGGCTCCTGGGATGACCACTTATTAGTGGTAGAATTTGCTTATAATAATAGTTATCATTTTAGTATCGGCATAGCACCTTATGAAGCTCTGTATGGTAGGATATGTCGTTCTCCTATTGGTTGAGAAGAAATGGGTGATCGAAAGATTTTAGCTCCCGAACTTGTTGAGCAAGCTTCAGAGGATGTGTAGATTATATGTGAAAAACTGAAGACTCCTCAGAGTCAGGAGAAAAGTTATGTAGATGTCAGACGTCGACCTTTAGAGTTCTTAGTAGAGGATTCAACATTCTTAAAAGTTTCACTATCCAAAGGTATCATGAGATTTGGGAAGAAAGGACAGTTAAGTCCTCGTTATATTGGACTTTTTGAGATCTTAGACCGAGTGGAAGATGTTGCATATTGGTTAGCTCTACCCTAAAGTTATCTGCGGTACACAATGTCTTCCACGTCTCAATGTTGAGGAAATATCATCCAGATTTGTCTTAAGTGATTTATTTGAGCCATTGGAGGTCAGAGAAGATATAAGTTATGTGGAAAAAAATTCGGATCTTGGATCGAAAGGAGAAAATACTGCAATCTAAGACTATTGCTCTGGTTAAGGTTCTCTGCCAATATCACTCAGCAGAAAAAGCTACCTGGGAATTTGAGAGCCTAATGAAGGAAAAGTATCCAAAGCTATTCGATTTATAAGCCCAGTCAAATTTGAAGGACCAAATTTTCCAAGGTGGGGAGGATATGAGATTCACCTTTCTTACCACTGTTCCATACTTTTAATGAAGCTAGGATAACCAACATGTCTCATAGCTATTTATATACCTTAAGTTTTGTAGGTATAACGAAAATAATGATATGGTAAGGATCTGCATCTTAAAATTCTTTTGTTTGTGCACGTTTTGAAAAATGTGAAACAATTTCAAAAATGACAATTAAGTCCACAGGTACAAAAAATAATCGTAAACAATGATCAATCTAAGTTGACTTTTGACCAACTGATAGTTATTGGTAAATCCTCATGTAATAAAGTTTTATGACATGTTGACTGATAGATTAAATCACTCGAAAAAGTAAAAAAATTACGCAATTAAACTGTTGGGGTATTTTGATAGTTTCATTCTTTTTACCAGTTAAACCCCTTTGAAGGCTTATCTAATGATTAGAATATGTTGAATACATATATTTTATGAGTAAATGGAATATTTGGAAGTTAAACTGGATGTTTAAAGCGAAGATAGAAAGATAGGGACGTGTCTAAGATTTTTAAAATTGTATAACAGTATTTTTGTAATTTAGCACTAAGGATATTTTTAAAATGATTTTTTCTTCTTTTCTTCTTGCATAACCAACCACCACCATCACTCTCTCACTCCTCTATTAACAAAGCTTCTTAAAGAGAGATAAAGTTACCAAAACATTAGTGAAATCTCACCAAAACTGAAAATAGTCTTCACCAAACCTAAACAATTTTCAGTGCTGTACAATATAGTACTAAAAAAAAGTGCTAAAGTGGCCAAATCCAAGATGTAGGAACTCCCTCAAGTTTCGACCTAGGTAAGGAAGAGAGAGAAAGCTTGTGTTTTTATGGTTTTGTGATTTCTTGTCATGTGTTTAAGGTGTTTAAGCTTGTATCTAGCCTTGAATTGAATCAAAGCTATGTCAATCTGTCTCCTAGGGTTTCGGCCAACACGTACCTCTCTGATTATGATGTTGTTTCATGTAAAAATGGTATAGAATGAATGTAGAACATGTGTACAGTATGAATTCAAGCTTAAATTGTTGAAATGAGATGTGTAGCTTAGTATATGGAATTCTACCAAGTAAAGGGAACATAGAAACCATGCTCACTCAATGTGTTTTGGGTCTTAATGCTATATAAATTAATACAAAACTACTAGTGTCGTTAAAATAAAAAACGGAGGTGATTTGATTATAGTTGCAGTGTTAGCACCAATATGAAGTAGACCAAATTTGCAACAGCAATAGGTAATGTAGTAGGTCTTAAGGTGTTTAATATTCTTTATAACTGATGTGTGGTGAATTGATTGCGCTTATGTGGTGTTTTGCAGCTCAGAAGTGAGTTGAGGAATATTGGTGCTATTGATCATTTCAGCAAAACCTGAGCGGTAAGGGATATGTGTAAGAGACGTAGGGATTCTGTGTTGCATCGATTTTGATGAAAAATTGTTTTATAGGATAGCATTGGATGATTGGGATTGAAATTGTGAAACTGGCATTGTGGTTTTAAATTGTGTTTTTGTGCAGGAGGGTTAGGATAGAAAGTATCGTTATGTTGTCAAAATTTCGTATATCAAACCCTAAATCTTAGAATCCCAAAAATTGACTGTATTTGAAATCAAATTAAAGTTTGCTAGAAGAAATGAGTGAAAAGTTACATATAGGTCTTTAGGAGCACTGAAATTGTAACTCAGTTTCTGAGATCGTATTTATTGATTTTCTTGGTTTTCTAAACACCTACAAGTAGTAATGTCATAATTATACGTAAATAAAATATTTTGAATACTGTAATCTAAACTGAGTATATTTGCCAATTTTTTATTCTTGGACTGCTATTTTTTCTGATTTTATACATTTATGGACGACTGAAGATTTAATTTATTGAATTGATTTCTAGAAATTGTTCCTACTATTTATAAACTGTTTTGAGACTGTTTGGCCCTATAAAGAATTTCGGGTATATCATGCTGACTGACTGCTACTGTTACTGTACTGTTTGCTGATTAATCTTGATCACGTCATCAGTTGTCTCAGTTGTCACTTGAGCAGTGCTCATTAAGGACACCACTGTGACTATAGTCATATGTCTTACTATTACTATTTCTCCCTTCTTGGGATAATGTTATGGCATGATTTCTATTAGGTGTTGCCTGGTCTCCACTGTATTGTTTTACTAAACTGAACTACTATTTTGTTATTGAATGAGATTTAATGAAACTGCTGATTATATTGTTTATTTAAAACTATTTACCACATTGATACTAAACTTAACGGCTGAACTGTTTTGTAAATAAAAAGTGTAGGACACGAGGACTACTCGGTGCTAGGAAGACTACCGAAGATCTTCACAGTACAGTTCGTGCTTTCTGGATTGGAAATCCAGCAATGACCTGTATGAAGTTTATCTCCGCGTCCCCAGATGGAGATAAGGATGGTGGGTACAGAAGTGCTCATTTAATTGATCTTCTACGCTGTGGAAAAAAGAATAAAATTCAATATAATGCCAAAGAGCAGTGGAAGAAAAAGCCGTCAGTCACGCCGGGATCGATGGCTCCGCGTCTCGCACTAGGATTAAAGGAGCTTTATGAAAGATTCCAGCTTATCTCTGGAAAAAGTGTCCTTGGCTAGGTGCCGACAGCAAGAATGTTATGATTGGTACCGGCACCAATAAAGTAGTTGCTGAGTATCAAAAGAGATTGAGGAAAAAAGGCAAAAGAAACGTCAAGTTGAAAACTGATTTAAAAAACGAATAGTGTACGATTGTAGGGGGAAACAAGTTAACCAATTGGAAGATGACACTCGCCGTCAAAAATGATACTAAAAAATTAGCGGTCCCCATTGGAAGATTACTTTATATATTAGTTATAGATTTTGAAATGAATTTTATAGGATATATATTAGATATTTGTAAAATTAATAAATAATAAAAAATTACTCAAATTGTTTTTATAAAATTATATTTCATTAGTAAATGTTTAATTCTATTTAAAAAAATAATAATCCATTTACAGATGCCCAGTGTAGTTGCATCCAAATGCAACCTAAATCGATGGAAATTAAGTTGGCAGACGAGATAATAGGAAAAAGTCAAACTGTTGTTAGCTGCTTGCAAGTAGAAGATGACTATGAAGAAGCCTTTTTTTTTTCTCACACTGACTGACAGACACTAGATATGCAGGTTTCAAATAAAGAAATAATATTTATATTTATATTTATGTGTGTGTCGATCCACTTATAAATGTTTAAAATTAATTTAATTTTATATTTTTATATTTTTTTATATAATTTATAATTTTTTAATAGAATTGTCAAAATTTATAAACTGTTAACGTAGATAGTGCATGCAAAATATCTAACTATTTGTTCAATAATAATCAAATTTCAATCATTATTATATATTAAAAAAAGATGCTATTTTGAATCAGAATGATAAAGATATTTGATCAATTTTAAAATTTATGTGTATGATGGATACAAATAGTTTGTTAAATCTAATAGTTAATTTATAAAATATTAATTTTCCATGATGTTATAAAAATGTGCAAAATAATTTTGTTTTGTTTTACTCATTAAGGTTTCATTTATTTTGTGAAAATCGGTTGTTAACAATTTTTTTTTGGAAAATATTTGCGGTTTTTGAAAAATTGAAACTTTTTATTGTTTCAATGAGTTTGAAAATTATTTTATTATTTGGTTGTTTTTTAATATAAAATTGTTTACAATAATATTAACGTATCTATTAGGACATTAATTTAAAAATAGTTATATTTTAAAAACAATATTTAATAAAAAATTAGAATTGAAATATAATTTTTTTATCGCAATGAATAATATTTTCTTATTACGCCATTGTTAAATAATGATAAAATTTCTTTCATTAGTATATACTTAAAGGATACTACTTTTACTAAAACGATAAGTATATTGAATTGATTTGAAACATTATGTGTAAAACAAATACAGATAAAATATTAAATCTAACCATCGATTTATAAAATTTTCAATTATACATGAAATTATTAAACATATATAAAAGAAATTAATTTTATATCAATGTAGCTTGATCCTTTTTTACTAAAAACTAATAATTTTTATTTTTTTTTTCGTCCACCCTTTTTGTCCTCCAACCTTTTTACTAGAAAACCCAATTTAGAGAAAAATAAAGATAAGTTTTATTGTTGGTCTTCCACTTATTTTTCAAGTTCTCTTTTTTTTTCTTAATTAGATAAAACCGGTGATGATTTCGAAGTAAAAGACATCGAACGTCGAACAACATACAAAATTTTATTTCTGCATGCATGTGCAATGAAATTTTATGAATTGATTTTTTATGGATGATATTAAGTATGAAATCCTAAAACAAGAGGAAACCATAATGAATCATAATAATCCAAGTCATCAACGTTTAACTTGTGATCTTTTCATACATATTGTTGTGTCATTATATGAAAACGCGTTTCTACAAAATATTCCCAAATCATATCAAATTTTTTCTTATTTTTTCCCTTTCTATCTTTCTTTCTTATATATTTGATTGATTCAAGTATCTAAACACAAAATACTTGACTGATTTAAACATTAAAATGATCTCAAAATTACTTCCTCTTTGGTCAAAAGCCTTAAATGAGCTAAGTTACTGTTTCGATCTCTCACTGTGAGAGTTCCCAACGTCACATATATCCTCCCGAGTCACATAAGCCTAAATTTTCCATATGAATCAATTAAGTGTTAACATAAAGAGAGATTGAAAATATGAATGATCAAAAATGACACAAGTAAAAAAATGAAGGATTAAAATGACTTTCTAATTATAGTTCGAGATTAAAAAAGTCATTAAATGTACAATGGATCATGACTTGTAATTGAATGATTAGACATTCGGTGCATGCTGTATGGTGTTTATTTAGTCATGGGTAATTGTCTTAATGTTTCAATCATTCGTAAGCGTGATATTCTGAATCAACTGAGTTGATATGTTGGATTAAGTGGCAATAAGTTTCAACTGGGGCGGGCAACTTTTTGACTAATGTGGTATAATCTTATCAAATCTCTCAAGGCCTTTAGTTTTTTTCTGGCTGCTGTTTAACTTCTTCCAATCAGTGCAAGTTCATATTAAGCATGTAATTACTATAAAATTTCAATCACCAAATAGAACTCGAGAAAATAATTATTGTTTTATCTGCTGCTTGTGAGACAGATTAAACACTTGTTTGGATTCAAACGCCACACATTCATTTTAAAATCAAGGGCAACGCGTTGAAGATCATTCTCATCGTGTTGCACTTTGGGTGATGTAGTTCGGACCCTCATTCGTACAATATAAAATTTATCTACATCAGTAGGATTTCTTTTTTTTCAATTTTTCCTTTTTTTTTCTTAAAAGCCTTTCTTAATTTGTTAAGTTTTTTATTTGTAAGTTTCAAATTATTTATTTTACTTTTGAATTTTTCGATTTAAAAGTTTTCAAATGATTTATTCATTTAATATAATAAATAAATTTTCATAATTATGTATTTATCAATTAATTACAATGTTTAAATAAACATATAGAATAATATGTCACTATAGACACATCATATCATTTTATCTGAAGCCTTCAGGTATTGTGTTTATATTTAATTCGTGTCAAAAAATAAATTGATTTCCAAGTGATATGATTATTATGTTTTAATATTATACTAAAATTTAACTCACACTCTGCCTCGATGTTATTATTATCAAATATAAAAATAAAACATATTTTTTTCAAAACTTTAAAATTACTGTTGCAAAAATGATTGTATCATGTTTAGAATTTGTTAGCAATAATACCTGATGAAGTACAAATAAGA
Source organism: Heritiera littoralis (assembly GCA_031772115.1). Lineage (NCBI taxonomy): Eukaryota > Viridiplantae > Streptophyta > Magnoliopsida > Malvales > Malvaceae > Heritiera > Heritiera littoralis. The sequence continues at coordinate 1,829,230 of JAPDPK010000053.1, read as the reverse complement.
AAATCTAAAATAAAAATAGATTAAAGGGTCTAACCAAAAAAGTTAAAGAGTTAAAATAAATAAATTAAAGGGAATAATTGAGAAAAAAAGTTAAATCAAAATAGATTAGAAGGTTTAATGAAAAGAATTGATGAATTAAAATAAATTAAATTTAAGGATATAACGGACAAGAAAAATTAAAAATAAAAATCGCTTAAAGACTGTAACTAAAAAATAAAATTTAAAAATAAATCAGTTCGCATAAGTGAAAAAATTGGTCAAAGGTTTTAATTAAAAGCAAAAAGTTGAAAGGCTAGACACAAATTTGAGGATTTAATTGAAAAAATTGAAGAGAAAATTACAAAGCTTAAATATAAAAATAAGTTGAAGAAAAAAACATTAGAGAATGATAATGTCAATCTCACATTTAAATAAGTTAAAAGATTTAAGTAAAAAAAGATCATTTCACGTTAATTTTTTTTAAAACAATATTCGATTCGATATAAATTGAAAAAAAAAAGTCAAATTTGAGGGTTTAATAAAAAAATTGGAGAGCTAAAAATAAGATAATAGATTTAAATGGTAAAATATAAGTCAGAAGACTTAAATTAAAAAAAAATCAAAAGTTGAATAAAAAAATTACACTGCTTGTCAAAAGGAAAATAAAATACTGAACCTTTTGAGACGCGATACGTGGCATGTGCTAGGAGACAAAATATCGAACATTGATGTCGAACTGAAACGTCAAGCTTGTAAAGAAAGAGATTATAAAAGAAAGAGATAAAAAAAAGAAAGAGAAAAGAAAGAATGAAAGAAGGAATTGTATTTCTGATGATACATTACAAGAAGGTTAAAGGCCTTTATATAGGTAATAAAACATGACAATAAAGGAAATACAAGCAGGAAATAAAATCGTAATTAAGTCCTAAAATCAATCATAATCAATTAGTCAACTATAATCAATTAGTCTAAGGTAACTATAATATTACAATTGATTGTAACATTAATTGTAATATTACGTTTACATTATCGTAATCAATTAGTCAATTGTAATCAATTAATCTAAGTCAACTGTAATATTACAAGATTGTAACATTAATTGTAATATTACGTTAACATCCCCCCACAAACTCAAGGTGGTAATGTGGAAGCCAACTTGAGTTTGGAAACTTGTGCAAGAAATTGTCCAGGTGGATGTGCTTTGGTGAAGATATCTGCTTTCTGATCTGTGGTAGTGACAGGAACAAGCCGTAGAGTTTGGCTAAGCAAATGATGACGAACAAAGTGACAATCAATCTCGATATGTTTAGTACGCTCATGAAAGACATCATTATGAGCTATTTGAATAACACTTTGATTATCACAATGGATTGGAGTACCGAAACGATGAGAAACACCCATGTCTTGAAGAAGCCATTGTAACCATAGGAGTTCAGATGTTGCATCTGCAAGAGCTCGATACTCAGCCTCAGTACTGGAGCGAGAGACAACAGTTTGTTTCTTACTACGCCAAGAGATAAGTGACGAACCAAGAAAGAAACAATAACCAGTGGTAGAACGACGATCAGTAGGATCCCCTGCCCAATCAGCATCACAATAACATTGCAAATCCAATGATGAGCTAGAAGGAAAATGCAGTCCATGAAACATAGTACCCTTTACATATCTCAGGATACGAAGAACAGCAGCAAAATGAGTAGAACGTGGAGCTGAAAGAAACTGACTGACCAAGTGAACAGCATAAGCAATATCTGGGCGAGTAACCGTCAGATAAACAAGACTACCCACTAAAGTACGATACAAAGTCGGGTCTGGGAGAAGACTACCATCAGAAGGAGAAAGCTTGATGTTCTGTTCTAGTGGTGAAGAGGAAATCTTACTATCTGTCAATCCTGCTTTGGCAATAAGATCAGAAGCATACTTTGTTTGTGATAAGTGTAAGCCCGTAGAATCAGAGGTAACCTCAATACCCAAACTCAAAGAACCAAGATCCTTCATCTCAAACTGGGAATGGAGAAAAGTCTTGAGATCTCGAATACCATCACTATCATCACCTGTAATAATCATGTCATCCACATAAAGTAAAAGAAGGGTGGTACCTTGGCTAGTTTTTCGAGTAAAAAGAGCAGAATCATAGGCACTGGATGTAAAACCCAACTGAGCAATAGTGGTACTAAATTTTGAAAACCAAGCTCTAGGGGCTTGCTTAAGACCATACAATGCTCGTCGAAGACGACAAACCTTGTTAGACGGTACAGAAGAACCAGGAGGTGGCTTCATGTAAACTTCCTCAATAAGATCACCATTTAGAAATGCATTCTTAACATCCATTTGATATGTTGGCCATTTTCTAGATGTAGCAACAGCTAAGAGGGAGCGAACAGATGTGAGACGAGCGACTGGAGCAAAAGTCTCTTCATAATCAATGCCATATTCTTGAGTAAATCCCCGAGCAACAAGGCGTGCTTTGTAACGTTCCACTGAGCCATCAGACCGAGTCTTGATCTTGTAAACCCACTTACAATCAATGACTGACTTATCAGGTTGTCGATCAACAATGTCCCAAGTATGTGTTTTCTCAAGAGCTTGTAACTCTTCTGCCATTGCTTGCTGCCACATAGGATTAGAAGCTGCCTCACGAAAATTACGAGGTTCATGTAATGTGGCTAAGGCATAATAACAATGAAAATCACGAAGTTGAGTATTTGGTTCCCTTACTCTAGTGGAGCGACGAAGAGGAGGAGGTACATATGAGGAAGGCACGGATGTATCAGCAGGAGCCTCGATCAAATCAAAAGTTGAGGGAGACAAGGAAGATTGGTCACTGTTTGAGCTAAAAATACCTGCAAGATTCTCGTCAGCTAGTGAAATATCAAAAGATAGGTCTGTGAAAACCTGTGGAGAAGAAGATTGGGATGGCAATGCGGAAACACTAGTAAATGGCTTATGCTCCCAAAAGACCACATGACGCGAGACACGAAGACGCTTAGAAATTGGATCATAACACCTATAGCCTTTATGTTCTATACCGTACCCTAGAAAACAACATAAACGAGCTCGAGGTTCAAGTTTAGTTCTTTCATGATCAGGAAGTAGAACAAAACAAGCACATCCAAAAACTTTAAGAGAATGATAGTCAGGGGTCTTATTGTATAGACACTCAAAAGGAGTTCGCATGCCTAGCTGGTGTAGGAACTCTGTTGATAGTGTAAACAGCAGTAAGAGCAGCTTCGCCCCAGAATTGTTCAGGAAGAGAGGATGAAACAAGAAGGGCACGAACAGTGTCTAGGATATGACGGTGTTTCCTTTCAGCTCTACCATTTTGTTGTGAAGTGTGTGCACAAGATCGATGAGAAAGAGTTCCATCATTCTTTAACAATTTACTGAACTCAATTGATGTATATTCACCAGCATTGTCAGACCTAAAAACTTTTATCTTGCGAGAAAACTGAGTTTGTATCATATTATTGAATTCATTGAAAATTGACAAGAGTTCAGATCGTTGTTTGAATAAATAAATCCAAGTATATCGTGAAAAGTCATCAATAAAAATAACAAAATAACATGAACCTCCCATAGTTGATGTTGGAGCTGGACCCCAAATGTCAGAATGGACTAAATCAAATGGTGAAGAAGAAGAAGATTCACTTTTATTGAATGGTAATGCACTTTGTTTTCCAAGTTGACAAGATAAACAATCAAAAATGTCCTGAGAAACTTTACCTAAAACACCAGTAGAAGATAGCGATTTTATTCGAGAAATAGATGCATGACCTAACCTAGAGTGCCATAACTCTAAAGAAGCTGGAATAGGTGTTTGAGATGTAGCAGCGGTGATCAAGTTTTGTGGAACTTTCAGGCTTTCAAGTTCAAACAGTGTTCCAACCTTACGCCCTGTCCCAACTTTCTGACCTGTTCGAGGATCCTGCACAATACAACCATATTGTTTTGAAAAATGTAAGTCAAGACCGAGATCACAGAGTTGGCCAACAGAAAGCAAGTTAAAGGCAAGGTTAGGAACAAGATAAGTATTAGGTATACAAAGAGTGGAAGTTTCAACATTACCAATGTGGGCGGCTTTCAAGGTGGAACCATTAGCAGTTGTAATGATGGAATTATTAGAGATAGGCATTGTATTCTTAAATAAAGAAGGATCAGCAGTTATATGGTTTCCACAAGCAGTATCTAACAACCAAGTGTTACCTGATGTAGCAGCAGACATGGCAGTAGTGTGATTTTGAGACATTACTTGATTGATCAGAGCCTGAAGGTCATCAGTTGAGATTGTAAGTTTGTTAGAAGAAGATTCAGAGGTAATAGACTCAGTGTTGGTTGCTGCAGCAGCCTTGGTGCTTGGAGAACCATCAAGACGTGTTCCATTGGCATGAAATGTAGCCTTGCATTTTTCAACAGGATGATTAGTCCTACCACATCGCAAACAAGGCATTGCCGAAAAAGATTTGGAGTCAGAAATTCGTGCTCCATTAGAATGAAATATTGCTTTACAATGGGCAACAAGATGATTGCTTCGTCCGCATCAAAAACAAGGCGGAGTGCGTTGTTTAGGAGTTGCAGCAACAACAGTGTCTGTTTGATGAGTACGAGTCATAGCTAACCGAGTTTCTTCAGAAATCAACTCTGTAAGTGCATTATCCATAGTCGGTAGAGGGTGTCGACGCAAAAGTGAAGACCTAGTATTCTCAAAATCATCTCGAAGAGCCATGAGAAATTGAATAAGTCGAAGTTGATTCCGATAATCAATAAAAATATCTCGATCATTTTTGAACTTTGGCTCAGAATTCTCAAGCATATCCCATAAATGTTGCATTTTGGAATGAAATTCATCAATTGACTGACCAGATTCTTGGCGAAAATGAGACAAAGTGATCATAAGATGGTATTGATGAGAAAGAGTAGTAGAATTGTACCGTGTTGCAATGAAATCCCAAGCTTCCTTAGCAAGATCAAAGCGTCCAAAATGTACATTGATAGAGGGAACAGTAGTGTTGGTGAACCATGTAAGGATCCGATGGTTCTTACTTTCCCATTCTTCAAGTCGATCTGCGTACTTCTCATCAGATTCTTCTATTTGTTTGATCGGTGCCTTACGTTCTCCAGTGACAACAAGCCATAGTTTCATCCCCTTTAAATAACTGCGCATAGCTGAAGCCCATCGATTGTAGTTATGCCCATCAAGAATGACTGAGATTGGTTACGTGGTTTCTCTTTGAGTACTTATCATCTTTTCTAGATGATTGGGTTTTGAAAAATTGGAAAGAAACGAGTTATCCCAAGATGATTCACCTTCGGGATAAATAAAAAATTTGCTCTGATACCATGTAAAGAAAGAGATTATAAAAGAAAGAGATAAAGAAAAGAAAGAATGAAAGAATGAAAGAAGAAATTGTATTTCTGATGATACATTACAAGAAGGTTAAAGGCCTTTATATAGGCAATAGAACATGACAATAAAGAAAATACAATCAGGAAATAAAATCGTAATTAAGTCCTAAAATCAATCATAATCAATTAGTCAACAATAATCAATTAGTCTAAGGTAACTATAATATTACAATTGATTGTAACATTAATTGTAATATTACGTTTACATTATCGTAATCAATTAGTCAACTGTAATCAATTAATCTAAGTCAACTGTAATATTACAATTGATTGTAACATTAATTGTAATATTACGTTAACAAAACTGAAATTGATGTAAAACTAAAAAATGGAATAGTGTACTATTGTAGAGGGAAAAAAAGTTAACTAATTGGAAGATGACACTCGTCATCACAATGGAGCTCAAAAATTAACCGTGCCTATTGGAAGATTACTTTATGTATTAGTTATAGATTTGAAATGAAATTTATAGTATATATTTGATATTTGTAAAATTAATAAATAATAAAAAATTACTCACATTATTTTTATCAAATTATATTTCATTAGTAAATGTTTAATTTTATTTAAAAAATAATAATCCATTTACAAATGCCCAGTGTAGTTCATCCAATTGCAACCTAAATTAATGGAAATTAAGTTGGTAGATAAGATAACAGGAAAAAAATCTAACTCTTGTTAGCCGCTTGCAAGAAGAAGAAGAGTATGAAGAAGCCTTTCTTCTTTTTACAGAGACTGACAGACACTAGGTATGCTGGTTTCAAATAGAGAAATAACATATATATATATATATATATATATATATATATATTATATATATATATATGTGTTGATCCACGTACAAATGTTCAAAACTAATTTAGTTTCACACTTTCATATTTTTTTATATAATTTATATTTTTGTAATACAACCTTTAATATTTTTATTCTGTTAACGTCACAATTATTCAATTGGGGCTTATCTGCATGTTTTTCGTACTAAGACTAAATTATGATTGCTAAAGACCTATTTTTTAGTAGTGTTATTTTTTCATCCACAAAATAATAATTTTTATCTTTTCACTTTTAGATTTAATTCTTTTTATTATTTTATTAAAAATATATATTTTTATTAATCATTTTATTTTTTTAATTTCATCAAAATGGATGACACCACTCAGTCAAACTAATTCACGGTCATATGCAGGCGATATTTTTTTCTTCTAGTTTTTTCTCTTTCTCTGCTCCAATGTCCGGTCATCTTCATGTATCTGTTCATCATCTTTTTTCCACTGCTTGCCGTACTTTTTTTGGGAAATTTTGTATATTATATAATTTTTTTTCTCTTTTTTTTGTTCGTTTATAATTGTTTTTTTTTCTCACTTTCATATATGTTTGAATTTTTATTTCGTTGTGGGTCCCACTCTCACCTTCGTCCATAATTCTTGCCAGACTTCGTTTTGATATGGCTTTTCATTTCTTCTTATTGCGTAGCCATCAGGTGCCCCTGTATTCACGCTTACCGTACACTAAGACCCCATCATCATCAAAGAGAAAAAAGAAGCAGAAAACAACTGATGAAGACACACCCTCATCTTCTTCTTCCTCCACTTCTACTTTTTCTTCTATTTAGAGAGGAATGCGCCCTCTGCTTTGCAAGGCAACTTCGTGGAAGCTCCAGTCATGAGGAAATTTAAAGCAATTGAGCTGATTGATTTTCATGATACAATTTTTGGTCATCTACTTTTTTTTTTAATTTTTTAATTTCTTGCTTATTCCTTTTGTTCTTTTTTTTTTAAATAGTTGATGCAATTAGAGTTAGCAAAATTGATTTGAGTTTGAGAATTTTGTTCAACTCATTTGAATTTAAAATTGACTTAATCTGATTTTGTCATAAATAATCAGCAAATCAAATTTATTCAACCAGAATTTAAATGATCTAAGTTTGCATTAACTTAAATTTAAAATAATTCAAATATGAGTCATTCAAAAAAACTAACTCGAAATGACAAAAATTATATTAGCTTGACTTTTTAATGAGAAGAGAATTGACCTCTGTCTTTGCAAGGCAACTTCGTGGAAGCTCAAGTCATGAGGAAATTTAAAGCAATTGAGCTAATTGATTTTCATGATACAATTTTTGGTCAGCTACCTTTTTTTAATTTTTTATTTCATTTTATTCCTTTTGTTCTTTTTTTTTTTTAATAGTTGATGCAATTAGAGTTAGCAACATTGATTTTTTTTTTTTTGTTCTAAAGCAACATTGATTTGAGTTTGAGAATTTTGTTCAACTCATTTGAATTTAAATTTGATTTACACTGATTTTTGTCATAAAAAATCAACAAATCAAATTTATTCAACCAGAATTTAAACGATCTAAATTTGTATTAACTTAAATAAAATAATTCGAATCTGATTCATACAAAAAAAGTAACCCGAAATGATCAAAATTATATTAGTTTGATTTTCTAATGAGAAGAGAATTGACCTCTGTCTTTGCAAGGCAACTTCGTGGAAGCTCAAGTCATGAGGAAATTTAAAGCAATTGCGCTGATTGACTTTCATGATACAATTTTTGGTCATCTCCTTTTTTTTATTCTTTTATTTCTTGTTTATTCCTTTTGTTTTTTTTTAAATAGTTGATGCAATTAGAGTTAGCAAAATTGATGTGAGTTTGAGAAGTTTGTTCAACTCATTTGAATTTAAATTTGATTTAATTTGATTTTTGTCATAAAAAAATCAACAAATCAAATTTATTCAACCAGAATTTAAACAATCTAAGTTTGTATTAACTTAAATTTAAAATAATTCAAATCTGTTTCATTCAAAAAAACTAACTCGAAGTAACCAAAATTATATTAGTTTGATTTTTTAATGAGTAGAGAATTGACCTCTGTTTTTGCAAGGCAATTTCGTGGAAGCTCAAGTCATGAGGAAATTTAAAGCAATTGAGCTAATTGATTTTCATGATAAAATTTTTGGTCACCTACTTTTTTTTAATTTTTTTTATTTCTTGTTAATTCTTTTGTTCCTTGTTTATTCTTTTTTAATTGTATTAAAGTTTGAGAATTTTGTTCAATTCATTTGAATTTAAATTTGATTTAATCTGATTTTTGTCAAAAAAATTCAACAAATCAAATTTATTCAACCTAAATTTAAAATATCTAAATTCGTATTCACTTAAACTTAAAATAATTTAACTCTGATTCATTCAAAAAACTAACTTGAAATGACCAAAATTATATTAGTGAGATTTTTTAATTCAAAAATTCGAAGAAAAAAGTTATCAGATTGGAATCCTCCTACCAAATAATAATAAAATCCAAATTCTAAATTACTGTACAATATGTTAATTCCTTTGGGCTGTCCATAGTTAATGAGTTATGGGGGGACATCAAACAGAAATTGTTGCCAAAGAAAAATCGACAAAGCCAGCACTTTGTTTTTAAACAGCACTAGATTGGTAGCATCCAATCTATCCATACTAGCTAGCTACGCCACATCTTTAATCTTCAAATCTCTTTTCTTCTTTTCAACTTTATCTAGGAAATTCGTTTCAACATGGTTGAATACGATCAAAGTAATTCTAAAGGCAGGATTCTTCTATGTCGGTTATTAGTGCAATTCTAAAGTTTAATCAACCGACTTTGCTCCCGCCGGAATTAAAGGAACAAAGTACTGATGAACAGAAAAAAAAAAAACAGAGTACTGAACCAAAATTAAGCACATGGTAGGTCCGTTTGACGTCTGCCATACTATACGAAGTTCACATGGGTTGATGTCTATCATGTCAGAAAGTGTTAGGAAATTATGAATCATGAATTGATACGGTGTTGGTGCCACAAAGCATGATTAAAGTAAATGTCAGTCTTTTTTGACTTTTTTGGCGTAACATTATTATTGTTAGCAGTTGCAGTTTAAATGCTAGCTGTTTTCAGACTGGCTTTTCCATTTAGGTAAGCTTCTACCCGGAGTCTATGACACTGCCTGGAAGCAGGCTTTATAGTTCACTGGCTGCCTAAGATCAGTTTGCTAAGAAGCATGGCAATGTCTAAAATCCAAAAAAAATTTTAAAAAGTCTTTTTTTTACAATTTCAGTATGGAAGCGGTAAGTCTTTGATTTTAGCAAGAGACTGGAAACCTGTATTAGACATTAAAATACACGATATGATCAAAATTTACATATGGAATCAGGTAAAACCATGGGAATATTACAACATTCTTGGTTTTGGATTTGTGACAATGGAGTGCATAAACACAGAGCATAACTAAGCTTGAATCACGATTCCATCTAAAGCGAATCCGCAGGTCGTTCGAAATCTCAACAACTACCCACTTGCTCTCAAAGCCACGTAGTTTATTGGAGAGATCTGAGAAAATTTTATTATTAAAAAACTCGTCAACCGTTAACCGTTGAAGAAAAAACGTTATTAATCATTTCAGCTTGCGGACTCTGAAAAAGGCACTTAAGAGAGGGACTGTTGGAATAATACCCAGATTATGACACACTATAGAGAACGCTACCAGCTGAGCCCATGTATGGGGATGGAGTTGACACGGGACGATGTCCTTATATCTAAGAAATGCTTCGCCAAACTCCGGAAGAGGGAAGCGAAAACCGAAAGACAAAGAAGCCCTATGAACGGCCACACCGTTTCTAACCAAGTCGGGCGTAACCTCCCTTTGCACTAGAAGTCTATAGCTATAACCCGAGGGAAGAGGGAAACAAGTCCTAATATCCTCTAAATCAGCATTTGTCAAAGAACACACGAGACCACCCGTTTTAAGTGTCTTACCCCGGGCGTAGCAAAGACATGGCAAAAAGGTAAAAACTACCTGGCGACAGACTCTACAGGCGACAGACCCAATAAGCGACAGACCTTTTGGGCAACAGACCTTTTTGGGTGACAGACCCAATAAGCGACAGACCTTTTTGGCGATAGAACCTGTGAGCGATAGACCCTTTGCGGCGACAGACCTACTGAGTAAGACACTCACGAGAGACCTAAAAACTATACGCGAAAGACTAAGCACCTGCGAGAGACTTAAATCTAGTGCGAAAGGTGGTAAATAAGGCGACAGATGTATACTTACTGTCACCAAGGTGAGCGAGAGACTCCTGGCGTGAGAGCGAAAGATTGTTCGGCGACAGACTCTTAGGCGGGAAAGCTGAAAATGGGCGACAGACGACTGTTCAGAGGTTTTCGTGCGGTCTCTCGTCGGGTCCCAGCGGTTTATATAGCCGCGACAAGGAATGCCAAATGTCGCGCCTGATCGCGTCTCTCGCAAAAATGGAGCTGTTTCACCTGCAAAAAATACCAGAAGAAATCACAAAAAAACAAAGGAGACTATTCACATTGGGCTAAAGCCCAAAAACACATATTTATACTCTTTTGGTTGAAGAAATCCAACAAGAGAGTGGAGAGCAATTGATATGGCAAAGTCCACCTACGTGGGGCCCGGCCCAAAGACGTCAGAAATCACCACGTGGCAGGGAATCACCGAGCCACGTGGTCCTCGGCGATAGAAGGCAAAGCTGCATCACACCTGTCGCTGGACGACAGACTTCAAGCCTGTCGCCTACAATCATAACGCGACACATGGTGTGCATTACACCTGCGCCAAGCAAAGACTTCCAGTCTGTCGCATGCAGTCGTAGGGCGACACGTGGCGCGCACTACACCTGTCGCCGAGCGACAGACTTTCAGTCCGTCGCCTGCAGTCATAACGTTGAGGGCTGATTTTTATGCATTTAAATATTGAAGATTTAATTTTATTTTGTGATAAATATTAAAGTCATATTTGACTATTAAAGTTTGTAAGTTTAATCAACCGACTTTGATCCTGCTGTAGCAATGAGCAAAAGAAACAGAGTACTGAACCAAAATTAATCACATGGTGGGTCTGTTTGATGTCTGCCATTCTAGACCAAGTTCACATGGGTTGATATCTATCATGTCAGAAAGTGGTAAGGAAATTCTGAATCATGAATTGATATGGTGTTGGTGCCACAGGGCCTGATCATGAATTGATATGAACAAGCATCAAATTTCTCACAATTTAAGAATAGAAGGAAATAGATATGAAAATTACCTGATATTTCCTTGCCGACAGACCCAGCTAAAAAGAAGCAAATTCCCTTGCCAACAGTAGAGCTATGCCAGGAGAATTACCCAGAAGGAAGAGGGAAGGTATGAACTTTGCAAGGCAACTTCGTGGAAGCTCAAGTCATGAGGAAATTTAAAGCAATTGTAACTGATTGATTTTCATGATACAATTTTTGGTCATGTACTTTTTTTTAAAGCATGGCAATGTCTAAAATCCAAAAAAAAAAAAAAATTAAAAAGTCTTTTTTTTACAATTTCAGCACGGAAGTGGTAAGTCTTTGATTTCACCAAGAGACTGGAAACCTGTATTAGGCATTAAAATACACCATATGATCAGAATTTACATATGGAATCAGGTAAAACCATGGGAATATTACAACATTCTTGGTTTTGGATTTGTGACAGTGGAGTGCATAAACACAGAGCATAACTAAGCTTGAATTACATTTCATCTTCAACATCGTCACTAGTAACAATCTTATGAATCTTAAGTTGAGCAATTGGTTTTACTTGCTTTCTTGGAGCTTGATTTGGATCTATTGTACGTTTGTCTGAGAAGATATTTTCAACCAGACCCTAAAGAATGACTTCAAAAGGACTTGAGAGATCTACAGTAATTCTCAATTATTAAGTAGCGTTTAAGTAGCTGAGTAGATCCACATTAGTTCCCATTCCCTCCTGCCTCTGAGTTTTCATTCATTGTTCTTTCTTCAAATTCTCATCTTTCTCCAGTGCAAAAAATTTCAACTTCTCTTTTCTTTTACCTCAAAAAAAAAAGAAAAAAAAAACGCTTCTGAAGTTATTTCCTTTGATTTCCAATCTCCTTCTGTATTAACTAAAAAAGAGAAAAAAAAAAAACAAAGCTACCATTCTTTTACTTATTATTGTTATGAATTTTAAATTAAATTATTAGTGAGGGCACTACAGATAGTCCAATCGATTGTAAATAAGTTATAAAATGATATGAAAAATCAGTATTTTGGGATGTGACATATCAACTGTGTACATAATAATTACCCTTTATATAAAGTAAATTTTTTAAGAATTATTATCATATAAATTGTCAGTAAAATTTTTTTAACTCAGTTAGTGAAGTTAAGAAACTCGTTGATAGTGTATAAGATAATAAGTATATAAGATAATAATCCATTTAATAATTACAACTTTAAAAATGAGAAAATAAAAAACGAATAATATCATATTTTCAAATCTCAAGTATAAGCAGGGCTTTATTATTATTTATTATTTTAAAGTGTTTTCTTAAAATATTTTATTTTGAGTTTAATTTTTAAATATAAAAAAAAAGAGTTACGAACATTAGTTTAACAGACATTTCAACGATGACTCAAGGGAAGAATTTTTAATTTGTTGTACCGTTAAATTGATAGTTTACAGTCCATAAAAGTGTTGCTTAAGCAGTCGAGCAGTTCCGTTAATTCTCATTCCCTCCTGCTCTGCAGTCCTGCCTTTGAGTTTTCATTCATCGTTCATTGTTCTGTCTTCAACTTTTCATCTCTTCAGTTCAGACGATTAATTTCTACATCTCTTTTCATTTAACTCCAAGGAAAACCTAAAAGAAAAAAGGCTGCTTCTTTGTTTGCTTTTCTTGAATTGCTACTTTTTCCCTTTCTTTTACCTCAAAAAAAAAAACGCCGCTTCTTTGTTTGCTTTTCTTTAATTGCTACTTTTTCCCTTTCTTTTACCTCAAAAAAAAAAAAACTGCTTTCAATTTTTGTTGCTTATTATTGAGTTTTCTTCCTGATTTTCACGTAAAAAAGTTCAAAAAAAATGTACTCTGTTTTTGCTCTTAGTTGGTTTTTATTTTCAATTTTTTAACTAGAAAAAAACCTTCTCTTAGTTTTTCTTTCACTTCCCTTCGAATTTTTATTTTACCTCCAAAGAAAAAGGAAAAAGGAAGAAGCTGCTCCTTAATCATCTGGTGTTGGTATCTCTACGGAGTGCATTGCAGCTCAATCTAAGGTATGTTTGGAGACTAAATTTACTCTCTAAAATTAAGATTATACTTGTTTTTTCTTTGTGTATATACACTGTCTTTTACTTGTCAAATTTACGAAATCTGCATTTCCACATTGAGAGAGAGCAAGTAATTCGACAAACATATTTCATTGTTGAATGTAGTGCATGCTAAGATCGGATCTAGCCCTTTGACAGGCAACCCAAAGTCGGGAAAGAAATTTACTGTATCTTACAAGAACAAGAAATAAAAACTTTCAAATTTTGAAACTGCCCATTACGATCCGTTCTGTTCAATGTTAATTTTATCCTTAAAATATTAAAAATATTTTATATTTTATTTTCCTGTACCATTTTTTTGTTTATTTTTTCTTTTGAAGTGTCCCAAAACTTTGTTGTTTTAACAATTAATTCCATTACATGTTTGGTTTGGCGGAATTGTGATTCCGTTCCCGCTGTTTTCCGTTGATTGGTTCAAAAATTGAACCCAGAAACATCATTTTGTGGAATCATATTTCAAGCACTTTGAGGAATCCCAACATGAGATGTCATTTGTTTTTCTGAGCAATGAGGAAAATTAACTAACCTTTTGGTGTCCAGCTTTTCTTCAACAATTTGAGAATTTACAGCAAAGTCTGCGTTAGTTCTCATCTCTTCTTTCTTTTTGGCTCTCTTAGGCCGTTTTCTTTATAGATTTTTTTTTTAAAGAAGTTTTGTTTTGAAAATTTTCAGCTAAAACAATAGTTAAAATAGAAATCACAACAAAAAGATTTTGAGTTTGTCTAAAGTGTATTTGGACGAAGGATTTCAAAAGAAAAATTCATTTCCATCGAGATTTTTAAAAGTTCAAAATTAAATTTTTTTATTTGGCAAAAAATTCACTTAAAGGGGAGATTTTTCAAAATTCTTTCAAAATTTTTAATTTTTTTACACATGAGCCACTATTGATATAAAACTAAAAAGGAAAGATATTATTTTAATTAAATATAATATATATTTTTATATTATTAATAATATCTATGTATTTTTATAAATCTAATGATACCCATATGATATTTTTTTATAATTATTTTTTTATTTCATCAAATTCTAGTATTTTTAATTTTTTTTGAAAAATATTTATTCAAACAAAATGATTATAAATGTTAGTATTCTAAATTGATGTATTTTGAAATACTTCAAAATTTCAAAACTCTATGTCCAAATACAATTTTAAGGTGTGTTTGGATAAAGGATTTTCAGGAGAGAATTTATTTTAATCAGGATGTTTAAAAGTTTAAAATGTAAATTCCTTTTTTGGCAAAAATTTTTGAAGAATTTTAATATTTAGGAGAGATTTCAAAAGAAAAATTGAGATGCATAAATTTCTTCTTGAAAATCCACATAAAAATGTGGTTTTTCCAAATTTCTTTCATTCTTCCCTACTCTATTAGACATAGCCTATCATTAAATATAAAGTTAAAAACAAAAACACATTATTTTATTGAAATTTAATACATATATTTTTATTTTATTAATAATATTTACACATTTTTACAAATATAATGATATTCATATTACATATTTTATTTGATATTTTTTTAATATATAATGTTATTATTTTTTTTTATAATTAATTTTTTATTTAATCAAATTCAAGTATTCAAAAACTTTTTCTAAAAATTATTTACCTAAACAAATCAATTATAAATGCTAGCATCTTAAAATGATAAATTTTAAAATAACTTCATTTAAAATACTTCAAATTTCAAATTTTTTCACTCAAACGCACTTTTAAAGTTCTAAAAAAATTGAGAAAACTTTTCAAAAGAAAAAAAGAAGAAGTGTACATAACCAAAAACATAGTAGCATGGAAGAGAGGTTGGTGAAGAATTTAATATTTTATTATTTTAAAAAATAAAATATTTTTATACTAATATTAATATAAATATATTTATTAACAAAATAATATTATTTTTGAATTTAAAAATGTTTCGAGCAACTCGAATCAATCCTTAAGGTTTGAAACGAAAATATTAAAATATTTTATATATTATTTTCTCTGCTATTTTTTATTTTTTATGTCCCAAAACTAATTTTTAATAATAATAAATAAAATAAAATATGTATCATTATTTTAATTTTGTTTAACATTATATTGGATAATTATTCAAATTATAAATTACATTAACGTGAAAAGAGCTTGTCTTAAACCCAAGTTAAATAAGGACAAACAAAATAAAGGAAGAAAGTAATACTGCAATGTTTTTAAATGTATTATAATATTAAATTTGAATAAAAAATTACTAGATAAAATATTATTTTCTCCAGTTGAACCACGTCACGGTGTCAGGTTCAAGTTGGAAAATCCTCAATATTTGACCAGAGTCGAATCAGGCTGCTGGGCTTGAAAGACAATAAAGTTCTTAGACAAATCTACTAGTTGCTAACAATTTTTCTCCCTTTTCTTTTTTGCAGTGATTTCCCTGAACCAGGAAAGTGCATTTGGTTCTTAGACATTGCAAAGATCTTCATCTTATTAAACAGTAGGTTTTAACTTTCCAGAGAGTAAAACAATGTTCATTTTCTTCAAAATTAAATGTTCACTTTTCTTTCTACACTTTAAGCACAATTTTTTTTCTATCCATTTGCTAGGTATAAGCAGAATTCATGTCTAGGCTTCAAATTGTGACATTCCTTACTGAAGCCTTTAATTCGGCTGTTTCTAATGCCCTGGGAACGCTAATGGTGAAGCCAATAGAGTATGTGCTGAAGCTAGTACGACGTCATTTTCGTTACTTATTTTGTCTGGAAAAGATTGTTGAAGAGCTCCAGAAGCAGAAAAAGAATTTGACCAAAGAACAAACTCGAGTGCAGGAAGATGTTGAAAAGGCTAAAAGGCATATTCAAACTCTAGAAATCGAGGAGGATGTTGAGAAGTGGCTGACAGATGCAGAAAATATCTTGAAAGAAGCAGAGAGTTTGGAACAAAGAATTGGAGAAAATAAGAGATGCTTCCGTTGGTGTTCAAATTGGAGCTGGCGATATGATTTAAGTAAGAAGATAGAGCAATTGACACTAGCTATCAAAGAACTTGTCGAGTCTTCTAAATTTGAAAGAGTCGGTCACCCTGCTGCTCTTCCAAGCATAGAATTCTTGAGTTCTAAGGATCTCATTGCTTCTGAATCTTCAACTTCTGCTTTCAATCAGATCATGGAGGCATTGACGAGTGATAAAGTCAATATGATCGGAGTATGGGGGATGGGAGGGGTGGGGAAAACCACCTTAGTGACTGAAGTGGGCAATAAAGTCAAAGACTTTAAACTTTTTCATCGAGTTATAAAAGTTGTTGTGTCCCAAGCTCCTGATGTTGGAAAAATTCAAGACAGTATTAAAGATTCCTTAAAGTTTAGATTTGAAAGCACGACTCAAGAAGGAAAAGCAAGGGAATTATGGGTCAAATTGAAAAAGGAAGAAAAGGTCCTCATAATCCTTGATGATCTGTGGAACAAGCTAAACCTGCTGGAGATAGGCATTCCAGTAGGTGAAAATCACAAGGGTTGTACAATTATTTTGACAACACGCCGTAGGCAAGTATGCGAAGACATGGAAAGTCAAGTTACGGTTCCACTTGGGACTTTGGTTGAAGATGAAGCATGGACTTTATTCAAAATGAAAGCAGGTCTTGACAATGCTTCTCCAAACATTATTGGTGTGGCTAAGGATGTTGCAAAAGAGTGTGGTGGCCTGCCTATAGCTATTGTTACATTAGCAAGGGCTTTAAGAAGTCGAGATCTTAATGGATGGAAATTAGCACGCCATAAACTTGAACGGTCCAGATATATGGATATTGAGCGCGTTCCAAAAGAGGATCAGAATGCGTATCTCTGTCTTGAGATGAGTTACAAGTACTTGGAGAGAGAGCCGACTAAGAAGTGCTTCTTACTATGCGCTTTATATCCAGAAGATTACTCAATTCATGTGGAAGACTTGGTGAGATATGCTTGGGCTTTGAGGTTATATGAAGAAGCTGGCTCAATTAAAGAAGTGAGATGGGAAGTGTATGAAGCAATTAACAACCTCAAAGATTCTTGTTTGTTATTAGAAGGTGATGATGATGAAAGGTACGATCCCAAAAAATTAGAGTTAAGACATCTTAGTCGTTACTCCTCCTGTCGACTCCTAAAAGAAAAAGAAATTTGTTTTCTAATTTAGATTATTATTCAAGTTTTTCATTTCTTGAAACATATATGTATGTACATAGAATAAACTATTCCGTCACCGATAATTTTTTTTTCTGTTTTTAAAGGCTTTTTTTTCTTTTATTTTTTACATATAATAGTACATTAGACATTAAGCTTTAGGCCTTCTTAACATATTACTTGATCACCCAGTTTGCTTATTGCATCATTAAATTTGGAGTTATTGCTATGGTTCTCAGAATTTTTTTTTATTGAAATGGTGATTTATTAGTATCTCTCTTGTTATTTGTTCTCATATATTATCTCTTTTTTATTAGTTTTTTTTTTTTTTACTTTTCATTTTGTGAAAATTATTTTCTATGAACATTTTGCGTTGGCCTTAGCAGGAATATAAAGTTGCATGACGTTGTTCGTGATGTTGCCCTGTGGATCGCATCCAAAGAAGACAATGGTCTTGTGACAAAATCAGGGGCTGCGTCAGAGAATGAAAGCTCTAAACAAAAGCTTGAGATTCTGTTAGTTGATGAATATTATAGTAAAACGCCAATTGAACGTTTTGAAGGGATGCCAGAACTGAAAGTGTTGAGTGTTAGGAAGAGGTTATCTAAGTCATACAACGATCGCAATAGTTTCTTTTCGTTGAATGCTCTTGAATCCCTAACGAACCTTCGAGCTCTACATCTAGAAGGTTTCGAGCAGCTAGAGCAGCTAGAGGGTATCTCAGCCTTAGCAAAGTTAACGAAACTCGAGATTCTCAGTTTACATGGTTGGAAATTCCATGAATCAATAGACAACCTAGGGGAATTGAAAAATCTAAGAGTGCTGGATATCTGCGATTGTGATTTTTTGTTGGGAGATCCCCCTGGCTTGATTCGAAGGTTAGTCAAAGTAGAGGAGCTATACCTTTTTGGTTCAACTATCAAAATATTCGTACATGGTGCTTTCCTTTTGGAGCTAAATTTGTTGCCCAGATTGGCCTCACTATTTTTGGAGGTATCTTCTCCAGGTTTTCCAAAAGACTTTGTGTTTCCTAAATTAGAGAGATATAGTATATCAATAAACGCAGATTGGCTGGAAGATTGGGATGAGCCGACATATTGCAATGAAATCCCACCAAATTCGTTGATGATTTCAAAAGAATTACCGTTAAATGTGATTTCGGAGTTAGTTTGGAATGTAGAGATTCTTTTTGTGTCCAAAATCAAGGTGAAGGATATCAAATTCTTGACTGATACAACACCACCAGGGAAGTTGTCAGTTGCTACGATTTTGCAAAATCTAAAAAGTGTGATCGTTGGCGTTTGTGAGAACCTGGAAGTGATATTTCATATGAAGAGGGTAGGAAATCAGGCATTATTGCTTTCAAATTTAAAAGTCTTGGCTTTAATGGGTTTGCCTAATTTGGAGTACATATGGAAAATGCCCACCCAATGTATAAGCCTTCGAAGTTTGGAGGATGTACAAATAGAAGTTTGTGGCAAACTGAAATCTCTCTTCTCATTTTCTCTTGCTCACAGTCTGGAATGCTTAAGAAAACTTAAGATAGATGGTTGTGGTGAATTGAAGCAAATAGTGGGAGAATCAGAAGGTGATGAACAAGAAATATCACCAAACATGAATCCTAACAAACCTCTGTGCTTGCCAAAATTAAAATCTCTGGAGATAGAGAATTGTGGTAGTTTGGAATATATTTTTCCAAATTTTATGGCACCAGAAGGGCTCCCGCAACTACAAAAGTTTTCATTAAAGGATCTCTCTCGATTAAAACATGTATGCAGACCAGCAAAGCAAAGAGAGGAAAATGGCATTCTTCTGCCTCAACTACAGCTTTTGCCATCTTTGACGGATTTAACATTGCACGACTGCCCAGAATTGACTGATGCTGCAATTCATTCAGAACCTATGCGGGCTTCTTTACGGGTATTTCTTTCGCCGCTTTTCTCTTCTGTATTTTTGATCATTACACATAAATACTTGGTCCTTTAATACATTTTCAAATAATAAATTTGTACATATAAATACAAATGTTTTTAAAATACGAGTAAATAATTTTTTCAAAAACATTTCTCAGCTAAACTTCCACACTCTCACTTACCTTTTCCAATTTCATCAAATAAGTAATTTTCTATCTTTATTTTCTTAATTAACAATATTTCTTCTTTTAAAATATTTTTTGACCTATTATATAATATATCTTTAAATCAGTAGCATTTATTTTATTGTTTGCTTTTCATAAATCTATTTTATTCTCTTTTTTATTTTTCCGATTTGATCTACTCCAAGTTTCTTTTTTTTATTTATTCAAATTTTCGTGATTTTATTTAGGCTTTAGTTGAGTTAGCATTTTAAAAAATTGGAATTCTATAATTTTAATTCAGATGAAGTGTAAAGTATAAGAAATTGGAATTCTATAATTTTAATTTATATGCAATTTTGAGTATTAACTTATTATATCTTCTGCCATTTTTAATTATGTTATTAATTATGATCAGGATGTTCAGTTATCTCAATTGATCCAAACGGGATTTGTTGTCAATGCAAAAAAATTTTATCTCGGTGGAATTGGGGACAGCAATCTCATTCCGGAGGTATATCCAGAGGGACTAAACGAATTAAGTGTCCTCGAACTTCATTCTTGCAAATCTCTTGAATACCTGGTTGATACAACAAAAGAGCATGTGCCAAATAGTGCGTTCAGTAATTTGGTGGAATTATCCTTAGGACAAATGGGTGGTTTGAAAACGTTGTGCAACGGGCAGTTTCCAAAGGGATTCCTACAAAATCTAAAAGAGCTGACAGTTTCAGGTTGTGATCAGTTGCAAGAGGTATTTCAAATTGATGAAGAAAATCAAGCACAACTACAACTGCTCTCAAATTTAGAGCATTTGGAGCTAAAATGGTTACCAGAATTGAGATGGATATTGAAAGGGCCAGCCCATTTTTTCAGCCTTCGAAGTCTGAAAGTTGTAAAAATATGTAACTGCAAGAGGTTGAAGTCCGTCTTCTCACCTTCTCTTATTCAAAGCCTCCTACAGTTAGAAGAACTCCGGGTAGAAAGCTGTGATGAATTGACAACTCTTCTTACAGAGCTAGAAAGTGATGGTGAAACAGAATCAAACAGTCATCTGCATCCTCTGTGCTTGCCAAGATTGACAACTCTGATGATCTCCAACTGTCGAAGACTAGAATATGTTTTTCCAATCACTTTGGCTCAAGGTCTTCCACAATTAGAAAAACTCGAGGTAAGAGGCTGTGATGATTTGAGAACTGTTTTTACAGAGCAGGAAAGTGATGGTGAAACAGAATCAAACAGTCATCCGCATCCTCTGTGCTTGCCAAGATTGACAACTTTGATGATCTCCAAATGTCAGAGACTAGAATATGTTCTTCCAATCAGTTTGGCTCAAGGTCTTCAACACTTAGAAAAACTCGAGGTAAAAGGCTGTGATGGACTGAAAACTTTTTTCACAGAGCAGGAAAGTGGTGGTGAAACAGAATCAAACAGTCATCCGCATCCTCTGTGCTTGCCAAGATTGACAACTTTGATGATCTCCAAATGTCAAAGACTAGAATATGTTCTTCCAATCAGTTTGGCTCAAGGTCTTCCACAATTAGAAAAACTCGAGGTAAAAGGCTGTGATGGACTGAAAACTTTTTTCACAGAGCAGGAAAGTGATGGTGAAACAGAATCAAACAGTCATCCGCATCCTCTGTGCTTGCCAAGATTGACAACTTTGATGATCTCCAAATGTCAAAGACTAGAATATGTTCTTCCAATCAGTTTGGCTCAAGGTCTTCCACAATTAGAAAAACTAGAAATAAATGGCCGTGAACGTGAGGAATCGCGTAGACAGTCAAACAGTAATCTTCATTCTCAATTAAAGCAAGTCTTTGGTGTGGCAAAACAACATGATGGAGTAGAACATTGGATAAAGCTCCCTCGTCTAAAACACTTGCAACTTTATTATTTAACAAATTTGAGCAGTTTTGGTCCAGAAAATTATTTTTTCAAGGCGCCAGCTTTGGAAAAATTATCCGTTTCTGAATGCCCGCAATTGATGAAATTTACCATTCAACATGAAGTTAACAAGTGGGTTGACTTACAGGTAACTCTTTTTCTCTTTCTTCATGTTTTATTTTTAAAATAATTTTTGTTACACATGCATTGAACATGGATGATTAAACAAGTAAATTAAGGTCAGAATTACAATTTTGAAATTAATAAGTCTTTGGAATATTATTAGGTAACATTAAAGTACAAAGACGTGAAACAAATATGTGTGTATATATATTTATATATATATTATTATCCAGTATTGTCCGTAAAATTTTTAAACACTATAAGTGTGGTTAATATGATAGCATATATTCTTTTAAAAAATATTAAAAAATAAAAAAATAAAGTGAGGTATGTGTCACCAATTCATTATTTTAATTTCGCTTGTAGAGTTTAATATATATATATATATATATATATATGTGTGTGTGTGTGTGTGTATGCAAGCAGATGATCTTTTCAGAAATGAGCTTTTACTTTATTTTTTAAAATCACTTTGATTTAACATACATTCGGCGGAAATTATATATCTAGATCCACAATTTTCTTTCACCTAAAATCTTGTCTAAAAATTAATATTTATGTAATGCTATTAACAATTTTAAAATAATTTCAATTGTCTATAATTATAGACTGCAAGCCATCACAAAATGTTGCATCACACCATGATTAATGTCCATCTCATATATTTCATAAATATCACTCCTCTAATACTTAAAGTTTAAACTTAATATTTCTTCAAAAAAAAAAAGTTTAAACTTTAACATCTCTACACTCAAAATTTTAAATTCTAACCATTGGATTATTGGATGAAAAGAATTTAAGTGCATGTTTGGTGCATGGGATAAGTATAAGATAGGATAAAATAATATTGTGGATATGATAAGATTAGATGATAACATCCTATCTTATGTTTGGTGTGTACAAGGATTAAGCATAAGATAGGATGATTTTTTATCCTTTACCATGTTTGTTATGTGCAAGATTAAAATTAGGATAGAATGATATTTTTTTATTGGACAAAATTTAAGGATAAAATAAGAAATTCATTAATAAAAAATTTTTGAAACATATCCTTTTGCTTAAATGAATAACAAACATAGGATAGGATGATAATCATCCTATCTTTTAAATAATCCCATGTGTCAAACATGCACTAAGGATACTAATTTAGATAATCTCAATAATTTCCTACAATGATAAAACGTAACTTGGGATTTAATAATTTATATGGAAAAATTTTCAAATATAAAATTAGCAAGTAACCCAAAGAATATGTACGTAAATGAATTTGAAATTTGATATATTTGAAATTTCTAATAGCAATGCACACATGGACATTTCTCTTTGAATAATTCACCTGTACTAATTATTTATTAGTATAATTGAAAACAGTTCATTACTAACAATACAAAAATTAGCTACTAAACTTTTAATTCAAAAAATTTTAAATATTGAACTTAAGGTCTAAGAAGTGTCTGGTATATACTAATGAAATTAAATAATATTGGGCATATTTGTTATTATTAAGCCTTTTGCGAAAATGAGATATGATTTTATAAGTACAGGAATGCTAACGGCAGTTATTTTTACTGTTACATTTCAACACTCTGTTTTATTGAGCCATATTACTTCTTAGATTTACGTGAATATCAATTACCTACTATTATAGGTTACTTGAAAAATATTTTTAGCATCCACATACTTTAGCTTTTTACTTCTCACATGAATAATCTATCTTCACGTAAAATTAAGAAGTGACGCGTCGTAATAAGATGGAGAATATTATAATGTGACTGTAAAAGTGAGTACCACTAACATTCTCCTTTTAAGTATTTGCAATAATAAAAGTTAAAACGATAATATAATTAAATAACATATTTTTTTCCTTAAAAAAAAAATGACTGATACATTAAGCAACTTTTAATGACTTAATATTTTGGCTAAATTAAACTCAAGTCTTGTTAACCAAGCAAGTGTTTTTCACATGAAACTAATAATATCTTTTCAATGGGAAGTTTCCGTTGTTCATATTTACAGAAAAGCAAACATGAGTGCCAATTTTGTGGCTAATCTTGCACAGACCAGTAGGATAGATACCATGATCATTAGAAATCCTCCTCAAGGTATATCTGGTTTGCTACATAATGATTGTAATGGAATTGGTTGTAATAGACTAATTCTAGAGCAATAAAATTCAATACTTATTAGCACAAAAAAATATTCTTCCTTGGTATAATAATAACAAGAAGAAGAAGAAGAAGACAAATAATAATAATAATAATAATAATAATAATAATAATAATAATAATAATAAGAAGAAGAAGAAGAAGAAGAAGAAGAAGAAGAAGTAAAATTTTGAAAAAAAAATCTTTTTATGTAAAATAAAAATGAAAAACATATTAAAAAAAATAAAAAAATAAAAACGGAGAAAGGAGTCAATAAGAGAGTAGGGGAAAAAAAAGAAGAAAGAGGGATGTTGATTTGCCCTTAGGTCAGCCAAATTGAAGTTTGGTAAAAAGAACGATGGAGGTGAAATGAAAATGACAAATAACTATTAAGGACAATAACCTAAAAATGTATTAATAAAATATTTTCTTGTATATTTTTATATTATTTAACATATAAATTCTAATAAATTTGATTCAATCAAAACTTTGACGCATATTATTTCATATTAAAACTGATAATATATTTAATGGTACTTTATTAGATTATTTATTGACTTAATTTTGTGTTTTTTATATTATTATATATTTCCATTTTTTTTGTTGTATTTATATTTATAATGCTATAACTATTTGATTTCACATGTAATATATCATATATAAAATTATTTTGTGCAATTAATTACATTCTATAAATATATTTATTTATGTATTTATTCAATTTTTTATTATCTAATTATTTGTTTTTTTTTTGTTACAAGGGAAATATTTGATTATTGGAGGTAGGAAAATATTTGTTTGTTTCTTCATTATGTAATTATATAAATTTAATTATCACTTTAAAGAAATACATAATTAAAAACTTTATAATAAAAAAGTAGCAAAATGAAAATAATCCCAATATAAATTTAATTATCACTTTAAACAAATACATATTTAAATCTTGCCTAAATCCAGCCGAACCTAAAGCCCTCTAATAATGTTGTCTCAATGGATCTCTAACCGATTCTCCCATTCTACCCCCCCCCCCCCCCCCCCCCCCCCCCCCCCCCCAATGAACCCAAAAAAAAAAGAGGTGAAGTACGGTTTTAGGAGCCCAATATAATAAAGCATGTGTGGAGTAAAGCGACAAGAGATTTGAAGAAATTTTGAAAAAACAATCTTTGTAATTGTCTTTTTTTTTTATTGGATCTTTGTAATTGTCTTAAACTTTGAAAATTTCCTTTTCTCTTTTAATAAGTAGAATTTGAATTTTAAAATTTTGAATATTTTGATTGAAATTAATTTTTCTCTTAAAATATTTTATTCAAAACGGCCTTTGGGCCCTTTAAGTTTTCTGACCCATTTATTAAAAAAATAAAAAATAAATAAAAAAATACGTGTCATTATCCTAACTTCGCGTGTGGAGTTAAAAAATTCAACTGACAGTATATAGGATAATTTTCCTATATTATATACCCATCTACTTATTTTGTATAAAAATTAAAAATTAAAAGTATCCACCAAATGGAGCTTGCGTGTTTTGATTTGGTCCGATAATGTGATTTGAATTTGTATTCAAATAAACCACAAAAAGAAACATAGTGATTAAGATTATAATTCAAATAAACATTTGAGGATAAAAAATTTAATTTATTAAAAAAACTTATCAATTAAGGAAGTTTAACGTAGGAAACAAATTAAAATTGGTTACTGTTTAATTAGTTTAATAAGAATAAAATATTCAAAAAAATAAAATTAAAAATAAAATAGTAATTTTAATAAATTTTCAAGTGTGTATATGTTGTCATTATTTATATTTGCTGTTATATATATAAGTACATATATTG
The DNA here is from genome assembly GCA_031772115.1 of Heritiera littoralis. Classification (NCBI taxonomy): domain Eukaryota; kingdom Viridiplantae; phylum Streptophyta; class Magnoliopsida; order Malvales; family Malvaceae; genus Heritiera; species Heritiera littoralis. The sequence goes on along the minus strand of JAPDPK010000053.1, from coordinate 1,803,553 downwards.
ATTGATATTGATATTGGTACATGTTAATTTGATTAGTTAGATGATTATTGAATTGTGTCTTGAATTTCATTTCTCTCAATTCTAATTTAAAATAATAACTCTTTTCATAAATCGCCTTTAATTATGGTGGAAAATGGAGGCAATTTCTGCTTGCAGTGATAATATCCTTCTGAAACCTCACAACAAGCTATTTAAAATATATATTGATTTTTAGTATAAACTAAAATTAAATAAATACATATTGTTTATTAATTAAATAATATCTTTGATAAGGATTATGATGGTTGGACACCCGTAATGTTGTTGATTAATCTTTATAATTTAATTTTCTTTGGTTGTAGTTTTAGATTTTTTTTCTAAAGTAAATGAGATTAGTTATTGTTTTTCTTATATGTTTTTTCGGGTCTTTATTAAGTTGAAAAGCAAAGATGTTCGCATAATTATATATATTATATATATTCATTTAAAGAAATTCACTTTTGCTTAATAAGTTATAATGTATGTTTGAATTATTCATTTTTCCCCTTACGGCACCGAATCACACCCATGAAAACAGGCATCCAGGTGTTTCTGTGATCACCTATGACGTTTTAAGTTACTAACACTCTTTTGAGTTCCAGAGTATTTTGTTATGAACTACGTACTTTATTATTGTATTTGAATAGTAGTACTATTTTTACTTTTATTACATATATTCAAATATATATTATTTTATCTAGTCTTGTGATTTAAGCAATTAATGATTTTTTGATTTTTGTTTATGTGATGAATTATTATCAGGGGGTTCGATTATCCGCTTTCAAAGAGTTTTTACGGAATGCAAATAATCTTACTCTGAAAAGAATTATGGATCTTCAGAAAAATCTAATTCCAGATGTAGCTGTAGATCTACAAGGATTAACTTCCCTTAGCCTTGAAGATTGCGAGGATCTTGAATGCTTGGCAAATACAGCTGATGAAGAGCATGTACCAACTAGTGAAGTGTTCAGTAATTTGGGGTACTTAAGAATGAAAAACATGATTGGTTTGAAAGTGTTGTGGAACGGTCAGCCTTCAAGGGGTTTCCTGCAAAATCTCAAAACCTTGAGAGTTGAAAGGTGTGAAAAGTTGGAAGAGATATTCGGAATTGATGAGCTTCTATGTAACACGGAACAAAATCAACCACCGCTACTCTCAAATTTGGACTCTTTGGAGATAGAGTCAGCGCCAGAATTGAGATGGATAGTAAAAGGCCCCACCCAGTATGTCAGCCTCCGAAGTCTGAGGGATGTGTTAATATGGAAATGCAACAAATTGGAATCTCTTTTCTCATCCTCCCTTATTCCAAGCTTGAGTCTGCTGGAAAGCCTCAATGTAAGTGACTGTGATGAATTGAAAACGGTTTTCACGGAGGATGAAACAGAATCAAACACGCTATGCCTGCCAAACTTTAAAAATTTGTGGATAACTAACTGCCCAACGCTAGAATATGTGTTGGCAAACTTGAGCAGTGTTACTGACTGTCCAAAAAATTGTTTTATCAATGCACCAGCTTTAAACACATTACAAGTTTCTGGCTGTCCTCGATTGTCCAACTTTACCTTCCAACAACACAAACAGTCAAAGGTACTCCTTTTTTTCTCTCTCTGTCTCTCTCTCTTTTTTTTTTGGTTAGATGATACTATTCCATATGTGTCCTTGATGGTCACATTTTATACATTCTTTTGGAATATAAGAATATAAAAAATCAAATATTTGAATATACATTATTAATTGGTATAGAAAAGAATATCAAGGAGTAACTTGCTCTTGCTTTTACATAGGATTTTAAAGAATGTATAGATGAAGCCGAGTTATGCAACAACCAACTGAGAGAAAGATCACCAAATATGATTTGTTTTGATCAACTATTTCTGCCTTCAACTGGAGATAACTTCATGTCAAATATATGGAAAGTGGAACTGAATGATCTGGTTTGGCTGCGATGTATATGGAAGGGTCCCACCCAAATTGCAGTAACCAACCTTAAAGAATTGTATGTCAACAATTGCAATAGATTGACATATGTCTTCCCAGCAATGCTTGTTCGAAACCTGCGGAACTTGTGGACTCTAAAAATACGGTGTTGTGAGAAGCTAGAGCAAATAATTGTGAATGATGACACGTCCGCATCATCATCACAAGGTCATGACGAAGATGAGACGGGTGCAAAAAATAAGAAGGAAATGTTGATCTTCCCTAAACTAGAAAAACTGTTTCTTAAAGAGTTGCCAAGCCTCTTGAGTTTCAGTCCTGTGGGTTATCATTTAATTTTTCCGTCTTTGGTTTCGTTAAAAATTCGAGGTTGTTCTCAGATGATTACAAGTTTCACTGCGGATTCAATACAATCTGTGCATGCAACAGAGGTATTTATCTATCCAACACTTGTTGCTTAAGATTTTTTACTATTTTACTGTTCTTTAATATATATATATATATATATATATATATATATGTCCATAAAAAATGTACGGATAATATAGATAATAGCATCAAAAGCTGCATGGATCATATAAAAGACTCATATATATAACATGCAGGGAAGCGTCGAAATTAACATTACAACATCTATAAGTTTTAAAATATAGTTCCCATTATTTGAGTTGGGATGAAAGATAAGTAATTAATGTACGTATAAAGATAATTGAATTCGAAATTAAAACTAAATCTACTAAAATTATAATAAAAAGTAAAAAAATATATATGATATTATATATAACATTAAAAACAGTTAAGACAGCATGTAATTTATTATTGAAATTGATACAATGGATATTATGTTGAAAAAGTAAAAACTTGTAGTATATAAAATAATTACAATCTTAAGAGGAAGAAAGTTTTTAATTCACACAAAGTATTTCATCCTTTTGGATTAGAATTAGATTATCCTCCAAGACATTCATTTAATCACTTTCAATTAATGATCTAAGATCACCAAATTCTTACGAAATGCAGTGATCTAATCAGCATGTATAAATCATCATGATTTTAATTTGAAGTGATCACCTCATATCAAACACCTCCTAAAGCTTTTAACAATGTGATGATGGTGTGCAGGGGCATGCAGGGCAACTTGCCCATGCTGGTCATTAACATTTATTTTTTTCCTATATGAAATTGAGCATTTTCCTTTTGATTTATTTATAATATTCTCAACAATTTTTAAATGATGTGAAGGCTCCCCGGCTAGTTGATGCTACTCCCTCAACACGAGGTATAAGGTGGACACGGAATAAAGAGGACGAAGTTTGGGATGAAGATGAATGGGATGAAGATGAAGAGGATGAAGTTTGGGATGAAGATGAAGGGGATGAAGTGGTTTATGCCTCATTGCCTCCATATATGGAAGAAGCAGAAGAGCTTTGATGATTGTAGTGAAAAATGTTACAAAAGCATAGAGTTGAGCGTAGGTATAGCATCATCCACCTTCCTTCTCATCTATCTTTTTGCTTCTTTTTTCAGTGAATGATTTTGTTGTATGAAAAATAGATTGCTGATATTGTGGCCACCTTCAAACTAAAGCTGAGATGTTAGTTTTATACATGGAGATGGAGCAATCAGCCAAATTTCTACGCTTTGGACTGGATAGTACAGTGAATTTGCCTCTCTCAAAGTGTGAACGAAGTCAATATCCCCGATCCTACTTCTAATACTGTCAATTTCATTATATTGCCTATACATGCCCCAAAATGTGTGTCTAGTTCTTATTGGGTCTGTTTATTGTGGGTCACCTTCCTAGTAGCTGATTCTTGGTCTTCCTACTGGGCGCAGTGTCCAAGTATAAGATTTTCAGAGTTGCTATCAGTTCGCGATGTTCTCTGGCTCGCCGATTTGGCATTCCACAGGGTGTGTTAGATTTTTCTGATTTGTCTCTATACTGTTCTTATATGTTTGGGTTTTAATCCTTGGGACTTGGTCTTCTGTTTGGGAATGGATTGGTAGATCATATAAATGTTTATTGTTTGTGGTAGCTTTGGTTCTGGTTAATCAAATGTTTCAGCATCTCCTTTGGAGTCATTCAGCATTGACGTTGTTCGATGAAAGTCCTGCATGGAAGGTTGGTACGGTTTTTTCTCTTGAAATTAATGGATCAAAGGTGCTTCTGTCCAAATTATTCTCGGGTTTGCTCTTGTGGAAGGATGTGTCGTTGGCATGCTGGGATCGAGGATGCTAATGTCAAGATGGTATGCTCTGTTGTTTTTTCGCCCTTAAGGAATTTGTGGTTGCTCTTCTCTGGTTGGGTGATTCTGTTGGAGGAGTTTGGTTTTAGTGATTTAGCATGATTTCCTCTTTATTATGATTCTTTGTCTTTTGCGACTGATTTGCTGATTGATGTTGTTTCCTCTCTTTTCTAGGGTTGTTTGGTCTCAAAGCTAAGAACATTCAATCAGTTGTTATAGTTATAGTGTTTCCTAGGTGTTTGTTGTAAAGCCCCTTGGAGTCGCGTTTTTTGTTCTATTTGTTTTGTTGTAGTAAGCTGCCATGCTTGTCAACTTTCCATTTTGGCTGAACTTTCCATTTTGGCCCATTCAATAAAACTTAGCTTTTCAATAAATAAATAAATAAATATATATACATATATACAGAGTCACTTTCATGTTTTTTTTATTCTATTATGATTGTTGCTTGAACTTTGCTTGTATTTTTGTTTTAGTGACACTAAATACATGCAATATATTGCACCAAGAGCCCATGATTTTCAAACAATTATTTTATTTTCACTCATGATTTTTAAAATTTAATTTTTAATTTTTTTAAAAAATATTTAAATCCTTCCCATTATTACAGTCAGTACTCTCTATTACACCTCAATGAAATCTGCCACTAAATTAATTAATTAATTAAACTTCATGCTATAGCACTTATTTCTTCAAAATTCACATGGTAGGTTTCAATTTTCAAACTTTTAACAATAAAATAAAATATAATAAGAAGAAGACACACATGCACACAAAATGAATAAAGAAAATTCAGTCTTCACTGTCCAAGACTTCCTAGCATCATTCAAATTGATCAATTACCATCATTACTGCTTGCCTAGTATACGATTACCCAAGTCAATTTCTTGTATGTATCAATTCTAAAATTCTTAGTTTAATGAAATGAAAGTTAATTTACATTTTCACCATCAAAATTTCTTGAATTGTTACTTCTGGTTTTTGAATTTTCATTTTTTATTTCATCATATCAAAAATTTAATATTAAGGAAATCCAAGATTATATAATCGAATGAACAACTGTTAATAACATTGAAATGACAATTACAAAAATTGAATATTGAAAGATCATAAGACTAATAAATGACAACGCAAGTTGAGTTTATGGGAAGAGCTCTCACGTTCAACTCTCACTAAACACACTTTTGGAGAGGGACGAGGAGTCTTAACTGTGACTAAGCTCCAAATAGGATTAGTCTCAGACTGTTAAAATAGATGAAAATACTTATAGTTTACACAAAAAAATGATTTTATTTTTTGATAAATGATTTTATTTTATTTTGTGTGTGTGAAAATAATAAGGAGATAAAAAATTAAAAATAAATAAATCAAAATATCAAATCAAAAAGGTCAAACCAAACTTAATCCCAAACCAGATCCAAATTTCAACCCGATCCATTTCATCCTTTTCAGTCTCTCTGATTGGCTACCATACAAAATATCTAATTATTAAATAAATAAATAAAAACAAGCTCTTTTAGCAACGTTGAGTTTAACCACCCCAACTCGTATTCGGATCTTGATCCAGATTCTTCACCATAATCCAAACTCGGATCCAGTCTTTCCTTGTTTTCGGTTATCAACAAAATGCGAACCCTAAGACTTTCTCGGATCCTCCGATCAGACTCGCCTGTGGAACGAAGCTTTTTCTCTGCTAAACAATTTGGGTAAGATTTCCTTTTTGCTGGGTTTAGTATTATGTGTTTTAGTTGTGGAAATTTTGATCAGCCCCGTAACCCGTTTGGATATTGGTTAAATAAACATTTTTCTTGATGCATTTTTTTAATTTGAAAGGCTTTGTCTCTTGAGAATTTTTTATCTGAGTTGACTGTGACTTTGGTGCTTTTGGGCATTTACATTCGTTGGGTTTTTGTTATATTTGTGTTTAATTCGTTGGAAGAAACTTTTTTGAGGGAATTCAATTAAAGCCTGCTTTTCTGAGAATGGGTTATCTTGGATTGAGCGTGAATTTGGTGCCTTTGTGTTTAATTTGCTTTTGCTGTATCATTTCTAAGATTTATTTGCTTGACTTTGATAAGACAATTCATTTGGTTTAGAGCTTTTTTAACTTTTTTTTTCTAAGAAAAAGAAAACCCCATTTTTGCTTTTTGGGATTTAGCTAAAAGCTTGTTCTTTTAAGTGTTTTTTTTATAATTGTTTCTTTTTTCCTGTAGTTGGTGGATTTTTTAATATTGTTTTGTGTGTTTAATTTTTACATTTTTTTGAAGGTTGTAGATAAATATCATTTTGAGGACAAAAAAAGAGGAGAAATGCTTGTTTGGCTGAATAAGAACCTAGAGATTACAATGAAAACGTTCTCATTTGGAAAACAATATTTCCCCAAGTAATTGCATTTTCTGCTTTTTCTTTGAATTCACTAAGTTTAATGAATTCCAATTGTAGGGGAAACTAAAGAAGTTTGAGTTCAATTGATATGTGCTGGATGTTTAGCTAACTCTACTATTATGAGCTCTTCCCTCGGCTTCTTGTTAATAGCCTTCTATTACATACTTACATAGAGGAGGACTTGGTTGGAAATAGAGGTCTAGGACTAGGGTAAGGTTGAAACATTTGCCTCAAGTTGGCTTTGAGCCTTTTCTAAATTTTATGGTTTGGGTTGTTGACAATTGATAAGATGTATATGCTACTGATTAAAACAAATTTTCTACATTACAGTGTCTTTTTGTTGACAGAAGTGCAAGAGAGAGATTTTGGGAAATGCTTCTCATTTGATAGCAGATTTAGGATAGAAATGAAGAGGGAAAAGAAATTATCAATTGTAATTTCTCTCTTACACTACTTCTGTTCATTTCTATTTAAAGAGAGAGAGAGAGAGAGAGAGAGAGAGAGGAGAGAGTGTGTGTGTGTGTGTGTGTGTGTGTGTTGTCAGGGGTTGTTATTTGAAGAGAAATGAATCAAATAATATAGTTCTGTTTGACTTTGCCAATGTATTAATTAGATTCTTTTTTGATAAATCATGGTTCAAAAACTCTCTTATTGTAAATCATGGTTTCTTTGCATACCACTTGTTCACAATCCGAACAACTAGATATTGAAATCACTTCATATAACTTCTCTCCTGCATTTTTTTTCTCTACTCTCCCAGAGTTTCAGTTATTTTTCAGCACTCCAACCATTCCTACTTGCAAATTTGCAATATAACATTGCTTCTGCAAGTTTGAAGGCAACACCAATTTGCATGTTGCAGCGCTTGGAGAATAAAAATTGCATTATTGTCCTATTTTGCTTGTGTTTATTCACTACCTTATTATTGAAATTTAACCCTAATGTTTATTAAGACTGCCTACCCTATCTATTGGGATACAGGCTCTGATGATGATGATAATTGTGATTAATGTTTATTAAGACCCATTGACATAATTATAATTACATTTTAGGATTAAATGATAATATTCAATGACTCCTTTGGTGTGTTTTTGGTGTTTTACATCCTGAATTTATTTTGTGAATTAATAGATATTTTCTTTATTTCCTAAAAGCCAACTATTTTTTCTTATTACTTTCAATATGCAGACTTTGGTTCATCAGAAGCCTATGTGATGGAAGTGGCTAATGAGTCAGCTATTAAGAAACCAAAGAGGTTGACTTCTGTTGTATGGAACCACCTTGAAAGGGTTAGGAAAGCTAACATATGTTATGCTATATGTGTTCATGGAAACAAGAGATTAAGTGGATCAAGTAATATCGGAACCACCCCTCTGAGAAATGACTTAATGCGGTGCTTGAAAAGATCTAACTATGATGTTTCCCAACTACTTGTAGCAAAGAAAAGGAAAAAAGAGAACACCCTTACCAATGCAAATATCAGTGAAGATGAGGGTCAAAGAAAGGAGGATTATATTAAGCCAACTATTGTCAAGTATGAACAGGAGTAGAGAAAGGATGAAGTTTTCAATCTTGGAAGCAGTCGGTTCGACCAAGAGAGGAGTCGGTTAGATCTTGCACACCTGATTATATTACATGGATACTCCTTAGCCATGGTTGAGCATGTTGGATTCAAGGTGTTTGTCAAGAATCTGCGGCCATTGTTTGATGTTTTGCCAAATAGCACCATCGAGATTTCTTGTATGGAAATTTATGTGAAGGAGAAGCAGAAAGTTCATGATGTGTTAAGTAAATTGCAAGGCAGAGTTAACCTTGCTGTTGAGATATGGTCTTCCCCAGAGAGGCCTAACTATTTATGCTTGGTAGCACATTATGTTAATGATGATTGGAAAGTACAAAAGAAGATTCTTAATTTTGTCACACTTAATTCTTCTCATACTGAAGACATACTTTCTAAAGTAATTATCAAGTGTCTGATGGATTGGAACATAGACTCTAAGTTGTTTGCCATGACCTTTGATGATTGTTCCATTAATGATGACATTGTGCTGAGAATAAAAGAGCATATCTCTGAAAACAAGCCACGCCTAAGCAATGTTCAATTTCTAGATGTGCGCTCAGCTGCATATGTTCTAAATTCAGTTGTTCAAGATGCCATTGATGCTCTCCCAGTAGTTATCCAAAAGATTTGAGGAAGTGTTAGATATGTTAAAAGTTCACAATCAATACTAGGGAAGTTCAATGAGATTGCCTAGCAGACTGGAATCAACAGCCAGAAGAGCTTAATTCTTTACTGTCCTATCAGGTGGAATTCAACATACATAATGCTTGAGACTGCTGTAGGATACAAGAATGTGTTCTATCACTTGCCTGAGATTGATCCTAACCTTGCTTTAAGTGATAAAGAGTGGGAATGGGCAAGTTCCATTACTGGCTATCTCAAACTATTTATTGAAATCATAACTGTCTTCTCTGGCAACAAATGTCCTACTGAGAATATATATTTTCTTGAAATTTGTCATGTTCACAGGTGCAAGAGCCCAGATACATTTCTTAGTTCATTAGCAGCAAAGATGAAAGTTAAGTTTGATAAATAGTGGAGCAAGTGCAATTTAGCTTTGGCAGTAGCAGCTATCTTAGATCCCCAATTCAAGATGAAATTGGTGCAGTACTACTATTCCTAGATTTATTGAAATTGGTGCCGTACTACTATTCCTAGATTTATGGCAGTACTGCTTTGGATCGAATTAAAGAAGTGTCTGATGGTATCAAGGAACTCTTTAATGCATACTTTATCTGCTCAACTTAGATTTATCAGGGTTCAGCTTTCCCTAGAAGTAGCTTACCTAGCAGTAGTAATGATTGTAGAGATAGGCTAAAGGGCTTTGACAAATTCCTCCATGAAACATCCCAAAATCAAAGTGCAATATCAGATTTGGAAAAATACTTAGATGAGCCAGTCTTTCCTTGTAATTGCGATTTCAATATATTGAATTGGTGGAGAATTCACACGCCAAGGTATCCAATCTTGTCCATGATGGCACGTGATGTTCTAGGAACTGCAATGTCAACTGTTGCACAGGAGTCCGCATTCAATGTTGGGGGAAAGGTGCTTGATAGTTGTCGAAGTTCACTTGCTCCTGATACTAGACAGGCTTTAATATGCACACGAGATTGGTTGCAGATGCAATTAGATGGTGCGTGCATTATTTTTTATCACTTTAGACAATCATTTCTAATTCATTATATATCTCTAACGACATGCTATGGTTATTAATTTAATAGATGCCACTACATCTTCAAGTCATTATGCTCTACCCCCTTGTGCTGAAGCCAATTGATCAATCTTCGATAAGCCTCTGTTAAATTCTTTCCTTTATATGCCTGCAAAGAATACAATTCCTAAGTTGCTAATTTTTCAAGTGCCCTTATTTTGATGGTTTTCTCATGCAAGGTACATGGATCTTATCTTAAGCCAAAAAGACGATATTTGATTGTATTGAGCACTTAGGCCTTGGTCTTGAAAATTGGATAAGCTGCTACGTTCATGTTCTTATATCGATGTGGTAGAATTGTTATTTAGTTATGGTATCTCACTGTGGCTTTGCTATCATAGTTCTTCCACTAGAGGCTTAGAATTCAATTTACATTTTAGGTTACTAGCAAGTAAATGCTTATATCTATGGCTCAATTCAAGCAACTCTCTGTTGTTGTTGATGTAGATATTTTTCATGTTCTATAAAATAGGAGTTGTATTTAGGGCTATTGTATTGTCAATTGGTTTCTTGAATCCTGGCTTTCCCTTGAGCAATAACCAGAGACGGATTTACAATGGGGTAATGGAGGGCAGTTGCTCCTTTTATGTAATTATTACGATTTCAACATAATTTTAACTTTGTTTTTACTGAAATTTAATTGCCATTTTACTTTAAATTTACAGTAAATAGTTCACTTTTAAGAAAATTTAGTTTCTTGTGAAATAATCTAGCAATGCATGTGAGTTGTGAAAATAGTTTATTGAGGATTATTTCTTTCTTCAGGAAACACGCTCACACACAAAAGAGGAGGAAGAAGACGAATGCTAAGGCCCAAAAAGACTTAAAAGATATAATTACACGAAGCCCATATTCCTCATTATTTTGAAGAATAAAGTTGTAAATTCTAGGAGCAAAATGAAGTGTTGATAGTTTGCTTTCATAATAAATAATCTTATGCTCAAGTCATGGAAAATTTTACAGTAAGATCATAAATTTTGATCTTATTATAAAGTCAATGTAAAAAAAATATGATTAAGTTTAAATTTAAAGTTATTAGATGTAAAATGTGTTAGATATATCGTAAACATTTGATAATTAACTTAAAGTTATTGTAAACAATATATGATTAAGTATAAATATAAAATTATTATGTTTAAAAACATGATAAAAGCATGCAAATGCATGACAATTAACATAAACATGTATTATAGCAAAATTATCATGTGTTTAAATCTATCAACACTATTGTTAAATTGATAATCATATTTTTACTATACTTTTAATATATTATACGTTTAATGATTCTAATTTTACTTTTAATTATATATTTTTTACGTTGATCTTATTGTACAAATTACCATCTTGACTTATTAGTATTCGATTGTGTTGCTCTCCTTTCATTTTTTTTTAATGTTCGAATTTTTTCAACAGTTAAAACTTTTATTTATATTCCAATATTATTTTGGGGTTTTTTTTTTAAATTTTTTTAGCATTAAAATTAAGAAAAATTAGTTTTATAAAAAAGTTAAAATTTTGACATTAAATACACTAAATAATTTTTTTATATTTCATAAAAATCAAAGAAAAATATGTTTTGACATTATTTATGATTGAGATTTTTCTAAAAAAAAATGAATTACATAAAAACCATTATCTAGTTATTATGAACCATAAACCTTCGAATTACAATAATAATTAACAAAAACACGACTGAAGTGCTTATGCCTTGTAAAATGAAATAAAAATAAAATAAAATGAAGTGAAGAAGTCGAGAAAAAAGGAGAAAGGGTTTTTTGTTCTTTTTCATTATATTCCTCTCCTTTTTTCCTATTTCTGATGGCTTCTTGTATAGATGTTGAATGCAGCAGACAGACACACATGAAATGCAGAGAGAAGGGGTGGGAATATGATTCTTTGGTCTACAATCTGTTAAGCACATGGCCATGGGGTCTCTTTAGTTTTGCCACACTGTTTTATTTTCTTTTATATTTATTGCAGCTTGGATCATCGGACATGTATTTGGCATAGGAATTAGGACATGGATTTGAGGGATTTATTTGTTGGCTTAATCTATTTTCCAGGTGAACATTGTATCAACTCTGCCTATGGGTTAGGCACCGTCGCATTTTCAAAAAGTGTAGCACGGGTTCTTCAATAAGATAAGTGGATTTGTTATGATTCAATCTAATTTTTTGAATTTAATTTTTTATTTAAGTCTGTAATTACATAAAATGAAGTTTAAGTTTGTTTAAATTGTTCAAATACTATTAATTTTTTTTTAAAAAAAATTTTAACAAAAAATCCAATAAATATGAAAAATAAACATAACATAGTAAGGCTCCATTTGGTTCACTTAAAATGACTTCTGAAAAGTGATTTTTGCATTTTTTGGTGTTTAGTTGATAGAAAATTAATTGGTCAATGAAAAATTAGGTAATTTTCCTGAAAATTAGGTAATTTTTTCTAAAAATCATCTTACACTTTTGAAAATAGAAAGACATTTCTCAAAAGTTAGCTATCTACATGTAGGGTTATTTATTAAGCTTGTGAGAATAATTTTATTCAAATTAGAGCTTAGATATGATTTTTTAAACTTGAATTTAATTTAACCCTACATAAAATATTATTATATTAATAAAAGTTTTTCTTATTTAATTAGATTAAAATTTTTAAATGTTAGAATATGAACATTAAACTTCAATATTATAAGTTTAAATGTTTCATTTTTTATAGTATTAATCTTAAATATTTTTATTATTTCAATAATAAATAATATTATATTATTTTAATCATAAATAATAAATACTAATTTTATAAATAATATATTTATTGTTTTAATAATTAATATTTTTAATAATTTCTTAATATTTTAATTTAAGATATAATGATTTTATAATTTTCTTACAAATATTTTTACATTAATATTTTAATAATAAATATAAAAAAATAATGCTTTTGTTATGATTTTAATAATAAAGTACTTTCAGTATAAAATATAATTATTTTAATAGTATAAATATTTTTAATATTTCAAAAATAAATATTAATAAATTATTAATATTTTATATATTTTGAAATAGTAATATTACTTTAAATATTTTAAAAATATTAATATAAGTAATAATAAATAGTTTTCTTTTAAATGTTTAATAATATAATATTTTAATATTAAATATTATTTTCAAAATATAATTATTTTTAATATTAATAAAATAATTTATAAATAATAAATAATTTTAATATTTTATTAGTTATGTTAATATCATTTAAAAGAAGAAAACAGATTTTCTAGAAAACAACCAAACAACAGAAAATCTTTTTCATTAACTCATCCAAAGAATGAAAAATCTTTAGTTTTCTAGAAAATGTAAATATTTTTTAGAAATCATTTTCCAAAAATCATTTTTAGCAAACTAAATTAAATCTAAGTTCAAATAAATTTTTTACAGAAAAACTACGATAGTATGAAAATTTAAATCAATGTCTAAAATATAGTACAAACTCAAATTATATTGCATCCAAATTAATTGAATAATGTACTAACTTCTTTACCAATAGGTTCCTTACTTAACATATTTAAAAAAAAAAAAACCTTACAAAATATACCAGCATATATTAATAAAATATCAAATTAACTAGTTATAAAAGAGAATTGTGAAAAAAATTATAATTATTAAGTTAGACCAAACTTGAATTTTAAATAGTAAACTCAAAGTCCGATCCAATTTTTTTATGGGATCACATTTATTAACTGAAGCTCATCTAATAAGCTTAAATATTATTGCTCAAATCCATACAAAAATTAGATGAATCTTTAGATTTGAACGGATAATCCAACCATTAAACAAGTTTACACCAAATTAGATTCATTTATTTTAAATATATCACATATTAAATAAAATTTTATATTAATATTTTTAAAAATATTGTTAAAAAATTAAATAAAAATATTTTTATTAATAAAAATAATGAAATAGGATTTGAACTTGAAAAGTCTTCTCTAGGTTTGAACCTAGTCAAACTAGACTTACTAAAAGTGTTTCACTTATGAACAGATCTAATTTTCTCGATCAATTTTTTTTTTGAAGTTTCTTTTTATGAAATTTGAAAATTTATTGTATTTCAATGATGTTATGCCCTTCTCAATTTTCTTTTTTTTTTTCATATAATCGTAAAAGAAAAAATTAGAAACTATTTTTAAGTGAAAGAAGGTTTGCCTTTAATTTTTCTCCTATTCATCTAATAAATTTTTGAATATGTGAAAAATTATACTCCCTTTTCACTTTTCACCCTACCTTTTGATCATGCTTTCACTTAAAACCAAATAAGAGTATTTTTTTTTCCCCTTATCAAAAGAAGTTTCAAGTTTCAACTAAACAAAAGAAAATTAAGAATAATGGCATAGGTCCATTTTGTCAACGCGCATGTATACATCTTTTCTCTCATTCATAAAAGGAATTTTCGCCGTTCATTTTTTCCAAATTGACATACGCTATTAACAATTCATTTATAATTAAACACAATTTCTAAAGTGTTATGTTTTTTCGTCTTTGGTCAACACATGAGTTTAAACACGATCTATCTCTTTTCAACTTTTTATTAAATTTGATAATGTTAGATATTACATGATGATGTGAAACATAAATGCCACAAAAAATGAAAGTGACACATGAATTTAACAAAAACTAGAAAAAATAATTTTGGTTGGCATGTCAATCGGACTTTTAACATGATAATTTTTTTGTTTTTCATTACACGAGCATTATTTGATATAATTTGAACTCAAAATATATATATGCAAATTATCAAATCTATTAAAAATTAAAATTTAGTTTGATGGTTGTACTTCTCTTTAAACTTGAAACTTAAAATTTTAAATTCATATCACGATTAAAAAAAATCTCAAAATTAATTAATAAATCACAATTTTATAACTCATATGTAAACTATTAATATTTCGACTTTCCACCTCATCCTTTTTTATTTCAACAAAAATTTACTCTATAAATTCTTATCTCAATGAACAAATTCATCACTCATCTCGTAATGAATATACAAAGGAGAATGTATAGGTAGTCATGGCATGCATGACAAAAGATTTTGGAATAATAACTGTCTTATTTTGCCCTCTAAATTCAAGGAACAAGGTATCAAAGGACAGCTTGACATTAGTGAAGTTTCCTTGTACAATAAAGTTACTTACTAATCAAGATGGTAGCAGCAATTTCGGCTAGACAAGAGGAGCACTTGTTATCATTTTGCTCCATCCTTCATTATCAAACCTGTTTTTCTTTTTCCTTTTTGGTATGAATGTATATATCATTACTGTCAATTTCTTTCCAAAAGTAATGAAATTGTTGACCTTTTTCCATGCTTCCCCTTTTCCTAAGGCTCTTTCGAGGGAGAGGAGGCGTGGGGAGTACTCCAAGGGTTATGTCCCTTATGTTGCCAACGTACACATTGCACTAGGGTGGCAAATGATCAAGGATTGGGAACTTTATTTTTGAAATAGTAAATGACACGAGAAGTTCTACGAAAATCAATTAACTGAGCAATTAAACTTGTAAATAACTAGAGTCGAGAATTAAATTTAAGTTTACACCTTGAAACTTCAATATGAGATTTCACATTCATAAGATTTTCTCATTGCTACTAGACCAAAATTTCATTGAAAGAAGAGAAAACTTAATTATGAAGGAAAAATAACAAAAAATAAAACGAGATATTACAACTTGAAAGACAGTTTTTTCTAATTATTTTAAGTATTATTAATCAACACAGAGTTAATGGTGTTTATAAACTTTACCAACAGAGTTAAAATAGTAACACATAATCCACTTTATTTATAAAAATAAAAATAATTAAAGTAAAATATGTGTCACCATTTTAATCCCACTTATAAAAGATAAAAACTCTACATATAATAATCCTCGTATTAATGTATAAATGGTTTTTATTAATTAAGCACCAGAAAATTTAAATTACAATGCCAACCCAAACAATTAATATTGTTGTGTTATTATAGTTTTTTTTTTCCTTTTTTTTTCCTCTAGCGTTCCTTAAACCTCTTTTACGTCTGGATTTCGGTGAGGTAAACGAGATAGTGAATAAACCATTAAAAAAAACCTTGAATCTCGATGATATTATGCCATTGAAAAAAATTGATGAGTCAACTTCAATCTTTTTCTTTTTTATTGATGAAAATGACATGGATAATGAGTCAAAATCCTCAAATCTTTTCTATGTTGACGCGATAGCCACTACCTAATTTGTCCACGATGATGGAGAGATAAATATAAACAAATTAATTTGACATTAATAAACACCTAAATATTACTAGTAATTCTAATCAATATCTACACAGTCTTTAAAAAATGGGTTTAAGGATTGGATTTTCATTTCTTTTATTCCAAAAATTTATCCTATTTTCAATAAGAAAGAACTAAAATAAAGAAAAAAAAGAGGAAAAAAATGAAGATATTTTTTTCTTTTTTGTGTTTTGTATGAAATATAAAATAAAAGGAACAAATATTTTGGAGTAAAATTATAAATAAAAAATTTATTTTTTCACTTTTGAAATGATTAATTTTGAAGAAAATTAAAAGATACAAATGTTGAAAAATTTACTTTTTATTTCTCTTATCAAATTTAAGGGAAAAAAAAAGGAAATGCTATTTACTTTCCACCCCATTTCCTTTTTTTTTTTATAAAAATACGTTAGAATCACAAAAGTCAGAGTGATCACTTTTAATCACGCAATGGGAGTAAAAATGTTGAAAAATTAATAAATATCATGGAGGAACAAATTTTTTAATATGAAAAACTGTCAACAAACAAACTCAACTGATAATTTTAATAAATGCTACCACATCAATAAACAATATTTTACTGAAGCCAACTAGATTCCATTTGCGTTCTTTGAGCCACACTCCAAGTCAATTACACTCGGCCTCTCTGAAATTTTTTTAGTTTTTTAACCTCCTAGCCCTTACAAACTTTAAAATAAAATGTCACACATACGTGTGTGTATATATATATATAATAAAGGGTAATTTTTCATACATCATTAGTGAAATTTTTTTACTTTACAAGCAGTATTAAAATCATGACATATGTCTTATAAAAATATTAAACAATAAAAATAAATAAAATAAAACATGTGTTAGGATCTTAATTTTGCTTGTGGAGTAAAAAAAACTCAACCGACGATGTACGGAATAATTATCCTATAAAACACTATAAAATCCTAAAGTGCCCACTGATAAAATAACTTCTAATAAATTATTAACTATTGTAATAAGACAAAGGCTAAATTAACAAGAGAAAAGCTTGAACTTTATCACTTTACCTAAATATTTTTTTGAGCTATTATCACTTTACCTAAATAAACCTTTTATACTTTTATTGAATCCAAATAAATCCTTAACCTTTAATTTATATTCAAATAAACCATTAACTTTAATTTGTACGTAAATAAAACTTTAACATAGATCAATGGTTTATTTTAAATAAAGGTTTATTGAAGTACATATCGAAAGATAAAAACTTATTTAGATACAATTGGACCTCAAAGGTTGTACTATCTGTCCAAACTTGAAAACCTATCTAATTTTTGGGCGAGCTTAGACAAAAAAATTAAGCTCCTTAAATGGGCTTGGATATGAAAATCAATGCTTGATAAATAATTGGATTGAGTTTGGATTCAATATTTCAAATCCAAGCCTATCCCACCTTGATAATTATAAATTTTTTTACTATTTTTAATATTAATGTATATTTTAATTACTTTTGATTTTTTTAATATTGTTAGCTTTAAAATGACATATATATTTTGAAATGACAAAAACTTAAGTAAGCTTTAATATTTTAATTCATATTGTAAATTTGCCTTATCACACATGATTTTCTCAAACCATTTAAAGTGTTAATGTCAAACATTAAGACCATGATTCAATTGTATATTCTTATTGGTTTTAATACTTTACAAAATGAGTTTGAATATTTTCATGAAAGTAATTTTCTCAAGACTATATTGAACACAAATTTATAAAATTACTTAATGAATTTTTAGACTATGTTTTCATTTGAGAAAGTCAAGAAAAACTCCCACAAAAATGTCAAAATGTTTTGGGTTAGATTAGGATCAAAGGCCACATCATTTCTAACTTAAAAAGTGCAGCAAATCACATTCTGGAAGCATGAGATCGATCCCCTAAGGGAAGGGATCGATCCCTTTATGGCAAAATGCCTCAGAGGAAGATCGATCCCTTTTGCAAAAAGATCGATCCCTTTATGTCAGAAAGCCTCCAATGGCTAGTTTCTGTTTTGGCTCCAACCAACATCCACAAACTATCCAAGAGACTATAAATAGAGGCTTAGAAGCTAAAGGAAGCAAGAGGAACCACTTAGCAACTCCAATACTCATTTTCCTCAAATCCTCAAGCCTCAACAACAAATCAAGAGCTACAAAGTCTTCATCTTCCATCATTCACGTATCTCTTGTATTGCTTAGCACAAATATTGTATAGGCTTTTCTTTGTGCCTAATTTCTGTAATCATTTACCTACTTAGAGGTCTTCTTTGATTACATCTCTTGTAAACCAAATCATTCTTTGTAAAAGGGGAGGTTTATCTTTAGCCTAAGAAAAAGAGGGAAGTTTCTCTTTAGCCTTAGAAAAAGAGGAAGGTTTCTCTTGAGCCTAGAAAAAGAGAGAGGTTTCTCTTGAGCCAGCAAAAAGAAGGAGTGTAACACAAATTCAAGAATAGTGAATTTGGAGAAAATCCTTGGGAGCGTCTCAAGGTAGAGGACGCAGGCAAGGTTGCCGAACCTCTATAAATCACTCACGTACAATTCTCTATCCTTACTTTCTTTACTTATTTGTAATTATATTTGTGTTTATTGTATTGAATTTATATTGTATAATTGCCTAGCTTAGAGAACTTAGAAAACACTCAAATAGGCTAGAGAATTTAGAAGAATCGAAAAACGGGCATAAGGTTAGCTAAGAACCGATTCAGCCCCCTCCGGTATAGCCTATAAGAGCCAACAATTGGTATCAGAGCTTGGGCTCGAGATTGATTTAGACTAACTTCTATCGAGCAAAACGATCATAAAAATGGCTCACTTGAATGTAGGCACACCCCTAGGAGAAGAGGGACAATCATTAGTTAGACCTCCACTCTTCAATGGTAAGAATTACTCTTATTGGAAAACTAGGATGATGTTATTTGTACAATCAAATGATTATGAGGTATGAAGAATTATAGTAAATGGTCCTAGAACTCCTATGAAGAAAGTAGATGGAAAAGATGTCCCTAAAAGTGAGGATGAGTGGGACTTAAATGATATGAGATCGACACAATTGAATGCTAAGGCTATGCACACTCTCTTTTGTGCATTAGGTCCCAATGAGTATAATAGAGTATCTCCATGTGAAAATGCTAAGCAAATATGGGATAAATTGGCCATCACACATTAAGGGACCAATCAAGTGAAAGAAACCAAAGTAGGTATGCTCACACATGATTATGAGCTTTTTAGGATGAAAGAAAATGAGTCCATGAATGAAATGTATACTAGGTTTAATGATATAATCAATGGACTTAAGGCATTAGGCAAGAGCTATTCCAATGTAGAAATGGTTAAGAAAATTTTGAATAGCTTGCCAAAATCTTGGGAGGTAAAGGTAACCGTAATAGAAGAACCTAAGGATCCTAACACCTTGTCTCTGGATGTACTTATGGGCTCCCTACTTACATATGAAATGAAATTAAAAAGAATTGAAGAGCCTTCAAAGAAAGTAAGGGTAGCACTTAAGTCTTCCACTCATGAGGTCACTGAAGATGATAGTGGTGAGAGTGCAAACGAGGAAGAAAAGGAAATGGCAATGTTTGCCAAAAGATTTAATAGGTTCATGAGAATGAAAGAGAGTGAGAATGATAGGAGACATCAAATAAGAAGGGTAATGAGAGGAGAATCAAGTAGGAAAGAAAAAGACCCCTTAGTGTGTTATGAGTGCAATGAACCGGGTTATACTAAGTTATATTGCCCCTTACTTAGGAAGGAAAAGGATAGGAAACCTAAGAAGAAAGCATTTGTGGCTGTATGGAGCAATAGTGATAGCTCCGATGAGGAAAATGTAGATGAAGAGGTAGCCTACTCATGCTTTATGGCCATTAGTGATGATGAGGCTAGTAGTAGCTCTAGTGAAAATAATGACTTTACATTTGATGAGTTACAAAATGCCTTTAATGATTTAGCAAATGAATTTCAATGCATGAACTTCAAATATAAGAAAATCATTACTAAATTAAAAATAGAAAATGAAGCCTTGACAAATGCTAAGCTAGAATTTGAAAACAAATTAGAAGAGGCTAACTTAGAGATAAATGAGTTGAATGAACAGAATACAAATTTGCATAACTCATTTACTAGGTTTTATATGGGTCAACAAAAGCTAGATCATATGTTAGAGACCCAAAGAGCTTTCTTTGACAAAGATGGGTTAGGCTATAATGAAAAACAAAAAGAAACTCATCTTAAGAATTTCCTAGTGAGCAAAAATACTATGCATGATTTATCTCTTACATGCTCACTATGCAATAGGATAGGCCATTCTTCACAAGCATGCACAAATAGAAAAACCACATTTAGAGGAAGAGTGGTTAGAAAAATGTGGGTGCCAAAGCATACAATAAATAATGATGATTTGAGTTTGAAATGGATCCCCAAAGGATAAAAAATTGTTTGCACTAACTCCCATGGATCTAAGAAAATTTGGGTACCAAAGCATGTTTGAATTTGTTTGTTGTAGGAGTGTTAGAGCATGGAGTTACAAAGAAACAATTGGGTTTGAATGCTCTACACACCTCTATGAAGACTGCTTGAGAAAGAGAAAGAGCTTAAGAATCCATCCTTGGCAAGGTTACAACAATTCTTCAAAGGATAGCTCAAGATGAATTCAACAAATCATGGCAAAGCATTCTCAAGCAAAGGAGTATTGTAAGCTTAATTTCTTATTCCTTAAAGTTTCTATTTAATTAAATTATTTGTGCTTAGATGGGAAATTTGGTTGATAATCTTTAATGCATTGTGATTGAGCAAAAGGCATGATAAATGACTGTTGAGTGTTTGATGGACAATTCTTAATGAATGAATGAAAGGCATGATTTTGAAATGATTATTGGATTTCTGCATTTTGAGCAAGTTTTATATGTGTTGATAATGTATTTACTTGCCTCAAATTTCCAAATATGTCATTTATGCAAAATACCATGTCATGAGCATTAATGAAGAAGCTGTATGTTGAAAATCAGGGCATGTTGTTTACAAGATGTATGCTTTAATGATATATGTGCTTAAAACCTATGTGAACAAGTTTGTTTTGACATATTTGTAGTTTCTAATGCTTTGGTTTGGTGAAAATATGCATAGTGCTTAAAATGACCTCCTTTGAGACCAAAAATTGCATTTATTGGTGAAAATCCTTCCAAAATTGCAAAATCTATTGTAAAATGGTTTTTCATTCATACAAGTCCAAAATCATGTTACACAGATGTTTAAACTCTTACTTAGACTTAAAATACTCAAAAACCAAGTTTTGGCACCTCAAAGGTTGAATTTTCTGTCAAAAATTACAGAAAACGTATGAGGGATCGATCCCCTTCCTATAGGGATCGATCCCCCCGGGCCAGAAAGGCCAAAAACTGCAAAAATCATATGAGGGATTGATCCCCCTCCTATAGGGATCGATCCCCCCAAAGCAGAATGCCTTCCTTGCACTATTTCAATCGAAAATTGAGAAGAACTTTTCATTGTCTTGATACCTTCTTTCTTCTCAACTTAAAATTCATTGTTTTAACTTCTTTTTGATGATCTTTACAATATGAAAATTCATTTTTCATTAATATCATGCCTCAGCTTCATCAATTTGTATCATTTCCAACAAATGGTATCACTTTCAACAATCAATATCATTTTTCTTGAGCTCACAAGTGCAAAATTAGTTTTCTCATTGAAAATGGTCATGAATTGCATAAATCTTGAAATAATCTTGAAATATAATTTCAATGAATGCTTAAACATAATTTTGAGAAATATTTCAAGAATTTATGGATATATTTGAGAATTTGATGAACTTATGTATAATGAATATTCTTCATTCCTTTTGTTCATCTTAGTCAAGCATACTTATAGGATTATGTCTCTTAGCTTGACTTATCTATTCCACACTAGGTTTCATGATAATTATACATCTAGTGTATTGATTTCAAATGTAAATTCAACAATTGGTAATAGCCATTGGCCTATAATTTGTGATGGTAAATGGATCCTAAATGTTCAAATGCATGAAACTTTATTATCCATGTACTCAAATTTTTCTTATGGCCAAATTATTAAAGAGCTTGGGCTTTAATGACAACACCAACGTTCAAAGATAAATGCAAACTTGAACATATGTACCTTGATTAATATCCATGCATTTATTATTTGAATCTTTCCTTGCTCATATTTGGTTAAGGTCTTGAATTGGAAAATGAGCATAGGATTTTTGTGCTTGAAACCATGGAAGAAAATGTGTTTGCTTGAATACCTTGATTTTTTGAATCTTCCATATGGTATAAATTTGTGAATATGAATATGGATTAATACTTTATGATAGTGTGCTAATGATTAATTGATCCATATGCATATTTGATAATGTGTGTTGTGTTCTTGCATATTTAGAATGATTATTTTCTTGACATGAACAC
Source organism: Heritiera littoralis (assembly GCA_031772115.1). NCBI lineage: Eukaryota > Viridiplantae > Streptophyta > Magnoliopsida > Malvales > Malvaceae > Heritiera > Heritiera littoralis. Next base: position 1,780,962 of record JAPDPK010000053.1, on the reverse strand, counting down.
ACTACACATAAATATTGGATTCATGCAAACTATCTAAGTCAACCATTAGTAACAATTGGTATTTAGATTGAAATAACAATTGGTATCATTGGTAACCATACTTTCAACAATTGATAAGCCAAACTAAATTAACAATTGGTATGAGCTTTAAATTGACAATTCTTCTTGTGCTCTTTAGTTTGAAATGACAAATAGAGAAGAATTCATTTAGGATATTTCTGCATGAACCTCTTATGTGCTAGAATTTGTCGTTAATTGCTATATGATTTAATTCTATGCACAATCTTACTTGAAAATGATTTATGAGCTCTTGCATATGATATGTCATCTAATTTTAGCTTATAATCATGATGTATTGCCATGCACCTTAATTGGACCTTAGAGAACAATTGATATACTTAGGTGCTTGCTTAATTTCTTACCAATTGAGAACTTATTGCAAAATTATTTATAAACAATTGGTATAGGATCATAAGTCATATTCTTTGCATGAATATTTCATACTCTTTGTGGATATTGACTTATTTATTTGTACTATGATTCCATGTACTATCATGTTTCTTGTTGGATGGAGCATATTTATTTTTTCTCACATAGCCATAATTTTAGGGGGAGCATACTTTTTATTTTTCCTTCTTTTTGCTATGACAAAAAGGGGGAGAGATATTAAGGTATTAAGGGGAAGAGATAATGGGGGAGAAAAAGTTTGAAAATCTCTTTTGGAAAATTCTCTTCAAACCATGCTTACATTAAGGGGAGCTTTATAAAATCCTGCTTTATTTGAGAGGGAGTATTTTATTAAAGAATTTTCAAAGCAAATTTACATTAAGTTTTGTCATATCAAAAAGGGGGAGATTGTTAGCTTTAAAATGATATATATATTTTGAAATGACAAAAACTTAAGTAAGCTTTAATGTTTTAATTCATATTGTAAATTTGCGTTATCACACATGATTTTCTGAAACCATTTAAAGTGTTAATGTCAAACATTAAGACCATGATTCAATTGTATATTCTTATTGGTTTTAATACTTTACAAAATGAGCTTGAATATTTTCATGAAAGTAATTTTCTCAAGACTATATTGAACACAAATTTAGAAAATTACTTAATGAATTTTTAGACTATGTTTTCATTTGAGAAAGTCAAGAAAAACTCCCACAAAAATGCCAAAATGTTTTGGGTTAGATTAGGATCAAAGGCCACATCATTTCTAACTTAAAAAGTGCAGGAAATCACATTCTGGAAGCATGGGATCGATCCCGTAAGGGAAGGGATCGATCCCTTTATGGTAGAATGCCTCGAAGGCCTAGAATGAAGCATGGGATCGATCCCTTTTGCAAAAGGATCGATCCCTTTATGTCAGAAAGCCTCCAACGGCTAGTTTCTGTGAGATACAATGGCTAGTTTCTGTGAGATACAATGGCTAGTTTCTGTTTTGGCTCCAACCAACGTCCACAACCATTCAAGGGACTATAAATAAAGGCTTAGAAGCTAAAGGAAGCAAGAGGAACCACTCAGCAACTCCAATACTCATTTTCCTCAAATCCTCAAGCCTCAACAACAAATCAAGAGCTACAAATTCTTCATCTTCCATCATTCACATATCTCTTGTATTGCTTAGCACAAATATTGTATAGGCTTTTCTTTGTGCCTAATTTCTGTAATCATTTACCTACTTAGAGGTCTTCTTTGATTACATCTCTTGTAAACCAAATCATTCCTTGTAAAAGGGGAGGTTTCTCTTTAGCCTAAGAAAAAGAGGGAGGTTTCTCTTTAACCTTAAAAAAAGAGGGAGGTTTCTCTTGAGCCTAGAAAAAGATAGAGGTTTCTCTTGAGCCTGCAAAAAGAGGGAGTGTAACACAAATTCAAGAATAGTGAATTTGGGGAAACTCCTTGGGAGCGTCTCAAGGTAGAGGACGTAAGCAAGGTTGCCGAACCTTTATAAATCACTCGCGTACAATTCTCTATCCTTACTTTCTTTACTTATTTGCAATTATATTTGTGTTGATTGTATTGAATTTATATTGTATAATTGCCTAGCTTAGAGAATTTAGAAAACACTCAAATAGGCTAGAGAATTTAGAAGAATCGAAAAACGGGCATAAGGTTAGCTAAGAACCGATTCACCCCCCCTCTCAGTATAGCTTATAAGAGCCAACAAATATGTAGTTTAATTTGATCTTATATTATTCTTAAGACTTTAATTTAAAATTTTCATGTTTCTTATAGTCTTTTGTAAAAGTTTATTTGAACTTATTGTATTATACTTATTAACTATTATGTGTTTTTATATTGTTTTATTTTATTATAAATTTAAAAAGAAAATAATACTATTTAGATGAATTTGAATTTATTCATTATATGTAAAAACAGGTTTGGACAAAATTAAGCCCAAAAAATTTTGGTCCAGTTAAGTTTAGGCTCACTTTTATTCCCTTAATACTTTATCTAAGTCTAACTCGAACTCGGCCTGATCCAATCCATTAGCACTTTTAGGTAGGGGTGTTCAAAATATGAAAATAATTCGGTTAACCGACCGACCGAATTTAATTCGGTTAATCGGTCGGTTAAAGAAAATGATATTAGGAAAAATTCGGTTAACGGTTAATTCTGTTCGAAAACTGAATTTATTTCGATTAACCGAATTAATGATATATATTAATATATTTATTTATACATAATATATATACTGAATTATTTATTTATATATAATATATATCATATTTATATATAATATATATTTATATATTATATATGTGATTTTGTTTAGTGAAATGAGAAATTTGTGAAAAGTTTGGTTAATTCGGTTAATTAACCGAATTAACCAAATTATATTTCGGTTCGGTTAATTCGAAAATATATATTTCGATTCGGTTAACGAAAGTAAAATTTCATAGTTCGGTTAATTCGGTTCGAAATTAACCGAATTAAACGAATGAACACCCTTACTTTTAGGTACAACAAAAGTATAGAAACTTTATAAAAAAAGTAAATATCAAGTTTTTTTAATATTTTAACCAAAGATAAATAACAATTGTCAGATACCTTACCTTAAATTTACCATTTTTTCATTTTTAATTTTATATTTCAATTTTTTTTTAGTTTCCGTTTTCACTAAAATGTTTTGAAACTTATTAGAGGGTTTAAAAATTCCACGCTTTGCACAAGATACAAATTAATTAAAATATATAATAAATAGAAGTAAAACCAAATTTTAAATTGTTTTTTGATATATTAAATTGGATTTGCACCGTAAAGGATATTGTTTTTAGGTTAAAATTTGCAAACTTGACATGAGTGCACACTGCTCGGCTAGATTTGAAAATTATTTTATTTTTAAGATTTCGTTTAATAGATTTTCTATTTATTATTATTTTTAAATAAATAAGTTTACCAAATGTATGATAAAAAACAAAGGGCACATATCCCTAACTGTCATATTAAAAAAAAAAATCAGAAAACAGAAGGGGAGACAGTCGATGGAACTCAAGTTCATATATCTAATGAATTAGGATTGTGTTTGTTTCCTTTTTTTTTTTTTATTGTAATGAGTTGTAAAACGTCATGTCAAAATGAATGAGATGAATGAAGAATGTGGTCCCAATTGTATCCCATCATCCTGTAATTGGTTCCTCTTTTTCACCCAACAAATATGGATATTGCTGGCATCTTAAAGGAATCTTGTAGGGTATTGGGTAAGGTACCTTTTTCCATTTTTTCGATTCTCTCTTTAATTCTGTGGCTGGAAGAAAAGACATTTTAGAATAATTAATAATAAGAAGAATTACAATCTTTTATATTAATTGTCAAAAGGTCAAATTTTTTTATTATACCAAAAACAAAAAGGTAAAATTTTAAATTTTACAAGCAAGTTTCTAGAATTCCACTCTACATTAGTCTATTTATTAATAATTATATTAATCCATTATTTATAATTTAACTTAAAACGTATGATAATCTTATTTATAAAATTTATAAACTTTGTTACTGACAAGTAAATTATTTTTCTAATAAATTTATATAAAACTATTATCGAGTTAAAAAAATTTTTATTCATAAAGAATTATAAGGAAAAAGGGATTTAAACTTTAAACTTAATCCATGTTAAAGAAAGATAACAACATGTATAGAAGACCTTTGTTGTTAATTAGACCTCTCTAAGGATCATATATATTTAATATGAAAACTGACATGTAATTTTTGACAAACAAAATTAAACTTTAAAAAAATAAAAAAAAATAAACAAAAAGTTAAAATACAAAAAAAAAATTATTCACACAGAGCTTGAGTTTGCATGATAAAAAAAAAATCTAAACTAAAGATAAGGCACAAATTTATGAGGCAGGATGAGCTTGTGTATGAGCTATTACTATATGGTACCGGCGCAACTCAGCTCATGAATAACTCTAATTATTAGTTAATAGTCCTTTCACTATTTATAAAATGTTAATCTTAATTATTTCATAAGAAAATTATTCTATAAATTGGTGTTGGAGTTTTTAATTAAACGTCACAAAAGAGTTAGACTAATATCACTGCCACATGTCCATTTGATTAAGAAATTAATATATAACATAATTATTCAACAACATTTATTTCTTATCGATCAATGTTTGATTTTTTTAAGGATTGATTTAAATTAAAATTTTCAATATTTCGAATCAGTATGATAAAATGTGTTATAAAATTATCTAAAAAATAAAATTAAATAAAAATATATTTCTGATTGTATTATAAAATATGATGCACACATAATACGTTTAAAAATCTGTTCGTGAAATTCAGTAACTTCACATCTCGATGATCTTTCGAATTAAAATAAACTACTAATCCTATTTGATAAGTTGCAAAAGATACAAAATCTTGAGTGCGACAAAGAGAATCTCGAAAAGCAGATCATGATTGCTACTAGCATGAATTTTTTTTTTCTTTTTTATGCGTATGAGTAATTAAAATTGTTTGAACAATACTGAATTTATGTTTTGCTTGCGATACATAATATTTTTTAATTTACTAAATAAAGAAGTACAGTAATATAGTTTTAAAATAGTATATAAAATTTATATACTAATAATACATCAAATATAAAATTTTGAATTATTTTGTATAAACCTAAATAAGCATAAAAATTTATACAAATTCTTGAACTCAAAGCTACCAAAATATTTAAATAAATTCGTTTACAATTTTCACTCCTTAAACCAAAATTGAGTTTTTTTATTTATTTTATTATTACTATTTTTTTGTATATCAAGTCTCTTTGTAGTGTAGGGGCCCGTTTTGGGCTCATTTGGCAGTTGACACGTCCGTTTTCTTTCTCAATGGAAATGATTCTCTCTAGCCATATCTATATCTATATAATATTTTTATCTCCGGTCCATTATTATTTGCCACGTGTTCTTTTTAAGACATAAAGGGTGTTGTATTGTTTGTTGACGATACTTGTGATATTTCACTAAAATAAAAACAAAAATAAAAATTTAATAAAATTCCGTTTTCTTTTTTAAAATTAACTTAAAGAAAATGACAGGTACCAAAACTACCAATAAAATAGAAAGCAAGTACAATTTTTTTAAAAAAAAAATTTTAAGAAAGTGAGATTTTGAGATTTAATAAATATATTTTTCAAGAAATCATGCTTTAAAAAATAAAAAATTCAATACTTTTCTTTTTAAATTATAAAATTAAAAAAAGTAACAACAACGAGCTATTAATATAAAAGTCATCCACTTGTGGATATAAAAATTATCCCCTTAATAGGTGAGTAGCTATCACATGACACATCATTACTAATTTAGAGCGAATTTTTTGCATATATAATTAGTTTTAATTTTTTAAAATTAAAATATTAAAAATAAATTTAGTGGCAGTTTTTCAATTCAAATAAAAATATTAAATTTGAAATTTTTTCTTAATGTTAAATTATTAAAAACACAAAAAAAAAACTATGAACTTATTATGATGGGAAGAGAGAGATAATGAAAAGTTCTAACAAAAAAATTGAAAAAATTAAATCAAATATTAAAAAACTTTCTTTTATAAATATAATTGTTACTTTTCCAAAGTTAAAGTACAAAAAATAAAGCCAAAGATATTAAAATTGGAGAGATAAAAAAAAAGTTCAAAGAAATGTTTTTATAAAACTAAACCAAATACTCATCTTGCAAAAAAAAAAAAAGCAAATGTTCAAAAATATGTATCAAAATTCTTTAATAATTCAAATCAAATACCTAAAATTTGGTTTGCAAAAATTCAAATAAAATACCATAATTCAAATACCAAATATCCAAAAAAAATTAAAAAAAAATCATAATTCCCTTTTTTATTTGCATAAATCTCAAATTTTAAAAAATTACAAAAACTATAAAAATCTAATAAATATTAGAAATAATATGAAAAATTCAAGAAATGATAAAATTATATAATAAAGCAAAAAATCCCGAAGATCATTTTTTAAAACTTAAACACAAACAAACACAAAAAAATTATTAAAAAAATAAATCTATGGATCAAAAGTTTCAAAACAAATTTCGTTAATTATGAAAATTGACGGCTATAAAAGAAAAAATAAAGTAATAAATAGATAATTTCAATATTAAACACTTAAATACTACAAAAAATAAAAATAAAAAGTGGTGATGGAGGATTAGCCAAATTAAAATTTATCTTGAGATTAGCAAATTTATGTCAAACTCAATAAAAATTTAAATATTTATTACTTTTTTGATCTATTTAATTTTCGAACTTCGTATTAGAATTTTATTTTATTTTTTGAAAAAAAATAAGAATAAGAAATAAATAAAATGATTAATTGATAAATTAAATATTTTCATTTTCATTTAAAAAATAATATTTTGAAAATAATTATATTAATTTATTATTATTTTTAACAAATATTATTTATAATAATTTTTTAAGAAAAAAAATTACCCATGCATTGCAAGGGTATCATCCTAGTAGTCTATATTTGTGGCTTGCAACAAAAACATATCTTTTGCCACATCCCAAAATGCTGAATATTCCTACTATTTCACATAATTCAATCTCATATGGTTGGCTATCTGCAGTGTTGACATGTATTCGAAATAATTTATTCTTTTTTAAGTAATCCCAAGATTCATATCCTTGCGTAGCAAAATAAGAATAAAAATTAAAACAGAAAATTTCATTTAAGAAGCCGCAAGTAACACTATACATCCCAAAGGTTATTTACATACCAATAGTACTATACATAAAAAATTTGAATCCATAAAGATAGCTCGTATAACTCAATGAAAGGAAAACCCCATCTAAGGAATACAAAAATCAGGTCCTCCTAAGTAGACCTAAGTTACTGTAGATAATTTGGAGACAAAATTATGGGGGCGTGAGCTTATGCAAAGTAAGAAATATATATATATACAAAAGCTGATACGATGTATACTATATGCTTTATGTAAAATTATGCAGTTAACACGGAAATGTTATTGATTGGGCACGAAGATCAGAAAGGGTACTATAGTGGATTAGATAACTAGGCTGAGTATGGAATGATAATTTGAAGTACCTCACGTGTCCCAACATTCAAGTCCAACCATAAGGAGTTCTATGACGATTGTAAATGTTCCTTATAGCTTCCATGATGCAAAAACATAAAGCATTTAGAAATGCAGTTCTAAAACACTCCGTAAACATTATAATTCCCTTCAAACAAATAATTCAGAAGTATAAAACATAAAATGTAATTCATTATGTAAATCAATATTCGAAACAAATCAAATTTGGGAGTGCTTGGATTCATGTTAACCAGGGATTTATCACCGCAGTATAAACAAAACAGTAGAGATTGGGCTTCACCTAATAGACTCATGCTATAGACTTATGGCCATAGTCAAGGGGTACCACAGTGAGCACTAGCCAAGTAACACCTATAAGAGCTGAAGATTAGGCTAGGGTCGACAACAATTGAATGGAATGGAAAAGCATATACTCGTAGGTAGCTACGGGGTCAACAGTCTCAACACATTTCGTAAATCATACCAAGTTTTTTTAAGGGGATCAATTCAGAAATTTATATCCTCAGTAAATCCATAAAGCATTAAATTCAATAATAATCATAATTAGAATATAAAAGTTCATCGAAGATTTTTAATTCAAAGTCAAATATTCAAATACTTTATTCAAGTATCAGAGTAGTACAAAACATTGATAAATCGTAAAGCATGTGATGGCCAGTAAAGATTTCTTCAAAAACTAAATGTAAATTATTGTTTGCATATGCAACATTTTGGAAGCTTAATCCCAAAGTAGGTATTCTCATTCTTTCCACTTCCAAAACCACAAGTCCAACTTTCTCATTCTAAATCAAACCAACACTTTCAATTCTATCTAAAGTATAATTTATTCAATCGATGTAATGCAGTATCCTTATGCTTCATACATATATCCCTTACCTCTTAAATTTCCATCATGTTACTTGTTATCACCAATATTACTTCCTAACTCCTGAACTGCAAATTATAAATCGAATACCATCAATTTCAATACTTAAGTTATGAAAATTATACTATTCTTATAATCATAAACTAATTCTAGCATTTCCTTCTTCTTAAACTATCCCTACCATAAGTAGTTGATTGGTTACTTGGGCAATCAACTGGTTTTCAGATAGAGTGCTTCTGAGTTAAAAGCAGTCGAGTGCCTTAACTTGATTGCAAGGGAATCGGTTGCTATTTAGGGTGGTCGACTGGTCTAAGGTAGTTATGATGAAAATATCTGAAATCTGTGACTGAGTAGTCGACTGCTATTTAGGGTAGTCGGCCGCTCTCAGACAGAATGCTTTCCAAACTTCAAAATTCAACTCTCAACTTCACCATTTACCCCATTCCTTCAACCTCCAAGCCTAAATTCAAGCTCTACCTTACCCTTACCTTAACTATACTTCATTTTCACATTTAAACCATATCATATACATGCTTGAAGAACATTAACCTAAAGATGTAAGAGAGAGAATCTCATGATTCTCCATCAATTTCAACCCCAAACACAAGTTCTAATACCTTTATCAACTAGTACATAATCATGAAAACATAGGAAGATTTAAGCTTTCTTCTTTTCTCACCTTGGCTAAAGCTTGCGAGATCCTTTCACCATGCAAATGGCCACTTTAGGCTGTGATTTAGCTATCAAGATGTAAAGCTTTAAAAACTATACAGGTTTAATGAAGGGTGTTTTGGGTTTTAGTGTCTTTTGCTATAGTTTTCAAGAGCTTTCTCTCTCTTCAAAGCTTTGGCTATGGAGGAATGGTGTGGAAAACAGTGGCTGCCGAAAATGAGAGGAAGAGGGCTGGAAAATTCCATTAAAATTGGCATTTTATGATTTTAATGACTAAAATGCCTTTATCCTTAAGAAACCTTTCCAATTTCACCCTTCACCATTAGACTTCATTGAAAACAATATATCCAACCTCCAAAATATGTCATTTAATCATAAAACACCTCTATTTAACTTGCTCCAATCATTGGTTGAGTGTTTATTAAGGTTCAACTAGTCTTTTAGGTGAAATTACTAAAATACCCCTAACCGTTAAATCGCGTAAATTTCTACTTTTACGCATGATTCATTCTATCTGTCCCCATGCCCTAAGACCTTATTACATGGAAAATATTTCATCACCAATATTTGGTCAAAAGTCATCCCGATATGACCATAATTTATGAAAATTCTGATGGCTTATGGACTTAACTGTCATTTCTCAAATTGTTTCACATTTTTCAAAACATACCAAAATAATTGAGTTTGAGGTGCAGATTCTTACAATCACATTATTTAGCTCCAAATTCTTTTCGATCAGGTTTCACCTTCATCTGGACACAAAAGATCCTTTGGGCCCCACTCTCAATTCCCTTTGTAAGCTTACAAAGAAATCAACAACAGCTAAATATAAGATATCCAATATTCCCAACTATATGAATAGTGGGTTAATAGTAGTAGAGAAGGTGGATCTCACAGCTTTCTTCTCTTTTTTTTTTTTTACCATTCACTAATTTTGTTCTTTTTTCAAAAGCTATGCAAACATTGATTTATTAATTCCTAATTTTTTATTCACTTGATAAATTTGCTTCTCTGTCCTGATCTTGAGTTTGAAATTTACCAGCTAACATTGAATTTAATTATCACATACGATGTGCAATAAATAATTGATATTCTAATAATACAATTATATGATGTCGTTTAAATGAAAATATTATATAGTGTCAGGAAATAACAATTTCATAAAATTTTTTTTAGTAGATATAAGTTGATGACATCATGTTCTGATCGAACGGAGGAACTTAAACAACCAACCTCCTATATCATTTTTCCACCAAAAGCAATTTATTGATTTTTTTAAATAATTGATTGATATTGGGTGCTCAATGCTCAAAAAGTTTGAAGGTTCTAGGTAATCTTTTAGTCAGAGCAGATTAGTTTCCTTTTGGGATTTGAAAGTGGTTAATATTTCACTTAATTAGGTTTTAATTGTTAGAATGATGAGAAAATTAAGAGTAGTTTAAGAGTGGATTATATCTAATTTTATATAAATGTTGAGGCATGTCAAAACTAGTTGAAAGTTCTGATTTACTCATTTTTAATAACACTAATTCAATCTACAAATCCCTTCGCTCTCATGTCAAATTAATTGTGTTATCAACAGATAAATATGATATCTTATGTCGTATAAATTCTTCATTTTTCATAAGTTTGAATATGAAATCGTAGTATTTAAAATCTCATATACTAATACATTTAAGATTAAAATTTAGAACTTCAATTCGAATATCTCAAAAAATAGATCACAAATATGAGATGAAAAATAAAGACAATCTCTCATGATTTGTATGAGATTGAATACATTAAGAAAAATCTCTAGTTAAGAACAAACAAGGTGTTGGAAATTCTCAAAATAGTGAAAAATTGATTGATTAAAAATGATGTTTAATCCATAGAATAAGAAATTATTTAAAAAAATGTCATTACTTTTAAATGAATAGTTCTTTTTTAAATTCTTATAGCATACTGTTTGGTGGGGACGAAAAAAATCTATGAAAAATGGCATTAACAGCATGCATTGAAGTTATTTTTGTATTTTTTTTTATTTTTTCGCTTTTCATCAAAGTTTAGCAAAAAATTAAAAATTAAAGTGTTGGAGGCACTCAAAGAAGGACAAATTTATCTTCATCCACCATCAATGAAGCTAAACCAAAACCAACATAAGTTAGGCGAAAAGCCTGATAGATTGGCTCAAAAAATGGAAGAAAAGTTTTGATAAAAGCATGTAGGCAGGGAGGCAGAGGTCAGCCCCCCCTACCACAGGGATGTGGCTGGGCTCTCTTTGCAGCAGAAGGCACCGAAGAACCAAATGTAAGGCAGACAGCAAACAAGCATCCTTTCCTCTTTATTTTAAGTGGATTTTTGGAATCTCAGGAATCTTACAAAGTTAGTGGTGAGGAAAGTCGATCAAAAGTGAATTAGACAAAGCTCTTTTGCAAAGGCAGGCAAATCAAAACGCAATTTATTTTTAGCAGTGAAGCAGAAGATAAATGGCTTAGGCTTAGCTCACGTGACAGCCAAAATAGACATAAAGTTGCACAGGAAAAAAAATAAACAAAAAGAGAGCATAAAGTTTTAATTGTGCTGTCGACGTGATCACCATCCATGCATATTGTTTAGGTACAAAAACCAGCAGAGTCAGTGCCATTAGAATTTTTTATTTTTTTGAAGCACGAAGCTTTCCACAATGTTCCTTTTATAATTTTATTAATTAATTCTCACATATTGAATTAGAATTGTTTTTTTTTTTTACTTTGTGACTTAGAAAAGCAGTGCTTTTTGGCTTTATGAGCGAAAGCTTTTGTATAAAGTTCTGTATCAGTCAGCAATTTTTATTGTGTAATAGTGGTTTTTAGTTTTTTTTTTCTTACATACATATGGTGAAATTTACGGAGAAAGTGGGTATTCGAGTTCTAGATTTTAAATTTAGAGTGCATTTGAATGATTATTTTTCAATTTTTAAAAAATTTAAAATGAAGATATTTTAATTAAAATAAAATTATTTTTTTTATCAAAAATGATAAATTAAAAAAGATTAAAATCATACTTAATACTTACATTCACAAAATTCACTTAAATCAACCAAATAAGTTAGTAAATAACTGAATAAACAACTCACACACGGTGAGGATTAAATTTGACACCTCAAATATTAATTAAAAATGACATTATTTGTAATTATATTGTTTGAATAAATTAAAATATCAAATTTATCTTTATATTATGATTTAATATTTAAAGTTTATTATTATTATTGTTTTATTGGATTTTGTTATTATAATTTCAATTTCATAATGTTTGAAATAAGGTTAAAAAGTACCAAAATTAAACTATTTTGTTAATATAAGTGCCAATTTGACCTTAACCAGCAAAACTACAAACAGTCCCCTTGGCTGCTAATAAATGCTAATTAAGAATCATTAACTCTAGATGACATTGCAAACTTGGTTTTTACTTTGACTAGAACATTGCCAGGGTGACGGTCAATCCAATCAGCGGTTGACGAGTGTTTGCTGAGTGAACATCAAAAGGAATCTGTGTGTTACGTTGACGGTGAGGCTGTGCTGTGACTTTGGTGTGATGGCATCTTGAAAAATAAGCTTGTACAACTGGCTTGGTCATAACCACTTCACTTCCTCCAATTACATCTTGAAAAATAATCTTTCATGTTTTTGACTTGGTCAATTTCTATCTTTGTTACTTTCTAACTATAATTTTCTCTTTATTTGAAAATTATTATATAATTAATTTATGAATGTTTATCTTTTTGTGTGTATTACACCAATTAGATTATCAAACAGTAACATTTTTTTACTACTTAATTCTTTTCCCATTTCACTCCTAAGAGCTTAATTTTTTTTATTTTAAATCGAATTCGATTTTTGTAGAAAACACTTACAGAGTTTAATTTTAAATGTATCAAATCAGATGAATGAGTGCATATATACTTATGATTATTTGTAACAAAGATTAATTAAATCGGAAATAAAATTTTGAAAAATACTATAAAAAAATTATATTTAAATCTCATTCCTTTTATTCCATGGCATTTCAAGTTTTTAGTGTTTAGTTTTTCATAAAAGGATGCATCTTCCGAGATTTTTATGAATGTTTTTCAGTTAAATTGATGACGTTTATTTTGTTGAAAAAATAGACCTCCATATTTTGGTAAAGAGGTGAATTTGTTGATAAAGAGATATGTAATTTAGCCAATAAATAGAAATATTTGCAACAATTGATTTGGTAAATGGAAGAGGTAACCATTAAATTTCGAGAGGAGGACATGATGGTTCAAAAAGAAGAAAAAACATTTTTAAATCATGTATAAAGTGAATGGACAATGCATAAGCTATCAAATAAATTTGGTAAATATCTATTTATGGTTTAATTTTGTCATACCTAAATTTGTAGACACATGGTCATGGGTAAATGTTTCCATTTTTTAGTAGTATTACATTTTTATTAAAAGTTAAAATTGTAATCAACAAATTACATTTTTTTAAAAGAACATTGTAATTATAAAAAATAATTTTATTCAAATTAGATAAACAAATAAATGATTACAACTAACTCAACTAAATTCAAGCTCACATATGATAAAATTCGAATGTGAAATCTTAAAAATCTCAAGACTTTTTTATTACTATTATACCAAAAGTCTCATTAGTATTCGTAAATATTTCCTTATTATGGATGCACCGGAAATAATACCACTTTTAATGCAAAGATTAACGTACTAATCCAAGGATATCTTAAATGGTTCAAAGCTAAGAAATAGAAAAATAAAAATAATAAAATTGTTTACAGACAATATAAATTCTAAAATAAAAATTTCACATTTTACATGCCTGACTTTTTCATACTAATATTTTCTTATTATTTTTTTAAATCGCCTACCTATTTTAAATTTTTTTCAATGTATTAACTTAAGTCAATGTACTATCATTATACTTTTTCAATTTTCTAAAAGATAGACACATATATATATATATGATTTATATATGATGCACTGACAGTGTATAGTTTCTATACACTGTCAATGCACCATAGGTTGACACCTCATCAATAGGTCCTTATATGTAAATATAAATAAATTTTTTTAATTTGCCCATAAAGGCCTATTGATAAGGTGTTAACCTCTGAGGCATTGACAGTGTATAGAAACTATACACTGTCAGTGCATCATATACAAACTCATATATATATAGGATTTATATATGATGCACTGACAGTGTATAGTTTTTATACACTGTCAATGCATAAGAGGTTGACACCTCATCAATAGGCCCTTATATGCAAATATAAATAAATTTTTTTAATTTGCCCATAAGGGTCTATTGATGAGGTATCAATCTCTGATGCATTGACAGTGTATAGAAACTATACACTGTCAGTGCATCATATACAAACTCATATATATATATAAAATTAAAAAAAAAACACTATTATTTTTTGTCAATTTCTTTACCTATCATTTATTATTGTTAACTAATTAATGCTCATATATGCACTGTTGTTCCCTCGGATTGCTTTTGTTTTTGCACTATTACTAGAGCCTATCTATTGTATTCGTAAAATTACTGCAGTGGGTAAGAGTTTTTCAAGTATTGCATAAGACTGGATAAGCTTTTGAGTTTGGGCGAGTATTAATATAAAACTTAATTTGAGAAGCTTATACCAAGAAGCATGCATTCATAAAATTATTCGTAGCTTATATCATGCATTTGAAATTTTCAATTTTCTTCATTGTTTTTATAAAAATTGCATGTAATCATGCATTTTTCATCAATGCTTAGTAATCATAGGTCTTATCCAAGGATTGGACTACCAGTCCAAACCTAAAGACATGCCTACTTTTTTAGCGAGTTTGGACAAAAATATTAAATTTGTTAAATGAGCTTGGGTTTGAAAATGAAAGCATGTTAAAAAATGAGCTAGGCTTGGGTTCACTGTTTCATGCCAAGCGTGGCCTAGCCCGACCTATTTAACTATATATATATTTATTATTTTTATATTAATGAGTTATACTTATTTTCTTGTTTCTTTTAGTTTTTTTTTGTAAAAATTTATTCAAATTTATTGTGTTATACTTATTAATTATTATATGTTTTAATATTTTTTATTTTATTAGATTTTTTTAAAAAAATTAATGATATTTGAACAGGCCAAGGCTTGAACTTATTCATTATATCTAAAAATGAATCTAGGGAAAAAATTAAGTATGAAAAATAAGTCGGACTGAGATTGAGCATATTTTCACTTCTTTAATACTTTACCTAAACTTGATTTGGCGCATGAACAGGTCTAGTACTCGTGAATGTAATTATGCAATTTTTTTCATGACAGTAATAATGACTTTTTAAGACTAAAAATGAACTACAAATCTTCTAATAAAAATGACAATATATTTAACGTATACAATAAAGAAGCAAATGTGAAACATGCATTTTTTTGTCTATATGTAGACTTGATAATTCGTGTCAAAAATTCGTTTTCGTGTAATGTAAAACCGTGTTTGTGTCATGTATTCGTGTCGACACGGAAAACTCAAAATGTTATTTTTAGCTTTTACCACATTCATATATTAATTTTACTTAATTTTAACCCCGTGTCATCTCGTGTCACCTCGTGTCATTTATTCGTGTAG
Source organism: Heritiera littoralis (assembly GCA_031772115.1). Classification (NCBI taxonomy): domain Eukaryota; kingdom Viridiplantae; phylum Streptophyta; class Magnoliopsida; order Malvales; family Malvaceae; genus Heritiera; species Heritiera littoralis. The sequence continues at coordinate 1,765,241 of JAPDPK010000053.1, read as the reverse complement.
TATTCGTGTCGTGTATTCGTGTCATATCTAAGATTGCCAGATCTATCTATATGTATGCATATAATGTATGTGGGATATAAGCATATATAAGAGAAGATAAGAAATAGGAATTAAGAAAAGAATGTCCATAACCGAACTATAATGACATTAATGAACTTAATGATCCATTCAAAACATTCCAAGTAAGCAATCTCTTGGTACGTAAATATTATATAAAGATTAAAAAATATAAAAGCCAAAGTTTTTGAAAAAAAATAATATTAAGTATCAACTGAATTTTCGATACATGTATTATTTTAAACATACTTTTATAAATCAAAATAAAAAAATCAATTATTTTTTAAAATTCTTATATAGATTAAAATAAAAAAATTAATTATTTTTTCTAATTATCTTAAAAATTTCCAATTTGAGTCATTTCATTTCATCCATAGTAGAGGGTGGAGCCTACTTTTATAAATATTTATTTTTATCTTTTAAAAATGGTTTTATATGTTTTATAAATAAAAGAGTTTTAATTGAGACCTTGATGCTAAAAAATTTAACTTGGGTTAAAAATTTGTCATATATTCATTTTTTAATTAATTTTTTAATATATTTTTAAAAATATTTATTAATCTGGTTCGTGAAATTTAAAAAATTTGTTTTATCAAATAATTTTTTAAATAAATTAAAAAAATTTAAAATAAAGAAAGAAGAACAAATTCCCTCCAAATGATTGGGCAGAAGCAAAGCGATGCAAAAAGTCCCCAGCCAACCTCATTGGCTGCTCCCCTCCCTGTCTCTCCCGCCCCACCCCCGCCAAGGAGACTCTGATTCTCCTATAAATACCCCTCTTCCTTCTTTTCCTTTTTCTATCTCCAGAAAATTCTCTCACTCTTTTTTCTTTTCTCTCTCTTTTTGAATGCACTTCGCATTTCATCTCCAACAATCTTTTTCTTTGAAATCCTTAGCATTTAAGAGGTTCTCCAAGTCTCAGATCTTCTCCTCCATTTTCAAGGTTAGTTTTCTCTTTCTCTCGATCTTTTCTTTTCTGTTTTTCTTATCTGTTTTGTTTGGAGTTCGAATTGCGAAAATCTTCATCATTTTGGGTAATAATTTCGAAAACTTCAGATACTATTCGCTTGATTTTCATCGTCGTTTGTGATTCATTTTTCTTTTTTGTATTTGCTTGAGGAATGAATTTCTTTCTCTCTTTCTTCCGAGGTTGCTCTGTTTGGTTGCTGTGAAACGAGGGAGGAGGAAAAATTGGAGTGAATAGAAAGAAATTTTTTTGAGTCTTTGTTTTCCGGTAATGATAATTATTTAATTATTAATTTACTAAAAGAATTCTGTTTCTTATTCTTTTCTTATTTGAACTTGTAACAATACTTTTTGGTATCTTTAAAAGGCTAATAAACTCTTTTCTATAAAATTTTAGTTCTGAGTTGAAATTTTTACTAGTATTTTTTTTTTATGTTCATTTGTTTGTGGATGATAGATGGTTATAGGAGAGTTCTCATGAGATGATAATGGAAATTATGATATGTAAATTTCTTTTTAGTTTTTAAATAGATTGCATAATAGATATTATTAGGAGTTGAATTGAGATGAGTTGAGTAGTTAAAACAAGAACTTGGTTGAGATTGTTTTTTTAACAAAGTTACTTGATTAAATTATATATTTTAAAAAATATATAAAAATATTATTATTAATATATGTTATGCTAAAATATTATAAAAAAATGAATCATAGCTCAATTAAACTTGATACAGATATAATTATATGCTTCTTTGTCTCATTTTGTATGTTCATGTTTGAGTCTTTTGATCAAGAAAATTTAATTTTGATCATAATATTTTTAAATATCATATTGAATTAAAACTATGATTTTATTAAAATCAAATTCATTTGATTAAACAATAATAAAGATAAGTATAATTCGATGGAAAAAGCATACAGTAGTAGTTTGTATTAAAAACATTGTATGGTAATGGTATCAAGATATCCAATCTCGGTCTGATAAGACAAGTTTAACCGGACAGTGATTGAGTCGTCGAATTTACGTGGAATCTAAATGTAGCGGCTTCCAGAGCTGCTTATATTTTCTTTGATTCTTATGCAGCAACAAAGCACGCGACAGGTTCATTTAATGACAGAGGGCCTTTAAACTTTACTCATTTATGTGTACTACTGAGACTTAAATCTCTAGAACAGATTGGTGTAGATGTTTAATAAGTAGTACGGAATCGACAGGAAGATGTTTAATCCTGTTTTCTGAAGATGGGAGTAATTGTTGTGGGAATTGACATTAGACAGTGAAAGCATGTGGCTGAAGAGCAAGCTTTACCATAAAGAAATCGAATACCCATACGGAATCTTTTTTTCAGATTTCATTTCAAGTGAAGAAAGTTGAAATTAAGGCAAGGTACAAATTAGGCACTGTAGATTGGAAAAGCATTTGGTAGAAAATATTCAGTTAAAATTATAGGTTAAGAAAAATTAGGGCCCGGTAAAAACTTTTCACCAGTGTGGCATTGGTGGAATTAGTATTTTCGAGCGGTTAAATCATAGTTTGCTTTTCATCCAATTAAGCTTTTAGATATAATTTAATTTTTGGAAATCAGGTCAATAATTGTAGGTAAAGGATTTTATCATAGAAGAAAAAGGGCCAAAAGCATTAGTGAAGAAAATGACAATTTTTTTTGCAGACTGGCTGCAATGTTGTCATCTTGCTATGTTAAGCATGTGGATAAGTTGACACTAATTTTTTTTGAAAGAGTACATTTCATTTAAAGTTACAATCATAATCAAATATTACATTCGATAAACAGATAATTTGATGAATTGGTAAATATAATAATTATATTTAACAAACTAAGTAAACAATAACAAACTAAATAAATTTTACATTTAATGAGATTCGAACATGAGACTTCAAAGTCTCAAAGTTTCCTCTTTATCATCGAGCCAAGGTCTCGTTGGTAAGATGACACTAATTTTAGTTGGTCTGATTGTGAGAGAGCGGGTAAGAACTCCAATGGTGTTGAAGCATTTACGTGTCTTCGTTTGGTATTTAGAGATGCCTTGACTCGTTAGTCAAGAATAGTATCTATCCTACCTTCACAACAGCCAGAACTTGAAAATCAGAATCGTCTGGCGATTGAAAACAGAGCACATTCTTTCTCTTTCAAACTCAGTGAAAACTTGTTTGGTGAAATCATGATTAAGGTAAGCTACATTGCTTTCTGTATGATGCATGTAACTCAATTTTTCTCTTTATTATCGTACAAATAACTTAATACGCCGTATTTAGATCTATAAAACATTTTAACTGGGCAGGAAGTTGTTAGTTTTCCCCTTTTTTATTCGAGGGGATTGTTTTTCCTCCAAATATGCAAAATGACTTGCAGCATTCCAGGCAAAGTCCTTTGTATAAATTTCCGTATTTAGTGGGTTCGAATGGTTTTGTATAACGTGGTTAGGTCGACAGATCCCAGGAGAATGGAATTTCAGAAACAGAGTGTAGTCTTATTACAGGATAACCCTCAAGAATTTGTCAAAGAACTAGCTTGTCAGCCCTTAGTTTGAGTCTCATCTTTTAGACGTTTTGCGAAATGACATTTCCGCGGGGCCACAGTAGCACTAAAATTCTTTCTTAGGCTCAACATAAATTTCAGAGATTTTTGTACAACATATTGACATGGCTATGAGGTCAATTTTGTTCCACGGAAGTGTTTTCCAGACTGGATGGCTAATATCGTCTCATCAGGTGATTTGGCCAGGCCAAGGTCCGGGGCCAAGGCGTCTGTGACATAAATTTTATGGGACCCATCTATTGTGGGTCCCAACCTTTCGTGCATGAGTGACAAATTTATGCCTTCATTGGAAATTCTCTGGCGACCAATGCATCTTTTCACGGGGCACTCACGCCGTAGGATCCCCATATCTCTCTATCTCTGACCACAATCAATAATACCAACTCCACTTGCCTTCGTTTAGCAGAGAAAAGAACGCAGCATGCAAGTCCTTTCTGTCAATCTCTGGTCTTTGCTGCATTGCCTTTTTCCTCCTGTCATTGATATAGTCACATGTATAATGGTTCTTTTCCGGAACCCGGTTATCTTTCTTTGCTTTTTATAAGGATTACAGTCATCATTCAAAAAGATACTTAAACAAGATACTTCTCTTAGCTCATTATCACACTTTTGAAGACCATACAAGTTGCTCCCTTCCTGTCTAGCAAGTCAATGAAGGTTTGGCTTATTTTCCCTTAGACGTAAGTAATTACATACTTAAGCATTTCATTGACATGTTTCACACGTAATTGCTTTCCTTGTTTTATTCCATATGCTGAACTCAATGGATGCATCCTGTTTGCAGTCTCTGTGTTTTCTATGGCTTTGACTGCTATTGTTTACCTAAGGTGTAGTGTAATAACAAATGACTTGAATTGCTTTTGGCAAAAATGTTAATCTAGTTTGTCAACATGTTTTTTGCTCTAGAATGTCATTAATTTTGACTTTTAAAATTTGCTTGCAATATGCAGAACGTTTTACCAGGTTAGGTGTCTGAGCCTTCTAATCATACAGTACAGGTTGGTGGCAAATCAATTTTCTATCACCAGGTTTGGTTGCCAAGGAGTTTCCTAGTACATACTATTTATTAACACGGTAAAGCCGTTATCATTCAAATTTTCTTTCAAGGAAATTGGATTAGAAATACGCGCAGACCAAGCATTGGTTTGTCTCGATGGTGCTTTACTCAAAAACATGATCGTTCTTGAGTTGTTTTGTCAATGTCCCAAGGTGGGAAAATGTCTGTTAATTCAGAAATTTCCACTAGGGAGACCGAGAAATGGTTGCCCCATTTGTTCGCTCTCCCACAGGCCAAATTTGCTTTTTCTGATGCCTGCAGTTGAAGGCTGCTGGCGGCACCACTTAATGGTATTAATCATAGCTCCCCACTCATCAGGGCGGGGGTTAACGTGTCACAGGCAAAGAGCATTTTTCATTGCTTTGGTTCTTGGGTCTATTCAAAATTGTCATGATTTAGCTTACCTAATGCTCCAAAGAAAATTGTTACCGTCCTCCTGTTTGCCTATTTTCCATGCTGTTTGCCTATTTTCCATGCATCGGAATAGACGAGGGAAAAATTGGAACATAATGCGCTTTGAGTTACTTGCTGGATCTAGTTGCTTTTTTCTGTGCATTTAGTTAGACTTCTTTTTTTTTTTTATTTGATGCATTTTTCTTTGGATGATTAGGGATTAGGGTTGGTTTGGTTTGTTTGGAATATCAAATTCAAATTTATAATATGTCATAAATTTTTTTTTAACCACTAGATAAAAAGGTTGTTGGGATACAAGCATTTAGTTGGACTTTATTTGCTCCTCTTTTGCAAGAAAAAAGTAAGTGATATTATTTTACATATTGCTAGTGAAATTTTAAACTCAGCAAGTCGTATGTTAGCATTAGAATATAAAAGAAGGAAAAAAAATGTTCTAAAAAACTACAAAAGGTAAAATTTCTCTAAATCTGTTCTTACGAGAGGGGTACTTTTGGCTAAAATATTAAAAAAGCTTTTAAATTATTTAAGGTTTTTTAAATAGGTTTATATTTTTATTGTATCCAATATTTTTTATTTTTATTCAAATAAATCTTTGTTTCAAATATAAAATTACAAGTGAGTAAAAATAGCTTCAAATCGATTTAATTGATTGAAACTTAGTTAATTTAGATTGGCTAAGTCAATTTTGGGTTTAAGTCATTTTTAGTTTAGTTTATTTGGTTAAGTTAGTATTTAAAATTATGATTGAACCGATTGAATTAATCAATTTTTTAAAAAATTTATTTTATATAATATAAATAATTGAATATTATATAATATCTCATCAAAAAAATATTATATAATATATTTTATAAAACTAATTTTTTTATGTAAGAAGTTGGGTTTTAAATTTAATGGAAAAAAAACCAATTATCACTTTCCCTCATAAAAATTCATTTATGTTAAGTGTTTATTTGGGTATAAATTAAAGTTTAAAAAGCTAAATTGAGTATAAATTAAAATTCAATGATTTATTTGCAAACAAATTAAAAGTTAAGAGTTTATTTGGATGACAATAGTGGTGTAAAAATGGGTAGAAATGTTATTAAAAAATTATTTATTTTGTACATTAATGACAATGAAATTTTTTAATTCCATAAGCTATAAAGTGAGATTACATAATGGTCTTATTCCACAAGCTATAAGGTGAGATTACAGAACGGTCTTATGTTTCACTTTTTTTCAACTAGTAATTTTATTTTTTTAATACTTTTTTTAATACTTTTTATAAAATGGTAAATAGCAAAAGCGGAAATTTTACCAAAAAAAAAAGTTAGTGAAATAGAAGGATTTTAGATAAATCATATTTAGAGATACCATGTACGGGGGGGCGGAAATCGTTGAAAGATTAAAAAAACGTGAGGCATTATTAGATAATAATATTGCACAAAAACGTTTTATGTGTTTTTCTTCGGTGAAGAGAATTGAATGTGTTGAATATAACGAAGACTTATTAACTCCTGTTCAAAGTTGAACAACTTAAACGATTCATGATTATCATGCACAACCGTGTCACACATGGTTTCTAGGTTTACAATTTTTTTATTATTTTGTATAAATTTAATGTAAATAAAATACCAAATATGCTACATTTAATTTATTTATGAAGTGTGTTCTTGATTTCTTGTGCGCTACTCTGACATAACGCAAAAAATACAGTGCAAGACAATAGATCTTAGACAAATTAGCAGTGCTAAATGCTTTTGAAATATTTAGTAAAAATGATTTTGTCTTTTTTGTGAACTATTAATAAATTGAAATCTTCATAGCAAATTACATGATAGCATAGGCATAATCATAGTCTATACCAAATTTTCTTTCTTTTTCAATTAGAGTATACCTAATTTGACTGACTGGTTGTTTCTCCTCTTAGACCAAACGTTTGACCTTACAGTCTTTCTTAGATTTTCTCCTGTACATATTAGATAAAAAAAATGTACATTTAACATGTTTGAAATTTGCTGGTTGTTTTTTTTTTTTTACACATCATGTTGCATACTGTTTTGATCATTTGGATTTCTTTGGTCGATTGTAATGAATTAAGGGACAATTTATAATGAATTAAGGGACAACTTTGATATCAACCACGTGTTTCTCTAGATTTCCATTCATTCTGTTTCATTAAAATAATAATAGAAATTCATAAAAAGCCAAATTTTTAGGTTGGAAACAAGCTGTAATGATGGCAGCGGTAAGGACTTGTGTCAATATTTTTTGTTTTATTTTGCATGCAGATTTAGAAAGGTAAATGTCAACGTTACTTTCTATTTAGTATCATATGAGCTTTATTGGTTTTTAATAGTTTTTAGTCAACTCCAAACAGTTGTGTTCCTGTCACGTTATTTTTTTTTTGTGACGGCCCTTATTTTCTCTCTATTTTACGTTCCAGAGAATGCCTTTGTTTTCAAGGGTAGTACATTGATACCTTGAGCCTTTTGACAAAACGAGCAAACGACATTGGCTATGGCTGAAATATGAACTTTTTTTTCCTCCCATTGAAAAGAAAAAAAAAAGATTAAACTTTTGTTTTCGTTGATTTTTTAAGAAAATATGACAAGCTTAATTATTATAAATATTTAAGTAAAAGAGATTTGATGGTTTTATTTTATTTGAAAAATACAAAAGATTGGCCTTTTATGAGGAATAAAAGACAATTTTCTCATTTTTTTTTACAATTTTTTTTCACCGTAAAAAAACCCCAAAATAAATAAAATTGAAGCGGTTCAGATTTCTTTAGAAGTTAGAACTAGTATAATTTTCCGATAAGGCCAGGAAAAATGCTTATGTGGTCTTACCGGACGAGGACCCACAAAGGAACGTCTAGGAATATGCAGAAAATCATTCCTAAAGTGCTTTCGTCATCGAATTTTTAGTAATCATCATATAAATACTGTATTAAATTATTTTATGGATTGATATGTCCCATCTTCTTACCTCTTCCGAGGCTCTGGATTAGTATTTTACTCCACTGCTTATTTTCTGGTTTTTTGTCGGTAAAAAACTTTTTATCTCTTTTCATCTCGATCTTATATATCTGGTGTCACCAGCAGCTGCATGGCTGGCTTTTTGTACCCATATAAAGATTTCACAAGAATCGTGTTCCTTCCTCACTTTTTCTCTTGCGATGATAAATCTCTCCCACCCACACCCTTCTCTGTCTCATTTCTTCACCTTTCTTGTATAATCGTTTGCAGCTTCACTTTTACTTAAGACAAAAGTTCATGTATCGAAGGAAAGCATAACCTGGCCAACTTTTCACATTGCAAATCTTGGTTTTTTGCCTGTTGGATTTGGTCTCAAAGGTGGGAATAGAATTTTTTTTCTTGTTTCACTAGTTTTTCTGTTTTTAAGTATGTTAAGACTGTGTTAAGTGAGATTCCCTAAGTTTTATTTAAACTTTCATTGTTTTCATTGAATAAAAAAAAGAGAAAAAGAGAAAAACTTTCAATGTTTTCCTTTATGCTATGGATTGGATTTTAATCTGAATAATGGGTTCTTGCGGAATCATGAAAGATGAAGAGAACCAGAGAGCGCAGTGGATGTTTCTCTTTCTTTTGTTTCTACTCTGCTAGTGTGCCATTCTTTTCTTTTTTTTTCCTGGGTTCTTTGAGAACATTTATACATTTCTATGTTGGAGTTTGTTCTGAAAGAAAACTTGGGCTTTAATTATTTTAAGAGTTCATGGTAGACCCCATTTTTGCATCTAAGTCCGTGGATCCCATTTACTTTGTTATCTTTTCCTCTGTTTTTCCGTCTTTTTGTTTGTATATTGTTTGATACTTATTCCATTAAACATAGGAAATCACATTTTATAACTACAATAGAAATCTTATTAACCGTCTGTAAAAAATCAGTGGCAGTATAATCTTTTTTTCCTAGAAACTGTTATGGAAGATACAGAGCTTTCTGTGGCTTATGCTAATTACTAAGACTTAATTTATCTAAAACAAAAATGTAGGACACACAATTGTTCTGAGAGTTCATTAAATTGGTACTGGTGGTTCAGTTCTAGGGTGAGCGTATGCCTGGAAACAAGTACAACGGTAATTCTACCCATATACCAACTCGCGTTGAACGCCTCTTGCGGGAAAGAGAGCTCAGGGAGCAAAGGAAAAGCAGCAGGGCTTCCCATTCAAATGAGGTGATTGATAATCATAGGGGCGCTGTATCTGAAAATGGCCCAAGTTTTAGAGAAGGTGACAACTCTGGGGCTGCTTTTGTCGAACAATACTTGGAGGAGGCTGCAGCCGCAAGGGCACTGGTTGAGGGATACGAAAAACAAGACGGAAGGCCTTTCAGGCAACGACTGTTGGTAGTGGCCAATAGGCTCCCGGTTTCTGCAGTTAGGAGAGGTGAAGACTCATGGTCTCTGGAAATAAGTGCTGGAGGTCTAGTTAGTGCTCTCTTGGGTAAGATATTGGCTACCTGGTGGACTTGGTTCATTTGTCTATATTTTTACATTTTCCTTTATAAGAATCTAATCATTATTGATGAATTTTCCAGGTGTGAAGGAGTTCGAGGCAAGGTGGATCGGATGGGCTGGCGTAAATGTTCCAGATGAGATTGGACAGAAGGCACTTACTAAAGCTTTAGCTGAAAAGGTATTTAGTTGCGTTCGAAATATTCTTTTATGAATTCAACCTGATTATATATGATATAATCCGTTTATACTGAAGGCACTTATTATTGCAGAGGTGTATTCCAGTCTTCCTTGATGAAGAGATTGTTCATCAGTACTACAATGGTTATTGCAATAACATTTTGTGGCCTCTTTTTCATTACCTTGGACTTCCGCAAGAAGATCGCCTTGCTACCACTAGAAGTTTCCAGTCCCAGTTTGCTGCATACAAGAAAGCAAATCAAATGTTTGCTGATGTTGTAAACACACACTATGAAGAAGGTGATGTTGTCTGGTGCCATGACTACCACCTCATGTATCTTCCAGAGTGCCTGAAGAAATACAACACCAAGATGAAAGTTGGTTGGTTTCTCCATACACCATTTCCTTCTTCTGAAATTCATAGGACACTGCCATCCAGATCTGAGCTGTTGCGTTCTGTTCTTGCGGCTGACTTGGTTGGGTAAGTCACTGCTGCCTTTCTGCTGACTTTTGTTATTTCACTCTATATTAACAAGCTTGATCTGTTTTACTTGTTTGGCATATGAGTCATCAATCTATCTTGATTGATGAAACCTGGATAGGCTGTGTATAACTGGATAATTTTTAGTGGTAGCCTTTTCTAATCCCCAACTTTTTCTATGTCAACCCTTTCTATGTACATATGCCCTGATTATTGTTTCACAATTTGGATTGGAATATTGGACCTTTGCATTGATAGTTCTATTGCACTCAAATTTTCTCAGCTTGTTAAAATTAATGATTTTAATCAGCAGATTCTCAAAGGATTGGTTGTCAGTGAAATTTGCCAATTTGATTGATGATAACTAACAAGCTCAGTAGTTTAAAGAAACAGGAATGTTTGGCCTCAGAGTTGCATGACCCCTGACAATTAGACTTTCTGAAAATATGCTGCAAAAGGTGATGATATTTATTAATGAAGAAAGTTGACAAAAGAAAAACAAATAATCCTTATTCATTAAGTTAGTTGTTTGGATTTGAGATGGACTGAGTTTGGCTCCTATAGGTCTTCATGTTTTAACAGTCACTTCTCTTTGAAGTAGTTAGTTCCCTTTGGTTTCATCATCTTTGAGAGTGTTTCTCATGACGTATATCACTATTTGCCTAACGTGCAGATTCACCATTGTTTTTATTTTGTTTTCTTTGTTCCAGTTTTCATACCTATGACTATGCCAGACATTTTGTTAGTGCCTGTACTCGAATTCTTGGACTTGAGGGTACACCTGAAGGAGTCGAGGATCAAGGGAGGCTGACTCGTGTTGCTGCAGTATGTTTGAATTCCTTTTAAATTTTTTTCACTTGATTGTTCCTATGCCTTTATTTTCTTCATAGGTTTTGCTTTTTGGTCTGTATGGAATATATTAGTATTAAACATGTTTTTCTTGCAGATGAATTGCAATTTGAGTATACTTATTTTGTGGTTCTTCAATTGCTTGAAATTTCAGTTTCCTATTGGGATTGACTCAGATCGGTTCAAACGTGCACTTGAGCTTCCTCAGGTTCAGGAACACATCAAAGAATTAAAAGAAAGGTTTGCTGGCCGAAAGGTAGATGCTATACTTAGGGCATTGATAAATTTTTCAATTTCGTGATCTTCATGTTTGTTTCTGTATTTATTTTGGGTTTGCAAGTATGGATCAAATTTATGTATGATTGTTTTCTCCAAAATTATATTCAGCGTTTTTTGAGCATAAACCATATGCTGATTTTCAGTCAGCCCATGATTTTGGATTAAATAAGTATTAGTTATATCTGATTTTGATTCTACTTATAGACATGAGATATGTAAGCATAGTTTATTATATTTTAACATAATAATAGAGTAAATTATCAGAATGTTTATTTTTCCTAACAAGTCCATGGGAAAATCACATGCTGTTAGTGTTATCCATAGACTTGATCACTTCCATGGTTATTAGCAAGATGTCTACTTCTACTGGGTTGGTTTTTTTTTATAACCATGCGTATCTTAATTATTACAGTTCTTTTTTTTTTCCATGTCCTCCAATTGTTAACCATATATATTTGTCAACTAAATTTCACCACCAGTCAACGAATATTGATAATTGCTTCTTGTCTCTGGCATTTACATGCTCAAGCTTTGAGATCTCTTCCTCTTTTATCCTTTTTGATACATTTGGATGCAGATTTTGTGGTGCTTTGAGTATGTGTTATCAAATTTTTTGGTGCATTTAGTGTGTAGGATGATGGAGATGATGGGATAATATAAGAATGTAGGTGACATCATCCTATCCAATGTCTGCTGTGAGATTGAAGAGTAGTATAAGATAATTTTTGTTCTCTGCAATGTTACCATTAGATGTCAAATGGTATGATTTTTTGTCATTAGTTTAAATACCCCCTCTCTATGCAATTCTATGCCAAACTAATACTAGATGAACATTGCAACTTTCAGGGGGGAATTATGAAATAAAAAAAAAAACCAGAGGGGGATAGCTACAATCTTTTTCCAAAGGATTAAAATAATCCTCTCTTTTTCCAGAAGATTGAGTCATCCTATACTAGGATGATGAATGAAACTGTTTGTCATCCTATCCCCCTTTTTAAGTGAATACCCATAGTGTTGGATTCTCTCTATCATCCTTTGCTTCCAAATACACTAGTATTTCCTTATCGTTATTAACTGAAGCTCAAGGTAGTTTACAGAAGCTCAAAATTGAGCTCCAGCTGTGTATTTTTAAGAGAACCAAATGTATCTGGCTTGCATCTGGTTCAGTTGCAGCTCCATATCCCTTTCAGATTGAATATTTTGCATTTCTTCATTTTATTTCTTTATCACCATTCGGGAGCAGTAGTAGAAAGTAGACATGTTTTGCTAGCTTATCAGTACCTGCTTGTGATTCTTGCAGAAAGGAGCACTTCTCTCTTCTATGTCTTCCTTTCTTTTAATAGAAGGCCTTTTGCTGCCTTATATCGTGATTGTATATTTATTTGCTGTTCATTGTGCTTACTTTTAATTGTCTGGATTTGGCAGGTAATGCTGGGTGTTGATCGCCTTGATATGATTAAAGGCATTCCCCAAAAGATACTGGCATTTGAAAAGTTCCTCGAGGAAAATGCCAGCTGGCGTGATAAAGTGGTTTTGCTGCAAATTGCAGTGCCAACAAGAACTGATGTTCCTGAGTGTATGCACCTTCCTTTACCTACTTTCTCTTGTTTCTAGATTTGTGCTCCAAATGCTGTTTAGGTATTGGTGCCAGGTATGGCATGTTTCTGGAGTTAGTTTCTCCTTTACAAGAAGTATAACTCATCCTACACGATTTGCTGTTGTTATTATAATTTTTTTAACATTCTTTTCACTTGCAGCCTTGGCTAGGATTTGGGTGGGTGTTTTTTCAAAATGTAATCTTCCATGGGATTGTCAATTGTGTATTTAATACCCATGGGGAATTGAGAGAACCTTCACATGCTACTCACTGAGCAAGTTAGCCTAACTGTATCAGTTAGTAAACAGAATGTTTAAGAGAAAAGTGCAGGCCACAAAATGTGCTTGTGTTATCATTCCCTTGCTGTACTGAATATGATATCATCGATTGCGTGGTAAAATATGTTAAGAAAGGTTAATTAACACACTTCTATCCTTGTATTTACATCCTTGGAGTGTCAAGCTTTGACATTTAAATCTTCTATTCAAAGTCCACAATTCCTTACCTGAAGTATATTTCGCTTTCTAATCAAAGTTGAAGTAGTCAGCATTGCTTCTTTATAGTTCTACCGACTCTTATAAAACTTGGTTTATGTTTCTTTGTCCAACGAAAAAGAATTTTATATGGTTTGCTATGACTCTAGAAGTGTATGCACAAGGAAAGAAGGTAATGTTGTAAACTTTGTCTTGTAGATTTCTTCTGGGTTATCATGCATGCTGAATTTGGCCACATTATTTTAACCTTAATGTTATCATCTTTCTTCTCCTCCTTCAATATTATTTTAACCTTTAACATGCTTGGCTGAATGTGATTCTTATTATTATTTTTTTACTCACTGTTGTTTACAGACCAGAAGCTTACAAGCCAGGTTCATGAAATTGTTGGGCGTATTAATGGTCGATTTGGTACATTGACTGCAGTTCCAATACATCACCTGGTCTGTCTTTGACATCCTAATTGATAATTCATGCTTGATATTTTTTGTTTGTATTATCTTCTTCTAGCTTCATGTATGATATGATATGAATCATTTTGCCTGTAGGATTTTTGTTGCTGTATGTTTAACATACTATTTATCTTTTTGTCATCCTCTTTTGAAATTATTAAAAGAACTGGTCTGCTGTTTTCATGTGGGAGAGAAAATATGGAACATCTTGACAAAAGTAAAGTTAAAGTGTTGCCGTTTGTTTGGGGGTTTGGAGGGAGAGAAAATATGGAACATCTTGCCTTCTATGGATACTGTGAGATAAAATTATTCAAACCTTTCATTTTTATGTGAATTCACTAGACCTAGAATGAGAAATATTAAAGGAGAATGATATATTGTATATACTATAAAATAAATTATACTAATTATGATAGGTCAAATTCCAGGCTGTGTATTTGTCTTAACCAAAACTGAATGTATCTTAATTTGTTATGATTGATTCATTCATGATTATAGGTTTTCAATTTATTGGTTTTATCTGTGGGTTTCTACCAGTGTTCTGGTTTGGATTGTGTTCTCACACAGCATGATATATCATATTTTATGTTTCTTTCTTATTGATTTTTATCACTGAGGAACCTTCTAATTCAATTTTTCTGTTTCTACAGGATCGTTCTCTTGACTTTCACGCACTATGTGCATTATATGCTGTTACCGGTACTGGTTCAAGTGGTTTTTGTTTGCCTATTCTTCAGTTTATTTGTTTGGTTCTTAACTCTTTTACCATTGAACTTTTTGGAATGGATCCCACTAGGCTTCTACTTTTTCTTTTCAAGTTGTGTTCCATGGGTTTAGTTGTAAATTGATTTGATTGTCTGTTGTTGCTGCAACTTGAGTTAGTACTTAGGGCAGAAACAGAGATCTCACTTTCACTTCTGTTGATACTATAAGTAAAAAACCTTGCCAAGTAATAGTCTTATGGAAAACATGATTTGTTCATTGTCTATTTTTAGAAACAAATGTTTACATAATAGAACAATGTTTTTGATTGTGTTTTGGCACATTATCTTGATGCCTGCAATTTTTCAGAAACTTGAGATTCCTTTAGATGGATCTAGGGAGAAAGGCTGACACTTGTTCTCCAAAGAATCATATCTTAGTCCAATAATTTTGTCCAAATGTGGGGTCAATTTATTAACCACAAACTGGATGTACAGATTTTATCATGAAGTTATTGTTGTTGTTATTCTTACTAGCCTTATCCATCACATTTTCAACCGGTTGAAAGTTGTTCAGTTACAATACTGTAACCTTTAATGTTGATCAATGTGAACACAGAATTAGCAATTGTGGTGAATAGTATCCCTCCACGTCTTTTATTTCCCAGTCTTTAAATTTATGGGATAAGTGAACATCTGTTTTAGACTATTCGCTTCTTTGCACCACGCAAAGCTCATATGAGTATGGCATTTTCATCATGAACTTGACTTATTTATTTTAAGACATGGCCTTCTTAGAACTAAAATTTTCTTATACGATTATTTGGTTGTGGTTTGTCTATAAATAATGGATGAAATTTCCTCCTTTCTTCAGATGTAGCACTTGTCACCTCTTTAAGGGATGGCATGAACCTTGTCAGTTATGAGTTTGTTGCTTGCCAAGATGCAAAGAAAGGGGTCCTCATTCTCAGTGAAGTAATTACTTACCACATAAAGTTTTTCATTGTGCCATTTTTTATTGAATGAAACTAGTTTTAACTATTGTGCTTGTTTTTCCATGCTGTATAGATGACTTATAGATTAATGAACATCTTATTATTGAAAGTAATGATTACAGTGTGTTCCTCTAGTTAGTGAAAAATGTTCCTTCTGACCTTGATATGCATGATGCATCTTGCATCTTGCAGTTCGCCGGCGCCGCACAATCTCTGGGTGCTGGAGCTGTCTTGGTAAATCCTTGGAACATCACTGAAGTGGCTGCTTCAATTGGCCAGGCTTTGGACATGCCAGCTGATGAAAGGGAGAAGCGACATCGCCATAATTTTCATCATGTGACAATGCACACGGCTCAAGAATGGGCTGAAACATTTGTTAGGTATGAATACATTATTTGTGTCAAATTTGAAATACAACTTTTAGTTCTTTTTCTCTTGTATTGGAGTTCTAAAACTCTCCAGAACATCATTATCGTATAGGCCAGGCAATTTTTTCCTCAATGGTTAATATTAGTGGTTAACTAGTTGTGTTTCACTTCCAATATACGTTTCAGTGTTCAAATATCCTCTTCTAAATCTGGGTTTGGATTTTATGGCAATATAGAATTTTATTGTTAAAAACACTGAATTTTCTTTTAAAGCCTTGCATTAAGTTGAAAATTGAAGCAATTATGCTTTTCTCACATGTTCAAGTGAAAACTAAAATTTGGGAATTTACTGCAGTTCTTTAGCTCATTGCACTGAGATCCTTTCCCAATTTTATACTGAAGTTGATACGATTTTGCTATGGTCAACCCCCAATTGTAGGCTTCAATAGCATTGATGTACAATATGAAAAGATATAATCTATTTTTAAATCTACCTAGCCACCAGTCTAGTTTTTAGCCTTTTAGTCCTTTTGGAAACTAACGGGTCTGCTGATTTATCTTTCAAACATGTAGATGGACAAGAAATTATCGTGATATGGGAATTTATTAATTAGTTAATTTATTTATGGATATATAATAAGTTTATTAAATAATTAAGTTTCAGAAAAAGGTACTCAGTTTCCCACTAGTAGTGATTATTACATTTCTCTTTATAACCAGTCTTGTCAATTAAGATTCATGCCTTATCATGGCATCTAGTCCGGATTGTTTGTTGTTGCATATTGGGCATTACATGATCAGCTCATTTGGTTTAACGCATAAGGGCAAATGTAACTGTTGTTATCCCATATTGGTTAACTTTGGGGTTTGGTATTGCCAAGTTGGGCCTCTCCGCCTCTCCTAGTTTCTTTTAGAATAGGTGCCTTAACAAGTACGTAAATAAAAGAGATTGTTAGTGCTAATTCTTTGTGTTACATCCTAAGATCAATATATTTTATTTCCCAAAAGAAAATGATTAAACAAAAGAAATAGAAATGTTATCTTTTTTTCCTCATTGAACTTTATGTCTCCATCTTGTTATGCTAACCATGTAATGGAAAAAATTACCAGGATTCACAGAGATTTGAGTTTCCTGTAACTACTTTGCAGTGAACTGAATGATACCGTTGTTGAAGCACAACTAAGGACAAGCAAAGTGCCTCCTGAGCTTCCACAAGATGATGCATTGGAACGCTATTTGAAGTCTAGCAATCGATTGCTGATACTGGTAATTGTTTGATCTAGAATCTCTTAAAATGCCCCTCAGCTAGAAAAAGCATTGTTCAATGCCTGCAAATACAAGCTACATGTCAAGCCCATGTGGGTTAAAATGATTTTTTACAACGGCAAGTAATATTTGGCTTGCCTTTTTCTTAACATGTTATACGTAATTTGACCATTGTCATCACCAATTATTAATGTGATAATCTTAAAGTTGTGTACTCTGCTGGTGGCAGTTTCGTTTCTTATTTTACCAATGTTAATAAATCCAGTTATCCAAAAAAAGATGTTGATAAATCTACTGTGCTAGGTCCATCATACCTTATTTTCTACAATTCAATAGCTCTAGTTTTCTTTTCCTCCCTTTAATTATTTCCTGGACGCATACTATTGATGTTGCATATGCTTTCAATGTTGTTTCCCTTATCTTATGAATGGTCCAAAACTCAGGGTTTTAATGCAACATTAACCGAACCAGTGGATTCTCCCGGGAGTAGAGGTGATCAAATCAAAGAAATGGAACTTAAATTGCACCCAGAATTAAAAGAACCCTTGACAGCTCTCTGTAATGATCCAAAGACAACTGTGGTTGTCCTCAGTGGGAGTGACAGACGTGTTTTGGATAAGGTATGGTTGCTTTATTTCTTTCTTTCTGTTCTAGACATGGGTTGTCCTCCATCAAAACCTCCTGATTGCTCTCACAGAACTTTGGGGAGTATGACATGTGGCTGGCAGCAGAAAATGGGATGTTTCTATGCCATACAAATGGAGGGTGGATGACAACTATGCCGGAACACTTGAATATGGAATGGGTTGATAGTGTGAAGGTAATTAAACTATGCTTAATGTACGCTTCATCCAGTTTATATTTTCCAGACTCATAACAATGCCGATGGCATGTTGGCAGCATGTTTTTGAGTATTTCACAGAAAGAACACCAAGATCACATTTTGAACCCCGTGATACATCACTTGTATGGAATTACAAGTACGCAGGTATGTGATCTGTCTGGTTTCCAAGTTGTCTTTTCATTAAATCCAACCCTGTCTGTATGACTATGACCTTCCTCATGTTTCCTTTCATGTTATTTTGTCTGCAGACATTGAATTTGGAAGACTTCAAGCAAGAGATATGCTGCAGCATCTCTGGACCGGCCCTATTTCTAATGCATCTGTTGATGTTGTTCAAGGAAGTCGATCAGTTGAGGTGCGAGCAGTTGGTGTTACAAAGGTAACTGCCTCTTCACTATACATAGATTTTGTCTAATTTACTTGAATATTTTTAGTCTAATGGCATCGAGGAAGCCTGCTTGCTTATTTGATAATTTCATATTAACTCAGGGGGCAGCTATTGATCGTATTTTAGGAGAAATAGTTCACAGTAAATCCATGACAACACCAATTGATTATGTCCTTTGTATTGGACATTTTCTGGGGAAGGTAATATTCTCATCAATCTTTATTTAAGCATATTCTTATAGAAACCATTTGAGATACTTCGAGAGGTTTCACATTAGTATATGTTGTTAACCATGCCTGTTTAGAAACAAAGCAAGAATATGATAAACTTTTGAACTCCTGTCCTGATTTTTTTTTTATGGTTATATTCTTGTTGTTTTAATACCTACATTTACACTTTTGAGGTGTAAGTTATGTTCTAGGATTAGCAAACAAACAATTCTAAGCTTGGTGGCCCTTTAGCACTGTACTGGTTTAGTTGGGCCATATAGTCATATTGTGTTCTACCCGAGCAATTACCATTGAAAGAGTTCAAATCAAGTGAAGATAAGCTCATTAATTGTGTTAGAAACTTGAATGAATCTTTAGCTTATAGTCCTAATAAAAGGAGTGAACCTCATGCATTATGAGGTATAAGGAGAGACATGTATGGAGCCTTAACCTTGCCTTGCAATGAGCTGATGTAAATTGATAGTTGGCTTTTTCCAATTGGTCCATCATCTCAGGTCCCAAGACAAGTCCCATTCAGCAATTCTGTAGAGCTTGCATTTCTAGATTAGAAGTACTATCAACATCATTAGTATGAGATCAGTATGAGTTATTGTATTGTTTGCTTGTGACTTGCATTTTACTATTGGTATTTTCAACCTCTGTGGAAACGAAAATCGATTAGCCAAAATGCAGTCACATTATGTTAAGAACAGTTACAAGGTGGGAGAGCCAGATAATACACAGCCTTAACTGCCTTGAAATGAGGTTGCTTTCACAACCTCACTTCTTACCTTCATGTCATAATGAAGCAACCTCGCCATGGCATAGAGGCTCCCATGTTTGGTAAAGAGCAAGTAAATAGCAAAAATATAACATTGACCTAAATATGATGGATGCACAAAGAAGCATGTATATAATCTTTTAGTAGCCATAGAAGTTAATTTTTTTTATTTTCAATTTTTTTAGTACTCTTTGCCTCTATGTTTTACTTAAAGCAAGTAGTTCAAAGTTGCAACCTATGCTGGTGCCTAAAAGCAGGAAAATCTCTTATGGTAACTTTTAGATGTTGCTTTATTGTCATATGCTGGAAGGTTTCTTTCGAATAAAAAGTTGCATTTTTCAACAATAAATGCTTAATGTGACTCCATTTTATGGTGTTACATATCCAAAATATGCATGCATTTTTGTTTCTGTTTTCTTGTTTATGTCCAATGTCAACGTAATTGTGATCCATTGGTCATTGCACCCAACCATTACTCCTTGCTCCACCCACACCCATGAAAACTAACAAGATAAGAAAGCTTTGTCTAGGATTAGAGTGCAGTTGTAAGTTTTTTCACTTCATTATCATAGTAAAACATGGTGTATTGGTTATTTTAGCTTTGATTCTTATGTTCTGATAATAGGATAGGGCAAAGCACTGACAGTGTAATGTTTTACTTTAGTTTCTAGAAAGACATGGCAAAATATGCATGATATTGAACTTCCTTTTCTGTCTTTTACTGATGAGAAAATTTCTATCACTTCACCAGGACGAAGATGTTTACACCTTTTTCGAGCCTGAGCTGCCTTCTGATGCAACCAGTAGTACTATAATAGCAAGAAGCAAGCCAACTGATGGACCAAGGTTACCTGCAGAGAGAAGAACTGCTTCGAAGCTTCCAGCAAGCAGAAGTGGCACAAAAGCATCTCAAACCAAGGCACAGCGACCATTTCCCGCTCCTGATAGAAGAGCCAGCAATAATAATAGTATTAATAGCAGTGGGAATTTGAGGCGTCCGTCACCAGTAAAGACCTCCTGGAGCGTGCTTGATCTCAAAGGAGACAACTACTTCTCCTGTGCTGTTGGCCGGACTCGCACAAGTGCTCGTTATTTACTTAATTCGTCGGACGATGTTGTCTCATTTCTGAGCATACTAGCAAATGCCTCTTCCTAATGCGCATTGCTTTCAGGTCTACATGTGTAATAATCCAGCTCTAGCGTTTCAAGACTTGGTGCAGCGACAAAATATATATTCCTTAATGTTCGAGACAGATATGCCTGTCTATGGACACCTTCCCCCTTGATCCTACCATTCTTCTCAGAGCCAACGTTGCAAGCTGAAAAGAACTGTTGTCAAAGACTTGCACGATAGAAAACTTAGTAGTTTTCAGTCATATGAACCACAGCATTGTTCTCGGTCAACAGATGGTGAATGAAAACCAATCTATAGCAACAATTTTTTTCGCTTCATTCTTGCAACTATTTATACAACTAAAGTTTTCTTACTATATATCTCTGCCATTTGATAGAATAACAATATGATGGTTTAACTTCTTACTCTGTAATATTCATCCAAACATGGCATAAAGTTTCATTTGTCTACTGTGCAAACAACTATTGATGTAAACAAGAGATTGCTTATCTGACAGGCATAGAAGATTAAGATTGTTTTTCTTTACATTCTACGGCATTGAAGATATAAAATAATTTATTTTTACAATTTTTCATATTTTTTATACAATTTATATTTTTTTAATTTGACTGTTAAATTTTGTATTTTATTCATTTAGATTATGCAGGCAAATTTCAAATTAATTGAAAATATTTAATTATTTGTTCAATAATAATAGAATTCCAATCGTTAAGGTATATTGAAGGAGATGTTAGTTTTGACGAAATGATAAAATATCGGATCGAATCTAAACTTTATGTGTATAGCTGATTGTTAAATCTAAAGATTAATTTGTAAAAGTATTAATTTTAGGTGAAGTTATAAAAAATGATGTAAAACAATTTGTAACTTGATCTCCCCTTTACATATATTAATAATACAATAAAAAAAATATCAGAATACAAATAAGGATTAAATAAATCAATATTTACATAGCTAATCAAATTATAAAATAAGTTGCTAAATATATGTGCTTATTTATTTATTGCAAAAAAAAAGAAAGTAAAAAACAAATAACAAAAAGATTAAAAATGTCCCAAACAGAACATACCTTTTTCCGACCAACTCCGTTCCAAATACTCTTAAAAGAGGAATACGAACCCACTCAAGATTGGGCGGGCCCTATCCTCGTCGTTTCCTTGGACAAAGAAATTCTCTATCGTCCCAACTCTCAAGTCTCTCGAACCTTCTACCAAAAAAAAAAAGGAACTCGAAAGCCTCAGCATATGAACTGATGATCGCCTGTGACTGCAGGTAACCCATTGTTTTTTTCTTTTTGCCTGATTTCCTACTGTTCCATTTGTTCCATATTCTTTGGCAAGTGCGCTGAATTTTAGCTTTTCATTAGTTCAACTGAGTATTGGGTTATTTGAATTGCTTCCAATAATCAACCTTTACTCAAGTTTGCAGTCTCTCTTTTTGAGACTTGCCTGAAACGTCTTTTTCTTTGCTCCTAATATCTGGGTGCAAATTTAATTTGACGTACTTCACAATCAGTTCATAATCTATATGTATATACATACAGATACATTTAACTTTCTTTTTGGTAATATTAGTACTACACATTTTAGGAAGAATTAATGAGTTATGTGTTCATTTTAGAAAAAATATTGGGAGAGATTGTAATCATGCTGTGTTACAAAGGGATTTTTTAATTTGATTCATTTTCAGTTGAAGCACCAGTTTTAAAATTTTCTTCATTTTAAATTGCAGATGGTTTTTACTGACAGAAGGTTAATTTTTCCAAGGCAATGAGATGAGAGATTTTATGCTGCAACTTTCATTCTCTTTTATTTGTGGATAAAGCTTTGGGGGTGTTTTCATTTTTGTGGGGATTTCATTAGCTATTACTTCTTAACATATTGGATAAGTAGATCGTGTCATCTTCTAGGTAACATGTATAGGGTTAGTCAGAACTCATTCTTGTTTCCGAGATTGTTGCATACATTAACCCGTGATGGCCCTTCCGAAACCTTGAGGAAAAAGGTTTCTGAAATAGAGAGGATGAAGAAAAAGAGGAAAACCAAGAAGGATCAGTTGTTTGTGGAAGTTCCTGAATCGAGATCCTTTCTTGACACGGCAACACTGCCAATGTTTCTTTCAGTAGCTGGAATTGCACTTTTTGCAAAGCTTCTCATGATGGTTTGTTCCTCATTCTCTGTTTTATCAGGAATTATTCTTTGTTTGCTTCACATTGTTGGTAATTTGATGATTGCTTATGGTTGGTCAGTTTCAGTATGTCTATAAATTACTCGGCTGTCCTGAAGGTGAAAAGTTGAATATCTTATGTTATATATGGATAAACCAACTTAGAGTAAAAGCCATTTCTAAAAGCAGTTAATGCTGGAAGGTTTCTTAATTCATGGTTCAGAGAGTTTATAGAGATTCTTATTGGTTGGTTCAGTCTAGCTAACCCACCAGACTGCATAACTTCATTCTGGAAAATGAATGTGTAGATGGTATTGAATGGACAAGAAATATGGATTCAGAATTTATACACCAGTTTTAAAACTGGGTTTTTTTCTTCTTTGTATGTGGTATCTTTAGTGCATAGTCCCCTGCCTAGATGAAACATGATAAACCCTCCCAAAATCACTTGCACATTACACATTAATTTTTCTTGTTTTGAGGCTTCATGCATTATCTTCAGATAGAAAAATGTCTCATTGACAGCTATTGTTTAGTGCTTAAAACCAAATGAAGAGACTGTTGATTGATATTTTGTCCACTGCAGTATGACGACTCAAAGTCCCAGGAAATGATTGAGCGAAAAATAAAGAATGCTCCTCCTGCTCAAGGCACGGTCAGGATGCTCACTCGTGAGGAGTGGGAGGAAATTAGGGAAGTGAGACCAAGAACTCCTTTTGAATCCAAGCTTGCTCGTCCAAATGCAAAAATAAGAACTGGAGAACCATTGCATATGGTAAGCCACAGGAGCATTTGGCACTTAATTTTGTTTGATGGGTGAATCTATGAATCTGTTCTTTTCTTATTGATGGTAATATCCAATTCCTTGTTTATTACGTCTGGCTACTTAATTCCAACACTTTTCCTGATAAACGGCCATAGCTAATACATTTATTTAAGTGATGACGGCTCTGCTGCATATGATTTCATAACTTGTGTTTAAACAACACTCTTAGCTTGTGTTTCCTGTCATATTGATAATAATCTTCCACTTTTTAACAGTCATAGTTTGAAATTGATTGCAAGATTTAGATTTTTGTTAATTAAATTGGTATATCATACTTATAATGCAACTGCTTATTGCAAATCTGAGATGAGAAAGGGAAAGCTTTATACTGTCTAATGCCATAGGTAGACATCCCTTACATTGAACAATTGCAAACATCAAGCTTGTAGGTGCATCTCCTCTGCTCCACTGAAATGTTAGTCCTTGACAACATATTTGTATGTGTTTGTCACTGTATCATAGCTTCTCTTTTCTCTTCTGCTCTGTCTCTCCGTGCCATATCCTACCAGAGAGCTTCAATCTTACTTATAAGCATCAGGCATATCACTGAGTCTCACTTGGATAATGCTTTTGTCCATGCCCTCTTTTTAATGGCAGTTGGACTATGGCATGTTGTTGCAAATAGCTTTTTATGCCTGTGTTGAATGCATCAAGATGATTTTCAGAATATTGCATTAACTAATAAGCAGCAACAAATGCTTGTCTTGATGATTTTCTTCTGTATGTAGGAGGACTTGAAGAATTGGACAATTGATATTCTTACCGATGCACTTTCACGAGCTGAAGACTGTGCTAAACACAAGTAACTGCTATTAGGCAAGAAGACATTTCCTATCATTTTCCCTTGAGTACAAGTACAATTCCTCGACAGAACTGAAAATCTTAATGATTTTGATGCCTAATGTGAGTAATTATGCATATCTACCTACAATGCAATGGTCCAAATGGATTGGCATGGCATCAGACTGTAGTCAATGAATGATTGGTTCTTTATCAGATTGATAGAAGCATAAAATGCGTAACATGTTATCATCAGCTTTGTTCATCCTAGAAAGGAGGTTGAACTTTACATTTGTAGAATTATGATTTCTTTTAATTTTAAAATTTCATTAGTCTTCTGCCAATAAGAATTAGTATAATTTGGTCTTGCGGTATCTGGAGATTCCTTCTACAGGTTATATATCTATATCTATACTTATATTTTTGTCTCCATGGCCCTTCTTTGCATGACACTTGTTTTCTTTTTTTTTTTAAGGGAAAATCATAATTAGTCCTTGAGAATTTTTTAAAAATTGAAATAAAATATCCCAAAATTTTGGTTTGCAAAAATTTAAATAAAATACTAATAACAAATATCCAAAACATTTCAAATCATATTATAGTTCCCTTTTTTATTTGTAAAATTCCCAAATTTTAAAAATTACAAAAAATATAAAAATCCAATAAATATTACAAATAATATAAAAATTTAAAAAAAATGATAAAATTATATAATAAAGCAAAAAAATTTCAAAGATCATTTTTAAAAAAAATTAAACACAAATAAACAAAAAATTATAAAAAATAAATCTAAGAATCAAATACAAAAAATTTTCATTAATTATAAAAATCAAAGATTGTAAAAGAGGAAGTGAAGTAATAAATAGATAATTTCAATATTAAACACTCAAAAATTTTGAAAAATAAAAAGAAACAGTGATGACGGAGAATTAGCCTAATTTGAATTTATTTTTATACTAACGAATTTAAGTCAAATTCAATAAAAATTAAATGGCTATAACTTTTTTTATTTTGGTCTATTTAATTTTCTAACTTTGTGTTAAAATTTATTTTATTTTATTTTTTGAAAAATATAAGGAATAAAAAATAAATAAGATGTTTAATTAATAAATTAAGTATTATTATTATTATTTTTATTCAAAAATTAATATTTTTAAAATAATTATCTTAATTCATTATTATTTTTTAATAAATACTATTTATAATATTTTTTAAGGAAAAAAAAGTACCCTTGCGTAGCAAAGGCATTATTCTAGTATAATATATATATATATATATTATATATATATATATATATATATATATAAATTGGGGATTGGAGTTTGTTTGGTTTAAACTCAAATTTTAGAGCATGTCGCAATTCTTTTATAATCATTCGATGAAGATAAAGAGGATGTTGGCAAATGAAGTTAAGCACCATGAAGTTTTATTGGGGGACTAGAATTTAATATCCAATGTTTGAAATTTTTCCTTTGGAAATTTAAGATCCATGGATGTGATAAAGAGAATATATTGCTCTAATGTCAAAATAATTGATCTATTGCCTTGCATTTACAGAAATGTTGAAAATTTTAATATTCCAAATCAATTATGCACGATAACTCAATGATCATTTAAATGAAATGATGCTTTTTCTACACCAACTTCAAACTATGATTGCGTGAATAGTAAAACACATTATTATGTTAAAATTGTTTTAAAATTTAATCATATTTATTCATTTTTAACAAAAAATGGGTTCCTTTGCAATTTTCTAGGAAATAAAAAACAGATAGTAAAGCAACATATGAAAGATTAAGAATAATGTATGGAAGATTGACATGTTTCCATTTCCTAAAGAAAGAGTGATTCTATTTACAATTAAAATAAGTGATTCACACATCCTATTTTAATTTTTTTAATATTAAAATGCCTTTAAATAAAAATTCATTTTTTACCTTTAATTTTTAAAAGATTTTGGTACTCCTAAAAATTCATTTACAGGAGTAAAGGGGAGAAAATAATACTCCTCTGAGGATCTTATTGGCCAATGGGGCAATAAATTTTGGCCCACGGAGCATTGCTTCCTAAGATCTTATTGCTCACATAAGCATTGTTTCTGTGGGAATTTTGCCCTATGCGACACACCGTTCTTTCAATATATTTTGGCTTAATACCCAATTGTGTTATCCACATTTACCACAAAATAGAATTAAGCTCTCAACGTTTAATTGCATGAAAATTAGTCATAAACGTTTCTGATGTGGGTCAGGTTGAAAATTACTGAGTTTTTCTATAAGTCAAGTTAAAGACAATTAGGCCGAACAATAATTTAAGCTCAAGAGGAAAGAAGACTCAAAAGGCCCATAAATGATCCACTGGGTTATTATTTAAGCTGTGGATCTTAAAGGTAATTACGCTCAAAATCACTCCTATAAATAGGTCATAGGTATTATTTTTAACTCTAAGCGCTATTTGCCTACTAAAATGCTGCCAAAACTCTGTCTGACTTAAACATCGGAGTGCGCGCGCAGGGAAAAACCCCTGCACCCCCTGATGGTTTTTTTTCTTGCAAAATTCTAAAGGACAACTTGACACGAAGATCGAAGATCGAAGATCGACGTCAGCAACTACTCATTGTTGTTTTGGGCAACAACAGTTTCAAAATACGTTTTGAATGAAAATTGGCTCAATTCTTCCCTTCCTTGTCAATGACAGCTAATGTTCCAAAGGTTGCTCTTTCAAGGTTTTGAATGCTGGAAACAGCTGAGCCACCTGCTGAGCAATTGCTGGCCAACCTCACAGCGCACACTATTTCTATCCATCCATTCTTGCCCTTCTCAATCAATCCCATCTCTTTTTTTGTTTTTCTTTGACCTAAGCAAAATACTACTACGAAGCAAAGAGAGTAGTGCATTTGACAAAGTTAACAAGTTGTCCTAACTTTTTTTTTCTTGGTTTATCAATTTGAAAGTAAAAAGTAGTGATGTGTTTAAATGTAAAAGTAAAACACACTCTTTATAGAATAATTAATAGAATTGCATTAGGATTAAATATTTATATTTTACTACAATGTTATTTATGTCAATTTGATACCTACAAAATTGGAAATTACAATTAAGTATTTTGAACTTACATTTGATCAAATAATTTTGACCCTTTTGACTTGTATAGTTAGTAGTCAATAAATTGATGTGACAAAAACATTTAATAAAATTATGACATTTGAAAAAATAGAGCATCATTTTTTATTTTTTAAATTAAAAAATATTTATTTTTGTATTTTAAAAAAGATAAATTAAAGAGAGAAGAAACAAGAGAAAAAGAGGGAAAAAAAAAGGAGAGAGAAGGATGGAGAGGGTTCACAACGGCATCGGTTGATCAATTTAGATCAAAACAAGATCAATTTGTTTGATCCAATTTTGATTTGCCTTGAAAGATAGGGTGAAATACATAAACCCCTTATGTTTATACCAAAAAGACATAAACCCTTTTCTAGTTTCAAAATACCAATATTCCCCCTTTTAACAAAGTTTAAGATTTAAAATTTAGGGGTTTTTAGTTTGGGGTTTAGAATTTAAGAGTTATAGTTTATGGTTTATGATCTTTTGGGTTTAAAATATAAAGTTTAGTGTTTATGATTTTTGGATTTAAGGATAGTGAAAGGGAGAAAAATTGATATTTTGAAACTAAAAGAAAGTTTGTATCTTTTTGATATAAACATAAGAGATTTTATGCACTTCACCCTTGAAAGATATGTCAATTTATGTTGATCATCAAATTCTCTCTCCTACCTCTCTTTTCCCTTACTCTTCCGCTTGCCTCCTCCCAGCTCTCTATTTTATCTTCTTCTTTTTTTTAATTAAAAAATAGATTTTATTAAGATTTTTATTTAAGAAAACAGATTTTTTTAAAATTTAAATTTTGATTTAGAAAAAATCATAATTTTTGAAAATTTTACATTTTTTAATTTAAAAATTTTGGAATTAAAAATTTGTCATGTTTTAAATTATTGTTGTAAAAATTCTTTGTTTTGAGTTTTTGTTTTATTTCTTAATTTACAAAATAGATAAAAAAAATCTCTTCGTTATGACGTGACAGTTGACCAACCAATGACATAACAATTGCTGGGCAAGTGGGCAAATAGTCGCGACGAAAAATAAGCTCAGAAGACTAATTATGAACTTTAATTCTATATTTTTGACGGAAATAACATATAGCATATAGGACAAATGTGTATTTAACCCAATTACATAAGCACCAATAACATTGAAATCCACACCAATGACATTCCTCTGGTGACACATACCAACAAATTTAAAAGTACATATCATCTTAATTTCATTTGTACAATTTAAAAATTTCATTGACTATATATTAAATAATAATCCATTATCAAATACCTCCATTTACAAATTGTAACCAATGGAAGGATAAATTGCAGCAAAGAGAAATATTATAGTCTTCGAATTGCAAGTTGAAAAGAATATATAAATATATATATATATATATTCAGTAAAAGGAAGTGGATTAATATAGCAACTTACATGGCACTTCAATATTTTTTTTCAGTTAAAAAGGATGCTCCTTCAACTACAGTTGCACAAAGGACAATTGAAGACTCAAATCCATAAATTATCCTCATGAATAAGAGATAAATGTAATTTCTTCCATTAAAGACCAGTACATGAGTGTTGAAGCCATAAAATTCAATTAATGAAATGCCAAAGTAATACACCTGCCAGCCTGCAGATGACACAAATTTATGAGGTACCTATAGATAAATTCTTCAAAAAGGTAATCAAGCTAGGATACTGCTCTGTTGCAGCTATTAAGGATGAAATATGAAAAAACCTAATACCTTATAGTTCGAGTAAAATTAATGTAGTGGAAGACAACACTAACAAATGAATGAGACTGAAAAAGGAATTCCTGGTCATAACACTAAATGTAGAAAGCAGAGGTAAATACTGACGTTCTATAGCTGAAACCTGCTAAATAGGCTCAGGTTCTCTTGTTGGGTTCAAACACATACTTAATCAATGATTCCTTGATTGATAGCAACTCAGGGAACTCATTCTTCAACTTGGATGCATCCAACTCATTATTGCTTCGAGGGGCAACTATGACCTTGGCTTGTTCTTCCAATGTGAAGTTAACCCACTGAAACTTGGGGTCAATATAAGCCTTGTACATCTCCAGGATCTCGTTGTGGCTCACAACCCCAGGATTAGTGAAGTTCCATATACCCCTCAAGTTCCTCTTTGCCATCTCAATGGAAATCGGTAGAAGTTCATCCAAGATTGTCATGCTGTTAGGGATGTTGACCACCTTGTTGTAGCGTGAAATCTTGGTGATGAAGTTGCGGGGGTTGTTTAGGTCAGATGAGATCGGCATTCGAACTCTGAGGGTGCAAACATTGTCATATTCTTTCAACAGCTCTTCAACCTAAAAAATGAAATTGAGGCATTTTATACTTAAAAATTAACAACAAAATTGGAATCAGATTAAAGATATTCATAGTAGTTACCATAGCCTTGGTTTTTGAATAGAAGGAACCAGTGAAATTAGGCTTGTCTTCCTCTTTAAACCCAATGCCAGAGCCCTCAGGATGTGCAGCATCATACTCAAATATACACCCAGTAGCAAAGTTCATCATCAAAAGCCCGTGCTCTCTGCAAACATCTGCCAAGGTCAGGGTTCCAGACACATTGGTGCGAATGGTTTCTGTTTTGTGAGATTCACACCAATCAACATTCGGTCTACCAGTCACACCAGCAGCATTAAAAACATGGGTTGGCTTTATGTTTTGAATATCTGCCACAAGTGATGAACGATTTTCCAAGCGTCCTCTTCCATATTCAAAGGGAATACCTTGTTTTTCACATAACTGACCAAGTAGACCTCCAATCCAGCCAGTCCTGCCATATATCAAGAACTTCAAGGATGGTTTTCGGGGAGAGCCACTACTTTTGGAGGTTGGAACCACCATTCGGGTCTGATTAGGACCACTTATATAAGATGCATCTTTTCCCTCTTCAGAATCAAAGTGTCTACCACCAGGCATCATCAGCATTCTTGGATGTGGAAGCAGTGCACCAGCGACATCACCCCACCAACCAGGATTTTGGGTGTACCATTCTATGGTCTTCTTCAACCCCTCTTCCCATACAGTTCGCTCAGACCATCCCAAGTTTGTCAGTTTCTGATCATCAAGAAAATACCTCTGATCATTGAATGGTCTGTTTTCAACAAACTTGATGCTTGTCTCGGGATCCATTGAGAAAAGTTTGCATATGTCTTTGGCAACATCAATCACTCTCCGTTCCTTCTTTGTTCCAATATTATAAACATGCCCGACTTCACCCTTGTGAAGAATGACTTCAAATGCCTCAGCCACGTCCTCACAGTATAAATAACTCCTCACATTAGAACCATCCCCATGAATTGGAAGAGTCTTCCCCCTCATTGCTAAGAGGATAAACTTTGGAATTAATTTTTCGGGGAACTGGTTGGGACCATAAACATTGTTTCCACGGGTGGTAATTACAGGCAATCCATATGACCTGCCATATGCCATAACAAGCATTTCAGCACCAGCTTTTGTTGCAGAGTATGGGTTTGTTGGAAGAAGTTGGGAAGCCTCATGGTTTCCTACAACAGCATCCTCATCTGTCTCCCCATAAACCTCATCTGTGCTCACATGGATGAACCTCCTGATCTGACCAGTGACTTTGCAGGCTTCAAGCAGGACATGAGTACCATATATATTGTTCTTGGTAAACTCAAAGCTGTTCCCAAATGAGTTATCAACATGAGTTTGAGCTGCAAAGTGCATTATTGTGTCAATAGACTCAGTGATGAGGAGGTAGTTAACAAGATCAGCGCTGCCAATGTCCCCCTTCACAAACTTAAAGTTTGGAGATGACTTGGAGGGAAGGAGGTTTTTCAGGTTTGAGCAGTAATCAAGCTTGTCAAGTACAACAATCTTGTACTCGGGGTAGTTTCGAATGAGCCGATTGGCAACATGAGATGCAATAAACCCAGCAGCCCCAGTAATCAGGATGTTCTTGGGAGTATAAGTAGCCATACTGAAACCAATTCTACAAAAGAAGAAATACACAACCTAACTTCAGAAGTACGGCAAAAGATAACATTAACAAGCACCAACTATCCTAAACAAAAACATAAAAAGCAAATATAGAATCTGCGACCAAAACTAAAATATGTATGTAAAAGTCCAAAACCATATAAAGACAAACACAGAACAACGCACCGACATACCGAGTATAGAAAATTCCATACAGAAGATTCCACCAGATCTAATTTTATATAAATAAAATAAGTAATAAAAAAAAAACCCTTAAAGGCAGATCTGACGGCAACATGGATGGATCATGCCATCCAATACAACCAAATAACATCATCGCGTTGATTTTTTCAATTTGTTTTGTTTCATCAAATTAATCTTGAATTTATCATAGCATTTATTCCATCATTTCATTTTCCATAAGAATTGTACAATAAACTATCTAAAGCTCCCATTTCTCTTTTTTAATTCATGTCAATGTTAGCAATCAAAAAGTTCAACGAACAACGGAAAAAAATTATCTATGAGTTTATGACTCTAGCAACAAGATCACCTTAATTACCAGATCCAATGTAAATAAAAGACTACTGCTTTGAAAATGTAAAATTAAAAAAATAGAAAAGCCAGATCTCTTAAAATCTCATTTCAGCATATAACTAGAAAAAGAGATCCAGATCCAACTAATAAGCAATTAAATGTCGTCAAAGTAACAGCTAAAAAAGCAATCGAAGACATTAATTTTGTCACATTTAAGAACAGATCTAAGAAAATTAAGAAATACCCAGATCATAAAAAGGCTTCAACTAATCAAAAAACACGAAATTTTCGAACAAACCCAATCATCGATCACATTTGATCTTCCAACAAATGCCAATGAAAATTGAGAAAATTTTAACTTACAAAATTATGGAGAAATCGATCAAAATCCAGATGAAGAAAGCGAAAGAAACAAATTCTACGAGAGAATGAGTCGAAGAAGAGAAACAGATATTTAAGGAAAGATATAAGCCTCTGGGGGCGAGGGAAATAGAGGAGGCTTCCTGTATAAATACATCAAGACACAGTTAAAGGGGAGCTATGAAATTTTACTAAATGACAGAAATGCCCTTTCTGGGTGATACTTTTACCGGTGCCATGTTTGTTCTATGAACAAAAGATGTAAGGATTAGTTGGGAATAAAAAGAGTGTCGGACAAAAATGCTTATGATTAGCTGAGGTTGTGACTACATTGATCTTCCAATAAAGCAAGTTTTAATTGGGAAATTACAATAAAGGGAGAGCTAGCCAATAGATTGTTGACATGTGTAAATTGTTCTTTAAATTACGCGTTTTTTCTCATTAGAAAACCGTTCTGAAAATTTTAAATTTTATCAACCGTGTCATAATAGTGTTACAATAAGAGGTTTTTCTAATACATTGTCGGTTTTTTAAATAACCAAGGGCAATTAATAACTTGATAATTATTTTTATACAAAATTTTTAATTATTTTTAATATATTCAAAAATATTTACTGTTTTACCTACTTCAAAAAAAAAAATTAAACGGTTATAATTAAAAGTATTACAGAAAAGTAAAAAAAAAAAACTTAACTTTTTTTGTGTACGAATCTGTATCTGAATAGATTTTTTAGGTAATCAAATCTTATATATTATCTAAAGAATTTAAATTCAGATTTAAATTCAAATAATCTTATTTTATTTTCAATTTAAAAAAAATTGAAAATTAACTTTGCGCGAATTAATGAGCGATCCAGAGACCTTTCTCTTTCCCTACATTTGGCTCACTAAAGCATATTGTTACTTCAACTCTCCATTTCAGAAGAGTTTTGCAGCTCTGCATAGACGTTTTTGGAGCTATGCACGGATTCATCAAAACTGTTCGAAACTGTACTCGAAGGATTCTAGACCAAAGCAGCCATGTCAACATGATCACATTAAAGCAGCTACTGCCTCTGGGGAAGTGTAAATCACATGTACTTTTGTCTTCACCATTTATTTTGCTTTGTCTCAATCGGTCAACTAACTAATTGAACAATTTTTTGTTTCTTTTTCACCTACTTTCCCTTCAGACAATCTGGATCATTGGTTTTACTTACCCTCTCTTCAAACACTCTCCTGACTGCAGCCATGATCTGGTTTTTGTCCATGAAATTTCTGTTGTTTTGGTTGATTTTAGGCCTACATACCCCTACTTCTTATTTCAGACTAGATTTTTTCTTCTTCTTCTTCTTCTTGCTTCAGACATCTAGAGCTTCCATTATGCTGTCCTCTTCTTGCCTATTTGTTCTTCTTCCTTCTCCTTTTTTATCTTCGCCAAGCCAAATCGTTGAAGTTTCAAAGAAATAATTACATGACAGTGAGGGTTTAAAATAAATGGTATCAGGTTTCTAGCTTCCGTTCTTATTATGATTTATTATTATATAATAAAATGGGAATTGTCAGTCAGCCATTGTTATTTCGAAAGACAGAATTAGAGGGATTTGTTTGTTAAATTTCTAAATATAATAATTTGTGAGTGAAAAATAACAATGGAAAAAAGAAAGAAAGATTTGGCCATAATGATCTACATTCATGGGGAAACTCAAAAGATTACATGGTTTATAACCAGAAAAAAAAAAGATTATGTGGTTGAAATTCTAGCTTATATAAAAAAATACACAAAATATTCTAATGGTAGATACAATATATAAAAAAATATGGATTATTATCCTATCCACTGTCAGTGGAGTTTTTTAACTCCACAAACGGGGTTAGGATGATAACATGTGTCATTTAAAAATATTAAAAAAATAAAAAATAAATAAAATGAGACACATGTCATTATCTTGGCAAAGTATCTGGTCCTTGAATCTGGCTAGTTTGTCTACTAAATAAGAGTCTTATTGATGTACAAAGCATATTTTAATTTCTATACAGAATGCTCTAATGCAGCATCTCAACCACTGGTCAATGTTGCACATGTTTAGGTTTAATTGAACCGAGGATTATCACCTAAAATATTCTTCGACAATCATAATATTGAAAGGCTTGCTCGGTAGATAATGTTCTTGTTGTCACTACCAGGTGGGTTTGATATATAACTTTAGCAGCAAGAAAGGAATGTATTATCGGATCAATGGAGAGTTGACTAGCAGATGGAGATTAATGAGCTGCAGGAATTGCTGCGCATGCACTATAATTTTGAAGTGTTGTTTCTAGGTAACACAGTGTGGTAAAATATGTTTATGATTGTCCATGTAGAATTAAATGTTGTACTAGGATGAGTGTGACTGATACCTACAAAGTTATTGGTAGAAAAATAAGAAATAAATGAAAGAAGAATGAATGATGAAGGCCTGAACTTCAATCACTGTCTTAAGCATTCAAACATCTCAATAATGTAAAACAGAATTTCATAATGAATTAATTAAGCATAGAAGATTACATATTTATAATGATCAAACAATACTTTTTGAATGGACATGTCTTGTCCAAAAGCCACCACTTTAAACGGAGTTATGCATGTTAGAGCTAATTTTTAACTAATTTTAATTACTTCGAATTAAAATAAATAAATTCTTGAAAATAAAAATAAATAACCTGACCAATTTACTAGAAACTATAATTTTTACATATTCAAATATTTTTTGTCTTCTCTTTTTAATGTGGGAACTTAATATTTCTAACTACTCAACAATTGCAAACATGATTGTTTTTACTTGTGCAAGCACCCAACCCTATGCCGATCAGTCCTTTCCCCTGCCACTTCCCTATTCATCTGATCATCAGTGGAGAATAACAGTAAACCATCCATGCAACCGAACTCAAATCCACTACATAAATGGAATTTAAGTAAAAAATTAATAACCTCTCCATTGAAACAGCTAAAATCAAACCAACTTGTAAGATTAGGAGTAACCAAAGAGTGATCTCCAAGAAGAAAATCACTGCTCAAAGAGAAGTGATGGGAAATGGCAGCAACCTTTTAAAGTATATAAAAGGCATGCCAAGTCTTCTAAGTCTCAAGCTTTAATTTGGCATGTGTCTGATAATGAAATGCCTGATTGGGAGCTTGAATAAGATTTAGGATTTTATTTTAGTCTTTTAATTGTTTTAGAGTTTTAGGCCAGAAAATATTGTGTTTAATTTTATTAGTAGGATTAGGATATTAGAATTTTAATAGAAAGTTTGTATCCTATTAGGATTAGGATTGCTTGCCTATAAATAGGCTTTGTACTCTCTTTAAAAAAATAAAGAATAATAATATCAGAATTTTCAGCAAAGTTTTGCTCTTCGGTTGTGTGACTCAACCATTCTTAGGTGTGACTCCTAAGAAACCCTAGGTGTGACTCCTAGGCTTTTATTCTTTACTGTTTTAGTAGTAAAATTAGCCCCAATTCACACCCCTAAACCCTAATCCAAAACTAACTCAGATCTGTCCTACATCAATTGGCGCCGTCTGTGGGAAACGAAAAAAAAAAAGAAAAAAAGAAAGTTCTGGACAGATTTGAGTTTGCAATTAGTTTACTCAATTTTGCGTCCATGATGGTGACTAACGCTGAATTAAGTAAAGCTACAGTGGAACTCCAACAAGACCATGAGCATACCAAGAGTATTGTGGAGAACATGAATGAACGCCTTAATGGTTTACAACAGACTGTTGAAACACTAGCACATACTGTTGAAACACTAGCAGCTTCTATGGCACAAATGGAAGCACGTCTAACTCAAGCCCCACAAGGTGCTCCTGTCCAACCTATTGCTCAACTACCCGCAGTTGTAGGAGAGCGTGCCGAGCCATGTGATCATGCTGGAGATATCACTAGGAAGGTGAAAGTAGGAGTGGCAGATTTTGAAGGTAAAGTGGATCCAACTTTGTTTCTTGATTGGCTCAACTCCCTTGAAGATTATTTTAATTGGTATGATATGTCGGATGAAAGAAGGGTTCGATTTGCCAAGATGAAGCTAATTGGATTAGCAAAAATCTGGTGGTATGGTGTGGAGAGTGAAATAACAAGATTAGGACAGCCTCAAATTCAAACTTGGGAAGAGAAGAAGGCCAAGCTCAAAGAAAAGTACTTGCCACTTAATTATCTTGAGAAGATGCGCCAACAAGCATATAGTTTACGGCAAGGCAGCATGTCCGTTACTGAAAACATGAATAAATTTGATGAATACAAGATAAGGAGTCAAGTTGTGGAAGATGCTACACAAGCAGCATCACGATTTCAGGCTGGGTTGAGGATTGATATCAAAAGAGAGATGCTTAGGCAGCCTATTAGCTCAGTAGAACAAGCCTTCCAGGCAGCCTTTGATGCAGAACAATATTTGAGCTATTCTACTAACAAAAAAATAGGTCTTCAGAGTGGGGAAATAGCAGGTAGGAGGAGCCTTGGTGCACACCCAGGAAGAAAGGCTGTTCCAGCACAGCCTTTTGCTCGCCCTAATGGAACAAGACCTTCTGTCAGTACCAACAATCCTAAAAAGGAGTACGTTTGTTTCAAGTGTGGGGAGGCTGGACATTTTGTGCATAATTGTCCAACAAAAAGAAATATGCATATGGGAGTTGAACAAGAGGATGAAGAAATTCAACAAGATGAAGATGATAATTGTATTGATTATGGTGCTTATGAGGCTGATGATCTTGACCTTGATGATGTAGAAACATCCCTTTTGGCGGTAGTTCGACGTATCCTAGCTACCTTTAGAGTAGAAAAGGAGGATTGGCGGCGCACCTCAATATTCCAAACCCTTGTTCGTTGTGGTGATCAGGCCAAAAAACTTGTTATTGATGGTGGGAGTTCCATGAATGTAGTTTCTACCTCCACTGTTGAGCGTCTCAAACTAAAAACTACACCACACCCTCACCCCTATAGAGTGGGTTGGATTGACAGAACCACAATTCCAGTAACACAACAATGTCTTGTATCTTTTAGTTGTGGTGGTTATGTTGATTCTATACTTTGTGATGTTATCCCTATGCAAGTTGCCCACATCCTTCTTGGTCGCCCTTGGCAATATGATAGAGACGTGAGTCACGCGGGCAAGGCAAACACTTATAGTTTTTGTCATCAAAACAAGAATATTATCCTAAAACCTATGAGCTCAGAGGATATCAAGAAATATGAAGAGAAAAGGGCCCCAAGGTCTAGCAAAGTTATTGAGGGTGAAAGAAAACAACTCCATATTCTGACTAAGAAGCAGTTTGAAGCTGAAAGTAATAAATCTAAACTTATTTTTGCTGTCATGACTAAAGAAGTTCAGAAATCAGCAACTATCCCTATGTTAGAAGTACCTCCTGAAGTGAGTAAACTGCTGTCTGATTTTTCTGATGTAGTGCCAAAAGAACTACCCAATGAACTACCTCCCATGCGTAATATTCAGCACGCAATCGATCTTATTCCAGGATCACAATTACCTAATCTGCCAACCTATCGTATGAATCCTAGTGAACATGAGGAGCTTAAAAGACAAGTAGATGAGCTATTGTCTAAGGGATTCATTCGTGAAAGCTTGAGTCCATGTGCCGTCCCGGTGTTGCTAACGCCCAAAAAAGATGGTTCTTGGAGGATGTGTGTTGATAGTCGCGCAATTAACAAGATAACGATAAAGTATTGGTTCCCTATTCCTAGACTTGATGATATGTTGGATCTAATGGCTGGTTCTATTATCTTTTCCAAGATTGATTTGAAGAGTGGGTATCATCAAATTCGAATCAGACCTGGTGATGAATGGAAGACTGCCTTCAAAACTAGAGATGGCCTTTATGAATGGTTGGTCATGCCATTTGGGCTTTCTAATGCACCAAGCACCTTTATGCGCTTCATGAATCAAGTGTTACAGCCCTTTATTGGTCGTTTTCTTGTTGTTTATTTTGATGATATTCTAGTTTATAGTAAGACCAAGGAAGAACACCTCTCTCACTTACAACAAGTGATGAGAGTCCTCCGGCAAGAGAAACTTTATGTTAATTTGAAAAAGTGTGCTTTCATGACTGAAACTGTGGCATTCCTGGGGTTTGTTGTTTCTTTTAAGGGTGTTGAGGTTGATCCTGAAAAGGTTAAAGCTATTAGGGAATGGCCTACTCCTAGCAATTTGCATGAAGTTCGAAGTTTTCATGGCTTAGCCACATTTTATAGGCGTTTTATTAAGAATTTCAGTACTGTTATGGCTCCTATTACCAACTGTATGAAGAAGGGTCAGTTTGTGTGGACAGAGGCAGCTTCTAAGGCCTTTGAAGAAATTAAAAACAAGATGATAACAGCTCCTGTTTTATGCCTTCCAGATTTTTCTAAAGTATTTGAAGTGGCTTGTGATGCCTCTCATGTAGGCATTGGAGGAGTACTTAGCCAAGATGGTCATCCTATTGCTTACTTTAGTGAAAAACTTAATGACGCTAAGCAGAAATATTCTAACTATGATAGAGAATTTTATGCTGTCATTCAAACACTTCGCCATTGGAGATATTATTTGCTTCCTAAGGAGTTTGTATTGTATTCTGATCATGATGCACTTAGGCATATCAACTCTCAAAAGAAATTGAGTAGCCGACATGCTAATTGGGTTGCTTTCTTACAAGAGCATACATTTGTTCTTAAGCATAAGGCTGGCTCTGAAAATAAGGCAGCAGATGCACTCAGCAGGGTTAAGCACCTTCTTACTTCCATTGCTGTCCAAATAGTGGGTTTTGAATTGCTCAAGCAAGAATATCCATCTTGCAAGGATTTTGGTATCATTTACACGGATTTATTGGCTGGACAGAATGCTAATTATCCTGATTTCTCTATTCATGATGAATATCTATTTAAAGGAACACGTCTTTGTTTGCCTAATACATCCCTACGAGAGGAGGTGATTCGTGAATTGCATTCTGGAGGGATAGCAAGACATTTTGGAAGGGACAAAACTATTGCCATGGTGGAGGATCGATTTTATTGGCCAAGTATGAAAAGAGATATTGGTAGATTTGTTACTAGATGTCGTACTTGCCAGATTTACAAGGGAAGAAAACAGAATACAGGATTGTATACACCATTGCCCATCCCACATGAGCCATGGCAGGATTTGAGTATGGATTTTGTTCTTGGATTACCCAAGACAAGAAGGGGACATGATTCAATTTTTGTAGTAGTTGATCGGTTTTCTAAAATGGCTCACTTTATTCCTTGTTCAAAGACTGCTGATGCTGTTCATGTTGCGAAACTTTTCTTTAATGAAGCTGTTCGACTTCATGGGTTACCTTTGACCATTGTCTCTGATCGAGATGTGAAGTTCATGAGTTATTTTTGGAAGTCTTTGTGGAAGATGTTGAATACAAAGCTAAAATTTTCTTCGTCTTTTCATCCACAAACCGATGGCCAAACTGAAGTTGTGAATAGAAGTTTAGGAGATCTACTTCGATGTTGTGTTCGTGATAAGGTTGTTAATTAGGATCAAATTCTGCCTATGATTGAATTTGCCTATAACAGTTCTGTGAACCGAAGCACTGGGGTGAGTCCATTCGAATGTGTAACAGGTATGGTTCCCCGGAAACCAACTGATTTGATTCCTTTGCCTATAGACAATCGCCCTAGCATAGAGGCTGAAGCTTTTGCCAAGCATATGCATGAGATCCATGACCAGGTTAGAAGAAAAATTGCTGCTAGTAATGAAAATTACCAAACACATGCTAATTTGAGAAGGAGGTTTGCTGATTTCAATGAAGGTGACATGGTTATGATGAGGATAAAACCAGAAAGATATCCAAAGGGAATTCACAAGAAACTTCATTCAAGACGTGCTGGTCCTTACAAGATTCTCAAAAAGATCAGTTCTAATGCTTATGTTCTTGAGCTACCTTCTGATATGGGCATTAGTAACATCTTTAATGTTGAGGATTTGACCATCTATCATGGACATGATGGTGATTCATGTAATGATACTGTTGTCACTCATCTTCCTCCTATGCCACAATCGAAGGATGAGATTGAAGATATAGTTGATTTTCGTCAAATTTTTACTAGTGGGGATGGTTGTCAAGAGTTTCTTGTGAAGTGGAAAGGACGAACAATGTCAGATTGCACTTGGATCACAGAGCAAGAACTACAGCGCCTCAATCCTACCCTTTATGATGATTATCAGGCTTTTAACTCGTCGGGGTCGAGTTTTTCCCAGCCGGGGAGAAATGATGGGAAATGGCAGCAACCTTTTAAAGTATATAAAAGGTGTGCCAAGTCTTCTAAGTCTCAAGCTTTAATTTGGCATGTGTCTGATAATGAAATGCCTTATTGGGAGCTTGAATAAGATTTAGGATTTTATTTTAGTCTTTTAATTGTTTTAGAGTTTTAGGCCAGAAAATATTGTGTTTAATTTTATTAGTAGGATTAGGATGTTAGAATTTTAATAGAAAGTTTGTATCCTATTAGGATTAGGATTGCTTGCCTATAAATAGGCTTTGTACTCTCTTTAAAAAAATAGAGAATAATAATATCAGAATTTTCAGCAAAGTTTTGCTCTTCGGTTGTGTGACTCAACCATTCTTAGGTGTGACTCCTAAGAAACCCTAGGTGTGACTCCTAGGCTTTTATTCTTTACTGTTTTAGTAGTAAAATTAGCCCCAATTCACACCCCCAAACCCTAATCCAAAACTAACTCAGATCTGTCCTACATCAAGAAGCCTAATCCTCCTTGTTCTATAATTCAAACCTAAATTTGTCTGCTAATACGATTACAACTAGATAATTTGGCATGTTATTATGCTCGTTCTTACCAAGGGATTCCATAGTTCCACATATTTTGTCTATCCTTAGAAGGTTTCATTTCATATCATTTATGTTCTAATCATAAAAGTGACATTTTCCGTTAACATTTTTAAGTTTAGGCTACCTCAAGGGAGAGATACCCCATTATAATTAGTATAATTCTGCAAAAATTTACATTGCAGGTATATGAATCAAACCATGGCATGTGCAACAATAACCAGGCCTAGCTCTCCTGTTGCCATAACAGCAACAAATATCTGCGAACAACAAAATAAACATGGACAGCCAAGCTCAGGCAAAGTTTCGTGCAATTCAGTTGTGTCCATTGTTCTTATTCCCGTAAGCGCTTCTGATGCTTTATCTGTAGCGTACAAGCTGCATCAATCCCACCAAAGAAGAGTAGTCACTCTTGTTGGAGCTTCCTAAAACCTACAGGCACCGAACTCCTGGGCATCTTGGCTGCCAATCCTCTTCTTTGAACCAACTACATTTGAGGTAAGCATTGGTGTAAAGTTGGAGAACATTG
The DNA here is from genome assembly GCA_031772115.1 of Heritiera littoralis. NCBI lineage: Eukaryota > Viridiplantae > Streptophyta > Magnoliopsida > Malvales > Malvaceae > Heritiera > Heritiera littoralis. Next base: position 1,723,627 of record JAPDPK010000053.1, on the reverse strand, counting down.
AATGGTAACTCTGTCACAAACTACATAATTTTGAATCCATTGCTTCCTTGCAGGGAAAAGAAGTGGTTGTTCACAGAGGAACTTACGAAGCTGCAAAGGTTATATATGAAAAAGTAATGCCAAAAGTTGTAGACCATTTGCAGACGCATGGTGACCATGCTAAGCTTCAATTCACTGGCCAGTCACATGGGGAAAGTGTTCCGTACAAGTTAGCTCCATGCTAACCAGGAATGTTAGCAGGCCTTCTACACTTGAGCCGGTTGTGACATTTGGCTCACCATTTGTGTTCTGCGGGGGCCAAAAGTTGCTTGTGAACTGATGTTAGTTGACAACCAGATTCACAAAGTGATAATGCATCGAGACATTGTCCCTAGAGGGTTCTCCTGCAACTATCTTCATTTTCTAACCTTAATTCTCATTCTTTTCAACAGTTCCTTGCATTCACATCCTTGTCTAACTAAAATGTTAGTATCTAATCTATTAACAAACATTATTCTTTTCCTAGTTTTAGCAAAATATATATAGCTAACTGTTTCTTTATGATCTGATGCAGAAATTTCTGCACTCTCCACTAGGATAACTGTTCATTCTGCAACCTGATGAAAGGTCAACACCTTCACATCCTCTGATTCCGCCAGGGACTGGTCTATATGCTTTAGACAGCAGCAAAGGTGGAAACTGCTTTACTGCTATGATCAGTGCCTTCCTTAACTGTCCTCACCCACTTGAAACTCTACTTGATCCCAAAGCCTATGGCTATGAAGGAACTGTCTCAAGGGATCGTGACTCTAGCAGCTATTTGAAAGCCATCAATGGTGTTCTAAGGAAAAATAAAATGTTGTTTGTCCGGAGGACAAGAGAGGAGAGAAGCTTGTTATGGCCGCTTCTTGTTTCACCATCTCCAGATTCATGGAGCCATGAAATCAATTTGGAAGCAACAAGTTAGTGTACAAAAGTAGACTATAAAAATACACATTGAAATATTATTGAGAAATTAATTTCTCTTTCTGCTCTCCTCGTTTTCTTTCTCTTCTGTCATTTTCTTGAAAATAAATAGCACCTATGATCCATGAACCTTGGATCAAAAATTATTTCGATCCTTCATCTTCAAACGTAGCTTGCTAGTCCTTGATTGTCAAAACGTTTAATGTTACACGTTTTGATTTTTTTTTCACGTGTAGAATAGTTTATTTTACCATCAAATGTCACCTGATGCCACGTGTATCACACATGAGACCAATTGACATGTACAGAGTGGCTAACATGGACATATGGCATACTTTGTTTTTTATTAAAAAAAAAAGATTTATATAATACACTAAAAGTGTAAAATCTCTGTAAACAGTTACTGCACTAAATTGACACTTCATGAATAAGTAAATTAAAAATATATCCGAAAATGCTAAATATATGAACTATATTGCAAAAATTATAAAACCTCTCCCCTTAAGAGGCATTTAAGATAGAACTAGCCACTAGAAACGAGCCTTCCGTTTTCGAGCTGTGTACTTGGTGTCAGGGGGCACAACATTCCCCTTTCTTCTCATCTGTTCCTTCTTCCTCAGAACCCATTCTCTGCCCTTGCCTTTCTTGTTTATTTTCTGCTTTTTCCTGGGTCTGTGCCTGTCCGAAATGCAAATCTGCATAACCCAAAATAATATTAGTAGTTGCAGTTGTGATGGTAGCAAAAGAGGTAAACGAGCATGGTAAAAGTTATATTATGGCATGAACCTCACATGCCATCTATCTATTGACCAGAAAAAGGGCAACCGAGTATGTGATATGATGTAGCTCACCGTCTGATTTTCTTCATCTCCGCTGCTGTCATCATCAGAGCAACTCTCTCCATCTTCACCTTTTCCACTGGGAACGGCTGTGCTGAGAGATGGTGGACCGCAAGTGAGGACAAGGTATTCTTTTCTCCTTTTGGTACTGGCAGAAGATAATTATTTTCATGTTAGAGCGCCAAAATGACATCATGCAATGCCAATCCATTTATCTATTCACAAAACAGAATGTTCCTTTGGATCTCTCCTATGTCAATTTAGAATATTTACTAGAATTAATAAATGCATATTTTCACCAAAATTATATTCCATGCATTAGGAAAGATAGTACCTTCCCTACACAACCAAGGAAGACAGCATATGATGATGGACAGATGTAATATAAACACAAATGAAAATGCAGAGTATGGGAGGTAATTAATAAGGTGAAAAGAATTGGAATGCTAATTAACAATAACAAGGACAAAATAGAAGAAAATAAAACCAGTAATCATGAAATGTTGTAAATTATTTCATGCAATACATTGCATTGCCTTGAAAAAGGCCAAACAAATGAGACTGCAAATCTTAAATACCATTAAAGCAAATGACACAAGTCAGATGGTCCAGTGAGATGCATAAACAACCAATTTAATACAAGTTCATCGAAAAAATAGCAAAGGCACAGAAGCAAGTGTATGTAATCATGGAATAGAAACATATCTTAGTGCCTATGGTAACTGCCATTAGCTCAAAGCATCCTCCTATCAAACATGTGAACAGACACGCACAAAAAAAAATGAAGAAGAAAAAAAGAAAGAAAGAGAGCAATTTTGAAGCCCATCTAAATTGCTCCAATAGAATTGCTGTATACCTGTGAGGGTAGTCAACAACCACACCACCAGCAAATCCAGCACGCATCGCATAACTCAATATTAGCTCCCGTTGAGCTAGATTTTCAGGATATACTTGGAGCACTGCTCTTGCTCCCCTTGCTAAGCATCTATATAAAGATCCAAAAAAAGCCCTAAAAAATATGAAAATCATCAAGCACATCAAATTTCCTGAAGTACATTTTCCATTTGCATGTATGTATTGATGTAGTTTTTGTTCATGAAAAATTAGGTAGATAAGAACCACAACATACTTTAATCTCAATCTTGGCTCATGAGATGACTTGTCAGCATTGCATAGCCACTGCATGCCAAAGCAACAAAAGAAAAAAAAATCATTAGCAAGAATAAAGTCTTTTAACTGCTTTGATTTTGACCTATTTGTATATGAGAACACTTTGAAGAATACAGCTTATGAAGGCTCTGAAAAGTTGAAAAAATAGCTGGTCATAAGTTGCAGGCTTAATCACATTTATTCCCTCCATTTATTTCTACAAATGTTGAAGGGAAATTTTGCAAAAATATAAAGTGCCAACCCCTTAAAAGAAAATTGAATATTTCTTTCTCCACAATACATTTCAAATACTTTTACTGGAAAAAGCATGAGGAGACATCATAGAATATAGCAAGTGTTTTTCTTGATAATAACCCAAATTAAATATTAATTTCTTTCACTACCCAAAAATTAAAAACAAACTAACAAACAAAAATCGATCTGTTCTCTCCCCCCCATTCTGACGCCCTCCATATGTTTTATTTGGTGACCATACATGGCCCTCAATGTTATTCCCATAGCAGCAAGGGTTACAGTGTCAACTTCTTTAACACCAGTATTTGTATAGCCATGCTTTTAATGAGAAGGGAAAAAATACCACAGCATTTTTCTCTTTTCATTAAAGGGGCAACTTAATGATGCATGTTAAAGAAAGGACACCTTATATGCTTTAAATATTTAAAATAGAATCAAGCATGGTTTTTGGCAAAAACAAAAAAAGAGTTGAAAGTGCCATGTAAAGGAAAATTATTAATTCAAGGAACAAATTACTGCAGAAAAATCAAGCAAATATTTAAAAATGACAAGAAGCATTCCAATTGAAATCTTTAAACGTATAGAAACAATAAGGAGATAATAAAATAGAAACATGTAAGGGAGGTTTACTAGAGGTATGCCAACATACACAAGTTTCTCTTAAGGACATAAATATCCAATTGTCAAAACCACGTTAAAGGCACAGCTAACTTGTACATTTTTTCCTCTTTCCAATTGTATGATAAATATTCATGCATAACTCACTCCACACTGGATATACATAAGGAAATATCCTTCTTAATTAAAAAAAAAAAAAAAAGAAGAGTAAAATTTTAAAGTTAAAGAGTAAAAATAAAAAAAGAAAAAGAAGACAAAACAACAAATTAAGGCTCCCTTTGGATGTGAGGAGGTTTCCACTGAGATTTATTCAGTCATCAACAAAGTTGAAGTGATAATTTAACAAAAAATGAATAAGTTTTTCATTCACAAGGCAAGATTTACATAATTGACTAGATTTGAACACAAGCATGTACAAAGGTGAAGCAAAATGGCAGAATAAGCATACCTGAACAGCAGAGATACTTATAGCCCCATCGATTACTCCAGGTCGAAGTCCTAAGCCCTTAAACATAAATATAGTATAATAAATTATTCATTTTAGAAAAATGTCGCAAAACAACAGTGATATCATAGTTTAATTTGAAGAGCTTTTTAGTAAATACCTGACCCATATCACCAAGTAACAAATCACCCTCCACCTCTTTTTCCAACGCAACATCTATAAATCAGGAAAAAAAAAACTTTAAAATAATTCTTTATGAATGTGTTAAAAAATTAAGTTTCATAAATAAAAACTAATCTTACTAAGCATTGAATGAGAAATGTCTAAACCGATCCATTGGTGCCCATTCTCAGTTATTGTCTCCCCACTAAGTCCTGATCCACAACCTAAACTAAAAACAAATATTACAAATTCAAAATTCAAAATATTACATAAATTTATTTTATTTTATTTATTTGGGAAGATAATTAAAAATATATACCGATATCAAGCAGCAACCTGGGGACTCCATCATCAGGCAAAGCGAGAAGCTCCAATGCCCTTTCAGAAAGTTTTGTCTATTTTTCATAAAAACCCAAATTTTAGTACTTTGTAATTTCAACTATTAATAAAATCCCAAAAAAAAATAAAAGAATATGATTAAATTTTGAACTGAACCTGAATTTCAGCAATACGAGAAGAGGAGGTATATTTTCGAGCTTCCGCGTCGTCATAGAAAATTTCTGGAGGGGCTTGCAACTCAGGCCGATTCGACATTTTTGGCAATGATGCTGAAAAGCACGACTGGAGCTTTAAAGGGTGTAATAAGAGAATGAACTTTTCGGGTTTAAAACCTTGAACCCAAAAATCTGAGAGAGAGAGAGTACTGAGAAAATGAGACAGTCACTGGCTCACGGCTAAAGAAAAGGTGCAAAATCAATGAATATATATAATGCTAATTATATTTTCTTTTTTTTGCATATGAGAGAGATTACGGCGAATTCTACAATAAAGAAAAAAGAGAAACAGTCTAATCTTTTTTAACAAAAAACAAAGTATTTGTTGATTTGAATTACTTATTCCACCACCCACACCATTCTGTCTTTCAAAAATGTTTAGCCTTTATACCCATTAATACATGAAAAATATTGAAAAAGAGACACAGAAGAATGTAGATTCATATAAATATTGATGAATGCATCAATCAATTCTCTTTTCTTTTCTTTAACAAATATAAATTTTAAGAACACATCCAGTGAATGCATAGCAATAATCAAATTAAAGAGTGCTGTTTTATTGCGGTTTCTGTTTACTTTCATATTCAGTCCTGTCCAACCAACCCATAATTACTGTAGAAATGTAGCACAAATCTGTTGGTGAAGAGATCCAACATTCTTTAGAGTTAAGACTCATGCCTATTAGCAAATGGCAAAGAGAAAAAGTTGAAAATCCCAAAATTCATTACCTACAGTAAGTCTGTTTTCTTCTTTTGTTTACCAGATTGATTAATGCTGGGATCCCTCAGGCTCTGTAATCAACATCTTTTACTATTTTTTTTTTATATTAATGGATAATCCACTTAAAGATTAACCCGGACAGATTTATACATACCCATAAAACAATTAATAAAATTACACTACAAGCAACAAAAACGATACTTATATAAGTAATATTAATTAATTAATATATTGCTTACACATCTGACTGACATCCCTTAGCTTGTAATTGTAATTTTCTAGCATCCTTAAAATCTCATCCATGGACCATGATGCATATCAATTAATCCATATGCCATTAGAACAAGCAGCATTTGTCATTTTCCATAGACTTATTGCACATCAACAACCCACATTCCTTCTGGTCTCTCAACTTTCTTAGAAATTCATCACTGTTCTCCCTATATACGACTAGGGTGCACTCAGTTTTTTTATTCTTTTCTGTTTAGTCTCTCATGCTTTCACATATTCTCTCCGTTTCCTAAGGTTTGTTTGAAATAAGCACAATACAAGTGATTACACAGCAGCAGTGCCAAGGTGAATAAACTAATTCATAAGCAATCCGTAAATGAAATCTTTTAGCAAAGCAATAGATTTAAACTATATATAACATATAGAAACACAGAGAAGACAATCAAGAAAGTAAAAACAAAATAAAAAATAGAATCAGAGCCAGAGGAATACGAAAAAAAGAGAGGAAAATAGTGACTAGTAGAACCGACAGAACTATAATAAGAGACTAGGTTTCCGGGAAATCTCTGTTATTTGGGTTGTTTTCGGTGACCGCCGACAGTGGTGGCCGGTAGGCAAACTGAAAATCTACAGGGAATTTAAAATACCTCTGAGTGAGCCGAAACTAACTTGAAGAATCTGATACAAATAGGACAAGAGTCAGATGAATGCTGATGAAATTAGGGGTGGAATTAGGGAGGAGAAGATCAGAACAGTGAAGAAGACTGCTGTGCTCAGTGGTTTGGTGTGCCGCGGCTCTGTTCAGTGTTGAGGCGAGCGGCCTTTAGGAGATAAGTTTAGGGGTTAGAGACCTTAGAGAGGTAGTAGTTGTTTACAATTTAGGTCGGTTGTTAGTGTATTTGGCTTTGGCAGCTTTGGCTTGCTGTGTTTCCAAGACGTTGGTTAGAGTAACTGAGTAAAATGAGTGATATTATAAATAGAAAATTTTAATTTTAATTAAATTAATATTTTAAGAATATTTATAAATTAATTGTTAAAAATTTATTAAAATTTTAAAATATTTTTAAATATATTAAGATTTAATGCATTTATATATATGATGTACTTACGGTGATAATTTCTATACACAATGTAAAAAGATTGATACTTTATCAAAAAACCCTTATGAGAAAATTGAAAAAAAATTTATTTGTATTTTTTAAGGGCTTGAAATATTTCTAATTTTGCTTATTAATGAGGTATTAACCTCTTGTGTAATGATAATATATAAAAACTATAGTATCGTATATAAACTCATTTATGTTTGCTTAAAGTAATTTCTTACATATGATTTAACACAAATCATATATATTTTTAATTATCATAATTATACATGTGATTCAAATAAATTTTATAATTTCTTATTGTTATTATACAAGTCATTAAGAAAAAACATATGTTATTTTAATTTCAAAACTATAATATCTTAACAACAAGTATCATCAATTCATCTATCACCATGTGATTTAAGAACAAGTATATAAAATAAATCATTAATAAGTATATTTTATTCTTTTCATAATAATTTGTATATTAATATTACGTTGTTTTAATTTTTTATGTGATAATTAATATAGAATAAATTTTATAGTCTCTTAGAGTAAATGTAATCTCTTATCATTTGATACAATGATATAGGATAATTATAGAATCTTTTATGGTACATTACAATATTTATATTTTTACATTTTCACTTTGTTTTTCAATAATTTACAAAATTATAAAAGAGGATTCATATTATTTTACAATAATTTATTTATTTTGTGCCATTTTTATATTTATTTCATTTGCTTAATTTTAATTAACAAAAATTTTTATTTAGTTTTATTTTTTTCACTTAAAAACCTGTGATTTAATTTAATAAAGTTTATTATTTTATTTTTTTCATTTATAAAAATATACAAAAATTTTAGTATATAATTTTCAACATTTTACAGTACTTTTATATTAAGTTTGTCAAACACTAATTTAATTTCTCTTAACAGCACTTTTGAAAAAACTCTACTCAAATAGCACTTTTTACGATAGTTCCATCTAGGTCAAACAAACCAATAGTGTTATACTAAAATATTATACATGTAGAGTAAGTTACATAAATATATATTGTGGTTAGGAAAAAATTAAATGTGACATTTGATGTTTAAAATTTAATACTTAACTATTTTAAAATTTATTTTGGTATCATTTTACCTCTGACAGATACTTTTTTTCATTATTTTTTATTTTATTTCATGTTCTTCAATAAATTTTTTTTTCCAAGACCCAAAATCTGACAACCAATTATTGTGCCAACCATTGGTGACCATCGTCGGTTGCCACTCATAAGTGACACTTGGCTTTCAAATTTCACCAAAATTTTCAGTTTTTTCTCCTCATAAGTTAGTTGCACTTAAAAACTCCAAAATTCCCAATATCTACCCGTTTGGATGAAGAATTTTAAAATTTTGAGGCATTTTAAAATGAAGGCATTTCAAAATTTATCATTTTAAAATACTAGTATTTATAATTGACTTGTTTGGATAAAAAAAATTTTAGAAAGAATTTTTGGATACTAAAATTTGATTCAATAAAAAATAATTATAAAAGAAAAATAATAATATTATATATCACAGAAAGAAAAATATCAAATAAAATATGCAATATGGGTATCATTAGATTTGTAAAAATGTATAGATATTGTTAATAATATAAAAAATAAAGATATATATTAAATTTAAATAAAACAATATGTTTTTTGTTTTTAATTCTATATTTAATAGTGGACCATCTCTAATAAAATAGGAAAGAGTATAAGGAATTTTGAAAAACTACCTATTTAGGTGGATTTTCAAAAGGGAATTTGAGCATTTCAAATTTCCTTTATAAATCCCTCTTAAATTTTCAAATTCTTCAAAATTTTTTGCCAAACAAAAAATTTGTATTTTGGACTTTTAAATATCTTGATTGAAATGAATTCCCTCATTCAAATTCTTCGTCCAAACACAACCTCAAAGTAGCAACTTTTAACTTTTAAAAACACTAGTTTCGCTGCTTTAAAAATTGAGTCTTTTCACTACATTGTTCTTTTTTTTTATAGCTAACACTTTTCAAGCCCTAAACCCATATAAAGAGCCCCAAAATAAAAGCAGAGAAAAATTTCTTTGCCATTTTTCTCTGTTTTTTGGATGTTTTAATGCTTTACGGTGCTTGTTTTCTACAAATTTTTAGATTTTTTAGTAAGTAACATTTTTTTGCGTTTAAAGAGAAAAAAGCTTTCTGATTTTAGAGAGAGAAAAAACAAAAAAAATGTTGAAGAAGACAAAATAAAAAAAAAATAAATAAAAAATTTAAAGATAACGGAAAGTGTAACGGTTTGGAATAAGGTGAAATTGAACTAAATCTTAAAGCAGTTCAATGTCAATTTTTAAACATCAAGAGCTATATTTAGTCCACCCCTAACCATAGGATATTTTTATGTAATTTACTCTATATGTAAAGAATGGATTATTATCCTATCCACTGTCAGTGGAGTTTTTTAACTCCACAAGCGTGGTTAGGATGATGACATGTGTCTTTTAAAAATATTAAAAAAATAAAAAATAAATAAAATGAGACATATGTCATCATCCTAACCTCGCTTGTGGAGTTAAAAAACTCGACTGACAGTGTATAAGATAATTTTCCGTAAAGAATTGTATCTTAACTTGCAGTAATTATTTTTTTAATTTTAATAGTTTATCTTTAAAAATAAAATCTTATTATCTTCATCATAATTAACTAATTTAATTTCATATTTAATTTTATTATTAAGTTTAAATAATTTATTTTCCAACAATATTTATTAAACTTGAAATTTAAACTCTTGAACATAGTTTGTTTTAATATATGAATTGATTTTCATAACATAATATATTAAGCTCAAATAATAGTTTACCTAGCAAAACTTTTTTTTGATTACAACGGAAATATTAAATAATTAAGGAAGGTTGGGATTATTTAGATTTGAACCCAAACTTTATAAAAAATCACAATTTATCTTTAATCACTTGGCCAAAGAAATTGTCGGCAAGTAAAACATTTTAGTGATATGTGTTTTTGACCAAGGTTCAAATCCTCCTACAAGCATGACGTGTACTTGTGTAATGTTCGCTAGAGTTTGAAATCAGTAACAAATAAAGTGGGCATTACCAATTTTGTTAGAAAATTCTAATATTTAATTGGTGATTCTCATCCATTGAGGGACCATAAAAAAGCTTAATTAAAATGAACCAATATTTACAATTAAAAATCATAAATATTTTTTGTTCGAAAAAAAATCATAAATTTAAAATGTATCATACATGTCATGAAAATATCTGCGTAATCAAGTTTTTTTTGTACTTTGTTATATATATATAATGTTTTTTTTGAAGAAATATATATATTGTTTAAACAACTATTTTAAAGATGGAGGTTTGTTGCCAACTTTTTTGTCTGGTCTGGGCTCTATGGATCCATAAAAACGAATGCGTTTTCAAAGGTTTGGAACCTAACCCTGTTAAAATTCTTGGGCATCAAAGAAACCTCAAGGCATCAATTGTTAAAGCATTTCATTTCATGACTTCAATAAGGAGTCTTATAGGATTATCAAAGCACCACGGGTTCCTAATTCATCTACTTTGGCCATAGAAGAAGGTGAAACTCGTCGTGGGGATAATTTATGGAGTGTGTTTATGGGAACTTTTAGACTGAAACACACAGATAGTATAGGTCTGGCAGCTATTTTACGCCATCCGCATGAGCAAACAATGGTGTTTTGCGATAGCATTGTGGGAGGGTCTCCGATCTATGCAAAACTGATTCTTGTCAGACAAGTGGTCATAAAGCTTCATACTCTCCATGCCCAGGTAGCGAAATGCAAAGATGGTGGAAATAGATGGAAAAGATTTCTGTTTGGATCAGCACGTCTTCATTGGAAGTTGGTACCGGCAATGAAAGGTATACAGAGTTTAGTCGGAGAAAGACTGAGGTTCTTTTTCTTCAACGATTGGCACCCGTTATAGGATGAAGTCTGCAAACTAGCCAGGCGAGCGGCAACTAATAAGATATCCTTTTGCTGGCATTAAATTCGATGTTTTGATGTCCGGTTTTAGTTTTCTTTACTTTGGGACTATGTAACCATGTCCTAACCTTTTGTTTAATAAGATTTCTTGCTCTATTACCAAAAAAAAAACAACTATTTTACTGTAAGTTTTTATGCTATTGGTGATAGTTCGGTTATAAAAGCGCTTCAAATAAAAAAAAAAATTATCTTGAAAACGATTTTGATATAAAAAAATCAAAGGATTGAACTTGGAAAATCTCAAATTTAAAATGGTTTCAACTCAATATAGTTCAGATTCAATGATTCGAATTAAAATAATTTAAATTTTAATGTTAATTTTCAGAAAGTACTAATATAATGATGCTTTGCTGGTGATTTCTGATTGTTTTTCTTATTTGTTCCTCATCATAAAAGACATGAATGGATCAACCATAAAAATACAACAACTTGAATCTTCTTTCCTCTCTCTTTTCTTTAATACTAATATTGATTCCGGTGAAAGGAGACAAACCCAAATTTATCAAAGAAATTATCAAAGAAAAAAAAAACCTTGATGAAGAAATTTTCAAAGAGTAAAAGAAGTCGTGCTAATACATTCTGTTCAATTCCTCCTATCTGAACTTTTTGGATTTTGTTTGCTTTTATACGAATTAAACTTTCGGAAAAAATTCTTGGGTTTCTGAGTTTTATTTGTTTTTAGTGCAGAGCAAATTGGAGAAAATGGGGAAAAGTGAAAACGACCAAATGAAAAATTATCAACTTCTTCCCAAAAAGATGATGGTAGCGTGTTTGGATTTATTGAAAATTTGTCAAAAAGGAAGGGACCCGCTGAAAGCGTTGTTAGTGTTTATCATCCACCACGGATCTCTCCTTGCGTCAGATTTTTTTAAAAAACAGCAACTTTAAGCACAAACCCAGTCCTTTGTAAACATAGTACAGTTTGTGACTGTGCGAGTGTCCATAGAAGGAAAGCAGGAAAATGGGTAAAGGAGGGAAATCTGATGAAGAAGCCAAAAATGGAGTAGAAGAAAATATGGCTGCTTGGCTTGTGGGTATCAACACCCTCAAGATTCAACCATTCAAGCTTCCTCCTCTTGGTATGATATTTATGATCAGTGCTTATATTTGTGTTCATTCTGGGTTCGTAGAGTTTTTTTTCATTTTTAGATTTTATAATTATGATTGAGGTTTTAGATAACATTTTTGTCCATTTTCTCTTTTTTTCTTTCTAAAAAAAAAATTTATTGAAGGAGCCCATGATGTCAGAGTTGGGATGAAAGCTGTTGGTATCTGCGGGAGTGATGTTCACTTTCTTAAGGTATAACCTTCTCGCAGCTACTTCTTGCTCTTTTAATAGTATTAATCAAAATATGTACTGTTTTATTGCTGAGATTGTAACAAATGAATCAAAGAGATGAAGACAGCTTTTTGGTCTTGTTTTTTTGCTCGTAAGGATGTACAGTGAGAAGAGAAATTCGAACTTTGGACCTAATCTCTGTGAGATCAAGCTTTAGTTGTTAGCATTTTGACGTTGTTACTAGTATTTGACTTGAGTAAATTTGCTTCCCTTTCTAAAATAGTATGCAAACAACTGCTTTTCTATCCCTTAACTTCATTTGTTTGCCAATCGAATGGATGATAATGAAAATTATTCAGTAAGATGATAAAAATGAATTTCTGCATCTTTTTCTTATCTTTGGCATTAGTTTATTTTTAAATTTTTGTGTTTTTAGACATTGAGATTGGCGGATTTTGTGGTGAAAGAACCAATGGTGATTGGGCATGAATGTGCTGGAATCATAGAGGAGGTTGGAAGGGAAGTCAAGAATTTAGTGCCTGGAGACCGTGTGGCATTGGAACCGGGGATCAGTTGCTGGCGATGTGATCGTTGCAGGGAAGGTCGATACAATCTATGCCCTGAAATGAAGTTTTTCGCCACTCCACCAGTTCATGGTTCTCTTGCCCATCAGGTGAACCTATAAGCTGCATTTCAGCGTGTGTTCTAGTTCATTTATTGGTGCTTCATTTCACTACTGCAATATCAACCATAATGGTGATTCAATAAACCATCAACAGCGTGAAACTAAGAGTGCTGCCTATCTAGTAGAGTGGCAATAAAGGTTTGGTTAATGTTCAATTATGTCTTGCATCATGCTAGGAGGTAATGATGAGAATGCAGTGGTTTTCATTTAAAAGTAAAACATGCATTTGCTGCATATTGTATGCAATGTTGGTCATTTCTTTGCATTTTCTCTGAAAGGATTGCAAATGAATTTGATGGAATCAAATCTTTGGACTGTTAAGGTAATGTATAAGTTGATTTCAATATAGTTGTGCATCCTGCCAATCTGTGTTTCAAACTGCCAGACAATGTGAGCTTGGAAGAAGGGGCTATGTGTGAGCCCTTGAGTGTAGGGGTTCATGCTTGTCGCCGAGCTAACATTGGTCCCGAAATGAATGTATTGATCATGGGGGCAGGACCTATAGGGCTTGTTACAATGCTGGCTGCTCGTGCTTTCGGGGCGCCTAGAATTGTCATTGTAGATGTAGATGACAACCGACTATCTGTTGCCAAGGATCTTCGTGCTGATGGAGTTGTTAAAGTTTCAACTGATATGCAGGTTCATAACATCGTTAAAGTCCCTTTTTCTTTTGCGTCGCAAAATATGTCCAGAAATTCTTTTCATTTCAATTCATTTCGAATCATCATTAGTTCAAATTTTATGTTAAACATCATGAGGACCTTCTACTCCATTGTGTAACATTTAGATAGTTTCATGTTGTAATTTCATCATATTACAGGACATATCTGAAGAAGTTGAAAGAATATGTGAAGTAATGGGAGCAGGAGTAGATGTAACCTTTGATTGTGTAGGCTTTAACAAAACAACGTCAACTGCTCTGAGTGCCACTCGTGCTGGTGGCAAGGTTTGCCTTGTGGGAATGGGCCATACCGAGATGACTGTTCCACTCACTGGAGCTGCTACAAGGTACTTGTTTTAATGACTCATACTGAAAATTTACATCAGCTTAGAGAATTTGGGTAGAGACTGAAGCTACGTTTTAAGGAGTGTTTGGTTCAGCACTGATTGGATGATGGATTGAATGCAGGGAGGTTGATTTTATTGGAATCTGGCGGTATAAGAACACATGGCCATTGTGCATTGAGTTTCTAAGAAGCGGTAAGATTGATGTGATGCCTCTCATAACTCACAGGTTTGGGTTTTCTCAGAAAGAGGTGGAAGAAGCTTTTGAAACCAGTGCTCGTGGTGGCAGTGCCATTAAGGTCATGTTTAATCTGTGATATCAGCGAGGTTAAAGATGCTGCTTGTATTGTATGTCAACAGCTAAGATAGGTTGTTAAGGTTATGCGTTTTCTAATAAAATTGTAGCATAAGGCAAGTGCAAACTAGCAATAGCAGAATGGACTTCTATAAAGCCTCTGCTGTGTGTCCTTACTCAAGGCATTTGGTGAACAATGGATTGTTCATGTGACGGTAAATTATAATATGAAAGTAGAAGATATCCATCCAGCTAAAGGCAAACACAGATTTGCACTAGCAAAAATTTTGCTCAGACTTTTCTTTAGGCCAGCATAATTTATTCCAAAAGTAGATAGCTTATAGAGTGATTGCAATTGTTTAAATTGCAGTGCAAAATTGCAACCTTTATCATACCAAACGGCACCTTAGGTGTTTGGCAACTTTGGCTTTTTGGGTTTTTTAGATTTAGATTAGAGTAAAAGAGTAATATTACAAATAGAAAATTTTAATTATAATTAAATTAAATTATTAATATATCAAATTTATTGTTAAAAATTATTAAAAATTTAAAATATTTTTTTAAATATATTAATATTTAATACCTTAAATAAAGTAATCTATGTTATTTTTATTTAAAATAATAATTTTTTATTGATCATCATGTGAATTAAAATCAAATATATAAGATAAATCATTGATAAGTATATTAAAGGCTAATATCTTGAATAAAGTGATTAAGATTAAATGTTCCATTTAGGACGTCATTTTTAAGTATTTTTCAATTAAAAATATAATTTTTTATTTTAATCCATTAAAGACTAAAAATATTCGAATTTATTTAATATAAAACTTTTTAACAGTGTGAATGTCGATATCTTTTTGTTTTTTACTATAAAAACCCAAAATTTTTCTTTTTACTCATTTTTTTTCTTTCTCTCTCCACTCTCTTTGGCTTTCTCTCTTCTCTCTAAGATCCCTCTCTCTCTCTCACCAAATCTTTCATGAAACTCAACAAACACCGGCAACCGCTTGCTGGCGGCAAAAAATTCTTTAAAAAAATACTTTTTTGTTCACTAAACACTTACATCACCTTAGATTTTTTCAAAAACTCACAGATTTCTTAGATCTAAAGAGAAAGTCATGATTTCAACACCTTCCACAAATTTTTCTTTGGTGTATTAATTTTGGATTTCAGACAAAACTGGTCATTTTTGCAATAATGAAGTACATCTTCTAACTTTTGTAAGTGAACAACAACATACAATTGTATTTTCCTTGGGATTTTCTGACAAAATATGAGGGGATGACACTACAAAGAGATTACAGACCATGTACCAAAGGGCTGCTCCTCTCCTCTCATGCCCGTCTATCTTCCATGTGATTTTTTGCTCTTTTTCTAGGGATAATATTGCTTGGGCAACTCAACAAAGTAAAAAGATCAGTGACCATTAATGTCGTCTATTGTTTGTCTCATCCATCAAGAAGTTCAATTGAAAAGTTATCTCCCCTTTTCATCTCTTTCCAATCTGCATCTTACTTTAGATTTACATTTTTTTTTTCATTTTATGAAAGATTATGACAAAAAAAATCCAAAATCTTGATGAGATTTGTTATCTAAATAACAATGAAATCAAGATTTGTTTTGTTTTTTTAGTTCTCTCATAATTAAAGTCAAGAGAGAGTCCAACATTGACCGAAAGGGAGAGAAAAATTAAGAAAAAAATATAATGGCAGAAAGAAAACACAAGGCTGGATGTGTGAGAAGTGGTAGAAAGAAAAATATACCATGGATGGTTGAACCTGATTGATAGTAGAAAACAAGATGGGATAAGGACGGATGGGTATTGATGGTAAAATTATTTTGGTTTATTTTTCTGCACTAAATTTACTCTCTTGCTATATTTGATTTTTGATTTCAACAGATTGGGACTTATTCTTTTGTTCAATTTGATTCCTGGTTTAAACGGATTGGAATTTAGATTTGTTAGATTTGATTTTCACTTTCATAATTTTGTTTCTCATTATACTTTCATTTTTCTTTTTTTCCCTTTTTCTTTTTAATTTTTTGGAAAAATCAATTTGATATTTTTTAACTAATAAATTGTTGCCACATGTCCCTATTAACATTGTTAGTAACTTAACTGTGCGTGCACTGTACTACAGTAAAAAAATCCTATATTATATGAATTTGAAAACATTTAATTTTTAATTAATCAAAATTAAAAATTATATCATTAATTGAGAAATAATTAGATCCTAAATTTAGTATTTTGCCAATGATGGATATTAATGTTGGGTTTTTAAAATAATTTATTTTCACTTGAAATAATTTCTTATATATGATTTAAAACAAATCATATATATTTTTTATTATCTTAATTATACAGGTGATTTAAATAAAATTTATAATTTTTTATGAATAATTATTTCATACACTGTTAGTGGAATAATTTTATTCCACAAGCGATGTTAAGATCGTAACACATGTCTTATAAAAATATTGAAAAAAATAAAAAATAAATAAAATAAGACACATGTCACAATCCTAACACCGTTTGTGAAATAAAAATATTCCACTGACAGTGTATAGAATAATTATCTATTTTTTATTGTTATTATATGAGTAATTTAGAAAAAAATTTTAATTTTGATTTCAAAACTATAATCTCTTAACTCCAAGTCCAAGTCTCTTATCATCAACTCACCTGTCATCTTTTAACTGCATGCCTTTCAATATACTAACAGGTTAGTTAGGCCTGTAATCTGTTAACTATATGTCTTTCAATATACTAACAGGTTATTTAGGATGTACTTGGTAAGGTGGAAAAGTGGAAAGACGGGAAGTGAATTGTGAAAAAGTGAAAAGAAAATATTTTTTGTTAGTACTTGTTACGATAGAAAAGCATGACGAAAGAAAATAGAAAAGATTGTAATTTTATTTCTTTATTAGCAAAACCAAATCTTTCCAGATTGAAAAGAATAGTAGAGAAAAAATAAAAGAGGTGTAAGTTATGTATATATAATTACAAAATTATCCTTTTTTATCTTAATTTTATTTTGTTATCACATAACTCATTAATGGTATAGAAAGGGTCTAAATACACCCCTTTTTTTTCCTTCATGCACCCTACTTTACTTGTGCCATGAACAGCATTATGAACAGTAAAATATAGAGAGAATAGGGTTGATAAGAAAAAAAGTGAGTTTATATAGAAATTCTCAATGGTATAATGGTAAATTAATATAATTTCATTTTTTTATATCTATTTTTCAACTCTAACAAGCAATGAAATTAAAAAAAATTTATATTTTCTTTCACATTTTTTTTCTTTCCTACCAAGTATACAAAGAAAAAAATTAATATTTTCAATCTCTTCATTTTTGTTCCTCTAATTTCTCATTTTTCTATTTTTTCTTTTCATCCTACCAAGCAAAATCTTATGGATAAAAAACTATTCATTCAACAGGAGAAATTGGGATTTACTTTGAGCAGCTGCAACATGTTTCTTAAGATTGAAACATGAATTGTAAGCGGGAATCACAGAGACGCTCTCTCTGGCAACTACAACTTGTAAGTCAGCTCTTTTATTCAAGTTTATCACATGTGATAATTTTTTTTAGCCTATTCTCTCTCTTATCAAAGTATTCCATTTTAACCGAAATTCTTTAAGTGATGTGTGAGTGTAGGGTTATAATTGCATGGGTTTTGGAAAATATTAGGGCCATGCTTGACTTGCATGTGATTTTTAATTTTAATCCTAATTTATTTAATTAATTTGATAATTGATATGACTACACAAATTGAAGGAAACATAATTTTTAGAAAGAAAATTTAAGCCAATAAATCAAAATTTAAGATAAATCATGTAATTAAATCTATAATAATTTTATACTTTATAGAATTATCGATTGGATAAGTGATGAAATTAGATTTTCTATTTTCTATTTTTAAAATAATATAATTAAAAATTAAATTTTTGCATATAATAATTATTTTAATAAATTAAAAGTTAATAAAATTATTTTTATATAAATAATTATTTTGCTATTAAAATAATAAATTGTATTTAAGATTTAAAGTAATAAAAAATTTATAATTATTTATTTTTTTGTACTGACGCTAGTTAATGTATTAATTAATCAACACTGTAGTGATGTATTTAAAACAATTCCAACTAGAAAAATTGGGAGACATTTGTAAGTATCCAGAATTGACACTTGGTTTCTTCTAATTAGCTTAAGTGATAGTGGGGCTGTGGTTTGGACAAATCTAGGTCCTGATTTGTATTAAAAAGGTCCGAATAAATGGGCTTGAAGCAGGATTTTCGTTGGACCATGAGGAGTAGATTTTGTTTTGTAAAAATTTATATTTATTGGGTTAAAAATTATGAGTACATCCTTTATAAAAGTATAAAAGTTAAAATTTATTTTAATTAAAAAATAATATCCAGAAACTAAGATTATTTGAGCAAATGGAATGCGAGCATAAGAGATGATCTCTTGGCTAGATCCAAGAAAAAAAAATGGGGGCATCTAATGATGTAAACTCATGTCTAGAAGGAGATGAGGCTAAGGCTAATTATGAAGTTCGCCCATCTTTCTAAGAGATGGTTATTGGTTACGGGAATTCGGAGTGCCAGTGGCTTTAAAGTTTCAGATGAGCTTGGTACATGATTTCCATATCAAAGGTGGCTATAAAAGCACATTCAGAAGCCATGGATGGATTGTAATTGTATCATCATTAAGTTGTTAGGGCGCTCAATCGGTGTTGGATGAAAAAAGTTAAAAACTATGGAATTCAAAAAGAGATTATGAACTGATTGATTTCGGGAAAGGTTTTTCCTGGTCGAATTCTCATCATAAAGTGATCTACAATTTGCAGTGGAGGATGGTTCTTGGATAATATTTAGTCACTCTTTTATAGATAAATAAAAACTAAATATATATATATATATATATATATATAGTTAAATAAAAAATGATATTTTGCTTTCTGAATTTTATATTTTATGGGAAACTATTGTGGTAAACTAAAAGAAGAGTTTGAGGAATTTGATATTTTACTATCTTCTTCTTATTGTTTTAGTTAAATTAAATTATGTTCATACTTTTGATTTGTCATCTTCATACTTTTTCGAAAGATAATTTTTTTTTCTAACAAGAATGGATGTCTAATATGATTTTGCAAGTACTTAAAATTTCCTTGCTTTTTATTTTTTAATTTTTCTTCTTATGACGGTTTATGCTCCGTTTTTAATTCAAATTTTTTCCCTATATATCATTATATAATTGCTTATTTTTATTAAACGTATTCGTTATTGTATTATGATAAATATTTTGAGTTAAGATCTTCATCATCTGTTATATGCAGTGGCGGTGCCAAGATTTCGGATTAGGGGGCCAAACCATTTGCATAAAAAAATTTAATTATTCAATAAAATCTGTTACTAGCTTATATTTTTTATTTAGCATCTAATATATTATTATTTTACCAAAAACATAAAAAATACATGTGAAACATGACATTCCATATATAAAAATATATAGATAAAAAAAATAAAGTATGAAAAGAAAAAAAAATATAATTATTGAAAATGGAGGAAAGATAGATATTTTTATTTAAAATAGTGCATGAGTATTTTTGGTAAGAAAAAAATTATTTGAGTTGAAAGTTTTAATAAATTTTATCTTAATGCAAAGAATAAAGATTAACTTTTATTCCATTTTATTTTGGAACCTTGTTTTAACAATTTTCATTGATTAAAAATATATATTTTTTTAGAAATGGTGCAGTAAAAACCATTGATATAAGATTAATTAGTCTATCAATAAGAAAATACAAATTAATTTAATCATTCTTCACAATTACAAGTTTATCTAAAAAATTAATAATAAAAAACTTGAACTATATTAATTAATTATTTCTTTCAAATTTTAAGTGATGTTTTGTTTAACAATATTTATTTAGGATATAAAAAATAATTACGTGAAGTTTAAATTTTTTATAGGACTGTAACAATTTAAAAAAATGCTTAACTAGGTTTTTTAACATATATCTAACATCCAAAGTTTAAATTAATAATATCTATAAAATAATTTCATGAAAATTAAAATCAAATAATTTTTTTTCATTATATAAAATGATATTAATACCCTTTGGAAATTTGTTTAAAATCTGATAGTTGATTTTTTTTCTTAAAATTTAAGCTCTTATATTTATAAAGATTACATTTTTTTTTGGGATTTATGAGAAGAGGAGACATTTTGTATTTTTGGAGGGACCAAAGGTAAATTAAAATTTAAAATACATACATGTTTAATACTATCAATAAAAAATATCAAAAATGTTGGGGGGGGCCATGGCCCCTCCTTGCTATAACGTGGCTCCGCCACTGGTTATATGACTTGTTTTTTTTATCTATAAGATTGGTGCCTTAATAAGTTTTAGACTAAACATATTATTTTTCTTTTTTAAAAATATTTTTAATAAATATATTTATTAATAATTTATATTCTTCTAGCTTTTTTTTAACAGATGGAGAGCATGTTATCTTTTTTGTGCTATGTAATTTTTTTTTCCAGATGAAACTGAGTGTTTTTTATCAGGTAGTTTTTTTTTTCATTACTTTTTACTATTTCTATGTTCAATGCAATCTCAAGGTTGAAATTACAAATTAGAGAATTTCTATATACACACATTTTTTTCTCCATGCACTCTTTTTTTCTTGTTATGATACTGTTTAGAATTTGTTTAAAAATTATTGCTTGATCTTAAACACTTACTCAGATCTTTTCCAGTTTTTAGTACTTGATTCTTTGACTTTTCACTTGCGCTTTTTCACTTGGTATGTTTTCCTATAAATGTGTTCTTTAAGAAAGTTTTTCATGGATTTCTTTTGATTTTGAAGCATATATATCATTTTTTTTTAGTTTCTTCCATTTGATGATAAGATTATTTATAGAAGTACATTTATTATCATATATATATGTTTATGTTAACCTCACTATAAGATAAAACTTCTAATTTTAGTATAGAATTTCTTTTATCCATAGCTATCCAATTATGCTATAATAACTATTCCTTTGATTTAGGCTTTGTTTGTAAACCATCGCACTTCCTGCGTTGTGGCTTCCAATTATTAGAGGATAAAATTTTGAGGTGAAAAATTATTTTTCTACTTTTACTTTTAATATTTTTTTGATTTTTTTATTAAAAATATATATTTAAGTGTTTTTTTTAATCTTATCGAAACTAATTTTATCGTCTATCTAAATTGGCGCTTAAGGAATGTAAAAACAAAACTGTCATTTCCTTAGCAACATAACTTCATAAACAGTTATTACCTCTAATGAGATTTATTTTTGCCATATTGCTGGCAAATTTTCTTTATTTGTAATGCAGAAGTCAGAAGAGCTATAGTAATTTTTTAAATAATTTTGTGTATATATGATTCAAAATAACACAAATAAATGGAGTGATGTATTTGGACTTTATTTTCGCAGAATTCTATTTCACTGTCAAAGTTTTATCTCAATATTGAAATAGACTACATGAATTAATATATAACTAAGATGATTATTACACATACATATATATTTACATACGTACATGTCATAACGTCTAGGTCCGTGAACCTAACCCGCTAGACTTAATATCGAGGAGTCGCCACCAACCATTCAAACTTAAGGTGTGATTGGTCACCTGTTCTTGTCTAAAGATAAGGCTTGGTCTACGTTCAAAGAATCTTGGGTTCGGGAGTACGGTTACGTGTGGGGAAGGATTAGCACCCCCACGACGCCCATCTTAAAATGGTACCAACTACTTTAAGTCATTCTAATTTACCTTATTTTGAGTTAATTTCGATATGCTTAATATATTGGAAACTTACTTAAAATCCTTCCATCAATCTGGTTCAGACAATAAGTAAATCCCCTCACCTCAGGAGTGTTCAAGTAGTACCGATTGACTTGCTTGAAGAGGCTCCGTCGTCGGATCATTTAAATACATTATGACAACCCTAATATTGACTCTATACCCAATAGGTCATTCTAAATTTAATTTAAATTAAATTAATTTCAATATGCTTAAAATATTGAAAATTTACTTAAAATCCTTCCATCAATCTGGTTCAGACAATAAGTAAATTCCCTCACCTCAGGAGTATTCAAGTAGTACCGATTGACTTGCTTGAAGAGGCTCCGTCGTCGGAATATATTATGGAAATCTTAATTTTTGGCTCTATAACCAATCCTTTACTAATTTTCTATTTTTTATTGTTTTAATCGTATTTACTTTTTTATTTTAATTCAAATTATTTCCATAACCTATTTCTATTTTGTTTTAATTGTCTTTATTATTATATTTTATTTATTTCTATTTTAGAAAATAAACACATATTATTGTATTGAAAATTTACTCTAAACCTTCCATCAATCTGGTTCAGTCTAGAGCAAACTCCTCACCTAGAAATTTCCAAGGAGTACCATTCGACTTTCTTGGAATTTCATCATCGGATAATTTGCATTCATCTTCTTAATATAATTTTATTATTTCCTTATTCAATTTTTATTCTATTTTATTCTTATTTGCATTTTTTAATTTAATTTATTTTTTCTATTATTTTATTTATCTAATTTCATACTAAACATATAAATCATAAAATATATCATTCAAACATCATACAAATTAAACTAAACAAATCATATCAGTGTACAAATTATTTATTCAATATATATATTAATCAAATATTATCAAAGTAATTAAATCATACAAAATTAATCCCATCATACAAGTCATGCAAATAAATCTACAATTAACGAACTCATATTGAACAATTAAATTATCATTATATTAGTTAACTAATGTACAAGTTATTAAATTAAATATAGTATAGAATTTATTAAATCGTTCAATTATTAACCAAATTAAGGTACAAGCATTTAATACCAAATCATAATTTTACTAAGATGCCACGTTATTCATTCATGCAATATTGTAATTTCAGACAAGACCCCTTTTTTTTTTATTGTTTATTCATGCAATATGATGCAATGCCATTTATTCAAACATAATTTTTTAACAAATTATATTGTTTAACCACTAACCTGACAGGAGCTCCCTTTATTTCTTTTTGTCTTAACCGGCTAGCCTGTCCTTTGCTTTGTCAAAATTTGCTCCCTTTCCAAGATAGCAATAGTGTATTTTACAAACAGCGAAGGCTTCAGTTTCGGTTCAAGATGGCGTGAAGGATGGATCCCGATCAGGCAGCAGCGCGAAACAGGGACAATGGAGGCTGTCTCAGAGCGGTTTGTAGCAGACTCAGGATATAAGCGGTGAAGCGTGAAGGTGTTGATCAGTTTGGTAAGAGGAATAGGCTAGCAGAAGATGGTTTTCTGGTGATATTGCTTGGAAAAGTATTGGAGTCACAGTCGAAAATTCCCCCCAACCGTTCAGTCGAGCAAAGGCCTCCCTTTTATAATAAAAAATTTATTTGAGTCCTAATACAACTCTACATATTTTATTAATTATCTCCTATTTTTAACATTTTATCTATTTCTTATATTAATCCTAATCTAACTCTATCAAATATTAATCAAAATAATTATCCTAAAAATCTAATTATCCTAATTATCTAATCCTAAAATTAATTTTATTTTTATTTCTTTTTTCTCTTCTCTCTCTTTTCTTCTTCTTTTTTTTTATTCCTAAATCCTATTTTAATTTTAATTTCCTAATTAATGTTAATTCTAAATCTAAAAATTCTAATTTAATTCTAGCCTAATTCTAGATTGTTAAATTAAAATACAAATGTCACCCAACCCAATTAATTATTTATACAAATTAAGACCCCGGATAAAATAGGGTGTCTACAGCTGCCCCTCTTTGTGCATTTGCTGTGAAACAGTAATTGCACAAAGACATAGACACCTATTTTGTCTGACTTCTCTTTTTTTTTAATTTTTTTTTAAAATTTTTTTTAATTTTTTTAATTTTTTCAAAAAGCTCCCTCTAAACAGAAAGGCAGTCAAACTTTAAAATCTTGTCTAAAAAGCCCCCCCTAAACAGGCAAGCAGTCAAACTTTAAAAATCTTGTCTAAAAGCTCCTCCTAAACAAGCAGGTAGTCAAACTTTAAAAATCTTGTCTAAAATGCTCCTCCTAAACAGGTAGGCAGTCAAACTTTAAAATCTTGTCCAAAAGCTCCTCCTAAACAGACAGGCAGTCAAACTTAAAAAATCTTGTCCAAAAGCTTTGATTTTTTTTTTTGAAAATTTTAGGAAACTCCTCTAAAACTTTTCTTGTCAAAATTTGGAATATTAGGAAACTCCTTTAAAATTCCTTTTCTCATCCAATTTTGAAATTTTTGGAAACCCCTCCAAAATTTTTTTTTGTCTAATTTTGAAATTTTAGGAAATCCCTCTAAAATTTTTTTCCTTGTCACATTTTAAAATTTTGGGAAACCCCTCCAAAACATTTTTTTTGTCAAATTTTGAATTTTAGGAAACCCCTCTAAAACTCGTTTTCTTGTCAAAATATGAAATCTTGGGAAACCCCTCCAAGACTTCTTTCCTTGTCTAATTTTGAAATTTTAGGAAACCCCTCTAAAATTTATTTACTTGTCAAATTTTGAATTTTAGGAAACCCCTCTAAAACTCGTTTTCTTGTCAAAATATGAAATCTTGGGAAACCCCTCCAAGACTTCTTTCCTTGTCAAATTTTGAAATTTTAGGAAACCCCTCTAAAATTTCTTTACTTGTCAAATTTTGAATTTTAGGAAACCCCTCTAAAATTCTTTTCCTTGTCAAATTTTAAAATTTTGGGAAACTCCTCCAAAACTTTTTTTTTTGGTCAAATTTTGAATTTTATGAAACCCCTCTAAAACTCCTTTTCTTGTCAAAATATGAAATCTTGGGAAACCCCTCCAAAACTTCTTTTTTGTCCAATTTCAAAGATTTTATGCAATTTATCCTATTCAAACAATTGCAATTTATCCTCTCCATGTAATGTCATTCATGCAATTTATCCTATTCATGTAATATCATTCATGCAATCTGTCATTTATGCAATATCATTCACACAATCTATTCTGTTCATGGAATGTTTTCTTTGAAAAATATTTCAACATTAATTATGGCAACAACAAGGTTCTTCTTCATCAATCTATCTCATGCATTCTTCTCTTTTCAATTGTCATCCTATCTTTATTTTTCCTTTTCTTTTCTCATTTTCCTTCTGCCAATTTTCTTTCCCAACGAAGCTCTTGACTTCGTGCCCTCTATACCTTATCTTATCCCTCGTTTTTTCTTTCACCTTCCTTCACTCTTTTTGGTCATTCATTTTCTCATTAAAATCTTTACTGAGACCTCATCATTCGTTCTTTCTTATTCATTGATTTTTCTTGATTTCCAATTTCCATTCATTCACAAGTTTCCTTTTCTTTCATTTTCCTAAATAATAAAGGAGTCTTTCACATATTTTGCCAAGCAAACATTCATTATCATTCCAATTTCAAGATCAATGCAACACAATTTCTCAATCCCTCAAGGTAAGGATATAGCAAAGGAATGATAGGTGAAAATAATAGTAGTATTCAATATCTGAAAGTATTATAAGGGGTAGCCAAGCTTGAAGGAAAAAGGCTAGAAAGGAAAAAGCTAGAATAATCATGTTAAGTTTTAGGTAACAGTATCCAAATAACAAAAATTCAAATGATTTTGGTCAACGAATACAAAATTCTCTTCCAAATGTCTACTTTATCTGATCATGTTGAGTTTATCAAAACATCCTCTTACCTCAGTATCTTTGACATCTAGCTTTTCTCGTATCCAAGCCGCCTTTTCAGGTTTTCAACTTAGATGCACTCCATTGATCCAAACCGCCTTTTTTGGGTTTTCGATCTGAATCCTCCTTTCATTTTTTCTCTCTTTTTTCTTTTTCTTTTTTTTTTCTTTTTTTTTCCTTCTTTTTTTTATTTTTTTTATTCATTGTCCTTGATGAAACTCCTCTTGTCTGTTCTCCATTCTGATTCATGCCCTAACATCAGATATTTCTTCACCCAATTTAATGCTCACATGGATCCAAGAGAGTCTTTGGAATCCCACTTCTTCTATCTAGATGAAATCTTTTTGCTTATCTTAATCTGCTTGTCCTAATTCCATCCAAAGGATCATCATCTCATAGTGTAAGTATGCCTTTATTCAACACATGATTCTTCAATAGGAGTACTCATATTTGATCAAAATGGACTTTTAAGGCATGTAATGTAGGCTCAGGTGAGGGTTCATGAAAGAAAGGATAATATAGGCCCAAAATAAGTGTTTCAGGGTTCATCAAACCAAGAATCATTTTTCATGAATCAATTAGGCATTTTGACTTTTGCCTCATTCTAATTTGCTTTCTCTCCTTTCTATTCAAATGTGACTAGGGTTTTCACTTTCTTGATTCAAACCCTCTTTCCTTCTTCATTCTTTTTTCTTTTTTGTTCTCCCTTTTTTTTTCATAAAAGTTTTTTTTTCTTTGCCCTTTTTATATTTTTACTTTGCCCCACAAATCTTTCATCTTCTATTTTCTTTGCCCCCCAGTGTGGAGGGTGATTCTTGGTGGGTTACATCAAAAAAGAATATAATAGGCTCAAAAGGGGTGATCAATGGATAATTTTACTCACGCTTGAAAGGTAGTGAAAGAAGGCCATTTCTCATCTCAATACAAGTACTCTCATTAAAGGTCATCTATTGAACAGAGACAAACTTATTAGAACTTCATGTAGACATTCACCTTTACTCGTAACATTCTATAGGTGAAGATTTCAGACAAATATCTTCTATTCTCTTCTTGCTTGAACAATCTTGGCAAACTGGAAATCCATCCAACCAAACAAAGTGGTTCTTTCATAATTGAATTTTACACTCATTGCCATTATCATTATCATGTTCATTATTTGGATACTTTCAAGCTTGGTCACATGTAAAGAATATAGGTGTCATAACGTATTAAGTTTCGGGGGAAACCTAATAGCTAGACACAAAACTATGGAGTCGCCACCAACCATTCTAACCTAGGTGTGATTGGTCACCTATTCAAACTGAGGATAAGGTTTGATCTACATTCAAAGACATTAGGGTTCGGGAGTACGGTTACGTGTAGGGAAGGATTAGCACCCCTACAACGCCCATCCTAAAATGGTACCAACTAGTTTTAGGTTATCTTTACAATTTGCTTTGAGTTCATATTAATTTCGATATACTTATGTATTGGGAAAATTTCTAAGATTTTTCCATCAATTTGGCTCCAACCTTAGAAATTTCCCTCACCTCAAGATATTCAAGGAGTCTCAATTGACTTTCTTGAATTCCATCGTCGGATAAATTTTAATATTTCATGAGATTCATCTTTTCCTAATTTTGTCTCTAATTTTGACTCCATATTCATTTTATAAATTTCTTAGATTTTTTTAATTTATTTTTATATTTTCATATTCTTATTTACCTTATTTTTAAGAAATAAACATGAATTATGTTTTATCGAAAATTCACTTTTAAGCATCCCATCAATTTGGCTCAGCTCAAAAGGAACCTCCTCACCTAGAAATTTCCAAGGAGTCTCAATTGACTTTCTTGAAATTTCATCATCGGCATAACTCATATTTACTCCTTTTTTTATTTATCTTATTATTCTATTTATTATTTAGATATTTCGTCTTATCTTATTTATTTATTTATCTTTATTTATTTACTTGTCTTCATTTCCCCATTTTTATTTATCTATATCTAATCCATCTATCTTATCTTACTTTTATTTTTATTATAAATAAATATGAATTAATTAAAAAATTTCTTTCAAAAGTATTCCGTCAATTTGGCTCAACTTAAGAAAGACTTTTTCACCTAGAAATTTTCAAGGAGTCTCGATTGACTTTCTTGGAATTTCATCCTCAGTATAATTCACATTTATTTCATTATTATCTAATCTTATTAATTACTAATTATTTTCCTATTAATTTTTCATCTAATTTATGTTCTCACATTTGTTTATCTATATTCATTTATATTTTATTCATATTTAATTTACTAAGAATAAACGTGTATTATAATTTATTGAAAATTCTTTCAAAAGTATTCCATCGATTTGGCTCAACTTAAGAAAGAATCATCTCACCTAGACATTTTAAGATGTCTCAGTTGACTTTCTCAAAATGTCATCATCGGTATAATCCACACTTATTTATTTGATTTTAATTATATATATTTATTATTCATATATTTTTTAACCTTAGAATACTCATCTAAATCATACAACATTGTTAAATCAAAATTATACATGCAAACTAAATCAATGTACTATACTATAGTCATACAACAAATCAAATGACACAAATATACAAATTAATATTTTACAAGCAATTATCTACTCAAATTAATTATCATGCAAACTCATATTAAAATATCATACAAGTAATCATTAAATTAAATTGATATGTGAACTATTATCAAATTATTATGCACATTAAAATCACTAAATTATTAAAAACTAATTTAAGTTAGCATATAAATGACAAAATCAATCAATATTGCACGTAATTAATATAGAAAACTACCTCCTATGAACCAAAACTTTAATTGTTATTCTAATATTATTGTCAGCCTCTTAAAAAAGAAAATAAAATAAAGTAAAGTGCAAACCTGGCAAAGGATTGCTTTCTTTCTTTTCTTGTTTCTTTATTTTCCTGCTACACGTTCTTTTTATTCTTTGCTTTCTTTCTCTTTCACGTAGCTTTCTTCCTTGCCATCTTCATGATACGATCAGTAGTGAATCCAAACAGAAATGACACAGTACACCAGAGGCCTGAAGCAAGGAGCAATCAGACAGAGCATGCGTTGAAGAAGAAGCAGCAACATACGCCATGCACACAGCCAGCAAAGCTTCAGTTGCTAAGCCTCACCATGCAACCAACTGCAGCACGCCACGTCCTGCACGGGCCATCACGAACGTAGCATCTTCCTCCTTCAAGATACGGCAATTCACACACCTTCCTCAAGTCCAGCAGCGCAGCAACATGCACCAGCGTTCCTCAAGTCCAACAGCACAGCAACGTTACGATCCTCACCGCATAGCTAACTTGCCTTTGCTGCTCACGTGGCTGCCAAAACAGAAACAGATATGCTGGGTGATGGTGAGCAAGGTAAGGAGGCTGGGCTTGAACAGTAGTGGCGTGGGGTTGGTGACAGATGCAGCAATGGACACCAACAAGCTAAGGCAGCAAGGCTCTACCTAGAGCTGGGATTAATGCAGCAGACAATAACGGGGCAAGCAAGGACCGGCAGTGGCTTCAACGTGAAGGACAGTGCACGAAGGTGGTTGGGACGAGATAAACGGGCAGCAGTGTAGCAGTGAACTCTTGTAGGCAACTGAACCGCAGCAGAACGAGGACAAGCAGGAGCGGTTAGGGGGAAGGAAAAGGCTGCGAGATGATGGCGTTGGTTGCGTTCAGAGGCGGCAAGAATAGTGATGGTGCAGTGTGGCTGTCCCCGTCTCCAAGGTTTTCTAGGTCTTTTTTTTTAGTAGGTTTATTTCCTAGGGTTTTCTCTAGGGCTTTTTCTCTCTAGTTTTTTTTTGTCTCTCCCCCCCTATTTCATCTTTTGTGTCCCTCCTTTATATTTTTTCAAAACCCTAGTTTTCTCCTTTTATTTTAGGTAATTCAAAAAAAAAATCAAGAATCAATCTTTTTTTTTTTTTAGGAAATTTTATATTTCAAGAATCGGATATTAAATCCGATATTAATTCTGATTTTTCTTTCCACCAAATCCAAATTAATTTTTCATCTTTTAATCCTATCAAAATTAACTCTGATTTCCTTTTCCTTTTTTTTTTCTTTATATTTTTTTCGAAAATAAAAAAAAAGTCAAAATCAAAATTTCTAAATCTAAAATAAAAAATAAAAAATATATATAAACTAATTAATTAAAAATATTTGAAAAAAAACCCGGACAAAAATGGTGTCTACAATAGGTATTGGTGTTTTACATAAAAGAACAAGATCGGAACGAGGAATTGAGAAAAATGAATTGTACTGATCTTTTATTGAAATGAAAACAAATGAAAGCTGGCCCAATACATAAAAGAATTCTTAATGCCTTTTGGGCTCAAGCACTCCTATATTACCTAAGAAAGTGAAACATCCTAAGATGAATGAAATTAGAAACAAAGAAACAACCATTCTTTTCAAATTTGGTGAATCAATCAATATCATCCACTTTCTTCCATAGCATTAACCGCTACCCTTTGTGTGATCTGGCAGAGGATTATCATTCACATTTGGGTCATTCTTTGCCCCAAAACTCAAAATTTCAGCATTGACAAGTGCTTGGACTTTCCTTTTCAAGCCCATACAATTCTCAATAGAGTGACCAACATTGTCATTATGATAAGCACACTTTGTGTTAGGATCATACCACTTTGGGTAGGGAGGCTTCAAGGGCTCTACATAAACAGGGGCAATAAGGTGACCCCTTACCAACTGTGGGAACAACTCTGTGTATGTCATTGGTATAGGGTCTATGGTGACATTTCGGCTAGCTCGAGTATTCTTTTGGTCATTAGGTGAAAAAGTGGGGTCTTGTGAATGGGAAATGGGTTGGTAAGCATTCTGATGATAAGTTTGTGGGTGGGGTTGATAATAAGTGTAATTCACTGAAGGTGAATAAGAGGTATAGGAGCGACGTGAGTTATTGGAGACAGCTTGTGCATCTTCTTCCTTCTTCTTTGAAAACCCATTCCTCTTACTATCATTCATAGATGCTTCGATCTTACCACTCTTAAAGGCATTTTCAATAGCTTCGCCTGTCAACACCATGTCTGCAAAATTCTTGGTCACACTGCTAAGCATACGCTCATAGTAAGGAGCCTTGAGAGTATTTAAAAAGAACATGGTGATTTCCTTCTCAGTCAAGGGAGGTTGAACTAGTGATGCCACGTCTCTCCATCGTTGGGCATATTCTTTGAAGCTCTCATCTTTTTTCTTTTCCATACCTTGGAGAGATAAGCGGTCAGGAGCTACATCGGACACATGTTTGTATTGAGCTATAAAAGCTCTCGCCAACTCAGACCAAGAAGAAACTTTGCTCCTTTCCAATTGGTTATACCACTTAGCGGCTGACCCAGTCAAACTGTCTTGAAAAACATGAATTAATAGCTTGTCATCCCATGCATATGCCGCCATCTTCCTACAGTACATGGTGAGATGATCTTTTGGGCACGATGTTCCGTTGAACTTTTCAAATTCAGGCACCTTGAATTTTGGTGGAAGCGCGACACCCGATACCAAACACAACCTTTCAGCATCAATGGGTCCAAAATAGTCAAATCCTTCCATGGCACTTAGTCTTTTCTCTATCAAGTTCAGCTGAGCTTTAGTACCACTATATTCTTCTTTATGCTTCAACTTTTCTAACTCTGTGGGATCATCTAAATTTGGCACCTCCACTGGGTTTTGAGCTTCTGTTGATGAATTTCCTTGAAGACTTTCTCCTTGCACCTGTAAAGGCATTGGGGCTTTGACAGTACCTCCTTCGGGGACAAAAATGGGATTGTCTCGCATGCTTTGTTGAGTCTCTTGGATAGACTCCTCTTGATTATCCATCTTCTCCTTTCCTCTAATCATGGCTTTTAGCAACTGGGTAATTTCACTCAATTGCCCCCTTATCTCTGCATTTTCCTTTTCCAACTTTTCTATCTTAATATTTTGATCCTCTTCCATTATGCGTGCTTGATACCTTGTATGATATCTGTAGAGGGCAGATCGTCTAGTGGATGCAATTTTGATACCTTGAGTGCCACAATTAAGTTGAAATTATATTTCATATGATGATATGTTTATGCACAAAAATGAATGCATATGGAATGCACTTAAGTCTAACAATCTCTCCTAACAATCAAAAGTATGTTCATTCTCATGATAAGACAAATGCAAACTTATGTGCATGATATGTTATGCAATGCAAAATCAAACACAATTATGCATGACTTAATTATAGCAAATTCACCTCTTCTTTTTTTTTGTGTCCTATTTTGGATTTGAGTCTAATACTTCAAGGGTTTTGTAAGGCTCTATCTAAGGTTTGGGCTTCTTAGGTTTTCCTATATGCAGGGCCTGGATCATTTAAAGTTCTAAAGGTTCCCAAATTGTTCCTCACTGTCATCCACACTGGACTAGTAAGGCACCCAATCCTCACCCATTATAGGCTACAAGCGGAAAGGTTCAATTTGAGTGGGAGTTTTTCGCCAGCCCATGCGGAGGTTATCACCTCACGAAGGCATAGGTACTTTTCTCCCTCCTAATAAGGATAGAGCCCGGGTTGAGGGCTTATGCATGTATGCATGTAAAGTGTGTGTGTATTAAATGATTATTAAGCATTATGAAATCAACATTATTTCTAAGCAAATTTCTAATGACCTAAAATATATGTTGGCCTGACTCTCTAATGTCCCCAGCGGAGTCGCCAAACTGTCATAACGTCTAGGTCCGTGAAGCTAACCCGCTAGACTTAATATCGAGGAGTCGCCACCAACCATTCAAACTTAAGGTGTGATTGGTCACCTGTTCTTGTCTAAAGATAAGGCTTGGTCTACGTTCAAAGAATCTTGGGTTCGGGAGTACGGTTACGTGTGGGGAAGGATTAGCACCCCCACGACGCCCATCTTAAAATGGTACCAACTACTTTAAGTCATTCTAATTTACCTTATTTTGAGTTAATTTCGATATGCTTAATATATTGGAAACTTACTTAAAATCCTTCCATCAATCTGGTTCAGACAATAAGTAAATCCCCTCACCTCAGGAGTGTTCAAGTAGTACCGATTGACTTGCTTGAAGAGGCTCCGTCGTCGGATCATTTAAATACATTATGACAACCCTAATATTGACTCTATACCCAATAGGTCATTCTAAATTTAATTTAAATTAAATTAATTTCAATATGCTTAAAATATTGAAAATTTACTTAAAATCCTTCCATCAATCTGGTTCAGACAATAAGTAAATTCCCTCACCTCAGGAGTATTCAAGTAGTACCGATTGACTTGCTTGAAGAGGCTCTGTCGTCGGAATATATTATGGAAATCTTAATTTTTGGCTCTATAACCAATCCTTTACTAATTTTCTATTTTTTATTGTTTTAATCGTATTTACTTTTTTATTTTAATTCAAATTATTTCCATAACCTATTTCTATTTTGTTTTAATTGTCTTTATTATTATATTTTATTTATTTCTATTTTAGAAAATAAACACATATTATTGTATTGAAAATTTACTCTAAACCTTCCATCAATCTGGTTCAGTCTAGAGCAAACTCCTCACCTAGAAATTTCCAAGGAGTACCATTCGACTTTCTTGGAATTTCATCATCGGATAATTTGCATTCATCTTCTTAATATAATTTTATTATTTCCTTATTCAATTTTTATTCTATTTTATTCTTATTTGCATTTTTTTAATTTAATTTATTTTTTCTATTATTTTATTTATCTAATTTCATACTAAACATATAAATCATAAAATATATCATTCAAACATCATACAAATTAAACTAAACAAATCATATCAGTGTACAAATTATTTATTCAATATATATATTAATCAAATATTATCAAAGTAATTAAATCATACAAAATTAATCCCATCATACAAGTCATGCAAATAAATCTACAATTAACGAACTCATATTGAACAATTAAATTATCATTATATTAGTTAACTAATGTACAAGTTATTAAATTAAATATAGTATAGAATTTATTAAATCGTTCAATTATTAACCAAATTAAGGTACAAGCATTTAATACCAAATCATAATTTTACTAAGATGCCACGTTATTCATTCATGCAATATTGTAATTTCAGACAAGACCCCTTTTTTTTTTATTGTTTATTCATGCAATATGATGCAATGCCATTTATTCAAACATAATTTTTTAACAAATTATATTGTTTAACCACTAACCTGACAGGAGCTCCCTTTATTTCTTTTTGTCTTAACCGGCTAGCCTGTCCTTTGCTTTGTCAAAATTTGCTCCCTTTCCAAGATAGCAATAGTGTATTTTACAAACAGCGAAGGCTTCAGTTTCGGTTCAAGATGGCGTGAAGGATGGATCCCGATCAGGCAGCAGCGCGAAACAGGGACAATGGAGGCTGTCTCAGAGCGGTTTGTAGCAGACTCAGGATATAAGCGGTGAAGCGTGAAGGTGTTGATCAGTTTGGTAAGAGGAATAGGCTAGCAGAAGATGGTTTTCTGGTGATATTGCTTGGAAAAGTATTGGAGTCACAGTCGAAAATTCCCCCCAACCGTTCAGTCGAGCAAAGGCCTCCCTTTTATAATAAAAAATTTATTTGAGTCCTAATACAACTCTACATATTTTATTAATTATCTCCTATTTTTAACATTTTATCTATTTCTTATATTAATCCTAATCTAACTCTATCAAATATTAATCAAAATAATTATCCTAAAAATCTAATTATCCTAATTATCTAATCTTAAAATTAATTTTATTTTTATTTCTTTTTTCTCTTCTCTCTCTTTTCTTCTTCTTTTTTTTTTATTCCTAAATCCTATTTTAATTTTAATTTCCTAATTAATGTTAATTCTAAATCTAAAAATTCTAATTTAATTCTAGCCTAATTCTAAATTGTTAAATTAAAATACAAATGTCACCCAACCCAATTAATTATTTATACAAATTAAGACCCCGGACAAAATAGGGTGTCTACAGTACATATACAGCCAAATTAACTTACTTGTTCCACTTTATAACAACTACATCCATAAAATTTTTTTTGATTGATACATTCATACATTTAATTAAAAAAAAAACAATTCAAGCACATATAACGTAATTTTCTTTTCGGCCACGAAAAAGGAATAGCACAATGATATTCTTATCTTCAAGTTATGTAAAAACGCTATTTTAATCAATCATTTTTTATTTATATTTTTTTCTTTTTCATTTGAGTTATTTTGATATTTTATTTTTTATTTTGATCAATTTAACCAAATGTATTTGACTATTAACATTTAATTTATTTTCTTTCCAATTTTCTTTCCACAATTTTCTTTCTTTCCAGCAAACACAGCTTTAATGTTGGGTTTGCCTATCACACCATCACATTCCACAACTTTCATACAGAGCAAAGGAACAGAGAAGGTTATTGTACATACATACGTATTTAAATACACACATATACAGCCAAATTAACTTGCTTGTTCCACTTTATAACAACTACATCCATACATTTAATTTAAAAAAAAAAAACAATTCAATCCCATATAACGTTGGTTTTTTTCGGCCATAAGAAAAAGCAATGGCATAATGATATTCTTATCTTCAAGTTATATAAAAACGTTAGTTTAATCTTTCATCTTTTATTTTTATTCATATTTTTTCTTTTTTATTTGAGTTATTTTAATATTTTATTTTGATCAATTTAATCAAATTTTAATAAAAAATTATAAAAATAATGTGACATAAAAAATTTATGTAGCACTAACCTGATACTTCGAGTGGTATCCAAAAATTATTTTCCAACAATATTTATTAAACTTGATAATTAAACTTTTAAACATAGTTTGTTTTAATATATGAATTAATTTTCATAACATAATATATTAAGCTCAAATAATAGTTTAACTAGCAAAACTTTTTTTTTATTACAAGAGAAATATTAAATAACTGGAGATAGGGTGGGGTTCATTGGATTCGAATTTAAGCTTTACAACATGTCATAATTTATCTTTAATCACTTGGTCAAAGAAGTTGTTGGCAAGCAAAACATTTTAGTGATATATGTTTTTGGCCAAGGTTCAAATCTTCCTACAAGCATACACGTTATGAGTTACCATGTCTTACACATCTTAAGTAGGGGTGTAAACGAACAGAACGTTCGATGAACCGTTCGTGAATTCGTTCGGTTTCTGTTCGTTTATTAAGCTTAACGAACGAACATGAACAGAGATATGGTTCGTTCGTTTTTGTCTGCGAACAGACTCGTTTATTGTTCGTTCGTTTAAAGTGTCATTTATTGTTTGTTTATCGTTCGTTCGTTGTTTGTTCGTTTAAAATGTCATTTGTTGTTCCTTCGTTTATGTTCGTTTATTGTTCGTTTGTTATCTATTAAAATACTAAAATTACTTATATTATATAAGTTATATAATATACATACCCTATTTTTAAGACATTAACCTAAAAAATTAGTATCCAATTTTTAAATATATTTATACAATATAACTTTTTTGGTTTAAAAAATTAATAAAATATAATTATAAAATTAAATTAGTTAATTATACTTAAAATAATTATTTTTTTACTTCAAAAAAAATAATTATTTTTTTTTAAATTTTAAACATAATGTATTGAAATAAAATTAATAAAAGTCTCATAACAAATTAAGATTTCATTCATATGATCTTATCCATTGACCATTTACATATATATATATATATATATATATGTTACACATATTTGTGTATACACACACATATATGATACTTTAATATATGTATATGTGTATAATATAAATTGTATTTAAAATAGTAATTATCAATTTTAATAAAACATTGTTGACTTAAGTTGTATTTAAGATTTTGTATTAGATAATTTCAATTTGCATGTGAAATTTTAATCTTTATGTAAGATTTTTAATATTTAATATTTAGTTTGTTCTTATGAATACTTGTTTATGAACATGTGTTCGCGAACGCATTCGTTTACATGTTCGTGAACGCGTTCATTTACATGTTCACTAATGCGTTCGTTTATATGTTCGCGAACGCGTTCGTCAACACGTTCATTTATATGTTCGTGAACACGTTCGTTTACATGTTCGCGAACTGTTCACGAACATTAACGAACAATTCTTACCAAACAAACGAACGAACACGAACGGCACTAAAAAACAAACGAACGAACACAAACATCAGTTCGTTCGTTCGTGTTCGGTTCGTTTACAGCCCTAATTAGACGTGTTCTTGTGTAATGTATTTTTGTAAATCGCTAGAGTTTGAAATTAAAAATAGATAAAATGGGCATTAGTAATTCTGTTTGAAAATTCTAATATTTAATAGGTGATTCTCATCCATTGAGGGACCATAAAAAAAAAAGCTTAATTAAAATGAACCAATATTTACAATTAAAAATCATAAATTTAAAATGTATCATACATATCATGAAAATATCCACGTAATCAAGTTTTTTTTTGAACCGTGTTATATATATATAATATATATATGATATGATGTACTGA
The DNA here is from genome assembly GCA_031772115.1 of Heritiera littoralis. Taxonomy (NCBI): domain Eukaryota; kingdom Viridiplantae; phylum Streptophyta; class Magnoliopsida; order Malvales; family Malvaceae; genus Heritiera; species Heritiera littoralis. Next base: position 1,686,054 of record JAPDPK010000053.1, on the reverse strand, counting down.
TAGTATATAACTTTTATATACTGTCAATTAACTATAAGATAACACATAATTAATTATCAAAATCTAAAATTGCATAGGTCTTTAAAAATAAATTTAAAAACTTTATTAATGTTTATTTTTAAAAATATGCATATGAATGTTATCTTATGATTAGCTTTTATACATTTTCAATGCATTATACATAAATTTTTTATAAATATATATATATTGTATATACAACTATTGTACTGTAAGTTTATATGCTATAAGTAATGGTTAGGTGATAAAAGCACTCCAAATAAAAAATTATCTTGAAAACGATTTTGATATGAAAAAAAATCAAATGATTGAACTTGGAAAATCTTAAATTTAAAATGGTTTCAACTCAATATAATTCAGATTCAATGATTCGAATTAAAAAAAATTTAAATTTAAATGTTAATTTTAAAAAAGTACTAACATCGTAGTGCTTTGCTGGTGATTTCTGATTGTTTTTCGTATTTGTTCCGCATCTTTAAAGACATGAATGGATCAACCATCAAAAAAACAACAACTTGAATCTTCTTTCCTCTCTCTCTCTCTCTCCCTCTTTTATCATACTCCGGTGAAAGGAGACAAACCCAAATTTATGAAAGAAAAAAAAATTTGATGAACAAATTTTCAAAGAGTAGAAGGAGTCGTGCTAATACATTCTGTTCTATTTTTCTCATCTGAACTTTTTGGATTTTGTTTACTTTTATACGAATTAAACTTTCGGAAAAAAGTCTTGGGTTTCTAAGTTTTGTTTGTTTTTGGTGCAGAGCAAAATGGAGAAAATGGGGAAAAGTGAAAACGACCAAATGAAAAATTATCTAACTTCTACCCAAAAAGATGATGGTAGCGTGTTTGGATTTATTGAAAATTTGTCAAAAAAGAAGGGACCTGCTGAAAGCGTTGTTATTGTTTATCATCCACCACAGATCTCTCCTTGCGTCAGATTTTTTTAAAAACAGCAACTTCAAGCACAAATCCAGTCCTTTGTGAACATAGTACAGTTTGTGACTGTGCGAGTGTCCATAGAAGGAAAGCAGGAAAATGGGTAAAGGAGGGAAATCTGATGAAGAAGCCAAAAATGGCGTAGAAGAAAATATGGCTGCTTGGCTTGTGGGAATCAACACCCTCAAGATTCAACCGTTCAAGCTCCCTCCTCTTGGTATGATATATATGATCAGTGCTTAGCTTTGTGTTCATTCTGGGTTCGTAGAGTTTTTTTTTTTAGATTTTATAATTATGACTGAGGTTTTAGATACCATTTTTGTGCATTTTCTTTTTTTTTTCTTAAAAAAAAATTATTGAACGACCCCATGATGTCAGAGTTAGGATGAAACCCGTTGGTATCTGCGGAAGCGATGTTCACTTTCTTAAGGTATAACCTTCTCGCAGCTACTTCTTGCTCTTTTAATAGTATTAATCAAAATATGTACTGTTTTATTGCTGAGATTGTAACAAATGAATCAAAGGGATGAAGACAGCTTTTTGGTCTTGTTTTTTTGCTCGAAAGGAGGTACAATGAGAAGAGAAATTCGAACTTTGAATCTAATCTCTGATAGGCCAAGCTTTGGTTGTTAACATTTTGACGTTGTTACTAGTATTTAACTTGAGTAAATTTGCTTCCCTTTCTAAAACAGTATGCAAACAACTGCTTTTCTACCCCTTACCTTCATTTGTTTGCCAATCGAATGGATGATGATGAAAATTATTCAGGAAGATGACAAAAATGAATTTCTACATCTTTTTTCTTATCTTTGGCATTAGTTTATTTGTAAATTTTTATGTGTTTTTAGACATTGAGATTGGCGGATTTTGCGGTGAAAGAACCAATGGTAATTGGGCATGAATGTGCCGGGATCATAGAGGAGGTTGGAATGGAAGTCAAGAATTTAGAGCCTGGAGACCGTGTGGCATTGGAACCAGGGATCAGTTGCTGGCGATGTGATCTTTGCAAGGAAGGTCGATACAATCTATGCCCTGAAATGAAGTTTTTTGCCACTCCACCGGGACATGGTTCTCTTGCCCATCAGGTGAACCTATAAGCTGCATTTCAGGTTGGGTTAATGTTCAATTATGTCTTTCATCATGCTAGGAGGCAATGATGAGAATGCAATAGTTCTCATTAAAAAGTAAACATGCATTTGCCGCATGTTGTATGCAATGTTGGTCATTTTCTATGAAGGGGAAATGAAATTGATGGAATCAAATCTTTTGGACTGCTAAGGTAATATGTATAAGTTGATTTTCAATATAGGTTGTGCATCCTGCCAATTTGTGTTTCAAACTGCCAGAAAAAGTGAGCTTGGAAGAAGGAGCTATATGTAAGCCCTTGAGTGTAGGGGTTCATGCTTGTCGCTGAGCTAATATTGGTCCGGAAACGAATGTATTGATCATGGGGGCAGGACCTATAGGGCTTGTTACAATGCTGGCTGCGCGTGCTTTTGGGGCACCTAGAATTGCCATTGTAGATGTGGATGACAACTGACTATCTGTTGCCAAGGATCTTGGTGCTGATGGAGTTGTTAAAGTTTCAACTGATATGCAGGTTTCTTTTGCCTTGCAAAGTATGCCTAGAAATTCTTTGCATTTCAATTCCTTTTGAATCATAATTAGTTCAAATTTTATGTTAACATCATGAGGATCTTCTAGTCCATTGTATAACATTTAGATAGTTTCATGTTGTAATTTCATTAAATTACAGGACATAGCTGAAGAAGTTGAAAGAATATGCAAAGTGATGGGAGCAGGAGTAGATGTAAGCTTTGATTGTGTAGGCGTTAACAAAACAACATCAACTGCTCTGATTGCCACTCGTGCTGGTGGCAAGGCTTGTGATGGAGATCCACTTGCTCGTGATGTTCGTGATGCTAAGGATCCATTGGTCATCCAAGGAGATCTAATTACCCGAGCTTGAGCCAAGAAGATGCAACAAGCTCTGGCTTCATTAATGCAACAAGCTTTGGCCTCATTGAAGCGTCAAGGAAGCTTCCATGAAGAGTCCCAAGACATCTATACTTGTTTGGAAGCCCAAACGACATGAGCATGGTTTACTGTCTTATTTTAGCTTAACGATAAGATGGATTAAGTGTTTGAATAGCCCACATTTGAGTCTTATTGTGTCTTGGACTATTTATTTTATGTAACTAGGTTTAGGCATGAATTTGGGTTTAGTCTTATTTTCTGTTTAGTGCTAATTCCAGCCTACTTGTTTATGGGCTTAAGTGCTAGGTATTATTATAAATACCTTGTAAACGCTATTGATTACACGTTAGTTTTGGAATTACAGAATTTGAGTGTGCCTTCCTCTTGGGTTCCCTCTCAACTAGGCTTATCAAGGTCTTCTTCCTTGTGGCGTCTCCTTTTTCACCATCCACCATTGCTATATCTTAGGTTCTCGAATTCATATTCGTAGGGTCAAGGTCCAATACCTTTGGGTTCAAGTCTCTTTAGGCTTCGGGTCTAGGTTCCAGAAGGTGATGTTCATCATCTTTGCTTCTGTCCTGTTGTGTTTCAACCACTTCAAATTCCAATCCATGTTTTCTCATGTCCGTGCATATCAGCTTGCCTTGTGGGAATGGGCCATACCGAGATGACTGTCCCACTCACTGCAGCTACTACAAGGTAGTTGTTTTAATGATTCATGCTGAAAATTTACCTCAGCGTAGAGAATTGGGGTAGAGACTGAAGCTATGTTTTAAGGAGTGTTTGGTTCAGCACCGATTGGATGATGGATTGAATGCAGGGAGGTTGATGTTATCGGAATCTGGCGGTAAAAGAACACATGGCCATTGTGCATTGAGTTTCTAAGAAGCGGTAAGATTGATGTGATGCCTCTCATAACTCACAGGTTTGGGTTTTCTCAGAAAGAGGTGGAAGAAGCTTTTGAAACCAGTGCTCGTGGTGGCAATGCCATTGAGGTCATGTTTAATCTGTGATATCAGCAAGGTTAAAGATGCTGCCTGTTTTGTATGTCAGCATTTAAGATAGGTTGTTAAGGTTATGCGTATTCTAATAAAATTGTAGCACAAGGAAAGTGGAAACTAACAATAACACAATGGACCTTTTTAAAGCCTCTGTCGTGTGTCCTTACTCAAGGCATTTGGTGAACAATGGATTGATCATGTGATGGTAAATTTTAATATAACAGTAGAAGATATCCATCCAGCTAAAGGCAAACACAGATTTGCATTAGTAAAAACTTTGCTCAGACTTTTCCTTAGGCCAGCACAATTTATTCCAAAAGTAGATAACTTATAGAGTGATTGCAACAGTTTAAATTGCAGTGCAAAATTGCAACTTTTACCATACCAAACGGCACCTTAGGGTGTTTGGCAGCTTTGGCTTCTTGGGTTTTTTAGATTTAGATAAATGGAGTAATATTACAAATAGAAAATTTTAATTTTAATTAAATTAAATTGTTAATATTACAAATTTATTGTTAAAAATTATTAAAATTTAAAATATTTTTTAAATATATTAATATTTAATATCTTAAATAAAGTATTTTATATCATGTATATTTAAAATAATAATTTCTTATTCATCATCATGTGATTTAAAATCAAATATGCAAAAACAACTAAGATTTGGCCCGGTGATTGTTACTATTTCTTAGGACGGCTTAAGTCCAAAGTTCGATTCCTCATTTCTCTCTTGTATCTCCTATGAACCAATAAAAAATAAAATCAAATATAAAAAATAATTAATTAACAAGTATATTAATAGTTAATATCTTGAATAAAGTGATTAATTTTATGTTTATTTAAAATAATTTATTTTTACTTAAAATAATTTCTTATATATGACTTAAAACAAATCATATATATTTTTTATTATCTTAATTATACATGATTTAAATAAAATTTATAATTTCTTATTGTTATTATATAAGTAATTTAGAAAAAAAAATTAATTTCAAAACTATAATCTCTTAACTTGGTTCTCCTGTTATCTTGTGATTTAAAATATATTATATGTTAATGAACCAAAACCTCTGTCACTGGTTTACACCGTCTGTTAATTATATTCTTTTTAATATACTAACAAGTTAGTTAGGGATAACAAACTATTCATTAAACAAGAGAAATTGGATTTACTGTCAACAGCTCCAATCTGCTGCTCCAACATGTTTCTTAAGATGGATACATGAAAAACAAGGTGAACACAAGCTCACTCTGGCAACTGCAGCTTGTAAGTCAGCTCTTTTATTCAAGTTTATCACATCTGATGATTTAGTATTAGCCTATTGTCTCCTCGTATCAAAGTATTTCATTTTAACAGTAATTCTTTAGTTGATGAGTTGTAGCTTTGGAGAACATTGGGGCCACACTATGCTTAACTTGCATTAAGGAGAATTTATCCTAATTTATTTAATTTATTTGATAATTAATATGATTACACAATTGAAGAAAATATAATATTTAGGAAAAAAAACTTAAGCTAATAAATCAAATTTTAAGGAGAAATCATTTAATTAAATTTATAATAATTTTATAAATTATAGAATTATAAATTGAATAAGTGACAAAATTAGTTTTTCTATTTTTTTTTTTAAATTATATAATTAAAAATTAATTAATTTTTTCATATAAAAATTATTTTTAATAAATTAAAATTTAATAAAATTATTTTTATGTAAATAATACATTTGCTATTAAATAAAAATACATTTTATTTAAAATTTAAAGTTTAAAAAAATTGATAATTAATTATTTTTTTGGTACACTACCTATGACACTAGTTAGTGTGTTTTCTTTAATCAATACTATAATGATGTATTTAAAACAATTCCAACGAGAATAATTGGGATACATTTGTAAATATCAACAATTGCCACTTGGTTTCTTCTAATTAGCTTAGGTGATAGTGATCTGGAATTGCTCGGGTTTGGTTTGGACAAATCTAGGTCCTGATTTGTATTAAAAGGGTCCGAATAGACAGGCTTCAAGAAGGATTTTCATTGGACCATAAGGAGTAGATTTTGTTTTGTAAAAATTTATATTTATTGGGTTAAAAATTATGAGTAACATCCTATATAAAAATATAACAGTTAAATTTTATTTTAATTAAAAAGATAATATCCAGAAATTAATATTATTTGAGCAAATGATGAACAAATGGAATGCGAGCAATGTGAGAAATCTAACGAGAAGATCATCTCTTTGCTAGATCCAAGAAAAAAAATGAGGGCATCTAATCATGTAAACTCATATCTAGGAGATGAGGCCAAGCCTAACTACGAAGTTCGCCCATCTTTCTAAGAGATGGTTATGGGAATTCGGAGTGCCAGTGGCTGTCAAGTTTCAGATGAGCTCGGTACATGATTTACATATCAAAGGTGGCTATAAAAGCACATTCAGAAGCCATGGATGGAAAGAAAAATAAAAGGATGAAAGAAAAATAAAAAGATGAAAATATTAATTTTTTTTGGACGTGCTTAGTAGGAAAAATGAAAAAATGAATGGAAAATAAATTTTTTTATTGCTTGGTAGAGTAGAAAAGTGAGAATACAGAAAATTAAAAATAGAATAATTTTACCATCCTACATCTTATACAAATATTTATCAAGTGTAATAATTTTTTCATTGTTTTTGTATTTATTTAGTTTTTATTTTTCAAATAGATTTTTAAACAAAAATTTGTCAATTTTTTAAGAAAGAATAAATTAGCTTAATTTTCATTAGATTTACAAATGAGATCTTAAAATATTAAAAACACACAATGTTCATATAATCTTTTTTTTTTAACTCCAATTAGAAATTACAAAAAATATATTATACCAAGTGAAATAATACTACAACATAGATTTATAATAGAAAAGAAATGTAACAGTATAACATAATAGCTAATTACAAAGAGTTCCATACCAGCATGAGTATTTTAACATAAAACAAACTAAAAAAAATTAAAAAGTTATCTTCTTTGTAAAACATGTTGCCACATTGTAGCAACCATATTGTTGCGCATAGCAACTTCTAGCCTAGCATCTTCATCACCACCGATGTTACTAGCACTACTCTCATGAGTTTAAAATATAGCATCTTCATCTCGTCTCTGAGTTGAACCAAGAATAATGAATAAGAGTATCTTAATAAAATTTAATAGAAACATCAGCACAGCAAGAACAAACTAGCCTACAAGAAATACATACAAGTGATATAATGGTTAATAAGAAGATAAAATAAAATTTGAAATTGAAAAACGTCAAAATAGGACATGTATGCAACAAAGATTAACCAAGCAACATAACACATACACCATTTATCTATACTTCTTACTAGAAACTACTTTCCCATCTTTGATAGCTACACACTTTTTTATTTTAATTTCATTGTAATAGTAGAAATCATAACAACAAAGCCATACCTAGTTTCACAAATCTATACTTAAGCCAACAAAGACTTTTTGCAGTTGTACCATGCTCTTTACAAGCTTAATTTTTTTTAATCTATGTTTACAAATCATATATCTACTCAAGGTCAAAATTATAATATAATTTACCTTCATACAAGCAACAACAAAGTGCAAACTGCAAACAAATCAACTGTGATTTCCAGACAGTCTAAATTAATTTACAAACTCAAGGAATAATACAATCCCTAACATTTATGACGAGCTCAAGCTCTCAAAAATTAATTTGCTAACATAATGCAAAACCAAACTCTCAGACAGAATTACGGATTGTATCTGTAAAATATCTCTTGTAATTTTTTTTTCTTTGACTTGTTGCAATTTGGCAGCAAAGGTATATTTTGTAGCGGGCTTCCTACTTCTTTTGGATGAATGCCATTGTTATTTGAAACCTTGCCAATCAGCCCAGAGTACAAATGAAACGAGCAATGTTGCATTACATGCTTGCAAATGCAAACTCTAACATTATTCATACTGAACAAGAGTAGATTGCTATTATAAACTACAAATCCCTAGAGTTTTACTAAGATTCCAAGGATCTTCAAAGAAAAAAAAATGATTTGCAACATCATTTGAGAAAAGTCTTTCCCCCAGTTTTAACAATCTACTTTGACAAGAAATGTTAAAAACATTTTCTGTAACTAGTGGAGACAACAAGCTGGATGTGTAGGAAAAGTTATGATATTCAATATGTGAAAACAGACAACATGAAAACATTCGAGCAAGTGATGACAAAGTGATATGGAAAGTATAGGATGGATTTCCAATTATCATGTATTTGGTAAATAATCTCAAGCAAAATTGACCATTCATAAACATGCATTGAAGATATTTACGCATTATATAAATTGACAGGTTTATGAATTTTCAAAGTTATGGATGAACAAGAAAAATCCCAACCAGGTTGATTATCCGAATCCCATATAAACATAGTGCCAATATTTCCATTAAGTAGAAACAATTAGATGATTGCTCACTTTAGCAAATTAAACCAATGCAAACCAAAAAGTAAACCGAGCTTTACATCTATAGTATGAAAACATTACAAAGTACCATCATTACCATTATTTTGCATTGAAAATGGACCAAAGCATCATTAATTATCAACAAGCAGAAGACCTTTTTTTTTTTTCCTTTTTTCATTTTAATCAAAAAAATTTTATATGCTAAAAGAATGCGTTTGATCCAGCAGCAAAAATTGTATTAATTGTTAGAAATTGATGCAAACAATTATTAGTTTAAGTTGAATAAGTCTTCCACTATGTGTATAACATGGAAGAGTGGTTTCTAGATTTTAGGAGTTAAGTTCCCACTAACCCACTTTATGTTTGTGTACTTAGTGGGTGAATATCATCCCATGAAGTGAGAACATGGGGGAGTGGCTTTCATTTCAGTTCATCTATTTATAGTGTTGCAAATTGAGTTTTTAGTAATGAGAAGATTCTTTGAATTCTTAGCCAATATTCTTTCTTCTGTCGTTTTTCTTTCCTTACTCATACTTTGCTCAATATTCGTTTGTTCTTGTCAAATACATCCTTATTCTTCGAAACCAACATTTTTGGTATCCGAGCCAGGTCCGATTAAATTGGGTGTTATTCTGTTGTGGTGATCTTTGCTGAAGCAAGTGATCTTTAGTTTGTATTCATCATGTCTAATGGTATGAATACTTTGAATGTTTCTCAATCATTGGTGCCCATCTTCAATGGAGAAAGTTATGCTTTTTGGAGCATTAAAATGAAGACCTTTTTCATTTCTCAAGATTTGTGGGATTTTGTAGAAAATGGGTATACAGAATCTGACAAGGCAGAGAAGGCAGCAGAGATGAAGGAGTTTCGAAGGAAGGATGCAAAGGCGTTGCTCGTATTGCAGCAAGCAGTGACAGACTCAATTTTTCCTCGAATCTCGAATGCAGCAAAATCGAATGAAGCTTGGACCATTCTACATAAAGAGTTCCATGGAGATAACAAGGTAACTGTAGTGAAACTCCAAACTCTTCGTAGAGAATTTGAGAACTTGTGTATGAAAAGTAGTGAGTCGGTTCAAGATTATATTGGTAGAGTTTCTCTCATTATGAATCAATTGAGAACTTATGGAGAGAAAATTGAAGATCAAACAATTGTAGAAAAAGTTTTGAGGAGTTTACCTCCTAAATTTGATCATGTTGTTACTGCTATTGAAGAATCAAAGGATCTTTCTAAGTATTCTCTTAATGAGCTAATGGGTTCACTCTTAGCACACGAAGATAGGATGAACAGGTCTGCAGAGAAGAGTATGGAGCAGGCATTTCAGACAAAGATGGAGATCTTTAGCAAGGAGAAAAGCAATGACAATGGTTTTGCAGTTAGAGGTAGAGGAAGAGGTAAAGGTGGCTACCGTGGTCGTGGTAGAGGTCGTGGTAGATCAAATTCAAGTCGCCAAGAAACTGAGAGTGGTGACAAAGAGAATCAAGGGCAAAACCATAAAGACAAGCAGTGTTATTTTTGCAAAAAGATGGGGCACGTTGAGGCGAATTGTTGGAAAAAGGCTAAGCAGCAGGCAAATTTCGTTGAAAAAGAAGAAGATGGTAACTTGTTTCTCACTTTTATGAATTCAAAGGAAAGTAACAGTGATCTTTGGTTTTTGGATAGTGGGTGTAGCAATCACATGACAGGTGTTAGAAGTATTTTTCAGAGTATGGATGAATCAGTAAAGTTGCAAGTCCGTCTTGGGAATGACAAACAAGTGCAGATTAAAGGTAAGGGAACAATAGCAGTAAGGACCAAGTCAGGTAATGAGAGGTTGATTCATGATGTTTATTACATTCCTAGCTTGGCACATAATTTACTCAGTGTGGGTCAATTGGTTAAAAAGGGATATTCAGTTTTATTTCATGATGGTGTGTGTGAAATTAAAGGTAAAAATTCTGATATGCCGTTTGTAAAAATTCCCATGGCTGAAAATAAGATGTTTCCTCTTGAGATTTCTTGTTTGGATGATTGTGCACTTGTTGCTAATGTTGAAAGTGATTCGTGGTTATGGCATTTGAGATATGGGCACTTGCATTTTAATGGGTTGAAGTTGTTGTGTCAGAAAAATATGGTTCATGGTTTGCCTACAATTCCTTTTGCTAATGATTTGTGTGAAAGTTGTATTTATGGGAAACAGCATAGACAGTCATTTCCGGTTGGGAAAGCATGGAGAGCAAAGAAGCCTTTGGAGTTGGTGCATGCAGACATTTGTGGGCCAATGAATACTCTGTCTTTGAACAAGAGTAGATATTTTTTGTTGTTTACTGATGATTTTACTCGTATGAGTTGGGTGTTTTTTCTTGTTCAGAAATCAGAAGCACTTGATAAGTTTCGGGAGTTCAAGGCCTTTGCAGAAAAGGAATCTGGTCATCAATTAAAAATTCTTCGAACTGATAGGGGAGGAGAATTTTTATCCGATGATTTTACCTTGTTTTTCAAGCAAAATGGAATCAAAAGGCAGTTAACAGTGAGAAGAACGCCAGAGCAGAATGGAGTCGCTGAAAGGAAGAATCGAACAGTAGTGGAGATGGCCAGGAGTATGTTGAATGAGAAAAGGCTTGCAAATGATTTTTGGGCTGAAGCAGTAGCTACAGCGGTTCACCTTCTCAACATTTCTCCAACGAAGGTGGTGCGTGGTATGACTCCTTATGAAGCTTGGTGGAACCGCAAGCCTAATGTAAGTGCCTTGAAGATTTTTGGTTGTATTGCTTATGCCATGTTAGCTTCTAATGATCGGACAAAGATGGACAAGAAGAGTGAGAAATGTATTTTTGTTGGGTATAGTGATGAGACAAAGGGGTATAGATTGTATAATCCAGTTACTAAGAAGCTAATCATTCGTAGAGATGTTATTTTTGATGAGAACAGCTTTTGGGAGTGGAATGCAGACAAAAATCAGCACTTGTCCTGTGAAGAAAATGAATTAATTGAGTCACAAGATGACGAGAACAAAGTGGCTCAACAGGTTTCCCCTACACCTAGTCCTTCAAGGTTGTCACCACAAGCTTCACCAACTCCTCAACCTTCAAGGATGATTACTAGAAGTATGTCTGGGGCTCTTCCCAGAAAGGTAAAACCTTGGGAAGAAGTTTATAACTCTAACATGTTTGCTCTTTTAGTAACAGAACCCATGAGTTTTGATGAAGCATGTGGAAAAGATGAATGGGAACACGCCATGGAGGAGGAGATTGCTTCCATTGAGAAGCATGATACTTGGGAGCTAGTAGACAAGCCGCAAGGAAGAGATACAATTGGTTTAAAGTGGGTTTACAAGGTGAAGTTTAATGCGGATGGGAGTGTCCAAAAATTCAAGGCAAGGCTGGTTGCTAAAGGATATGTGCAAGAGTATGGTAAAGATTTCTTTGAAACCTTCTCTCCTGTTGCTAGATTTGAAACTGTTAGATTTTTGTTAGCATTGGCAGCTCAAATGAGGTGGAAGGTTTATCAGTTTGATGTCAAATCTGCCTTTTTGAATGGTTATTTGGATGAAGAGGTATATGTCGAGCAGCCACAAGGTTTTGTTGTTGAAGGCAAAGAGGATAAGGTGTACAAGCTCAAGAAGGCCCTTTATGGACTCAAACAAGCACCACGAGCTTGGTATGGTAGGCTTGATTCTTACTTGTTTGAAAATGGTTTCCATCGTAGTAGTAGTGAGCCCACTTTGTACGTGAAGGAAAAAGGTGATGATGTTCTTATTGTTTGTGTTTATGTGGATGACATTATCTATACTAGTTCTTCTGAAGTTCTTATTACAGAATTCAAGAAGAGCATGACTGATGAATTTGATATGTCAGATTTGGGGTTGTTGCATTATTTTCTTGGCTTACAAATTTCTCAAACTGATGATGGTGTTTTTGTTTCACAAGAAAAATATGCTCTGGAATTGTTGAAGAGGTTTAACATGCAGAATTGTAAGACATTTTCTACTCCCATGAATACAAATGAGAAGTTGACAATGAATGATGGAACACCAAGGGCAAATGAGAAGTATTTCAGAGGCTTGGTTGGTGGGTTGATGTATTTGACCCATACTCGTCCAGATATCATGTTTCCTGTCAGTTTGGTCTCAAGGTTCATGCATAATCCCTCCTTGCATCATCTTGGGGCAGCAAAACGAATTCTTCGCTACATTCGAGCTACAAGTAACTTTGGGATTTGGTACAACCCAGTTCCTAACTTTAAATTGTTTGGTTTTACTGATAGTGATTGGGCAGGTTGTGTAGATGATAGAAAAAGCACAAGTGGTTTCATTTTCAACTTTGGTTCGGGTGCTGTGTCATGGAGCTCAAAGAAACAAGCAAGCACGGCATTGTCATCTTCGGAAGCTGAGTATATTGCAGCTACATCTGCTGCTTGTCAAGCAATTTGGATGAGAAGAATCATGGAGGATTTGCATCAAGTTCAAGGAAAGACGACTGAGATTTTCTGTGATAACAAAGCAACCATTTTAATGACCAAAAATCCAGTGTTCCATGGAAGGACAAAGCACATAGAGCTTCGCCACCACTTTATTCGAGATGCTGTTGCTGAAGGACTGATCGTGATGAAGTACTGCTCAACAAATGATCAAGTTGCTGATGGTTTTACTAAGGGACTTGGTTATTCAAAGTTTGCAAAGTTTCGATTATCACTTGGAGTTGCAGATTTTGCATCAAGGGGGGATGTTAGAAATTGATGCAAACAATTATTAGTTTAAGTTGAATAAGTCTTCCACTATGTGTATAACATGGAAGAGTGGTTTCTAGATTTTAGGAGTTAAGTTCCCACTAACCCACTTTATGTTTGTGTACTTAGTGGGTGAATATCATCCCATGAAGTGAGAACATGGGGGAGTGGCTTTCATTTCAGTTCATCTATTTATAGTGTTGCAAATTGAGTTTTTAGTAATGAGAAGATTCTTTGAATTCTTAGCCAATATTCTTTCTTCTGTCGTTTTTCTTTCCTTACTCATACTTTGCTCAATATTCGTTTGTTCTTGTCAAATACATCCTTATTCTTCGAAACCAACATTAATAACGAAAGTTCTCTATGTTTAATTAATGAAACAATCAACACGAAAAACGAAAAAAAAATCTCAATTAAGTGAGATAGTCGGCATGGAAAACATCGAAATTAAACTCGAAAGGCACTAGACCAGCACGGTAACAAGCAACACGATAAGAAAACAAAACCAGACCTCTAAATCAGATGGATAAATTCGAAAGGTTTAGCACGGATCTCGGTGATTTTTATTCTACCAAACAATATCAAAATTTATTTTCTTTCTATTTTTCCTTACATAATTTTTTTTTTCACTTTTCAACTATACTAAGCACAGCCTTAATGTTTGGTTTGCCTATCACATCATCACATTCCACAACTGCCACACAGAGCAAAGGAACAGAAAAGGTTATTATACATACATACATATTTAAATACGTACATATACAGCCAAATTCACTTGCTTGTTCCATTTTATAACAACTACATCCATAAATTTAATTAAACGAAAAAAAAAAAACCAATTCAAGCATAACGTAGGTTTTTTTTCGGCCATAAAAAAAGGAATGGCATAATGATATTCTTATCTTCAAGTTATATAAAAACGTTATTTTAATCTTTCATCTTTTATTTTTATTCATTTTTTTCTTTTTTATTTGAGTTATTTTAATATTTTATTTTTAATTTTGATCAATTTAATCAAATTTTAATAAAAAAATTATAAAGACATCAAAAAATTATGTAGCACTAACATGATATTTCAAGTGGTATCCAAAATTTACGTAACAACAACGTAACACGAGTGATGTAACATTTAATGTGACGTTGTTAACCTAATTTATTTGACAATTTCATTCATTTATTATTAAAATGTATTAAATTACTCAAAATAAAAGATGGAAAATTAAAATACTTCAAGTAAAAGACAAAAATCACACAACTTTTCTTATTATTATTATTATTATTATTATTATTATTATTATTATTTAACAAGGATGGATGTCTAATATGATTTCGCAAGTACTTAAAATTTCCTTGCTTTTTTTTTAAAAAAAATTTTCTTCTTATGACAATTTATGCTCTGTTTTTAATTCAAATTTTTTCCCCTACATATCATCATATAATTGCTTATTTTTATTACACGTATTCGTTATTGTATTATAATAAATATTTTGAGTTAAGATCTTCATCATCTGTTATATGAGTTGTTTTTTTATCTATAAGATTGGTGCCTCAATAAGTCTTAGACTATGCATATTATTTTTCTTTTTTAAAAATATTTTTAATGATATATTTAATAAAAATTTATATTCTTCTGGCTTTTCTTTAACAGATGAAGGGCATGTTATCTTGATTGTGCTATGTAATTTTTTTTTCCATATGCAACTGAGTGTTTTTATTAGGTAGTATTTTTTTTCATTTTTTGTTACTATTTCTATGTTCAATGCAATCTCAAGGTTGAAGTTAGAAATTAGAGAATTTCTATATACACATATTTTTTTTCTCCATGCACTCTATTTTTCTCATGATGATACTGTTTATATAAAGGAAAAAGTAGATTTAAAATGAAAAAACGATTGTGTTTAGAATTTGTTTAAAAATTATTGCTTGATCTTAAATACTCACTCAGATCTTTTCCAGTTTTTAGTACTTGATTCTTTGACTTTTCACTTGCGCTTTTTCACTTGGTATGTTTTCCTATAAATGTGTTCTTTAAGAAAGTTTTTCATGGATTTCTTTTGATTTTGAAGCATATATATCATTTTTTTAAAATTTTTAGTTTCTTCCATTTGATGATAAGATTATTTATAGAAGTACATTTATTATCATATATATGTTTATGTTAACCTCAGTGTAAGATAAAAATTCTAATTTGAGTATAGAATTTCTTTTATCCATAGCTATCCATTTATGGTATAATAATTAAGATAATTATTTCATATATTGTCAGTAAAACATTTTTATTCTACAAGCAGTATTAAGATCGTGACAAGTGTTCTATAAAAATATTAAAAAAATAAAAAATAACTAAAATAAAATACATGTCACAATTTTAATACTGTTTGTGAAACAAAAATATTTCACTGACAATGTATGAAGTAATTATTCTAATTATGATAACTATTCTTTTGATTTAAGCTTCGTTTATAGGCCATCGCACTCCCGATGAAGTGGCTTCCAGTCATTAGAGGATAAAATTTTGGGGTGAAAAATTACTGTCATTATTTTTAATATTTTTTTTATTTTATTAAAAATATATATTTAAGTGCCTTTTCTTTATTTTTAATCTCATCGAAATTAATTTTATTGTCTATCCAAATTAGCGCTCAAGGCATGTAAAAACAAAACTGGCATTTCATTAGCAGCATAACTTCATAAACAGTTATTACCTCTAATGAGATTTATTTATGCCATATATTGCTAGCAAATTTTCTTTATTTGTACGGCAGAAGTCAGAAGAGTTATAGTAATTTTTTAAATAATTTTGTGCATATATATGATTGAAAACGCCACAAATAAATGGGGTGATGCAGTTGGACAGAATTCTTCATCATCATCGAAGTTTTATCTCAATATTGAAATAGATTACATGAATTAATATATAACTAAGATGATTATTACACATACATATATATTTACATACGTACATATACAGCCAAATTAACTTACTTGTTCCACTTTATAACAACTACATCCATAAAATTTTTTTTGATTGATACATTCATACATTTAATTAAAAAAAACAATTCAAGCACATATAACGTAGTTTTCTTTTCGGCCATGAAAAAGGAATGGCACAATGATATTCTTATCTTCAAGTTATTTAAAAACGTTATTTTAATCTATCATCTTTTATTTATATTTTTTTTCTTTTTCATTTGAGCTATTTTGATATTTTATTTTGATCAATTTAATCAAATGTATTTGACATTAATTTATTTTCTTTCTAATTTTTCTTTCACAATTTTTTTTTTCTACTTTTCAGCTATACCAAACACAGTCTTAATGTTGGGTTTGCCTATCACACCATCACATTCCACAATTAATACATAACCAAGATGATTATTACACATATATATTTACATACGTACATATACAGCCAAATTAACTTACTTGTTCCACTTTATAACAACTACATCCATACATTTTTTTTGATTGATACATTCATACATTTAATTAAAAAAAAAATTCAAGCACATATAACGTAGTTTTCTTTTCGGCCATGAAAAAGGAATGGCACAATGATATTCTTCAAGTTATGTAAAAACGTTATTTTAATCTATCATCTTTTATTTATATTTTTTTTCTTCTTCATTTGAGTTATTTTGATATTTTATTTTTTATTTTGATCAATTTAATCAAATTTATTTGACGATATTGACATTTAATTTATTTTCTTTTCAATTTTTCCTCCCCAGTTTTCTTTCTTTCCACTTTTCAACTGTACTAAACACAGCCTTAATGTTGGGTTTGCCTATCACACCATCACATTCCACAACTTTCATACCACTACAAAAAAAGGAACATTTTGCGACGGAATTACCGACAGAATTTTCCGTCGCTAAAAGTCAAATTCCGTTACTAAAGTATTTTAGCGACGGAAAATTTCTATTGGAAAAATCGATGTCGCTGATGCTAATTCTATCGTTGAAAGTATACTCCATCGCTAATTCCTCGCTAATTAGTGACGGATCAACGACGGATTTTTTGTTATTAGCGACGAAAAAGTTTGTCGCTAAAATGAAAATCCTGTCATTAATAATCCGTCGGTAAAAGTATCAGTGACAAAATTTTCCGTCGCTAACTCCGTCACTAATTTTTTTATAATTTTTTAATTTTATTAAAAAAACTCCGTCGCTAAAAGCTTTTACAGAAGTAATATTTTGTCGCTAATAATAAATTTATTTTTTATATTATTAAATTATTCAATCGTTGAAAGTTATCAGTAACGGAATATTCCGTTGCTAATAATAGAAATTTTTCGTCGCTAATGGTATTAGCAACAGAAAATTCCGTCGCTAATGCTATTATTTCCGTCGCTAATTACCTTGAATTCCGTCACTAATGATATATTTTTTCATCCTTAACTTTTATTTGTGCATTTCACTACCAAAATGTTAAATTCCAAAATTCTTTCCAAAAGTTTTCCGAAATATATCTAAATTTATGCTTAAAATCCTAAATTCATGACTATAGCAACATTTAAAAGACCTTAATACATAAACATAAAATATCAATAAGATTCATACATAATCATAAAACATGGTTAAAATTCATAAAATCCATAACATCTCTCAACAACTATGAAATTCTTAAAACATAAAAAGAACAAAGTATTGGATATTTCTTACATTAAAACAAAGATTCATGAAGAAGGCCCATCTCCGAGGTTCAGTGAGCGTCTATCATCGGGATTTGAGGGGCCTTCTTTGCTACTCTTCCATGCATGAGTCATCTCAGCCATCCATTGGTGCATTTGCGGTAAATATTGGAGAACTTCATCAAGTTTCTCTTCTATCATATCGATTCGCTCATCCTGGCTTACTGTTGATTGAGAAACTGAGAATATTGAACTTGCTGAGGAGGCAGATGACTAAAGTATATCTCTGTTTTGTGAACTGCTTCCAAGGCCATACACATGTGTGCGGGCATTTCCATTCCTCTAATGCAGTCACACTAAGCAACAGGATCAAAGTGTGGTTGACTGCTAATATCCGCACCATACTTCTCAACCAATGAAGCATTTTATTTTTCCTATAATAAAAAAATTATTATTATTATACATATACTTAAGAAGTAATTAAATAATAATTGACATACACAAAAAGAAATAATTTTAAATATACGTATGTAGACACCAAATTTTGTCCAAACTGGCAGTACTACATTCAATTGGGCCCTCAAAGTCCAAATTGAAATATCGGGCTTCCAAGCCCATTAAAATGGGCTAAAATTGGTTTTATTTTTATTTCTATTTTTATTATTACTATTTTTATTTTATTTTTCGTATTTTATTCTATTTTATCTTTTTTTATTATTTTATTTTTATTGTTATTATTATTTGTATTATTTGTTTATTATTATTATTTTTATTATCTGTTTTTTATTTTTATTACTATTTCTCTATATATATATTTATTTTAGTTGTTTTTATTCTTATTTTTATTATTTGTTATTATTATTATTATTATTTTTTGTTTTGATTGTCCATCAGCTTCCAACTGTCGGTGCAGTTCCTGTCACCAACCCCTGCCATGGCCTCTCTCCTAGGCTGTCCACCAGCTACATCACACGGCCACTCACCCATTCCCATGATCAAGCACCCAAATTACTGAACTTAAATGTAAAAATCTGATGGACAAAAGCCAAAAATTGGACTGAGAAAGGTTTTCTAATTTCGGTTAAAATGAACACTGCTTCACAGGAGAGGGGGAGGTCGGCCATTTTTGCTCTTCTCTTCTTGCTCGACAACACAGACCATTCTCGGTCACCATTCACCATCGCCAAGCAGCAAACTTCAACGTCCATTGTCCCAGCTTCATCTGACCTTCACCACGACAGCCACCCTCTCCTCACTGCATTTGAACCTAAACAAAACCTAAACCCCGAAAACCACCATAGCCTAGCATCATTCGAACCACCATCACAATCTCCAACCTCATCACTGTGAGCCACTACCAACCCAAGAAATCCCCCGTCTTTATTGCTACACACCACCATTCCCTACCCAGAACCAATCCCAAACAGCCCCAACACCAACCACTGCCTAACCCACCAAACGACCTCCCAAGCCTCCATTCTAGGCCACCATCGAGCACCCTTAAAACTGTCTTTAACACCACCATACACCACCACTCGAGCCACCATTGCCTACTGTAACATCCGAAATTATAAAATTCCGAATCAAATTTTTCTTTTTCTTCTATCCTTCTCATTCAATTATTCGATGTCGATTGGTTTGCATTTGGTGTCGATGTAAGTTCGATTCTATAACAAAACTAAGATATAATATTTATAATTCTATTTATAATAATTCAATATAATTTACATCCCACTAGATCATGTGTGTGTATATATATATATATATAATATATATTGAACACTACACTAATTTCATTCCACTTACAAATACATCTACTATGCATTTATTAGTCTGAATATAAATATAAAAGTTCCACATGTACCTGTACTCCTGACATATCAACTTTTAGTGATCTCTTCCACTACCTTGTAACTTCGGTAACCACGCGCACGGATGAACTATCTGGGATGGTGAGTAAGGGGGTGAGCTTTGGGGAAAGCCCAGTAAGAAAAAGCATATAAAAGAGTGGTACTATGCCACTATATGCAGTAAAAATCATAAATTTAAATTTTATAAATAAAATAATGCATATGGGTGCATGTAAATATTTATTGAAAACTCTTTTAAAACATATACTGTTCATATAAATATTCACTGTTCAAATCATTTAAAATCAATCTATCTTTAATTCAATCACTGTTAATATACTGTTCATATATTCTTTCACGGTTCACTTTTCAAATCATTTCAATCAAATCTGTCATCTGTCTGTAAATCAATCATTTTATATACTGTGTAAAACAATAGAGTGTGAGCATCCAAGAACCCATACACGAACTATATCCCAACAGGGACCTGTATAGGATTAGGCGTACCCTCGTGGAGCCAGGCATCCAGCCCTAAGCCGTTCCTACCTGTAACAATGGCCATTGTCGAAGATCTACAGTGTACACTCGTCAGTGACAACTGTGATCGGATAAAAGGGAAGGTACTGGGGACTTAGCTACGGTCTCCCAGCCCTAATCATCAATCTGTATGCATGAATCCACAAGGAGCTAACACTCTTATAAAATCATTTTCACATATCTTAAAATCACATTAAATCAATTTTCATGTAAACTATTCCAATCGATTTCTATTCATGTAAACAAATCAACACTTTATATATTCTAAATAAATCCCATAAAACTAATAAAACATATTATCATCATTTCATGTATTCAAATATTCAAACCATATAAAAATACTATTTATTTAAGATACTAAGCATGTAAATAATTAAGGAAAATTTTCTATAATTTTTGGTAACCTTTTCGTAAATTTCTATCTTAACCCCTTTCATAAATTTCGATATATAATTTCTAAATCACCCAAATTTCCCACATGCATGCACAGTATTTCCTACACTACTTCCATATACCATTCCTTACCTCTATTCCGCGCGATATAAAAATCCGATAGCTCTATTTGCGTCTCTTTATTTCTCGTACCTCATACTGCACAATAAACCTAAATTATATTCAAAATCCCATATTACAAATTCTAATTCTAATAAATATTCCATCATATGTTATTTTCTATTTATCATTCTAAATAATTAGTTTATTTTATTTGCTTGTAAATACAAAATATAATTTTAATTTAAATTCCATTCCTTTTGCTAATCCTTAACTTAATAATTAGCCTTTAATTTATCTTCATATTAATTCTATTTAAACTATCCTAACATCCTATTTTTCTTTCATTGCCGCAAGCCCACATGGATTCTTTTCTGTTTTCTTTTCATTTTCTGTTTTTCCCTCCTTCGGCTGGCAGCTTAATATTTTCCTCTTGTTCATTGTTTTTCACTTAATTTTTCTCCACCTAATTTGTGACACCTTCTATTTCACCGAGGCTTTTCATTAAACAATCTAAAGTCATCAAATAGCATCACTTATTTCAACTCATACTCAACCGATTACCACCTCTGTTTCACGCCATTTCAAGCTTTACAAAATTCATCACTGCAGCCATAATTTATAGCAAGTTCCTTTCACCCCATATTACTAATTCCTATCAAAATACATTAAAATCAGCAATTTTCTTCATTTCCCATGCACAGCCGAAACCCACAAATTTCTTTACACTTCATCTTTCTTTAATCTACAAAACCAATCAGGTTTTCCATGTATAAATAAATAAAAAAAAACATGGCTGGAAACAAATAAAACATCACCAGTCCTCACCTTTCCTTTACTGTCGAACAGTCCAGCCCTCATACCAGTCCCGATTCTCTTCAATTCTGCACTCCTACTGCCAGCTTTAGGGTGTTCTTGAAGTGAGGGATAGGTTGTGTAGAGAAAACTTAATAGTTTGGTGATGAAACAAAATGAATTTGATGGGAAACATAAAGAAAACGTGAAGGAAAACATGAGGAAACACAGAGGAGCGACGCAACAGGTAACCAAAGAGAAGGTTCTGGGTTTTTACCGACCTTCCAAAATGAAAGAAGACTTTGTTTTGTTTTCTTTTATTAACATATAATCCAGTCACATTGTGCCACATGGCTGGCTAATTGAATCTCCCCCTTGATTTTTCTGTCTTAAATGAATCTGTAGTGCAGCAAAGACAGGGGAAGTCGGTGGTGAAGTCCCATTTTTGCTGAGTTTAGGTCTTCTTCATTAATGTTATACCAAATCACAAATTGCCGCATAGCACACTAATCTTTTTCCTCTCTTTTCTCTTCTTTTCTTTCTTTCTTTTTTTTTTAACTTAGAAGCTATTTCTACTCACGTAATATATTTATGATTCACTTATTTTGTACTTAAAATTACACTAATTTCATCGTCTAATATCATTATTCTAGGGTCTCACTTCGATTTGGACAGAGAAAGTCCTGGTGGGGCCTTCACCGAGTACTTCTCTGAACCTTATCGAACAAACCCTTTATTAAGTATTTTTAACAATTAATTTTTCTCTTTTAAATTTATACATTGTAGCTTATATCGAATATGAGAAAATTGGGGTTATCACACCTACCCATCACCATCACCTTGGCCAACCCCTTACAGCCACTAGTCAACCCCAAACCGAGAACCCCCTGTCACAACCTCTTCCTGAAACCCCTGCAAGAAATAAATATAACCCAAGCCACAAACCTCCAAGGCAGCCAACACAAACAAAAAAAGAGAAAAGAGAGAGACAACAACACAAAGCCACAATCAAGTCAACAACATCAGCAACCGAAAAAAAAAAAACAAAAATGAGAAAGAGAGTTCGGTTAATATTAGATCCAAGGGGTTAGGGAAGTTTTTGGACAAATCAGTGGCTAGATCTAAGTAGAGGACAGGGAGTAGTGCGTTTCTAGGATCTTGGGAAGCTTGTCAGATGCCGGACAGCGGTGGCTGTCGGCGGTAGCGTGCGAGGCGAAGGACGGAGTGATGGAGAAACGAAGAGGGGAGGTGAAGATCTTTCTGAAAGTTAGAAGCTTTTTGTGTTCTGGTCACTGTGGACGGCGATGACTGGCGGCGGTAGTGGCGGGGCTTACGGCGGCCGACCCTTGTGAAGGAGAGAAATGAAGAGAGAGTTGAGAGAAAAAAAAAACAACATTTTTTTAAAAAGAGAAGTTAAAATCTAAAAAAAGAGTTTTGGGTATTTATAGGCAGCCTAAACGGCTGCGTTTTGCGCCAAAGGAGAAGGCTCATTCCAGTCCACCCGACCCGATCCGCGCCTGACCTTGAAACACCTTTAGCCCACTCAATCCGCGACCCGATTCGTGACCCATCCCTTGGCCTGCTATCAGCTCCAGCAGCCCAATCCTTTTTCTTGCTGGACCCGTGTTTCCTGGCTGCCACGTTTGGGCTTCATTGCTCTTGGGTTCTAAGCCCAAATTAACTTGGGTATATTTTCACTCCTCTCATTTATTTATTTATTTGTTTTGTTGGATGGTTTATTTCTTGTGTTTCTAATATATTTCATGGTAAAAACATATATTTATTTGCATGTAAAACAGTCTAGAATTTATAATAATTAATTTAATTGCATGAGATTAGTTTCAATAATAAAATTAAACACTTCTTTTAAAAATATATATAATAATAATAATAACAATAATTTTTTCTTTTAATATAATTTTTCTTAATACTAGGCAAATTGTTAGATTGCAAAATGTGTAAGAGGAAAAATTAATTAAAATGAAATTCTTCCGATGATGGGATGTCATGAAACTCACAAGTAGTGATTTCTTGACTGATCCCTAGGTGAGAAGAGTCTACTAAATGTTACCAGAGTATTGGGATATTTAGTATGATTTTTCAATAATTTAAATTTTTATTAAAAATAAAAATAAATAAGTTTTTAAAAGAAAATCGAAAAAGGAAATTAATAATAAAAATTAAATTGTAAAATAAATGAAATTCTTCCTATGATAGGATGTCATGAAACTCACAAGTAGTGATTTCTTGACTGATCCTTAGGTGAGAAGAGTCTACTAAATGTTACCAAAGTATTGGGATATTTAGTATGATTTTTCAATAATTTAAATTTTTATTAAAAATGAAAATAAATAATTTATTTTTTATCAAAAATAAAAATAAATAATGAAATTTAATAATTAAACAATCGTCCGATGATGAGATGTTACGGAAGTCACAAGTAGTAATTCTTAATTGATCCCTAGGTAAGAAGAGTCGTACTAAATGTTGCCAAAAGTATTGCGATATTTAGTATGATTTTTCAATAATTTAAATTTTTGTTAAAGATTAAATCGATAAATTTTGTAAATAATAATAATAATAAAATTTAAATTTAATTAAATAAATTCCGATGATGGGATGTCATGAAACTCACAAGTAGTGATTTCTTAACTGATCCTTAGGTGAGAGAAGTTCACTAAGTGTTACCAGAGTATTGAGATACTTAGTGCAATTTTTCAATAATAAAAATTTTTATTTAAAATAAATAAAGAAATATTTATATAAAAAATTAAAAAATTCATTTGCATCATTCATTATTCGTTTGCATCATATGCATTCATAATAATTTTTGAAGCAAGTGTGAATCTTCCGATGATGAGATTCTATAGAACTCACAAGTAGTGATTCTTAAGAAATCTCTAGGTGAGGAAAATTATTTCAAATGTTACCAGAGTATTGTGATATTTGATTTAATTTTTCAATATAAAAAGGTTCACATTCACTTTTGAAAAATAAAATTTAACTTTTTAAAATAAAACAAAATGATTTTTACAAATAAAAAAATGACTTTGAATAAAAAGAATAAAATTGATTGTAATAAAAATAAAAATTATTTTTACCTTGTCAAAAAAGATTAGTGGCGACTCTATTTGTTTTTTTAAATGTTTTTCAAAATCGTCGAGCACGAAACAGTTACGACAGCTTGGCAACTCCACTGGGGACTTTTGAGAGTCGAGCCATTTATTAGTCATGTGTTATCCTAAGTTTTAATTTAAGGGTCTTAACTAATATTTAAATTTAATTTCTTTAATTTTAAATAATTTGTTGCATTTGTATTTTAGTTATTATATTTATTTTACGACATTCTTTATTTTGTATGTATTATTCTTAATAAATTGTTGGGGCATCTAGGATAGGGGTTTTGATTTAATGAATATTTGATGTGTTCCCTCATACACATACTTGCACTTGCATTTCCATAACATAAGCCCTATACCCGGGTTCCGTCCTTCTTAGGAGGGAGTAGAGTACCTTTGCTCTCGTGAGGTAATAACCTCTGCAATGGCAAGCGAAATACTCTCATTCAAATCAATTCCTTACTAGTCCAGTGTGGATGCCAGTGAGGAATAATTTGGGAACCTTTTTGACATTTTAGAGATTTAAACCAACATATAGAGGGCCTTAAAAATTAGATTTAGGAAGAGTCATATCTGCCTTTTGTAACTAGGACACAAGAGGGAGACTTTTTACAATCT
Source organism: Heritiera littoralis (assembly GCA_031772115.1). Classification (NCBI taxonomy): domain Eukaryota; kingdom Viridiplantae; phylum Streptophyta; class Magnoliopsida; order Malvales; family Malvaceae; genus Heritiera; species Heritiera littoralis. Next base: position 1,660,916 of record JAPDPK010000053.1, on the reverse strand, counting down.
TTTTAATATCAATAATAAAATGAGTACATTGGCTTTTAGTTTAAACTATTCATAATTTTTTATTTTTAATAAAAGAAAGGGTTCGCATTTTCATAAAAAATGGTAGAAAATATTATTTTAACAAAATCTTGTTTTCAAAAGAAAAAAAAAAGAGTTTTTTTTTTTTACAAAAGAGTATTTTTTATAATATAATGTTTTCAAAATTTTGTTAAATTTCTAATTTTCAAATTTTTGTTTTCCAGAAATTGCAATTTTTTTTTGTTGTTTTTACATATTTCTTCATTTTCATTTTGTTTCCTTTTTTTGAAAAATGGGTAACAAGATAAAGTTTTTGTGTTTTCAAAAAAAAATTTGTTTTCCCTCAATTTCTTTTCTCCAATACAAAAAAAGTTCAATAAAAAAGGTGGAAAAATAAACATAAACTTTTTCTTTTTGTAAATAATGAAATCATTTGTTTTGAAAAGAGGTGAGAAAATAAGATTTTGTTTTCTTTGAATTAAATCCATAAAAATAATATGAAGAAATTCGATTAAGTTTTAAATTTTACTTCAAAAAAAAAATTCTTTATTCTTTGTTATTCTTGTGAAAATTTTTCTCTTGAGATAAAAGTAAAAAAAAAAAAGGAAGTAAAATGAGAGGGATTAAAAAGGAGAAGGTGTTCCTTTTTGTTTTTTTGAAAAAAAAAAGGGAAAAGAAGGGAGAATGGCATAAAAATGAAAAAATCAAAAAATTGTAAAGGAAAATTCTTGATTTTAGGAGAAAATTCATCAGGTTAGAAGGAAGGAAAAAGAAAAGAGAAAAAAAAAGAGAGAGTAGAAAAGATGTAGTACTTTACCGAATATAAATGATTAAAAAAAGAAAAAAAGAAAAGAAAAAGAAAAAAGAAAAAAAAAGGGTTAAAAGAGTTGCCTAGTGACAATAATGAGTGCAAATTGCAATGAAAAGAGAGGTGTCATTTTTTTGCCTTTTATCCTTTTATTCATAAATAATGATACCATAATCATTTGGGCAATGTGCATATGAAAATAAATTTAGTAAATCTATTTTGCATTTTATGTCATCTCACATCATCCATCATTGCATCCATGCATCCATTGACATGTGTGCATCATGTTGATTAGGCCCATGTTCAAAAGAGTCCAATAACCTTAACATTTTGTTAAATTCCCTTGGAAGGTTGATTCTTGTCTTTATAAAGTGGTTCAACATGGAAGATGATCAAGTAACCCGAATGGACAAAATGGAACAAGACCAAAATGAGATAAAGGAACAGCTCTCTCGAATGATGCAAGAAATTAAGGGTATAGTAGAAATGAAGGAGACTATGGAAGGGAGTACTTTGCAAGGAAACAATCAAGTTCATGCGCCTGACAACCCAAAAGGGAACTTCCAAGGACAAACCTCTGGCAATGTGAATTTTCAATCAATTCTTGGTCGAGAGGTAAAGTTTCCCAATCCTATTGGTGTCCTTAAGTTAAAACCTTCAAATGAAAATCCATCAAAAATGGCTTGGGGTCTAGTTGTGGAAAGAAGGTATAACCTCTTAGAAGAAAGAATTCAAGCAATTGAAGGAATGAATGAACTTTATAATCCAAAGGAGTATTACTTGGTGCCTGATGTGGTCATCCCACCAAAATTCAAAGTCCCAGAATTTGAAAAGTATGATGGGACCAAATGCCCTAAAACACATTTAGCCACATATTGTCACAAGATGATTGGGCATGCTCATGATGAAAAGATGCTTATTTACGTATTTCAAGATAGTTTGATAGGGGCAACAGTTAATTGGTATTTTAAGTTGAAAAGAGGCCAAATTTATACATGGAGGGATCTGTCTCGAGCATTTTTAGAGCAATATAAACATTTGATGGAGATAGCTCCTGATCGTTTAACCCTCCAGAGCATGAGAAAGAACTTGAATGAAAACTACAAAGAATATGCTCTTAGATGGAAAGAATTGGCATCACAAGTTCGACCACCACTCACAAATAGAGAAATGAACTCTTTGTTTTTAGATACTCTCCCTTCTCCATATTATGACAAGTTGATTGGCAATATTTTTTTAGATTTTGCAGATTTGTTGTTTTTTGTGGGTAGAATTGAAGATGGGATAAGAAAAGGGAAGATTGCAGATACTAGTACAAGGAATTATGGTGAGAAGGGATGGGACACCTTTAGTGAACAAGTTCAAGAAGCAACTATTAAACGATCCGACAAGAGGAAATTCAATGTGATGCAAGGACCCTTCAACAGTCATTCTCACCCTTTGCTACAATCCTTTTATCCTTACACTTCAGTATCCTATTCCCACAAGTCGTCACAGCCACGTTATCCTAACACCTCAGTCCCCTGTGCACAAGCCCCTCTGCCTCAGAAGCGCATTTTACCAAATGACCATGATATTGATCTTGACCATCCCGAGACCAAGATGAGAAAAAGGGCTAAATTATACCATTCAATCCCAATGTCCTATACAGACTTGTTCCCACTCCTTGTCCAAAGTCACAAGATTTCCACTGTTCATGCCAAACCTAGAAAGCCTCCTTACCCAAAATGGTATGACCCCAACACCAAATGTGACTACCATGATGGGATTGAAGAACATTCCATTGAAAATTGTACTGCGTTTAAGGATAAAGTGCAAGCTTTGATCGACGCAGATCCGACGAAATTCAAAGGACTTATCTGTGGCTATCATCACCAAGGGAGAAAGACCTAAGGATCAGTGGTTCAAGGGATAACATGTGTTCCAATGGGAAACTTTTGTTTATGCTTTGTACATATTTTTCATTTCAAAATCACTTCTAAGGATGTGAATTGGATTTGACAAGGTATTTCATGAATTTGTAAATATTTATATTTGAAATTTTTATATTTCTTTTAAAATTTTGTTTTTCAAGGTAAAAATAAAAAAAAACAAAAATCAAATGAAAAAATGGTAACTAGGCATTTCTCTTGAAAATAAGAGCCCTTAAAATTGCCAACAAAAGATAAAAAAAAAAAAAGAAGAAGAAGAAGAGGATATAACAAAGTCTCTAGAGAATTGGTGATCATTATTTAGAGGAAACTTATTCCAGCAAATACATTGTCCTTGAACAATTTCTTTCTTTCAAAGTCACAAGTTGGAACTTCATGGACCTTCATTTTCACTTAATCATGGTGAGATATTGAGGAAAAATGACCTTTATCTAGGCAATTGCTAATAAAATGGTTTGTTTGTTAAAACCTTTTTGTTAGGATTCCTTAATGATCAAATAAATGACACTCTTTTAGATTTGGACTTTGGTAGTTTAATAATTGTCAAGATTATGCTAAAATCATCCAAACTTCTTTGAAAAGCCATGGGTCCTAAATTCCTTGGCCAGTCTTTTTGACCTGTTGCTTGAAGCACGCAAACAAAAGATGTGGTAAACAAAGTACCTTAAGCCTTTAAAGCATCCCAAATACCATAGTATTTCTTCCTTTTTCTCTCGGTAGAAATATTACGAGCAACATACAGTAAGAATGAAATGTTCGAACATGATATTCATTGGTCTATGAGGCATCATCCATGGTTTGCATCATTGCCATGGAAAGATTGATGCATAAAATACAGAACATTCAAAAAAAAAGAAAAAATAAAAGAAAAAATAAAAGGAAAAATCAATTGTGATATCATGCACTTAAGATATTCGGATGATTCCAAGCAGCAAAGAAAAATCCCCCTAAAAAAAGAGAAGAAAAAGAAAAAGATCAAAAATACATGAAGCCCAATCCAAAAAAAAGAAAACATAAAAATAAAGTTGTTTTACCCTTTTGATTCAAGGAATAACTCTTCATTTTAAGTGGCTATGTTTGAAATGACAAATGGTCATCTTTCGTCATCCATTAAAAAATTTGAAAATTTATCCATTTGCTACCCCCTTTGAGCTTGATGATTTTTTTTTAAAAATTAACCTTAACCAAGGATCATCCTCCAAATTAGGGGGCAAGTATGAAACAACAAAAAAAAAAGAAAGATCTTTTAAAAAAAAACGAATAATCCAACCCTAGTTTCTAGATGAAAAAAGAAGATCATTATGATGAGGGGCAAGTTTGAATTAAATTGATTTCCAATAATTTTGGACCAAAAAAGAAAAAAGAAAAATGGAGAAATAAAATGACGAAAGGTGAGACTTGATAGTGAAAAAAGTCTTAAAGTGAATCCTTCAATCATATTAAATGATCCTTGGTTTGATCACCTTCAAACACATTTTTGGGCCTTTTTATCCATTCTTTCAAAACCCTGAACCTTGGCCTACATTACGTACCTTAGCAAGTCCATTTCGATCAAGCTTGGATACTTAAACTGAAGAGTTTGTTCCTTGAAGAGTCATAAAACCTATGAGACACTTATCTCATTTTTTGCCAATATTATCCTTTGAGAACCCTTATACTCATTTCGAATGAATTTTGAATTCTTAAGTGCATGATGAAACAATCACAAAAAAAAAATGAAAGAATGAGGCTCTAGGGTGAAAACCCCAAAAGAGGCAGTCTAAAGCAAAAGCGAGAACTCTTTGAGATCATTCATGGTGTTGGTAATACCACAACAGAAGCGGCATTGAGAAAGTCATTTTAAAACAATCCCAAACCATCAAGATATCCAAGAATGCCCTTCTGAGAGCCATTAAAAGGATTGGTACCGAGATTGAAGCTTTTGTCTCCTCCCAAAATAACATGCCTAAAATTTGAGCCTATCGTAGCTAGTGCTGAGAAATATCAAAATACCTCATTTGAAAATTAAAAGAGTGTCAGTTTTGATTGCACTTTAAAATGGATCTTTTCACAAAAAAAATCATCATTTCAAGGAATCTAGTGTTTTTAAAATAATTTACACTTTCTTTTGTGAGCCTAGATGAAGGGACACCTACCCCTTTTCTCATCAAATGGCAACTATCCTTGCCAAACCAAAACTTTAATGTGTGAACCCACTCAATCGATTTAATGAGAATAAATTACCATTTTCCTCCATATGCATCCAAATAGTGATAACCAATTTTTAAAAGAGTTGAATGTCAAATATATTGTATAATTGTGGGTCTTAGGTTCAACTTCCTTTGACTAGAGTATGGGGTCATCTATAAAATTAAAAAGTTTTTACTGGATAAACATTTTTGGATAATGAAATCATTTATATCCCTCAAATGAAAAATGAAAAGGGTGTTTTATAGGAAATAATAAGCTCCTTGTGATTTCTTTGGGGCAATTTTGTTTGGTTTTTTTAGTATTTCAAGTGAAAAATGAGAGAGAAATTTGATAATTATGGTGGGGCAATGAACTTCTTATGCCTTCTTGGGGCAATTCTTATTAAAGAAAATTTTGATGGTGTTTCAAAATAATAGTAAAAAGGAATGTGATGACTAAGGCAACTCCTGAAGAAGAATAGAACTTCATGGAAGAAAGAATTTTGTTGACAAAGGGATCAAATAGAAAATTCTTGGATCATTGTGTTTGCATCTTTATAGTGCAAATTGGCATTTTCATGAGACATTTGAATTTGCATTTGGACAAAAGTTGTTTGCATTGGCATCACAATAGCTAATCATTCACTGAAATAAAATTGCATTTGCATCATCAATCATTGCATTTGTCAATGTTGATAAAAAAAAGAGAGAGAAAGGAAAGATAGGAGTTTTGTGAATGAGAAAAGAAAATGAAAATTGAAAAAGAAAAGAAAAGTTTGTGTTAAAGAGAGGAGGAAAGAAATAATAAACAAGTTTCTTTTTGAAAATGACAAGAATATCAAAATGTAGCTTGAAAAAAAAAAAGAGATACTTCTTTTTTAGAGAACAAAGGAAAGAAAAAGCAAGAAGAACAAAAGTCAAACAAAGAGAGAAAATGAGATGAGTTTAATGGAATTTTGAGAATATGAGAGATAAAATGGAAAGTTTCAAAATTTTGAAAATTTGAAAAAAGAAAAAAACTTGAGATGAGATTGTAAAGAATTGATAAAGGAAATTGTAGAATCAAGAATCTTCGAAAAATAATTGCAATCTTGATATTAGATAAAATTCAAAGCCCAGTGAAGTTGGCACTCTAGAAGGGAATTTAAGCCCAACGTAGCTGGCACCTAGATGAGATTTTAAGCCCAACGTAGTTGGCACCATTGAAAGTCTAAGCCTAGTAAAGTTAGCACCCAAGATGAAATTTAAGCCCAACGTAGCTGGCACTTAGATGAGGTTTAAGCCCGACGTAGTTGGCACCGTTGTGTGGTATTAAGCCCAACAAAATCGACATATAATTAGATGAGATTTTTAAGCCCAACGTGGTTGGCACCATTGAAAGTTCAAGCCCAGTAAAGTTGGCACTCAAGAAGAGAATTTAAGCACAACGTAGCTGGCACGTAAATGATGTTTAAGCCCGATGTAGTTGGCACCGTTGTGTGGTATTAAGCCCAACAAAATCGGCATATAGTTAGATGAGATTTTTAAGCCCAACGTGGTTGGCACCATTGAAAGTTCAAGCCCAGTAAAATTGGCACTCAAGAAGAGAATTTAAGCCCAACGTAGTTGGCACCTAAATGATGTCTAAGCCCGATGTAGTTGGCACCGTTGTGTGGTATTAAGCCCAGCGAAATCAGCATATAATTAGTTAAAAGTTTTAAGCCCAGTAAAGTTGGCACCCAAGATGAATTTAAGCCCAACGTAGTTGGCACAGTTGAAAGTTTAAGCCAAATAAAGTTGGCACTTAGATGAGGTTTAAGCCCGATGTAGTTGGCACCGTTGTATGGTATTAAACCCAATGAAATCGGCATATAATTAGATGGGATTTAAGCCCAGTAAAGTTGGCACCCAAGATGAATTTAAGCCCAACGTAGCTGGCACCTAGATATTTAAGCCCGATGTAGTTGGCACCATTGTGTGGTATTAAGCCCAGTGAAATCGGCACATTATGAGATCAGATTTTTAAGCTTAGTAAAGTTGGCACCCAAGATGAATTTAAGCCCAACGTAGCTGGCACCTAGATGATGTTTAAGCCCGATGTAGTTGGCACCATTGCGTGGTATTAAGCCCAGTAAAATCGGCACATTATGAGATGAGATTTTTAAGCCCAATAAAGTTGGCGCTCAAGAAGAGAATTTAAGCCCAACATAGTTGGCACCTAGATCATGTCTAAGCCCGATGTAGTTGGCACCGTTGTGTGGTATTAAGCCTAGTGAAATCGGCACATTATGAGATGAGATTTTAAGCCTAGTTCAACTGGCACCAAATTTTGAACCTAATTAAGTGGATGCATGATTTTCAAGGTAGGAAATGATTTCCAAGTCCTCCGGGCACAATCATATCTCTTTAAAGTTTCATTGCTTCTGCTGCAAGAAGAGCGCATTTCAGGAAAAAATTTTTTAAAAATTTTTAAGTTTCATTGCCTCTACTGCAAGAGGAGAACATTTCAAAAAAAATTTAAAGTTTCATTGCCTCTGCTGTAAGAGGAGCACATTTTAGGAAGAATTTTAAAGTTTCATTGCCTCTGTTGCAAGAGGAGCACGTTTCAGGAAGAATTTTAAAGTTTCAATGCCTCTGCTGCAAGAGGAGCACATTTTCCAAAAGGAATTTAAAGTTTCATTGCCTCTGCTGCAAGAGGAGCACATTTCAAAAGAAAAATTTAAAGTTTCATTGCCTCTGCTGTAAGAGAAGCACATTTCAGAAAAAAATTTTAAAGTTTCGAGGCCTCTGCTGCAAGAGGAGCACATTTCAAAAAAGAAGAAAAATTTAAAGTTTCATTACCTCTGCTGCAAGAGAAGCACATTTCAAAAATTTTTTTTTAAAGTTTCAAGGCCTCTGCTGCAAGAGGAGCACATTTAAAAAAAAGAATTTTAAAGTTTCATTGCCTCTGTTGCAAGAGAAGCACATTCCAAAAAAAAATAGAAAATTTAAAGTTTCGCTGCCTCTGCTGCAAGAGGAGCACATTTCAGGAAGAATTTAAAGTTTCGTTGCCTCTGTTGTAAGAAGATCACTTTTGAAGAAAAGAATTTAAAATTTCAATTCCTCTATTGTAGGAGCATTTTTTTTAAAAAGAAGATTTAATAATGAAAAAAAAAAGAGAAAAAAGAGAGAAAAAGCAAAAAAGAAAGATTAAATGTTGAGTCAGACAAAATTGTTGTCTATTGTCTTTGCTCTATTCCTGATCCTCAGCAATGAGCAAAGAGGGGCAGCTGTAGACACCAAATTTTGTCCAAATTGGTTGTACTACATTCAATTGGGCCCTCAAAGTCTAAATTGAAATATCAGGCTTCCAAGCCCATTAAAATGGGCTGAAATTGATTTTATTTTTATTTCTAATTTTATTATTACTATTTTTATTTTATTTTTATCTATTTATTTTTCGTATTTTATTCTATTTTATATTTTTTTATTATTTTATTTTTATTGTTATTATTATTTGTATTATTTGTTTATTATTATTATTTTTATTTTTATTATCTGTTTTTTTTATTATTACTATGTCTCTATATATATTTTTATTTTAGTTGTTTTTATTCTTATTTTTATTATTTGTTATTATTATTATTATTATTTTTTGATTGTCCATCAGCTTCCAGCCGCCGGTGCAGTTCCTATCACCAACCCCTGCCATGGCCTCTCTCCTAGGTTGTCCACCAGCTACATCACACTACCACTCACCCATTCCCATGATTAAGCACCCTAATTACTTAACTTAAATGTAAAAATCTGATGGACAAAAGCCAAAAATTGGACTAAGAAAGGTTTTCTAATTTCGGTTAAAATGAACACTGCTTCACAGGAGAGGGGGAGGTCGGCTATTTTTGCTCTTCTCTTCTTGCTCGACAACATAGACCATTCTCGGTCACCATCGCCAAGCAGCAAACTTCAACGCCCACTGTCCCAGCTTCATCCGACCCTCACCATGGCAGCCACCCTCTCTTCACTGCATTTGAACCTAAACAGAACCTAAACCCCGAAAACCACCATAGCCTAGCATCATTCGAACCACCATCACAATCTCCAACCCCATCACTGTGAGCCACTACCAACCCAAGAAATCCCCCATCTCTATTGCTACACACCACCATTCCCTACCCAGAACCAATCCCAAACAGCCCCAACACTAACCACTGCCTAACCCACCAAACGACCTCCCAAGCCTCCATTCTAGGCCACTATCGAGCACCCTTAAAACTGTCTTTAACACCACCATACACCACCACCCGAGCCACCATTGCCTACCCATCACCATCACCTTGGCCAGCCCCTTACAGCCACCATTCAACCCTAAACTGAAACCCCCTGTCACAACCCCTTCCTGAAACCCCTGCAAGAAACAAATATAACCCAAGCCACAAACATCCAAGGCAGCCAACACAAACAAAAAAAGAGAAAAGAGAGAGACAACAACACAAAGCCATAATCAAGTCAACAACATCAGCAACCGGAAAAAAAAACAGAAAAGAGAAAGAGAGTTCGGTTAATATTAGGTACAAGGGGTTAGGGAAGTCTTTGGACAAATCAGTGGCTAGATCTAAGTAGAGGACAGGGAGTAGAGCGTTTCTAGGATCTTGGGAAGCTCGTCGGACGCCGGATGGCGGTGGCTGCCGGCGGTAGCGTGCGAGGCGAAGGATGGAGTGATGGAGAAACGAAGAGGGGAGGTGAAGATCTTTCTGAAAGTTAGAAGCTTTTTATGTTCTGGTCACTGTGGACGGTGGTGATTGGCGGCGGCAGTGGTGGGGCTTACGGCAGCCGGCCCTTGTGAAGGAGAAAAATGAAAAGAGAGTTGAGAGAAAAAAAAAAACAACATTTTTTTAAAAAAAGAGAAGTTAAAATCTGAAAAAAAAAAGTTTTGGGTATTTTTAGGCAGCCTAAACGGTTGCGTTTTGGGCCAAAGGAGAAGGCTCATTCCAGTCCACCCGACTTGATCTGCGCCTAACCCAGGAACACCTTCAGCCCACTCAATCCGCGACCCGATTCGTGACCCGTCCCTTGGCCTACTATCAGCTCCAGCAGCCCAATCCTTTTTCTTGCTGGACCCGTGTTTCCTGGCTGCCACGTTTGGGCTTCATTACTCTTGGGTTCTAAGCCCAAATTAACTTGGGTATATTTTCACTCCTGTCATTTATTTATTTGTTTTGTTGGATGGTTTATTTCTTGTGTTTCTAATATATTTCATGGTAAAAACATATATTTATTTGCATGTAAAACAGTCTAGAATTTATAATAATTAATTTAATTACATGAGATTAGTTTCAATAATAAAATTAAACACTTCTTTTAAAAATATATATATAATAATAACAATAATTTTTTCTTTTAATATAATTTTTCTTAATACTAGGCAAATTGTTAGATTGCAAAATGTGTAAGAGGAAAAATTAATTAAAATGAAATTCTTCCGATGATGGGATGTCATGAAACTCACAAGTAGTGATTTCTTGATTGATCCCTAGGTGAGAAGAGTCTACTAAATGTTACCAGAGTATTGGGATATTTAGTATGATTTTTCAATAATTTAAATTTTTATTAAAAATAAATAAGTTTTTAAAAGAAAACCGAAAAAGGAAATTAATAATAAAAATTAAATTGTAAAATAAATGAAATTCTTCCTATGATAGGATGTCATGAAACTCACAAGTAGTGATTTCTTGACTGATTCTTAGGTGAGAAAAGTCTACTAAATGTTACCAGAGTATTGGGATATTTAGTATGATTTTTCAATAATTTATTTTTTATTAAAAATGAAAATAAATAATTTATTTTTTATAAAAAAATAAAAATAAATAATGAAATTTAATAATTAAACAATCGTCCGATGATGGGATGTTACGGAAGTCACAAGTAGTGATTCCTAACTGATCCTTAGGTGAGAAGAGTCGTACTAAATGTTGCCAAAAGTATTGCGATATTTAGTATGATTGTTCAATAATTTAAATTTTTGTTAAAGATTAAATCAATAAATTTTGTAAATAATAATAATAATAAAATTTAAATTTAATTAAATAAATTCCGATGATGGGATGTCATGAAACTCACAAGTAGTGATTTCTTAACTGATCCTTAGGTGAGAGAAGTTCACTAAGTGTTACTAGAGTATTGAGATACTTAGTGCAATTTTTCAATAATAAAATTTTTATTTAAAATAAATAAAGAAATATTTATATAAAAAATTAAAAAATTCATTTGCATCATTCATTATCTGTTTGCATCATATGCATTTATAATAATTTTTGAAGTAAGTGTGAATCTTCCGATGATGAGATTCTATAGAACTCACAAGTAGTGATTCTTAAGAAATCTTTAGGTGAGGAAAATTATTTCAAATGTTACCAGAGTATTGGGATATTTGATTTAATTTTTCAATACAAAAAGGTTCACATTCACTTTTGAAAAATAAAATTTAACTTTTTAAAATAAAACAAAATGATTTTTACAAATAAAAAAATGACTTTGAATAAAAAGAATAAAATTGATTGTAATAAAAATAAAAATTATTTTTAAATATTAATTCAAGATAATTTTATTAAAACTAAAGGATAACACATGATTACTATAGTACCATTTTTTAACGGGCGTCGTGGGGGTGCTAATCATTCCCCACGCGTAACCGTACTCCCGGACCCGATTTTGTTTTCGTAGACCAAAAATTATCTTTTTAATAAAACTTAATTAATTTTGAGATTTTGTTAAAAAGATAAAAATTTTGAGGTGACCAATCACACCTTGTCAAAAAAGATTGGTGGCGACTCCATTTGTTTTTTTAAATGTTTTTCAAAATCGTCGAGCGCGAAACGGTTACGACAACGTACACTGACAACTTTGGACTTATTGTCCACGTATTCACCTTGGCCAGCATTTTTTTTGTGAGTTCGATCAAAAACTTCTTTATATGTAGGTGTTCGATTATATTTATCCCTCTTCAAGTAAAACATTTAAAAAATTGAAGTTAGCTGTAAACAATATATATTTTAACTAGAATATCATATATATGATTTAAAAAGTTACATACTAGTCTATGTGCATGCACAGGAAAAGAAATCGATCCACCTGTATGCTTGGTAACAGTTCCTTCTTTTGTGGTCAATCAATTTTGCTTTCCTTTCTATGACTTCGCCTCCCATTCCGATTTGCCCCACAAGTCATCAATCAAGGAGTCCCATATCTCAACTTTGATCCAGCTGGACATATACCCTTTACAGTCTAAAATTCGATCCGTGCCAAAATGTTGCGTTGCTTTTTTTCTTTCACCTTGCAACAAGTCACGGAATCGTGTTTTGCAAATGTTCTCCCAAATATTTTTCACAATATTCATCTTTTCAGGAGGCCACATAAAAATTTCCTAAATCAATTGAAATCATTAGTCAAAAATCATGTTAAATAAAATAATAAAATAAAGTAATGTATTAATTATTTGCGATTGACATACTGAAAATTTTTCCCACATTTGGGTTTTCACAGCAACTGGAACAGTTTTCCATGTTGGCCAAGGATCAGTAAAATACTCTTTAATTAATGTCGTAATTGTTCGAACGGCTTGAGGCTCCAAAAAAGTGCTAAGACATAAATAAATTCAAGTAAGTCGTGCCCTTTGATCCGGATTACTTGGAGTCGAATATCCTTGATTAGGCCCTCTTGTTCGTTTTTTACCTCCACTACCACTACCATCAGAACTCGCACTACTGCCTGTGTTCGTCAAAGTATGATCGATGTTAAGTTGCTCGATCACTATTCCGTCAGGAGATATACCCTGGGCAGATGATGAGGCTTGGCCAGATAGACCCTGTGTGGGTGGGCCTTGGGCAATTGGACTATCTGTCTGGTCAATCGGTTGGTCAGTGGGTGGGTCTACCTCATCAGTATCCACTTCTGTTGATGGAAATAATTGTGCTTCAAGGTTAACTAGTGGGGTCTGAGATCGTGGAGTAGGCATGAAAAAGGACTTCCAACCCGTTGTAGAAGATCCACCAAGTTAAGACTTCTTAACAGATGATTGTTTTGATGGTTTCATTATACCTGCAATACAGGATCAAAAACAAAATAAAAATTTTAAATCAAAATTTAACAATTATTTATTATACAATGCGTTATGAAATAGTTAAAATATTACCTCACGATCACAATCCACCAAAGCACTCATTATTAATATTAAATAACCTACAAAAACATAAAAACTACACATTAAAAATTAAAAATTATTTTCTTTTAATAGAAAATAAAAAAATAACGATTACAATACATACAACTTTCGTTACAATACATATTAAAACTATTAATACAACAATATATACATTTATGCAAAAAAAAATTAATATATATAACAATGTGTATATCTCACGTTAAAAAAAATTAATAATACTAATTCAATCAATCTATTAATATCATATAATTAGATACACTAAAACAACAATAAATTTTCATAATTAATAATATTATAACCAAATTAAATTTACATAAATAAATTTATATATTTTAAAGCTAACAAAAATAAATATAAACATTTAAATACAAATTTTCTAATAACACAAATAAATATATACTATTAAATGTGTGTGTGTATATATAAATATATATAAAGCATTAGTAACTAATTAAACAAATAAATAACAACAAAGTATATATATACACAAATAAATAAATACAATACAAATATATGCAAAAAAATAAATATATATAGACAACTAACTTTGACATACACAAATAAATATATACAAATAAATAAATATATACACACAACAAATTAAAAATATATACAAATAACTAAATATATATGCAAAGAAATAATAATATATAAACAAATAAATAACAAACTAACAATATATAAAAAGAGAGTATATATAAAAGTAAAACAAACTAACAATATCAACAAATAAATATATATTTTTAAATGTAAAAATCAAAAATAAATATATAATACCACTATGTAGATGGACGGTGGTGAGGGGCGACCGATTGTTGGGGCTGCAGCGGTGGAGATCAAAGGGGGCCGGGTGGCAAGAGTGCTTTTTTTTTTTTTAAGACAAGAGGAGCGGCGAGGAAAGAGGAGGGGTGACTGACGGTTTTTTTGGGAGGGGGGGGGGGGGAAGAGTACTTTTTGTTTTTTTTTTTTAAGACAAGAGGAGCGGCGAGGAAAGAGGAGGGGCGACTGGCGACGACTGGAAAAAATGAAGAGGGGGACTAAAAAAGGAATATACGGGCGGGAAAGGGAAAAAAAAAAAGAGGGAGTTTGAGATTTTCGAGGAATTAGCGATGAAATTTCTGTCGGATTAGTGACGGAAAAATTCTGTTGCTACCTAGATCTGACACACCTTCCAAGGTTTTTAGCGATGGAAAAATTTCATCACTAATTCTCTTTAGCGACAGAATTAATTTTGGAAAATTTTTACAACTAAATAAAAAATAACTGCAAAGATTTTGCGATAGAAAAATTCCGTCGCTAAAGAGAATTAACAACGGAATTAGCGACAGAATTTTTCCATCGCTAATTTTCGAAAATTTTTATAATGAAAATAAAAAAAATAACTGCCAAGATTTTGCAACGGAATTAGTGACGGAATATTTTCATCGCTAATTTTAGCAAATTTCCATAATTAAAATAAAAAAATAACAGCAAAGATTTTGTGACTGAATTTTTCCGTAGCTAATTCTATCGCTAAAGATAATTAGCGACGAAATATTTCGTGCTAAGTCTTATGACTGGTTTGGGATTTAGCAACAGAATTTTCTGTCGCTAATTCAGTCGCTAATTTTTTACGGTATTCTACAGTACCTCCCACCATAATTAGCGACGGAATTAACGACGAAAAATGTTACGTCGCTATTTACCGACAGAATTCCGTCGCTAATTCCGTCGGTAATTCTATCACTAATCTAAACATAATTTCTGTAGCTAATGTCATCTTTCAACGATGAAAAAATTCCGTAACTAAATTTCCATAGCTAAAAAACTCTTTTCTTGTAGTGTACAGAGCAAAGGAACAGAGAAAGTTATTATACATACATACGTATTTAAAAACGTACATATACAGCCAAATTAACTTGCTTGTTCCACTTTATAACAACTACATCCATACATTTAATTAAAAAAAAAACAATTCAATCACATATAACGTAGGTTTTTTTCGGCCATAAGAAAAAGGAATGGCATAATGATATTCTTATCTTCAAGTTATATAAAAACGTTAGTTTAATCTTTCATCTTTCATTTTTATTTATATTTTTTCTTTTGCATTTGAGTTTATTTTATTTTTTTATTTTGATCAATTAATCATATTTTAATAAAAAAATTATTAAAATAATGTGACATAAAAAATTTATGTAGCACTTACCTGATACTTCGAGTGGTTTCCAAAAATTACGTAACAACAACGTAATATGAGTGATGTAACATTTAATGTGACGTTATTAACCTAATTTATTTGACACTTCCATTCATTTATTATTAAAATGCGTTAAATTAATCAAAATAAAAGATGAAAAATTATAATGCTTCAAATAAAAGACAAATCACCCAACTTTTCTTTTCATTATGCTCGCATCATCGGTTAATATAGGTATATCTCGTGCTTTTTCTCATTTCACCCACCTCTCTCCACCTACCCCCTCGCATTTGCACCACTCGTTCTCCACCAAACCCCTTTTGCCAACCTAACTCTAATTCTCTATAAAACTCCATCGCTGGAGCACACTCTTTCTTAGGCCACACGCCCAAACCAGCGCCCAATAATGGACCTCCTTCTCTTAGAAAAAGCTCTCATTTCCCTCTTCTTCACCGTAATTGTAGCAATTCTAGTCTCCAAGCTCCGTAGCAAGCGCTTAAAACTACCTCCTGGCCCGATTCCGGTGCCTGTTTTTGGCAACTGGCTCCAAGTTGGCGATGACTTGAACCACCGCAACCTCAGCGACTTAGCCAGGAAGTTTGGTGACATTTTCCTGCTCCGCATGGGACAGCGTAACCTTGTGGTTGTCTCGTCGCCGGAGCTCGCCAAGGAAGTGTTGCACACTCAAGGAGTTGAGTTCGGTTCAAGAACGAGAAATGTCGTTTTTGATATCTTCACCGGCAAAGGGCAGGACATGGTGTTTACCGTGTATGGGGAGCACTGGCGGAAGATGAGGCGGATCATGACAGTTCCTTTCTTCACCAACAAGGTGGTGCAGCAGTATAGACATGGGTGGGAAGACGAGGTGGCCAGAGTCGTCGAAGATGTGAGGAAGAATCCGGAGGCGGCAACGACTGGGATTGTTCTGAGGAAGAGATTGCAGCTTATGATGTACAACAACATGTACCGGATCATGTTTGATAAGAGGTTTGAGAGTGAGGATGATCCTCTGTTTGTTAAGCTCAAGGCTTTGAACGGAGAGAGGAGTAGATTGGCGCAGAGCTTTGAGTACAATTATGGTGATTTCATCCCCATTTTGAGGCCATTCTTAAGAGGGTATTTGAAGTTATGCAAGGAAGTCAAGGAAATGAGATTGCAGCTCTTCAAGGACTATTTCCTTGAGGAGAGGAAGTAAGTTTCCCTGTTCAATAAATTTCTTCATTAATTACAGTAACAAATCTAATGCTTAAATAGATGATGGAATTTCTAATGAAAATCTTGCAGAAAGCTCGCAAGCACAACAAGAAGTGACAACAATGCTCTGAAGTGTGCCATAGATCACATTCTTGATGCTCAGAAGAAGGGAGAGATCAACGAAGACAATGTTCTTTACATTGTTGAGAATATCAATGTTGCTGGTAAGAATCCTAGTTTATTCTTGAGACTACAAGTAGGGATGATCAAATTTCCATTTAATTGAATTATTGGAATATTGGACAAAAATTTATTTGGGTTAATTGATTGTTTATCAAAATATTTTTGGTCGGCCAATAAAAATAATTTTAGAAGAATTTTAGTTTTCAGTTAAATCGGTTAATTACCTAAATTTTAATCGAATTATAAAAAAATTTTGAATTAAAAATTTATGAAATTTAAAAATACTTTTACTACTTAAAATTTAGATGATGTTTTAAATTTAATTATGTTAAAGTTTTTATTATTTTGATAATTGTATATTTTGTTAAATGATATTATTTAATTTGTTTAAATATATGAAAAATTAATAATTTAACTTAGATCTATTTTATTATTTCGGTTTATTTGATTAATTAACCGAATTTAATTTGGTTCAGTTAAATTTGAAATTAAAAATTTTGACCAAGTGGTTAAAAATAAGTTTTGACATATTGTAAAGTTTGGGTTCGAATCCAAGCAACCTCACCTCTATCTTCAGTTATTTAATATTCCTTTGTAACCAAAAAAAAAGAAATTAAAAATTTTGATTTGATTAATGAAATAAAAATAAATTAATTTAGTTAAATTTGATTTTAACTAATCTAATTCGAAATTAATCGAATCAACTGAATGAATAAATTAATTCAAGGTTTGAAAATAGGTTCAAACTCTTACGATCTCACGACTTCTTTATTGCCTCTAGAATATCAGTTTCTATTCGGGTTAGTAGATGAAGAGGGGGTTCCAGTGTGATAGAATCTGAGAGAAAAAAAAAATTTTGGTGGAAAGAAAATAACCCTTCCATTATTGTTTTCAAAATATTATTATTATTTTATTAAAAATATCTTCCTTCAATTATCATGTTTTAGCTTATTTCACTGTCAATTCGGATTAACCCGAAGTCATTCGTAATGCTCAAAATTATCCACTTGTTGCAAAATTCCACCCTACCAAGAATCTTGAGCCACAAAACAAGTATCTAATGGTCCGAAAAGACTACACAACTATTACCAAGTCGGTGGTAGTTGGAAGCTTGGACCACCAACCAAATTTGGTTGCAAATTGCTGTCCCATATTGGTAGTTTCTACTCTATATGCTGCCTGCTGTAATCATACCAACTCTTGATTTAATGAACAAAATAGTCCTGTAATTGATACTAAATGCTGAAAAAATATGCACCAATCTTATTTAATCAAGCAATTTCATTGTATTTTGTGATAATACAGCCATTGAAACAACATTATGGTCAATCGAGTGGGGCATAGCCGAGCTTGTGAACCATCCCGAGATTCAGCAGAAGCTCCGTCGTGAAATCGACACTGTACTCGGACCCGGCGTACCGGTCACCGAGCCTGACACCTACAAACTTCCATATCTCCAGGCGGTGATCAAGGAGACTCTCCGGCTCCGGATGGCGATCCCTCTGCTAGTCCCGCACATGAACCTCCACGACGCCAAGCTCGGCGGCTTTGACATTCCGGCGGAAAGCAAGATCCTTGTGAATGCATGGTGGCTGGCCAACAACCCGGCCCACTGGAAAAACCCGGAAGAGTTCAGGCCCGAGAGGTTTTTCGAGGAGGAATCGAAGGTTGAAGCAAACGGGAATGACTTCCGGTATCTTCCGTTCGGCGTTGGAAGGAGGAGCTGTCCTGGGATTATTCTTGCCCTGCCGATCCTAGGAATCACGTTGGGACGTTTGGTGCAGAGCTTTGAGCTTTTGCCTCCTCCAGGACAGTCTAAGATCGATACTTCGGAGAAGGGAGGGCAGTTCAGCTTGCACATTCTGAAGCATTCAACTATTATTGCAAAGCCTCGGGTGTTCTGAAGAAGCTTTTAAAATGTGAATTTGGACTTCCATTGTTTATGCTTTGAGTGTTGGGTGTTGTAAAATCAATGCATCTTGTTTTTTTTTTTTTTTATCTAGACCATCCGGTATCCTCATACTTTTGGTATAGGACTAATCCGGATTCGAGTCGGACAGGACCCAAAGGGCGGCAAAACTCTCCCTCAAGAGTTTTAACACAGCTGCATATCCAGGGACTCGAACTTGAGACCTCTGATTAAGCTAAAATAGTCCCCTGCCAGCTGATCTACGTGCTCTTAGGTAAATCAATGCATCTTGTTACAACATTGGGAGAATTAAATCTCCTTGCTAGTTTATTCTGAAGCCTTTTTTTTTTTATGTTGGGCATCAATTATCATATTTTTGGATAAATTTCTCGAGGTCTGAACATGAGAGCTCTCATAGAAGATTACATGGTCAGTGTTTTTAGTGCATGAATTAGTTTTATCTATTTTAGTGTGTGTTAATATATAATTAATATTATTTAATATTTATATGTCAAAAATATATAAAGAATATATTAGTACACAAGAAAGACCTTGGGTGAACTGCCCTTGCATCTTGGAGGTTTTGAAAACTTTTAGGTGTTTGTATATATTTATTATTAAATAAATTTAAAATTACTAATTTTATTTATTTATGTTTTTGTTCTTAATTTAATTTTATCCATTAAAATTCAAGAGAGATTAAAATCATATTGTAATATTGGTTATTTATTGACTTACAAATCATTAAAATCAAAAGATTTATCACAATATTTAAATTACAATCATGTGAATTTTATCATGCAATATAATACATGATGTAATACATATATATTGACTTCTTTCAATCAACCTACCAAACAAACAAGGCAAAAATTAATAAATAGATCAACAGACAACCCTAATGCATGGATGAGTTATCATGTTTTTATGTATTATAAAAGATTCCAGGTGAGATTTGTTCCACAACCCAAATCAAAACAAAGAAATTACAAGGGTAAAAGAGAGAGAAAATTTTTCATTTTTTATTTTTTATTTTTGAATTTATATCAATTCACGCATATAATACGCAGTTGTCTTATGTTAAATTATGTTAATATCGTGTAAAAATATAAAAAATTTACATTAAAATTTGTATTAATTCACAAACACAAAACTTTTTAAAAGCTTTTATAATAATTTTATCTAATTTTTATCAAATTTTTACACCTAAGATATTTATATTTTTTATTTAAATCATTTTTATTTGCTGTCATATAACTGTATTTAAGATTGTCCGGCATACGATTGAAGTTCTGAGTTCTTACTTCTGAGTACTCAACTTTACAATGGATTGTCGGTAATATTCTTTATCAAATTTAAATTAAACGGGCCATATTCAACGCAAATGAAAGTAGATCCAAGTCGAAAATTCTTAGCCCAGTCAGGAGTGGAGAGAGCATCGTGAAACCGGGAAGCATAGAACCAAAATTGTTCAATTCCTTGGTATTCGAATATTAGCAAACGCAAGTTTGGCAGATCGAATTGGAACATCCATCCTCTCTCAGATCATTGTCATCATCCTCTTCTCTGATATAGAATTTGATTGGAGGAAACCTGAGAGGAAGAAAAAAGATGTTCAAATTCTTGAAAGAAGTGGTAGGCGGATCTGGAACAGGGCTCAAGGATCTACCTTACAACATAGGGGATCCTTACCCTTCCGCTTGGGGTTCTTGGTCTCACTTTCGCGGCACCTCCAAGGTATCTTCACTCTTCTTCAGACTCTTAGCTTCCTGCTTTGTCTCAATTCAATTCAATTCAAGCTTAATCACATTGTTCGTCTTGTTAATCACATAACCTAACTCATGATTATTGGATCTTGTAATTGAGTTCTTTTTTTTTGGACGTTTTTAGGATGATGGATCTCCGGTGTCTATATTTTCTCTTTCGGGAAGTAATCCGCAGGACGGCCATTTAGCTGCTGGTCGAAACGGTGTCAAGCGTCTTCGAACTGTAACTACTTGAACTTGCATGTTCCGCTTTGTCACGGCTTTTGCTACTTGCATTTTGCTAGAATAATCCCATGCCTAAAATTTAATGCTTTTTCGTTTCACTATGGTTGTTTCATATGAAACTCATTTCGTTCATTTTTGTAATGGAACAAGATTAGATTCTTAGCTTTTATTTCTTCAAAATTCATTTGCTTTTCATTTAAAACACACCCTCTCGCTTTTCGCTATTGCTTTTTAGAAGGAAAAAAAAAACTTGGAGTTTGAAAAATGTTTTCTGCTCCTTTACAGGTGAGGCATCCGAATATCTTGTCATTTCTTCATAGTACTGAGGTTGAAGCTATTGATGGTTCTAGTACAAAAGTTACCATCTATATTGTCACTGAGCCTGTTATGCCTTTGTCAGAGAAGATCAAGGAACTTGGTTTAGAAGGTACACAAAGGTATATCTGCTTAACTGCACTAAATCTCCTGCTTGTGTTTGCTCTTTAGTTTGTGCCGAAGCCCAGAATGCTAATATATTTTAGTTTCTAAAATTAGAATTAAATTGTGCTGTTTGAAAATTTATTTTTCCCCTTTGATGCAATCATGCATAGAAGATTGGAAAATTGTTTGCTGTTTAAAACTTTAATTGTCATAGATTGTGATTTCTTTTTTTGGTAGGGATGAGTATTACGCTTGGGGGCTGCACCAAATAGCTAAAGCTGTGAGCTTTTTAAATAACGACTGCAAACTTGTAAGTATTTCAAACTAGGGTTGCAATTTTAGATCTTTAGTTACCGAAATTTAAAAATGCTTAGATATTTAATATTCTAAATGACATTAATTTGTGACTGTAGATTTAGCATTTATCTGGCACAAATTTTGGAAAAAGTTTCAGTTATTATATAATGCTTTAGCATTAAGTCATTAATGAATTCTGTCACCCAGGCATTCATACACACGGACACCTATTTGCCAAAGTAATCAAAGGATTTTCTTCTTGCACTCGAATTGATTATGATCAAGTGATAGAAATTAGCAATTCATATCTCAGGAGAATTGCTCTACATTGCATATGAATCACTGAATATGATTATATGGATGCAGTATAAAAGAATAACATCGTGTGCTTCTGGTTTTTGTTTCCCTTAATATTAATCTAACCAGTCATCATTGTAAGATGAGCCAATTTTACTATCACTATTATTTTTTAATTTTAATTTTCTTTTGGAGTTTCTTTTCACTGTAAATATAGCACACTCACTGCATACACCAATACAAAGATGTTGACTTGAATCATGTTGAAAAATATTGTATTTATGGAAACTATGCCTAGTCCCTAGTTGGAGTGAGAAGAATATGCCAGCCTTTCTGTTTAGTCTTCTATGAATGCACAGTTTG
The DNA here is from genome assembly GCA_031772115.1 of Heritiera littoralis. Taxonomy (NCBI): domain Eukaryota; kingdom Viridiplantae; phylum Streptophyta; class Magnoliopsida; order Malvales; family Malvaceae; genus Heritiera; species Heritiera littoralis. The sequence goes on along the minus strand of JAPDPK010000053.1, from coordinate 1,638,979 downwards.
AATATTCTTTGTTTCCATTCAATCTGCTTGCACTCGGTTTGAGGTTTTTTTGTTGCATGTATGGGTCATTGATCTAAAATATATTTGCAGAAGTGATAAGGCTGGACATTTGGTCCAGTCTTATCTCTTTCAAGATCAATCTTCTCGCTAAATTTGGCTGTTACAGGTTCATGGCAATGTTTGTTTGGTAAGTGTTGTTGTAACGCAGACCTTGGACTGGAAGCTACATGCTTTTGATGTCCTATCTGAGTATGACGGGACTAATGGAACTGCTACAGGACCAATGCTGGTAATGCTTGTGTTTGGATGTAAGCAAAGTGTTTTAGTTATTTCTGAATTTCAATAAGACATATATACTACTGCAATCTTCAAATTCAAGTAGGTATTTATGCAATGAATTCTAAATATCTTCTTAAAGAAGAGCCAAGTTTTTCTGGATAGGTCATTAGAGATGCAACCCATAAAAGTAACTGATAGGCCATATGAAGTGAAGTTGTTTCAGTCCTGCTTGCTTAGTTACATTAGTCATTAGATTTTGGCACTGGAAATAATTTTAGACATTAAATTCAGGATAATTGCAGCCTATGTAATGTTTTGGAGCATCCAGTCTTCATAGATGACATGTTTCATTCAATTGTGATACAAAACTTTTAGATGTGCTTTTTATATTATAAATTTTCACTTTGCCATAGTATGCTATGAAATCCTTTCTACCAAAACAGTCTCTCTCTCTCTTTTGCTGAGATATTCCCAGGACTCTCAAGGTCAAGTTTTCTTTCTTTTTTTGTCAAGACTGGCTGTGGATAGTTGAATTTGATCCTCTGTTCTTTTCAGCAATATGAATGGCTTGTTGGATCACAATACAAGCCAATGGAGCTGGCAAAGTCTGACTGGGTTACAATCAGAAAATCTCCACGATGGGCTATTGATTCTTGGGGTTTGGGTAAGTTTTTATTGTTTCTTTTGATATGGTGTAGTAAATTAGGTGGGTCAACGAGTGATTACTTAATTTGTGCTAATTCTTTGAGCATTGGTCTCTTGGGTGCATTTACATCGTGATGTTCCTTGGACAAGAGGATGTTTCCTGGCATGGGTTTTCTTTAGATGTTATTCATGTCTGTTAAGATAATAGTGTTGACTGAGAATGCTTAGCTTTAGATGTTCATTTGGCTGCTGCTAGTGGGCATTCATTTGCTTGAGTTTGTAAGTTTAGATTTCTTTCAAAATTTCATAAATTTTTTTCTTATGCTCTGCGCATTACAATGACATTCAGAAAAGTGTATTCACATATGCATGTATGTAAAGTGAACCAATGAAAAGAAAGATAATAATCATTACCTATTTGTGATTTGGTTCATTTTCAGTTATTTATTTGAGTTTTTTTTCTTTTTTCTATGTGGTCTATTTACAATCTGAAATTTTTTATTTAATTTGGTAGGATGTCTTATTTATGAGATTTTCTCCGGCATGAAGTTGGGAAAGACTGAGGAGCTGCGCAACACTGCTTCTATTCCAAAGGTTTGTAGCTCTTGTTGTGATGATTGCATGTGATGCACTAGTTATGTCCAAACATGTGTGGCATACATCAAATTAATGACTATTATTAGTGTTTGCATAGTGCTTGTTGGGTGCTTTCATTATGATCCCTTGCAAGGTTCATTTTTATATTCATCTGCCAACTTTCTTGTCTCACAGTCTCTGCTTCCAGATTATCAGCGGCTCTTGAGCTCCATGCCTCCTCGCAGGTTGAATACATCAAAACTTATAGAAAACAGTGGTGAGTACCCTTTGTTTTGGGTCTATTGTAGTTTTGCCAACAGACTCCGAAATCCAGTAAAGCAGTCTGCTTTATATGCATGAGATTTATCTTCAATTCTTGGAGCAACTACACCTAAATGGGCTGTTCTTTATTCTTGCAACAGAGTAGTTATGGTATTTCTTGGTTGTTATGCTGTTCTTTTGTGTTGAATGTAGATTCATTTATTATCCTTGCTAAATTTGTTTGAACTGTTTTTATGGGTACATTGTCTTCATTCTGTTATTTCTTGATTGTGGTACTTCTCATTTGAGACTTATTCTACTCTTTGGACGACACTTTAAACTTTTTTTTTGCACATGTAGCCTTTTTTTTTTTTAGTTATTACCATTTTATGAGAAGCATCAGGAGATAAGTGAATAACCTGTTGGTGAAGAAGATATAAATGTTCTAATCTCATTCCCTAAAACACACAACCCCCCCCCCCCCCCCCCCCCCCCCCCCTCTCTCCTAATATTGGGATAAAGCCTGATGATGATGAGGAATCTCATTCCCTACCCCAAGAAAATAGGAAAAAAAATGAGTCAAAAGAAGATCGAATTAGAGCTGTGGGAAGTCTTTCAAAATAAAGTGATGCAGATGAAAGGATTTGAGTCTGACTCCCCTGGGTGATGATTTGTGGTGATGATGAGATATGGTACTCTGTCTTGAAAGTAAAGTTATGTTGGGTGCTTTCTGCTTAGAAACAGGGATCTTGCCAAATTGTAATAATTTTTTTTCATCCGAAGGTTTGATCTGGAGCTATCTGTTTCATTTGGTGCTTCTGTTTAGTTCTTCTGTAGTCTGCTCTGTGAACTCAATTCCATCTCATATTCTTTGTGTCTATAATCTTTTCTGCATATGCTTCCCCTGCTATTGCATTTTTTTTTTAACTGTCATGTTACTTCGTTGTGCTAACACTACATTCTAAAATGCTTTTATTGTCAGAATATTTCCAAAATAAGTTGGTGGACACAATACATTTCATGGAAATTCTTAGTTTGAAAGACAGTGTTGAGAAGGATCATTTCTTTCGCAAGCTTCCTAATTTAGCAGAGCAGCTTCCTCGCCAAATTGTGTTGAAGAAGGTGCAAATTTTGGAACGTGTGATATGCTAACGAAGACCAATCATCCATAATTTGAACTACCAATTTATGATTTTATAATTGCTTCGCAGTTACTTCCTTTGTTAGCCTCTGCCCTTGAATTTGGTTCGGCTGCTGCCCCTGCTTTGACTGCACTGTTGAAAATGGGTTCTTGGCTTTCAGCTGAAGAATTTACTCTGAAGGTCATACTCCTGTTAGTTTCTGTTTACTTTATACATATGATTTTATGTTTGATTTAAATAAAAAAGTTCTGTTTGTGTTTAAACATGTAAATTTCTGCTGTATTACTTTTGGGGACTTGATAATATCTTGGCTCTCCTTGCAGGTATTGCCTACAATAGTGAAGCTTTTTGCTTCTAATGACCGAGCCATTCGAGTTGCTCTTCTACAGCATATTGATCAATATGGAGAATCTTTATCAGCTCAGTTGTTGATGAGCAAGTAAGCAATCCATGACTCAGTTATGTTTATGTTTTTCCCACGTTCAAGCAGATTTTAGTTACTTAACTTGAACTCCTGATGATATAGCAAATATTGATTGCTGATTTGAATTTTTATAACTAGGTCTACCCCCATGTTGCTACTGGATTTGCGGACACCTCTGCATTTCTCCGGGAATTGACTCTTAAGTCCATGCTTATATTGGCTCCTAAGGTATGCTCATCTTATTGCTGATAGCAGCCATGTTACTCGGACCTCTTATTTTCCTTTTGTACTTTGTTAATCAAAAATTGAACAAGTTAAAGTACACTTACTAGTTTCAACACTTGAACCCAAGCGTGTGCAACATAGGATTGCATGACTGTTTTTGGTGATGAAGAAAATTATGATAGTTCTAATGGGAGGTACCTTGTTGTAAAATGTTACAATGGATGTTTCTATCGATTGTTGTTCTCAAGTTCCACCATTCAGCCTAAGCCTCGAAAGCAGGGAATTCTTTCTTCACTCTTCATCTATCATAAAGTTTTTCTTGTAGTCGGTCATATCTCTTTGAAGAGATTTTCTCATTGCCAGCTGTTGATGCGATTCAATTTGTTATTTGTCTTGATATTGACACATTCAAGTTACTTTTCTGCTCTTTACAAGCTTGAAATGTTATTCACTTAGTTTACTAGGAAATTTGTAAAGTTATAAACTTTTCACAACTTGATTTTAAAGATAGTTGAAAGATGGTTGGAAACAATATGGAAATGGCTTTCCATAACTAATTGTGCTCCATGGAGTGATTTGGAACATATTCCCAAGTGATCACTACTAAAATTAGGATCATCGATGAGTGCTAATAGAAGAATAGATAAATTGAGAAATGAATTCCCTGTTATATGCCGATGGTCTTACCTATTTTTGGATGTGAAAAAAGTAGGACGACAATGTGGAAAAAGGTCTTATTGTGTGCAAAGTTCAATAATTTTGTTTATGTAGGTAGTGTTTCAAGTACAATGGGGAAGAAAAAAAATGTATGAGAAAAGAAAAAAAAAAACCAAAGGACACGAGGTTGAGTTTGACATAAGCTTGTGCTTCTTATTCCCATACATTTCCATATTTATCTCCATGCATCTTGCAATCTTGTTTCATTCTCCATATTGTTGAAGCTTCATGAAATATTTCTATTTTTTTATATAGAAATGTGATCGAGTCTTTTTGCTCATGTTGCTTTTTCTTACCTTTCATTGCAGCTTTCACAACGTACCATGTCAGGCTCTTTATTGAAGTATCTTTCCAAGTTACAGGTATGCATCACATTTCTCAATGTAGTGTTCTATGTTCTTTTTCTGGTTATATTACTATTAAGTTTCTATTTAATTTTGTTTGAGGATTTTCTCCCATATTAAATGATTTGCTTCTTTATGTTCTGTACAATTGTGGCAATTTTTTGCAGGTTGATGAAGAGCCTGCAATTAGAACAAATACAACCATATTACTGGGAAACATTGCAAGCTATCTAAATGAAGGGGTTAGTAGATTCTTGGCCAATCAGGCAATCCTTCTTGAGTATTTTGAGTTACCTGACATTCTCATCTGAGATTTTAGTATTTAGTGGTGATCCTCTTTCTTTTACTGTCAACCTGTCTATTTCTTCTTAAAATTTAGTTAACAACCTTCTATTGAAATTTGTCATCTCTCGTCCTAAAATCACAGACAAGGAAGAGAGTTTTGATTAATGCATTTACAGTACGTGCATTGCGTGATACTTTCTCTCCTGCCCGAGGAGCAGGTATACATGTTTATAGCTAGTTTCTCATATTCTTGATTTTAGAAATGCTTTCCTTTATTTTCAGAGCAACATATCCTCGGTTTTCTAGGTGTCATCTAACTAATATGAAATTATGTTGTGGCAGGAGTTATGGCTTTATGTGCCACCAGTTCTTATTATGACATGACTGAGATTGCAACTCGGATTCTTCCAAATATTGTTGTACTTACCGTTGATCCTGACAGGTTATTTTATTGTTGATCAGTTTATTTATTGTTGCCTTTTTGTTATTATCCATCAGTTCACATGAAGACTGTCTCTCCTGTCTTTTAAACAGTGATGTAAGGTCAAAGGCATTTCAAGCAGTTGATCAATTTTTACAGATATTGAAACAATATGATGTGAAGGTGAGCTTTAAGATGCTGTTTCCTGTCCCACTTCTTTTCCATTGAATTTAGGCAAATGTGAACCGACTGTAGTTTGGTGCTATCAAGCACAGTAGTGATACATCATACATTAATCTTTAACTTTAGCTTCTTTTCTTGATCAGAATTCTAATGCATTCAGCATAAATTTTCCATCCTTAATGAAACAGTTTGCAGCTCTTGGTTTGTAGATTTTTAGCAGTAAATCATGATTTGAATCAGGCTAAAGCTTCTTAATAATGTCTGGTTCTGCAATAATTAATGTGGCTGCATGCATCCTAGAAATGTTTCATTATAATTTTATGGCCTTCATGTTTCAACCATTTGCTGGCAACCAGTGTATGGCTATGTTTGGCTGGTAACATTGTATTAGACATATTACAAGCATGCTGGCAATTGTGTATCTTTATATTCAAAATATGACCTGCTTTTAGGTAGTTTATTTCTCATCTTTATATTCTTCTTTGTCTATGTTTTAGTTTCGGTGTTTTGGTTCAGCTAATAGTGAAGGCATGCTTAACATTATGGTATTAGTACCTTATCCGAATTGAATTATATATCTTTATACAAGCGTATAAAATTGAAATCTGAATAGTCATGGGATGTTTAAAAAATCTTTGCTATTATCTATGGTATGGTATTTTCTTATGGTAATGCTTTTTGTTCATGGTTCTTTTTAGAGTAATGCTGGAGATACTGCTGGTTCTGGAAGTTTAGGGATCTCATCAATGCCAGGAAATGCTAGTTTACTGGGGTAAGTTGAGAATTTTTACAGTAGGACGGCCATATTGATTGTTATCCTACCACAAGAGAGATCACATGGAAACAGTGACGATAAAAACTTTTTATATTTCAATTTGTTTCCGTCCAAGGTGCATTGATTTTTCTCAGCTAGTTTAATTAATTAGATGATTTATAAAAGCAGGTCCAAAAAATTTTGTAGCCACTTGATGGGTACTTATGTTAGTGCTCTTTGCTAAGGATGTAATTTTGGGTGTTGACCTCTAAGATTCGGACTTTGCAGGTGGGCCATGAGCTCCTTGACTCTTAAAGGTAAACCTTCAGATCAAGCTCCAGTTGCTTCTGCCAATTCCGTAACACCTGCAACTACCACAACCTCTACAGCCAGCTCAGGTATTTCTTGCCATTACACAACTTAGAGAAATAGGTGCTTATTATTTTGGAAATGAATTAATACCATGCTGCACTTGTGGTCTTTACCTTTGCGTGATTATATGTGGTTGCATTCATTCAATAATTCCATCTCTAATGTTGGTTTTCTATGACAATCGTAGGACTAATAGAAACTCCAAGTACAGCACCAGTCCACCGTGTAAGTTCCAGTAGAGACTTTGCTGATCAAGCCATGCCTGCATCCCCTACTTCAACTGATGGCTGGGGAGAAATTGAAAATGGCATTCACGAAGAACAGGGCAGTGACAAAGATGGATGGGATGATATTGAACCCCTTGAAGAGCCAAAGCCATCTCCAGCCCTTGCAAATATTCAGGCAGCTCAGAAGCGTCCTGTGTCACTACCAGTTTCTCAGCCTAAACCACAAGGTAGTATTGTCCATTCAATTTTGAAATTTAGGGTTAAGTTTCTAGTTTTAATGTTCATGGTCCAGGGCTGGAAAATATATGACTCGAATATACATTTCTATATGAATGAATAATTCACAATGAATATGTTAAAATTAGTTCAATAGTGGTATGAATAATCATAGATGGTCTGGATGCACTTGATCAGAACTCTGTCATTATTTAAATAGTAGACCTTTTTTTAGAAATAGTAGAAACCAGGAATGCCTGGAGTTTTATCCATCATCCTTTGTCATTTATATTGGTCCTTAAGGTTCCATTTGGTAACTCAACCACTAGATCATAACTATTTCCTTGCTCACCTCTTTCTTTTTTTTCTTACGAAATGGAGCATAATTAAGTCTTTCTATATACTTATCTAATCAGATATTTGGGATATTTAGAAGATGTACGTTTTGGGTGATTCTTTTTTTGTTCTTTTCCTTCAGCAGCTACAAGCTTGCGGCCAAAAAGTACAGCGAAGGTGATGAAAGATGAAGATGATGAATTGTGGGGTTCTATAGCAGCTCCTCCTCCAAAATCTGCTTCAAAACCATTGAATGTGAAAACAGCTGTAGCCGCAGATGATGATGATCCCTGGGCAGCTATTGCGGCTCCCCCTCCTACAACCAAGGCCAAGCCTTTATCAGCAGGAAGAGGCAGAGGAGCAAAACCTGCTGCTCCCAAATTGGGTGCACAGAGGATAAACCGGCCATCCTCATCTGGGATGTAAATTACAAGCAAAAGAACACTAATCAAGGAAAAAGATCAGGTTTTGTACATTTTCTCTTCTGGTGGCTGGTTTCGCGTTAAAATTTCATGAATCTTTGTTACCAAATTGTAACTGCGACTTTTCACTGGTGTATTATTTGATTTGTAATAACATTCTTTTTCTGCAAAATCTTGTCTGCTTGCGTGACGGCTACCATAAGGAATCTAGCCTTAAGGCTGGCATGCAGTTTTGATCTTGTACTAAGTAGGGAATTATAACAGAGCTTGTAATCGAATCTCAGATATATTCCTTTCAAAGAATAATAGAAATTCTCTGGCTGAATCACTTTCTGCTAACCTTTATGCATACTGATTAAATTGTGGCGTTAAACTAGGGTTTAGCATTTTTTTTTTACAATTCTCCCTTGGTAACATTTTTGTGTGCCATGGATGTCTGTTGGTGTAGCTTTAAGACCAATTTTTTTGTACCAAAATGCAAACAGTTGAAGTCCTCCATTTCATTTAATCTCTTGTGATTCCATCATAGATTCAGCCTCAGCTTTTCACAGTTCACTATACAAGTGAGCTGGAGAAGACTGGCCATATTTAGTTCTAAGAATCTAAATTGCCACTTGTCAATCTGTGGCATTAAAAACAACTGGCTTCAGACTCAGTTCTGCAGTGCATTGATTATATGCATTCCATCTCCATTAATTTTTTTTTGTTACAAATATTGCCACATTAATTCAATCTTTTCATATTTCAGCAAACAGCTTTTCATGACCTTGGGGGCAACAAAACAAAAATTGCTTATGATTACCAAATATATCAAGCATCTAGCTAAAACATTATTTTCCCGACCTGGTGACTTGAATTTTACTTGAGTCTCTCCCTCCTCAGCCTCTCCAATTCCTTTACCATTTGCCAATGTTCCGATGTCAGACAGGTTTCTCCAAAACTTGAGGATACAAGGCGGGCCATTGTCAACCATCTACAAATCATAAAAAATTTATTTTAAGTTCAATGCAACATGGAGAATGGAATAGAATGCTAATATAGCATAATCAAATCAAAACTCCGTTTCTAACCGGCTAAAATCTCGGCTGCCCAAGCTCCGGTCTGCTTGTCTTGCTGCAACCAAGTCATCTTCTACCATCTGTGAGTAAACATCCATAAGAAAAGGAATTATAAATTCCCTGAGATCTCATTTCACAAATATAAAACCAAGAAAAAAAAATCAAATGCTCAACAACATTAACAGATCATTACATGAAGATATTAAATTATGAACTAATGATCAAATCACTAAATCATAAAAAGAAAAAAAAAAGAATTGCAATCTCGCAACCCCTTGTCTAGGTAGCAAAATAAATACATCACTTTAACATGACTTGGAAGATCATTACAACTATCAGTCCATTTGTGAAATAACAAATCAGGCAAACTTTCTAAAATGTCACACCCGTTCAAGTGTTTAGCCAACAATTGCACATGGAAGAAGGTAATGGGCTGAAAAGCTTGCTAGAGGAAATCAAGTCAATGTGATTCATACCTTCTGCATTTCTGACCCAATGGTATGTGGTAATGATCTAACAGTAGACAAGTACCATCTCCAAGCTTCCAGTGCTTCTGCAACTGGTATTTCAAAGGATTCGAGAGAAGAAGGCTGAAAAGGTACTACTACATCAGCAGGAACGATGTTAGATTTCCCCTCAGAGAAAATAAGTAACTGGACATCTGCTGCCATTTCCATTTTATAGTACTGAAAGTCATACTCCACCTGAAACAAGTATGTTTTGAGTATGAGTCAACTTCAACTGAGGTCAAAGCTAATATTCCCTAGTATAATTGTTGGCTTTTTGCAATATTTCAACTGATTGCAATAGATATACCAAGCATAATTTTCCAAAAGTAACTTTAAATGTCTGAAAAAAATCTTCCTTGACCTTGTAGATCTATGCACAAACATGCACACATGTTTCAATAAACCAAATGGCAGCTTACTTTTTGAAATTCTATTAGATTTTTCAGCAGCTTTGTATTCTCAATTCCAATAGAGCTGAGGCTTCCTGATTCTAGTTGGGTTTCATCAACCATCAAATGTGAGCCCTCAGGTAGCTGCAGAACTCCAGGAGTCAATCTGCAACAATAACAGCTATCCATAAATACTGAAAAATTGATGGTTGCTAGTTGCTTTCATATTGATTGCAGGCATAAACTTTCCCTGGTTACAGGAATATGAATAAGGATACCTGTTTGCTTGATAATCCTTTTTCGGGGCAAGAGAGGCAGTGTTCAGATATTCCAGTGTGAGAGATATGCAACGTGTGAATGCTAGAAGGTTTTCAAAAGCTTGGCTAAGTCGAGTGCCAAACACAGATGCACTTTCTTTGTTTAAACCTATTAGATTTAGTGACAGCTTCCCCACAGCAACATCATCTACTCGAGCATGAACCTGTGCAGTCAATCTTAAAGTCAATCTTAATATTTTCTCACACGCTAGGATGGGAATTGAAAGGAAGAGATCTCAAGATAAGATTTTACGTTTTTAGGGAAGAGCTAATAGAAAGAATGAGAGGGAATAAGTGAATACAAGAGACCGCACCCAGCATAATAGACAAGAAAATAAAATGATAATGATGGAGGAAACCATTACCTTGGACAGAAGATGCAACAACATGAAATGAGCAGCTACCCCGTCATTTCCAAGAACAGCTGTAAGATGCCTGAACAGAGCTTCCCTTATCTCTTTCACCAAATGCGGCTTTGGCTGGAACAGTGAAAGATTTAAAGTGAGAAAGGAAATATGAGGAAGCATAAGAGAAACCAATAGAGAATTGAACTGCAAACTTGTCAACATAAGGTAATAAAATGCAGCAATCCATAAAATTCTCCTGTAATTTACCTCCATTACTGGGGAGCCCTGCAGAAAGTCATGGACTGCAAGCTTCCTATGTATAAGACAGTGCAAGCGTGGGACCTGCAACAGGAAAGAGTGGGAAAAAATTACTTAACAAATCTTGAACCAGACAACACAAAAAGAACTTAAACCATTTGAATACAGCAAGCCATTCAGAGAGAAGTTGTCAAAGCTTATAATATGCATCATGAACTTCATCTGAATGCAGCATGTCAAGCTACAAAAAACTTGATCATAAAAAAAATTGTGATAGAACATATACAAGTAGCTTCAGCATGTGGAACATTTGCAGAGTGTTCATTTATTCAGTAAGTTAGTGTCAGAAACTACATTTTTATTAATATATTAAAAATGTTGAACTGATCCGTCATTAAGCTTAAACAATCTATTCTGGTAATAAAGCCACCAATGTTTCGCAGCTGGAAACAAGCAGATAATACCTTATTAGGGGGCAAATGGACCAGTGCATCATCATAGAAACTATTTGCTAAATCATCTTCATTATCATCCTTCTCAACTGCAAGCTCTGAATCAAAAGTGAAGACCCCAATAAACTCAAAAACATCATTCAGCTTCAACTCTGACTCTGGAGAATCATATATCTGCATTATCAATGTTGAAAATAATCAACCGCTTGGTTAAAAAGGGAATAGTAAACTTTCACCCATCCATAGATTATTTCAATATATCTGGATGTATATTGGAAAAATGACATGAAATCATTTACCTTTACTAGGCAAGGAAGGTTATCTTTGTCAACATATTGAAATGTACTCATGCTTGAAGAAGAGCTTGCAAATTTAGAATCCCTAGACTCCGGTGAAGGGGAAGGAAATCCATCTTCTCTCTAGCAAAATAAATAAATAAATAAATAAAATCTAATTAGTACAATTTTCCTTCTGAAGTAGCAGGTAAAGATATCATTAAGAAATAAGAGGAACATGAACCAAAATTCAATGGACAATTCCAAAACAACCCTCGTACTCTCAAGCAATTTGTATTTTAGCCTCTAATGTTAGTTTTGCTTGATGTGGCAATTGAACTCAGATTTGGCTTAATTGAAATCCACATAATAAGCTGATGTGGTAAAATATTATCAAACAAACCAATTTCAAGCACAAAATAGGCCAAAATCCCAATAATCTTTTTTTTTTAATTATTATTCTTTCCATAACTAAATTCTGATAAAAGATTTGTATGGTTGAATACTTTAGGAAATCCTTGACAATTAATTTGATAAGACGGTAAAATGCAAATGTGAAGCAATGTAAAAAATATGTCAAGTTATAGGAATATTTGTTAAGGTTTGGGAAAGTTCTCGAATGATCCAGAATCTCGTAAGAATTTGGCTTCATTGAAAATAGCATGCCAATTTAATGGGGTCATTCATAACAACTAATAATGTACAGAGAATATGGTATCAAGGCATACTGCTCCCACTACAGAGAATAATGTACAAAGAAAATGGTATCAAGGCAATAATGAGGTAATGAGAACACAGCATACAGTCGAAAGCAGCAATCTTTAAGCTCCAATGATGAAGCCAAACCAAATAATATCTCTACAGTCTTCAATCACAGAAGCTAAGATATTTCTTGGTTCTCAACAACAATGAAACTTAAAATTTCACTAAGGGCTTCTTACCATCTTCTTGGTAATTGGAGAGCTTCTAATTTCATCTTCAGGAACCTGTAATTAGATATAGCATCAAAGTTAAGTTAGGTTAACTACAAATACATTAAAAAACAATGCTACAGGAACCAAACAACTAGGCATTGTTCTTGAGGAATTCTAAGCACATTAAGAAGGCCCAAAAAGTTTATAAGCATGTTCTATCCAAACAACTGTACTTAACAGACCATACCCTTCGCCAAAACAAACTTATAAACTAAATCCTAACTACTTTAGGGCAAAAACAAACACAAAGTAAGGCAAGACCATCACCTCACTTGCATAAAACACATAGCATAAAGACTACCCTGACTTTATCAATGATTGTATGATATGGTTAGGCCATGCAGTTGGGAGAAAGATGACAATGAAATGAAAGGGTAAATAGCAAAGGGAGCAGGACCAACCAAATCCATGGGGTCCCCATCCTCATCATCCATCCTTCGTCGCTTCTCCCTGTTTTGGGATGACCAATCCATGCCTGGATTAGGATCCATTTCACAAGAAGGTTCAGTCCATGAACTCTGTCCTGGAACCTAAAGAAAAGAAAATGGTCACAAGTCACAACTAATGAACAATAAGACGATGGAGTAAAACCATGTTCCAATTTCACAGTATAACCCCGTTTAATAGAAAGATAAATAAATAAAAAAGAATTTAAAACCATGGATATCCTATCTACCAGCCAAAATTTAAAACACTGCCATTAACTACCAAAACCTTAAAGAAAGTAGAAGAAGAGCACTGACAGGAACACAGTAGAGCAAACGGCGTTCCCAAACACACATATCAGGAGAGGATCCCATTGGGTATCGAGAAACATCCATGAACTTGTTGGTCCGCCATGAATTCCCATCCTTTATTCAGCAACAGAAGAGTGAAACAAATAACCCATCAATTTCACATTCTTGGAAAAGAGAAAGAAAAGAAAGGACAAAACTTTAGAGCTAAAAAATTGAAAAAAGAACTAGAAACTTACTACCTTGTAAGAACCAACATAGAATTCATTTCCCAACATGTCCTGGATCATGCCGCGGTAACGCACAAGGGTGTTAGGCTGAACCCATCTCATAGTCTTAGGATTCAGAATGGGAACCTTGGTGAGTCCCGATTCCTGGAAGAGGAAGTGGCGGAAGTGATCAAGGGCACCCCAGTCCTTGCCGTCAAAGCCAGAGGGGTGCGTCTGGGTCTCTGACCCTGACCCTATCGCCTTCTCAAATGTCGATCGGACGGCTCCCAGTGGGTTCGCCAAGAAATCGTACTGTGGACCGCCCATCTCTCGCTCTCTCTCTCTCTCTCTCTGATCGATCGATTCGTTTGACACTTCCGAAGTGCTCACTTCCCGCGCTAAAAAGTGAGAAGGGAGGTAGCTTTTCCCGCCAGTTCTTCCCGCCATTTCGGCTGCGTGAGAGTGATGATACCGCCGTAGCCCAAACAACCGGTCCATTTTGCAACTTGGGTCATGAAGCATATATTAAAGCCTGTTGTTGGAAATTGTGCCTTCTAGCCCAGAAAACAAAGAAAAAAAAAAAACCAATTTTATTGAATTCCAGGCCATCAAACAACGGATTTTGAGCTTATTAAATCAAAATGGGCTTCTCCTCATAAGATCCAACTTCATAGGATTGAGTCAATTTTGGACTTGGATCGGGTTTGCTCGATTTAAATTAAATTTAATCAGTAATTTTACTCAAATTTTGTTTTTGTAGATTAAATCGAATTTAGAGCTGTGTGTTCAATTAACGAGTTTACTTATGTCGAGCAAGTTTTAAGCCCGAGTCTAAAATATGTTAATAGAATCAGATAAAATTGAATATCTACAATGTAAATCAAAGACATAAAATGTTTTTCTCTAAAAAAAAAAAGACATAAAATGTTTTAAAATACCAAAGGGTTAGTAGGCTTTAGACCATTAGCACTTAGGTAATTGTAATTAATATTAATGGGTTAAAGATGAGGCACTTACACAGAAATGTTTTACTAATTGTTGTGTTTGTAAAAAGAGAGTTGTTAATTAACAGAAATTATAACCACAACAGTTCATTTGTGGCTTTTAAACTTCTTCACAAGAAGAACGAGTTTCTAAATTTTGTTATTATTCCATCACAATTTCTACAGAAAAATCTTGAGACTTTTATTGCTCCCAAAATTGTTCTTCTCTTATCGCAACTTCCACAACAAGATCTTGAGGCTTTTGTTGTATATTTGAATAATTTGCTATTTATGTGAAATAATATTGCACTCAAAAAAGTGTAAATTTACAAGTCTCAAAGCCATATTTGTCTTTGGATTAGTGCTAATTCCTAACATAAAATTTACACATTCAGAGTGCATCAAATATAAATCCTAACTAGTAACCATAGAAGAAAGAAAACTTCATGACAAACTACCCTGTATTCATGCTGAGAATAATCTAGTGAAGAAGTTTCCTCCTGAGTTGGGCTTCTCCAGGCATGCCACATGAACATATCTTCCAAACTTGTCTATTTGCCTTTCTTCACCCCTTGTATCTTTCTTGCACACTTTGCATGTTTTGTCTACCCATCCTTCTTCCACATACGCTCCATCCACTGCCCAGTATAACATACACAGATGAATCAAAAACCTTGAAATTATATATTAGGATAACTCAAGACACAAAGCTCTTGCATTATGAGGTCTAGGGCGGTCATATGTACGTAACCTTCTCTCTATATTAACAAATAGGTTATTTTCGCTTGAATCGGTAATCTCCATGTCACAAAGGAGTAACATTTACTGTTGCATCAAGTTTCAGCTCAATATCTATACCAGAATTTAGAAGTGCCACAGAACAGAAAAGTATAGAACTTTCAAGTTTATATTTGCATACCATCAATATAGGATTTGAAGAAATCCTTGTATGTCCCTCCAATTTTCCTTCTCAGAGCCCCATACTGCATTAAACAACAAATCCCATGCAGTTATACTGAGTGTGTAAGAAAAATGTTTTGAGTAATTCAGGCTAGAAGGAAAGTCTGATTACCTGTTCCCTTGACATTTTCCCACCGGACCTGGTGGCCTCTCTAGCCTCCTCCAGAAGCTCAGCGTCCTTTGCAGACCTAACTTGAGAGAAATCAAGAGCTTCGGTTACACTGCTAAACAGAGATTGCTTGCCCTTCTTAGCCTCTTCTTTCTCACCATTCTCTTGTTTAGCTGAAACTCTAAACGTAGAGATCCTAGAACTGAACCTATGGCTGCAAAGATGTTGTGGAAGTCCTACGTGTGGAGGGATTCTGTCTGGTGAAGGTGACAAGGGAAGAGTCCTCAGTCCCATGCTTGCTTTATTTGGGCAGAGAAGTTGCAAGCAGCCGGCAATGCTTTCCTCCACAAGGCCATGATAGCTAGTCTGTTTATATATATAGATATAGTAGCATGACTGCGACTTGGGGAATTTGGTGGCTAGAGGAAGAATACGTGGCCCTTTGCCAAACTATTAAAATTGAGAGGACAGTTCGGTTTTGCGCTTAACACAACAAACATGAAAAATCTTCATAGAGATTCCATGGCCAGCAGAAAAACCAGCTTTTTTTGTTTTATTTATTTGTTAGGACAAGTTATATAATAAAGCAAATTTTCCTCCACAGACGAGGTTCACAAGTACTGATTTCGAAAACCAGGATAACTGATTCAATAATCTGGCTCAATCAGTGAGTAAAATCAATGTGATGAACAAAACTTTCTGAAGGATTGTGCTTATATTTATCCATGTAAATTAATGGCATGATGCAAGCCTTCGACATTTTCGTGGTAGTGATTTCATTTCTCTATTGCATCAAACGTAAGAAAGAAGTGAATCTCTCTTACAGGAGTCGTAACTTTCTCAACAGGCCAGGTCAATCTACAAGTACGCCTCATTTACTTCATCTTTATATGACATAAAGCTACTAAGACTACTTGCAAGATAAGCTTACACCACATAAACCATGCCTACCTCTAGCAAAGATACAGGTGGCACCTTGAGTGCCACATCTGGTCCCCGGCAATTCCTTCTCAAGAAATTGTAGCCAAAGTTTATGGCCAATCTCTTTAAAACAGAAGATCCTTGCTTTGCTCGAACATGCGAGTGCCCTAGTATGAATGCAGTCCCAGCTTCTTTGGCTGCCAACAGATCTTCTAGCTCTTCTCGCAACTGAACTTCCATATCAGTTCGGACATCAGATTCGGAGTCGTCATCAATGGCAAATCTAACTCTTCTTTCAACAGCACCCACAGGCTCCATCTCGATGACATCGGTTACACTGTCTACTGTTGAGAGTCCAACTGATACACTTGCTGGTTGCACACTTTCCTCAATCTCATAAGCTGGTGGGCCAGAAAATGCCACTGTCCCAATCACAGTTAGTCTACATTCACAAGATGATTCATTAGAGTGGGAAGCATCATCCTCAGTACAGGGATAACTATACTGGCTTCGATGCCAATCATAGCGGATGAAATCAGCCAGTCTGGCAACTAGTTCCGATTCAAAAGAATCAACATCCTGGTGTACATCTCGGTATCCATAACGAACAATGCACCTATAAGACCGATGAGTGGCAGGACCAACACGGCCCACAAGATAACGCTCAGCTGGTGGCACAAAAGGGACAGGTACTGATTTTACACACACAAAGACAAGGACACGGTGGAATGCAGGAAGGTTAGTGACAAAACGAGAAAAGTTAGCAGGGATTCCTGAGGTGAGATCAGTAAAAACTAAGCCAATACCCGGTACTCGAGCAATTCCTAAGCTTGGACCCAATGCTAATAGCCATTCTAGAGATACCTTATTGTGGAGATCAAATTCATATTTCTTGATGGTAGCATAATGCCAAACAAACATGATTGTCATGAGGAAAAGGGCCAAGAGAATAGGAAGCCAAGCACCTTCTGTGAACTTGGTGAGTGAAGCTGAAAAGTAAAGCAGCTCAATAGAACCAAAGAAAAGAAGAAAGGAAAGAGCTACAATAGGGGGTTTATGCCAACAGAGGATAATAACCAGGGAAGTGAGGCACGTCGTCACCAACATCACAGTCATCACTGCCAATCCTGAAACAAGAACAAAATTGTAATGCATCAAATTTCTCTCTTTCATCTAATATAAAAAGATCTTCCTCAAACAATTTTATGGTGAAGTTGGATTAAGAGAGAGAGGCTAAGTGAATAATCTATCCAAAAAAATAAAAGAAAGAAAACGAACTTCATGTTAGGAACAAAATGATTTTAATTATATGTTAGAAAATTATTATCTGCAACATATGAAGTTTAAGCTTACCTGATGCATTCCCCATATGTTTTGTGTTTCTAAATCCAATAGTCACAGCAATGCAGAGGATCATGAGAACCCAATTGATTTCAGGGATATAAATCTGGCCATGTATCTTGTCAGAGGTGTGAATAACCTTGACTCTAGGAAAACAACCAAGTGATTGGCTCTGATTGATGATTGAGAATGTTCCACTAATGATAGCTTGGCTTCCCACAACAGAAGCCAGAATTGCTATAACTAGTATAGGCCATCTCACACTTTCTGTACAGAAAAACATTAAGCAATTGAGTTTATTTGTCTACAACCATGAATACAGATTTGTACCCGACAGAAAGATAATGCAATCCCTTTTAAGCTGATTAGGCATGACAGACTAAGATGGTGTTATACGACTGAACCACAGTTCTATTTTTTCCAGTTTTTCTTAGCTCTTGGAGAAAAAGGGATGGATGGGGGGTTTAAATGCTCGGACCTGAAATTTACATGCCCCCATTTCATCAGTCAGCTTCCTACCATTTTTTCTTGGTTTTGGAAATACATGATGCAGGGTATATACCTGGAACTGAGACGTAGAAACTAATCTCATAACTCGCGTGATGATGTTGAGACAAGTAAGCAGCTTGGCCCATATATGCCAATATAAGGGCTGGATAAACCAGGAAGGTAAAAGCAGTCTGTGGCAAGGCACAGGTTAAATTTCATTTTAGTAGTCAGCTTTGTATTCACATGAATAGCTAAGACATTTCTATCTAATGAAACCTAGACGAGGATTAGTGTCGAGTTACCTGAATTGCAGCATAAGAGAAGTGACCAAGATCAGCAAACATTGCCTCTGAGCCTGCACGGATAATCAAGCATAATGTTGGTATTTGTTGATTGTCAATTGTCACAATGAACAAAACTTAAGGCTATGGTATTAGCTATCCATATATCTATTTCCAAAAAAAGACTTTTCAGATGGTCTTCTCATGACTTAGCTTGAAGACTAAAAACTGAATAGATACGATACCAAATTCTTGTTATCCAAAGTATTTGTGGCTAGTATAACGGGCCTTATAAATTTGATCATGTGAAATGTTCAGCTCAAATGATAGGAAAGGTTATCCTGCATTGAGTATTATGTGGGTAAAACTTTTGAATTTTACAACCTAGCCAGATCATATTACCAAGGATATGAATATTCACTAGCAGGTTAACTCCATGTTAATTGTGAAAAGGTTGCTCCATTTTACCAAATACTTAAAATAATCTCAGATAATGATCTTATCATGACCATAATAACCAGCCCTAAACATGGGGAAAAATCAACTTATGTCCCAGTCACAGATTACTTTGAGCCAAGGAGATTACACCGAACCTAGGCTGGCAAAGTGGACAAAAGACATAATGCATCATAAAAATTTACCATATGTATGTATGTATGTTCAAAACAAAACTCACCTGTTATGCAGAGCAGTATGCCTCCCAATGACATCCATCCACCTTTCTTTGTCTTCTTCAAGAACTTGAACATGTGATATGGAGAAAGAGCTTGATAGACATGTGGATTCCAGTGGATTATATTATATAAGCCAAGGGCACTGATGCATGTTAGCCATGTTAACACAATTGGAGCAAATAAGAATCCGACCCGATGTGTACCATAGTGTTGAAGTGCAAAAAGACACACCAAAATGAAGCAAGTTATTGGAATAACAGCGTCTGCAAATGAGGGCATGAATTTCAGATGAAGGGGGCAGTAAATTAGAGGAAAGACTGGAATTAACCACGCATATATCTAAACTAAATATAGCTGCACATAAAACAAAAAAAAACTGGCATGTAATAGCTTGGAAGGTCAACAGAACCTTAGGATGGAAGAAAGTAGAAAACTGAAAAATGTAGCTTATAGTTTAAAAGCCAACTCTGAAACAAATTATATGTTAATTAGTGTAGATTGTATGCTCAAGCATGAAGCTAGAAAAAAATATTAAATCAACCATTCTAGTGAAATAAAAAAGGAGTAAAGGTCTCTTTATCTTGAAAACGATTACCAACAGAATAAAGTTTTATTTCCATCTGTAAATTGTGTACAAAAACACCAAGTTCTTTCTGGAAATCTCGTAACTTCAATATTTTATTTGTTCTTTTACTTTAGTTCACAAACAGTAAAAGCCACCAAGTTTAACATTTGCCCTTTCATCTCTTGTGAAACAGTATTATTTCCAAAAAATAGAATGGAAAAGGAGCATATAAGATGAAAAGAACGGACAGGATATAGTAATTCCAGACCACAGCTTGTTTGTTGAATGGTCCCTGCAGGCCAACTGGCTTTTATTCACTAACTACATGAGAGTGACATATGGATCTCCCTATCCATTTATCACTTGAAAATTGAAATGACAAGGAAGCACCAAGCTACTCCTTTAACTAATTTATTTTGCTAAAATTCAGAATGTCAGCTTCGCCTAAAAGGATAATCGTGGTTCAAGGAAAGTTAATATGCCAAAGGGTAAACACCATAAGCTTAATCCCTCACTCCTCTCTCCCAGGTTCTTTCTTTCTCCCCAACAAGGAACATGAATATCAGTCCATAACCAAATTGAAATAATTTAATAATCAGGAAATTAACCCTGCTCTGACATTCTTGATTTACACACTACTATGAGAAGAACATGTAAATAGCAAGTTGAAGAGCTTACACTGGTGATGTTCCTTGGACATGGATAACTCGAGGCCAGACACAGCAGAGAAAACTACATATACAAGAATATATTAATTAGTCGGTGACAGAAAAATCAGTTGCAAATTTAAGCAACAGACTGCTGAGAGGTTTACCAGAAATTGCAGGTGTGAGAACTCCATCTCCAATTACCATACAAGTACCAAGGAGAACCAAGATTAATAAAGCAGTGTGCAAGACCTTATGCTTCTCAAGGTACAGTTTTACTCTTGAGCTGCTCTTTTTCTCTGGAGGGTTCTCAAGTTTATACGTGGAGAGCGCTTCATCAGCAACCTGTCTGTTGGGCAGAAGACTAACTTTTGCATGTCGGCATATCAGAGAATACAATGCAAAGGTACCTCCTGCAAAAATCAAAATCTTGAATAAATGGTTTCATTTTAACAGCTAAACATATGGGCAATACAATTGTTTAAATGCTTACCCTCTCCATTGTCATCAGCTCGAAGAACCACAAACACATATTTGAATAAGGGGACTAATGTAAGCGTCCAGAAGACAAAGGATAAAACACCATAAATCTCTTCATTTGTATCCGAATGTTGAATGTCTTCAGCAAATGTGCTCTTGTAGACATAAAGAGGGGAAGTACCCAGGTCCCCATAAACTACACCAAGGCTTTGGTATGCTAAAAGCAAAGCTGTCTTCCAAGAATTCTTCTGCGACACGGTTCCAGAATAAGCAACTCTCCTAGAAGTCAGCTAAGTTACTGAATCCATACCATGTAATTCAATTCATAAATGCATAAATCCTTATACCATGTAATCTAAGTCTACCTATTCCAAAAAACAAATCTAAAACCAACTGGAATAGTTGATGGATATATGCATTTTGAAAATATAAATCCAAGTAATCAGGTTGAAAGTTAAACACACAAACCTTTGAAGTATCTAAGGACTTCCCAGGCTCAAGATCCATGATAATTATGCCTCAATCTTCAGCCTGAGTTTCTTGCAAGTGAAAACAATTAGCTGCAAATTAACACTGAAACAAAATACCAAACTTAAGTGGCACAATCCAACACCAAGAATTTGATAGGAAAAAAAAAAGCGCAGGAATTTCTAGATGAAATTTCCAAGGATATCCCTTCTTTACACATGTGGGAATACAGGAGAAAAAAGGCATGTCACATTCACCCACATGGCTACCATATCTCTAGAACATCCCCACCAAACTCCTAGAAAAACTACGTGCACTTTAAAATCTCACATAAATGAAGAGGACATGTGGCCAAGCGACAGATTCCAATTACTAGAAAATAAATGGAAACTTTAAAAGGATTGAAGCTCAACTACAATAGAATTATACAGACAGCAGCCTTAAAATGCAGAAGGGCCCTCATAGAAATATATTTTCTTTTTTCGTATTTTCTGGTTGATGAAAAGTGAAAGAAACTGACACTTCACAGTATTAACCCATAAAGGACAAAGAAGGAGAAGATAAAAACAAACATGAAAAACCAATATAACTGTAACATAAAAACAAATATATACACGCGAATGCAAAAGAGTTTCCAGTTTATTTTAACAGGGAAAGGACAAGAAAACAAGAGAATCTTGAATGATGGCAAGGAGAAAGCACGATAACGTGATTCAACAGCAGAAACACTTACAAGACTGTTTCACACCAACAACCTAACAAGTGCCCACGGAAATAAAGCTGATTTGAAGAACCATTTTCTAACAGCTCGTCAACAATATTCCAATGTACTATACATACCCCACAAGAGTCAGGAACGCAACCTTCTCTTTCTCAAATTCCTACCTAACTTGAGCAAACCTTTCATTTTCTTTCTTTTACTTGCTAAAACTGGGAAACTGTTCTTTGGCAGTTAAAAGAAGTAAGGTTGATTTTATTATTAATTATCAGGATTTGGTAGTAACTCAAAAGCAAATGAAAGAATCCAAAACCGAGAACCTTCTCGCCATTGGACCATTCAGAAACGTTACATTTAATTGCCAATGAAGACTATATGATGGATAGCCCATGTGAATCAGAGAACCCTGAGACTATCCAAATGCGCTAACTCACCGCTAGCCTTTGCTGACCTTTTGTTTCTTTTTGTTTTGATAAACCTAAGTGGGACTTCCCCTTTGCAGACACTTTGTCAAAATCAAGATTTTAGCTAAACCAGCCTTTTGATTGCATCGTCTGGGTCTATCTTGAAACAATTGTAGCACCTCCATAGAACACAGAAGAAAACAAAATAAAAATGCAAACTTTTGCCGAAAAACAATCCCTTGAACCCTTTACTATTCTAAATATACCCATGTTTTTGCTATTCATACCCCGTTTTTGTAAGCGATCTGAAACAAATAAAGAAGTAGAGATACAGAAACTTGCCTCACTCTAAACGGATTGCATTTAGCTCTTGAGTCGGCACTCTAGACAAGCTTGGAACTTTTATTATAGCAGCTGATATGTGAAAGGTCTATTACTATAAGCATGTGAAAGGAGTGGCGGATTTGGATGGATTTGAAGGTTAAATGAACCGACCAGAAGTCCACCATCCGACAATGGCGAATGTTGTTCAGTAAAAGGGAATAAAACTTGGAATAAAAACAATAAATGGGAAGAGAACAGAGATTAGAGAACGTGGAGAGAAGCTATAGATATGGATTCATAAAGAAGAATGCTTTCTAAATAAAATATGGAAATTCACATGAGCTGGAATATTGACGCTCAACAAATTATAATATAGCCTTTGGAATTGGAGTCTTTTCCAGATCATGTTCGCTTCAAACGTGAATCACTGAGTACAAGAGCAGCCTCTGAACTGAGTCTGAATGACATGAAAGAATGTTTCTTTTTCTTCTTTCTTCATTTTGACCCCAAGATTAAGAAAACTTCTATATACATTACTCTTCAAAAATTCTAAAGATACCTACTTTTTTATTTTTTGTAATCTATTTTCTTCAATAAATTACTACTAATTACGCAAAAAATGGGGCATGAATAGTAAGAAAATAGATATATTTTGAATTTTTCATTTTGAGAAATTTTATTTCTTTAATTTCATTAAGACAAAAATATCCTTGTATAAATAATAAGAAAATGGGTACATTTATGCCTCAACTTTCATTAAGACAAAAGGAAAATTCTATTTACAACTTATATATTACTAAACACAACCTAAATGATTTTTTTACCCAAAATACCTTTCTTCCCTTCATTTTTTTTTTCGAGTTTTCAAGACTCACAAAATGAATTTCCGTGAGCCTTTAGAAATTCACGGAAATTTCCTTCCGTAAGCCTTAAGAGGCTCACGGAAGTTTTCGTCTGTAAGTCTAATAAATTTTTTTTATTTTTTTTAAGTTCTCGAAACTCACAGAAAGGAATTTTCGTGAGCCTTTAGAGACTCATGGAAATCCCTTTTCGTGAGCCTTTAGAGGCTCATGGAAATCCCTTTCCGTGAGACTCTTAAAGCTCATCAAAATTTGCTTCCATGAACTTTTTGTTTTAAGAGTAAAATAGTAAATTTATTAAGGTATAGATTGTGTTTAGTTTTTTTGGGTTGCATTTAGAAGCACTCAAGACAAAAATATCATTGTATAAAAATACAATTTTGCCCTAACAATAAACACCAATTAAACATTCTCTGTACAAAAACAACAACTCAACAGCAAGCATGAATCAGCAACAGCGTCCAAGTTCAGTAGCTTCCAAGCACAACTCGATAGTAGCTTTTGAAGGAAACCGAAACAAACACGCAGCGGAATTTAAATCATTCGGCCTCCACCAGGATTGATTCGGAGAGTTGCCTGATTAGGGTTTCAAGATTTTACCTAACGTTTTCTCTGATTTTCTGTCGTTGGTCGAGTCACAAGCAACAACTTTTCGTTCCTGCCTCTATGGTATCCACACGAACGGATCTCACGACTCTTGAACGTCTCACGATCAGAAGCCTTAAAGAGCGTTTTTTATTTTAACCGAATTGCTAGTTTCGATTAAAATAATATTTTGTTTTTGTTTGAAAGAAGCTCTAAAACCACAGAGAACAGGTTTCTCTTTTCTGTTTAATTGTGCGGCTCTGTTTTAGAAAACACAAAACATCCTTTTATAGGCAGTAAATTTTACCCTAAAATTTACTGTCAAACAGAACTCTAATCCTACTTAGAATAGGATTAGTTATATCCTTAATCCAATTCAGAATAGGATTAGGATTAATTAAGCTCCTCATTGATCCGTTCTAAGTGTGCGACCCAATAGGTTCTCAAAACAATGGCAATGACAAAATTGTCACAGGCAATGAGCGGTATCTAGCAACACATCATTGCTACCCATGTAACGAGAATGTCAATGACTCGACATAACCTTACTCGTGATAGATGTTACCGTGTAGCCTAATCCCTTTATCCTTTGATGTCTTGATTAGACACAAGTCATGGAATGTGTCACACTTGTATAGTCTAATAAGCGTTTCTTGATTCCTGAGTAGACTAATTAAACAAATAAAATCAATATCTCATATTAACTTATTCGAGCACGGCCATGTATTTCTTAGTCTCACTCTATCAAATGGCCCAAGACATCACTCTTGTTATATAAGAGGGATAAATCCTATCTTGATCACTCAACATCCCTCTACATAGATCAAGGCATACCCAATTACTACCTTTATAGTCCATCCTGTTACGAATGACATCTAGCAGCATTAAAGTATGCAATTCTCTATGTTGGGATCTCTGATGATCTCAAGTCAAAGGATCACATACACCATCATCACTATGAGAATCGCTTATGACATTCATATAACAATCCATGTAGCGTTCTCATGGATGGTCGATCCAGTACATAGTTCTCTAACATGTACCTATGTGATGACTTGATATCCTATATCCATGACAATGGTCATCAGTCAACCACATACTAGTTTTATTGTATCATTGTTATCCTTGTTTACAATAATACTTGACTAGGGATATTTTAAGAATAGTGTGTTATTACTATTCTAAGGACATTATCATATAAGATTACATTATGCAGTTATAAGACAAATATAATAATGAACTATAATAAATAAAAATGTCATGATACATAAAAAAATGTCAAAGTCAATCATCTAATGAATGGTTCTAAGTGCATAATCCAACAGCTTTGGCCACGCAGTAGAGAACAAGACAAAACCATAAATGTAGAGCAAGGCAGAAACATAAACAATGAAATAGTTAAAGTAAAAATATGCAAAAAAAACAGAGGAGAAACAGTAAGTGCAGAATTAAAAAGTCAGAAACTGAAATTTAAATACGAAGCATCAAAACACTAAAGCATGAATTAACAAGAACATAAAAACAGTAAAAAATTGAAAAGCAGAGCATAATCTCGAGCAAGGCATGATCCCACGCAAGCTGCCTTGTGCAGGAAGCATAATCCTGTGCAAGCTGCTTTCCGCGAAAAGCATGACCTCGCGCAAGTTGCCTTGCGCAGGGACCGTGAATGTATTGTTTTGCTCATTCTCCATGCAAAGCAATTTGCGCAAGGGACTTGTTTCCGCACAAGACGACTTGTGTGCACAAGGCAGCTTGCGCTGCATAGGTAATGCTTTAATTTTCATTGAATCTCATGAACCTTAACAAATTCATATTTTCTCTTAAAACTATGTTGTCTATCAGGCTATTGGCAGTGAGCTTTTCAGTTCATTTATTGATAAATTCCGTGAAGTTGCAAAACAGTTTTTTGAACTTCTACAAGAAGAAGAAGTACTCCAGAGCAGTTAATAACATTGAGGTTATGGCCATGATATGATAGTTTCAAAAAAGCAAATTCTTGACTGAAACAATCGCTTGTTTCTGGGTATTTCCTGAACATCAAATGAAGCTCAATCTCTAGCCAAAAACTCAAATAATTTTTGGTATATGTGTTCTTTAGTTACCTCTGGCAGTCATGGAGAATTGGAGATGAAGAAACAATAAAATGGATGGGTGGAGTGTAGGGTTAAAATTGTAATTATGATGAGTATATTTTGTTGTTTTTGTAATGTGTGGGTAGAAAGAGTAAAAAGGGTATTACGTTTAAAATTTCTCAGATTAAATCATAGCCCCAAGACCTAGTTCTAGAGCATTAATAAGAATAATAAGTATTATAATTAGGTAATACAGCAGCCACCCTACGCTCAAACTTCACAGTAATATTTAAGTTCAACCATGAAGAAAACTATAAAAACTATTGTAAGAGAAAATTCACAATTACATTAGAAGACATGATTAAAAAGTTGTTATTTTTTTCTCTCACACATTTATTTATTCTGTCCCTAATACATTTAAAAAAAAACCCAAGATTTGTCTAATAGATTTAAATGGGACATGAGAGACCCTTACTGTATTTGTCTTCAATTTCATAGATACATCATGAATTTTTTTCCTCCACTTCAATACTCTCTTTTTCTTAAAGAAAAAATTGGAACTATTATGTTACCGAGAAGTGATTAGAAAAAGTGAAAGTGAATTTTTTTTTCATGCATTTAGACACGATTTCGAATCCTGAAGTCATTATTGTAAGAGGACTTTTATCATTTATTACTTTAGATCCAAACAAGATTAGTGTCAGACCATATAATTGATTAAAATACTTATAGTTAAAAAAACCAAACTATCATGGGGCATGTAACATGAATTTCACATGCAGAGATAATATTCTATCACGAAGTGATTGGACAATACTTATTCCTGTAATAAATTTTAAGATAAACATTTAGTTTAAAATCAATTAGTTATAAATGAAACGATCTTATTATATTTACCACCCCAAATTATTTATAATTCAATAAATGTAAGATTTCTTTATTTCTTATTTTGATGCATTCTAATATGATTTATGCCCATAACCATTAATTATGAGGTTTTGAAGTCACATTCACAAATAGAAAAGCAACAACTTAGCAGCCATTAGTAGTGGGGTTGAGAAAGTGAATGCTAGTGAGAGAAGCTTCGGCCCTTGGGGCTAGGTTTAAGACTAAACACAGAAGATAAAAGCTAAAAAAGGTGTCCAACTCCAAATTATCCACCTAGTTTTTTCAAAATTGAGATCAAAACAATTGATCAAAGACATTTCATTGGTAGGTGAAGTATGGTTCTCACTCAGTTCAAATTACCTCACTGGGGTTGAGTTTTTCCATTTCCTAATGCAATGAAATTAATGGTTGGACTCTCTGTTTAAGATTTTTTTTTTTCAACTCAAAAATAATAATGTAAGTAGCAATCAATGGAGAAACCTATTACACCAACTCTCAAAATAAATTGAGAAAAGTTGGGATGACTTAGTATAATAAAATAAACAAATGAGTCACATGATAGAATGCAGTGCCAAAGAATTGGTTAAAAAAACCATTATTAATTGAAATTTGAAGCTTTACTTGAATGATCCATGTAGCGTTTAAGTGACGTGAATTTTAAATCTTAAACATATGTCTCTGTTGTATCCAAAGAAACTCTACAAAATACTAAGAAAATTTTGTTTAAAATTGCAAAGTGATGACTTTTGACCATCCCCAGATAAACCTAAACTGGTTAAGCTGTCAAGCATACAAAAGAAACTATGTCTTAACTCTTTAGCATTACTCACCAGATTTTTCTAGGGCCATAATTCATAATAGGCGTTGATTATTGCAGCCAAATAGCCATGGCATGGCCCATGTGTTTAGTGCTAGCATATGTACTAAAATTAACCTTCCCTACAACCAATGCAACTTGTTTTATGAAGTATCTTTTCCAGTTTTGCTACATGGCATAATTTCTTAAATGTGGTAGGTGTAACCGTGTAGTGTAGGTTAAGTATCAACTGTAAATTGGAGTTAGCAATGAGCCAAAGTCTTAAGTGTTCATATGATTGATTCGTTTAATTTCGAATAGAATTAGACAAATTCAACATTAATTGAAATTTACAATTTCTCTTTCATTAATTGAATCAAAGTTTGTGTTTTCAAATTAATTAAATCGAAATAAAATTTGATTAATTTGGTTAATTATTCGATTAATCGGAATAATATATTTTTGTTTTAATTATTTTACTTGAATCTATAATTAATTAAAGCATCAATTTATGTTTTTTGAATTGTAAAATTTTAACTATAATTATTGAAAGCATCAATTGATATGTAATAGGCATTATTTAAGGCATCAATATATAGGTTGAGGGAATATAGTTTTTAATTTCGAGTAATATTTTGGATAATCAGTTAATTCGATTTTCATACAAATTAATCGATAACCAAAATTTTATAAAATCCTCTTTCAATAATTGATCAAATTTATTTCGGTGATTGACTGACTAATCAAAATAAATTCAATTTTAATCGAGCTTTGAGCTCCTCTACCAGAGCCTGCCATGACCAACAACTCCAAGCAGCCTGAACATGTGGGTGTGGGACGCAAATATTACAAATATCTAGTTTTCCGGCTTTGAGCAACCAGAGCATGAAGCCCAAACTTCTTTACAAGGAATTGGAAAATGGAAAATTGCCTTCCCCATGCATAGGAGTTGGCATAATCGAGTTAAGTCGAGATAATTCAGTATTAAGTTTGAGTTTATTCAACTCGAAAACTTAAGATTCGAAGCTCAGTTCGAGCTCGATCGAGTTGAATTTTTGAAGTTTGAGTTCGACTCGAAAGAATACTTAAGCCGCTTGAGCTCAACTCGATAGCTTCGATTTGTTAATTTTTAATTATATATTATGAAAGTAAAATAATAAATTAATAATAAAATATTAAAAATATATATTAAAAAAGTCCAATAAAACTCGCGAGTCGCTCAAACCGAGTATTAAAAAGCTTAAACTCGGCTCGACTCGTTATTTGAGTAGCTCGAGCTTAAGATTGACTCGAAAATAAACGAATCAGACTTAAGTAATTATCGAATCGAATTCGAATATTTCACAAACAACATAACACATTTGCACCCATCCATATACATAGTAGCTTCATGGTTTAATGAAGATTTTCTCTTGTAGCCAAGCATAGGGATTTGAGATGTGATGGTTCTTTTAATAAATCTCACAATCTCTTGAGGATAGCTTTCCTCGTTGTTTCTGCTCAATCCCGTTCCCAAGCCACGATCTGCCCACTATTCTTTCTGCATTGGTTAGTTGAGTGCTTGTGCCTGTACAATAATGAGTCTAATCTTCGCTTCTTTTGTTTATTTTTCTTTTTCTTCTGTTAAAAACATATGTAACAGTTTTTTTTAATCACTCATTCAAAAAAATTATTGATAAGTTTCGTGTACTTTTATTAAACAAACAAAAGGAAAATTCTATATGTTCTAATCACATAATTAAAGATTATTCACAAGTTCATAAATTTGGAAAATGATTCATAGTCTAAATACAGGTAGATACTTGAGATAGATGCCACGATAATAAACACCTAATAATAACGTAATTAAACTTAATCATCAACACTGCTAAAACTAATACTATGTTTTTTTAATGACGAAAATTTTTCGTATGCAATTACCGACAGAATGCTCAATGAAGTTCTACGTTGGTAAATAGTAACTGTTAATCTCAAGTTGAATTGTTTTTAAATGCGTATATTTTCCTCTCTTTAGCTCAGTACTCTTGCGAGGCTTGCAATGGAAAATTGCCTAATTTGGGACATGGGGTTATTTGCAGAAACCAGATCTTATAATTGTGAAAACTAAGCTTGTATGCTTCCCTTTGTCTGAAAGCAATATAGTAGTAGAATTAATACACGCATCATGATGTTAACTTCTCAATGAAAATAAATTGGACCATTGAAACAACCCTTTGGCTGCCCAAACCTACCACGCAAAACCAGGGGAAATGAACCTAACCTTACATTGAGTTGTTGATTAATCAAACTATCAAAATCATTGTGCTATTCTGTTTTCAAAACCACATCACTCTTATCACAATCTATACCACTCATTTCCCTCAAATTACATAAATGTATATATGGACTATAAAGCATTCAACTACAATAGTATTTATACATACATACATACATACATACATACATACATACATACAAATCACTTTGATTTTGGCTAATGTGACCTGATAAGACAAAAATTAAAAAGCTCAGAAGTATATATCTTATATATCAACAAGCAATATATGTATAGATGAATTAGAAGAGAAAATATAGGGAAGAAAAACAAAATCATTTCAAGAAGATGGAAAGAGAAAACAACACTGATATCGCTTCAGTGACCAATTCCTGGGCTTGGAACATCACCTTGCCCTCTGTAGAAACCATTGTAATCATAATCACCTAGGCTTGGAACATATCCCGAGTAATCTTGCATGTCTAAAAGCTTTCTTGTTCTTGTTAATTCCATCGGCAAGGATGCAGGATCACAACTCCAGCTAAACCGGCTACTGCTGGTAGCCACCTTGCATTGGAACATAATTGGCAGTAGAAGCAGTAATGCAACAAGCAGCAGAAAACTGGATTTCATCAGCTCCCTCTTTGCCATTTCACAAACTTATCACTTTTGCATCAAGGAGAACCAGTTTTGAAAACCATCTGAATAATTTATAAGAGCACTTGCTTGGTGGCATCATGATTATAATGAGATAAAATAGTATTATTAGATTTAAAAATGTAGGGCCAGCGCATGGAATTGATAAAGCATGAAAATTGATCACTTTGCTCTTTCTTTGGTAATGAGAAATGAAAGTTGTCAATTTGTGTGAAGAAGATTACAGATGCTGCTAATCATGAGTGCTTGTTGTCTTTGACTATAGCATATGCATGACCTGAGTGTACTATGTCCAGCTCAGTGCCGACGAATGCAGCAGAACAGAAAAGGCAATGTCTAAGTATTGTCTGCCTATTAGATAAATTATATGTATTTCAAAAGATCTCAACAGACTGCCATGCAAGTTTTTCTTGAAAACGATTGCATAACCACCTCTTTAATTAGCTTAGATTTGGGGTGTCGTGGATCAGAACATTCAAGAAACACTTCATTGAATATATTCAATTTCTTGTTATTTATGTTCATTTATTAATCTTAACAAAAGAACACGAATAAAAATATGATTCATTCGTTTATGTTCGCGAACAAATTTGTTTGAAATTTATTTAAAACTTGTTCGTTCAATGAATCATTTAATGTAAGTCTACTATCTTATAATAATAAAGTTTTAAATTACATATTAATTCATAAATCATTTTAATATGTAACTATTAAAATTATATATTTATATAAGATTTTTTAATTTGGTATCATATATATTAGAATGAATATAATTTGTTTGTATAATTTTTATTTAATGTTCACAAATATATTCGTTTAATGTTTACAAACACATGTCCATAAACATGTTCGTTAATGTTCATGAACAAATTTAATAGATACAAATCGAACACAAACAATATTATAAAAGTAAACAAACAATTACAAACATATTGACATTCGTTCATATTTGATTCGTTTGTAGCTTAAGGGATATAAATACACAAGACAGAGATCAAAATTCAAAACTAGGCATATATATTGATCAGGCAAGGTTTTCTTTCTTCTTTTTTTTTTTTGTAACTACCGTTTTACAGTCTATAGTTAAATCAAAATTCAAAACCGGGCATATATATTGATTTGGCAAGTTTTTCTTTTCTTTCTTTTTTTTTGTAACTACCTTTTGTGGTATGTAGTTAATCTTGTTTCAGGTCAAAAATGATAAACGATAAAGTCCTCACAACAATGACGGAATCTATGATTTAAATTTTATCCAAATGCTTAGAGAAAAAGCCTACTTTCACTACTTTTAACCACTTG
The DNA here is from genome assembly GCA_031772115.1 of Heritiera littoralis. Classification (NCBI taxonomy): domain Eukaryota; kingdom Viridiplantae; phylum Streptophyta; class Magnoliopsida; order Malvales; family Malvaceae; genus Heritiera; species Heritiera littoralis. The sequence continues at coordinate 1,606,853 of JAPDPK010000053.1, read as the reverse complement.
TTGGTGATTTGGCAAGCTTATTATTATTATATTGTTGGTTCCTTTACGTGAGTAAGCAACATTTAATTAAAAAGACTTTTTATAAAGCATGATTAAGGAAGCTTTTTATCAATTAAAAATTAAACATCAATGAGTGTCTTAAAAATACATTTCAAGAATACATCCAGTATTAGCACATTTACAAGAAATGGACGTTAAATAATAATAGAAAAGAACATCTAGAAATATAATATATATATATATATTTATATATAATATCTGGTTAGCAAATATCTTAAAATACTAGCTAGTTAGCATTTGCTGCAGTATTCGAAACAAACCCTCGACAGTATACAAACTAGAAAGTATATATTCTAGAAAGAAAAATTTTTTAACCAATCACCAGATACATGCCATGTGACCTTTATTTTTTTAAGACTTTATTTAGTGATAAAATAATTTTTTTTATGTGTTGTTAAATAAGTTACTTGAAATTTGTTTAGTCATTTTGCAAATAAATGAAATATGTGCTTTGACCAATAAAGATAATTTTGGAAAATAAGATCTAAAAACACAAGGAAAGTAACTTGTCACAAGTCTAGGAAAAAAGATCCAAGTAACGAAACCTCCAAAGTTCCAACAAAGCAAATTACAAAAGAAAGATTGCCAACCAATCTAATTCAAAAAGAAATATTAGAACGAAGTCTTCCAATTTCCAACATTTACAAAAGTAAAAAAGGAGGATCAAAGTTTGAAAATTAGAATCAACAAGTAATTGGAAGAAATGAAAGTAAATATTTTTTTTTAGATAATTGAACATGGTTCGAATTTTGAGAGTTACTATTGAAAGAATTTTACCGCTTATCACTTTTGATTTGAAATAAATTACTTTTAAGAAGTATAGTTGCACAAAAAAAAGTTTGAAAATTAAAGAACTCCTAAAATTGTGAACAAATTTCAAGAATTCCTAAATTGTGACAAATTCCAAGATCTCCAAATTGGGAGCAAATTTCAAAATTTTAGAAGTCTTTAAATTTTACTATTAAATTTCAAAATTTTCAAGACTCACGAAATTTTATAATTAAATTTTAGGACTTCAAAGACTACAAATTTTGAGACCAAATTCATTCAATTAAAGAACAAATCATTAAGACCCTTGAAGCAAATATTTTTTGCCTAAGAAAAAAAACTTTTATTTAAAGAATTTTTAGAGATTGTACGTCATATTCCTAATAAATTAAGATTTATTTTTGGACTTTAAACTTTTCTTCTCCTAATTTTCAAAAAAATTTCTGTGTAAATTGTTTTTGCATATCAGGTGAGACGTCATTCTCCGTCTCTCATATCATTTCTTCAAATTTTACATTTTCAATTTTCAATGGCTCATCGAATGAATTTTGTCAAACAAGCCTAATCTCCCACTCAAAAGTTAGAAGAAATAAATTTGCAATACCAATTTGCCAAATTTCATAATCAAATGCAAATTATGAGTTTGTGGCTATCATGATTACTTTGTTTTTGCAAAAACTATGGAGTTCCTTGCAAAATTTACTACAGAAATAATCGTCTAACTTAATAATAATAATAATAATAATAATAATAATAATAATATACAAGTTTAAATTTAGATCGATTTGTAAATTTGGACTTAACTTTTAATACAAGCTTATTTTTTATTTTATTTTATAATGCAAGCCCAAGCCTGTTCGATTCCACTTGAATATTATTTTTATTTATTTTTTTGATATTTTAAATTTTTTGTTTATTTGTTTTTATTTTTTTAGTCACTTTGAAATTTAATTTGATTTGTCAAAATTTTCATATCAATTTTTGTATTAAATATATAACCATGTTTATTAATCAATAATGTTTTATATACATGTAATTACAATATAATTAGTAAATACATTAAAAAAACTTTAATTTTATTTATATTTAGGCCAGGCTCGGGCTTCGAAAAGTTAAGTTTAGGTTTGACGCGATTTTTGATTGGGTCTAAAAACTTTGCCAAACTCGTTAAATGCATCTCATATTTTTACTCAAACCCGATTAAATATCAAACAAGCCTTCGAATTTGAATGAATAACTTGTCCCTTGAGCAAATCTAGTCTACACCTATAAAATAATTTTTTAATTTTTATGTATAGTCATTTACTTAGATCAAATAAATTGATACATATATCTTTTATTAAAAAAAATAAACTCAGAACTTAAAACTTTTACATACCAACAAAAAAAAGGTGGAATTTAATCAAATTATGTGGTGATACATATTCAAATAGTTTGCCCTCTTTAGTGACGTCAATGAGAGTTTAAAATTGATTGATGGTAGGTTATTAAACCTGCTCATTGGACGGGTTAGATCGGGTTCAAGCCGAGCCTAATGCACATAACAGTATATTATAACTAAGCTCAAGCCCAGTTTGGCTCGTAAATTCGGGCCTGGATTTTAGTTCAGGTCTATTTTTTTATTTTACTATATAAGCTTGAGCTTGGCCCGACTTGTTCGTATTTTTTATTTATTTTTTGTATTTTATTTTTTTGTTTATTTATTTTTATTCTTTTATTCCCTTTAAAATTTAGTTTGATTTGTCAAATTTTGCATGTTAATTTTCATATTAAATATAAATATATATTCATATTTATTAATCAATAATATTTTATATACATATAATTATATTATACTTAATAGATATATTTTAAAAAAACTTAATTAATATTATGTTCGAGCCGGGCCAAGTTCTGGCTTTGGACCGTCAAGCTTGAGCCTGGTCCATTTTTTGATCGGGCTTAAAAATTTTGTCTAGGCCCGAAAATGCATTGATATTTTTGTATAAGCCCAACCAAATTTTGAGCGAGCTTTTAGGCTTGGGCAAGTAGTCCAACCGCAAGTCTAGTTACTATTTTATGCGTGCTTAAGTTTTGGATGGCAATTGGTACTTATAAAAGGATATTTTACATTTTTTTGTGTAAACCACATGTATCTTCGTCTGTTTTAACGGTTTAAAACTAATTTTGCTCTGGGCTTAGTCACATTTAAGGCTTCTCACCCCTCCCCAAAGATGTGTTTAGTGAGGATCAAACCCAATAGCTCTTCTAATAAACTCAGCCTGCGTTGTCAACTGAGCCACAACCCATGGGCATCTTACATTTTTTTTTTAATTTGATTAAGTATGAATAAAGTATGATATAATCCGATTCGAACAAAGCTCGAATAATAAAATTATTACTTGTTGTAGATTCAAATAAGGTTTAAGTAGCAATTAACATATCAACTACTCAAATTCGATTATAAATAATAACTTTTTAATATTATATTTTTTATTGATAAATCATTTATTATTAATGAAATACTTAAGTAAATTAATTTGTTAAAATTATTTTAATTTTAATTTATTTGTATGAGTCAACTTAAATTTTTAATTTTTTTGTTAATAATATGTTTTAAAATTGATTTTTAGTTTAAATTTGATAGTCATTTTTTTTATTTAATAAATAAGTATTTAGTAAAATAAAATAATTAACAGGTATTCATTGGTAAAATTTATATATAATAATCAAAATAATCATGTGGTTACTTAATAATTGATTTTATGTTAAATTTTTAAATAATTAGGCTTAATAATAAAATATACTCTCAACCTTTTACGTAAATTGGATCTGAGCCCTCAATATTTTAGTGTGTGAAAATAAGTTCGTAAATTTTTTTAATAAATATTTAACCTTTTAAAATAATGCAATTAAATCTAAATCAATTAAACGATAATAACTTATGTTTGTATTGCATACGTGACATATTGTGAAATCCCCAATTTCCATGTAATTTCTCCATGTTTGTAAAGTATTACAATTTGACATGATTAAATAAATATGAAGTTTGATGTATAAATGAGGTATGAATGATGTATGGAATATGGAAGAAATAAGGAAGTTGAAAGTCAACTAGTTAAATAATTTATGTTGATATCAGGAAAATAAATTGAGTAGGAGCAAAGAAATAAAATCAGAGTTCTCAGTATTATTATGTTAAGCGAGGAAACCTAGTCCGGTCTTCAAGGCCACAAGTGACACCTGACTAGTGTTCACTGTGGATTACTAAAGGCAGGAGAGAATCCCTGACCTCTACATGGTGCACCACTGTACTAATACAGGATTAAAGTCACATAAATGGGTATAAATGATTTATGTGATTAGATCATATAAATGGGTATAAATGATTTATATGATGATGCAATCGTTTAAATAATTGTTCATAGTCTCCATCCTATTTTAAAGGATATATGATGTATGTTTTGAAGTAAAGAAGTATGAAGTATGTTTCAAGAATATGATGCATGTTTTAAAGCAAGTTTATGAAGTATGCCTGTATGTTATGTTTTGAAGAAATATATGACATATTCTATTTTAAAGAAGCACACAAAGTATGTTTGCCATGCCATTTGCAAAAAAGTATGCATGTTTGCAAATGATGTTTGAAAGAAGTACCTGATGCATGCTTTATAATGCTTTACATGACATTATAGAGCCAAGTAGCAAAAATGCATATAGAGGCATAGTACGCTCTTTTACATAATTTTCTTACTGAGCATAAACTCACTCTTTTACAACCATTTTTCCTACAGATTACCTGAAGTGAACCTTGCTCCGAGTAGAGGAGCTTGCTTTTGAAAGATTAGAGTGTACCTTCGAAAGACGCTTCCCGGTTAGTCTAGAAGGTATACTTATATGCTTATGTAAAGTTAATTGTAATTCAGCTACGGTACAGTACAAGTAGCATCTATGTATATAGGATGTCGGGAATGTAAGTTAAGAATGACGTGTAAGATCCTGTGGAACGGAACGTTATTTATATATATATCATTATTATGTTCATTGAAGGTAGATTAAATTTTTGAGCTATTAGATGTTTAGCTTAAGGGTAAGGAATGAATAGCACTGATGAACTAAATCAAATTAAGTCGTATAAGATAATTAGGAAAAAGTTAAGTGATAAGATGTAGTGACGGGGACGTCACAGATTGGTATCAGAGCGATTTGATTAGTGTTTGTCAGTGTCAAGAAGCTAAAAATAGAGTATATCCCCAATTGTACTGTACTTGTCTGAATACAAATGCATGGTATAACTGTTTATAGTTACACTAAAGAGCTCAATGATGATTATATTTACAGCATGAGCTCACGTAGAAAAGGTACAAGTAGAGGAAGAGGACGAGGTCGTGAAGAACAGCCCCCAGTTCAGCCTCCCTCTCCATCTCCACCGCATAGCTCGAATACAAGGCTAGCGAAAATGGAGAAGCACATGGAGAACATGGCCACAATGTTCACTCAATTTATGTCGAGTTTTTCGAATGTGGCCACAAGCACCCTAACAGCTACACCTGCTATTCCTCCTACAGAAGTATCCCCACCAGTCCCAGCTACGGGAAGGCGAGATCCTAAGGCCTATTGTAGTGTGGCTCTAATCAAGGAATTCAAGAAGTTGGATCCGCTCAAGTTTAAGGGGAAAAGAGATCTATTGACCGCAGAGAACTGGATGAAGGCGGTCCTGAAGTCTTTTGAGTACATGCTCTGCTCCGAAAGGGAGAAAGTAGGCTTGGTCGCCTATCTGTTGATTGATGATACTGAGTATTGGTGGCTAGCCACTCGGACCGTGTTAGAGGCCTGATATGATGAGGTTACGTGGGATAGATTTGTGGAGGCATTTAATGAACAGTACATCCCACGCACGGATCAGAATATACTGAAGATTGAATTTCTGAGTTTGACTCAAGGTACGATGACGGTGAACCAATATGAATCCAAGTTCATTACCTTGAGTAGATTCGATCCAGAGGTCCAAAGAGATGAGGGGCAAAAGATTTATCGGTTCATAGAGGGATTGAAGTCCCCGATTCGATCTAAGTTATACCCTATGGATATCACCACCTATGGAGAGGCGGTCCGTAAGGCTCAATTGTGTGAGCAGGACTATGATCTGCATCATGCTGACTTCCGAGCCAAGGGTAAAGGCAAAGAGCCGATGAAGCGGAAGTCGGATGAGAAAGCCCCGTGTGATAGGTATCCATATAGGAGAAGTAGACGATCTGAAGGAGTTTCTATAGGTAAGTAAATGAATTAAGAGAAAATAATCTTTATTTCAATTATATGGTTATATGGAAATGCATTAAATTTGGAGTTATGATGATGATGATTCAGGAACTCCTAGAGCTACCGGGATCAAGATAAGTGATAAGAGATCCCGATACCCAACTAGAAGTACCGCTAGCTCACCGAAGGGCACGATGCAAAGGTGTGAGAAATGCGGGAAGTTACATGGATCACAGCCATGTCGCTTAGCGAGTGGCGCATGTTTCAGATGTGGTGAGCAAGGACCTATGATTAGGGATTGCCTTAAGAGAAACCCAAAGATGCCCGAGGAATCTGATAAGACCCCTCAGCCACAACCTAAGGCCACTGTTGCAGAAAAGGGAAAGAAAGCTGTGACCCGAGGACGAGTGTTTGCCATCGACGAAAAGTCTGCCGATGTCTCGTCCAAAGTGATTAAAGGTAAGATTTACCTTTTTGATATAAGTGTCACTGCATTATTTGATCCAGGCTCTACGCATTCTTTTGTGTCTCCTAAGATTGCTATGAAAATGCCTAGCGAGCCTGAGCCTTTAGGACACTTATTGCAAATAAGCACACCTTTTAAGGAATCACAAATGGTGGAACTAGTATATAGAAATTATAAGCTACAAGTAGGAGAAAGAGAATAGATGGCTGACCTAATCCTACTAAATATGTATGGATTTGATGTTATTTTGGGTATGAATTGGTTAGCTAATAATCATGTTATATTAGATTGTTATACTAAGAGTGTAACCTTCTCTTCACCCGTTAGCTATGTTGTAAATTTTGCAAATGATTAATGCTAAAGTATGTTTAATTCTTGATTTGATTGCAAATGAAAGTAATGAGAAGTATGTATGGTTATGTGAAGGATTTATTGCTTATGTGGAAGATGTAGAAAGGAAACGTCTCGGACTTCCTGAAATTCCTATAGTCAAGGATTTTCCCGAAGTGTTTCCGGATGATCTTCCAGGACTTCCTCCGGATAGGGAAGTGGAGTTCATGATCGATTTGGTGTCAGGGATTGAGCCCATTTCGAGATCTCCCTATCGGATGGCGCTAGTGGAATTGGAAGAATTGAAGAAGCAGCTTCAAGAGTTACTAGATAAGGGATTCATACGACCCAGCGTATCCCCTTGGGGTGCTCCTGTACTGTTTGTCTGGAAGAAGGATGGCAGCATGAGGCTGTGTATAGATTACAGATGGCTGAATAAAGTGACGATCAAGAACAAGTACCCTCTTCCCAAGATTGATGACCTTTTTGATCAGCTCAAGGGTGCACAAGTCTTTTCCAAGATAGACTTGAGGTCGGGATATCATCATTTGAAGATCCGAAGTGAAAATATCCTTAAGACTGCATTCAGGACATGGTATGGCCATTATGAATTCTTGGTAATGCTGTTTGGTCTGACTAATGCACCTGCAGCTTTCATGAACCTGATGAATGATGTGTTCAAGCCGTATCTGGACCAGTTTGTCATTGTCTTCATCGATGACATCTTGGTGTACTCGAGGTCACGAGAAGAGCATGAGCAGCATTTGGAGATAGTTATGCAAACCCTCAAAGATAGTGGACTGTATGCCAAGCTAAGTAAGTGTGAATTCTGGTTGAATCAAATCTCCTTTTTAGATAATGTTATCAGTAAGGATGGAGTTTCGGTCGATCCATCGAAGATTGAAGCGGTGGTTTAATGGGAAAGACCGAAGATTGTGACGGAGATTAGGAGTTTCTTGGGTTTAGCTTGCTATTATCGAAGGTTTGTGGAGGGTTTCTCAAAGTTAGCTGCTCCATTGACGTGCTTGATGCGCAAAGAGGTGAAGTTTGAATGGAATGATGCTTATGAGCAAAGTTTCCAAGAGTTGAAGCGCAGGCTAACGACTGCACCGATCCTCACCATCCCTAGTGGTTTGGGTGGAATTGCGGTATATAGTGATGCCTCAGGGCAAGGTTTAGGATGTGTACTAATGCAGCATGGTAAGGTAGTAGCATATGGTTTTAGACAGTTAAAGGACCATGAGAAGAACTACCCCACTCATGATTTTGAGTTAGCTGCAGTAGTATTTGCTTTGAAGATATGGAGGCATTACTTGTATGGTGAGAGATTTCAGATTTTTACGGATCATAAAAGTCTGAAATACTTGTTCTCTCAAAAGGAGTTGAATATGAGGCAAAGAAGATGGCTCGAGCTTCTAAAGGACTACGATTGTGAGATCTTGTACCACCCGGGGAAAGCCAATGTGGTGGCGAATGCTCTGAGCTGGAAGCATGTAGGTATGGTAGCCTATATGATGATGAAAGAGTATGAACTGATTAAGCAGTTTGCAAGCCTCAGCTTGAATGTTATGCCTAATGAGCAATTTGGAATGATGGCTAGTTTGAGGATTGAGCCAGATTTGATGGACAGAATTTGGATTGCTCAAAAAGAAGATGATCAGTGTATTGAGGTTATGAATAGGCTTCAATCAGGTATGACCTCAGAGTTTAATATGGGTAGTGATGAGATTTTGAGGTTCAGGAATCGGATATGTGTTCCTAAGGATGAAGAATTAAGAAAGTTGATTTTGACAGAAGCACATGCCACCAAGTACACGTTGCATCCAGGAAATACGAAGATGTATCATAATCTTCGCAAGGTGTATTAGTGGACTGGCATGAAGAGAGACATAGCTAACTTTGTAGCGAAATGTCTCACATGTCAATAGGTTAAGGTAGAGCATCAAAAGCCAGCAGGATTGCTACACCCTCTGCCTATACCTATGTGGAATGGGAGCACATTACGATGGATTTTATTATGCGATTGCCGAGAACCAAGAGGAATCATGATGGTATTTGGGTAATCGTTGATAGATTGACTAAGTCAGCTCACTTCCTACCTATGAACTCTACGAATACGTTTAGTGCCTTGGCAAATATGTATGTAAGAGAAGTTGTAAGACTACACGGTGTTCGAGTGAGCATCACATCTGATAGAGATTCTAGGTTTACCTCTCACTTTTGGGAGCATTTTCAAGAAGCCATGGGATCTAAGTTGAATTTCAGCACAGCTTTTCATCACAGATTGACGGACAGTCCGTGCGCACTATTCAGACGCTCGAAGATATGTTGAGAGCTTGTGCTATGGACTTTAAAGGCTCTTGGGATGACCATCTACCATTAACTGAGTTTGCATATAGTAATAGCTATCATGCAAGTATCGGGATGGCACCATATGAAGCTCTGTATGGTAGAAGGTGTTGATCTCCAATTGGGTGGGAAGAAGTGGGCGAACGCAAATTGTTGGCTCCAGATTTAGTCGAGCAAGCCTCAGAAGATGTTAAGTTGATTTGTCAGAGGCTTAAGACAGCTCAGAGTAGACAAAAGAGCTATGCGGATGCTCGACGGAGACCACTCAAGTTTATGGTTGGAGATTTTGTTTTTCTGAAAGTTTCTCCATCCAAAGGGATCATGAGATTTGGCCGATGAGGTAAGCTGAATCCTCGCTACATTGGCCCATTTGAGGTCTTAGATCGAGTTGGTGATGTTGCATATAGATTGGCATTACCTCCGAAGCTATCGGGAGTGCATAATGTGTTTCATGTATCGATGCTTTGGAAGTATAATCCAGATCCGTCCCATGTCATAGAGTATGAGCCCTTGGAGATAAGGGAAGATATGAGCTATGTAGAGAAGCCGGTTCGGATTTTGGATAGAAAAGAGAAAGTTTTGAAGTCTAAGACGATCCCTTTAGTGAAAGTTCTTTGGCAATACTATACGATGGAAGAAGCTACATGGTAGCTAGAGAGCTTAATGAAAGAGAAGTATCAGGAGCTGTTTACATGATAAGCTGACTTAAATTTGGAGGACCAAATTCTCTAAGGTGGGGAGGATGTGAAATCCCCAATTTCCATGTAATTCCTCCATGTTTGTAAAGTATTACAATTTGACATGATTAAATAAATATGAAGTTGATGTATAAATGAGGTATGAATGATGTATGGAATATGGAAGAAATAAGGAAGTTGAAAGTCAACTAGTTAAATAATTTATGTTGATATCAAGAAAATAAATTGAGTAGGAGAAAAGAAATAAAGTCAGAGTTTTGATTGGTGATTAAATGGATGAGTCATAGGAAGAGAGGAGAAGGAGGATTAAATGAGTCAAATGGTCAAATGAATCAAAGGGATAAAGCATGGCTAAGATGATGGATGATAAAGCATGCCATTAATGCCAACTTTATGAGTCATCATCTTTTCTTCACTCCCATGGCAACTCCTTCCAGTCCTCTCCATCGTTTCCTCCATTTTTCCAAGTTTTCCTTCCATAGTTACCGTGATAAGCTACCTCAATCCCCTATCGATTCCACTAGTTTGTTGAACGAAAATCAATCCTTGTCACTAGACTAAGTGATATCCAAAGTTTGGTGGATTGAATCCAAGTATTGGAGGAGATCTCAAAATCTGAAATTTTGGTCTCTAGCAAAGGTAAGAGAAGAAGATGATTCTTTCAATTTCGTTCATGGTTTGGAGTTGTACTGAGTTGATATGATGTGTGTATGATGATTAATTAAAGGTTTAAATTGATATGATGTTTATAGATTTGAAGAAGTGAAAAGCTAGGGTTGACGCACCAAGCGATTTCACGTTCTTGAAGGAATCAAGGTAAGGAATTTATGTAACGGACGTAAGGCGGCTATGTCCGCATGTTTTAATATGATTTTGAACTGCTTTGGAGGAGAAATACCAGTTGTCTTCTGCAGGAAAAGTGCATTTTTGGACTTAACTCCTAGTGCCAATTAGGCTAGGAGCAACCGACTGCCTTAAGTAGCAGCCAATTGCTTAGAGACAACGAAGCGTAGATTTTTTCGAAAGTCGAGAAAAACCAGTCGACTGCTATGTAAGCCAGTCGACTGCCATTTACCCAGAAAACATTCTGTTTCAAACCAGTCGACTGCTATAAGGGACAGTCGAATGCTTTTACAAGAAAAGCATTCTGTTTGAAAACCAGCTGACTGCCTACAAGGCCAGTCGACTGCTAATTTTTCAGAAGCATTCTGTTTTAAAAACAGTCGACTGCTATATGACCAGTTGACTGCTATTTCTTAAGAAGCATTCTGTTTGAAAACCAGTCGACTGCTAGAAAAACCAGTTGATTGCCCATATACGTTTTCAAAGATGAAAATATCAAAATTTTTAAATGAAATTAATTTCGATAAAGGAAGTTATTAAGCAGCAGCCGACTGCCTTATGAGGCCAGTCGACTGCCCTGTATGAAAAGAGATTTCAAAGCCTATTTGGTTTAAAACACAAAAGTGTTTTCTGAAGAAGTACATATATTAAATGTTTTGAGACTATGGACTACATTATGATCATGCATCCCTGTATTTAGCTGAGAGACTCTGATCAAGTCCTCAGTATTATTATGTTAAGCGAGGAAACCTAGTCCGGTCTTCAAGGCCACAAGTGACACCTGACTAGTGTTCACTGTGGATTACTAAAGGTAGGAGAGAATCCCTGACCTCTACATGGTGCACCACTGTACTAATACAGGATTAAAGTCACATAAATGGATATAAATGATTTATGTGATTAGATCATATAAATGGGTATAAATGATTTATATGATGATGCAATCGTTTAAATAATTGTACATAGTCTCCATCCTATTTTAAAGGATATATGATGTATGTTTTGAAGTAAAGAAGTATGAAGTATGTTTCAAGAATATGATGCATGTTTTAAGCAAGTTTATGAAGTATGCCTGTATGTTATGTTTTGAAGAAATATATGACATATTCTATTTTAAAGAAGCACACAAAGTATGTTTGCCATGCCATTTGCAAAAAAGTATGCATGTTTGCAAATGATGTTTGAAAGAAGTACCTGATGCATGCTTTATAATGCTTTACATGACATTATAGAGCCAAGTAGGAAAAATGCATATAGAGGCATAGTACGCTCTTTTACATAATTTTCTTACTGAGCATAAACTCACTCTTTTACGACCATTTTTCTTACATATTACCTGAAGTGAACCTTGCTCCGAGTAGAGGAGCTTGCTTTTGAAAGATTAGAGTGTACTTTCGAAAGACGCTTCCCGGTTAGTCTAGAAGGTATACTTATATGCTTATGTAAAGTTAATTGTAATTCAGCTACGGTACAGTACAAGTAGCATCTATGTATATAGGATGTCGGGGATGTAAGTTAAGAATGACGTGTAAGATCTTGTGGAATGGAACGATATTTATATATATATATATATATATATCATTATTATGTTCATTGAAGGTAGATTAAATTTTTGAGCTATTAGATGTTTAGCTTAAGGGTAAGGAATGAATGGCACTGATGAACTAAATCAAATTAAGTCGTATAAGATAATTAGAAAAAAGTTAAGTGATAAGATGTAGTGAAGGGGACGTCACACATATCACGTAGCGACCCACAAAATTATTTATGTCAGCTGCCACTTAAAGATTTCCAAACGAAAATTAATGTCATTTAATATATATGAACTTAATTGCATTAATTTCAAAAGTTATGGGTTTATTTATAAAAATTAAATTTATAAACTGATTTATAGTAACAAAACATTGTCAATTTATATTAAATTTGTGAAAAAAAAGGTGTATATTTAAATAATAAGCCAAAAATATTAAAAACCAAACCTTGCAGCTACGAGGTAGCATTGTCAAAATGGGCCAAGGCCCGGTTGGGCTCATTTATTCAAGGTTTGAACTTTATTTTTGTTGCCCATTTAAGAAAGAGGGCTTTTTGGCCTGGTCCATTTAGGCCCGGGCCTAAATGGATTTAGCCTGGGCTTAAATGGGCCAGCCAATTTAATTTTTTAATATTTTTAATTATATCATATTATATTAAATTTTTATTTTTATTTTAATTATTTATATGTTTAACATTTTAATCAAAGTAAAGTATATAAAATTAATTCTATTTAGTATTACTAATTTACTTCAAACCAACCTAATGACTCATAACCTCTTACACATGCTAATTGGAAGGAGAAGAGTACATTGCTTTAAGTGATGTAAGTTTTTTTTTTGTTTTTTAAGTATATACTTTATTTTAAATTCTCTTTTGTAATGACAATTAATTTATTTTGAAATGTCAAATGATTTAGGCTTTCAAAAGATTTGAAACTATTCAAGTGGAAGAACCAAAATCTCAATTAGATTTTTATTTGGAAGAGCTAAAGATTTTGGGTTAGATAGTTAAAAATTTAAATGTGTTGCAATGGTAGAAAGATCATAAGCCAAGATTTCCAAAGCTTGCAAGTATAGCTTGTGATATCTTGAGCATTGCAATAACAACAATAGCATCGGAGAGTTCTTTTAGTATTGGTTATTGTGTTTTAAATAAGTATTGAAGTTTTCTAAATCATGAGAACGTGAAAACTTTCATTTGCATCCGAAATTAGATTCTTGGTTTTGAAGGTAATGTTATTAATTAGTTGACAATTTTTTAATCAATTCATAAGTTTAATTTTTGTGAGTTCTTATATTGTTCTTTATTTATATTTGTAGATGACAAAGTTGAAAAAGAATTGATTAAATGTGATTGACACTATGGAGGAAATAGATGGATATGGATCTATTTATCATGTTTTTTATTTTTAATATTGTTGAGACATGTTTTTAGTATCTATGTTGTTAAAACAATTTAAATTATGCTTGTTAAACTATTAATATGTAATGTTCAAATGATGTTGAAGACTTGATGGATTTGATATGAATTTATTTGATGTTTATTTAATATTTATTTCAAATTTTACTTTGTTTATTTACTAAGAAATGACATTTTAATATAAAATTTAATTTTTTTTAATTTCTTATACGGGCCGACTCATTTAAGCCTGTTAGTTCTTAAAGCTGGATATGAACTTGCATTTTTAGGCTCATTTAACAAAAGAAATTTTTTGATCCGGTTTATTTATGGCTTGGCCCATTAAGATCGGCCCATTTTGACAGTGTTGTTAAGACGAATTAGGTTGCGATACCCTGGCCCTCTTCTTCTACGGTTCTACGACCGTCCCATGAACCAAACAATGAAAAAATAAAAAAAATAAAAAAATAGCAGCTACCATTGCCATCCCTGCAGAGCTAAGTTCTCTTCTCTTAAACCCTCCCCTCCGCACACTTTCGACTTCTTCTCTAACATCAGGCTATGTTTCAAACATCCATAGCCGCCAGATACAAAGGTCAGACTTACCTCTCTCTCTCACTGCCGAAGCTGCTGACCCATATTTTCTAGTTGGAAGCAGAAAAACCCGTTGATGAAGTGGAAGCTGTGGAAAACAACTGTGTTTCTTTCTCCTCTTCATCAAATGTGTAACCTTTATTCAGGTCATATAAAAAAGCCTCGGTTCTGTTTTTGGTTCAGGGCTTCTTCTTTTGGTAGCATTGCTAGCAGCAGGAAAAAATTTAAGAATCATGCCAAGGAAAATGGAAAAAGGTATGTGTTTCATAATATTGTTGATGCCCTTACTTTGTTTAATCAGATGGTTAATGCTTCTCGTAGACCTTCTGTTGTGGAATTCAATAAATTGTTAGGCGCAATTGTGGGAATGAAACATTATGCCGTTGTTGTTTCTCTTTGCAAACAAATGGAATTGTTTGGAGTAGCCCATGATGCTTATTCTCTTAACATTTTGATTAATTGTTTTTGTCATTCGCATCGCGTGGATTTTGGTTTTTCAGTTTTGGCCAAAATGTTGAAGCTTGGTTATAACCCTCATTTAGTTACTTTCTCTACTTTGATCAAAGGGTTTTGCATGGAACGTAAAGTTGTTCAGGCTGCTAGGTTGTTTACTGAGATGGTTCTAAGAGGGCATCAACCTGATTTGTATATATATACCATAATAGTTAATGGATTTTGTAAAGTAGGCGATAGTAATGGTGCTCTTAGGATGTTGAGAGAGATGGAAGAAAAAGGTTTTCAGCCTGATATTGTAGCTTATAGTTCTGTTATTGATGGTCTTTGTAAGAATGAGTTAATTGCTGAGGCTTTGGACCTTGTTTCTGAAATGAAGGATAAAGGCATTCAACCAGATGTTGTCACTTACAGTTCATTAATTCGAGCAATGTGTAGTTCAGGCCAGTGGAATGAGGTGAAAGGGATATTCAATGAAATGGAGAGTAAGAATTTGAAACCAAATGTTGTGACTTTTAATATATTGGTTGATGGACTTTGTAAAGAAGGCAAGATTTCCGAAGCTTTAAGTGTAGTTGAAATTATGGTTGGTAAAGGTCTTCAGCCTAATGTTATTACATATAGTGAATTGATAAATGGATATCGTTTGCGGAATGAAATGGATGAGGCGAGAAAGGTTTTTGATTCGATGGTTGACCATGGTTGTGAACCTAATGTATTTAGTTACAACATCATGATCAATGGATATTGCAAAACTAATAGGATAGATGAAGCACTAAATCTCTTTCATGAAATGACTCAAAAAGGACCTGTCCCTGACATTGCTACATACACCACTCTTATGGCTGGCATGTTCCAAGTAAGGAGGTTTTCGGATGCACAAGAACTCTTTGAGGATATGCTTTCTTGTGGTCATGTTCCAAATTCAACAACTTACTCAGTTTTGCTAGATGGCTTATGCAAGCATGGTCAAATTAAGGCAGCAATGGAACTATTTCAGGCAATGCGAAATAGTGAGCTTGAACCCTATATCGTCCACTATAATATCCTCCTTGATGGAATGATTGAAACTGGGTATTTTGAAGCTGCAAAGGAACTATTTTGTCAAATTTTTGTCATTGGTTTAAAGCCTAGTCTCCCAACATATAACATAATGATCAAGGGACTTTGCAACGAAGGACTACCTGAAAAGGCATATGACCTTTTCAGGAAGATGGATTTAGATGATTATTTTCCAAATAACATCTCTTACAATATTATAATTCGGGGTTTTCTTCAAAGCAATGACTTGTCAAGAGCTATGAAAATTCTTCATGAAATGGTAAATACAGGATTTTCTGCTGATGTATCCACAGCAATCCTGTTAGTGGACCTGTTGTCAATAAATGAAGAAGATCAACCAATGAATGAAATAGCTCAGGCATTGTGAAGATCATCAGATGATAAAGGGGAAGTTCTACAGTAAATTCTAACATTCTTGTAAGGTATGTAAAAGTCTCTTATAGGTTTCTATTGCATTCATTTCTTTTGTATTAGGAATGAAGGCAATATTTTACAACTTGATTTGTTATTCTGCATGAAATATTAATACATTCTGGTGCTTTAACGTGCACTTTGTTTACATGTTGACATAAGAACTGTACTTGTGCTTATTTATATTGGACAGTTATGGTGTAAGGAAACTTTTTGTTGATAAATAGTGCAAATAAGCAAGCTTTAGTGTTTAAATCCATTTGACTTTTCATATGCTCCAGCCTATATTAGTTTATAATTAGTATATTACCTCCTTAGCATATTCCAGTTAAATGATGTGAACTTTTTCATGCAATCTAGTTAGATTTGTTAGTGAATTTGAATAGTAATTCGAGATTGGTTCCAAAAAACTATAAAATACTACTTTTATAACAGAACCTATTGTTAAAAAAATTTCATTGGAAGTGTATTCAAATTTTCACTTCTATTAATAGACATAGTGTATTATTCTGTGACATGTAGCTATATCTAATCTATCTTGGTTGCTTTAAGGATCCACCTATAGTTGTATATGGATGTATGCATGCATGTGCTGACAATGTGATTGTGGATAAAGGCTTAATTTGAATTATTTTTATTTGTTGAGTGTTGCAATTCAGATCATAATTTTGAGCTCTTTTGCACCCAGTCCCATATGCTTTACTTATTGTTTTTGCTTTTGTGTTAATTGTTATCCAAAAGAAATTCTAAAATTGGCTAAATGCTAAAATTTTAGGGCCTAAAGTTTAGTTAAATATGCAATTATTGTTGTGGCTTTCCTTCTTTATCACTTTTTTCTTTTATCATTTCACATGTTATCCCTCTCTCTCTCTCACTTTATCTTTTTTGTTATTCTTTCCCACCCTAAACCTTCCCATCTGTCTTTTCATTCTCCGACTGGCTCCCTCTTCAACCTGTCGTTACTGCCTAGTATGCCAGAGGCTACTCTCTTTCCCAATTACTGCTTTCTTTGCCCTCCACCATCGCTATATCTTCCCCTTTGCTCCTCTGAAGCTACCAACCTCCCTTATCTCCTTTATGGAGGCCTTAAAACTCTCTATAAAGCTTCAGTATTTCCCCTCAAATCAGTTCTGCAGTTTGACCGAAAGACTCAGTCCACAACAACCCTAGATTCTAGCAATGCTCATCTTCATTGTCTCTTTTGCAGTTTCAGTTTTAGCACATCTAGCAATGCAAACAAACCAAATTCCAGAGTCTTAAAACGAGTAGGAAAACTCTTCAACCTTTTTCAATTTTGTAAAGCCCCAGAACAAGTGTTTTTCTTTGGATAGCTCTTTGGATGGTATCTGGCTATGACCATTCCTAATTGAACAGATCTAAATAATAAAATTTCATATTATCAACTCTAATATTTTCCTCATAGTTGCTGTTATTAGTGTCCTGAGATTTATATGATTCTACTCATGTTGATCGGAAGAACTTCTATTTTAACAGTTATTTCTATTGAATTTAGAACCTTAGGACAAAATTAAATTCTTATGTAAAAGCCTGAAATGAACCAGATTGAAATCACATCATGGATTGAACATTTGAGTAAAGGTCAGATCTTATTCCCAGCGTTGAGCCTCCTAAATTTAGATTTTTCTGCATGGTTTAGTAGTGTGAAGTAGTTTTGGCAGAAATGTTGACATACTGCTAGCCGCTTGATTGAGTGTTTTACATATTCCTTGTTAAAATTTTCCACCTACCATCAGCACAATTTGTAGTAGGTTATAATTAATCAATATTACTATTGTTAATGGAGCTGTTTATTTATATGCACTCTGCAGGCAGTGACTGCAATGGTTCAGCAAGCAATGCAATACATTGATGAGAAACCAGATCTTGAAACTCGTATAGAGCTCATCAAGACCCTGAACAGTGTGCCTGCTGGAAAGGTGAGTGTCTGATGTTATGTTTTCTGGATATCTGAAGTTATCTGTTTATTGTTGTAATGTTTTGTGTAAATAAACTACTCCCCTTTTTAGATTTATGTTGAAATTGAGAGAGCAAGATTGATCAAGAAACTTGCAAAGATTAAAGAAGAACAAGGCCTTATTGGTGAAGCTGCAGATTTCATGCAGGAAGTTGCAGTAAGTTTCCTTTATAAATAAGATGATGGCTTTTTTGGATCTTTGCATTTTTCCCCTATTGCTCATATCTGATTGGTTTTAATTGCAGGTGGAAACTTTTGGTGCTATGGCAAAAACTGAGAAAATTGCCTTTATTCTTGAACAAGTATGGGCATCTTATTGATTGTGGGCCTTTTTTGTTTTTAATACTATTGTATCTTTTAGATTAAGATTGCTATAATAATTGGGTCAACCTGTCAATAATTAAACTTTGCAGGTTTGCCTCTGCTTAGATTGCCAGGATTACGTCCGTGCCCAAATTCTTTCAAGGAAGATTAGCCCTAGAGTATTTGATGCTGATACCTCAAAGGAAAAGGGGAAACTGAAAGAAGGAGACAAGGTTGTAGAGGAGCCTTCTGCTGATATACCTTCAACTTTGGAGATGAAGTGCATCTACTATGAATTGATGATACGGTATTTGCTCCCTTTGTTCTCTAGCCTCGATTGTTTGTGCTCAGTTTTCTTGTGATCATTTTGATTGAGTTTTGATAATTATTATCAAGGTTTAAAAGTTCGTGAATACTTTTTATATCCTTCTGTTAGAATGGCATCAGTTTTATGTAAAACCCCAGTTTGATAGTCATATATAATTTCTTAGCACAACCTCAGAACTTTACTGTCATTACTGTTAAGATCCCTTCTGCTGATATGCCTTCACTTTTGGAGTTGAAGCGTATTAACTACGAGTTGATGATATGGTATCTGCCCCTTTTGCCCTCTAACATCCATTGTTTGTGCCCAGTTTTCTTGTTACCATTTTGATTGAGTTTTGATAATTAGTATTATGTGGTTTAAAGGTTCATGAATACTTTTTATATCCTTCTGTTAGAATGGCATCAATTTTACGTAAAGCCCCAGTTGCACAGCCATGTATAATTTCTTAGCACCACCTCTGAACTCTAATGTCAGCACTTTGAAGTTCTCTTTCCCCCTTTTTTTTTTGGGGGGGGGGGGGGGGGGGGGGGGTGTTGGGGTGTGGAGGTAAGGGTTTGGAAACCTATTTTTAATATTTGAAAAAGAGATTGCCATGTGGAATTTTGTTGTCAACGTGGTTATTCTTTGTAGTTGTCTTATCAAATATCCAACACACTTCCAACAAAGCGTCTGCTTGGTGACATTCCATCTCATGATTGCTGGGAAGGTGATTGTTGGGAATGGAAATGCTGGGAGGATGATATTATAATATCTGGTATACATGAGAAAGTGTTGATGAAAACCCTGGGAAAGTTACATTGGAACATTTGGTGAACCAAGCACTTCACTAGGAATGTGGTAATAATTTTCAAAATTACCTTTATCAAGCAAAAAGCAAATTATATTAGTTTTAACGTTTTTATTGTATGTACCATTAACAAATATTTGTGCTTAATATTTAAAAACATTAGTTCCATTGCCATTATTGATAATTTCAATGTTACCCTTCTCAATTAAAATGCAAATAGAATATATTACAGCTTTAAGAAATGACAATCTTTTTCATACCTATAAAAAACATATTTTCTTTATCTAAGAAATAACCCAACAAATTTTCATATCTAAGAACAGTATTTAAATATTATACTATAGTTCTAAGAAAAATGAAGGAAATGTGAGAATGAGATAGGATAGCAAGTTTTTGCTTATAAGTCTTAAAGGGCAATTTTGTCTCCAGAATTTCATTTTATCTTCCCCAAATGGAAAGTAACTTTTCCACCTTCCCAAATGGGAATCAAATTATCATATTGTGTGGGAATGTGATGCCTATGGGAGAGTTACATTTCCAGGAATGTAACATACCAAACGTGGGAAGTTGTTTCCCACCAATTAAATCCCAGAAATGTGAGCATTTCCAGCATATCAAACGTCCCTTATTGGAGTAATTGGAATTTTCTTTAGTTGTGTTGGAAATTGCTCTTTATATGAGTTGAATGTTTTAAGTGGATCTCAATAAAGTTACCTGCTCCTTCCATCCAAAGCTTGTAAGGATCCTGATGATAATAAATATACACTAAAGGTCATTCATTCAGAATCCACCCATACAAACTGATCAGAGTTGCTCAGAGAAAGAACCTCAAGTTAGATTCTTAATGTGGCATTTCTTTTGAGGATGACATCTGCAAAGAGTGTGCACTGATATGTTTTCTTTTTGTTAGTTGTTATTTCAGATATATTAAGTGGTGGGAGGTCTGATCCTTATTATTCAAGATGAGGAATAAAATTTCTTATATCGTTTTTGAGCTAGAAGTCCATATCTTTTGTGGAAACTTAACCCTGGAAATAAATTCAAAGAAACAGAGCCTATGGTTGTTTGAAAAATAGATCCTTAAAATCTCAAACTCTTATAAGGTGTAAGTTAGTTGTTTGTCTGTTATTGAATTTTAGAATGAGAATAATTGTTTTCCTTGGCTTTTGTAGCCGAACTTATAACTGTACAACTTAGGAAGAAATGTTAAACCATCTCCATTTCACTATAGAGACCCAACCAATTGCAAAGTGGTTGGAAGAGAAATGAATTTCGTGAATCATCTTCTCTTCTGCTATCATTGTCATTATTAGAGCCTTTATCGCAGTAGTGGATAGATTATCTTACTCGTGATTGTTCTTTATCTCTGTAGGTATTACTTTCATAATAATGACTACCTTGAAATTTGCTGTTGCTATAAGGCAATAAATGAGATTCCTTCCATGAGGGAAAACCCATCTCAGTGGACACCGGTAAAGCACATCTCAATATATCACCTTTCCAAGTTCTGTTGAGCCATTCTCATATATGTTCTTACTTACTGGTCTTGAGAAAAATCTGTTGGTACTTCATCCTAGCCCTACACGATCCAATGCAGTTAAGCCTTCTTAATTCCACATTGGAGGATAAGAATCTTTCTGAGATTCCAAAATTTAGGTATGTCCTTGTTGGATTTGTTACTCATGAATATTTCAAGCTCTAGATATGTTGTTTATCAAAATTTTTTAATCAGATGACGACATTTTTTTAATCTTCCATCATAGGTTGCTGTTGAAACAGTTAGTTACAATGGAGGTTATGCAGTGGACATCCCTTTGGAATTATTACAAGGATGAATTTGAGGATGAGAAGAACATGCTTGGAGGTTCTTTGGGTGACAAAGCTGCTGAAGATTTGAGACAGAGAATTATTGAGTATGTTAATTCGCCACCCACCTCTTATATGATTCTTTTAACTTCTTAAGTTCTTATCTGTTTCTCTCTGTCAACCTATTTGATGCTTTTCAGAATATCATTGTTGTTTCGAAGTATTACTCTAGGATTACATTGAAGCGACCTGCAGAGTTGTTGTGTCTCGCTGTCCAGGTTTGCTGGCTTATGTTATCCCTTCTATCTCTATTCTTGAGAAATCTTGTCTGTAGTTAACTAGGGCCCTAGGCCGTTGTTTCAAATGCAAAACAAAAATGGTTCACTTACCACCATGCTGTTTCCATTTTGATTAATGAGCTGATCCTTTCAATACAGGAAGCTGAGAAGCATCTTTCTGAAATGGTTGTCCAAGGCATTGGTGGCAAAGATAGACCGACCAATGGGACTAGTCTGTTTCCAGGTAGCTAAGGATAGCAATGAAATTCTCAACTCATGGGCAATGAACTTGGAAAAACTTCTTGATCTTGTTGAGAAGAGTTGCCACCAAATACACAAAGAAACCATGGTTCACAAAGCTGCTCTAAAAGTATGAAAATGATGATATTCACCAATTGCAGGTTGTGACCTCTCTTTGTCACATTTGATTTCATGTCTTGTTGGCATACATAAGCCATAATCACAAATTTTTTTCAAATTAAGACTTCGAATTTCATAATTTGCAGGTTTGCCTAGTCGAACTGTGTTTTTCAATGCAAGGAAGGCACGTGCATGCTGATATTGGCTTTTTGTGGAAGTTCTAGCTTTTTTTTTTTTGATGAATGAAGTTCTAGCTTTGCTTGCTCAAACCTTTCTGTAATTGAATGTTAGATGGTAACCATAGAAAACCTAAATGTGCTGCTTTTTTTATAGCACTGGAGGGAAACAATGAAGTTCACTTGTTATTTGTATTTTCTATCATTTTTTATGATTTGACATATCCAATATGATTTTGTTTCTTGGCCGCCAGTATCTTTAACAGGTTCACTAGTCTCTTATTTATTAATTTATTTGCTTTTGAAAATGGCTTGTATTCTTGCTTCATTTCCATTTCCGAACTGCTGAGCAAACCAGGTGCAAGAACGCTTGATTATGTTCGAAACTGTCGCATCTTTTCAACTCCTTAGCTTAAGTAGGAGAAGAGAACTATTCTGTAAAGTGAGTCTTTCTGGCAATCAGCCATTCAGCTGAGAAAGCAAGCATTCTATGGTATGGAGAAATCAGTCATAAATTTTATGGTATCATATTTTGTTACAACCAATAATAAGTATGGTGATAAGCAATAGAAGGAAAAATTTATAATGAAAAAAAAAATCTTGATCGCTGCAGCTCCTGCTATTTTGTGTAGAAGCTCTTGTAAACATGATAGTTTTTGTAAATTAGATCTTCAAGTATTTTCTAAATTCTTGAATGTTATATAATGCATTTTGTATTTTTATTGAATTATTAATTTATACAGTGACCAAGAATGAAATTTTATACCAGATTTTAAAACAAAATTATTAATTATTATGATAAAAAGATTTACTAATTTTTTATAGTAGCTCAAGTCGGAATCATATTTTTTATTAATTTAAAATCTTATCAACTTAAAAAAAATCTAATTTAAAAGGGTTATATTGTAATATTGAGCCCACTAAAATGAAATTCTGGCTATGTTGCTGGCTCATATGAAGCCTTTCTCCTTTCTGCAAAGTAGATGGCTTTAGTTCGCGGGTGGCACTAGTAGATATTTTTTAAATTCACAGGCTCATGATATTTTGCACGCTGTAATATTGCCCGGAGATCAAGTGTGAAGTGAGCTTCTCTTCATGGGTTCTGGCATTTAACATTAGTCTCATTTTAGTAGCACTTTGTGATAAAATTTATTGTGCATAGCATGTGTATTACATGGTGTAGGCTCTACATAAATCAAGTTGCATATCTATCTCACCATGTTATTGTGGCTGATCTGAAACTTCTTTTGTTCTTGGTGTTATCAGTACTTGGTCCTGTGAGCTTTAAATTCATGGATCATGAGTGGGATGACATTAAATCCATCAATACAAATCATGATATTGCAAGAGACCTCACTGACAAACAGGAGGACTGACTTGTAGTATTTACACCCGCCGAAATTATTATTTGTAATAAGCATATGGTGATATATGTAAATATTGAAGTGACTGCCTTTTGAGCATAAGTGGTAATAAAGAGGTAGGATTTGAGTTGAAATTTGAGGTTCGAGTCATAATTCATCTTGTATGAAAATAACAATAATAAATTGAAGTGACTCATGTGAATTTGTTCAATTATTTTGATATGTAGTCCACTTCATAGATTACTGTTACTGAAAAACTCATAATATCAGTTCAAATTACTCACCGTTAGCTGCTTAGACTCAAGAAAGTTCCTGGGCAAGTGATATTTGAATTATAGAGATTACATTTATATAATGGTTATATATGATAATAGTCACAAATATAAAGAGCTTAGAGAAAATAGAGAACACTCACTTTTTTGTCAACATAATCTACCCAGAACAAGGCTTGTGATCGCTGATAGGATCAGAAGGAAGCAAAGGTGATTTGTGACTCCAAACTTCATCAATATATCGGATGATGATCAGTGATTCAAAAATGGATTTTCCATAATGAATCAGGACAGAGATCATTTTGTGAAATGGGTTCATTTCTAGAAGCAAAGAACTCTTGGTAAGCAAGCCTTCATGCTTGCACTCGTATTTTATCCCCTTCTCTGCCTGGCGATTTTTACTATCATTTCGAAAGAGCTTGGCCAAAAATCAAGGAGAACTACACCTTCCATTTCAATATTGTTTTGGTGTAGTTGAAATAAGGTGGTCATGTTGGTGGTTTAGTACTTTAGTGGACGAGGCTAAGCTTTTTATATTTGTTGATAGCAACAATGATGTAATTGCGTACTTATTATCTTCTTCAAGTTCGTATTTTCTTAAGAAAACAGTTCGAATGGTCAATTGCAAGAAGCTACCAAAACGGCATCTATCCCACTTCGTATTTGGGGTTTTTTCAACTGCACCAGAAAGGCTGCAAACCTTATTCGTTGATTCCTTGTGTTTTTCCTTGCAAACCAAAGTATAAATTTTCTCCTGTGTTGATGTTGTGCTTGTGCAGACCAAACCCTTGTCCTTTTTTTAGTTTTTTCTATAGAAAGTAGGGCACAAAGAAACATAAAAATATAGCATAGGATCTTTGAATGACAGTAGAAATGCAGTTCATCAAGATAAAAAGAGTGGAATAAAGAACATATAAGAGATAAAAAGACAAGCAAGTAGCTTCCATGTTGAAAGAGTCAAATTCAAACCTTTATTCTGTCAAACTGTATTTGATCAAATAGAGAACAGGGAAGAAAAGTTGAGATTATATTAGTTATAAATCTGTGCATTTCATTGGAACAAAGCTTGGGTTTTCCCATGCTTGTTAGGATGTTTGATAGTTGATGAAATTGACCTACTTTGGCAGTAGAGTGGCAGATTTTTAATGAAATTATTCTGAAAGTTGCTTGTGAAAGTAGTGTAAATCCATCTCTTGATAAATGATATATTTACCTTGTTTTGACAGTTGATTTCTTTTTTAATTTTTGGGGTTCACGAGAATTTCAGATGCTTACTTGCTTCCTCAAGGATAGAATAGAATAAAACACGCAATAACTAATAAGTAGAAAGACACACTTTGGAACAAATTTGTGTGGAGGATGAAGGGTTGCATCTCTTCTATCAGTATATGGAGTGAAAAGATGTTAGAAGGATAATTTAGGATTACAAGCTGCACTCAAGGCACGGGTTATTGTTATTGTCATGTCTTGAGTATTGGGATTCAGCATTCTTAACACTAGATCACGTGATTGTTTATTTTACTTCGTAAGAAAGCTGACAACATACTTATTATTTTGTTATTATAGCTCTTTTACAACTGCTGGAATAAGTGAAGACAATGAAGATAAAGCAGGATATATCTGGGCTCTGGACTTGATAGCAGCATATGTTTTCATCTCCTTTCACTATTCTAATCCAAGTTTCTTCTTATGCTCCAAAACAAACGAAAAATTTGGTGAGGATAAGAAGTGCCTTTGCTATGCTCTCTCTTTCTTTGCACCTTTTGGCCCAGGCAATAAGCTTGGGGCATCCTGCTTCTGCCTCTATGCTGAAATTTCCTTGAGTTTCATAACTGTAAAACCACAAGTGCCACATCTACAAGCCCAATATTCCCTCCCCAAAAGTACAGAGTCTCCAAGCTCTCCTTCCAGGGTCTTCAAGCATTGTATAAACTTCTGCTTTGCTTTCTGTAGGTCTCCTTTCGCCATTAATATCCTCTTCCCGAACCCATATACCTGCACCATTTACCTCCATCAATAATATGTGATGTGCAGAAATAAGCATACAAAGTTAAGAGAAAATAAAAAAAAACTCACATTCTTGTCAATGTAATCTGCCCAAAACAAGGCTTGTGATCGTTGATAAGGATCAGAAGGAAGAAAATTAGGTGATTGGTGATTCCAAACTTGATCAATATATTGAAGGATGACGAGAGACTCACAAATGGGTTTTCCATTATGAATCAAAATAGGAACCATTCTGTGAACTGGGTTCATTTCTAAAAGCAGAGGACCCTTGTTGAAAAAATCCTCTTGCTTGCACTCATATCTTATCCTTTTTCTCAGCCAAACTAATTTTCACTCTCATTGCAAAAGTACTTATCCAAAAATCAAGAAGAACCACTTCATGTTCCATTTTTTTTAGTTGCTTGGAGTAAAAGAAATATGAAAGCTTCTTCTAATTCAAATAATACTGAGGTTTAAATCATCAGGGCAGGCTAAGCTATTTATAGCTGTTGATGGTAGCAACAATATTGATGTCATTGCTTACTTATTACTATGTTCTTCAAGTTCCTACTTTTTATTTTCTTATATTTTAAAACAATTAAAAAGTTGGGGATATTGTTAATTGCTTATAGCTGTCAACCTTCCATTTCTTATATATGCCCTAAAGCAACAAAATAAAGTAAGTACACTATAAATGGTTGGAAATACATTTGGTTACATCCTTGTGTTTTCCCTTAGAGACAAAGCAGAAATATTATCTTGTGTTTATGCTGACCCTACTAAATTTTTAGTTTATCCTGTGAAAAGTTAGGCACAAAGAAAACATAAAATTACCTTTGTTGTTTTTGATTCTTTAATTAAAGATAGCCGGATGGAATAAACAGATAGAGGAGATAGATAGCTGTTTTTACACTTGACCATTCATTGGTAAGCGTATATTTCCAAGTTTAGAAAACCCCATTTGAATTCCCTTGCTCCCAATAATAAACAAGAGAGTGATTGAATGACTCTGATCTGATTCTGCTACAAGGGAATAGCATGGTTTTGTTTTTCTACGTTAGTTTTGTTAATATGTACCTACTCTGGCCATAAATGGATGGATTCTGAATGAAATCTATTCAGTAAATGATATGATTGGTTATTTATGTCATTTTTTCACCCTAAGTTGATTTGCTTTTATAATGATGCTGATTAGCTTGTCCTCGCTGATCTTAGTCTGAAACATGAGAATATGAGATGCTCGCTTCTTCAGGTGAATAGCTGATTGCCAGAAAGACTCGCTTGGCAGAATAGTTCTCTTCTCCTTCAGCTAAGGACTCGAAATAAAATATGACAGTTTGGTACATAATCAAGAGTTCTTGTACCTGACTTGCTCACCACTTTGAAAATGAAAATGAAGCGAGAATACAAGCAATTGTCAAAAGCTAAAAAAACAAAAACAAAAAATAAATAAATAAATGTGTAGTGAACCTGTTAAAGATACTGGCCAAGAAAAAAAACCATGCTAGAGATGTCAAATAAAAAAAATGATAAAAAAAAATACAAATAACAACTGAACTTCATTGTTTGCCGTACTGCTAAAAAAAAAAAAACCCAGCACAATTTGGGTTTTCTATAGTTACTAACTTTCAATTACAGAAAGGTTTGAGCAACCAAAGCAAGAACTTCCACAAAAAGCTAATATCAGAGGCATGTGCGTGCCTTCCTTGCATTGATAAACACAGTTCAACTAGGCAAATCTGCAAATTATGAAATTCGAAGTCTTAATTTGAAAGAAACTTTTGTGATTATGGCTTTCGTATGCCAACATAATGACATGAAATCAAATGTGACAGAGGGGTCACAACCTGCAATTGGTGAATACATCATTTTCATACTTTTAGAGCAGCTTTGTGAACCATGGTTTCTTTGTGTATTTGGTGGCAACTCTTCTCAACAAGATCAAGCAGTTTTTCCAAGTTCACAGCCCATGAGTTGAGAATTTCATTGCTATCCTTAGCTACCTGGAAGCAGACTATTCCCATTGGTCGGTCTATCTTTGCCACCAGTGCCTTGGACACAACCATTTCAGAAAGATGCTTCTCAGCCTCCTGTATTGAAAGGATCAGCACATTAATCAGGATGGAAACAGCATGGTGGTATGTGAACCGTTTTTGTTTTGCATTTCAAACAATGGCCTAGGGCCCTAAGTAACTACAGACAAGATTTCTCACGAACAGAGATGGAAGGGATAACATAAGCCAGCAAACCTGGATGGTGAGACACAACAACTCTGCAAGTCTCTTCAATGTAATCCTCGAGTAATACTTTGAAACAACAAGGATATTCTGGAAAGCATCAAATAGGTTGACAGTGAGATACAGGTAAGAAATAAAGAAGTTAAAAGAATCATTTAACAGGAGGGTGGCAAATTTACATGCTCAATAATTCTCTGTCTCAAATCTCCAGCAGCTTTGTCACCCAAAGAGCCTCCAAGCATATTCTTCTCATCCTCAAATTCATCCTTGTAACAATTCCAAAGGGATGTCCACTGGATAACCTCCATTGTAACTAACTGTTTCAACAACAACCTATGATGGAAGATTAAAAAAGTGTGATCTGATAAAAAAAATTTTCATAAACCACATATCTGAAATATTCATGAGTAATAAATTCAACAAGGACATACCCAAATTTTGGAATCTCAGAAAGATTCTTATCCTCCAATGTGGAATTAAGAAGGCTTGACTGCATCGGATCATGTGGGGCCAGGATTAAGTACCAACAGATTTTTCTCAAGACCTGTAAATAAGAATATACATATGAGAATGGCTCAACAGAAATTGGAAAGGCGATATATTGAGATGTGCTTTACCGGCATCCACTGAGATGGGTTTTCCCTGATGGAAGGAATCTCGTATATTGCCTTATAGCAACGGCAAATTTCAAGGTAGTCATTATTATGAAAGTAATACCTACAGAGATAAACAACAATCATGAGTAAGATAATCTATCCACTATTGGGATAAAAGCTCTAATGATGATGATGCTGATAGCAGAAGAGAAGATGATTCATGCCATTTATTTCTTGTCCAACCACTCTGCAACTGGTTGGGTCTCTACGGTGAAATGGAGATGGGTTAATATTTCTTCCTAAGTTGTTTAGTTATAAGTTCAGCTACAAAAGCCAAGGGAAACAATGATTCTCATTCTTACATCCAATAACAGACAAATAACTAACTTACACCTAATAAGAGTTTGAGAATTTTAAGGATCTATTTTTCAAACAATCGCCTTGAATTTATTTCCAAGGTTAAGTTTCCACAAAAGATATAATTGTCTAGCCCAAAAACAGCATCAGAAATTTTATTCCTCATCTTGAAAAATAAGGTTCAAACCTTCCACCATGAAATATATCTGAAATAACAACCAACAAAAAGAAAACATATCAGTGTATGCCTTTTGCAGATGTCATCCTCAAAAGAAGTGCCACATTAAGAATCTAACTTGAAGTTCTTTCCATTAGCAACTCTGATCAGTTTGTATGGGTGGATTCTAAATGAATGACCTTTAGTGTATGCTTATCATCATCAGGATCCTTACAAGCTTTGGACGGAATGTGCAGATAACTTGGTTGAGATCCACTCATAACATTCAACTCATATAAAAGATCAATTTCCAACACAACTAAAGAACATTCCAATTACTCCAGTAGAAGACATTTGGTATAGTTGAAATGCCCAAATTCCTAGGATTTAATTGGTGCGAAACAAGTTCCCACGTTTAGTATGTTACATTCCTGAAAATGTAACTTTCCCATAGGCAACACATTCCCATACAAAATGATAATCTGATTCCCATTTGGGGTGTTGGAAAAGTAACTTTCCATGTGGGGAAGATAAAATGAAATTTTGAGACATAATTGCCCTTTAAGACTTGTAAGCAAAAACTTGCTATCCTATCTAATTCTCACATTTCTTTCATTTTTCTTAGAACTATAGTATAATATTTAATTATTGTTCTTAGGTATGAAAATTAGTTGGGTTGTTTCTTAGATAAAGAAAATATGTTTTTTTAGGTATGACAAAAATTGTTTGTCGTTTCTTAAAACTATAATACATTCTATCTGCATTAATTGAGAATGGTAACTTTGAAATTATCAATAATGGTAATGGAAATAATGTTTTTAAATATTAGGCACAAATGTTTGTTAATGGTACATACAATGAAAATGTTAAAACTAATATAATTTGCATTTTAATTGATAAAGGTAATTTTGAAAATTATTACCACATTCCTAGTGAAGTGCTTGGTTCACCAAACGTTTCAATGTAACTTTCTCAGGTTTAATCAACACTTTCTCATGTATACCAAACATTATAATATTATTTTCTCAGCATTTCAATTCCTAACAATCACCTTCCCAGCAATCATGAGATGGGATGTCACCAAGCACACCCTTTGTTGAAAATGCGTTGGATATTTGATAAGACAACTATAGAGAATAACCACGTTGACAACAGAATTTCCACGTGGCAATCTCTTTTTCAAATATTAAAAATAAGTTTCCAAACCCTTAACCTTCACACAACCTCCACACCCCAATCCCCCCCCACCCACACCAAAAAAAAAAAAGAGGAAAAGGGATGTTAAAAGTACTGACATTAAAGTTCTGAGGTCGTGCTAAGAAATTATACATGACTGTGCAACTGGGGGTTTACATAAAATTGATGCCATTCTAATAAAAGGATATAAAAAGTATTCATGAACCTTTAAACCTCATAATAATAATTATCAAAACTCAATCAAAATGGTAACAAGAAAACTGAGCACAAACAATGGATGCTAGAGAGCGAAAGGGGCAAATACCATATCATCAATTCATAGTAGAAATGCTTCAACTCCAAAAGTGAAGGTATATCAGCAAAAGGGATCTTAACAGTAATGACATTAAAGTTCTGAGGTTGTGCTCAGAAATTATACATGACTATCAAACTGGGGGTTTACATAAAACTGATGCCATTCTAACAGAAGGATATAAAAATTATTCATGAACTTGTAAACCCCGATAATAATTATCAAAACTCAATCAAAATGATCACAAGAAAACTGAGCACAAACAATGGAGGCTAGAGAACAAAGGGGGCAAATACCGTATCATCAATTCATAGTAGATGCGCTTCAACTCCAAAAGTGAAGGTATATCAGCAGGAGGCTCCTCTACAACATTGTCTCCTTCTTTCGGTTTCTTCTTTTCCTTTGAGGTATCAGCATCAAATACTCTAGGGCTAATCCTCCTTGAAAGAATTTGGGCACGGACGTAATCCTGGCGATCTAAGCAGAGGCGAACCTGCAAAGTTTAATTATTGACAGGTTGACCCAATTATTATAGCAATCTTAATCTAAAAGATACAATAGTATTAAAAACAAAAAGGGCCGCAATCAATAAGATGCCCATACTTGTTCAAGAATAAAGGCAATTTTCTCAGTTTTTGCCATAGCACCACAAGTTTCCACCTGCAATTAAAACCAATCAGACATGAGAAAAAGGGGAAAAATGCAAAGATCCAAAAAAGCTATCATCTTATTTATAGAGGAAACTTACTGCAACTTCCTGCATTAAATCTGCAGCTTCACCAATAAGGCCTTGTTCTTCTTTAATCTTTGCAAGTTTCTTGATCAATCTTGCTCTCTCAATTTCAACATAAATCTAAAAAGGGGAGAAGTTTATTTAGACAAAACATTAAAGCAATAAACAGATAACATCAGATATAAAGAAAACATAACGTCAGACACTCACCTTTCCAGCAGACACACTGTTCAGGGTCTTGATGAGCTCTATACGAGTTTCAAGATCTGGTGTCTCATCAATGTATTGCATTGCTTGCTGAACCATCACAGTCACTGCCTGCAGAGTGCAGATAAATAAACTTCCATTAACAATAGTAATATTGATTAATTATAACCTACTACAAATTGTGCTGATAGTAGGTGGAAAATTTTAACAAAGGATATGAAAACCACTCAATCAAGCAGCTAGCAGTATGTCAACATTTCTGGCAAAACTACTTCACAATACTAATCAATGGGGAAAAATCTAAATTTAGGAGGCTCAATCCTGAAAATAAGATCTGACATTTACTCAAATGTTCAATCCATGATGCAATTTCAATCTGATTCATTTAAGGCTTTACCTAATAATCTGATTTTATCCTAAGATTCTAAATTCAATAGAAATAACTGTTAAAATACAAGTTCTTCCAACCAACATGAGTAGATTCATATAAATCTCAGGACAATAATAACAGCAACTATAAGGAAAATATTAGAGTTGATAATATGGAATTTTATTATTCAGATCTGCTCAATTAGGAATGGTCATAGCCAGATACCATCCGAAGAGCTATCCAAATAAAAACAGTTGTTCTGGGGATTTACAAACTGAAAAAGGTAGCAAAGTTTTCTTTCTCTTTTTAAGAATCTGGAATTTGGTTTGTTTTCGTTGCAGAGCTAAAACCGAAACTGCAAAAGAAACAATGAAGATGAGCATTGCTAGAGTCTAGGGTTGTTGTGGACTGAGTCTTCAGGTTAAACTGCAGAACCGATTTGAGGGGAAATAGTGAAGCTTTATAGAGAGTTTTATGGCCTTTGTAAGGGAGATTAAGGGAGGTTGGTAGCTTGAAGGGAGCAAAGGGGAAGAAATAGTGATGGTGGAGGGCAAAGAAAGGAGTAATTTGGAAAGAAAGTAGCCTCTGGTGGACTGGGCAGTGATTATTGATTCAAAAGGGAGCCAACCAGAGAATGAAAAGACAGATGGGGAGGTATAGGGTAGGGAAGAAAACAGAAAAGATAAGTGAGAGAGAGAGGGAGAGCATGTGAATAGATAAAAGAAAAAAGTGATAAAGAAGGAAAGCCACAACAAGAATTGCATATTGAAGTAAACTTTAGGCCCCAAAATTTTAGCATTTAACCAATTTTAAAATTTTTCTTGGATAACAATTAAATAAAAGCAAAAACAATAAGTAAATCATATGGGACTAGGTGCAAAAGAGCTCGAAATTGTGATCTGAATTGCAACACTCAACGAATAAAAATAATTCAAATTAAGCCTTTATCCTCAATCACATTGTCAGCATATGCATGCATATATCCATATACAACTATCGGTGGATCCTTAAGGCTTAAAGCAACCAAGATAAATTAGATATGGTTACATGTCACAGAATAATACACAATGTCTATTAATAGCAGTGAAAATTTGAATACACTGCCAATGAAATGTTTTTTAACAATAGGTTTTATCATAAAGGTTGTATTTTATAGTTTTTTGAATCAATCTTGAATTATTATTCAAATTCACTAACAAATCTAACTAGTTTGCATGAAGAAGTTCACATCATTTAACTGGAATAAGCTAAGGAGGTAATATA
Source organism: Heritiera littoralis (assembly GCA_031772115.1). Taxonomy (NCBI): domain Eukaryota; kingdom Viridiplantae; phylum Streptophyta; class Magnoliopsida; order Malvales; family Malvaceae; genus Heritiera; species Heritiera littoralis. Next base: position 1,573,606 of record JAPDPK010000053.1, on the reverse strand, counting down.
CTAATTATAAACCAATAGAGGATGGAGCATATGAAAATTCAAATGGATTTAAACACTTGAGCTTGCTTATTAGTACTATTTATCAAAACAAAAGTTTCCTTACAGCATAAGTGTCCAATATAAATATGCATAAGTACAGATATTATGTCCACATAGAAAATAAAGTGCACATTTAAGCAACAAGCAGGGCTAGGAGATGAACAAAGAGAGAGACATGAGAATGGAATTGTTTACGAGTTATAATTATGAGAGACTGATAAAGAATTTTACAGTCCCATTTACTATTTCCTTATTATTAATTATCATTTCTTTCATCTATGTATATCAACAGTCGGTAATCACAATTCTTATCAAGAGTCTATCTCGATTGAGAATACAAAGTTGCAATCTGCATTGTCTTTTTTCTTTCTTTCTTTCTTCAGCTTTTAACTCTACTACCAATAAAAGTTAAAACTTTACTTGAGTTAGTAGCTGAGTCATCTACGGCAAATAAAGCTCGCAAATATATAAGTGGTCTTCTTTTCCAATAATGTGTGAAGATCATGTCATACCTACCTGCTACTCATTGCATTAAAAAAGCAACAAAATTAATGTTTAAACACACAACAATGTACGCAGTCAAATGTAACTACCAAATGCCAAACATTCCAAAAAAAAAAACTTCAAAAAAAAATCAGATTCGAAGCATAAGCGCTTGCAAATAATCAAATTAGATGCAGTCCAGAATCACACAGAAACCGAAAATTCCAAAAACAAAAGCGGCTAAAACGATAAATAGAATTCAGTAAAGAGATAAAGTAAAAATGTTTCTTACTTGCTTAAGTTGACCTCGTTTCTTGGACAAATTAACGATCTGTTCATTTAGAGACTTCCAATCCTTGGCTTCAAAGCAAAGCTGCAATATGTCGGTGACCGCTTTCTTGGTACCGGCGACATCGCCAGCGAATCTCATTTGCTTCTCAACATTAAGCAACTGGTCGATCGTCGCCTCCAGATTTCCGTTTCTACCCTCCTGTAAAATCCCCCAAATAAAAAGAAAATCAGTGAGAATTTGAAGAAAATGGAGTTATCAGATATGGAAAGAAATGAGGAAAAAATAATTAATAGAACGCTATTTTTACCATGGCTTCAGCCTTCAGACAACAAAACCTAGCAGAGAGAAAAGGAGCAGAGAAACTCTGAGTTTCTCGGATTCGCAACTTCGCTTTAGTTGAGAAAATGAGAAAAGCGCTTAAAAAGCCGGACCGGACAACCGTGCTTAAACCGTGGTTTTTGTTTTTAAGTTCAAGAAGGTTTTTTTTTTGTTGAGAAATTCTATTCTACTTCAATTTTTACTATCTACACTTCACGACAAAAATATTCTTGCATAAAAAGATATTAATACCACGGCAGCTTATTTTTTTTTTAATATTTGCTTTTCGTGCAATCGGATTTATGCATGAAGCATATCTTAATGCAAGTTGACTTGCGCAAGAAAAAAATTCACGCGCAAATTTATTTGCGTGGACATCCCAATCAAGCACAAATTAACTTGTATTGGGATGAGCTCTCTGTGCAAGCCAACTTGCGTTGGAATGGAATGACCTCTCCACACAAGCTTCCTTACGCAAGAATGTTATATCTGTGCAAGTTGGCTTGCGCAAGTAGCTTACTATGTGATTTTATTATAATTTTATTTTAATAATTATAATTAATTATATTTGCTATATAATCAATTACATGTATGAGTTGAATCTTAATACTGAGTGTGAGCTTATAATTATAAAAAAGACATGTCTTTGCTAAGAAATCACCACTCTTTAAAATGAATAATAATTAATTATATAATAAAAACAATTAATTATGATTATTAAAATAAAATTTTAAAACAAGCATTCGGCACAAGTCAACTTCTACATATATAAGCTCCTTGTGCAGGTTATCTTGTGTGAAGAGGTCATTCCAATGCAAGTTGGCTTGCTCTTGGTTGGGATGTCTGCTTGCGCAAGTAAATTTGCGCTCAGCTAAAATCTTTGGTCAAGTAAATTTATGCGTGAACCTCTTTCTAGCACAATTTCTAGCACAAGCCGGTTTTGCGCAAAGACGTGCTTCATGTGCAAATTCAATTTGCGCGGGAAGCAAACCGTGTGATAAAGCTACCGTCGGTATTAGTGTCTTTTTATATAAGATTTTTTTTTTTTTGTCTTGAAGTGTATATAGTAGAAATTGAAGTAGAAATAGATTTTTTTTTTTTGCACAAACAAAAGAAGGAGAAGGCTAAAGAAGGCTTTTTTGTCTCTCGCATGATCCTTCAAATCCTCCTAAGCACTTTCGGTTGGTTAGGCGGAAGTAATAAACAGTGATTAAAAAAAATAATTAGCATGGGTTGCATGCTAAGTTGCTGACCGGAAAAAGAAGAAAGAAAAAAAATTAATGTATATTGATTCAAATAGTAAAAAGGTTAATTTTTTTATTGTCTGGAGTCGAGTCCGCTGAGAAATTATATAAAACTAATCTTGAGTTAATTCGTTAAACCTAGCATAAGTAAATCTGTTTAAACTAATTTGGAAAAAAATATATATGGGATGAACCCTAAATATCACTTACAATTCAATAAAAAATAATTTAAAAAAGAATTAGTAATCTAAATTAATTATTATGGCTTCGTTGAAGTCATGCAAATGGGAATGCTTTAAAATTATCCAGTAATTAGGAAGTAATGCAGCAAATTAGAGACATTTTTAGTGAGGTTTGATGAGTTTTTTCCTTTACCAAGATAGTTTAAAATCTTAATTCTCAAAATAAGGCACATTTAAACTTTTTTCTTAAACAAAAGTATTTTGACCTTATTGAATTCTACATCATTATTATATTCCATGTTAGCATTTTTTCTATAAATGAGCCAAAATAATTTGTGTTCTTTCAAACTCAACCAAGAAACAAAGAGCATGTAACAAATCTCAACAAATGAACTGGTTTAAGAAGTTGAATATGCAATTCTTTGCATGTATATGTATATAGATCCAAAACCGAATGAATTTAGCAATGGGCTAAATATTCTTAATTTAACATGTATATATCTTTTTCTTTTAATGTAATAATCTACCTCTTCCGACAGTTTTCATTTTCCAAAATACTCTTAATTTGAATTTTCTATATTGGGTCATGTCAGTTTGGTTAAACTGCTTTGAATAAAGTTGTATAAAAGACATTTGGATCTTTCTTCTTGATATTTTTCATGTTGGGTTTCAACTTTCAAGAGGCTTCGTTAATTTTGATCGGAATTTTCATCCAGAATTGCATTATACTTCTTTTGTTAATGGGGTTTATAAATGGTGAAGTAGGAATCTTTGTGGCTTGTAGGGGAACACCAGTTAACTTTCTTGCAAGTTTTGGTGAATAATTATGATTTGGGTTTCTATTGATTGGATCTTTAGAGTTGCTTTCGCTTTATTTTAAAAACATTCAATTTCATTCATTGTTAAATTCATTCTGCTTTTTATTTAGTTCTTAAATATATCTATATGCATGCAAAAAAACTGTATTCAACTTCCTAAATGATCAGTTCATTTGTTAAAATTTGCTACATATGTTCTTCATTTCTTGGTTGAGATTGGAGGGTGGAAAGAACACAAATTATTTGGATTCATTTAAAGAAAAAAAACACTGATATGGAATAACATAGAAATCAATCAAGTCAAAATACCCTTGTTTAAGAAAAACAGTTTAAAAATACATTATTTTGAGAATTGAGATTTTAAACTACCTTGGTTATGGAAAAAAATTGGTGACATAATAATAACAATAATAATTAATATCTTGATTAAGAATTTGTGAAAATATGGCAGGTGAAGACTTGGCATTGATCAAGTGAACCAACCAAAAGAAAATGGAAGACCAAGAATGACTAAAGATCTGTTTGACCTAGTTGAAACTATCATTAAAAGTGTTGTTTGAGTAGAGTTTTTATAACAGTATTATTAAGAGAAGTTAAATTAGCATTTTGCAAACCTAATGTAGACACCTTATTTTGTCCGGAGTCTTAATTTGTAAAAATAATTAAGTGGATTGAGTGACATTGTATTTTAATATAACAATTTAGAATTAGGCTAGAATTAAGTTAGAATTTTTTAGATTTTAGAATTAACATTAATTAGTAAATTAAAATAGGATTTAGGAATGATGATAAAAAAAAAAAAAGAAGAGATAAGAAGAGAAAATAAAATTAATTTTAGGATAGGATAATTAGATTTTTTAGGATAATTATTTAGATTAATATTAAAGTTGATAGAGTTAGATTAGGATTAACATAAAAATTAAATAGATAAAATATTAAAAATAAGAGATAATTAATAGAATAAGTTGAGTTGTATGAGGACTTTAACAAGTTTATGACTATAAAAAAGGGTTAAACCCTGTAACTTGAGGAACGAAGAGAGCAGTATCAAACAATTGGGAGAAATTAGAAGAAAAAAAAAATCAAAAAGGCAGAGGAAGGATTCGGTCCAACCAAGTAGCAATCTCCAAGAATTGCTAAACCAGCAGTTAAGAATCCTGGAACTAATCAGAGGATAGCAAACAACACAACAGCTCCAGTCCGTTAATATCCTTCAGTTTCAATCCATCCCAACATTAAGCATTTGACTGGTTTTAGCCGAAAATTGGTAAGCCTCCAATCTTGCATTGTACACTTAATTTCCAATAGTTTATTTGCATGATTAATGATTAGCCTACTGTTAGTGGTATCCTAGTAGCTAAGGTATAAAAGTAAGGATTAAAATAATTATATTGATAGGTAAAAGGGAAACGTTGCTAATTAATGGGTTATAAAATAAAAGAGTAATAATAATAATTAGAATATAAACCAAATGATTTAAAATAGTGATAAGGTAATAGCAAATGATATAAAAATAAATTATATAAATAATTCCGGTGATGGAATTTTCGAGGCGATTACGAATGAGTAACACTCGAGAAATTCCTAGGTAAGAGGATCCTTTTAAGTTTATCCAGAATGATGGAAGATTTAAAAGGTATTTTCAAAAAAATGAAGGCTAAACTTTATTCTCCAAATAATTAAAATAGAATAACACATAAAAAATCATAATCATGAAAAAAATAATAATAAACATAATAGTAAAATTTTTAGGATAATAATAAATAAAAACATAAATTATACAATTAAATCTGATGATGGAATCTTTGAGACGATTACGAATGAGTAACACTCGAAGAATTCTTAGGTGAGAAGATCCTTCTAAGTTTATCCAGAACGATGGAAGACTTAGAAGGCATTTTCAAAATAAACGAATAATAAATAAAGATAAAAACATAATAAATAATAAAATTTACATTCTAATAAAGATAAAATAATAAATAATAAATAAAGTTAATAAATAATAATAATTCCGATGATGGAATCCTCGAGGCGATTGCAAATGAGTAACACTTAAGGAATTCTTAGGTGAGAGGGTTCTCCTAAGTTTATTCAGAATGATGAAAAATTTAGGAGATATTCTCAATATTAAATACCAAAAATCCTAAAAATATTAAAATATATATATAAAATAATATTTAAAATAAATAAAAGTAATAAAATAATTAAATAAAAATAAATTAAGGAATAATAAAATTCTAAAATACTTCCGACGATGGAGCCTTTTCAGGGAGTCGAATGGTACCCCTTGAATACTCTTGAGGTGAGAAGATTTTTTAAGAGTTCATCCAGAATGATGGAGGATTCTTAAAAGAATTTTCAATATTTAAATAATAAACAATAAAATATAAAAACCGCATAATTAAAACTAAGTTAAAATAACACAAGATTAAAATGGTACCAATATTAGGCTTTGTAGGGGTGCTATAACCTTCCCTACACGTAAATGAACTCCCGAACTCAAAACTTAAAATGTAGACCAGTACTTGAGCCATTTAGGTGGCCAATCACACCTAGGTTAAAAAAGATTGGCGGCGATTCCATTTGTTTAATGTCTAGCGTCCTAGTCTTAGGAAACGTTATGACAACTTGGCGACTCCACTGGGGACAATTAAGAGAGTCGAGCCATAATTTAATCTTGTGTTATACTAAGTCTAAGTTTAATGGTCTAAATTTGGAAAGTTCTGATGTTGTTTGATGCTCTTTTGATGATTTCTTAAGTGTTTTGTGGAAATTAATAAGATTAAGTTCCTTCTCACACACCACACTTTGCACTTGCATGCATTAAGCTCTTAACCCGAGCTCATTCCTTTCTAGGAGGGAGTAGAGTACCTACCGCTCTCGTGAGATGATAACCTCCGCATGGGCTAGCAAAATACTCCCACTTAAGTTGAACCTTTTCCGATTGTAGCCTGTCATGGGTGAGGATTAGGGTGCCTTACTAGTCCAGAGTGGATGATAGGGAACCTTTAGCCCTTTTATCTAAAGCCATGCATATAATGAAATTAGGAAGACCAACTGTAAGATAGAGCCATATCAACCCATGCTATAGGAAACACCCATTACTTAGGACACATTTTTTTATCAAGTTTGTTTGATTTTGATTTATACATGAGACACAAAAAGGGTACCATGTGTTCTTCACCAAAACATTTTAATGCATCAATCATCCATTATTATTACATGGCAACTTTTTACCATACCATCCCATTCATACACATGTAGCATTATCTCATTTTGCTCATCTTCAGTCATTGTTTTCAAACAAAGCATTTTCAAACTTTTTGAAGCATCACCACATGAAAAATGATGAACTTTAATTGTGGTAATAAAGGTTCAAAGATAGCTCGAGCAAAAGTCCATTCATATCACACTTGTTATCAAGCTAGGGTTATGGAAGAAGAACAAAGCGTTCACATGGAGAAGATGGAAAAAGCTTAAGAGGATATATGGGGGCAATTGGCCCAAATTATTGAGTTGTTGAAAATTTTGGGAGTAATAGAATAAGTTTTAGTTAAAAAAAAAAGATTTGTCTTATGGGGGCATGAAGGGTTCTAGCCATGCGATTTTGAAGATTTATAAATTCTAGTTTTGTTTTTGCTTCTTTAAGTAATGCAAGATAGTTTTTGAAAGTGCTTAAGCCCATAAGCACAAGATAAAGTTTTATGTATGGGCTAACTTTTATTTATTCCTTTCTCAATAAAGCGACTAGTGTGATGCACTGTCATTTTCTCATTCTCTCTGTTCATTTGGCATTTCCCACATACTCACCTTTACCTTTTATTCACAAGTATCCAAATAATGAACATGATGATAATGATGTCAATAAATCTAGGATTCAATTTTGAAACAACTACTACTGTTGATGAATTACTAGTCTGCTAATGTGGTGAAAGCAAGAAAATGAAGGAAAGGTTGTTCACCATCCGCACTTGATAGATGGTACAAGAAAGGTGAATCTCTCACAGAAGCTTCTAACAAGTCTGTCATTGTTCAATAAACAATTTTTAATGAGAGTATTTACATTTGAAATGATAAATGGCCTTCTTTCACTATCCATCAAGCATGAGTAAAATTATCCTTTGATTACTCCTTTTGAGCCTATTATATTTTTGTATTATAACCCACAAAGGATCACCCTCCACACTGGGGGCAAAGAAGATGAAAATCATTTATAAAGAAATTTTAGGGGCAAAGATGAAAGTGTTCATGATGAATCAAAGGGCGAAAAAAAATAGCCCAGTTTTGTGAAAAAAAAAAGAGAAGAAAAGAAAAAGGGTTTAAATTCAAAAAGAAAAAAAAAGCAAGAAAAGAAATGAGTGAATTAGAAATGGGCAAAATGCCTAAATGTTTTACTTGATAAAAAAGTGATCCCTTGGTTTATAAACCTTAAAACACATTTTGAGCCTGTTATATCCTTTTCTTTCATAAGCCCTCACCTGAGCCTACATTACATGCCTTTAAAAGCCCATTCGGATCAAATGTAAATGCTTAAATTGAAGAATCATGTATTGAATGAAGACATATTTGTATAATGAGATAATGATCCTTTGAAGGAAGAAGATCAAGTTGAATGAAGAAACCTATGAGCTTTAGAAGATATCTTGGATCGAAATCAAGAACGCCTATTAGGGGCATGAATTTGGATTGAGCACTAAAGGTTGAAGTTTGTTAAAGCTAATGAATTTGAAAATGAAGAAAAAAAAAGAAAAAAAATAAAAATAAAAATATGAAAAAAAAAGAAAAAGAGAAAAAAAAGAGAAAAATAAAAAGAAAAAGGAGGATTCAAAATTAAAAGCCTAAAAAGGGCAGTTTGAATCAAATAAGGGGCACCTAAGTTGAAAATTTGAAAAGGCGGCTTAGGAAAATATCATCATCAAAAAGTTTTGATACAAGGGCAAGATTGACAGACAATACATGAAAGAACATATCAATAAGAGTGGGCTTTTGGAAAGGAATTCTAGATTGACTTGATTGAAATTATCAGAATGTTTATTAAATGGATACTAAAAACCCTATTCCAAACAGACTATTCCATTGATTTTCTTGATTTCATGTTCCTTTTTAAAGAATGAATACCTATACCTCTCATGATCATTTTAAATTTATTCCACCCCTGTAACAAAATGAGAATATGCATAAGTGCATTACATTGGTGGTCAAGTTGGAAGGAAAATAAATAAATGTTGGTAACCTTTTTTGGGTAAATTTTTGAAAAAAAAATTTCTTTTGAGAAATCTTGTATTACTAAGAGAGAGAAAGAGACAAAAATAAGGAATGATGAAAATTTAAATTTGAAAGCATGATGACAAGTCTTTGAGCATAATTGGACCAAGACTCGTTAAAAGATAAGATGTTAAATGAAAGAAGATTTAAATAAGAAGAATCCAACAAATTGAGTGGACTTGAGAAAAATAAGATGAGCTTGAGAATCTTGTTACCACAATAGAGATTGCATTTGCATACATTCATGGAATAATTCAGGGGGCATGACATTGACATGTGCATAACATTCATAGCATTGTGATATTCATGGCATTCATTATATTCATGACATGCATGACGTTTCATTATAGCATTTTGACATTGAATTATTTGTTAAGACATTAGGATAAGAAGTTCTAAATGATGAAAATTTTGAAGAAAAGAGAAAGTGTAAGAATACCATGGACAGGATGAAAATATAAGAAATGGTAATTTGAAAGAATAATGAGGTATGACAAGATGATGAGAAAAATATTTTTTGAAAAACCTTAGATAAGAATAAAGCCCAGTTTAGCTGGCACCTTAGAGGAGGATGAAGCCTAATATTGTTGGCATCAAAATGAAAGTTAAGCCCAGTCAAACCCTTTATTTTCAAAAAGTCTCGATGCCTCTGTTGAGAGGAGCTCTTTATTTTCAAAAAGTCTCGATGCCTCTGTTGAGAGGAGCTCTTTATTTTCAAAAAGTCTCAATGCCTCTGTTGAGAGGAGCTCTTTATTTTTAAAAGTCTCAATGCCTCTGTTGAGAAGAGTTCTTTATTTTCAAAAAGTCTCAATGCCTCTGTTGAGAGGAGCTCTTTATTTTCAAAAAGTCTCAATGCCTCTGGTGAGAGGAGCACTTTATTTTCAAAAAGTCTCAATACCTCTGGTGAGAGGAGCACAAAGTTATTTTTCAAAGTTCCAATGCCTCTGATGAGAGGAGCACAAGGTTATGTTTCAAAATGTCTCAATGCCTCTGGTGAGAGGAGCACAAAGTTATTTTTCAAAGTTCCAATGCCTCTGATGAGAGGAGTACAAGGTTATATTTTTCAAAGTTCCAATGCCTCTGGTGAGAGGAGCACAAAGTTATGTTTCAAAGTTCCAATGCCTCTGGTGAGAGGAGCACAAGGTTATTTTTCCAAAGTTCCAATGCCTCTGGTGAGAGGAGCATAAAGTTATTCTTACAAAGTTTCAATGCCTCTGGTGAGAGGAACACAAGGTTATGTTTCAAAGTCTTACAGCCTCTGGTGAGAGGAACTAAATGTGTTTTAAAAATTGTAAATATTTTGTAAAAAAGAAAAAAAAATAAAAATCCAGACAAAATAGTTGTCTAATTGTCTTTGCACAATTCCTGATTTTCAGAAAATGCGCAAAGAATGGCAGCTGTAGACACCTTATTTTGTCCGGAGTCTTAATTTGTAAAAATAATTAAGTGGATTGAGTGACATTGTATTTTAATTTAACAATTTAGAATTAGGCTAGAATTAAGTTAGAATTTTTTAGATTTTAGAATTAACATTAATTAGTAAATTAAAATAGGATTTAGGAATGATGATAAAAAAAAAGAGATAAGAAAAGAAAATAAAATTAATTTTAGGATAGGATAATTAGATTTTTTAGGATAATTATTTAGATTAATATTAAAGTTGATAGAGTTAGATTAGGATTAACATAAAAATTAAATAGATAAAATATTAAAAATAAGAGATAATTAATAGAATAAGTTGAGTTGTATTAGGACTTTAACAAGTTTATGACTATAAAAAAGGATTAAACCTCATAACTTGAGGAACGAAGAGAGCAGTATCAAACAATTGGGAGGAAATTAGAAGAAAAAAAAATCAAAAAGGCAGAGGAAGGATTCGGTCCAACCAAGTAGCAATCTCCAAGAATTGCTAAACCAGCAGTTAAGAATCCTGGAACTAATCAGAGGATAGCAAACAACACAGCAGCTCCAGTCCATTAATATCCTTCAGTTTCAATCCATCCCAATGTTAAGCATTTGACTGGTTTTAGCTGAAAATTGGTAAGCCTCCACTCTTGCATTGTACTCTTAATTTCCAATAGTTTATTTGCATGATTAATGATTAGCCTACTGTTAGTGGTATCCTAGTAGCTAAGGTATAAAAGTAAGGATTAAAATAATTATATTGATATTGATAGGTAAAAGAGAAACGTTGCTAATTAATGAGTTATAAAATAAAAGAGTAATAATAATAATTAGAATATAAACCAAATGATTTAAAATAGTGATAAGGTAATAGCAAATGATATAAAAATAAATTATATAAATAATTCCGTTGATGGAATCTTCGAGGCGATTACGAATGAGTAACACTCGAGGAATTCCTAGGTAAGAGGATCCTTTTAAGTTTATCCAGAATGATAGAAGATTTAAAAGGTATTTTCAAAAAAATGAAGGTTAAACTTTATTCTCCAAATAATTAAAATAGAATAACACATAAAAAATCATAATCGTGAAAAAAATAATAATAAACATAATAGTAAAATTTTTAGGATAATAATAAATAAAAACATAAATTATACAATTAAATCCGATGATGGAATCTTTGAGGCGATTACGAATGAGTAACACTCGAAGAATTCTTAGGTGAGAAGATCCTTCTAAGTTTATCCAGAACGATGGAAGACTTAGAAGGCATTTTCAAAATAAACGAATAATAAATAAAGATAAAAACATAATAAATAATAAAATTTACATTCTAATAAAGATAAAATAATAAATAATAAATAAAGTTAATAAATAATAATAATTCCGATGATGGAATCCTCGAGGCGATTGCGAATGAGTAACACTTAAGGAATTCTTAGGTGAGAGGATTCTCCTAAGTTTATTCAGAATGATGGAAAATTTAGGAGATATTCTCAATATTAAATACCAAAAATCCTAAAAATATTAAAAAATATATAAAATAATATTTAAAATAAATAAAAGTAATAAAATAATTAAATAAAAATAAATTAAGGAATAATAAAATTCTAAAATACTTCCGACGATGGAGTCTCTTCAGGGGAGTCGAATGATACCCCTTGAATACTCTTGAGGTGAGAAGATTTTTTAAGAGTTCATCCAGAATGATGGAGGATTCTTAAAAGAATTTTCAATATTTAAATAATAAACAATAAAATATAAAGACCGCATAATTAAAACTAAGTTAAAATAACACAAGAATAAAATGGTACTAATATTAGGCTTTGTAGGGGTGCTATAACCTTCCCTACACGTAAATGAACTCCCGAACTCAAAACTTAAAATGTAGACCAGTACTTGAGTCATTTAGGTGGCCAATCACACTTAGGTTAAAAAAGATTGGTGGCGACTCCATTCATTTAATATCTAGCATCCTAGTCTTAGGAAACGTTATGACACCTAATATAAAAGTACTTTATAATATTGAAAACTATTTTATGGAATTTTTGTATATTTTAATAAATAAAAAATAAAACAATAAACTTTATTAAATTAATTTATAAGTTTTTAAGTTAAAACAAAATAAAAATTTTGCTAATTAAAATAAAAAATTAAATAAAAATAAAAATGTCACAAAATAAATAAATAATTGTAAAATAATGTGAAAACTCTTTTATAATTTTGTAAATGATTGAAAACAAAGTAAAAATATAAAAAAATCACTAAATACATGTTATTAAAATTAGCACTTTTTGGAAAAACATCAATTTATGGTTTCATCAAAAAGCTGAAATTTGTTTCCCGTATAAGATAAAATTTTTAAATTTTGAATACTTCTAGAGTAGATAAGCTCTTTGTTAGCTTTAAATTGCAATATATATTTTGAAATGACAAAAACTTAAGTAAGCTTTATGTTTAATTCAATTGTTAAATTGCCTTATCACACATGATTTTCTCATCCATTTTTCAAATGATCATATCAAAACTTTAAGACCATGATTTAAATAATATATCTCTTATTGGTCTTAATACTTTATAAAATGGTTTTCAATATTAAGTAATTTTCTCAAGAATTAATTGAACATAAGTTTAGAAAATTACTTATAAGTTTTTGGACAATATTTTCATTTGAGAAAGTCAAGAAAAAACTCCCTTAAAGCTTATAAATGTTTTGGGTTGAATTAGGATCAAAGGTCATATCATTTCTAACCCCAAAAGTGCAAGAAAAATGCCCTCTGGAAGAAAAGGATCGATCCCCACTGTAGCAGGATCGATCCCCCTTTTGGCAGAAAGTCTTCCCAAGGTCCCTGAAGCCCAGAATTAAGATTCTGGACAAAAGGGATCGATCCCCACTGTAGCAGATCGATCCCTTTGCACCAGAAAGCCCCCAACGGCTAGTTTTTCTGTCAGACATAACGGCTAGTTTCTGTTTTTGGCTCCAACCAACGTCCACAAACCATCCAAGGGACTATAAATAGAGGCTTAGAAGCTAAAGGAAGGAAGAGGAACAACCAAGCAACATCATTCATCATCTTATTCATCTTCCTCAAGCCTCAACAACAAATCAAGAGCTATAAGTCTTCATCTTCCATCATTCACTTATCTCTTGTATTGTTTAGCACAAATCTTGTATAGGCTTTTACTTGTACCTAATTTGTAATCAATTACCTTCTTAGAGGTCTTCTTTGATTACATATCTTGTAAACCAAAATCCACACCTTGTAAAGGGGAGGTTTCTCTTTAGCCTAAGAAAAAGAGGGAGGTTTCTCTTGAGCCTAGAGAGAAAAAAAAGAGGGAGGTTTCTCTTGAGCCTAGAAAAAGAGAGAGGTTTCTCTTGAGCCTTGAAAAGAGGGAGTGTAACAAATTCAAGTTAGTGAATTTGGGAAAATCCTTGGGAGCGTCTCAAGGTAGAGGACGTAGGCAAGGTTGCCGAACCTCTATAAATCACTTGCGTACATTTCTCTTTCCCTACTCTCTTTAATTACTTGCAATTATATTTGTGCTTATTGTATTGAATTTGAACTGCATACTTGCCTAGCTTAGAGAACTTAGAAAATATTCAAATAGGCTAGAGAATTTAGAGAAACCGAAAAACGGGCTTAAGATTAATGATAAACCGATTCACCCCCCCTCTCGGTATAGCCTATAGAGCCAACAATTGGTATCAGAGCTTGGGCTCGAAATTGAATTAGACTAACCTCTATCGAGCAAAACGATCTTAAATGGCTCATTTGAATATAGGCACACCCCTAGGAGAAGAGGGACAATCATTAGTTAGACCTCCACTCTTTAATGGTGAGAACTATTCATATTGGAAAACTAGAATGATGTTATTTGTACAATCAAACGATTATGAAGTGTGGAGAATTATAGTGAATGGTCCTAGAATTCCCATGAAGAAAATAGATGGAAAAGATGTCCCTAAGAGTGAGGATGAGTGGGACACAAATGACATGAGAGTGGCACAATTGAATGCCAAGGCTATGCACACTCTCTTTTGTGCTTTAGGTCCCAATGAATATAATAGAGTCTCCTTGTGTGAAAATGCCAAACAAATATGGGACAAACTAGCCATCACACATGAAGGGACTAATCAAGTTAGGGAAACCAAAGTAGGGATGCTCACACATGATTATGAGCTTTTTAGAATGAAAGAAAATGAGTCCATGAGTGACATGTACACTAGATTTAATGACATAATTAATGGACTTAAGGCATTAGGCAAGACCTATTCCAATGTAGAAATGGTGAAGAAAATTTTGAATAGCTTGCCACAATCTTGGGAGGCAAAGGTGACCGCGATAGAAGAATCTAAGGATCCTAACACCTTGTCTCTAGATGAACTTATGGGCTCCCTACTTACATATGAAATGAAAATGAAAAGAAATGAAGTACCTTCAAAGAAAGTAGGGGTAGCACTTAAGTCTTCCACTCATGAGGTCTTTGAAGATGATAGTAATGAGAGTGGAAATGAGGAAGAGAAGGAAATGGCAATGTTTGCCAAAAGATTTAATAGGTTTATGAGAATGAAAGAAAGAGAGAACGATAAGAGGCACCAAAGTAGAGGGGTAATAAGAGGAGAATCTAGTAGAAGAGAAAAAGACCCCTTAGTGTGTTATGAATGTAATGAACCGGGTCACACTAAGCTAGATTGCCCCTTGCTTAGGAAAGAAAAGGATAAGAAACCTAGGAAGAAAGCATTTGTGGCTGCATGGAGCGATAGTGATAGCTCCGATGAGGAAAACGTAGATGATGAGGTAGCCTACTCATGCTTTATGGCTATTAGTGATGATGAGGCTAGTAGTAGCTCTAGTGAAAATAATGACTTTACATTTGATGAGTTACAAAATGCCTTTAATGATTTAGCAAATGAATTTCAATGCATGAACTCCAAATATAAGAAAATCATTGCTAAATTAAAAATAGAAAATGAAGCTTTGACAAGTGCTAAGATAGAATTTGAAAAGAAACTAGAAGAGGCCAACTTAGAAATAAATGAGTTAAATAAAAAGAACACAAATTTGCATAACTCATTTTCTAGGTTTTATATGGGTCAACAAAAGCTAGATCACATGTTAGAGACCCAACGAGCTTTCTTTGACAAAGATGGGTTAGGCTATAATGAAAAACAAAAAGAAACTCATCTTAGGAATTTCTTAGTAAGCAAAAATACTATGCATGATACATCTCTCACATGCTCACTTTGCAATAGAATAGGACACTCTTCACAAGCATGCACTTATAGAAAAACTACATTTAGAGGAAAAGTAGTTAAGAAAATGTGGGTGCCAAAGCATGCAATAAATAATGATGATTTATGCTTGAAATGGATCCCAAAAGGATCAAAAATTGTTTGCACTAACTCTCATGGACCCAAGAAAATTTGGGTACCAAAGCATGCTTGAATTTGTTTGTTGTAGGAGTTTGCTTATGCCAATGAGAAAAAGGAAAAGCTTGAGGATCCATCTTTGACAAATCACAACAATTCTTCAAATGATAGCTCAAGGTGGACTCAACAATTCAAGGCAAAGCATACTCAAGCAAAGGAGTTTTGTAAGCTTAATTCTTTACTCCTTAAAACTTTTATTTGATTATTTGTGCATAGATGAGAAATGTGGTTGATAATCTTTGTGAGTTGAATGATTGATCAAAAGGCATGAAAATGATTGTTGATTGGTTGATGGATGATTCATGAGGCATTGGATTATTGAATGACAAGCATGATTTATGATTTTGAAATGATTATTGGATTTCTGTAGTTTGAGCAAGTTTTCTATGTGTTAATAATGTATTTACTTGCCTCAAATTGCCAAATATGTCATATATGCAAAATGCTATGTCATGTGCATTAATGAAGAACTTGTATGTTGACAATCATGGCATGTTGTTCACAAGATGTATGTTTTAATGTTATATATGCTCAAAATCTATGTGAACAAGTTTGTTTTGACATATTTATGTAATTCAATGCATTGGTTTGGTCAAAATATGCATAACTCTCAAAATGACCTCCTTTGAGGCCAAAAATGCATTTTATTGTGAAAATGCTTCCAAAATTGCAAAATCTTTTGTTAAATGGTTTTTCATTCATGTTTTTCATTCATACAAGTCCAAAATCATGTTTTACAAATGTTTAAACCTTTACTTGGACTTAAAACACTCAAAAACGAAGTTTTGGTACCTCACAAGTCCAATTTTCTGTCAAAACAACTGCAGAATCTGCAGGAACATATGAGGGATCGATCCCCACTGTAGCAGGATCGATCCCCCCAGGCCAGAAAAGGCACTCCTGCATGTTTTCAACCGAAATTGAGAAGAACTTTTCATTGTTTTGATATTTTCTCTCTTCTCAACTTAAAATTCATTGTTTTAACTTCTTTTTGATGATCGGTAATATATGAAAACTCATTCTTCATTGATATCATGCCTCAACTCCATCAATT
This sequence comes from Heritiera littoralis, assembly GCA_031772115.1. Taxonomy (NCBI): domain Eukaryota; kingdom Viridiplantae; phylum Streptophyta; class Magnoliopsida; order Malvales; family Malvaceae; genus Heritiera; species Heritiera littoralis. Next base: position 1,557,076 of record JAPDPK010000053.1, on the reverse strand, counting down.
AATATTATTTCCAACAAATGGTATCACTCTCAACAATCATTATCATTTTTCTTGAGCTCACAAGTGCAAAATCATTTTTCTTGTTGTAAACATTCATGATTTGCATAACTCTTGAAATAACCTTGAAATATACTTTCAATGAATGCTTAACCATAATTTTGAGAATTATTTCAAGAATTTATGGATATATTTGAGAATTTGATGAACTTGTACATAATAAATATGTCTCATTCTTTTTGTTCATCTTAGTCAAGCATGCTTATAGGATTATGTCTCTTAGCTTGACTTATCTATTCCACACTAGGTTTCATGATAATTTTACATCTAGTGGATTGATTCCAAATGTAAATTCAACAATTGGTAATAGTCATTGGCCTATAATTTGTGATGGTAAATGGATCCTAAAAGTTAAAATGCATAAAACTTTATCATCCTTGTACTTAAAGAACTAGGGTCTTAATGACAACACCAACACTCAAAGATAAATGCAAACTTGAACAAACTTGATATCCATGCATTTATTATTTGAATCTTTCCTTGCTCATAATTGGTTAAGGACTTGAATTAGAAAATGAGCATAGGATTTGTGTGCTTGAAACCATGGGAGAAAATGTGTTTGCTTGAATACCTTGATTTTATAAATCTTCCATATGGTATAAATTTGTGAATATGAATATGGATTAATACTTTATGATAGTGTGCTAATGATTAATTGATCCATATGCATATTTGATGATATGTGTTGTGTTCTTGCATATTTGGAATGATTATTTTCTTGATATGAACACACTACACATAGATATTGGATTCATGCAAAATGCCTAAGTCAACCATTAGAACAATTGGTATTTAGATTGAAATAACAATTAGTATCATTGGCAACCATATTTTCAATAATTGGTAAGCCAAATCTAAATTGCCAATTGGTATGAGCTTTAAATTGACAATTCTTCTCATGCTCTTTAGTTTGAAATGACAAATAGAGAAGAATTCTCTTAGGATATTTTTGCATGAAACTCTTGTGTGCTAGAACTTGTAGTTACTTGCTATATGTCTTAATTCTATGCACACTCTTACTTGAACATGATTTATGAGCACATGCATATGATATGTTATATAATTTTAGCTCATAATCATGATGTATTACCATGCACCTTAGTTGGACCTTAGAGAACAATTGATATACTTAGGTGCTTGCTTAACTTCTTACCAATTGGAACCTTCTTGCAAAATTACTTATCAACAATTGGTATCAAAATTATTTATAAACAGTTGGTATAGGAAAATAAGCCTTGTCCTTTGCATGCCTAAACATTTCATACTCTTTATGGACATTGTCTTATGAATTTGTGCTATAAGTCCCATGTACTAACATGTTTCTTGTTGGATGGAGCACTTTTATTTGTTCTCACATAGCTATCATTTTAGGGGGAGCATATTTTTATTATTTTTCCTTCTTTTTGCTATGACAAAAAGGGGGAGAGATAGAAAAAGGGAGAGATAGATATAGGGAGAGATATTAAGGGGGAGAGATAATGAGGGAAAATCCATTTTCAAAACCCATGCTTATATTAAGGGGGAGCTTTGTAAAATCCTACTTTATTTGAGGGGGAGTATTTTTTCAAAGAATTTTCAAAGCAAATTTACATTAAGTTTTGTCATATCAAAAAGGGGGAGATTGTTAGCTTTAAATTGCAATATATATTTTGAAATGACAAAAACTTAAGTAAGCTTTAATGTTTTAATTCATATTGTAAATTTGCCTTATCACACATGATTTTCTCAATCCATTTTCAAATGATCATATCAAACTTAAGACCATGATTTAAATAATATATTCTTATTGGTCTTAATACTTTATAAAATGGTTTTCAATATTAAGTAATTTTCTCAAGAATTATTGAACATAAGTTTAGAAAATTACTTATAAGTTTTTGGACAATATTTTCATTTGAGAAAGTCAAGAAAAAACTCCCTTAAAGCTTATAAATGTTTTGGGTTGAATTAGGATCAAAGGTCATATCATTTCTAACCCAAAAGTGCAAGAAAAATGCCCTCTGGAAGAAAAGGATCGATCCCCACTGTAGCAGGATCGATCCCCTTTTGGCAGAAAGTCTTCCCAAGGTCCCTGAAGCCCAGAATTAAGATTCTGGACAAAAGGGATCGATCCCCACTGTAGCAGGATCGATCCCTTTGCACCAGAAAGCCCCCAACGGCTAGTTTCTGTCAGACATAACGGCTAGTTTCTGTTTTGGCTCCAACCAACGTCCACAAACCATCCAAGGGACTATAAATAGAGGCTTAGAAGCTAAAGGAAGGAAGAGGAACAACCAAGCAACATCATTCATCATCTTATTCATCTTCCTCAAGCCTCAACAACAAATCAAGAGCTATAAGTCTTCATCTTCCATCATTCACTTATCTCTTGTATTGTTTAGCACAAATCTTGTATAGGCTTTTACTTGTACCTAATTTCTGTAATCAATTACCTTCTTAGAGGTCTTCTTTGATTACATATCTTGTAAACCAAAATCACACCTTGTAAAGGGGAGGTTTCTCTTTAGCCTAAGAAAAAGAGGGAGGTTTCTCTTGAGCCTAGAAAAAGAGGGAGGTTTCTCTTGAGCCTAGAAAAAGAGAGAGGTTTCTCTTGAGCCTTGAAAAGAGGGAGTGTAACAAATTCAAGTTAGTGAATTTGGGAAAATCCTTGGGAGCGTCTCAAGGTAGAGGACGTAGGCAAGGTTGCCGAACCTCTATAAATCACTTGCGTACATTTCTCTTTCCCTACTCTCTTTAATTACTTGCAATTATATTTGTGCTTATTGTATTGAATTTGAACTGCATACTTGCCTAGCTTAGAGAACTTAGAAAATATTCAAATAGGCTAGAGAATTTAGAGAAACCGAAAAACGGGCTTAAGATTAATGATAAACCGATTCACCCCCCCTCTCGGTATAGCCTATAGAGCCAACACTCTTCAACAAGTTAAGCCAAATATACGCTAATATCATGACCCCATCATCTAAGTCAATTCTTACGTTTCATTCATCCATCACAAATGCCAAGTGATAATAATATGATTCTAATGTCATGACTATCCTTATAAATATATACTTTTATATAGAAACATATGTAAGAAATTTAATTTATATATGAAGTTTTGATAGTAACATTTTACAGGAAATGAAATGAATGGAAATGTAATCAAGTGATGAGCTCATCCTTCCTCATATCTTTGAATTCAATTTTTCTAATTTATTATTAATTAATTAGCAAATGCTTCGTTATTCTTGGTATAGTGCTCATACTTACCCTAAATTTATATGCACTAAGTATGAAGTTCATGTATCATTTGATGAAATAGCTTGTATGATACTTGTATACACATGTATATAATAAACTTAAACTATTTTAGGCTTTTAATTAGTTAGAAGTTCTCGATTAAAATTAAAAAAAAAACAAAATTTTGCTTGATAGGAAGAATAAAATTGTAACTTTTTTTTTAATCTAATGGTTAAATTTTTATAATTAATTAATCACTTTCAGAATTTATAGATTAAGCATTGGATCTATCCTATCTTTTTTTTTTTTTATCTTTTTTCTGGCACACCTAAAAATGGTGGGACGATGTTTACAAAATAAAATATAAGGGTCATCTCATAACCTAATAGTTATTATTATTTTTAAATGGACAACTGTCCAATACACGGTCAATAGAGTTTTTTTACTTCACGAGCGGAGTTAAAATGATGACACATGTCTTATTTTATTGATTTTTTATTTTCTTAATATTTTTAAAAGATATGTGTCATCATCCTAACTTCGTTTATGAAATTAAAAAATTCTACCGACGGTTTATAAGATATTAATCCTTTTTAAAAAGGTTAATTATAAACCTGTTTGATCCCCTTTGGAATTAAACACATTGGTTTTAAATAGATTTAATTTTGGATTATTATTTCATCCACTATCAGTGGAATTAAAAAACTCCACAGTTGGATCTCTTTATGTGCCATGTGTCCTTTCCACTGACGACAGATGTGATAATAATCCTTTAATTTTTTATACATTATTCATAGATTTTTTTTTGTTCAGGAAAAGAACACACTACTTAACAGAACCACGATGATTTTGCTAAGTGTGAAATTCCTTATAAATATACACCATATCCATGCACACACAATGTGAGATGAAGAACAAAACCTAAAGGGAAGCTAATGCTTCAATTCTTAACAATGCACTAAGATCACACACATACAAGAGCAATTTGTTTTTGGAAAGGAGCATACTACTTAACAAATTCGTAGATTTTCTCAAACTTTACAAGCGATATATGAATATTATTATGACATATTCTACTATTTATTAAAACGAATTTATTATCTTTTATATGTATATAAACCAAAACATTTGAGTACAAGTAGAATTTTTTATGTGGATAATCTAAATGTTTGACACGCATAATATGTTAAAATAATAAAATAATTATCCCTTTTCAAATTTCAAAAAGATAGAAATTTCTCTATATAAATATATAAATTAAACTTAAATAAAAATCACATATCATTTATCTTTATCTACATTAAAATAAAAAAATATAACTTCTATATGTATAGCTTTTATCAATTAATAAGATAATATCTATATGTGTGTATATTAAAATCAATATTGATAATGTAATATATAATATGCAATAATGTAACAACAATATAACAACATCTTACGTTTAATGATTACCACTTAGATTTTTTAAATTTTCTAAGCTATAACATCATTTTTTTAATTTTTTAATTTTTTTTAAATTAATATGTAAGATATAATCATTTTTTTTCACATTAATATTACAAAATATAACATTTATATTTATCACTTTTATCAATAAAATTTTTTAATTGTCTAAAAAGTAACATCTATATATATTTTTAATTTTCTTCATTTTTATTATATAAATTGCATGTAATCATTCATTTTTTTATCAATGCTTGGTACTCATAAATCTTAAGAGTCAAACACAAAATTTGTATTACTTTTGTATTTAGTTTATCTAAAAGAGATTCTGGCATATTAATTCATCACACACCACATAAAAGACTAGCATCAAATGATGACACCTCAGTCAGAAATTAAAGTATTTGTCACAAAGTCACTGTTTAAGGTATTAGATTAACATATATTTTTCAATGATAAAATATATAGCAACATAATTTTAAAATATAACTGATTTAGCATATATATTGTTGTTGACTACTTTTGAATCTATGTTTTACACACACACATATAGAGAAAATTTTACACTAATAGAGTAATATCATGAAAATTGATCTAACTTTTGGTTAGTAATATATGTCATGTTGGAGCAACAAAAAGCTATATGAAGTTTGTTAGCTTTAAATTGCCATATGTATTTTGAAATTACAAAAGCATAAGTAAACCTTAATGTTTCTTTCATATTGTAAATTTGCTTTATGACACATGATTTTCTCAAACCATTTAAAGTGATAAGATCAAACATTAAGACCATGATTTAATGATACATTCTTATTGGTCTTAAAACTTTATAAAATGTTTTTGAATATTTTAGAAAATTACTTAATGAATTTTTGGACCATGTTTTTATTAAAGAAAGTCAAGGAAAACTCCAACAAAAATATCAAAATGTTTTGGGTTGAATTAGGATCAAAGGCCACATCATTTCTAACCCAAAAAGTGCAGGAAATCGCTCTTTGGAAGCATGGGATCGATCCCCTAAGGGAAGGGATCGATCCCTTTATGGCAGAATGGCTTCCCAACACCTAAAAGGTCCCTCAAGCCAAGAATCAAGATTCTGGATTGAAGGGATCGATCCCTTGAGATGAAAAAGTGCTGTAACGGCTAGTTTTGTGAGACACAACGACTATATTCGTTTTTGGCTCCAACCAACGTCCACAAACCATCCAAGAGACTGTAAATAGAGGCTTAGAAGCTGAAGGAACGAAGAGGAAGAGCTCAGCACATTCAATCTTCATTTTCCTCATATTCAAAGCCTCAACAACTTCTCAAGTGCTATACATTCTTCATTTTCTATCAATCTCATATTCCTTGTATAGAATAGCATAGCACAAATCATTGTATAGGTTTTTCCTTATGCTTAAACATCGTAATCACTTGCCTATCTAGAGGCCCTTATTTGATTACACAATTTGTATACACAATCGTACCTTGTAAAGGAGAGGTTTCTCTTTAGCCTTAGAAAAAGAGGGAGGTTTCTCTTGAGCCTAGAAAAAAAGAGGTTTCTCTTTAGCCTAGAAAGAGAGGTTTCTCTTTAGCCTAGAAAAAGAGAATTTGGAGAAAATCCTTGGGAGCATCTCAAGGTAAAGGACGTAGGCAAGGTTGTCGAACCTCTATAAATCGATTGTGTAAATCTCTCTTTCCCTTCTCTCTTTATTTACTTGCAATTGTATTTGTGTTTATTGTATTGAATTTGGATTGCATGCTTGCATAGCCTAGAGAACTTAGAAAACTTCGATATAGGCTAGAGAATTCAGAAGAATCGAAAAACAGGCTCAAGGTTAGTTAAAAACCAATTCACCCCCTCTCGATATTGCCTATAGAGCCAACAATTGGTATTAGAGCTTGGGCTCGAGATTGATTTAGATTAACATCTATCAAGTAAAACGATCATAAATGACTCACTTGAATGTGGGCACACCCTTAGGAGAAAAGGGACACTCATTAGTTAGACCTCCACTTTCCATGGAGAGAATTAGTCATATTGGAAAATTAGGATGATGTTGTTTATGCAATCAAATGACTATGAAGTGTGGAGAGTAATAGTAAATGGTCCTAAAATCCCAATGAAGAAGGTTGATGAAAAAGATGTCCCTAAAGGTGAGGATGAGTGGGACACAAATGACATGAGATTGACACAATTGAATGCCGAGGCTATGCACATTCTCTTTTGTGCATTAGGTCCCAATGAATATAATAGAGTCTTTTTATGTGAGAATGCTAAACAAATATGGGACAAACTAACCATCACACATTAAGGGACCAATCAAGTTAGAAAAACCAAAGTAGGAATGCTCACACATGATTATGAGCTTTTTAGAATGGAAGAAAATGAGTCCATGAATGAAATGTACACTAGGTTTAATGACAAAATCAATGGACTTAAGGCATTAGGCAAGAGCTATTCCAATGTAGAAATGGTTAAGAAAATTTTGAATAGCTTGCCAAAATCTTGGGAGGCAAAGGTAACCGCAATAAAAGAGTCTAAAGATCCAAATACCTTGTCTCTAGATGAACTTATGGGCTCCCTACTTACATATGAAATGAAATTAAAAAGAAATGAAGAGCCTTAAAAGAAAGTAGGGGTAGCACTTAAGTCTTCCACTCATGAGATCATTGAAGAGGATAGTGATGAGAGTGGAAATGAGGAAGAAAAGGAATTGGCAATGTTTGCCAAAAGATTTCATAGATTTATAAGAATGAAGGAGAAAGAGAATGATAGGAGACATCAAAGAAGAGGGGTAATAAGAGGAGAGTCAAGTAAGAAAGAAAAAGACCTCTTAGTTTGCTATGAATGTAATGAACCAGGTCACACCAAGCTAGATTGCCCCTTACTTAGGAAAGAAAATGATAGAAAACCTAAGAAGAAAGCTTTTGTGGCTGCATGGAGCGATAGTGATAGCTCCGATGAGGAAAACATTGATGATGAGATAGCCTACTCATGCTTTATGGCTATTAGTGATGATGAGGCTAGTTGTAGTTCTAATGAAAATAATGATTATACATTTGATGAACTATAAAATGCTTTTAATGAATTATCAAATGATTTTCAATGCATGAACTCCAAAGATAAGAAAATCATTGCTAAATTAAAAATAGAAAATAAAGCCTTGACAAATGCTAAGCTAGAATTTGAAAGGAAATTAGAAGAAGCAAATTTAGAAATTGATGAAGTTAAGAAAAAGAACATAAATTTGCAAAACTCATTTTCTAGATTCTATATAGGTCAACAAAAGCTAGATCGTATGTTAGAGACCCAAAGAGCTTTCTTTGATAAACATGGGTTAGGATATAATGCAATACATAAAGAAACTCATATAAAGAATTTCCTTGTAAGCAAAAATACTATACATGATTTATCTCTTACATGCTCACTTTGCAAGAGAATAGGACACTCTTCACAAGCATGCGCTTATAGAAAAACTACATTTAGAGGAAGAGTAGTTAGAAAAATGTGGGTGCCAATGCATGCAATAAATAATGATGATTTGAGTTTGAAATGGATCCCTAAAGGATCAAAAATTGTTTGCATTAACTCTCATGGACCCAAGAAAATTTAGGGACCAAAGCATGCGTAAATTTGTTTGTTGTAGGAGTGTTAGAGCATGGGAATACAATGAAACAATGGAGTTCAAATGCTCAACACATCCTCATGGAGTTTGTTTTTGCCAATAAGAAAGAGAAAGAGATTGGAGATCCATTCTTAGCAAGGTGACAACAATTTCTCAAAGAATGGCTAATGGTGGATAAAGCACTCTCAAGCAAAGGAGTTTTGTAAGCTTAATTCCTTACTCCTTAAACTTTTTATTTGATTATTTGTGCTTTGATGATATGGCTGTTGATGATCTTTGATGCTTTATGAGTTGAATGAATCAATAATAGGCATGATAAATGATTTTTGATTGTTTGATAGATAGTTCTTGAGGCATTGAATGATTGAATGAAAACATGTTTAAATGATTTTGAAATGATTTTTGTAATTTGAGCAAGTTTGCAATGTAATGATAATATATTCTCTTGCTCTAAAATGTCAAATATGTCATGCATGCAAAATGCCATGTCATGAGCATTAATGAAGAAATATGCATGTTAGAAATCATGGCATAATGTTCACAAGTGTAGTGATTTGATGATATGTGCTTAAAATCTATGTGAACAAGTTTATCTTGACATATTTATGTATTTCAATGCATTGGTTTAGCAAAAATATGCATAACTTTCAATATGACCTCCTTTGAGACATTCATAGCTTAATTCACATATTCCCATTAGACATCGTGATATATTTCTTAGTGGAATATGAATAATTAAAGGTCAATATATAGCATATACCCCTTAGATCTTAAATGATAAAACACTTAGGGATATGACTATAATTTGATTAATTTGACAATCTTGAACTTTTCTTTGCTCATAATTGGTTAAGAACTTGAATTCAAAAATGAGCATAGGATTTTAGTGCTTATAGCTGTGGAAGAAAATGTCTGCATTTGAATGATATATATTCTTGAATCTTCCAGTTGTGCTTATGAATATGGATTAACATTTTATGAGAGAATGCTAATGTCTAATTAATCCATATGCATGTTTGATGGTGTGTGATTGTGTTCTTACATGTTTGACTTGATTATTGACTAAGCACACCACACATAACAATTAGCATAAGGCAAAATGTCTAAGTCAATTATTGGTAACAATATTTTCAACAATTGGTAGAAGCCAAAACTGAATTGACAATTGATATGAGCTTTAAATTGACAATTCTTCTTGTGTTCCTTAGATTCAAATGACAAATAAGGAAGAATTAAGACATTTTTGCATGAGATAATTTTTGTGCTAGAATTTGTGGATAATTGATATATGTATTAATTCTAAGCACTTTCTTACTTGAAAATGATTTATGAGCTCATGCATATGATATGTCATCTAATTTTAGCTCATAATCATGATGTATTGTCATGCATCTTAGTTGGACCTTAAAGAACAATTGATATACTTAGGTGCTTGATAGAATTGAAATAAGCAAGTTATAGAACTTAATAGATAATCTATAAATAACTTGCTTCATAATTTACCAATTTTGAACTTCTTGCAAAATTATTTATAAGCAATTGGTGTAGGAATATAAGCCTTGTCCTTTGCATGCCTAAACATTTCATACTCTTTATGGACATTGACTTATTAATTTGTGCTATAAGTCCCATGTACTAACATATTTCTTGTTGGTTGAAGCATATTTATTTGTTCTCACATAACCATAATTTTAGGGGGAGCATACTTTTCCTTCTTTTTGCTATGACAAAAAAGGGGAGAGTTATTAAGATATTAAGGGAGAGAGATAATGAGGGAGAAAGAGTTTGAAAATCTCTTTTGGAAAATTCTCTTCAAACCATGCTTACATTAAGGGGGAGCTTTATAAAATCCTGCTTTATTTGAGGAGGAGTATTTTATCAAAGAATTTTCAAAGCAAATTTACATTAAGTTTTGTCATATCAAAAAGGAGGAGATTGTTATCTTTAAATTGCCATATATATTTTGAAACGACAAAAACATAAGTAAACCTTAATGTTTCTTTCATATTGTAAATTTGCTTTATGACAAATGATTTTCTCAAACCATTTAAAGTGATAATATCAAACATTAAGACCATGATTTAATGATACATTCTTATTGGTCTTAATACTTTATAAAATGTTTTTGAATATTTTAGAAAATTACTTAATGAATTTTTGGACCATGTTTTCATTAGAGAAAGTCAAGGAAAACTTCCACAAAAATGTCAAAATGTTTTGGGTTGAATTAGGATCAAAAGCCAAATCATTTCTAACCCAAAAAGTGGAGGAAATCGCTCTCTGGAAGCATGGGATCGATCCCCTAAGGGAAGGGATCGATCCTTTTATGGCAGAATGGCTTCCCAACGCCAAAAAGGTCCCTCAAGCCAAGAATCAAGATTCTGGACTAAAGGGATCGATCCCTTTGGGCATGGGATCGATCTCTCGAGACGAACAAGTGTTGTAACGGCTAGTTTTGTGAGACACAATGGCTATATTCATTTTTGGCTCCAACCAGCGTCCATAAACCATCCAAGGGACTATAAATAGAGGCTTAGAAGCTGAAGGAATAAAGAGGAAGAGCTCAGCACATTCAATCTTCATTTTCCTCGTATTCAAAGCCTCAACAACTTCTCAAGTGCTATACATTCTTCATTTTCTATCAATCTCATATTCCTTGTATAGAATAGCATAGCACAAATCATTGTATAGGTTTTTCCTTGTCCTTAAACATTGTAATCACTTGCCTATCTAGAGGCCCTTCTTTGATTACACAATTTGTATACACAATCGTACCTTGTAAAGGAGAGGTTTCTCTTTAGCCTTAGAAAAAGGGGGAGACTTCTCTTTAACCTTAGAAAACGAGGGAGGTTTCTCTTTAGCCTTAGAAAACGAGGGAGGTTTCTCTTTAGCCTAGAAAAAGAGGGAGTGTAACACAAATTCAAGGATAGTGAATTTGGAGAAAATCCTTGGGAGCGTCTCAAGGTAGAGGACGTAGGCAAGGTTGCCGAACCTCTATATATCAATTGTGTAAATCTCTCTTTCCCTTCTCTCTTTATTTACTTGCAATTGTATTTGTGTTTATTGTATTGAATTTGGATTGCATGCTTGCATAGCCTAGAGAACTTAGAAAACTTCAATATAGGCTAGAGAATTTAGAAGAATCGAAAAATGGGCTCAAGATTAGTTAAAAACCGATTCATCCCCCTTTCGGTATTGCCTATAAAGCCAACAAAGTTGATGGAAATTTCATTGTTCCTCATGTAATGTTAATGTTCCTAATCCAACTCTAAGATAAATAACAATTATATTTACTATATTTAAAATATTAACAAAAATTACTTCATGATAATAATTTAAGCATTTTATAATTTTAACATATATATAACTTAATTGTAGCATTTTGTATACATTATAGGTATAAGTTGAATGTTAGGGGATTTAATAGTTCTAGAAAAATGATGTTTGCTTTTTAAATAAATTAATTAATTAAAATGTTTACAATTTTTATAAAATTTCTCTTAAGTTATGTTAACAATTGTACCTTATAGGTATAAGTTGAATGTTGAGACATTTGATGATTCTAAAAAGCTATGTTCGTACTTTTCAACATTGAAGCTAAGAAATTAATTAATAGAGACATTAACAATTTTTATAAATTTTCTCTTAAGGTATTGATTAATTAATAATTATTTTAATATTTTTTGATATTCAAATAATTTAATGATATGTCTGTGACCATGATATAGGAAAATGAAGATTATAAAATTCAAAAGTATTTAAAGATCTTAGGGGTGAAATTTTTGTATTCGAAACAAAAATGACAAATTATAATATTGAAACAATAAGAACTAAGCTTGCTGTGTCTAAAGTGTATCCATTTAATCATAAACTTGAATGTCAAAAATGTGAAAAATCCCCAATTTCATGTAAATTCCCATAATTGTATAATATGTCCAGCTTAAATGATGTAAATAAATATAAAATTTTGATGTATAAGTGATATATGGGACATATATGGAAATTGAATGGTTAAATAGTCAATAAGTCAAAAAGGTTAATGGCTGAGATGATTAGGGGATAAAGATGCATTAAATGAAAATGTATTGTCATCATCTTCTCCATCACTAAGTCGACATCCATATTTCTCTCTTCCTCTCGTTTCCTTCAAGTTCCAAGAAAGTGAACCCTTGACAAACAATCATCTCCTTCCATCGAATCGTTAAGCTCACTTAACGAAAATCGCTCCTTGTCGCTAGCTTAAGCTATAGCCGTAATATGAAAGGTTGAATCAAAAGAATTGAAGAGATCTAAGTTGCTGTTATGTTGGCTATTGACTAAGGTAAGAGAAGAAGTGAATTCATTTGATTATGTCCATGGTTTAGAGTTATGTTGAGTTAGTAGAGTATATTCATAGAGGTTTCTTAAAGGTTTGAGCTATTATGATGTTTGCAGCTTTGAAGAAGTGAAGGAAAAGAATTTGGTGCAACCAAGTGAAGGAAAAGAATTTGGTGCAACCAAGTGAATTGCTTTCTCGGAGTTATTTGAGGTAAGGAATATGTGTAACAGACGTAGGAAGACTATGTTCGTTTTGGTTTCATAATTGGTTTGAAATAAAAGCTGTTTTAAGTGTAGGAAGTTTAAATTCTCGGTTTTACTCCTAGTAACAATTTGGCTAGGGGCAGCCGACTGCCTAGAGACAGCTGAAGCGTGAAATTTTTCGAAATCGACTCAAACCACTCGATTGCCCTATATAGCAGTCAACTGCTATTTTTCAGAAGGCGCTCTGTTTCGTACTAGTTGACTGCTAAGGATCCAGTCGACTGCAAGTTCTTCAAAAAGTATTCTGTTTCAAAAGTAGCCGACTGCTTATAGGACCAGTCGACTGCCTTGTTTTCAGAAGCATTATGCTTGCGAAACCAGTCGACTGCTAGGGAGCCAGTCGATTGCCTTTTTCCGGAAAACATTCTGTTTGAAAACCAGTCGACTGCCCTATTGGTTTTTTTGAAAAAGAAATATTTGAATTTTAAAAAGAAAAGAAATTCAATAAAGTGATATATGTCATAGCAGCCGACTGCCATAAAGACTAGTCGACTGCCCTATTTGAAAAAGAGGTTCTAAAGCCTATTTTATATGAGCATATTTGTATTTGCAAAAAGTTATATGACAAATGTTTTGGAGACCGTGGACTCCTTTGGTGATCATGCATATTACGTGTATTTGTACTTGGCTGAGGAACCTTAGTCCGATCCTTAGTGCCACAAATGTCAGCTGACTAGTGTTCAATGTGGTCTATAGACAATGGCCATCTATCTCTTATGTGTATTTGGCTTCGGGGAGGATCCCTGGCCCATACGTGGGTACGCACTTACTTGACATCTCTTAGGATTATCCCTTACGGGATATATTTGTGGTATCCCTTATGAGATTTATTTGGTGCATGATTCTATTGGAAGTAAATCGTCTCTCATCTATTTGAAAGTATCTGAAGCTATTTGTATTCGAAGTTATTTGTATTTGTACATGTGATTTCACATGATTTGAGATATGTGAAAGTATTTGAAGTACTTGAATAATTGCTTATGTGATATCAAGTGAATTAAAAGAATTTGAAAGTGTTTAACTTATTTGATTTTATGTGTATTTGATAATTGAAGAAATTATATGATATATGCTTTATAATGATTTTGCATAACATTATAAAGCCAAGCAGGAAAACTGCATATAGCGACATAGTACGCTCTTTTACATATGTTTTTTACTGAGCGTAAACAACTCACCCCTTTATAACATTTTTCATCCAAATTATTTGAAGTGATTCCCGCTCCAGATAGAGGAGCTTACTTTTGGGATCTTCTAGTATACCTTTGAGACACACTTTCCAATTATTCCTTGAAGGTATAATCAGTTGGCTGTGTACTTCGGCTATTGTACAGTACAATGTTACATTAATGTATATTAGATTGTTTGGGGATATAGGATATGTAAGTTATGTGAGATCCTGAGGTATTTGACTTATATGTAAATATATGAGAAACCTTTTAGTTGAAATTAATCTTATGCTATAAACAATAAAGCATAAAGTATAAGAAGAAGAAAGGATGACATTGACAAACAGCCTAACTAAACCTTAGGTGAAGTTAAAAGTTGGTTGATATATGTATAGTTGGGGTTATGACAAAAAATTATTAAAACAAGTATGTATAAATTTATATAATATGATTATCTTTGTTATATTTTCATATAATATACGTTATAACTTAAACTTAATCAAATTTCATATTAGTGTTTTATCCATGTCTTCAATTCCATCTATCAATTCTAAAAAAATTGTATACGAGATTGATTTTAAAACAAAGATATGTTGAATTTTTTTATATATTATTTTCATTTAATAAATTACAATATAAATTTGATTTAACTTTTATAAAATTTGCATAATTATATCAATATATAATTTTTTATATTTTTGTATTTTAATCTACAAATTAAAATTAAAAATAAAAATATTAAATATACATATGTTGTCTTTTTCATAATATAAAAATTAAAATTAAAATAATTTTATCAATTGATTTATTATTTAATAAATGTATTTTCATGTATTGCACATGTTTAAAATTAGTTTTTTTTTTAAATATATCATACTCGAAATTTTTTTTGGGAACATTTTTAATAGAACTAGGATACTCCTCTATCCAATATCAATCTTTAATAAGGCTCAATCCTATCTTTGAGAGTTCATGTGCAACTATGTTTCCTCCTGTTCTAGTGTGGCTGAGAGTACATCGATGGAATGACCTTATCTTTTCTCGAGCTTCTGCTATTACTACACTAAAAGAGAACACGTCTTGTCTATCGTTCTTCAAACTCATGACTACCTCCAACGCATCTGCTTCCAATTCTATTTGTTGGAAGCCCATTTCTTAAGCAAATATTAATGCTTTTAAGGCTGCCAACGTCTCAACTAATCTTGGGTCTGTTTACCATTCAAAGTTTACTGCGTGTGCGCCCATAACATTTCCTTCTCTGTGCCGTACAATCACCCGAAACCACCCTTCTTTTCCTATTTATTAATAGCCCATTGAAGTGAACCTTATACCATTCCCTTGAAGGAGGTTGCTGCCTTTGTTCTTCATTCACAGCCCTTGGTTGCCATGCCTTTTGTGCTCTGTTAAAATTCTCCATATACTGCTTTATATAAGCTGCTAGCACTGTGGGCGTTGTGGTCACTTCTTCATGTAGTTCTTGATTTCTGTTGTGCCATATTCCCCACAAGGAGAAGATGAGTTGTTGAATCTTCTCTTTGTTTAGCTGCCTGATGGTCTCTAAGAAATCTTCTGCTACATTATTAGTTTGCGGCAATTCCCATTCCAAATTAAAACACCTCCACAAATCCTTTGCTTTGGTACATTCGGTTACTGCATGAGAGACCGTTTCCTCCCCTTCTTTACATCAAAAACACACTGCCTCTACCGTGATATGGCGTTTCTACAGATTTGCCATAACTGGTAGAGCTCTACGTGCCACTTTCCATGCAAAGATTTTCAGTTTAGTCGGCACCTTTGCATTCCAGATTTTTCCCCAAGTGTCTTGTGTTGCCAACATAGCCAGTTCCTCTGTAGTTATACTCAACAATCTGTATCCGCTCTTGACGCTGTACACCCCATCCCTGATAAAACGCCATATTAATATGTCAGGCGTATCTTGATGGCTCAATGATCTTGAGCATATATATTCTGCTTCATCTCTTTGAAAGATTCTCTGAATCACATCCCACTTCCATTGCCGCCTTTGCTCATCTATTAAACAACAGACCTTTGCAATGCCATGTTCTCCATCTTGTCCCGTTTGGATTTTAAAGGTGGATTACAATCCACCCATTTGTCCTCCCATATTCTAATGTTGTTACCATTGCCCACTTTCCTTCTAGTTCCTTGTTGCAACAGTTCTCGTGCTTCCCAAACGCTGTGCCATGCAAGTGATGGACAGCTACCTATCCTTGCTCTTAGGAAATCACCTTCAGTGAAGTACTTGCTACGTAATACTTGATATGCCAAAGTGATTGACTGGTTCAAAAGCCTCCATCCCTGTTTAGCTAAAAGTGCTTTGTTGAACCACTCCTTAGTCCTGAAGCGCATTCTTCCTTCCGACTTACTTTTGCACATGTCCATCCAATTTACCCAATGAATTCCCTTCTTAGAGTTTTTGCGCTTCCACCAAAAATTGCTTATTAATTTTTAAATTTCGTTAAAAATTAGATAAATTTCCTTTTAAATATGTAAAATTAAGACTGCAATGAAGTTGGACCTTCGGTGATTTGCTTGAACAGGCTTTGGGTAATTGACAGTCCAATGCAAGGAAACAAGGGCAAACCCGGTAATTGCGTCGCTGAAATTGAATTCAAGCGCGCAAGTGCCAGGAAGAGTTGTGTTACCGTGCGACGGAAGTCAGTGTGGAATGCGTGGCATGAGAAGTCAGAAGTCTAAGCGTGGACCAAAGCTGGTGTGTTTACACAAAGTCCAAACCAAGCCTGACGTGTTTCCTTCCCTTCTTCCTCCATTCTTCTCATTCTTACCTTCCCCACTCTCCATGTCCCACGCGACCGATGGCATTTACCC
Source organism: Heritiera littoralis (assembly GCA_031772115.1). Classification (NCBI taxonomy): domain Eukaryota; kingdom Viridiplantae; phylum Streptophyta; class Magnoliopsida; order Malvales; family Malvaceae; genus Heritiera; species Heritiera littoralis. The sequence goes on along the minus strand of JAPDPK010000053.1, from coordinate 1,540,140 downwards.
GTGCCGTATTTAGGAGGCTATTACTATTACCTTCAGGTTTCCATTTTTTTAGATTTATCAATTCAAGAAGTATAATAATTTATCAAGAAACTCAAAATAATAATAAAATTAATAAAAACCAAAAAAATATATGTATGATTTGAGAACTTAATTTTTTACATTCATAGATATTACAAAAAAATCATTATAAAAGATTTAAAATTAACAATGATCAAATTCTCCTCAAAATTTATTATTTTATCTTTAATGACTCACTATGATATTTTTCTTGTATGGTGACATCAAATCTAAGAATAAAAAAAATCTTTTATACTAGATGTAACCTTAAAATTGATCCTAAATAGGAATAAGAATTAGGATATTGAAAGTGCCGGTTTGAATGAAAATTAATTTTGTAAATTAATATAGAAATCAATAACCAAAATGCTTAAATTTCGAATTAAAATATGATTATTTTAAAACTAACCAAATCACTTAAAATTATTAGTAAATGAAATTTACACTAATATAGATTTTTTATATAAATTGTAAAGTTTACTGAATATATTCTATTTAATGAAAAAAATACTAATTCCTAATAACCACTTTGAAGTGACTACTCAAAGATGCCCTAATCTCTTTTATGTAAAACTATTCTTTATAATTAAAATGTTAATCAAATGAGTTTTTGATCTAGTGGTAATAAAAAAAATTTGCGACTTTAATAAAATAAAAAGGCTACAAATTTAAGTTTATTTTAAATGATTTATGAATCTATTCTTTAATTATAATTATAACAACTCTTGTAATTAATCGTTTCCGATAAAAAAAATAAGAATATCTGAGTGAGCCCATGTACACGTTGCAGCAAGTAAAGCGTGTAATTTATTTTTTTTGAAATCTTTCAATATTTAAAAAATTATTTTAAATTTTGATTAATTCGTAATTGAATTACAATTAAATTCGAAATAAAAAAACACTTTTAATATTATTTTTATTATTCATAATATTCGAATTTGAAATCTTACTTTAGAGATACTAAACTCCTTTCATCATCGTATAATTTCTCATCTGAGTTTTTGATCGAAAAAAAACATATCAACTGATGTAGCGCGTGTGAAGTAAACAGCTCATGAACCAAAACCAAACTGACTTCGTCAACTCAAGACAACGATTTCATCTCATTTTTTTGCTATAAAAAACCATCAGAATCCGCAAACTAATCAATCCCAAAGCCAAAAGCAACAAAATTAACTCTCAATTCTATCACTTTTCTCCAAAAACTTCACAAAACTTCTCTCTCAAACCATTAATGGCTACCTGCCTTAAAACCCACCAGATCGCAGCTGTGGTTTTCTTGCTATTCATCTTCACGTCTTCGTCAGTGTCTTCAGCTAGGCTTTTGAATGACTTTCTGTCACATGGCCTGGCAGCTACCGAGCCAACCTTGAACCTTGCTCTTCCAGTCGACAACGACGACAACGGCGACGTTTTCAACAAATCGGATCAAAATCCTAAGCCGCAAGTCCTGCCATGTGACCATATGGTTCCCACCAAGAACTCCGTTGTCGGGATTCTGAGGTCTCCGACTCCAAGACTCACTGGCAAGTATGGACCCATGATCCTCAGCATGCTTCCCAAGGGACCAGTGCCGCCGTCTGCACCTAGCAAAGGAATCAACGGCGTCAAAAACTAATGCTTTGGGTGTAGCTGTTCCTTGCTCTCATAGCTATATGAATTCGTTATTCATTTTTTCTTTCTCTTTTGGTCGTCTATGCACTTATAGATTTTGTTTTTTCTGTTTCCAGATTTTGGTTAGTTTTCATACTAAAAATAATAAATAATAATGTACATAAAATGATTACAGAATTATAGGGTCTGATTAGAAATTATGGTGTATTTTATTGATTTTATGAATAATAAATACAGATATATATGTAACACATGAATGAGCCGTTGGATTGGACTTTTCTCTTTTAAACACGTAGAAAATTCAATGAAGTCAGTCAATGAAGTCACATAATCATTCATTTTTTTTATCAATGATTGTTACTCATAGATCTTAAGAGTCAAACACAAAATTTCTATTACTTTTTGTATTTAGTTTATGTAAAAGAGATTCTAGCATAGAAATTCATCACACACCACATAAAAAACTAGCATCGAATGAGATTTTAATGTTTATAAATAGAACACCTCAGTCAGAAATTAAAGTATTTGTCACAAAGTCACTATTCAAGATACTAGATTAACATATATTTTTCAATAATAAATATATAGTAACATAAATTTAAAATATAACTGATTTAGCATGTATATTGTTGTTGACTACTTTTGAATCTATGTTTTACACACACACATATAGAGAAAATTTTACACCAATGGAGTAATATAATGAAAATTGATCCAACTTTTGGTTAGTAATATATGTCATGTTGGTGCAACAAAAGACTATATGAAGTTGATGGAAATTTCATTGTTTCTCATGTAATGTTGATGTCCTTAATCCAACTCTAAGATAATAAGAATTATATTTACTATATTTAAAATATTAAACAAAAATTATTTCATGATAATAATATAAGCATTTTATAATTTTAATATATAACTTAATTGTAGCATTTTATATACATTATAGGTATAAGTTGAATGTTATGAGATTTGATAGTTCTAGAAAATCGATGTTTTGTACTTTTTAAATAAATTAATTAATAAAGATGTTAACAATTTTTATAAAATTTCTCTTAAGGTATATTAACAATTATATCTTATAGGCACAAGTTAAATGCTGAGACATTTGATGATTCCAAAAAAGCTATGTTTGTACTTTTCAACATTAAAGTTAAGAAGTTAATTAATAGAGACGTTAACAATTTTTATAAAATTTCTCTTAAGGTATTGATTAGTTAACAATTATTTTAATATTTTTTTATATTCAGTTTAATTTAATGATATGTCTGTGACTATGATATAAGAAAATAAAGATTATAAAATTTGAGAGTATTTAAAGATCTCAAGGTGAAATTTTTGTATTCGAAACAAAAACGACTAATTATAATATTGAGACAATAAGAACTAAGCTTACTGTGTCTAAAGTGTATCTTTTTAATTATAAACTTGAATGTCAAAAATTATTAAAACAAGTATGTATAAATTTATATAATATGATTATCTCTGTTTTATTTTCATATAACATACGTTATAATAACTTAAATTTAATCAAATTACATATTAGTGTTTTATCTATGTATTCCATTCAATCTATCAATTATAAAAAAAATTGTATACGAGATTGATTTTAAAACAAAGACATGCTGAATTTTTTTATATACTATTCTCATTTAATAAATCACAATATAAATTTGATTTAACTTTTATAAAATTTGCATAATTATATCCAATATATAATTTTTTATATTATTGCATTCTAATCTACAAATTACAAATAAAAATATTAAATATAAATATGTTGTCTTTTCCATAAACATAATAATTTATGTTATAAAAATTTAAATTTACCCTTTCAAAAAAAATAAATTTAAATATATTTTATCAATTGATTTATTATTTATAAATGTATTTTCGTGCATCGTACGGGTTAAAAACTAATTTTTTAAAATATATCATACTCAAAATTCTTTTTTGAGAAATAATCAACTACATTTTATTAACTTAAACATTCAACATCAATGTTTAGAACATTTTTAATAGAACTAGGATACTCCTTTTGTGATAACCGTAAATTTTTCAATTATTGGAAATAATAAATATTGAAAATAAATATTAAAGAAAATAGATAAGAGGAAATAAATAAATTAAAGTAAATAAATAAAATTTATTTACGAGATGGGAATATAGTTGAAATTCCCGAAATTAAGAAAAGTGAGGAAATTAAATGAAAATAAATAAATAATAATAATAATAATAAAGTCGGAGTTATTGAAAGTATGAAAAGGAGGAATTTAAATTGGATTAATGGAAATCCAAAATTAATAAAATAAAAATGCGTATATTATATATTTATATAATTAAATTATATAAATATATTTACACATGTTTTTATATAAATACATATGTATGTATATGAATATTAGTATATATTATGAAATAAAATATATACTATTTTGTCTTAAATAAAGACATGTGTATATTATAAAATGTATTTATATAATTATAAATATATATGTACAGATATATATATGAAATATATATATTATTATTTTAAATAAAAGTATATGAATATAGAAGAAAAGTAAATGTGGTTTTATATTAAAGTTTAAATGTATAAATATTGTATTATACCATCTATATAATTTGTACATGTAAAGGTTATTTATTTTTAAAGTATATAATTATACATACATATATATATATACAAGATATATATTTTGTAATATACAGTATATATAATTTATGTATATAATATATATTGTATATTGTATTTTATTAAAATAAAATAATATATGTATGATATATATAAAATATATATTACAAGTATAAAATATAAATGATAGTGTATAATATATAGTATGTATTATATTACTAAAAAGGGAAATAGAAATAACATAAAAATAGAAATAGAAAAAAAAAAGAAAGGAAAGGAGTATCGGGGCAAGAATCCCGATCCCCCCCAGGTGAGACCGTCGGTGGCGGAGATGCCACCGCCGGCGAGGGAAAAGGAAGGGGATGCGTCGCCGGCCAAGGAAGAAGGTCGGGAAACCACCGGCGACGGAAGGAAGAAGGAAAACAGAAGCGAAATCACGGCGGAAGCCGAGAAGAGGAGAAACCAGATCCGGCCGCCGCCGGCCAAACCGGCTGCCGCCATCACAGTCGAAGCATCGACGGAAGAAGACGAAGCCGATGGAAGTCACCCGACGTGCAATGGACGGCGGAGGAACGCCGGCGAAGAGGAGAAGAAGCTGAGGCAAAACCGAGTGGATCCGCCGCCGTGCCGCCGATCCAGGCCAAGCTGAGACCACCGACAGCTTCGCCTCGACGCCGGCCAGCTGAGGGACGCCCGAACCGCCGGAGAACCAGCCGCCAGCGAGGAACCGGCGAGGAAAGAAGCTGGACCGGTCTGAACCGGTCTGACCGGGAAAGGAAGAAGAAAAAGAAAAGAAAAAAAAGAAAAAGAAAAAGAAAAAGAAAAAGAAAAAGAAAAAAGAAAAAGAAAAGAAAGAAAGAAAAGAAAAAGAGGAAAAAGGAAGAAAAAAGAAGAAAAAGAGGAAAAAGGAGAATTTTGGGAATTCGGAAAATTCCCGAAAATTCGACAACCCGGGATTTTACAAATTCGGTAAGAAATTTCCCGAGAATTTAATTTCAGAAAAAAATTAAATAAATTATGAAAAAATTCTAAAAATTAGAATTTTAATTCCAGAAATTATTTTCAGCAATCGAGATAAGGAATCGGGAGAAATGGAGTGCGGGCGCGATCGATAAGCGGAATTCGCCGACCCGGAAAAAGGTAAGGGATGCATGTGCAGCACTGTAAGGATACTCAGTCTGCATAATTTAATTTGAAATATTTTATGCAATTATTTTATGAAGATTATTATGATGCATGAATTGCTGAAAATAATTTGGGAAGAAGTACTGGCTGAAAGATTTTAAACTGTATTTTCCGTGCAGGAGGTTAGTGAATCGGCAGCCGTTATGCTGCCGAAAATTTTAGAAAAACTTTATAAAATCATATTAAATGATTTATTTCCGAATTTCGATAGTAAATCACGAGACATGAGGAAATTTCTAAATTTCATAAAATATGAATATAATGAGATGGAACTTTAGAATATTCATGTATTCGAGAATGGTGATAATGAAATCACCGAAAATTCTCGAAATAGATAAATTACACGAATTACGAGACGAAAGATGAAGTGAAATATAGTAAATATTTTATGGATATTTTTATCAATATTCACTAAAGGATTATAACCCTTATGGTTTTAAATCATGGAATTATATAATTGTATAAATTCCATAAGGTGTATTTTCCGATGAAAAATACGGTTTTGAGACTGGTTGGTATTCTTATCATGCTGATACATGATATGTGACATGTTTAGTCCCGGTCGACACCTGATCCGTGATCCACCGAGGACAATATAGATTATGGTCATAGATTTGACCGGTTTAGTCCTTTACCCTCCAGGGTTTATAGTACGACAAGATTAACGTCTATATTAAAATCCATAAATGATAGGTGACATGTTTAAAAAGGGAAATATTTTACATGACATGGAATATGTCAAACGGAAAAGGCCATACCGAGCAGAGACTCGATGATTGAACCGTGGGAGCCACCTCTAGAGTCCTTCGGGAACTAAGTGCTACACGTGTTCCGATGTTTCAGTACAGGCCATACCGAACAGAGACTCGATGATTGAACCGTGGGAGCCACCTCTAGAGTCCTTCGGGAACTAAGTGCTACACGTGTTCCGATATTTCAGTACAGGCCATACCGAGCAGAGACTCGATGATTGAACAGTGGGAGACACCTCTAGAGTCCTTCGGGAACTAAGTGCTACACGTGTTCCGATATTTCAGTACAGGCCATACCGAGCAGAGACTCGATGATTGAACAGTGGGAGCCACCTCTAGAGTCCTTCGGGAACTAAGTGCTACACGTGTTCCGATGTTTCAGTACAGGCCATACCGAGCAGAGACTCGATGATTGAACCGTGGGAGCCACCTCTAGAGTCCTTCGGGAACTAAGTGCTACACGTGTTCCGATGTTTCAGTACAGGCCATACCGAGTAGAGACTCGAGATTGAACCGTGGGAGCCACCTCTAGAGTCCTTCGGGAACTAAGTGCTACACGTGTTCCGATGTTAGTATGAGAAATCGTAGGATATTGGGGCGATAAGTAAGTGATTGTGATTCGTGAATTCGACAAATGTCAAAGAATGAAATAGATTTTAATAGCTTATTTTGCTTTTTAAAGAACGGAACTAATTAAGAGAGTACATTAAAACATGAAATAAGTTTTAAGGAAATAAGATGATGATTTAACTAATATTCTTTTCAAGGAATATACGGATATTAATTATTCTATTTAAAGGCTTTATTTCGTAGAGGCATTATTTTGAAAGGAATATGAAAAAGATTATGAAAGATTAAAAAGGAAAAGGATTTATTAATTCAAAACAAAAAGAAAACTCTTTCTCTACAGTTGCTTCTAGGTTCCGTAACAAGTATGGTATTCTAAAATACCTACCTTACTCCATTCGGATCCCTAGCCGACTGTAGTATCTTTCCTACATGCGAGCTTAGAGCCCATAGGAAAAATGAAAAAAAAATTTTCAGCATATAGGAAGCTGAGTATCAAGTGAGGCATATAATTCTCTTACTGAGCCGTGGTTTTGCTCACCCCTCAATTTTCAACATCTCAGGTTTTGATGAATGTGAGATCAGTGGATTGTGGATCCTGGCTGTACACGAAGAACAATGTGTCAGACCGACTGATTATTTGAGGTATGATTATTTATTCTCTGTATTTAGACACGTCAACAGTACTACTTATCTGATTTGTTACGATAGGGGATGTGTATAATATAAACAATACATTGTAAAATTGTTTAACAGTCAGTACAAGTGAAGTATCACAGACAGCCCAACCGGTTAAGATGTGTATAAGAAGATGAAAAATGTGGTCACGGGTCGTGACAGATTTAATGGTATCAGAGCATTGGTTGGCCTGATGTCTGTGGATACTTTGGAAAGAAAAGAGTTAAACATCCCCGGTAGTACTGTGTCGTCTGAATACATAGAGAAAATAAATGATTGTAATGGAGTAAAATAATTAAAAGGGAGTGAGAAAGTATAAACTGAGAATGTTAAAAGAAGAAAATAGGCTCAGAAATTACCGAAAAATTGGTGATTCTTCTAATCTATATGAAGGCCTGTTCGGTAAGGAACAGAAATGGACTCGGTGAGGGCCCCACCAGTACTTTTCTGTCCGAACCGAACTGAGACCTGAAAGTGATGGTATAAAATAGGGGAATAAAATATCATCATTAAATAGACTTTAAGATCACCGATTGAGGGTAATTTGAAGAGAGAGAAAATTTTTAGCTAAAAATGACCAAAATACCCCTACCCCCAAAATTTTATCGGGAGTCAAAATAGATCACCAGAAGTTGGAATTGATTGATTTGACAGAGAAATTAATGATATAAAGCTGAATTACAAGTAAATTAATCCCATTGTGGATTTTAGTGAACTTCCCTGTCGAAAATCGAATGAGATCTAACTTGCTGTTATAAGTATCAGAAAGGATACTATCAACACATAGATGATCAGTTCATTGATTTGAATGTATATTAAGGAGAAAGAAATAAATGTCGAAATGACGAAAATGCCCCTATATTGGGCGATGTGCGGAATAGTGTTAAAACCGAGCTGAATTGGAATCCATTGATAGTAATGGAATTATTAATGGCATAGAAGATGTCATATGAATCTAACGATCCCTGTTACTGATTCCACTAACACTTAGATTACGGACGTGAAAGAAAAACCCCGAGTGGACTGTGGGCCATAGGGGATAACAGTATGGTTGAGTGAGGCGGCCAGGGCTCCCCCCACGAGTGGACTTTGGGCCATAGTGGTAAATCCTGGGCTTCACAATAAAACAATCCGTGAGGGACTAAGTGCCACGTCTGTGTGACGGGGGCCACCTCTAGAGCTCAGAGCGGACAGCACGGATGAGTGGTGCGGCTCGGGCCCTCCGGCTTGAGACCGGCAAATCCGAGGCATCACAATAAAACGTGTACAGGCAGACGGCGAACGAGCCGGGGCCTTATATGATGCGATCCAAAGAGTGTAGTGGAATGTCATCAAATGTTTGGCCCGGTTATTGACTGAAAGGGTCGAAAAATTAAGAGTGTATTGAACGGGATCGTTAAATACTGTGAAAAGTGAAATGATTACAAGAATTGACTGATGAGGTGAAAAGTACAGATAATGAAATACATACTGGTGTGATTACTTATGGTTCTGTACGTTTTCATTTCTTTGAGGTATCAAACAGATAATCGTACATAGAACCGACGTATCTTGGAATATGTGCTACAGAATGAGGTACTGTTTGGAGTACTGTGAATTAGAGGATAATTATAAGAACAGTCAAGTGATAAAAAAGAAGATGACCGCTAACCTAAGTTCTTCAGGACCCTTGAGACAGAACTGTGATGGGCGACCCAATGATGGGCGACCCGTAGTGGATCATGTGTCGTGAGATATAGGCGAACTATCTCATCGCCGACTCACTAGTAAGGATAAACCTGAGGCGAAAGGATCACCTAGGGGATGCTCGTCAATGGTCAATATGAACGGGCGAGGCCCTTATAAGTATCCCAACGGTAACACGAGTGTAAGGAACTAGGTACGTAAGGGGTGCCAAGGTTCAAACCTCGTGGAGAATATACTCAAGGGAACTAAGCCTGAATTCAGTAAATGGAAATGGTTTTCAAGTGAATAACTGAATTGAAACGAGTAGCTGTAAAGTGTGTTGATAACCATTGTACTTGATACAGCTTACCAGAATGAGATTCGTAACGCTGTGAAGTATGACTATGTAATGAAATCAAGGTAGAGTATGTATCAAATGATTTGAATATGGAATGTCTCTGCCTTGAAACTACACTGTGAAATGATGGGAAACAATGATGAAGGTCCAAAATGATAAAAGAAGTGTGGTTAAAGAAACTATCGGATCAGAATTCCAATAAATTCCAAAGTAACATAGATTGAGAAATCAGGTTAATGTTGATTCGATCGTGGATATGAAATTTATTCTTAAGCTTGTATCGAAGAATATAGAAGAAATCCGACAAGCTTATGAAAATAATTTTTGGAAAATATTACGGATGATGAAATTCACAAGTATCGATGTAAAGAAAGGAAATACAAATGATATGATTTGAGGATGAATTAAATGATGTATTAAAATTTTTGGTTATACACTAAAATTTTTATGAAGAACAAATAAATATTATATGGAAGTGATGCCTTAAATATGATTCAATCGGAGATGTATAAGGAGCTTATAAGAGCAATCCTTGTAAAAGGCATAATCAGATAAAAAGTTAAAGAACGATGGTCACAAGATGATAAGAAGGGTACGATCAAAGAAAGTATCAGATTTGATTTCCGATAAAACTTCCAAAGTTATATAAATTAGAGGAATCGAGATAACACTGATTTGATTTTAAATATGAAGTTAAATTCTAAGCTTATATCGGAAGATATAGAAAGAATCTGAAAAGCTTAAGAAAATAACTCTGGAAAATGTGTGAATAATGAAATTCACGTGTAGAGGTCTGAATGACGAAAATACAGATAATGAAAAATTGAGAATAATGAAATTGTCTGTATAAGTATAAATGAGAGAAATAAAAATGATATTGAGTTGTAGATGAATTAAAAGGATGTATTAATTTCCTATCATTGATAAAGTTCTGGTGAAGAACAAGTATTCATCTACATGAAAACAGACGCTTTATGGAGCTGATTAAGGATGTGTGAGGAGTTAATAAGACTATCCGCAGTATAAAGAGTCCTTAGATAAAAGAGTGAAGATTGGTGTCTATAAGATGATGATTTGAACTCGGAGTGAATTTTACGAGTTCCGATTGAAGCTACAAAGATAATGAGTTGCCTTGTAAAGTATATAAGCCTAAAGAATGAGGCATCCTTACATGAGTAAATTGATGAAATACTGATAGAGTCTAAAGTATAAATGGAACATGAGCAGCATTGTGATATAATCCTTAAACTCTTAAAGGATGTGGAATTGTGCTAAGATTAACAACTAAGAAATTTGGCTAGACAGTATCTCCTCCTGAGATATATGATCTCGAGATGACAGGATTACAGTGAACCTGTCTATGACATAAAGATAATGATTGAGATACGAAAGTAATGAGTCTAGCTAAATACTACTGCCAGTCTATAAAAGAGTGATGAGACTAGCTGCTCTACTAATGTGATGTAATTAAAGAAAGAAGTTAAAGTCGGTAAATGAATAAGTGTAAAGAAAAGATGGTGTGCAAGATTTTAAAAGATCTTAGCAGTATAGTACCATGCCAATTAAAAATATATATGTATATATATATATGAAGAGATAAATAGTAGAAATATGAAAACGGAAATGAAAGTGCAATAAGGAAATAAATTGCATGAGGAGAAGGGAACATCAATATGAAACAGTTCCCGCAGTTAAGACTGAAAGTGAATGGTGTTAGTTATCACATAACTGTGGCAAGATGTAAAATCAAAGCCAGAACTGATAAGTGAAAGTAATGATACTCCAAGGAGTAAGATAATTGATATGTTTACCGCCAGTAAAATGTTTGTACACATAACCACCTCGAAATGATAGAGATGGTGGAATTGTATAGATAATGTGATGCTTAAATGGTAATATCCGAGGATTCAATCACAGAATCTAAATTATGAAAGAGTATATTCTCAGGTATATTCTAAAATTTAAATGATATTGAATATACCATAAGAGTAAGAGATGTAATGACCATACTACATGAAAAGAGACATGGAGAGAAAATGATTGTCTCATGATTCATTTCTGTAAGAGATGATTAACAGTAAAATTTGCAATGATATGTAGCCTTGATGGAATAAGTGTGAAAATAAATATTGTGGACAATAAAAGTCCAAAAAGAAATGACGATATGGAAGTGATTAAAGACTGATGATCTAAATAGAATCACTTTCCATTATCAGACTTCTAGATTCTCTAGTGCCTTAGTCGAAGTATAAGTGTTAAACGGTGTGAATGTGTATGTACAGTTCCAGTGAGCCTTACATGTGATGGGAGTCTCTGTGTTGCCATATGCTAATGAGAGATAGCAAAAGGTTTTGAGATCCCAAGTGTATTGATAGCACCGCTCCATACTGATATATATTTATATATGAGCGTGAGATGTAACCGCTCCATGATATTGAGAGAGCGTGTGCACGAGATGTGAAAGCTACTGGGACACTTACATATAATTGATTGACACGAGTACATGATAGTACCAAATTATGTCGACTCGGCACTAAGTGAGAAGCATGGATGATGAACAGCATAAATCAGCTGTAATATTAAAATATTATGTATGGCTCTTATATGAAAAGAGTAAAAGTGAATAACTTTTGATTTGAGGAATGAACTTACGGGAGTATAGACATATACGATGAAAGACAGCATGTAGTGGTCTAAAGCACTCTTGATGTTGAAAGTGTGCTGGCAGTATTACTTGGAGGATGAACTAGAGGTCAGAAGTCGTAAGTGTACGACATGCACCACCTTTGGACTTAAGTTAAATTCGGAGGACCGAATTTCTTAAGGTGGGGAGGATGTGATAACCGTAAATTTTTCAATTATTGGAAATAATAAATATTGAAAATAAATATTAAAGAAAATAGATAAGAGGAAATAAATAAATTAAAGTAAATAAATAAAATTTATTTACGAGATGGGAATATAGTTGAAATTCCCGAAATTAAGAAAAGTGAGGAAATTAAATGAAAATAAATAAATAATAATAATAATAAAGTCGGAGTTATTGAAAGTATGAAAAGGAGGAATTTAAATTGGATTAATGGAAATCCAAAATTAATAAAATAAAAATGCGTATATTATATATTTATATAATTAAATTATATAAAATATTTACACATGTTTTTATATAAATACATATGTATGTATATGAATATTAGTATATATTGAAATAAAATATATACTATTTTGTCTTAAATAAAGACATGTGTATATTATAAAATGTATTTATATAATTATAAATATATATGTACAGATATATATATGAAATATATATATTATTATTTTAAATAAAAGTATATGAATATAGAAGAAAAGTAAATGTGGTTTTATATTAAAGTTTAAATGTATAAATATTGTATTATACCATCTATATAATTTGTACATGTAAAGGTTATTTATTTTTAAAGTATATAATTATACATACATATATATATATACAAGATATATATTTTGTAATATACAGTATATATAATTTATGTATATAATATATATTGTATATTGTATTTTATTAAAATGAAATAATATATGTATGATATATATAAAATATATATTACAAGTATAAAATATAAATGATAGTGTATAATATATAGTATGTATTATATTACTAAAAAGGGAAATAGAAATAACCTAAAAATAGAAATAGAAAAAAAAAAGAAAGGAAAGGAGTATCGGGGCAAGAATCCCGATCCCCCCAGGTGAGACCGTCGGTGGCGGAGATGCCACCGCCGGCGAGGGAAAAGGAAGGGGATGCGTCGCCGGCCAAGGAAGAAGGCCGGGAAACCACCGGCGACGGAAGGAAGAAGGAAAACAGAAGCGAAATCACGGCGGAAGCCGAGAAGAGGAAAACCAGATCCGGCCGCCGCCGGCCAAACCGGCTGCCGCCATCACAGTCGAAGCATCGACGGAAGAAGACGAAGCCGATGGAAGTCACCCGACGTGCAATGGACGGCGGAGGAACGCCGGCGAAGAGGAGAAGAAGCCGAGGCAAAACCGAGTGGATCCGCCGCCGTGCCGCCGATCCAGGCCAAGCTGAGACCACCGGCAGCTTCGCCTCGACGCCGGCCAGCTGAGGGACGCCCGAACCGCCGGAGAACCAGCCGCCGGCGAGGAACCGGCGAGGAAAGAAGCTGGACCGGTCTGAACCGGTCTGACCGGGAAAGGAAGAAAAAAAAAGAAAAAAAAAGAAAAAAAGGAAAAAGAAAAAGAAAAAGAAAAAGAAAAAGAAAAGAAAGAAAGAAAAGAAAAAGAGGAAAAAGGAAGAAAAAAGAAGAAAAAGAGGAAAAAGGAGAATTTTGGGAATTCGGAAAATTCCCGAAAATTCGACAACCCGGGATTTTACAAATTCGGTAAGAAATTTCCCGAGAATTTAATTTCAGAAAAAAATTAAATAAATTATGAAAAAATTCTAAAAATTAGAATTTTAATTCCAGAAATTATTTTCAGCAATCGAGATAAGGAATCGGGAGAAATGGAGTGCGGGCGCGATCGATAAGCGGAATTCGCCGACCCGGAAAAAGGTAAGGGATGCATGTGCAGCACTGTAAGGATACTCAGTCTGCATAATTTAATTTGAAATATTTTATGCAATTATTTTATGAAGATTATTATGATGCATGAATTGCTGAAAATAATTTGGGAAGAAGTACTGGCTGAAAGATTTTAAACTGTATTTTCCGTGCAGGAGGTTAGTGAATCGGCAGCCGTTATGCTGCCGAAAATTTTAGAAAAACTTTATAAAATCATATTAAATGATTTATTTCCGAATTTCGATAGTAAATCACGAGACATGAGGAAATTTCTAAATTTCATAAAATATGAATATAATGAGATGGAACTTTAGAATATTCATGTATTCGAGAATGGTGATAATGAAATCACCGAAAATTCTCGAAATAGATAAATTACACGAATTACGAGACGAAAGATGAAGTGAAATATAGTAAATATTTTATGGATATTTTTATCAATATTCACTAAAGGATTATAACCCTTATGGTTTTAAATCATGGAATTATATAATTGTATAAATTCCATAAGGTGTATTTTCCGATGAAAAATACGGTTTTGAGACTGGTTGGTATTCTTATCATGCTGATACATGATATGTGACATGTTTAGTCCCGGTCGACACCTGATCCGTGATCCACCGAGGACAATATAGATTATGGTCATAGATTTGACCGGTTTAGTCCTTTACCCTCCAGGGTTTATAGTACGACAAGATTAACGTCTATATTAAAATCCATAAATGATAGGTGACATGTTAAAAAGGGAAATATTTTACATGACATGGAATATGTCAAACGGAAAAGGCCATACCGAGCAGAGACTCGATGATTGAACCGTGGGAGCCACCTCTAGAGTCCTTCAGGAACTAAGTGCTACACGTGTTCCGATGTTTCAGTACAGGCCATACCGAGCAGAGACTCGATGATTGAACCGTGGGAGCCACCTCTAGAGTCCTTCGGGAACTAAGTGCTACACGTGTTCCGATATTTCAGTACAGGCCATACCGAGCAGAGACTCGATGATTGAACAGTGGGAGCCACCTCTAGAGTCCTTCGGGAACTAAGTGCTACACGTGTTCCGATGTTTCAGTACAGGCCATACCGAGCAGAGACTCGATGATTGAACAGTGGGAGCCACCTCTAGAGTCCTTCGGGAACTAAGTGCTACACGTGTTCCGATGTTTCAGTACAGGCCATACCGAGCAGAGACTCGATGATTGAACCGTGGGAGCCACCTCTAGAGTCCTTCGGGAACTAAGTGCTACACGTGTTCCGATGTTTCAGTACAGGCCATACCGAGTAGAGACTCGAGATTGAACCGTGGGAGCCACCTCTAGAGTCCTTCGGGAACTAAGTGCTACACGTGTTCCGATGTTAGTATGAGAAATCGTAGGATATTGGGACGATAAGTAAGTGATTGTGATTCGTGAATTCGACAAATGTCAAAGAATGAAATAGATTTTAATAGCTTATTTTGCTTTTTAAAGAACGGAACTAATTAAGAGAGTACATTAAAACATGAAATAAGTTTTAAGGAAATAAGATGATGATTTAACTAATATTCTTTTCAAGGAATATACGGATATTAATTATTCTATTTAAAGGCTTTATTTCGTAGAGGCATTATTTTGAAAGGAATATGAAAAAGATTATGAAAGATTAAAAAGGAAAAGGATTTATTAATTCAAAACAAAAAGAAAACTCTTTCTCTACAGTTGCTTCTAGGTTCCGTAACAAGTATGGTATTCTAAAATACCTACCTTACTCCATTCGGATCCCTAGCCGACTGTAGTATCTTTCCTACATGCGAGCTTAGAGCCCATAGGAAAAATGAAAAAAAAATTTTCAGCATATAGGAAGCTGAGTATCAAGTGAGGCATATAATTCTCTTACTGAGCCGTGGTTTTGCTCACCCCTTAATTTTCAACATCTCAGGTTTTGATGAATGTGAGATCAGTGGATTGTGGATCCTGGCTATACACGAAGAACAATGTGTCAGACCGACTGATTATTTGAGGTATGATTATTTATTCTCTGTATTTAGACACGTCAACAGTACTACTTATCTGATTTGTTACGATAGGGGATGTGTATAATATAAACAATACATTGTAAAATTGTTTAACAGTCAGTACAAGTGAAGTATCACAGACAGCCCAACCGGTTAAGATGTGTATAAGAAGATGAAAAATGTGGTCACGGGTCGTGACACCTTTATCCAATATCTATCTTCACTAAGGCTCAATCCTATCTTTGAGAGTTCATGTGCAACTCTGTTTCCTCCTCTTCTAGTGTGTCTGAGAGAACATCGATGGAATGACCTTATCTTTTCTCGAGCTTCTGCTATTACTACACCAATAGAGAACAAGTCTTGTCTATCGTTCTTCAAACTCATGACTACCTCCAACGCATCTCCTTCCAATTCTATTTGTTGGAAGCCCGTTTCTTGAGCAAATATTAATGCTTTTAAAGCTGCCAACGTCTCAACGTCTCAATCTCTCGGGATTATCCCTTACGGGATATATTTGTGTTATCCTTTATGAGATTTATTTGGTATATGATTCTATTGGAAGTAAATCGTCTCCCATCTATTTGAAAGTATTTGAAGCTATTTGTATTCGAAGTTATTTGTATTTGTACATGTGATTTCACGTGATTTGAGATGTGTGAAAGTATTTGAAGTACTTGAATAATTGCTTATGTGATATCAAGTGAATTAAAAGAATTTGAAAGTATTTAACTTATATGATTTTATGTGTATTTGATAATTAAAGAAATTATATGATATATGCTTTATAATGATTTTGCATGACATTATAGTGCCAAGCAGTAAAACTGCATATAATGACATAGTACGCTCTTTTACATATATTTCTTACTGAGCGTAAACTCACTCCTTTACAACATTTTTCATCCAAATTATTTGAAGTGATTCCCGCTCCAGATAGAGGAGCTTACTTTTGGGATCTTTTAGTATACCATCGAGACACGCTTCCCAATTATTCCTTGAAGGTATAATCAGTTGGCCGTGTACTTCGGCTATTGTACAGTACAATGTTACATTAATGTATATTAGATCGTTTGGGGATATAGGACATGTAAGTTATGTGAGATCTTGAGGTATTTGACTTATATGTAAATATATGAGAAACACTTTTAGTTGAAATTAATCTTATGCTATAAATAATAAAGCATAAAATATAAGAAGAAGAAGGGATGACATTGACAAACAGCCTAACTAAACCTTATGTGAAGTTAAAAGTTGGTTCATATTTGTATAGTTGGGGTCGCGACAATAAATTATTAAAACAAGTATGTATAAATTTATATAATATGATTATCTTTGTTATATTTTCATATAATAAACGTTATAACTTAAACTTAATCAAATTTCATATTAGTGTTTTATCCATGTCTTCAATTCCATCTATCAACTCTAAAAAAATTGTATACGAGATTGATTTTAAAACAAAGATATGTTGAATTTTTTTTTATATACTAATTTCATTTAATAAATTACAATATAAATTTGATTTAACTTTTATAAAATTTGCATAATTATATCAATATATAAATTTTTATATTATTGTATTTTAATCTACAAATTACAAATAAAAATATTAAATATACATACGTTGTATTTTTCATAATATAAAAATTTAAATTAAAATATATTTTCTCAATTGATTTATTATTTAATAAATGTATTCTCATGCATCACATGGGTTTAAAATTAGTTTTTTTAAATATATCATATTCAAAATTCTTGTTTGAGAAATAATCAACTACATTTTATTAACTTAAATATTCAACATCAATGTCCAGAACATCTTTAATAGAACTAGGATTCTCCTCCATCCAATATCTATCTTCACTAAGGCTCAATCCTATCTTTGAGAGTTCATGTGCAACTCTGTTTCCTCCTCTTCTAGTGTGGCTGAGAGTATATCGTTGGAATGACCTCATCTTTTCCCAAGCTTCTGCAGTTACTACACCAATAGAGAACAAATCTTGTCTATCGTTCTTCAAACTCATGACTACCACCAACGCATCTCCTTCCAATTCTATTTGTTGGAAGCCCACTTCCTAAGCAAGTATTAATGCTTTTAAAGCTGCCAACGTCTCAACTAATCTTGGGTCTGTTTACCATTCGAAGTTTCCTGCATGTGCGCCCATGACATTTCCTTCTCTATCCCGTATGATCAACCCGAAACCGCCCTTCTTTTCCTGTTTATTAACAGCCCATCGAAGTTAACCTTATAACTTTCCCTCGAAGAAGGTCGCCACCTTTGTTCTTCATTCACAGCCCTTGGTTGCGATGCCTTTTGTGCTCTGTTAAAATTCTCTATATACTGCTTTATATAAGCTGCTAGAACTGTGGGCGTTGTGGTCACTTCTTCATGTAGTTCTTGATTTCTGCTGTGCCATATTCCCCACAAGGAAAAGATGAGTTGTTGAATCCTCTCTTTGTTTAGCTGCCTAATGGTCTCTAAGAAATCTTCTGCTGCATTATTAGTTTGCAGCAATTCCCATTCCAAATTAAAACACCTCCACAAATCCTTTGCTTTGGTACATTCGGTTAATGCATGAGAGACCGTTTCCTCCCCTTCTTTACAACGAAAACACATTGCCTCTACCGTGATATGGCGTTTCTGTAGATTTGCCATAACTGGTAGAGTTCCACGTGCCACTTTCCATGCAAAGATTTTTAGTTTAGTCGGCACGTTTGCATTTCAGATTTTTCTCCAAGTGTCTTGTGTTGCCAACATAGCCGGTTCCTCTGCAGTTATACTCAATAGTCAATAATTTGTATCCGCTTTTGACGCTGTACACCCCATCCCTGATAAAACCCCATATTAATCTGTCAGGCGTATCCCGATGGCTCAACAGTCTTAAGCATATATATTCTGCTTCATCTCTTTGAAAGATTCTCTGAATCACATCCCACTTCCATTGCCGCCTTTGCTCATCTATTAAACAACAGACCTTTGCAATGCCATGTTCTCCCATCTTGTCCCGATTGGATTTTAAAGGTGGGATTACAGTCCACCCATTTGTCCTCCCATATTCTACTGTTGTTACCATTGCCGACTCTCCATCTAGTTCCTTGTTGCAACAGTTCTCGTGCTTCCCAAATGCTGTGCCATGCAAGTGATGGACAGCTACCTATCCTTGGATCTAGGAAATCACCTTTAGTGAAGTACTTGCTACGTAATACTTGATATGCCAAAGTGTTTGACTGGTTCAAAAGCCTCCATCCCTGTTTAGCTAAAAGTGCTTTGTTGAACCATTCCATATTCCTGAAGCCCATTCCTCCTCCCAACTTACTTTTGAACATGTCCATCCAATTTACCCCCCTTCTTAGAGTTTTTGTGCTTCCACCAAAAATTGCTTATTAATTTCTAAATTTCGTTAAAAATTAGATAGATAAATTTCCTTTTAAATATGTAAAAATTAAAACTGCAATGAAGTTGGACCTTTGGTGATATTGCTTGAACAGGCTTTGGGTCATGGACAGTCCAATGCAAGGAAACAACGGCAAGCCCGGTAATTGCGTCGGTGAAATTGAATTCAAGCGCGCCAAGTACCAGGAAGAGTTGTGTTAGCGTCCGACAGAATTCTGTGTGGAATGCGTGGCATGAGAAGTCAGAGGTCTAACCGTGGACCAAAGCTGGCGTGTTTACACAAAGTCAAACCAAGCCTGACGTGTTTCCTTCCCTTCTTCCTTCATTCTTCTCATTCTTACCTTCCCCACTCTCCAATCTCCATGTCCCACGCGACCCATAGCATTTACCCGCACCGTATTTGGGAGGCTCTGACTATTACCTTCAACTTTAATATAATTATATTTTAAAACTAACCAGATCACTTTTTTTTCTTTCTCAAATAAATTCAATGAATGAAGCACATCTTTTCGACTATGTCCACTGTTCAAGATTTCATCGCTAAATTGTCTAGCTATAGCATACACCAATGGAATCCTATCTTTAATGTCATGTCCACAAATTCACCTAAGCTTGTTGGGTATTCCTAAACTAAAAGATTCATCGAGATTTGCAAATAGCATTCCTAGGACTTGGTTTACGTACAAAGTTTGGAGCTGACCTATCTTTACATTGGAAAGCCATAATTCTGATAGCCTGAGCCTCCTTGTCCTTGAGGAGGTAAATGGCTTCCAGGGCCAAGGGGCAACAGTTGTTCAGCACTAGCACCTGCCACAGAAACCCAATTTTGCCGAGCAGAAGCATCCGTGGTGTCGCTATCAACCGTGTTAATGTCATGGATGCTTGATTTCTAATTAAAATATGATTATTTTAAAACTAACCAAATCACTTTTTTTTCTTTCTTAAATAAACTACCAAATCACTTAAATTATTAGTAAATGAAATTTACACTAATATAGATTTTTTATATAAATTGTAAAGTTTATTGAATATATTCTATTTAATGAAAAAAAATACTAATTCCTAATAACCACTTTGAAGTGACTACTCAAAGATGCCCTAATCTCTTTTATGTAAAACTATTCTTTATAATTAAAATGTTAATCAAACGAGTTTTTGATCTAGTGGTAATAAAAAAATTTTGCAACTTTAATAAAATAAAAATAGGCTACAAATTTAAGTTTATTTTAAATGATTGATGAGCCTATTCTTTAATTATAATTATAACAACTCTTGTCATTAATCGTTTCCGATAAAAAAAATAAGAATATCGAGTGAATGTTATTATGTTAGCCTATGTAGACATAATAGTAAGTAAAACGCGTAATTTAAATTTTTTGAAATCCTTCGACATTTGAAAAATTGTTTTAAGTCTTTATAAATTTGTAAATGAATTATTGTCGGACTCGAAACGAAATAACTCTTTCAATATTATTTTTTTTATTCATAAAATTCGAATTTAAAATCTAACTTAAAAGATATCGAACTTTTTTTATATGATCCAAGTAAAGCATATAATTTCTCATGTGAGTTTTTTATTGAAAAAAAACATGTCAACTGATGTAGCGCGTGTCAGCGCATGAACCAAAACCAAACTGACTTTGTCAACTCAAGACAACGATCTCATCTCATTATTAATTTTTTTTTTTGTGACAGATCTCATCTCATTTCTTGCTATAAATGAACCATAAGAGACCGCAAACTAATCCATCCCAAAGCCAAAAGCAACAAAATTAACTCTCAATTCTGTCACTTTTCTCCAAAAACTTCACAAAACTTCTCTCTCAAAACCATTAATGGCTACCTGCCTTAAAACGCACCAGATCGCAGCTGTGGTTTTCTTGCTATTCATCTTCACGTCTTCGTCCGTGTCTTCAGCTAGGCTTTTGAATGACTTTCTGTCACATGGCCAGGCAGCTACCGAGCCAACCTTGAACCTTGCACTTCCCGTAGACGACGACGACAACGGCGACGTTTTCAACAAACCGGAGCAAAATCCTAAGCCGCAAGTCCTGCCATGTGACCATATGGTTCCCACCAAGAACTCCGTTGTCGGGATTATGAGGTCTCCAACTCCAAGACACACCGGCAAGTATGGACCCATGATCCTCAGCATGCTTCCCAAGGGACCCGTGCCGCCGTCTGCACCTAGCAAAGGAATCAACGGCGTCAAAAACTAGAGCTTTTTGTGTAGCTGTCCCTTGCTCTCATAGCTATATGAATTCGTTATTCATTTTTTCTCTCTTTTGGTCGTCTATGGACTCATAGATTTTGTTTTTTCTTTTTCCAGATTTTGGTCAGTTTTCATACTAAAAATAATAAAAATAATAATGTACATAAAATGATTACAGAATTATAGGGTCTGATTAGAAATTATGGAGTTTTGTATTTTTATTGATTTTATGAATAATAAATATAGATACATGAATGAGCTGTTGGATTGGACTTTTCTCTTTTAAACACGTAGAAAATTCAATAAAGTCAGGCATCTTAATTTAGAGAAATTAATTTTTGCTCAAATTAAATCAACAAGTATCACATGACATAATTTTTGCAGGAAAAGTTGTTCTTGAGTGAGTTAAGAAAAGCAACTACCAAACCATTTATTCATGCGATGAAAATTGGATAAATCCAAGTTAACTTTTTAAATATTATAATATTTTTATGTTCCAAATTAAATCAATAATTATTTTATAAATTTATTAATAAAGAAAATTTTTTGTCATTAATTAGTGATTGGAACTTGGAAGGAAGGAACCGACAAATGAATAAATGAAAGAACTTGGAAAAGATAGTGAACCAAAATATAGGTCTACTCCATAACATTTATTTTTTTGTTCTTTTATTATCTTTAAGTAAATAAAAAGAATAAAATATGTTGAATTTTCAGTCAATAACTATTTATTTCAATTGTAAAAAAAGTCTAAACTTTGAAATCTCCTATTCAAGTTAATTTGATCAATCCAAAATGATTGCTAATTATTCAATTATATGCTAATTTAATTTTTTAATCTTTTTATAAAAAAAGTAGCACTTGTATAATTATTATAATTATAATTTCTACTTGTAAATATCACTTCTTAAAAAAATATAAAATATTCAAACCTCTTTTTCATCTATTATTCATGACATTTCTTAGATTAATGTAGAACATTGACTTCAAAACAAAAATAAAAACACTGGTTTCAACTACCTTTGAAATTAACATTAGATCGATCAAAAGTTAATAAAATTAGGTTGACCCCCATAGGAATAATAACTTCTATACTCTATATATGTAATATTCTAAATATTATCAAATTTTTAACCATTTTAAATGAGAGTTTGATATTGTAAATCTGGAATTAATGCTCTCCGTTTGGTTCGCGTAAAATGACTTTCAAAAAATAATTTTTGTAAAATGATTTCTTAAAATTTGATTTTCTAGAAAAATTAATATTTTCTGTTGTTTGGTTGATATGCTGAAAAATATTTTCTATTGTTTGTTATTTTAATCCAATATAAATTAGGTTGAGTTTTAGTGGGAGCTTTTTTCTTAAGAGTGGCATAGGTTTGGAAATTATCCTTCCCTTTTGAAAATGGAAAGACAATTTTCTAAAATCCTTAAAGATTTTTCATTAATCGAATTTTATTTTTCATTGATCGAAAATATTTTATATATGTCAAACACTAAAAAATATGAAAAATATTTTCAAAAAAATGAAATACGTTAACCAAATAGATCTTAGACTAGTTGCGTAATCCTAGAGGCATGGCCTCGACTTGGTCAAAGCGTCAAGCTATAGCTTAGGTCATGGTCTTCACAACGCATTAGACTGCTGCTTGCACAGCAGAGGTGGGTCATTTCCTTTCTCTTAGTCTTCTGAGCATTCTGCCGCCCAAAGGCCAAAGGCCTCTCTCAATTCTTCAAAGTTTAAGTCTAGTCTAATGCATAAGTCAAAAATCATTCAACACAACCCTTTTTGGTAAACGTCATCACCGTGCCAATATGGCTATCTCATGATCTTTCCACGAATCTATCTATTTATTTATTTTTGCAAATATGTCGTATTATATATCTAATTAAACATTCATACTAAGAAATTATTACAATGGTCTGTTTTTTAAATTAATTTTTTTTTTTCATATTTATCATAAGATATTGTTTACTTTGACTTTTTGAGACCTGTCATCGCAGTTAAATGTTCCGTTTAAAAAAATAAATTCTTTCCCATGAGTCACCGTCCAATCCTAGATCATTAAATGAGATCCTTTCTTCTCAACAAGATATAATTCCTCGAAATTCTAGCGGTCTAACTTGATCAAGACATTTGATTCATGAAATTAGCTATTTTCTACATTCTGGAAAATATTGCTTGATTAGCTATTTTCTTCGTTACAACAAGAGTTTATATATGATGTACTGACAGTGTATAGTTTCTATACACTGTCAATGCATTAGAGGTTGACATCTCATGAATAGACCCTTATGGGCAATTTTAAAAAATTTATTTATATTTGCATATAAGGGTCTATTGATGAGATGTCAACCTCTAGTGCATTGACAGTGTATAGAAACTATACATTGTCAGTGCCTCATATATAAATCCTTACAACAATTAGAGTCATTGTCAAAGCTGCTAATTAAAAGTCTCCTCACCCTCTTCCATGTATGTATTGAAAGCTAAAAATGGGGCTTAACATTATTGGCTACATTGAAAAGCTTCAATATATTTCTCCTTAAATTTATTTATCAGATTATATTGAAGAAGAGAAATCTTTGTTTGAAGTTTATAATTAGACTAAAGTATGATTAAACTATTTTTCTTTATAATACGCACAGAATATCTTTAAAATTTGTCTGAATTTAATTTTTTTCAATCAAAATAGACTATGTTTAGCCCAAGTTCAATGGAGTCCATATGTGTGAGAATTGGGCCATGGCTTAAACGAAGCAGGCCTTCTTAAGATTTTTACGGAATTATGAGACCAGAGTTGTTTATAGGTCCAGGGTGCTCATTTTTCGGGCCAACCCTTGACCTCCTTGACCTCTATTTTTTTTTTTGGGAAAAAAGGAGAACGCATGAATCTCAATTTTGTATAATTTTCAAATTTTAAAAGTAGATTTGACAATTTTAAACATCGTAAAAGTGACATGACAAGAAAATAATACAAAAAAAATACAAATATAATATGAGCTAAAATTTAGTGAATATTATAAATGAATTTGGTTAAAGCTAAAATGTTTTTACTGTATCGACATAAATTTTGATATGAAATTTTTGTAGTTTACATTATATGAATACGATTTCACACAATCTTAACACAAATGATATACACGAGTTATTAGGTCTATTTAAAGATGAGGACATGATCATTTGATCTCATGCCCAAAATCTTAATTATTTTTTAAAGAGTGTAAGATACCCGCTTGCTTGAAGAAAAAAATGAATATCATTTTTCTGAAAGGTGTTCCTTTTATTTTCTTTTAAATAGATTTTGTCACATTAGATAAAATTGGTAGTGGGATGAATAGTGTTTTTTGAAAAGTAAAAATTAGTTACTGTTTGTTAAACCATTAAAAATTTTCAATTCATTGAAAATAAAATTTTTAATGATTTAATATTTTCAATATGTTTGATAATATATTTTAAAATCAACTTTAAAAATTTTTCAATAAAAAAGCATTGAATAAGATAAGTAGATGAATACCTATTTATCACTTAATGTAGAAAATTTTTAGCCACTTTATCAATAAAAATAAAATAAATTGGACTATTTTATCCTAATAAATTTACATAATTATCTATTTATTCTTTAGGTTAGGTTACTTATATACTCTAGCCAAACTCTAGTTATATTATTATCTCATTACAAACTTAACATTTCTCTACTACCATTCTTTTATTATTAGAGGGTAACTTGGGTGCTGTTTGTTAAACAATAAAAAATTTTCAATAATTTAATATGTTTGATAATGTATTTTAAAATCAACTTAAAAGAAATTTTTCAATGAAAAAAGCATTAAATAGGATAAGTAGATAAACACTTATTTATCACTTTATTTAAAAAATTTTCAGCCACTTTATCAATAAAAATAAAATAAATTGGAGTATTTTGTCCTAAAAATTTACATAATTATCTATTCATTATTAGGTTACGCACAAACTCTAACTAGACTCAACATTATATTATTATCTCATCAGGTTTAAGTATATACTTAATATTTCTCTACCGCTATTCTTTTACTACTAGAGGAATGAGGATAATTTGGTTTGTTTCAGCTTCGGAGTTGAAGACTTTGAAAATCTAAAGGCTAATATACTGCAAGCTCTAGACATCATATAATGGTGCATATTACCTTTTTTTTTTTAGCTTTTTGTTATTTTAGTGTTTCAATTGTCATTGATATCTAAAGTTTTTTGTTTTGTTTCATTTTGGAGATCATTGCTTAAAGAAGTAATGATCCCACAAATAATTTGAGACTTTTATTTGTAATGCTTTTTTAATCTAAATGTGATTCAGATTTTTTATTTCAAAAAAATTATTTTATTATATTTAAATATTATTTTATTTTTTAAAATTTATGATGTTTTTGGATTTAATAGTTATATTTTTTTCTCATATTTTATACTTGTATTATAAAATAGAATACATCAATAAAAACTTGATTTTATTTGAAATAATATGAAATAAGGGTAAAAATGTAAAATAACAAAATTTCAAAATTCAATATTTATTGTTATCAAACAATATATTTATATTCGGCATTTAATTTTTAGTAAAATACCAAATAGTTATTATAATTAAATTCAATACTTATTAAATTCAAAACTAAAAATTCAGTATTTAATTTTTCAACATTTAATTTTTTTAGTTTATCAAAGAGCACCTTAATTCATTTCAGTTTCAAAGTTAAAAACTTTGAAGTCTAAAGGTTGATATATTGCAAGCCCCGGAGACTACACAATAACGCATATTGTCTCTTTTAGCTTTTTACTATTTTGGTGTTTCAATTATCATTGATATCCAAAGTTTTTTTGTTCTGTTTCATTTTGGCATATCATTATTTGAAGAAGTAATGATCCCACAAATAATTTAGGACTTTTATTTGTAATATTTTCTAAAGCTATACATTATTTGGGTTTTTAATTTACAAAAAAAATTATTTTATTATATTTAAATATTAATTTTTTAAAATTTATGATGTTTTTGGATTTAATAGTTATATTTTTTTCTCATATAAATATTCATACATTTTTTGAAATATAAGGGTAAAAATGTAAAATAATAAAATTTCAAAATTTAACATTTATTGTTATCAAACAATATATTTATATTCAGCACTTAATTTTCAATAAAATACCAAACAATTTTCATAATTCAAATTTAATACTTATTAAATTCAATAATTAATTTTTCAATATTTAATTTTTCAATTTATCAAATAGCACCTTAGTCATAATCATTATTTTCTATTCTGAATGAAGAGTAGCATTTGTAAGACTAAACATTTTGTGTTCTTTGAACTTCTATTAGTTGAATTAGGTAAAAATACACAAAAGTGTCCATAACAGAAATGTTGGACAAGAATTAAGGAAAGAAGAGAAAAGTTGGAACAAATTAAAGAGATAAATAGTAAAAGATGGAAAGAAAAACAAAAAAGACAAAAAGAAAAAGATGGTTAGAGAGTGTGAGATGCTCCAAGCTTTGAGAATTGAGGGAACCAACAAATCTAGTGGGGACCCAAGAGCACGTAGATCAGCTGGCAGGGGGTTGTTCTAGCTTAACCAGAGGTCTCGAGTTCGAGTCCTTGGGTATGCAGCTGTGTTAAAACTCTTGAGGGAGAACTTTGCCGCCCTTTGGGTCCTGCCCGGCTCGAATCCGGATTAGTCCTATACCAAAGGTATGGGGATACCGGATGGTCTAGATCGAAAAAAAACAAATCTAGTGGGGCCCTTTTTATGCCATGGAGGATTGAAAATATAATATAAAATTAAAGCGAAAATTCAATTTCCCTATTAATTGAGAAAATTGGGTTCATAAATTGATAAAACCGATCATTCAAGGAAATCATATTATGTGTTTGGATAATCTTACAAGTTACGTCAAAAGATAAGGTTAGGAATTTTCATTCATTTTTTACACTGGTGTTTGTTTGACTTCAAGATTTCTATTCTCATGTTGGCTAATTAATGTCCGGATTAATATCTTATACATAATAAATTTTTTTTTTCACAAACGAAATTAGAATAATGATATATATATTTTAAAAATATTAAAAAATAAATAAAATAAGAGACGTATTATCATCTTAACCCTTTATTGAGTTAAAAAATTTCACTAATAATGTATAGGATAATTATCTATAGTACCAATGTAAACTAAATTTATAGGCATATCAATATTAGATTTTTTATGTGGATGATATAAAAATTATTATATTAATTAATTTTTCAGCAAAAAAAAATATTAATTGATTTTGAGCATTAATTCAAATAATTATATTCATATTTTTTTAATTTTAAGAATTTTATAAATTGAGAATCAAATCTCGTATTCCTCTTCTCTTTCAACTCGAAATTTATTGTAGTGCAAAAAATTACCACAATAATGTAAGCACATTTTGAAAATATAGCCCATCACTCACTAGCATATTCCTTGAAATCTTAAGATATTCTTCTATTTGCGGATGTCATTTAAGGGGTGTGCATATATATATATATATATATATATATATATATATATATATATATATATATATATATAATAGGGTGCAAAATTGACTATAACAATTTATTATTAAGTTTATTAAGTAGATCAATAATTATTGATCTACTTAAAAATTCAAATGCCAAAAACAGACAATCAATTAAAATTTTGGGGGTGATATTTAATTGAATCATGAAAATAAAATAAATTTTCATATACTTGTAATAAAAATTAAAATAACAAAATTCAAATTAAAAATCATATTTAAAGAATTAATAGTATAATAAGGATGAAATTAATTATAATTAATTTTAAAAAAATATAAAACTAAATAATATAAAATTTATATTTTATTATAAGTTTATATAGGTAGCCAGTATCCTTAAACCATTATCTAAACTTGATGCCACCTTAATTCTTAATTATAATTGTTGTTGCACAAAATAACAGTTATCAGATGCTGACGTAGATTGCTTACTCCTTCTTCACATGTGTTACCAAAAACTCTGCAAGAAAAAGAAGTTAGAGAGACGCAGGGGTTATTCTCTACGTAGACATTGTCATGCTTAAGTCAGTAAGAGAATTTTTTTTCTAATATCCGTAAGCAAAAAATAGAACTTAAGATTGTACCTATGGCCTCTTTATAATTGAATAATTACCTTTGTTCCCATAATAATTATTGAAGGGCAATTTCGTCTTCTTGCACATTAGCGAAACCATCCTTCGTACATATGCGTTTCAACAAGTGGTCCTTCCAGTTAGGCGAGAGGGTGTCTCCCGCTAGATGGGAGAGTGCCTTCTACCAGACGAGAGGGCTCTCGCCACGTGGGAGGTTGTCTCTTACAAGGCGGAGGGGTCCCTTTTGCCGTGCAAGAGGGCATCTCCTACTATGCACGATGATGTCTCCCACTAGGTGGGAGAGTACCTCCAGCCATGTAGGAAGGTGTCTCCCGCACTACGTAAGGTTCAGCCATGTGGCTCAATAACTGAGTGCCATGTGGCGTGCTTGTAGGGTTGTTTTTCTTTTTACTAGGTTGAGTTTACTTAGGTTAGGCCTATCCGATATCAATTGCTCCCAACTCTTTTATTAGATTTTTCGATAAAAGAGTAAAGTTTTGGGCATTTTGATCATTTTATTAATCTAATCATTTTCTTCATTCTTCCGCTAATTCGGAAGTGTGATTCTCTGGAAGGTGTCTCTTTATTTGTGACTTTTGGGCTTTCCTGCCACAACTATATAACCGTGAGAAGGTACGAAAATTTCGTAAAAATTCTCTAAAACAGTACTTTGCCGCAAACATAGCTCCCTGCTACCAACTACTCTTTGCCGCATGTTTATACCCTGTCGCATCTCTTCATAAAAAGCTTTTGCATTCTTTCGCCAGACATACATCCTTCTTGTAGCAATTTTGATATTTCTTCATCTATAACCTGTTGTCTTTCTGAAGTGAAATTTCTTTTCTTTTGCTTAATTGGTTTGGCTCCTTGAACGACATTCAACTGGTGCAAGCAACCTCAGGATTGATTCTGGGCATGTTAGCAGGGGTCCATGCAAAGATGTTAGAATTCTCTTTCAGACATTAAACTATCTCCTTTTTGGTTTCATCAGGCAGTTGACTTCCCACATAAACCATCTTTTCTTTATCACCATCAATCAGATGAACTGCCTCCATTTCTTCATTGGGTTTTGGCTCAGTTGCTTCTTGATTGTAAGGGTTTCTTTTCTCCGGATCCTCTTACATGTGGTGGATGCGATATAACACATCCTCACCTTCCTCTGATCTCCCTTTATTTGACCTACACCGTTAGGTGTTGGGAATTTCATCAATAAATAGCATGAGGAGACTATGCCGTCATGTCATTCAAAAGTGGTCATTTGAAAATCATGTTGTAAGCTACCGAAGTCGACTTTATCACCATAAATAGCACTTTGCAAATTACACTCTTTGGATTTTCACCCAAGGTCATAGGTAGAATAGCTCCTACTACCTTTGCTTTTTCACCTGAAAACCCATGTAAGGGTGTGGAGACTGGCTTCAATCTATTCTCCGAGATGTTCATCTTCTCAAAACAATTCCAGTAAATCAGGTTTACCACACTCCTATTATCGACCAAGATCAGTCTAACTAAATGTTTAGCCTTGATGGTTGAGATCACCATTAGATCATCGTGAGAAATCACCACATCTCCTCGATCAGCTGGTGTGAAGGTGATTGATTCCTATCCTTACTTTCCTCTATTACTGAGTTAACCTGACATGCTTGGCAAGCATATGATTTTCTAGATGAGGAAGAGTTACCTGCTATCGATTCTCTTCTCAAGATGACATTAATCATTAGGCCTGTAGGTTCATTATCTTCCTCTTGATTTCTACTATATGTTCTTTCCTCATTTCTTCTAACATTCTCATTTCTATCTCCATTTTTCCTATTCCCGTCTCTGCTATCCTTAGGATTATTACCACTATTTCGAATATCACCACACAAATTTATCTATTTTTCCTTCCCTGGCTGGCTTCTCCAGTTGATTCATTAACTCTCTACATTTTTTGGTAGTGTGCTCATGCGTGGCGTGAAAGTTACAGTTTGAATCTAGGTCTCGGCCCAAGTTTCTTAACATCCTTTTCGGGAATTGTATCAGGCTTAACCCTTCAATGGCCGTTAGCACTGAGGCTCGAGACTTAGTGAATGGGGTGTGATTAGCATATCTCAGTCTGGGAGGCTTTTCAAGATTACTCGACTGATTGGTTACTCACTAGAGGATTCTTTTCCTCGCTTCTTCCTTTCCTTCTGCTCCTCCATCGATATCATTTTCATTACCTCCTCTTGAGTTATGTACTTATTTGCTTTGGAAAACAAGTCTGAAATTGTAGTAGGTTGATTTAATGATAGGAACTCTTGTAATTTTTCAAACTTAGTTCCTTGCAACATCACCGCCACTACTACCCCCACTTGCAAGTTTCAGACTTCTAAAGTAGCATCCCAGAATCGATTTACATAGCTTTTTAATGATTCTTTATTTCCCTATTTGAGTGTGAGCAAATAAGTAGGCTCCCTCTTCCTCTGGCTATTAACTATGAATGCCTTCAGAAATTCAATTCGCAACTGGTCAAAGGAAGTGATACCCCTTGGGTAAACTGTTGAACCACTTTATTGCGTGTCCTGTCAAGGTAACTGAGAAAGCCAGCACATTATCTCATCTTCCCATTCGTGAAGCAATATCAACGCTTCATAATTTTGCATATGGTCATATGAGTTTATTTTTCCTGCATACACAGTCATCTGTGGCGTTTTGAATTTCTAGGGCAAGGGTTTTTCTATAATGGCTACACTGAATGGTATTCGCCTCCTTTAACCCTCTTCTACAGATACCAATTTTTTTTCCTCCAATACTTGCTCTATCATCTTTTTCATATCAACCATAAGTGCAGGTTGATTTCTTTCCCTTTCTACATGAGATGAGTTAGGCTGGTCATCAACAAACATTTTCTTTCCCTTACCTTGTGATACTTCACCTCGCATTATCCGTGTATTCCAAGTGGGGTCAACTTCCGACCCCGTCTACCAGGCACTTTGTCCGTCAGAAGTAGGTTGTGTTCGTCCAAGCCTGGTCTTTCCAACACCTCCTACACCTTGCATTAGTCTGGGTCTAATTTTTTGATTAGGGAGATTTGACGAACTTCATTGTAGCGCGGAGGACCTTGTTGTAGCATGCATACTCTACCTCCTTTGAGGTCCTGCCATAGTCTGCACATTCTGCCTCTGTAGAGACCCTGTCGTAGTTTGTGCATCCTGCTTCTGTGGTGACCTGCCGCATATTGCACATCTACCCTCTTGGGTGAGCCTATCGCAGCCTGCACATCCGGCATCTTGGGTGACCTTGTTGCAGCTTGCACATCCTGTCTTGCAGCTTTGTGCAGTGGTCTCTCTCGACTTGTCTCCCCTACAAAGTTCTGCACAACTTTCGATAAATTCAATTAAGGGAGAATTCCTTTGAATAAGTCCACCATAGCTCGCAACTCATGCGTTGTCTCTTCACTTTGCTTCTTCAAAGCCTCGAATTTTGCTAAAGATACTGTAGCTTCGGTCTCTTCTTTGTTCCCTTGAGTTCTTCGTTGAAACTGAGGCTTAGGAGAACTTACAGATTTCTCACATTATTATCTGTAATTATTGTTGATCTTGTCCTTGCCATTTTTGAAATAATTGGCTTTCTATATCGTTCCTACAAACGGTGCCAATTCTTGTTGCACAAAACAACAGTTATCATATGCTGACGTAGATTGCTTACTCCTTCTTCACATGTGTCACTAAGAACTCTGCAAGAAAATGAAGTCAAAGAGACACAAGGGTTCTTTCTTGTGTAGGCACTCTGATGCTTAAGTCAATAAGAGAATTTTTGTAATCTCCTTAAGCAAAAAAGAGAATTTAAGAAATTAAGATAGTATCTGTGGCCTATTTATAGTCGAATAATTACCTTTGTTGCTATGGTAATTACTAATGGCCAATTTCGTCTTCTTGCACATTAGCGGGACCATTCTTGTACTATGCGTTTCAACAAGTGATCCCTCCCGTTAGGCAGGAGGGTGACTCCCACTAAACGGGAGAGTGCCTTTCACCATGCAAGAGGGCTCCTGCCATGTGGGATGTTGTCTCTTGCAAGGTGAAGGGATGCCTTCTACCGTGTAGGAGGGCATCTCTTGCCATGCGTGAGGATGTCTCCCGCCAGGCTAGAGAGTGCCTCCCGCCATGCAGGAGGGTGTCTACCATGTATGCGGGAGGATGTCTCCTTCCAGGCGGGAGAGTGCCTCCAGCCATGCCAAAGGGTGTCTCTTGCATTACATAAGGTTCAACCACATAGCCCAATAACTAAGTGTCACATGGCGCGCCCATAAGGTTGTTTTTCTTTTTTTTAAAAAAAACAATTATTTTTTAAGTAGTACATTTTCATTAGAAGCTACAATCACAATCAGCATATTACATTTCTTGAACAGGTAACTATGAAAATCACATTACTTAAACTAGTAAATAACTATAATAAACTAGTAAATAACTAAATTAACTCAAGTTCACATTTAGTGAAACTCGAACTTGAGACCTCAAAGTCTCAGGACCTCCTTCTTGCCACTAAGCCAAAACCTCATTGGTAGTTGTTTTTCCTTTTACTTGGCTAAGTTTACTTAAGTTGGACCTGTCCTATATCAATTATATTTTTTTTATCTTATTTAACCAGATGAGTAATATAAAATATTTTATTATAGAATATCTACTCTTATCCTAAACTTTATATACAGAGGATAATGATAAATTGACAATTACTATTTACATCAAGAAAAAAGAAGATTCATAATAGTAAAAAAAAAAAGAGTTCATATAAACTATTTTAATACTTACATAACACTTCATTTTCCCCCCAACATATATTGTATTTTTGTTTTTTTTTTTTTGGGTAAGAGAGAAATAGAGAATCCATTCATCTGATGCACAAATTCAATAAACCAATACGCAACAAAACAAAACAAAAATGACCATTTCCCAACTTTAATCAGACAGTAAATCGATCTACTGAAAAAAATAAATCACAGTCAATCAGAGAATAAAGTATACTTATATCTAAACTGACCTGTCATGTTGAACAAAATGGATAATATGAAAATAATTTCTTAAAATAAAATTCATAATTTTGCTTGTCTTGTTGGTTTTCTTTTTCTTAGCTTTTATAAAACTGATCGAGTTTCAACTTCTAACAGAGGTGATTCAGGTGAAGAAGAAAAAAAAGGAAAAAAGATACAGAAAAAAATGGGCATGGAGAAGATGAAGAAGAAGAGTATCTGCAGTGTTTATGTTATGACACTTCTTCTAGTGTGGTTGACTGATGTCGGAAGTGAAGGAAGAGAGGTGGCTGTCTTGGAAAAACATGAAAAACCCAGTTCAAGTTTTGGCCTTGGGTTCACCAAATCTTTCATTTCCATTTATGATACTTCGAGATATGGGATTTTTCAACTCAACAATGGCTTGGCTCTAACTCCTCAAATGGGGTAACGTTTTTTCTCTCTTTATTTCTTCATCTTTCTATCTGTCTCTACTAAGAAAAAGTTTGAATTTTGATTTGTTCATGCACTGGCTGCTTTCAGGCTGTTTTATTTGTTTATTTATTTACTTAGCTTCTTTTCTTCTGCTCCTCCCCAGATTTTAGGATTTGAATTTGTCCAATACGCTAGTATATTAAAAATAAAAGAAAAAAGGATTTTTAATGGTAAAAAGATAGATAAAAATAAATTGTTCAATTAGATATAAAGATGGAGAAAATCTAGAAAGACTGGAACTTTGCTTTCAATTGTTTTAAAGTTCATGATTTTAGGGGAGAAACAATAAAAAAAAAATAGAGGAAAATAGTTGTCGTGATTGAGTTGGGTTAACGGAGACTAAACTCAGTTAGAAATTTTGAAGGGGAAGGAAATTTAATGGCTTCCTTCACATATTTCAGAAGTCAATGCATTATTGACAGTTTATCAACTAGATATGATATTTTTGCTTGAAACCAGAGGCTTTGATGTCATTTATCCAAGTGACACTGCTGACGGAGGAATGTATCAGACTGTTTTTTTCCTTTTTTATTTTTGTCAAGAAATTTTAGTATTGATTGTATGTCAGAAATAAATATGATTTTCTTTAATGCATGTTTATACATGATTTGCAGATGGAATAGCTGGAATTTCTTTGCCTGTAAAATCACTGAAGATCTTATCAAGGAAACAGGTATTGCTTCTTTTCCCATTCTTGGTTCATTTGCCTTTTCCCTATATTTGGTATTGATCTATTCTGCCAAGACAATTCATAAATAAACATAAACTATCCAAATTCTTTTCCAATTAATCTCATGGTTCATGTACCACTTCACTTTTCTGATTAGTAGTTTATTCTGTTTAGATGTAACCAAAAAAAAAAGTTTATTCTGTTTAGACGGTCACTACCAACAAACACTACCCGCATATCTTGTTAACACATTGTTAACAATCCAATTAATGACGAAAATATATGCATAAATGGGTTGCAACATAATCTAAATTCATGAAAATGGCTTGCAACAAACAAACATTATCTTTGTAATCATTGTTGCAAACTACACAAAAGGAGCTGTGCACTTCATTCCAGTCATTAAGTCTCAATTTTTTTTTTCATTATCAATTGGATTGTGAAGAGAAATAACATTCTCTTACTATTACTGTTTCCATTTAACTTCTTTTTCCTTCTTTTCTTGATTATTGGAGTTCATTTGAAATACTAACTTTGGTTTTACCATTGACAGTGGATGCACTTATCTCAACAGGCTTGGCTGATTTAGGCTATGTATATGTTAATATAGGTATTCTTCTGTTATATTAAGTATTTACTTAATTACTTTAACTTTGTTTTGTCCTATTTGAGCCTTGTTTAATTTCATTGGATGCAGATGATTGCTGGTCTGCTGCCAGTCGAAATTTAAAGGTGAGTTAAATCTTCTTGTTTTTAAAGAAATCATGACTCTTGCTATCTACATCCCATGAACCTTGAGCTATTGAAAATGTCATTTCTAGTTTAATTTAGGGAATAACCATTTTAATTTCATAGTTTACTAATCGTCATAAAACTTAGAATGTGTCAATATGTGTTCTAGCTTGATGTTTATTATTTTCTTATGGTCTATGGGTTGAACATGCAAATATAGTCCTGACATTGTAAAGAAATGATTCGTCTGGTTGAAATTCTATGTGATTGCCAAAGTAGACCATTATGTGATTTTCTTTCATCATGCAGGGTCAATTGGTCCCTGATCCGAAGACTTTTCCATCAGGAATAAAAGCTCTTGCTGATTATGTACACGGGAAAGGCCTCAAGCTTGGTATTTATTCTGATGCTGGGTAGGATGGACTTCCAATACCTGTGCAGAATCACTGAAGTTAGATTCACAATGAAACAATTATTTATTTTTGCATCAAACCTGTTAATTCTAGCTTTTCCTGACTAATCCAATTGCATGTTGTAGGGCATTTACCTGTCAAGTTCGACCTGGATCACTTTTCCACGAAACTGAGGATGCAAAGCTGTTTGGTTCTTGGGTTAGTTTTTGCTATATCATGCCTGACTCGGTTAAAAGTATAATCAAATATTTGAGAGTATAGTCGTGAGTATTTGGATTTCCATCGAAACCATTTTTGTGTAAACCTTTCTCTGCTTGCATATGGAGATACAAATCCCTCATTCTGGAGAACAGTCATCCCAGTACAAATAGTGAAGTCATTGCTTATGTTAGAAATTAATAAAGATAATTCAAATGTTAACTAAACATTAAAAGT
The DNA here is from genome assembly GCA_031772115.1 of Heritiera littoralis. Taxonomy (NCBI): domain Eukaryota; kingdom Viridiplantae; phylum Streptophyta; class Magnoliopsida; order Malvales; family Malvaceae; genus Heritiera; species Heritiera littoralis. Next base: position 1,503,618 of record JAPDPK010000053.1, on the reverse strand, counting down.
TTGTTACTAATAGGCTCCTGTAATTCAAATTACTAATAAAATGGACTCTGAAAACAATGAGATATTCTCTGCAATGCCTGTCTTTCCGATTAAATCATTGGTCTAAAAATTGCATTGAAAAATGAGGATGTGTGAATTTAACTGAGAATTTCTCATTTGGAATGATCTAAAATGTCTACTTAATGCTTTTGTATTTTGTTACCAGGGTGTAGATTATTTGAAGTATGATAACTGTTTCAACCTGGGTATTGACCCAAAGAAAAGGTTAAATCTTTTTTTCATTTCAATTACTCAAAGAAAATCATATTGCTTTGCTTCAATTCACTAGATTTGGTATCATAATTTCAGATATCCTCCAATGCGTGATGCTCTTAATGCAACTGGGAGAACAATATTCTATTCACTCTGTGAATGGTAATTAAATTTCATGATATATTTGCATTATTTCCTGCACAATTGGCCACAACCTTGGGATCAACCATGGCTTCATTGACAGGGGTGTTGAAGACCCTGCGTTGTGGGCTCGTGGAGTTGGAAATAGCTGGCGTACAACAGATGACATTAATGACACATGGGCAAGGTTAGAATTCTTCACCGAAGTAAACAGTGATTGAGTGGTGTACTGAATTAATTTTCTTGCATCATTGTTCAATATGACAAAATTATACTAAACTCTTTAGGTAAATCCTTAGGAAGTTTGTTTGAAAATGATCCATTTGCTATTGTACTCGTTGCAGGTAAGTGACAACTCGATACTATTTTTTATAAGATGCCAACTAATCTTTTTCTTGGGAAATAGATGCCGAGGGGGGGGGGGGGGGGGGGTTGGGGTTGGGTTTGCGGTGACTGGTGATATGTCTAATGACCTTCAAACTGGCAACTTAATATTTGAAAAGAGATTCACTCTTATTTGCTAAAGTATGACTGGGGAACACACCTGCTTGTTAGTATTCACCTATCTTTTTAACTGCCAGTGCCAACTAGTATCACCTTCACTACGAGAGTCAAGACTGTAGAAACTAATGAAGTCTATAAAAATTACACCAACTAGGATCAGTTACAGAGGATAATGAGAAATATGGAAGCTTGAACATTTAAGTTGGAAATAGATGAAGTCTGAGTCATAAGCTTTCTTATACATTCTGGCATCATGAGTTTGATAGGAGCAACTTCCTGTTCATTCTGGCAATATGTGTTTAACATGAAATCCAATTTTTTTGGGTTGTGTGGTGAACTGGACTTAAAGAGTTTGCAGATATGATAAACTTAAAAACTTGCTCTCCTTCCTCCCCAGTCATCATCACTTGGGAAAGTACAAGATAGTAAACTGATTTGGAGTACCTTGTCATAAGTCTAATTTATGACACGAGTTTTACTGTCTAGTTCATAGGCAAAAGGAAAAAATTCTGCTCATACTTTATTTCTTCCATTAATTGATGTATTTTCTTTTCCCCCTTGTTGGTTAGCATGACTACAATAGCTGATCTAAATAACAAGTGGGCTTCCTATGCTGGACCTGGTGGATGGAATGGTAAAAATGCCTTTTTTTTTCACATTAAGTTGTTAAAATTCTTGCGTGAAGCTGAAGCATTGAACTCCCATGTAATCCTTTTGGGCAGATCCTGATATGCTGGAAGTTGGCAATGGAGGCATGACTTATCAGGAATACCGTGCTCATTTTAGCATTTGGGCTTTGATGAAGGTCTTTTTCTTTTTTCATTTCTTTTTCGTTATTTTATCTTTGAACATCAGAGTCAAGTTTATGTATTCTACTAAGTTTTTCACTTATTTTAAATTATAAATATTACTTTGATAGAGAGATCCTCTAGATTAAGTTGAATGGTTCGCAATCTCATATGGCCTTCCATAATAGTCTGATATTTAATTCTTTGTTAACATTAACACAATTGATGCTGAGAATTAAGACAATAATCTTACGTGGCTGGTTTGTGTGAACTACTTTTTCCATGAGCTTGCTCTTCCATATTCAGACATCAATATTTTAACTGCCAGGCCTGGATTTTGATTTAGCGTTTATATAACAAGATACAATGGTAAATCTGTATTTATTTGTTGTGTCCCATAAGTAAACTTTTTAATACTTTACCTTGGAGAACTTTGGTTCAATTTAGTGTTGCATGATTGATAGCATAGACCATATCTGCTACATATGGCCTTCTGAATCTTTTGGTTGACCAGAAATTTTACCCTTGACACGTGCAGGCCCCTCTTTTGGTGGGTTGTGATGTAAGAAACATGACTGCTGAAACCTTTGAGATTCTAAGCAATAAGGAGGTTATTGCTGTAAACCAAGGTAAAATTCCTTAACTTTTTACCTGTTTCCCTGTCCCCATCCCACCCAGCCTTTCTTGTGTTTCTTGTATAAAAAAGACAATGTGCTGTCTGTTATTCTTTATTAGTCCATGGATATCAATTCATATATTAGGGAAGCTAAGTAGGTAAGATGTTATTTCTTTTTTGCAGACTCACTAGGGGTTCAGGGAAGGAAAGTTCTTGTTGCTGGAGAAGATAACTGCCTTGAGGTGATCTTACAGCTTGTTTAAGTACATAAATATGATAACTTCTGTGAATCTTTTCTATGACAAAGGCAATATATTGGGATTGTAGAGAACGATAGCCTCCAAGACCACCCTCAAATGTGGCTTTAGTAAATCATAAACTCAACTAACAATTTGCGACTGAGTCTCATGCATGCCTTTGTTTTTGCTGGCTATGGAGGCAAGCAGAAAAAAGAAAGGAAGAAAGAAAGAAAGGAAAAGACTAAATTGCGAGTTATTGAGTCGCTAAAAGTCCTTTTAGCTGTGACGGTGTGAGTATGAGAGATATTCTTGCAGACATCGATATCTTACATTGGTTATGCTGGAGCTGTCAATCATAGTGTATCACACTGTTTGGATTTTCAAACAAGGAAATACTATGAAGCATAAACTATCTATTAGCTTGATTTTGTTTTGCAGGTATGGGCAGGTCCTTTGTCTGGCAATCGCTTGGTCGTAGCTTTCTGGAATCGATGTTCAAAAGCTGCAACTATTACAGCTTACTGGGAGGCACTTGGTCTTGAATCTAGCACCAGTGTCTCAATAAGAGATTTGTGGCAGGTGGAGAAACTAACTTACATTGGCTTTTCAGCTTGTGTTTAGATTGGTGGTATTGAAAGCCTGAATTAAACATTTTTTGAAGGTCTTAGATGCCGACTTTGCCAAAAAGTCTATGGGTCCTAATAGAAATGGTTATAAAGAAGCTTGCCCACCCGTCCTAGGAAAAATAGGGATACCTTATTCCTTTTAAGCATATTGTTTTGTTTCCTTTTTGGAAAATAATCATACCTAAGCTGAGTTTGGCATTGTGGTTGAGTTTCAAATTGTGGTTTGGGCCACCCCTAGCGAATGAATTCCAACAGAAGTTCTTTTACCATCGATTTGAAACCATAATTCTCTTACCACGGTTCCCCTAATCACAAATTATGACCCCACCATGATTCTAAATTAAGCTCTAATCAATTCAGCTAGCAACAACACACTGTAGCATCCTGTATTGTCCCAGGATAGTTGTGTATGGATGTCTAGTTTGTTGAAATTTTACTGAAGTGGATACTGCTCAAATCTGTCAAACATTCATCCATTACAATTGGTAGAAAATTTTATTTGAATGAATGACGATACAGTTCTGTTTGGTTTATGCTTTGCTTGATTTAAATTCTTCACTTTTCAACTTCCTGCTTACTTATCTTTATTGCTTGCAGCACAAAGATCTCAAGGAAAATGTCGTGGCATCATTTGGTGCAGAAGTTGATTCTCATGACAGTCGCATGTACATTTTCACTCCCAAGACAGCGGCTCACTCGGAAATTTAGGTTGTTCATTTGGATAGACACGTCTGGAGGTTCGCCTGTGTTACTTTTTTTTTTGGCCTGAGTAAACAGATATCACGAGTTACTGCTTCTTGAAGTGTTGTTAATGGTGTCTAGAAGAAATGGTTGGTTCCTAAGAACTCTTTCCAAATGATGCCTTGAAATATTTGTGGCAAAAAACAATAAATTCAAGTGAGATACGGAATGCATAATAATAAACACTGTTGCTCTGAATGTTAATGTGCTTTATGGGATGCTTGATGTTTAATGCCCTTTTTCCGACATTGGAAACAGACACTTTGCTGAGTTACTGCCAATACAAAGTATACAATAACTTGGTCATGAAAATTGGTACGAACATAAATTTTTTCGGGATAAATATTGGTTATGATAATGATGCACGGGGGACGGAGTTTTAGTGGGGAAAAGTTTTCATTATTAAAGACAGTCAGTGACAAAAAAATTTTTATTGCGAAAAATGGAATTCAGCGACAGATTTTTATTTTCATTGCTAATAAAAATCAGCGACAGTTTAAAAGAGAGTAACGACAGATTGTTTTCATTTGTTATGAATAAACAATCTGTCATGAATTTGTGACGGATTTAGTTTTTCTTTTTTAATTATGAAAAAAATTAATACAAAAATTATACAAATTGTAAGATGCAACTGTTACTGGCTGGTGATTCCAAAGTTGATAATGCTATTTTTCTGACGATTATGTATAAATGTCATGGAGCTAACAAATTCATGCTGCTTATGTCTTGCGAGCTATCCAACATTCAAGTTGGCGGATACTTTCGGTTACTTTAGCATTTCTCCTCAAAAGTTGTCCTCAAAGGAGACAACTGTTTGAGGATGATAACTAAAACTGTTTTCGATGCCTCAACAATGCACTATATTTGGTTCCCTGAAAATCCGCTAAACCTGGTGAAATAACTTGTGCATGCAGGCATGGGGTAGTCCAGTTACAGTATGTATGGAAACACACCCGTGCATGTGTGATCTACATGCGATCCCTAAGCGTTTGAACATGCATGAGTATGTGTTGTTATTGTAAATGTACAGTGTGATTGTCATCACTGGGGAGTTCTGTTTTGTGCCATCCATAGCTGAGCTCCAAGTACCCGATGTGTAGCCGTCAACATGCTGAAGCTCATCTTTGTACATTATCAGTATCATGCATCCAGCCACACTACTATTCAAACAACTTATATTGTAGATGAATAAAGCATCAGTTATTAACAGCTTGATAAATCACCCTAAAAGATTGCGAAAGATAACACTAAGTCTACCATCATTGGCCATATACCTCTAGTTTACAGGCTGGGAAGGGAAAAAGGAAAGCAAAACTGTGTCAGCAACATATAAAACTGCAGGGAGGGCGATTTCATGGTAGCAATGTAAACTTATATACTTTGATTCTTCCTTCAGTTGATCTGCAGCCTCTCTGAAAATCGTTCACATGAATAATAAAGGAGGGAAGTCATTGTTGTCTTTCAGTTCGAAAGGTATTGTAAGAGCCCTGCAGGACGCAGTCAGCAATGGGAAAATCATAATTAGAGAGTGCCTCAAATTTTTTTCTCAAAAATCTTCATTGAGTATACTATGCTTTACCTTTCTTCGTTAAACTCGCAAAGTTCCTTTTGCTTTTTGCTTGTAGGCATGGATAAACTGGAGTTTGTCAGCTCAGGTGGTGGTGAATGCATTCCTATTGGGGATGTACACTCAAAACTACCGAATCTAATAGCTGGTAAGGATTGACAGCAATTCTCAGAATGTGGACTCTTCACTGTGGGCTGATTAGGTCGATCGGTTGTCATGCTCCTTTCAGTGCCTGGAAGAAGCGGGAAATTTTGTGGTGAAAGATCAAGATCAAAACAGCCATCATTTCCATTGTGGTCTGTCTCCAGGGAAGTTTCAATGGGATTAGTTTTTACTGGTGAGTTCTGCAACAGACCAGGAGTTGAAGACTTGGGATCTCTTGCACTTATCCATGATTGCATCTCTCTATATGACTGATGGGTCTGCATGAATAAAACATAAAAATTTTAGGAAAAAATGTTCAACCATCTTAGTTTCAGCTCATGCCATTAATTTGGTAAGCACACTAGGAGCTTGGTTATTGAATCTAATATACCATGTCAGGAATGTAAGTGCCTGTTCCTCTTGACTTTGTCATGTTGTCAATGCCATATGCAGCAGCTAGAAACTGGAGAGTGCAAGGATGAGAGAATGGCAGTCTTGGGATAAATACATTTGTGCCTCTCCTGTAAAAATTGTTTCGTTTGCACCTCACAAACTGGCATAGAGAATCCCATGCACTCTTCTTTTGTGTCCGAGAAGATGATGATGCAGTGCTTGGCTGGGAAGGAACAGGCAAGGCATAGTTATGATACCATTGACAGTATAGTAGACCGTTATAATGACTGTCATAATCTCCACTTAGATCAGACGCTTCAGATCTGCCAGTGCCAAAGGCATGCACAGGAATTTGAACATCTGGCCTCTGTCCTCTTCCATTCCGATCCAAAGTATTAACAAAGAACTTTTCGAGTCCCACACCCATATTTTCAGCTGGTAGCATGAGGATTTCCCCAAGCCTTTGGGCTCCATAGGAAAGAGCACATCTTATTCGATGGAAATTACCTGGAGGGGAAGACATAGGCTGATGATCATTTGCTTATAATTTTGATGAACTTAGTATTTAAACTAAGAAGAGCGTCTTTTAAACTCTTTTCATAAAATCCAAGAGTTAAACCCGGCCTTTCAGCAACATTGTAGCAAAATGATTAGATCATTAAACCTTTAATCATGATATTTAGATCATAAGAAAAAGTAAATTTCTTAGTAGTACATCATCTATTGGGCAGGTGGTATGATCTTCCTCTCGCTCTCAAGTAATGATCGAAATTTTCAACAAAATGGGAAGAACAGATTTGCAATTTCCTAATATTTCTCAGCAAATTTAAGAAATGACAGGTTCAAAGCTCAAAATTTTTAACAATTATCAAAGAACCAGTTCACTTTTTAAAAGAAGTTAAAGTACCTTTGCTTACGCTTCGCCCTAGGTTGTTGTTTTCTTTTAAAGGATCCACAATGTTGAAATACTTGATGGGAAAATCAGGGGCCCCAATCTCAAGAGATTGTATTGGGACGGAAAACATTTCTCTGCAACACCTCAAAAAGTCCTGACTAAGCAGAAGTTCGTTCCCATCATTTTCTGGAGCCTCAGCTGCAAAAAATAAAAAAATGTAGGATCATAAGTAAAAGTGAACCAATTAGAGTTTTATGAACTGAGAATAGTGCACTACTCACCCATGACTGATGGAAGGGAAGATAAGAGAATTGGACCAGTTATACTGATGCAGTAATTTTCCCAATCAAATGTGCTATAGTAGTCTAAGAACTTATAAAGCACCTGTAAACAGAATAGGTTCCATTATCCATATTTCTACAGATGTTCAGGGAAATACTAAATGAAAAATTACTCACCGCTAGCGGACTGGATAATGATGAATGAAAAATATTAATGATATATAAGATCAATGTTTCTAATGCGTATGTGGAAATCAGGCCATGATGTGCACCGAGAATTCGGCTCTCATAATAGCACCAGGCCTTGATCAAGATAACACTGCGTTTGAAAAGATGATCTTTCCCAACAAGTTGGTCAACCTGAAAGCAAACAATTGCAAAGAAGTCACATGTGCCTTAAAATTGTCACCCCCAATAAAGCTATAGCAAATAATGCATGGAGAGAGAGAGGGTCTACTGAAGGTTGCAGCAAAGGCAGGAATCTCAAGCAACAGGGAGGGGAAAAGGTGAAATGGGGGATTTGGAACAAAAAGCAAAGCATGCCTAATAGCTGAACCTAAGCAATCTGAAAGAAATAAGAGAAGCTGAAAACAAATGAACAAATATAATTGTTAAAGGAACATTAATTTCTCTTATATCCGGTAAAACTTAACAGATACAGAAATGAGCAAAATGTAAGAAAAAGAAAAGCTAAGTCCACTTGAGCTTGCTGCAGGTAATATAGAAAACAAGAACAATAAAAAGCTAAGCACCCAATTAAGATCATATAACTTTTCTACTTAGTATTAATGCTAAAAAACAAAATGATGTATCGTTTAGTATTATATTTTTGACTTCATGTCTTTTGTTTCAAGTAAATTATACGTATTTGGATTATCTCAGTCTAGGTGTTAGGGGTGGCTTAAAAATCTGGAGCTTAATTTAACAGGTGCAAGTGTCTGAAACATACATATTTTGGAAACAGTTTCTAAACGTCTCAGCTTTGGATAAGATTAGATGATACCTGCTCCAGAAAGCATAGTGCAGACAGGCCCGCCATTTGATTAAAAGAGATGTCTACCGGTATATTATTCACAGTGCACTTTACTATCTTAACCTGCCATCCAAAATTCCCAAATAACTGCAATGAGCACCAGAAGATGTTGGGCTTTATTTGTTGCAGTAAGTATGAGCACTAATGTGATGTAAATACTATTTCAGTGCACAAGAACTAAATTAAGAATGGATGCACCTGAAACAACGTACAAGCATAATACCACCACTAGAAGATGGTGCCAAGTGTTTGCCAGAATATGGCTGTTGCTGTTATTGCACATCAGTTAAGGTTGGGATTTATTGCAATGTAATATTCAGTTTGACATCTCTACCAATTACTGATTAAATTTAGGTTGGATACTTACTAAAGTTAAGAACCTAGTTGTTTGCTACCCCATTTGTTTCGTTATTTGTTTCCTGTATTTGCTGTCCACATGGTAGGTCTGTCTATCAGTTGTTAGTACTAGTTAAACATGAGGGAAAGTGCTAAATGGAGTTATCCCATCAATTAACTGTGGAGTTCTTTGTGGTCTTATATTCAAATTCCTTATCTCTACCAATTGCTATTGGATTTTAGGTGGATGTTTAGCAGTGGCAATGACTAATAATTGTCCAATGGAGATGCTTACAACTAAAATAATTGGTATGCAGTTTCCATACTAAGTCCCATAAAAGCAAAGGTACAGAAACAAAAAATCAGCTGTACAACACAACCCTAGCTTTCTTTTTTTTTTTTCCTACAAAATTTTTTTCCTAAGAAAACTATTTCAACTAGGTTAAGCAGCTTTCTTTAAATTTACTTTATGACAGCTGCCACAATCCAATTTTAACACACCAAAGATATCAAGCTTCTGCCTGTAAGCTATGGGTAAATAAGGTGGAGAACGCTATTCCAAGAATCAACTGAGTTTTGGATGTGCACATGGGCTGGTATCTTAAATTTACTTGATGACAACTGCCACAATCCAATTCAAACTTGTTAAAACATATCAAGCTTCTGCCCGGAAGCTACAGGTGCATACAGTGGAAAACACTATTCCAAGAATCAACTGAATTTTGGATGTGTGTATGGGCTGGTATCTTGCACCAAGTGTTTGGTATTTTTGCTTGTTAATCTATGAAGGACAATCCTACGTATCCTGGCTCTAATAAAAGGATGTTTCCCAAGTATGGACCTGCCCAAATAGGATGTTGCTGATGATGAGCTGGATACTGTCCTACCCAACCATTTATCAAGAACAAAATACATGGACTCAAGCTTCTAATGACATACACATTGCACCAGACAATGTTCCTTGCCATGCTGCTGCAAAGAACATGGAATGAGTTAGAAGGAAGTAAATCTTGCAAGTCCATATTTGATATGATTATTTCGGGAATGAAAGGTCTCTTTTGACGCTTTACTAGCATCCGACATCAATTTGAGAGGTAAAATCCCAAAAAGTGTAATAGATAATGCAGATGAATACAAAGTTATGCACTTTTCAGCCTCTGCACATTTTCAAATTTGAAAGATTGGAGCAACATAAATCATGGGGTCATCTAAACCCCATGAGACAGCCAAGAAAAATGACAACTGCCAAAATTGATAAAAGATGCAAAGCAACAAAGTGCAAGTCAACTATAACTTTTAATAACTTATAAAGTACAACTTAAAATGATAGAAAGAGATCGAGAAGAAAATAACTAAACCTGTGCAGGAATATATTGGACATCTTGTACTAGGAACTCAGAGTCCTGCTCGTTATCTTCTAAGATACTGCAGATATATCTTGCCAAATTTTCCTCCACGTTTTGATGACTAAGAGCAGTCATATCAATATCTCCATCAGGAAGGAAGGTTTTTAATGGCACTGAGCCAAAAGGGAACACCTGAAAAAAGTGCAAGGGAAGGTAAAAATTAAAATGAAAAAAACTAAACCTATATCCATACTGAAATGATTGTTGCTTGATCCTCTCTAGCATAGCTTTTTATATTTTGAAGTGCACTAAAAAATCTGCAAATATTTGTAATAAAGTGCAGTGTAGTCAAAACACATACCTACGCACTAAGGCACGGCTAAATATAGCAAAAGTTTAGCCGTGCCTTGCAACACAACTGGTGAGGTGCCTTTATTAAAGAGACATGGCTTAAAAGACAAGAGGCAGAAAAAAGTGCACTTCTGTTAATTCTGCTTTTGTTTTCTCCAGATTTTTATATTCTGAGTTATATTATCAATTGAAAAAAAAAATTGATTAAAGAGCAAGGTATATTTCAGGTATAAGAAAAGGCTGTGATTGTCCATTTATTACTTCTAGTTGATGATGATGGAGCTTGGAGGCAGAGTTTGATAATTACTTTTAATTGTGCTTAATCTCTATAGTACATTAGCCAACAAAATGCAGTCAACTGTTTTTTTTTATACGGGGGGAGGAGGGTTAAAAGAGGGAGTACAATGACTTCAACCTAGGATCTGTACCCATACCCACCCCACCCTTACCACTTGAACTCATCCCAAGTCACTGCAGTCAACTGTTTTAAAGCCCATAAATCATAGTATTGATAAGTTTTCTTTTCTTTTTACTATATCTTTATTAAGCTTTTGTAGGAAAATGCACTTTACTTCACTTGAGCCAGAACTTTTTCTTTGCGCCTCAAGCAATACAGGGTCATGGTGCCTCTAGAGTGATTTATGCCTTTGACGAGGCTGATAAAACAAACGCTTGTACATCTGTGTATATTTGTAATTTAAATTTTACTTCCACATACACAAGTGATAGTAAAAGGAGTGCCTATCAGGATCCAGAATTGACGTCAAATTGCGCTAAAATTTAAGAAATAATGAGCTAAATCACTAGATCTAACATCAAACTGTTTTGTGACACTATATTCTTTTAAAACTTTGATGCTGGTCATCAAAATGATTTCAACTATATAAAAGAGTTCCGAGAAGATGGTTCGTTTCCCTCCATATCCGCACACTGTTTGTACTCCATCACTTGAATCTAAAGCTTTTTTTTTTTATTCATAAGAGGTACAAGAACGGAATGGGAAAATCAAACCTTGGATCTAATCCATCATAAGGAGGGGTAATAACCACTAGGTCAAGCCTTAGTTGTTTACTTGAATGCAAAGCTATGCAAGCTACCTTTCTCTTAATAAGACATTATTCATCAAAACAGAATCAATCATCAAACTATGACTAAAATGCATTAAGAAGACAGTCAAATCTAATTCAAAAGACAGTCAAAATCGGCCTTCATTTATTATGTTTCTAAAACATCATTAAAGTACTAGATAAAGCAATTTAAGAGTAATTTCAGGTATCATGTTTTGGTTGTTTGTCAGCCTAAAACAGCATGAGACAAGAAAATTTGTCAGACACCTTTTGCCTTCTAGATCAAGTAAATTACTGAGATATCCGTATCCGCAAGTGTACATGCGCTCACTGCATTAAAGGAACCCAGCAAAATCTACTCATAAAAAGGTTTCACTGACATAGATACTTTAGTCAAGCAAAATAACTCTAGTCATGCTCAATATTGCAACGGATACAGTATATACCAAGCAACAAAACAGAGAAAATAAAGGCTTTTAATGATCTATCAACTTAAAGAAATATATTAAGCATAAATCAAAAGATAGTCCTTGCAGTCTCAAGAACCAAAGTCAAAATGAAGATTAATCTTCCCTGGATGTACCAATTCCATGAGCTAGTTTATTATGCCACAAGAAGGAAAACTTTGGAATTAAATTTTCTGGGATGTAATGTTCACATATTAATCTTAATCAATACTCTCAAGCCCCGTTTGGTATGGATACAGTAAAAATTGGGTATGGTGGGGCAAAAACCTCCCACTGCACTGCCTCTTGCTACTAAGCAGGCATTCTATAAAGCAAAAAGCAACAACAATTACTAGAACTAGTCTAATTATGCAGGGGGAAAGCTACAACGAGAGAGAGAGAGAGGCATGAGACCATTTTACTTCCCATGTGTAAAATATCTATGAAAATTAAGTTCTCTTTTTTTGGGGGACCAGGGTGGAAAGGTTACCTCAATGCCATAGTAACCTTTGATTAGCCTCTGAAAGTAACCAATAATACTTTTCCGCTTTTCCTCGGAAACCAAAGTAGGTTGAATGATACATAGTATCTCCTGGGTTCTCTGCTCAGCCATCAGCCAGAGCTCGGTATCAATTGACAGTGGATGTGGGTTAGATGAAGAGAAAGAACAAGAGGAGAAAGATAAAGAGGAAGGTGAGGATGGGTGCAGGATAGGGGAAGAGGAAGTAGAGGACAAGGACAAAGAGGAGGAAGGTGACAGACTCTCTTGAAATTCTTCCATTCTGAAATCAGCTTCTGAAGAAGAACCTAGAAACACTCACCAATTCAATGCTCCATCAACAGGTTCAAAAGATGTCCAAGGAAAAACAGCATCTAGAAATCCTGACAATTATAAAGAAGAATTAAAGAAAAAAGGGAGAAAAAAAGGCATGGAGTTGGGGTTAGATGGTGGAGACAATTAAATGATTCAGGAAAGCCTAAGAACTCGAGGATGGTAGACAGAGATGTTTTCCGTTTAAATGATAAATAGAATTAGAAGTATGGACAAAGAAGAAGAATTGCAAAGATACACAAAGATAAAAAGTAAAACAGCCACATAGGTATTTTAAACGTAAGTGCAAAGAGCTTTAAAATCTGGTGCAGCCATGAAATCTGTTCTTCTTTACAAAACCTCTGATAAGCACAACTGTTATATAAATCAAATTTATGGTTGAAACGCAATTTTAAGAAGAATGTTGGGACTAGTTTGGCAATATGAAAATATTTGGATTCCATGCAAAAAAGGACATGGGAGAGAAATAAGGAAAATATCCTATATCCGGGTGGAGTTTTTTAAATTCCACAATTGGGGTTAGTGAGTTGATTTTTGTCTTTTTGATTATGCGTTTGGGGTAATTTCTAGACTTTGCCTTGACCTAATCCCCTCCCCGGATGATCTTAATAACACACTCCCCTTATCAACTTAGTGCGTTCAGGATTTTACTTCCAAACTACTCCTGACAAGGATCAAATATTGACAAGAAAAGAAAGCTCCCCTCCTTACCGACTAGACTTACCCTTGCCGGTGATTAGTGAGCTGATATCTGTCCCATTAAGGTATGTTTACTAAATATATTAATTAATTTTTCAATGGACATATGACAACCATCTAACCCTATTTTTGGAGGATAAAAACTCCACTACCATGTATAGAATCATAATCTGAGAAAAAGCATATTGAAATATTACAAAATTAGGTCTTTCCAGACTTTGTCTTGACCTAATCCCCTCCTCGGATGATCTTTAACGACACACTCCCCTTATCAACTTAGTGCATTCGGGATTTTACTTCTGAACTACTCCCAACAAGGATCAAACATTGACAAGAAAAGAAAGCTCCCCTCCTTACTGACTAGACTTACCCTTGCCGGTGATCAGTGAGGTGATATTTGTCACATTAAGGGTATGTTTACAAAATATATTAATTAATTATTCAATGGACATATGACAACCATCTAACCCAATTTTGGGAGGTTAAAAACTCCACTACCATGTATAGAATAATAATCTGAGAAATAGGCATTTTGAAATATTACAAAATTAGGTCTTTCCGAACAAAAATAAAAGGGGTGAGACTCTTCAAAGATGGAATCAAGTAGGAAAAAAATTTTTCGCTCCATTAAGGGAAGCTCCAAAAAGGGATTAGTAGGAAAAGGCTGAAATAAGTATGTACCATCAAGGCAAAAAGAATGAGAGATGAAAAATACAACTTGTCCTTGAAATAACACTTATTATTCAATTGTTCTTTGGATCTTAATCAAGCTTCAGTGTTACATGAATTCTTCCAAATAGCAGAGTTTCTCATAAAAAAGGATTTTTTTTCTTCATTAACGAGACAAAACAGAGAATTGGTCCAAATGTTGATAGGTTTTAAGAGTATGTCAGCAGCTTTCCATATTGAAACAAAGCACGAACAGTATTAATGACACAGTTAAAGCATTCTTGGCTACTTTATTATTTTAAATATTCTCCCAATATTCTTATTATAGGTAAGTCAAATTCTATGGGTAACTATGAAGGTAATACCTTCGTCATTAGCAAAAATCTACTAATCTTTCCCTTTTTATTCGTGTTAAACAGCATTGATTTCCATGAGATTCAGTGCTAATTATCTTGCCTTGTGATAACACTACTTGCCTTATTTGTGACAATTTCAATATCAATTGATATTGAAACTTATAAAATAGATTGAACCACTTACCAAATTTCAAATCATTCCAAGTCTATGTCACTTGATTGAACTACAGATTGTGCTCAAATGAATCGAACATATTGATCAACCAAAACATTGATGTATCAGCTATGCCCATACACAACATATATCAAATACAATTATGTGTTGCCCCTCCAACATAGGTCATCCACCTCTATGTCTGTGTGTGGTATTTAAGTATTGGGTTTGAATGGAGGATTTTCCGTTTAGAAAATACTCCTACTAGTAGCAGAATGTTATTTTTGTATGCTATAATTCAACAATAATTAAGTTTCTATTAACAACTTCCGCTAACGGAAACTCGTGTTATTTATTTATTCTGTCTGCTAAGTTCCAACATCCCTACTCTCGTAAGGTAAGAAATATCAAGTTGTATATTTTCCCCGCACTTGGAGCCACCAAAGAACTTACTTACACCTAAGTAACAATCATGCCAAAATCCTACTTTTACTGCTGGCAATGAAATTCAACAATCCATTTTCCCTAATCTTGACCTTTACATTGTCTAATCAACCCAAGTACCTAGGAGGCTCACACGGGAACAATGTACTAAATCTATCCAAATACCAATCCCATGTGCTAAACATGGAATCATACATCTTACGCCACTGTACTAAATCTAACCAGTCATGGCAACACGGCGAAAGAAAAAAAAGGTCATCCATGTTGGCAGTGAGGATTGGGGAAGAAAATTATACGGGCAATGAAACCCCATTCAAAATAATACGAATAAGGCAATCCGTCACTTGGTTTTGCAATGAAAACAGCTAATATAAAGAAATCCAATGGTAAAATACATGAAAATCAAAACAATGAGTGTTTTTGTCTCAGTTGAACAGTAAATAAACAGTCAAAACAGAGTGCATCACTATCAAAACACTACTCTGAAGACTGAACGTCAGGTTGCAAATTTGGCAGCAATTTACAGCCTAGTCTACATAACAGATAAGATTCCAGAATCAGTACCTCAAGTAAGTTTCCAAAATGCTTCTTTCTTTCTTTTTCTGCTTGGTTTTCTTGGTTGCTGCTTAAATCCAATTTCTCCGTTTACAGCCATGGACTGGGGCATGGACAACATCTTGTCTCAATCAAGACAAAGATGCTTCAACAATCAAACAAACAAAACCTAACCCTTCCAAAACCAGAAATGAAAAGAACCAAAGCTCCAACACCCACCAATATAAGAGAGACTAAGAATGCCCCATCAAAAATCTTAACCAGCTAGCATTCCCTAGGTTCTCGGGCACCATTCACGACGACGTGGCGCTATTACATGGGATTAAATAAAAAAGAGCTTGCGCGTGTGCCACGTATAAGTAACAGTGAAACCCAGCTAAGAATCGTTGAAGCCCAACATTTTTCCCGCCATGTTAACACCATCTCCTTTTCCCTGTATCCCCAACCTTTATAAACCCATCAGTTTCAAATCATTTCTCAAGCTCTGAGTCCCCAACTCACTGCAAATCCAATCAAATAACCGAAAAGGGATATCCTTTTTGACACCGGAGACGCCATTTTCCGCCACTTAAGTGCACAGGCCGAGACTTCGGGGTCCTCTCAGCAGTACCCTGCAAGCAATCCAAAGGCCAATTAAGAGTACTTGATGCCATGTGCTGTTGCCGAATTTGATCCCTTCGCCTCCTCATCGAATAAAAAGCTGATTTCGTATTAGCCAATGACGCAAAAAGAGAGCCGCAGGAGGGTTATTTTGAAGAATTTAGCACAAGTTGAGAGGTTTCAAGAGGAAAACAAGGCATGGGTTGTCACGCAGTGGGAATCCATTTGGGTTTTAACGGATTGTTGTTATCTGCAAAGGGATTATTTTGTTTTTACTGACATAGATTCCTTTGGAAGTGATTCGTCTTTCTTTGTAAGAGCTGCTTTAAGTAGCTTGAAGCTTGATGGGTTGGTTTATGTTCCTTCCACTGATGGGTTTTCATCTGGGGGTCACCGCCCTTTTCAGTGAGTTTACTTTTTAAACCTCCATTTTTTTTAATCTTGCAATTATAGTTGTTGCTTTTGAAAGAGTTTATTTATATTTGACTTATAATGAAGCTTTGCTCTGACAAGGCATTTTGGATGTTACTGTCTCTTATTTGTGCAGCCATTATTGGTTTTCCTTTTTCTTGCTGTTTTACAAGCTCAGAAAGTTAAGTATGATTGATTGAAACAGAAAAGGACTGAAATCTAATATGATTGATAAATATTTGTTATGTATGAAATTAAAATTATCCATTTTTAGAAACTTCTATCATTCAAAAATATTGATTGTTTTTCAATGTAAACATACTTTTCGTTACTTCCTTGCTTTAAGTAACATAAATAACTACCATAGACTATAACTTGTTTAATACTTTCATTTTACGTTTGGTACATTGCAGATAAAGTGATTGCAGCGCAAAGTGATTGCGGAGAAAGTGATTGCTGGAAAAGTAACATTGCAGCGTTTCGTATGCAATGTAAAGTTTTGTTTAAATTGTAGGGAAAGTAATATTGTAGCTTTTGATATGCAATGTAAAATTTTGTTTAAATTGCAGGGAAAGTAATATTGTAGCGTTTGGTATGCAGTTACTTTGCTGGTAATGTAATTGCAAATTCCAAAAATATCCTTAAGTATAAAAAAATTTGTACATTGAAATTAATAACAAATGTAATTATCATATTAAAATGTAAAGAATATAAAGTTGTAATTATTGACATTATCATCATTTGTAATAACAAATTTATATACATTATTATTAATTTGAATAATTAATTTTTATAATTAATTTGTATAATTTATATACATACTCTCTGCCATGTTACAGAGGACACCACCAGGCCTTAATGCTCTAGCTATGGTCTCAAAAAATGGTTCTTCTACAAGCACTTGCGCAGGACCTAAAATTGCGAATAGAATCAGTTTGAATGACGTTGAGTCTTCAAACTAAAATGAATTTGTAGATTTCGTGGTTGTAACATCCCCCACGGCTCTTGAAAACTAAAAGATGTCATAACAAAGCATTCTAAGCAAACAGCACCACATGCATATTCTTCAAGAAACCATAGAAATACTTTCATTTTTTTTTTGCACTATAATAAAATTATAATGGACCAAATATTACAACGTGCCTACAAGATCTGATGAATCAACAATGATTGCATCATACTTTCCTTCTGGAACACCAAGAAACTCATCAGCTGTTATAATTATTCAAGCAAAACTCATCAGCTAGGGATTGTAACACTACGCTTGACCATTTGAAAATTTTCATATAAAAGGTAAAAACAAAAGAAAACAAGAAGAGACTACAACATACATCTATTGTTGAACAAAAAAGTAAAATATGGGATTACAGATCTTGTCCACTTGGGGTACTATGAAGATGAAAACTTGAACTTCTTCTTGGACTTCAACTTCTGGAACTGAACTTCTTTGATCACGAACAGTCACGAACTAAATGCAGAAAAAGACTTCAAGGCGTGCTGCTACAATGCCACTTTCCTTAAGACTTATTTCACCCCCACCAGTTATGGTATGCAACAGGGATTATAGAAATAGCCTCAGGATACAATGAAGTCAACTTGTTTAATATTACCTTGCACTTGTAATATTAAACCACTAAACACTTTAGACAAATACAAAAGTATTATGTCTTAGCCAAAGTTTTCTGCAGCAAACAATGTCTAAGAGACTTGTTTTCTATTTTGAGATTGGGAGAGGAAAAAGAATTCAGAATATTTTCGTTATATTTTGTTCTGTTTTTCTTCTTTTTTTGAATGAACATTGTCATCTCTTTTATAGAGATAATTTCAAGATATGTGATCTTTGGTTTGAATGATACAACCTTTCAATTGTGTTGTTTCATTTAAACAAACACATCATTCAGATTGTTCACAACCTCTCAAATTCAATGGTTATGTCTTTAAACCATTATGTAATGAAAGATTACCCTTTGAATGAGGTTGTACCTATTCAAAGAAAACTAGTCGTTACAATTCATTTTGCACTAGAGCAGTTGACTGCCATAAAAGGCAGTTGACTGCCATAAAAGGCAGTTGACTGCCCTTAGATTTCCAGGCAAGGAAGTCGGATGCCCGAAAATAGCATCCGAATGCCCTAGTGTATTTTTGAAACAGTATGCAACTTCCAGAAGGGCAGTCGACTGCCTTCATATGGCAGTCGACTGCCTTAAAGTAACTTAAAATCCGAGTATTCACATTGTATAGGCAGTTGACTGCCATCCCGGGGCATCCGACTGCCCTCCCAGGGCATCCAACTGCCCAAGTGCATTTTTCGGACAGAATACTTACTGCGCAAGGGCAGTTGACTGCCCTATATGGGCAGTTGATTGCCCAGTAAAATTAGTAAAAATCATTTTAACATGATTTTACTTCACCCGGAGTCATACCAAACACTAGTTTTACTTGTACATTGATTAAACAACATTTTAATCAATCTTTTCACTTTATATTTTGAAATTTTCTAACAATCCCCCACCAATTTCAAAATAGAACAACTCTAATACTTGAGGAATCCTCATGCATAAAATGATGGTGAACTAGTTCTTGAACCATCACCTTAGAGAAAAAGTGCTTTCAGTTAATCAGAACGGTATGGTGGACTAAGTCTTGAACCAACGGTTCTATGATGATTAACTAATGACTAAATCTCACATGAGACTTCAAAAATTTGTCTAAAGTCATTTAGTAGAACTTCGACACTTATACTGGCCATGTGTCTTGTATCATTTCATGAGTGCTTAAGAGCTAAACCCTAAGCTCCTAGAAGCGGCACCACTTCCACTCATATAAGTGAACTCATCAGAAATGCAATCATATAAGCATTCCAACACTTATACTTACGTGTTATGGGTTCATTAAGAGTAACAACTCAACCTCCTTATTTTCATATGATTTCAAGTATTCATAGCCTTTGGGATGTCAATCAGCATAATACTTGCAGCCACATTCAGATAATGTACTTGATCTCATTGAACTCAAGACTTAATGTCCAATTAAGCGTTGAGTTGAGTTTCCATTATGTGTGACTAATTCAAATGGGTTTTAGTCCCATCCCCTTGGAAGTTCTAGACACTATCTCTCTTGTGAGACCTTTTGTCAATGGATCCGCCAAGTTTTCACTTGACTTGACAAAATATATGGTGATCACCCCATCTTTAATCAATTGTCTAACATAGCTGTGCCTTAGACCAATATGTCTAGATTTCCCATTATATACTTGGCTATAAGCCTTTGATAGTGTAGCTTCACTATCACAATGTATTGATATAGGTGACATTGGTTTAGGCCATAAAGGAATTTCATGGAATAAGTTTCTCAACCACTTAACCTCCTTACTTGCCGAAGCTAATGCCACAAATTCTGAAGCCATAGTAAAATCAGAAATACAAGTTTGTTTCATGTTATTTTAGTTAGCATGCAAGTTATACATTTTTCATCACTTCTAACTACATATGGAACCAGATTAGATTTAGACATCATGATTACTTTTATCATAATTTATATGTCCTAATCTACTATGCCATAAATCAAAAGAATCCACAATATAATCTGAATTATTCTTCTTATTATTGATATTGAAATGAGATACATTAAGTTTAAACATGCCTTCATTGGCATATCCTTTTCCCACAAAAGTTCCACTCTTGGATAGTATACACTTATCCCCCTCAAAGATAACTTTGAACCCAAACTTATTGAGTAAACTAACAGACACTAGATTCTTCCTAACTTCTGGAACATAGAAAACATTGGTTAAAGTCAATGTTTTTCCAGAAGTGAAGTTTAAATCTATGGTCCCCTTGCCTTTGATTTCAGTTGAAGAAGAATTCCCCATGTAGAGCACATTGCCATCTACTTCCTCTTTGAAAGTTTTGAACATAGCCTTGTTTGTGCACACATGTTTTGTGCACCAGAATCTATCCATCATGCTTCTTTGTATTCAATGACATTGACTTCAGAAATCACAGCAACAAAGTTGTCCTTGGGTGCATTGGATGCTTCTTTCTTCTTTTTGAAGACATAGCAATCCCTTTTGAAGTGCCCTGGTTTTCCACAGTGGAAACATGCACCTTTGTTCTTAAATTTCTTGCCTTTGGTGGAAAGCTCTCTCTTCTTCTTTGTGAAATTTTCGTTGGAAACAGTATCTTCTACCACATGGACTTTGGAGATGTTAGTCTCCTTCTCCTTTTCTTTGTCATTCTCCTTGCGATATTGCTCTTCAATCCGAAGATAGTTTGCAAGGTAATCAAGAGTGATTTCTTCCTTTTTGTGTTTCAAGGTTCTCTTGATATCCTTCCATGATGCTGGAAGTTTGTCAATTATAGAGGACACTATAATTGACTCATCCATGTTCATTGAATACTGCTTAAACTTGTTAAGGATGACTTCAATCTCAGCAAACTGTTCCATAATAGGTCTGGAATCATTCATTCTAAAAATGTTCCAACTTGTTACCAGGAACTTTTTGCTAGTTGCGTCTTCCTTCATGTATCTTGCATCTAGCTTTTCCCATAACTCTTTTGATGTATTGATTATGATGTAAGTATCAAATAAAGAATCAGACATACCATTTAGGATGCATCCTCTACAAGTGTAGTCATCGTTGTCCCACTTTTGTCTTTGATGCACTTCCTCATTTGTGTCATCTTCTTTTTCTTCTGGTCTTGGTGTTGTAAGTACATAGAGCACATTGAGGGATGTAAGTAAAATCTTCATCTTCTGTTGCCACCTTAGGAAGTTCCCTCCATCGAACCTCTCCAACTTTTGAAAGTTAAATGCCAATTCTTTCAACGTTTCCATCTTCATGGTTTCTGAAAATTAAGTCTTAAGATTGTTGAACAAAAAAGTAAAATATGGGATTACAGATCTTGTCCACTTGGGGTACTATGAAGATGAAAACTTGAACTTCTTCTTGGACTTCAACTTCTGGAACTGAACTTCTTTGATCACGAACAGTCACGAACTAAATGCAGAGAAAGACTTCAAGGCGTGCTGCTATAATGCCACTTTCCTTAAGACTTATTTCACCCCCACCAGTTATGGTATGCAACAGGGATTATAGAAATAGCCTCAGGATACAATGAAGTCAACTTGTTTAATATTACCTTGCACTTGTAATATTAAACCACTAAACACTTTAGACAAATACAAAAGTATTATGTCTTAGCCAAAGTTTTCTGCAGCAAACAATGTCTAAGAGACTTGTTTTCTATTTTGAGATTGGGAGAGGAAAAAGAATTCAGAATATTTTCGTCATATTTTGTTCTGTTTTTCTTCTTTTTTTGAATGAACATTGTCATCTCTTTTATAGAGATAATTTCAAGATATGTGATCTTTGGTTTGAATGATACAACCTTTCAATTGTGTTGTTTCATTTAAACAAACACATCATTCAGATTGTTCACAACCTCTCAAATTCAATGGTTATGTCTTTAAACCATTCTGTAGTGAAAGATTACCCTTTGAATGAGGTTGTACCTATTCAAAGAAAACTAGTCGTTACAATTCATTTTGCACTAGAGCAGTTGACTGCCATAAAAGGCAGTTGACTGCCCTTAGATTTCCAGGCAAGGAAGTCGGATGCCCGAAAATAGCATCCGAATGCCCTAGTGTATTTTTGAAACAGTATGCAACTTCCAGAAGGGCAGTCGACTGCCTTCATATGGCAGTCGACTGCCTTAAAGTAACTTAAAATCCGAGTATTCACATTGTATAGGCAGTTGACTGCCCTATTTGGGCAGTTGATTGCCATCCCGGGGCATCCAACTGCCCTCCCAAGGCATCCAACTGCCCAAGTGCATTTTTCGGACAGAATACTTACTGCGCAAGGGCAGTTGACTGCCCAGTAAAATTAGTAAAAATCATTTTAACATGATTTTACTTCACCCGGAGTCATACCAAACACTAGTTTTACTTGTACATTGATTAAACAACATTTTAATCAATCTTTTCACTTTATATTTTGAAATTTTCTAACATCTATAACCATCTTATCTATTTCACATATATTAATGGTATCAGAAATATAAAACGAAAGTTACAGATTGCCGAATATAGAGAAAACCTATAGTTAAATCAGATGAGATTACAGTTTTAGGGGATGGTATCAAACAAAGTGGAAGATGAGCTATCATCTCCTGATATGCACATTCATCTCAGTCAACTGAACTATACCATCAAGAACAAACACTTTTCCATAGGCTGATGACTGCAGATGAAGTATTGTTATTAGATGAAAGAGGGACAGAGGCGAGAGCGAAGGTGAAAGAACATGGGCTGTTGATGGAGTCCCAAAAAATTCGATGAAGGAAAAAAAAACGGGGGTACTTTTGGCTAAATGACTTTGCAGTGTTGGCTGCAAAGTACTTTGCAGTGGAACCTTACTTTACAGTGTAAAGTAAGATACCAAACACTGTAATCACTTTGGAGTTAATTAAATTGCAGTGTAAAGTTGCAATTTCCCCAATTCCAAACGCCACCTTCATGTTCTTAACTGAATGATAGTTTGTAACTATTGATGTCCTAGCATCTTTCTTCGTAAGGTTTTTGTTAAGAGTTGTCTATGGACACATATTAATGTGTTATTTTAAGAATTAATTTTTGACAAAAAAGCCAATAGGATAGGAAGGGTTTGGATTGGTGAGAGATTGAGTTTGATTGTTGAAGAAGTGAAAATAGCAAAAGCAAGAATGAATGAACGCGTGAAAAGTTTCACCAGTTTATAGTAAAATATTGACTAATCACCAATATTGAGACCCACATTCATAGGGAAGATAAGCTTCTGTCAACTCAATGCTGACCCACAACTGAAAAAGGGCAGCACTAAAATCGGGAACATGACTTAAACAACTGCTCATTATCAAAATGACCATATTGTACAAAGTTTTTTTGTTAATACCCAAATTCAAGAGAATAATAAAAAAATCATGCAAAACAACGAAAGGTAAAGAAGACATTCAAAACTGTTGACAACTCAAATCAACAACTCCTCCATGCATGTCAGGGATGACAAATAAAAACATGGTGGAACAAAACACAAAAGAAGTACAAAACGGTAAAATGGGCCATGGGAGACATGGCCTCATGAGGTTGCAGAGAATCCATAGATCTTTATTGACAAAGAAGCCTAATAAGAGAGGAAGGGTTTGGGTCAGTAAGAGATTGAGTTTGATTGTTGAAGAGGTGAAAATAGCAAAAGCAAAAATGAATGCACACGTGAAAAAACATTTCACCAGTTGATAGTGAAATATTGACTAATCACCAAGATCGGGATCCACATTCATGGGAAAGGTAAGCTTGTGTCAACTCAATGGTGATCTACAACTGAAAAGGAGAAGCACTAAAATCGGAGACATAACTTGAACAATTGCTCATCATCAAAATGATCATATTGTACAAAGTTTTTTGTTAATACCCAAATCCAAGAGAACAATAGAAAAAATCATACAAAACAACAAAAGGGTAAAGAAGACATTCAAAATCGTTGACAACTCAAATGACAAAACCACCCCTATAAATGTCGGGAATGACAACAAAAAACACATTGGAACAAAATACAAAAGAAGTACAAAACGATAAAATGGGCCATGGGTGACGTGGCCTCATGAGGTTTGCGAGAATCCATGGATCTTTATTGACAAAGAAGCCTAATAACAGAGGAAGGGTTTGGGTCTGTGAGAGATTGAATTTGATTGTTGATGAGGCGAAAATAGCAAAAAAAAAGAATGAATGAACATGTGAAAAGACATTTCACCAGCTAATAGTGAAATATTGACTAATCATCAAGATCGGGACCCACATTCATGGGAAAGGTAAGCTTCTATCAACTCAATGGTGACCCATAACTGAAAAAGGACAGCAGTAAAATCGAAGACATGACTTGAACAACTGCTCATCATCAAAATGACCATATTGTACAAAGTTTTTTGTTAATACCCAAATCCAAGAGAACAATAGAAAAAATCACGCAAAACAACAAATGGTAAAGAAGACATTCAAAACCGTTGACAACTCAAATGACAACAATGCCCTTATAAATGTCGAAATGACAAAGAAAAACACATTGGAACAGAACGCAGAAGAAGTGCAAAACTGTAAAATGGGCCACAGGCGACATGGCCTCATAAGGTTGCAAAGAATCCATGGATCTTTATTGACAAAGAAACCTAATAGGAGAGGAAGGGTTTGGGTTGGTAAGAGATTAAGTTTGGTTGTTGATAAGGTAAAAATAGCAAAAACAAGAATGAATGAACACGTAAAAAAACATTTCACCTGCTGAAAGTAAAATATTGACTAATCATCAAGACTAAGACCCACATTCATGAGGAATGTAAGCTTTTGTCAACTCAATGCTAACCCACAATTGAAAAGGTAAAGCACTAAAATGGAGACATGACTTGAACAACTACTCATTATCAAAATGACCATATTTTACAAATTTTTGTTAATACCCAAATCCAAGAAAAAAGTAGAAAAAATCATTTAAAACAACGAAGAGTAAAGAAAACAACTACTTGGAGAAGCATCATGTCCTGCAAGAATATTATCTCTCGTGGCTGTGCTAAAATAGTGGGAAATGGTAGGAACACATCATTTTGGCATGACCGTTGGATAGGTGATAAGCCACTAGTGGAATATTGTTCTAATTTGGTTCCTACGAATTCTTTCAATGGGAAGGTTTGTGATTTTGTTCTCAGTGATGGTAGGTGGGATAGGTCGCGATTGTCATTGCTTCCTAAAGAATCTATCCAATTAATTGAATTGTTGCCTCCATTATCTCACAATGAAGATAGTATCTATTGGGCAGCATCATCATCTGGGGAATTTTCAGTTAGTTCGACTTATTCTCTGATATCTGAATTTGTGGATCCATCTTTTCCGTGGAAACAATTGTGGAATCTAGATATCCAGCCACGCATCAAGACTTTTCTTTGGCTGGTGATACATGATAAGCTACTTACTAAGGAGGCTTGCTTTAAGAAAGGGCTGTCAGCAGACACCAAATGTTCTACGTGTGAGATGGATTTGGAAAATTCACTACATGTATTACGAGATTGCTCCATGGCTCAACAGGTTTGGTCCAAATGGCTCTCTAGTTCAGATCTTTTTTTCCTTTAACAGCTTGCCTCTAGTTTCATGGGTTTTGCAGAACTTTCAAAATCAGAGAACTATCGTAAACTACAATGCTCGTTGGGCCTCTGTCTTTGCTACGACGTGCTGGTTCTTATGGAGGTGGCGGAATCAATTCTGTTTTGAAGAAGGATTCACGTGGCCTCAAGACGGAAACAGATTGATCATCAATTATTTATCAGCTGTTCAAGAGATGGACTTGCTTTAAGAAAGGGCTGTCAGCAGACACCAAATGTTCTACGTGTGAGATGGATTTGGAAAATTCACTACATGTATTACGAGATTGCTCCATGGCTCAACAGGTTTGGTCCAAATGGCTCTCTAGTTCAGATCTTTTTTTCCTTTAACAGCTTGCCTCTAGTTTCATGGGTTTTGCAGAACTTTCAAAATCAGAGAACTATCGTAAACTGCAATGCTCGTTGGGCCTCTGTCTTTGCTACGACGTGCTGGTTCTTATGGAGGTGGCGGAATCAATTCTGTTTTGAAGAAGGATTCACGTGGCCTCAAGACGGAAACAGATTGATCATCAATTATTTATCAGCTGTTCAAGAGATGGACTTGCAACAAGATATAATTCCAGCAAGACAGGGAGTGAATATAACCTGGGAACATCCACCGGAGGAATTTGTCAAAGTTAATGTGGATGCATCAGTTAGAAACAATCCTGGATGGTCTACAGCAGGAGGCATTGTGCGAGATTCTTTTGGGCGGTGGCTTTGTGGATTTGGACGACATCTAGGATGGGGTTCTATTTCACGTGCTGAACTCTACGCTCTCTACTATGGTTTATCCTTGGCATGGGACCAAGGATACAGAAGAGTAATTGTTGAATCTGACTCGCATTTTGCAGTGTCCAAAGTTAATCAACCACTTAGAGATCATGATCCACTTTCTCAGATAATTCAAGCTTGTAAATTGTTAATTGGCAGAGAATGGAGCTGCACAGTCAGACATGTTTTTAGGGATGCAAATATGTGTGCTGACCACTTAGCTAATTTGGTTCATGGTTGTCCGAATGACTTTACAACATTCTCCGATCCACCTCAGAGTTTAGGCGTCTTACTCAGTAATGACTGCTTAGGAGTCAGTCATACTAGATTATGTGTTCTTTAAGCAGTTTCTCTGCTTCCTCTGTACAAAAAAAAAAAAAAACACATTTAAAACCATTGACAACTCAAGTGACAACAATGCCTTCATAAATGTCGAGAAATGAAAAAGAAAAACACGTTGGAACAAAACACAGAAGAAGTACAAAACGGAATAATAGGCCACGGGCGATGTAGCCTTGTGAGTTTGCAGAGAATTCATGGATCTTTATGTATAAGATTTATTGCCCTGTCCTTTCTATTTTGCAATGGTTTAAATATAGATTTTAATAGCATCTTAAATAGTGTTGTAGGTTCTCGTTAACATTTCCCTTTGATTAATGAATTATGGGTTCTAATATGTTCATTCACTCGTGAAAGTCGTTCCATAAAACTATTGTATATAATGTTCTCCCCTTATCTGCTCCCACTTCAATCAGAGTTTAGGCATCATAGGTACCTGTGAGGCTGTGACACAATACAATCACTCCCATGGCAAAGCACCAGACGGTTCTTGAATGCTTTCTGTTTGTCTCCGCTGGGATAACTGTGGCTGTTTATGTGCGTATATAGTTCATTAGCAGCATTTGGGGCATATGTTCGTCCATTGCCATATGCAAATGAGCTTGATTTGCAAATCCTTATAGGTGTGCTGTGAGGGAGGCTTGTGTGCTGGGCTATCGTGTTGCTTCACTTTTTTCATACTACTCTTACCATGGACCTGCTTTTAGAGTCTTGCGCCAAATGAACTGAAGGAAGCTATCGACAACAGGTGATATATGATTACATTTGTGTTAAAATTTGTGTCTTTTTAGTCCTCTTTTAGTACTTATATGCAGTTTGCATATTAATGATAGGGATTATGGTTTCATCTGCTACTATAACCGTTCTGAAAATTCTCAACCAGTTTCATGGGGTGAACTTGGTCAAATCAGATATCCTTGCACAAAAGTCTAATCTCATTTCATTACATGTTTATGTCGCATGTGTGTGCATGTGTGGTTGTGGTTGTGTGCTTTGTTTTTTTCTCAGTTCTTAATTCCTAAGCTTGAAAGCATCCTTATTCTCAGCAATGGCTAAATAGCTTGACTTGTATAACTACTTAAACCTTGTTTATGCTTTGTGTAACTGGAAGGGTATGCTAAATTTTCTGTCAATTTTTCCTAGGATGCTGTATCACTTGTTGTGTCTGGCCTTCTGTGGACAGGACCTCTTCATAGTGTGGCTTACATTACGGAAATGTTAAATATGGCTAAGCAGTGGGATGGGTGGGCAATGCTGCAGCAACTGATCTAGAAAAGCTGCTGGAAAGGATGTTGGAAGAAACTGACCCTAGATTACCATTGGGATCCATCAAATCGGAAGAGGTCCTCACATGGTTTTTTTTTCAACTCGAATTGCCTGATGCTAGTTAATGATTTTCGCATCAAACATTTTTCAGGTGGCGCGTCGTGCACAAACAAATACTCCTTCCGTAAGGACTATCATGAGCACTCTTCACAAGGTATTCTATTTCTATCTGAGTTCTCTATGCACAAGTATTTGAACTGCAATTAGGCAGAAAATAATGTGTTTTGCCTCTTATACACTTGAGATAATCATGCAACCTAGAATGATACTTGCTTTAAGACAGGCAGGCTGTTTGGCAAGAAAAGCCAAATTCAGAAAAAGGCTAGATTTGGTGTTTAGAATGAGCAGCAATGGTGTTAAGCAGAATGGATTCCTGATTTCCATTTGGTTTACTTGATTCAATATTCCCAGGCCGTTATATTAGTTGATTTTTCAGGTAGAACAATACTGAATGATTCTAGGAATATGGGAGTGTTTGTCTCATTGCTTAAAACGAGCAGTCAGATCACTGTTTTTTTGTTGTAGGAGGGAATATGATGCAAGTAGATCACAGGATTGCCTCCAATTCAATCAAGACAGACCGCCATGGCAGGATGCATGAGGATTGTCAAGGAATTCCATGGGTGCTGAAAATTTCAAGTTTCTAAAGCATTAAGCATAGGTCTTTTACAGCTTCAGAACTGGACTGCACATAGTTCCTTTGCCTGCGGTTGAGAAGTACGGTTGCGGATGCACATTTGAAGCAGAAAAGCGCAATGCACTTCGTCCTTGAACATCGGAAGCTTTTGACAATGCATTTCTGATTGGATGGCTTGAGTTGTTCAAACTTAATTGAGTTTGGATCAGATTTTGGCACTCTTGCTTTGTTGGAGTTGGGTATCAGGGACATAAAAGGAGAGCTGATTTCCATTCATTTCACAGTTGGAACTGGGATCGATTGAACCTGAAATTGTCGAATTGAAGTTAACTTGAATAAGTTTGGATTAGACACTTTGTTCACATCCAACCAGCTTCTGCTTTGAAGCCATATGTACCAATTAGCACAACTGAAACACTTGATGAATAATTTGAATTTAAGCAATGCATTCCAGTGTGACAACGTTCCATTTATATTCAAACCTAAGCTTCAGTTATCAACCTTGCATATTCTAACACTAAAGTTGTATTAATTCACATTTGTACACCGTTTGGTCCCCTTCGAAAACTTCAGCATTGCATATTACTGGTAAACCCAAGTATAACTAAAAACAAACTTCATTACCTCATGTACCTGGATCAAGCTCGCACAAGAGACTATGACCCCCACTTCACAGGAAAAACAGTTTTATGTAAAATAAGGAGCTCTCAAAGCGCAAGTCGGCAGGTGGCATCTTAAGAACAAGATAGCATTATTTTGGATAACCATAAGCAACTAAATATAAAGTGAGATTCAAACTAGTATTCTCAACCATTCATAGCTTCCAAATAAATCAAAAAAAAAATGTCATGCAATTAAACTTTAACCAATCAAAACCTTCCTACACAACTCCACAAGTTCTCAAAATTCATTCAGCCATTTAAATAGAAATTCATCTTAAACTTTGGAGGGCCTTAAGCACGTGCAGGATTGGCAACACCTGGGCGTGGAGCTTGACCAGGCTGACCTGGCTTTGGCATATCATCCTGAAAGAATTAAAATCAAATACATAATTAATGAAGCTTCGGACCATGAGTAAAAATTCAACAAACATGACAACAAAACCATAAAAACAAAACAGGCAATCAGATCACAGATGCAAACCGCTCAGAAACCTAAGCCAATAGAACAATAACAACTATTTCTCTTTGATTCATAACTTCATTGCTATAACATGAAAGAAAAAAAAAAGTGCATATATTCCCATAACAAACACAAAGACAATCAAAAATGCATTAGTAAGTAAATTTGTATTAGCAAATCCATTCACTTAAAAAAAAATCTTCTGCAGACAAGCATGCAATTACTTTAATTTTGGGAGTTGCAAAAATTCCTTATACCTACTACAGATACCTGCCTTGTATCATCTACAGGAAGCCATTTTCCATCTTATAATGATCAGCATGCCACCAAAAAGGCAACTGACAAAGTGATTAGATGGATGTTAGATATGAGGGACCGGTTCATCCCTAAAGCACTTAAATTTCGGCTCAAGGGGCAGACAGGTCCCTAATTCGGCTCAAGGGGCAGACAGGTCCCTAATAAAGCAAAGCACCACCAAATGATGCCAATGTATCAAAATCAGAAAAAGTAGGAGTCTCTAAGTTTTAGATGCAGCTAAATTTTACTATCCCTCTGGATGACCTCCATATATCGATTGCATTAGTTCTAAGGCTTTTCCATCCATAAGATCAACAAGCCACTGATGAAGTGATTTAGATGTATAATGGGTATGAAGGACTTGTCCATCACTAAAGCCCTTTAAAATTCTGCAGAAGGGACAGACACAAGTACCTAAAAAATTGCATCCAACGTAACATAGTAGAGAGAATAGATCAAGGATAACAATCAACAAAATGTTGCCAAAATTCTACTAGTCTTATCGATGACTTCCATATATCAGTTACACTAGATTCAAGACATTTTCTATCCCATAATGATCAATAAGCCACCAAAAAAAGGAAACCAACAAAGTGATTCATATGGCTATTAGGAATATGGGACTAGTTCGTGTTTAAGGGGCACATGGGTGCAATCTCTGGAGAATTTCCAAAAATACCTTCTATCATTCATAGGTCACAAAATCGATAACAGAGTTCAATAGCTCAAATTCCATTAACAACCCTAAACTAGATGATAACAAGTACCATTAAAGGCGACTTTACAAGACTTTCATCATAATAAACCCATCTGATAAAAGAAAATGATAAACAATCCAAGCAAGGCAGGAAAAATCACAGTTCATTCACATCACGAAATAGATCCCTGAAATACTTCTTAGAAACACATGAGAAGCATCGAATCAAGGGTTATAAAGAATGTACCCTGCGTCTGATGAAGCGCTGGGGCGGGTCACGTTTCCTCCTGTCAGTGCGGGATCTGACCCTCACTACGTGCGAGTGGATCGCACATGAGACACAGTATTGCATCTTCACATACAGCTTAGGCAGAGTGTATGCTGAACATAGTTAACCCAAAAAAATAAATCCAAATATAAGTAATAGAACGAGAAAGATCGTATATACTTGAGAAACGAAATGAAATGAAAATTACTGTCATAGACGCAGGCTTCCTGGACGTCCCTGACAGCAGCTTGCTCAACAATGTTCCTCACAAGAAACCTCTTGATTGACTTATCCTTTTATATTCCAAACAAAGAAAAAAAAAACTTCAACATAAATTAAAAACAGAGAAAAATACAAAGGCCCAGACTAGAAAAACAGATGTAAAATACCTTGGGGCAGCATTTGCCACAGTTAGAGCAGCGGATGAACTTGACATGGCCACGGCCATGCTTGTTGCGGCCACCATTCCTACGCTTGAAAGTCTACAAACAATAAGATCAAATCAGAGTGAACAAATTTGTGAAAAAGATTAAGTTTTTATAAGGACCCAGATGCAAAAAAATAAAATAGTGAAGATCTGACCATGGTTCAAGGAGGTGTAGATTATGGAGGCTCTCTGCTTCTGCCGTCAATAACTAGGGTTTTGGCTTGTAAGAGGAAGGATAGGTTTCTGGAAAAAAGGTACTTTTATACTTGGGTGAGTGTGTCTACCGAAACCCTAAATTTTCGTTTTCGCCTTTGTACTTTTTCTGTTTTCAATTGTACCCCAGGTTTTTAATTATTTACGTTTTTATTTTTTGACCAAGATTTATTTAGCTGAATACATGAGTTAGTGTAACCAAAAAAAAAAGAGTACATGAGTTAGAATTAATTTTTGGGAGCTCCTTTTCGTCTAAACACAATTTCGGAGAAATTTGTTTTCAACTCAAACTCAATGGCTCTAAACAAATAAAACTCAATGGCGAAAAAAGTAAATAGAAAAATTATTAAAATTTATCCTTAGTTCATCTCTCTCTCAAAATTTTATTTTTATCGGTGATTTGAAAATTTTAATGTTTCTTTCCTTACTTGAATTTTTATTTTTGGTTCATTAAAAGGTACAAAAAAAAAAGGATTCGAATAGTAAACCTAAGAGTTTGTCTATTCACACCTTAAATTTGGCTAAACACACCCTAAAAATTTTTTTTTTGTTACCCTTATTGCACACCCTAAATCTCTCTCTCACCAACATTTTTTTTCCGGTGAGCTGGAGTTGCTGCCTGGCAGCAGTTGTATGCTGCTGCAGCAGCAAGCAGCTGCGGCAATAAGCTCCCGAAAATCACTTCCGGGAGTTTTTTTTCCCCTCTTTTTGGTTGCCCAGGCAGCTTGCTCACCGGAAATTCTCTGTCTAGCTGTCGAAAACAAAAGGGTGTTGATGACAGAGAGATTTAGGGTGTGCAATAAGGGCAACAAAGGGAAAAAAATTTTAGGTTGTGTCTAGTATTTGTTAGGGTGTGAATAGAAAATCCCTAAACCTAATCTTTCCTAAGGAAATAGAACAATCGCTAGGCGTATCTTAGGGGTTCTAAATGAGTCAATTAATTAGTGAGCTACTTAAATTTGACTCAATAATTACTCAAGTTTGATTTATTTATTTTCGAGTTAAGCTTAAACTCGAACTATTCAAATAACGAGTTGAGCCGATTTTGAATATTTTAATACTTGGTTCAAATGACTTGCAGCCTAATTGAATTTTTTAATATATATTTTTAATATTTTATTATTAGGTTATCATTTTACACTCATGATATATAATTGAAAATTAACAAATTGAATGTATCTAATTGAGTTTGAACTTATCAAGTAAAACTTGAGTAGCTTGAGTATTTTATCGAATTGAGTTTGAAGTTCAAAAACAAAAATAAATCGAGTTCGAACGAATTTCGAATTTTCAAATCTAATTGTACTCAAATTTAATACTAAATTGTTTCAATTTTATTCAATTACGCTTCTCTAGACCAAGCCTTTGGTTGTTATTTGAAATTTATCCGGTGTGTATTCACCAAAGCATCATGGGACAAAAATTTTGTCCAATTTATATGATTTTAAAACAAAAGAATTAACCGATGGATGGATTTAAAATATCAACAATTCACAAAAGATAGAGTATAGCGTATATAGCAGAGGGAAACAAAGTAAAAAAAAAAAGGGAGAGAGAAAGAAGAGAAAGATGGTTGGAGTCGTCTAATGTGGATATATCCATAGCTATTAAATCTCTAGTATATTTAAGATTAGTTTGAATACACGGCACGATTAGTTTCAAGTTGAAAAAAATGAAATGATCATTATAAGTATAAATTTTTACTAAAATAATAAAAAATTAAAATAAAATAGTATAAAAATAAATTTACTCTTTTTTTGTCTTTTTGTGCATTGTATTTTGTCCTTTTGTGAAAGATTTGGAATCCAAATTAGCCTTAATGTATAGATGTACAAATAAAATATTATGAATGATTAATGTTGTAATTTACTCTAAATTATCAATACATATAAGAAAATATGAGTTATTGTCACTAATTTATGGATTTATATATGATACACTGACAGTGTATAGTTTCTATACACTGTCAATGCACCAGAGGTTGACACCTCATCAATAGGTCCTTATATGCAAATATAAATAAATTTTTTTAATTTGCCCATAAGGGCCTATTGATGAGGTATCAACTTCTGATGCATTGACAGTGTATAGAAACTATACACTGTCAGTGCATCATATACAAACTCTTAATTTATATACACGATGGACACCTACGATAAGCATGCATACACATATTAAAACATATATATACATATAGATTTGTGTTTAATACATTGTTAATAGAGTTTGTATATGATGCATTGACAGTGTATAGTTTTTATACACTGTCAATACATCAGAGGTTGACATCTCATCAATAGGTCCTTATGGGCAAATTAAAAAAATTTATTTATATTTGCATATAATGACCTATTGATGAGGTGTCAACCTCTGGTGCATTGACAGTGTATAGAAACTATACACTGTCAGTGCATCATATATAAATCCTTGTTAATATGTAAATTTCATACACCATTATTTTATTATATCATAATATCTTATTAATTAGTAAATTTTAAAATAAAGAATTTTTTAAATTAAATATTATTAAATTTGCTAATTAAATAAAAATCATGATATGATTTAATAACAAGGTGCGGTTCACACAGATAATAATAACAACAACAACAACAACAAGAAGGTGTGGTGGTTATGCATGAAGAACACGACAGATATAAACTCTACGTATATTACTTATGAATTAGATTAGCAAGCATAGTTAATAAACTAAATTATCAAGTGCGTGTAATCTTCTTTGTTTTCTGACAATCAAAAGGATTAATGGCAAAAATAAGAAGAAAAACAATCAATAAAATATTTTGCACAGGCCAACAATCTTTTAATCATGTAGTTAAATAAAAATTGTGACATTTTATAATATTTGAGTTCAACCCCAAGTCACCTCCTCCCCAACTTCCAATTATATAAAAAAATTAAAGAATGTGGGATGTAAACAGTTGTCTTTTTCTTCAATCTCAAATTAAAAGTTCTATTTAATGAATTTTTTATTTGTTTTTTACTTTTTGAAGAAAGGTTTATATTTGATGTATTGATAGGATATAGATGTAGCTAATTAATTACAAAAAAAAAAAATCTCATTAATGAGTAAAATTAAAAAAACATTTAAATAACGAAGGATTGGCTTAATTGTTGTTACACCTACTAGAGAAATTAAATTCAAAATTAGATTCACTCATTTTCTCTTGTACCTCTATATAAACCAAAAAAAAGTGGACATTTAAAAATGAATATTAATAAAGTTTTTAAATTTATTTAAGGATGTATATAATTTTTAACTTTATTTATTAATGAGGTAACATTTTTTAACTAATAGAGTATGTATATAGTCAATGCATTATATATAAATACTTATGAAAAACTACTGTAAATAAAAATAAAAAAAAAAGTAAAAAAGCGATATATAAACTGCGTAAAATGAACAATAATTCTAGTATAAACACCAATAACAACATTTTTATCAGTCTATTTACATAAAAGTATACATATTGTGGCCTAAAGTAATTACATGGTTTGTGTATAATTCATTAGAAAGTTTTTTGCTTTTGTATCCAAATATGCCTTTTATTTATTTTTCTTGCTTTTCAAATATAACACAAAATAATAATAAAAGCGACAATCAAGTAAGTCTAAATTAAAATAGTTTTTTCCCCCCGGCCTTTACCTTTACAATTGCATGCGCACGCACGTATATAACTTTCCCTTAATTAATGTTGTTAAATAACAACATACATACATATGCGAATCCATTCTTGAGTTCCATTATTATTTCTAATGCTCAACGAAAATGAAAATTTGCAATGTGCTGTTGATTTGGATGCTTTTGTGCTTTGCCAACCGGCTTTACTCGTGCATTAGCCTTGTATGATTAAAGACGGTTAGGGCGTTAACCAACATTGGTTGGCGTGAGTGGTAGCGGCTCTCGTCCCTTAACCAAGTGTTTAAGGTTCGATTTTTGACTTTAAGTATGGAGTAAACTATGCTAGGAAGGGACTAGCTACTTTGTGTGCGCTCAGAATCTCTGACGGAGATTAGTCATTGTTGCTGGCGGTGAATACTTCGTACTAATATCATGGTTAACAAAAAAAAAAGACAGTTAGGGTGTTGTTGGCATTCCAACTATCAATGCTTGATATAACGGTTGTTAATTTTCTTTTTTAGAGATTAAGTTAAAAGTTTATTTTTTTTCTTTTACCTCTTTATAAACCAAAAATAAATTATTTCCTGTCCTTTTATAATCAACTACAGATTGCTCAAATTGAAAGCAGGGATGATTTGTTGGGCTTGTTTTCAAACCAACTTCATTATACTCGTGAGTTGAGATTCTTCTTTGTTTCTATGAAAGGTTTTGAATGTTTAAAGATTACAAACTCCTTTTCCATTAAGAAATACAAGACAGAGCAAATACTTATCGAACACAGAATTGCGGTCATTTTGCTCAAGGCTGTCCTTATATTTCTTCATTCAACTGCTAATTATTTATGATCAAACGCTACATCAAAGTCTTATCCTTAACCAACTCCATTCTTCATATCATCTTCTCTTTTCATGCAATTTCCCGATCAGGAAAACAAAGAAATAGCCATCCATAAGTCAAAACATGCATTCATCAGTCACAACACATCCATCGAAATGATTCCGGAAATCGTATTTGCCTTGAAGGGTCTACCAAAAACCCAAAACCAGGGGTAAAGCACAATTCACAAGGGAGCTGCAATAGACTTAAGCATAAGGCTCAACATTATTGACTTTCATACAGAACACACATGAAAAAAAAGGGCCCTTTCATCAGTGACAACGCATCGTATTATTCCTATTGCCATACGTTAGGGGCTCCTATCTCAAGGACATTCTTTCTCGTACG
Organism: Heritiera littoralis; assembly: GCA_031772115.1. Classification (NCBI taxonomy): domain Eukaryota; kingdom Viridiplantae; phylum Streptophyta; class Magnoliopsida; order Malvales; family Malvaceae; genus Heritiera; species Heritiera littoralis. Next base: position 1,467,010 of record JAPDPK010000053.1, on the reverse strand, counting down.
TGTGACTGGCATATGTCCAGTTGATGACTTTCCATATGTTCTTCAGATAGTCAGGTCTAACATTCTTGTACTGTGGCATAAAAAGATGAGTCAAAGGGACACATAAAAGTACATCGGGAAATCAAAGAGAAACAAAAAGATTTGCAAATAATGCCGTCTTTAAGCACACTAATAAATATAATGCAGTTTCAATTTTTTTTATCCCTTATGGAAATCCTTATGCAGTAACAGATGAACAAAGCAATATATAGTTTATGAGAGAAAAAGTGAGATAGAGTTAGGGTGGAGAACGGGGGATTGCACGGGCAACCAATTACAACATGATAGCAGATATAAGAAACTATACGGCATTTCCCCACATAGGGTGCATTCTGATTTAGAAAGCCACAGAACTAGAAAGATTGAGTCATCGTCACATCATCCATTTTGAAGTAACAGAAATTGATTTGTCAGCCCTTATATGCTGATCGAGTATTGGCAAAAAAAAAAGAAGTGCTTAAGTTGGAGCTGCATTAATCACAACAGAAGCACGGAAAATGAGTTTTTTTGTTGGTTCATAAGAGGTAAAAGGGGGAATGAAGAATAGAACCTTAGACCTAATTCTTCTTAAAGAAGGGTAACAACTGCTAGGCCAAGCCTTGGTTGTTGCTTTCTCTTATCAGGAAACAAAGTCTAGCCACCTATGTTGTCAAGGCAAGCCATCAACAGGGATTCCAGTCTCATAAGCTTATTATGCAGCTCAATAAAGTGAAGATAAGATCATTTGACAACCCCCCTCACTCATTCAAAAGGATTTAACAGAGCAAAAATTTCAGTTTTTTGATGTGACTAATCAAGGAGATGATTCCTTCTGAAAAACTATTATCCTTCTTTTTCCTCAAAAGGAAACTGAAATAACAATGAAAGTTCTGAAAAACAAAGTACAGGATCATTAGTGTAACAAGGACACTTTGGCATTGTCTTCGTCACCATTAAACCAATATTGAGCTACTCATCACTGATCTTTAATTCACCTTTAAGCTCCTACTACAATGCAAACCTTAAAAGGTTGGAAATTTACCTGCAAATAATATGCATGCTCCCAAACATCTATACCAAACAAAGGGACTAAATTTGGCCCTTTAGTCACAAGTGGGTCCTGCAGCAAACATTAAATAATTATATGACACCTGCCAGAAATCTTCTCAATTACTAACTTTTTACGATTACAGCAACACTTAGAGAGTATAAAGTCGACAAAAATTCAATCTTAGAGAAATAGAGTGCAAGTGACCTATCTGAAAAAAAAAAAAAAAACCAGAACCCTCACATCGAAGAACTATAAATTAATGGCCAACATTCCTGTTGAATGGTTTTAGATCATAGAAGACAGAATCTCATACCAGATATTCTCAGTTCTGATAGTAAGTCTTCCAGCAGAGCAGAATAAGCAGGGCAATATACATAAATAGATTTGCTTTACATTCAAGTGAACAAACCAAGAAGCCCCAATAAATGTTGTCAGAGGACATTAAGCTAAATATGGCAAGCATACCTGATTCGCAGTTGTTTCAATCACAAGTTTCTTCAATTCCTTGTCCACTCCAAGCCACTGTCAAGACAAAATGAAACAAACAAGAGAAGCAAATTAAGTAATGGCAGATACAAACCATTCATGACTAGATACCCAAGGAACAAAAGAAAAACTGAAGCCCTAGCAAAACAAACTACTTACCACCCAACCAGAGCCCTGCAAAGCAGCACCCTCAGCATTGATTTTGTGAACCAATGATTCCACTGAGCCAAAGTGTGTGTCGATAGCCCAACCCAAGGAACCTTTAGGAGGTTCACCTCCTCCTTCCTATGATGTAAATGGCATAAGGTAAAAGCAAATGAATTTGGATGCACAAGTTCAATACACATACACCTATAATAGACTGAAAAATCCATTTAGAAATACAAACTCACACGAATAGGGGCAAGATTCTTCCAAAAAATTGAGTGGTTGATATGACCTGCATGAGATACAAATCATTCCATATGAAGGAAATTTAATGTAATAGCAAACAAATGATTGAAAAAGAAAGAGAACGATATTGAGACTACAGATATCTGTCCTAGTTACTGAGAATCATTCACCAAGCAAAATTGACATATGCTAGTGTCTAATATGTACAGTGTTTTTTAATCAAAATTGTACTAAATCATCTAAATTTACTTCCCAAACAATGGCACAAGATATTAATGAAAACAAAGTTCAATTTGTTTTTCTTTTTCTAATTGCTAAGATGTAACATAAATACCTTTTTCATTTTAAAATGAAATTTATAACTTTTTTTTGTCGAACATTTTTGACATTTAATTATTCAAAAAATCCTACTCTCATACCCAGAAGCACAAAGCAAGTAAATTTGGAAAAAGAATTGTCTTACGCACAATTTTCAAAATCTGAAGAAAAAATAATAAGAAAATGAAAATTTTCAACTACTTACCTGAACCACCAATAAAAAAAAAAAGAAAATGAAAATTTTACCTCCGCCATTGAATTTGATGGCGCTTTGCAACTTAACGACGGTTGAAGAGTCACCTTTCTGGATAGCCTCATGGAGCTGCTCCAAAGCCTTGTTATAGTTAGTGATGTAGGTTTGATGATGCTTCTGGTGATGGAGCTGCATGATCTCTCCACTGATGGCCGGCTCAAGTGCGCCATAGTCGTAAGGAAGATCGGGGAGCGTAAAGGTCTGCAATGAGCGAGACTGAGCCAGCCTCGTCGACTGGAGGCCAAGGGGTTTTCTGGAGGCTAACGAACGGAGAGCCATTCGGAGATGACCGAATTTTCTTCCGGAGTAAAAGAGACTTGAGGATTTATACCGGGAGAAGAGAGGAATGGCTAGAGTTACATGCGATTGAGTTAGTGGATTGAGTTGGAATTGAAATTCATTGATTCAAGCTGCGAGCACAGTCCACAGGGCTGGAAACTGGGTGGGTGAGTAACATCAGAGGAGTAGACACGTGGCATTTTGGGTTTTGTTTTGTCTAAATTATTGTATCTGATTAAATTTTATCATTGCAATAATTTATTTCAACTTTCACCAAAAAAAAATAATTTATTTCTACGTCTCCAATACTCCATTGCATTTAATCTTATCAAAGTCAAAATCAATCTCTGTTCAAAGAAAAAAAAGATTTTGAATAAAAGTTTCACCAATTTTTTTTTATTAAGTATAGATAAGGTTGAAATTGATTAAATTTAAACTCAAAAATTATACAACACTAGTATCATACTGCTCACTCCACTTCAGATTAAATGTTTAATACATATTGAAATGAGTCTATCGTGTATGAATAACTATAAATTTATATAATATGTTAGTAGTAATATTTAAATGTAAGAAAATTTATGGATTATTGAGTTGAATTTATATATATAAATATTTTTTATCAAATATATTGACTTATGTTTAATAAAAATATCTTATTAATAAAAAAGGCTATTGGAGTATAACAAAATATTTTTTTAATTCAGTTTTTTAAAACTTCAAAATTAATTATTTTAAAAATAAAAATTAATAAGAATAATGTGTATGCTTGATAGCTTTTTTTTTTGGAAAAAAATTGTTAAAAATATTTAAAAAAATAAATCCAAGAAAAAAATACAAAAAAAATGAATTTGAAATCCATACAAAAAGCCTATCTATTCCTACAAAATAATCTAAAATACTTTTGACCCAACTAATTAGTTTTTATTATAAAAAAATCCAAAATATATTTACTTAACAAACTAAACTATTTTATTAATTTTTAAAATAATGTAATGAGAAATAAAGAAAAATTAGCTAGGGGTTAATTAATTAGCATTTTTGGTGAAAAAAAAAAAGCATGACCATCAATGGGATTTTTTTATATATTGTTAAAAATAATGTAATGAGAAATAAAAAAAATAAGTTAAGGATTACTTAATTAGCATTTTTGGTGAAAAAAAAAAACATGAGCTTTTTTCTTCCTGACTAACCGCGGTTACCATCAGATTAGCACAAACCCCAAAGCCCAAAACTCAGCCATATTAGCTTTTTACCTCATTTTTTTGCCAACTCAAAAAGTTTAAAAAAAAAAAAAAGACAAATGTTAGCATATCCATCAATGTGATTCTTTTTATACATACTAGGATTCCAAGTCCCCGCTTCGCGTGGGGCAAAATTTTTTGGTATCATTAATGTTTAAAGTATATATATTTATGTCAGTGTATTTTTGTTATTATTCCTTTATTTTGTATTTTCAATATTTATCAATTATATTTACTACAAATTAAATCTTATATTGAAAAAATTTCTTAAATTCTCATTACATATTGATGAAGTTTAAAAATATCTACTTATATAATTTTTAAAAAATTGGCATTTAAAATTGTATCATGCTATTTAAAACATTATGATTTTTGAAATTTTTTGTTTTATTCTATAGTTTATCATTTTTTTTTGAAATTAATATTGTTTGTAATTATCAGATTTTTACGGTTTTTGTAATTTTAGATTTTGAAGAATTATAAATATAAAAAAATAGAATTATAATTTAATTAATTTATTTATTTGGATATTTAATGTTTTAATTTTAGTATTTGACTTGAATTTTCGCAAACCAAATATTTTGGATATTTGATTCAAAATTTTCGAAAATTTAGAACATATTTTTGAATATTTGATTTAATTCTTTACAAAAAAAGTTTTGTTTAAAATTTTCATTTTTTTCTCCACTTTTAATATTTTTCTCTCTCTTTTTTTTATTTTAACTTTAAGGGAAAATAATTATAATGTTTATTAAAAAATGTGAATATATGAAGTTTTATTCTAGTTCAACAACAGTTAATTTGTGGAATATAATATGTTTGGTAATGTTACTTGAAATAAAAAAGTATAAAAACTGACAGGTGTCAATCTCAAATTAATGTAATACTTTTTATATCTATGTTATAGATATTCCTTTGAATGTAGGAGAATTGAGTTTACAAAAAAACTATTAAAAAGGAAGGAAAATAAAATTTTCAGCCTTTCTAATTTCAATTTCATGGTTCTATGTGAGTCACCATCAAGCAATCTTGGATTGAATGACCCTTGAATTATGACCCAACTACAAGCAATAAATAGTTAAGATGGCTTAAGTTGCGACTTGTGATCTAATTATAAGCAATATATAGTTAAAGAGATAGGTGTCACTTATAGAGTAAGAAGAGATTCTTTTTATAATAGGTTATAGACGTTATATATCATTAACGTTTAAATTATATAAATATATTTTTTACGTCTGTGTTTTTTTGTTATTGTTCCTTTATTCTGTATTTTGAATATTTATTAATTTTATTTACTAACAAATTGAATCTTATAATGAAAAAAATTTCTAAATTCTTATTACATATTGATGAAGTTTAAAAATATCTATTTAAATAAGAATTTTTTAAAAAAATTGATATTTAAAATTTTTTAAAATTATATCGTGCCATTTATATTGTTTTTCTCTTATTTTATTTATATTTTTTCATAGTTAACTTTCTTTAATCTTTCGTTTCTCATTTTTTTATATTTTTCATTGGAATACTTTCGTGGACTCTTACAAAAATTTGAGAGAACAATTTCAATTTTTTTGACAAAGTAATGTCACTATTTGAATTCCTAAAATATTCTACTAATGTGAAACCTTCAACGATAATATTGGTTATAGACTTAAGGTTTGTAAGCATAATTTATTTACTAATGGTTTGCATTTAGACTTGTAGGAATGTTTAGTTTTGCTGTTGTAGAAATTTTTGTTTGATTTTTTCGTTAGATTTTTAAGTTGTTGGTTAGACAATAGCAAAGCCTAACATTTTCCATGGAATACAGTGTGAATCTATAAATTTTTTTATTTAATATATTTTCCCAAACTTTTTCCATATCTTGTCTTTGCTTCCGCACTTGTAAAATGGGGCATGTGTTGCTCTTAGCTTTCTCTTCAGCTACAGTATTTGTCAGGGGATTCTTTTTATAGTATGTATAGATTAGGCGTGGAGATATTTTTTTAAAAAAATTATAAAAAATATTTATTAAAAATAATAAATCAAGATAATTATTTTAAAAATATTGATTTGTTAAATGAAAATGATAATATTTAATTTATCAATTAATCATTTTATTTATTTTTTATTATATCTTTTTTAAATAAAATAAATTTTTAACACAAAATTACAAAGTTAAATAGATCAAAATAAAAAGAAAAGATTATAAAATATTTAATTTTTTATTCAGTTTGGCCATAATTTGTTTGTCTCAAGATAAATTCAGATTAAATTAATCCCTACCATCACTTTTTCTTTTTATTTGTCGTAGACTCGTAGTCTCAAAGTGTTTAATATTGAAATTATTTATTTATTATATTATTTTTTATGGCTTTCAATTTTCATATTTAATGATTTTTTTTTCAAATTTTGATTCATAGATTTATTTTTTATAATTTTTTTTGTGTTTAAGTTTTAAAAAATGACTTTGGAAATTTTTTGCTTTATACTATAATTTTTCATTTTTTTGAATTTTAATATTATTTGTAATATTTATTAGATTTTATTGTTTTTTAATTTTTAAAATTTGAGAATTATGCAAATAAAAAATGAATTATAATTTGATTGGAACTTTTCTGCTATTTGGTATTTGAATTTTTGCAAACTAAATTTTTTGAGTATTTCATTTGAAATTTTAAAAAAGTTTAATACATATTTTTTTAACATTTGTTTTTCTTTTGTTACATGAATATTTGGTTTAGTTCCTTAAAAAAAGATTATTTGAATTTTAGTTTTTTTCTCGTTCCACTTTTCATATCTTTCACTTCATTTTTTTTATTTTAACTTTGAAAAATAATAATAGAATTTATAAAAAAATTGTGAGTATTTGATTTAGTTATTTTCAAGTTTTTTTGTTTGAACTTTTCATTGTCTCTCTTTTCTCACACTTCTCTTCATGCTAAGTTCCTTTTTTTCATATTTTTAGTATTTTAACATTAAACAAATTTTAAAATAAATATTTTTATTTCAATTAAAAAAATATCACATATTAAACTGAAAACTACCACATAGCTAAATTTATTTTTAATATTTTAATTTTAAGGAAAAAATTAAAAATAATTATAAATTTGAAAAAAAAAATGCCTCTAAAAAGATAACAAAGTGCTATGTAGTAACTACACATTCATTAAGTAAATAAATTTTATACTCTCCAGTATTTTAATCTATGCTTGTTGGCTCTATAGGCTAAACCGAGAGGGGGGTGAATCGATTCTTAGCTAACCTTATGTTCGTTTTTCGATTCTTCTAAATTCTCTAGCCTATATTGAAGTTTTCTAAGTTTTCTAGGCTATGCAAGCATGCAATCCAAATTCAATACAATAAGCACAAATATAATTGCAAGTAAATAAAGAGAGAAGGGAAAGAGAAATGTACGCAAGCTATTTATAGAGGTTCAGCAACCTTGCTTACGTCCTCTACCTTGATACGCTCCCAAAGATTTTCCCCAAATCCAATAACTTGAATTTGTATTACAATTCCTCTTTTTTTAGGCTCAAGAGAAACCTCTCTATTTTTCTAAGGCTAAAGAAAAACCTCCCTATTTTTCTAAGGCTAAAGAGAAACCTCCCATTTACAAGGTGTGAATGTGTTTACAAGGAATGTAATCAAAGAAAGGCCTCTAGGTAAGCAAGTGATTACAATGTTTAAGCACAAAGAAAATGTTATACAATATTTGTGTTAGATTATACAAGGAATATGAGAATGATAAAAGATATTGAATTTTAGCTCTTGTAATCTTTGAAATGCTTGGAGAAGATGAAGAAATTGAGGAATGATATGTCTTGGCAGCTCTCACTAGTTTCTTGAGCTTCCAAGCCTCTATTTATAGTCCTTTGGATGTATTCTTGACGTTGGTTGGAGCCAAAACTGAATGTTGCCGTTGTATCTCACAGAAACTAGCCGTTGAAGGCTTTTCACGTGTTAAGGGATCGATCCCTTCCCTTAGGGGATCGATCTCATGCTTCCTTTTTGCTTCCTGGGAGCATTTTGCCATTCCGGGATGAATCCCTCATCCTAGGGGATCGATCCCTCATGTTTTTCTTGCACTTTTCTGGGTCATTTTGGGTTAGAAATGATGTAGACTTTGATTTTAATTTATCCCAAAACATTCTAGAGTTTTGTGGGAGTTTTCTTGACTTTCTCAATTGAAAACATGGTTCAAAAACTTATTAAGTAATTTTCTAAGGTTGTGTTCAAATATATTTTTGAAAATATTACTTAATGAAAATATTCAAAACCATTTTATAAAGTATTTAGACCAATAAGAATATTTCATTAAATCATGATCTTAGACTTAAAATGGTTTGAGAAAATCATGTGTGATAAAGCAAATTTACAATATGAATCAAAACATAAAAGATCACTTAAGTTTTTGTCATTTCAAAATACATATGTCAATTTAAAGCTAACAATGCTGTACCATAGTTTTTATCAAACAAAAACAATATAAAAATTGTAAAAAATATATATTTATATAAAAATGATATTTAAAAAGCCAACTCAAAATATTTATAAAAAAACTAACTAAAAAAATAAAGAGGACACATGTCAAGCTAATATTAATGGGAGACTTTTTATATATAGACTATCTATACTATATACTATTTTTGTCTCCTCCTCTCCCTAAGCTTGATACATATTCTTTTATTTTTTTCCCTCAACAACTTTTGTTTTTTTTTCTCAAGAAATTTTTTTTAGTTAAGTCCTTCTATTTTTTTTCTCAACAATTTTTTTTTAAGTTAAGTCCTCAACATGTTTTATACATTGCTCTTTAACTCTTCTTAATCCAATATTCTATTATTGTTTTGTAGTATTGTTTTATATTTTTATCTATTTGCTTCTTTTACTCACATATATTTTGCTTTCGAATGAAAATTATTATATAAAATGATTTTTTTACCTCTAACTTTTCTAAAAAAAATACTTTACTTTACATATTGTACTGTGGAGTAAATATAAATAGTTCAATTAATTATTATTAAAATAAAAATACTTACAGATGAGTTTAAAACCTTACACTTGATTTGTTTGTTTTTAGAGCAAATTATCTATTTGTCATATTATTTAACTTAAGTGGTGTGTATTTTTCTTTAATCCAAGCTAATCCAAATTTTCAAAAAATTATTTTTGGACATTTTGTTTTATATATAAACTCTTTCCTTAATAAACATGTTTCTTTTTTGTACTAAACAATATGAAGGAATTAAATATTTCTTATGATCAACAACTCTTATCTAATAATCAATTTTACTAACTTTAAAATTTGTAAAATAAAAATAGACCCGTAGCATCGCATGGGTATATATCTAGTATATAATATAGTTATAGATATTAGGAATCTATTGTGTTCTATTTCCTAAATAATTATATTTAATTATTTAATTCTTTCAATTTTTTTAACCTTATCATTTTTAAATTAAATAATTTGATAAATTTAATATATGCACAAAATTAAGAAAGAAATAAATAGAAAAAAAATTAGTTTAAAGATATTTTCATTTTTATTATTATAATATTTTTTGATTACATTATAATATATCAATTAATATGTTATTTTTTGATCTTTCTATTTTTTTGGATTTAATAAAAAATAAAAAACTAATGAACAAAAAGTAAAAATACATTTTATATTATTATTTTGTGTCCTTAACACTTGTCAACCAAAGAATCCTCTAATTACACCATAATATATTATTTAATATATTATTTTTTGATCTTTCCATTTTTTTGGATTTTAATAAATTAAAATAAAAATTAAGGAATAAAAATAAAATTTATAATATTATTTTTTTGTCTTTAACACTTGTCAAGCAAAGAATCCTCCGTGATTCCTTTTATATTAGGTTTTCTATTTTTTTTGGATTTTAATAAATAAATAAAAATTAATGAATAAAAAATAAGAATAAATTTTATAATATTATTTTTTGTGTGCTTGACACTTGTTAAGCAAAGAATCTTTGGGGATTCTTTTTATATTAGGTTATATATATGTATGTATATGTATATGTATACTAGTAAGTTACCAGCACTAAATGTTATGCTTATAAATTTGTCATGGATTGATTAAAAAATTAAAAATTAATTTTTACATTTAGTTTTTTATCAAGTGATAAAATAAGTTGTGATATATCATAATATTTAAGTTTTAATTCAAGCGATTTCACATATTACTTTCATTTATAAATTTTTTATATTTAATTATTAAATTATTTAAAATTTTTTAAAGGGATATATTTATCTCATTTGAAAATTGGAGTCAAATATTTTTAATAAAAAATTAAATTTATTTATTTATTATTATATTTTATATTATTAATATTTATTTTACAAAATATCTATATATATTTTTTACTTTTTTAAAGATAATTAGAAAATACTTTTTATTGAAATAAATTGTAAGAACTTTCTTACATTTTAGTAAAGTTGATTATATGAGTCTTCAACTTAAAAAATATTTTAAATTTGTTATTATAAATTGTAAAATAATTTACATCATTGGAGATTTTTCAAATAATGATTTTTATGAACTTTAAAAAATAAATTTTTCGATAAATTAAAATATATAGCAAATATATTTGTAAAAAAAGTGAAATAAAATTAAACTGCTTATCTTTTATATTGATATTGTTTACTTAAAAAGGATTACAATAGATGTGTGAGCAGCATAAACTGGATGCTCAAGAACCCATAGAGATTTGTTTTATTAAAACAAAATTCTGCAAATTTATCTCCTCAGAACAAAATATTAACCCATATTTTCAAAAAACAAAAAAAAATCCAATCATTGTTCTAATCCATAAAATAGACATTAATCCTAAAAGAGATTCATTTAATATATAGGTATAGATATTTGTAAAACAATAAGTATATATATATAATTCTTTCTTATTTTTATATTTTTGTTTTGAAAAATATTTTTGTTCAAATTCATAAAAAAATCAAATTCATTAACCAAATGTATATTTTTTAATATTTTTCTTAAATTCATTTTAAATTATATTATTTTTAAAATAAATTTTAAAATAAAAAAAATGAAAAAAAAATTAGTTGTCACAAAACCAATTAACTCACAATGGCTCCATCCTTCTCATAGGCCAAGCATTAACCCGATAAAGAGATTCATTTTACATATACACAAGTGTTAAAGGGTTTTTTTTTTTTGTGTGGAGGTGTTAGAGAGGTTTTTGAGAGAAGGCAAACAATAGGATTTAGCAGGGACAGGTAAATAGGATAGATAATAAAGCTGGAGTGACAAATGTGAGTTACTATGTCTCTTAAAAGCTGATATGAAAGGTAGCGATTAATTTTTTTTCAATATTCTACGCAGCAAATTTGACTTTTAAAGCAACAATATGGACGCAACAAAAAGGTAAAAAATATTCACCAAAAAAATATAAAACATGAAAAAGCAAATAGGTGATGTGATTTGATGAGGAAAGAGTCTGGGAGACAAAAATAGTAATAAGTATATATATATATATATATATATATATATATATATATATATGTGATGTACATAACTCGAAAACAAAAAAAAGCAGACATTGGTTCCTCAATTGGGAACCCAGGTTGAGCAGGGGGTAGGAGCCTGGGATGCACCGCCAGCACTTGTGTTGAACTATGGGCATGGAGAGATGGTCTTCATATCGCTGTTATCAAAGGATTGCTCAACTTGATCATTGAAACTAACTTTCAGACAATTATCAAGTTTATTGTTGATAATGTTATCATTTCTCACCTTTACAGTGCTTTGGTTTCTTATTGCAAGCAACTAATCTAGCATATGGGGAGCGTTAAGATCTTGCATACCTATCGAGAAGGAAACACTTGTGCTAATTGCTTGGCTAAACTAGGTGGATCCATGGATTCCCATTTTGTGTTGTTTGATAACCCTTCGGACTGTATCCAACTTAACTTAATGTTTGATGCCATGGGATATGGTTATCTCAAAACTTCTAATTGTAATCTCCTTGGGGGCTAAATATATGTTTTGAATCTTGTTTATTCACAAAAAAAAAAGTAGACATAATTTACAGAAATCATGAAGAGAATATATTATTTTTTATATTATTTCTCAACATAAAAAAATGATATTAGAAATGAAAAAAATAATAATTAAAATAATACAAAGTGTTAAAAAATTTGAATATTAGTAATAATATGACATGAGATTTCAAGAAATCTCAAAAGATAAAAATATGGCAGTTGTATTATTAAAATTATCACTAAAATATTAAAATAAATGTGTTTAGCTTTATTGGGAAAAAACATATATAAAAACAAATTTCAGATATAAGAAAAAGATCCTAACTTTAGCAATATGAATATTAACAAAATCACAAATTTCTTTCGAGCAAACCAATGCTAGTCTTTTTAACAATATCTAATCACATTACAACATCGTCCAACTTCTTCAAATGCTCATTTGTTTGTTGCAAAAGAACTTAATCCAAAACAATGAAGTTCAACTCATAACAGACCCAATGCACAAAGTATCATTTTCCAAGTGAAACATGCATGTTAGACGTAGATTCAATTGAGGAGAGACCTTAACCTTTTCGAATAATTTGTCATTTTCAATATTGCACATAGTTTAGTCAGGTTTTTAGTTCTTGGGAACTTGTACGTATTAGCAGAAAAAGATAGAATTCATTGCATTGAGAAAGAAAACAGAATAGAACAACATAAATGACATAAATCCACTGCACTAGACAATTTGTCTTTTGGGGTATTCCAAATCTTGATGCTCTATTAAATAACATACTTAAGACTAGTGGTTAGACTTGAAGCCTTGCATTTTGCTGCAAAATAAGCCATAGAGTGCTCTGGACAGTCTTTCGATTGCTAAGCATTTAGCGAGCATATGACTGAGTATCAAATTGATGTACATACTCCTTTGATCCCATCTTCATTTATAAGTTTAGCCTTAGGGCATTCAGAATGTTCACAAATGGTAAGTACAAACTGTCACAAGAGGCCACCCTAACAAAATACATATATACTATTATCTACTGTCTCATTTAGAAAAACTGTTAGCATCTTTACCATACTCCCATCTTTATGCAAATGTTCAAAGAGTATTGTAACTTGAATCTAAGACCTCTCCAAACCCCATCCTCCTATCACCTTAACATATAAGTTTAATAATATAAATGTGTATTTGTGTATGTGTGTATACATGCACATGCAGACAACCATTTTGCATGCTCATTCGCCATGTGAGTCAAAATAACTTTTAAAAAATATGTAATAGTTCTTTTATACTGTTTATAATTCTTGTGGAAAACCATGAGCTTTTGATATTCATCAGTTTGATTTTTATTACAACAGCTACCATGTTTGATGCTTCACTTAAAGCGTTTTGCAAAGTTATTCGAGAAGAGAGATGCTATGAAAGGCCATTCTGCTGCTTTTCTCGGGTTTCTGCATGGTATGATACATCAATATTTGAATCCTTGTAAGTGATATGCAGAAGGATTAGAGTCCCAAATTAAGTATCTGATTCCTGCCATGATCCTGATGAAGTTCTGTTTATCTGAGGTGAAAATAGTATTTCGTGTAGCCTGCATTTTTAATGTGTTGTTATTTTTGCAGAAGTTAAACCTTTGTTCTGACTTTCAGCAATCAGCTTTGAAATGAGAAAATGTATGGTACCAAATCTGTGAATTGAGCGAGAACTGAGAGCTGAGATGGTACAATTCACTATTTTTTTAGGTCATGTGACCTGAAAAAAAGGGTCAAAGAAATGGGTCATTTTTCTGTAAGACTTAGCCGAACAGAACAGTAACTCTTTTCTGGACCCTTTATAGGTTTTTTCTTTCTTCTTTATTCATTTCATGCTTTGTATTTGTATTATGTCTTGATCGTGAGTTGTGAAATCCATCTATAATTGTATATAAAAACTATCACATTAACTCCATTTTGACACTTATCCTTTCTTTCTTTAGTTTTTTTTTTTTTTGATTTGGCTTTTTAAATCTTATTTATATATATATTTACAATTTTTTATATTTTTTTTTGGTTTGATAAAAAACCATGGCACATCATAGATAAAAATATTGTGGATGTTAAAGTTATCCCCTTAATGAGTGAGTGGTTGTTACATGCACTAGGTAATTTTTTATTTTTCAAATTTATAATCAATTTTAATTTTTTTCTTAAAATTAAAATATTAAAAAAATTAGCAATGTTGTAGTTTTTAGTTTCATATGTGATATTTTTAAATTGAAATTAAAATATTTATTTGTAATTTTTTTAATGTTAAAATATAAAAAATACAAAAAAAAATTACTATGAAAAAAAGAGAGAAGATGCAAAATTCAAAAGAAAAAAAAAAGAAGAAGAAAAGAATTAAATCAAATATTCATAATTTTTTTTATAAATACTATTATTATTTTTCCAAAGTTAAAATGCAAAAATATGAAGTGAAAGATATGAAAAGTGAAGAGAGAAAAAATTTAAAATTCAAAGATTTCTTTTAAGAAACTAAACTAAATTTTTATGTAACAAAAAAATTCAAAATTACATATTAAAATTTTTTTAAAAATCAAATCAAATACCCAAAAAATTTGGTTTGCAAAAATTTGAATAAACACTAAAATTCAAATACCAAATTTTGAAAAAATTCAAATAAAACCTTAATTCCCCTTTTTATTTGTATAATTCTCAAATTTTAAAAATTACAAAAACTATAAAAATCTAATAAATATTACCAATAATATTAAAATTTTAAAAATAAAAATTATAGCGTAAAGAAAAAATTCCAAAAGTCATTATTTTAAAACTTAAACACAAATAAACATAAAGAAATTATAAAAAATAAATCTACAAAACAAAAAAATTTCAAAAAAAACTTTAAATATGAAAATTGAAGACTATAAAAGAATAAATTGGGATGAAACTCAATAAAAATTTAAATATTTTATAAGCTTTTTTTTTAAGTTTAGTCTATTTAATTTTCAAACTTTGTGTTAGAATTTTATTTTATTTTAAAAAAGAAAAAAATAAAAAATAAACAAGATAATTAATTGATGAATTAAATCGTGTCATTTTCATTTAATAAATTAATATCTTTAAAATAATTATCTTAACTTATTATTATTTTTAATAAATACTATTTTTTTAAGAAAAGAAAAACTCCATGCGAAGGGTTTTGTCCTAGTACCATATATAATAAAAAAATAATTTGTATATAATGTACTGACAATACACTATCAATACATCATATATAAATCATAAAAAGAATCCCATTTTAACTTCTATGATTGGCACCTGTTCTTTTTCATGGATTGGGCTTATGAACTTGGAAAATGATACTTTGTGCATTGGGTCTGTTATGAGTTGAACTTCATTGTTTTGGATCAAGTTCTTTTGCAACAAACAAATGAGCATTTGAAGAAGTTGGACGATGTTGTAATGTGATTAGAAATTGTTAAAAAGACTAGCATTGGTTTGCTCGAAAGAAATTTGTGATTTTGTTAATATTCATATTGCTAAAGTTAGTATCTTTTTCTTATATCTGAAATTTGTTTTTATATATGTTTTTTCCCAATAAAGCTAAACACATTTATTTTAATATTTTAGTGATAATTTTAATAATACAACTGCCATATTTTTATCTTTTGAGATTTCTTGAAATCTCATGTCATATTATTACTAATATTCAAATTTTTTAACACTTTGTATTATTTTAATTATTATTTTTTCATTTCTAATTTCATTTTTTTATGTTGAGAAATAATATAAAAAATAATATATTCTCTTCATGATTTCTGTAAATTATGTCTACTTTTTTTTGTGAATAAACAAGATTCAAAACATATATTTAGCCCCCAAGGGGATTACAATTAGAAGTTTTGAGATAACCATATCCCATGGCATCAAACATTAAGTTAAGTTGGATACAGTCCGAAGGGTTATCAAACAACACAAAATGGGAATCCATGGATCCACCTAGTTTAGCCAAGCAATTAGCACAAGTGTTTCCTTCTCAATGGGTATGCAAGATCTTAACGCTCCCCAAATGCTAGATTAGTTGCTTGCAATCAAAAACCAAAGCACTGTAAAGGTGAGAAATGATAACATTATCAACAATAAACTTGATAATTGTCTGAAAGTTAGTTTCAATGATCAAGTTGAGGAATCTTTTGGTAACAGCGATATGAAGACCATCTCTCCATGCCCATAGTTCAACACAAGTGCTGGCGGTGCATCCCAGGCTCCTACCCCCAAGCCATTGTCCATGGGCGTCACGAATTAGCCCTTCAACCCCTGCTCTACCTGAGTTCCCAATTGAGGAATCAATGTCTACCCTTTTTTGTTTTCGAGTTATGTACATCATATATATATATATATATATATATATATATATATATATAAACTTATTACTATTTTTGTCTCTCAGGCTCATTTCTCATTAAACCACATCACTTATTTGCTTTTTCATGTTTTATTTTTTTTTTTTGAAAAATTTTTTTACCTTTTTGTTGCATCGATATTGTTGCTTTAAAAGTAAAATTTGCTGCCTGGGAAATTGAAAAAAAAATTAACTACTGTCTTTCATATCAGCTTTTTAAGAGATATAGTAACTCACATTTGTCACTCCATCTTTATTGTCTATCCATTTACCTCTCTCCTAAATCCTATTGTTTTTCTTCTCTCAAAAACCTCTCTAACACCTCCACCAAAAAAAAAATACCCCTTTAGCACTTGTGTATATGTAAAATGAATCTCTTTATGGGGTTAATGCTTGGCCTATGAGAAGGATGGAGCCATTGTGAGTTAATTGGTTTTGTGACAATTAATTTTTTTTTCCATTTTTTTCATTTTAAATTTTACTTTAAAAATAATATAATTTAGAATGAATTTAAGAAAAATATTAAAAATGTACATTTGGTTAATGAATTTGATTTTTTTATGAATTCGAACAAAAGTATTTTTCAAAACAAAAATATAAAAAGAAGAAAGAAGAATATATATATATATACACACACACACTTATTGTTTTACAAAAATCTATACCTATATATTAAATGAATCTCTTTTAGGATTAATGTCTATTTTATGGATTAGAACAATGATTGGATTTTTTTTTGTTTTTTGAAAATATGGGTTAATATTTTGTTCTGAAGAGATAAATTTGCAGAATTTTGTTTTAATAAAACAAATCTCTATGAGTTCTTGAGCATCACGTTTATGCTACTCACACATCTATTGTAATCCATTTTAAGTAAACAATATTAATAAAAAAGATAAGTAGTTTAATTTTATTTCACTTTTTTTACAAATATATTTGCTATATATTTTAATTTATCGAAAAATTTATTTTTTAAAGTTCATAAAAAACATTATTTGAAAAATATCTAATGATGTAAATTATTTTACAATTTATAATAACAAATTTAAACTATTTTTTAAGTTGAAGACTCATATAATCAACTTTACTAAAATCTAAGAAAGTTCTTACAATTTATTTCAATAAAAAGTAATTTCTAATTATCTTTAAAAAATAAAAAAAAATAGATATTTTGTAAAATAAATATTAATAATATAAAATATAATAATAAATAAATAAAATTAATTTTTTTATTAAAAATATTTGACTCCAATTTTCAAATGAGATAAATATATCCCTTTCAAAAATTTTAAATAATTTAATAATTAAATATAAAAAATTTATAAATGAAAGTAATATGTGAAATTGCTTGAATTAAAACTTAAATATTATGATATATCACAACTTATTTTATCACTTGATAAAAAACTAAATGTAAAAATTAATTTTTAATTTTTTAATCAATCCATAACAAATTTATAAGCATAACATTTAATTTTTAATTTTTCCACTGCAACGTAGTCCGGGTAACTTACTACTATACATATATATATAGGCAAAATAGCCAAATAAGCCCTCGACCTTGAGCTCAAAATGAAATTAAGCCCTCAATCTTTTATTTCGTGAAAATCAGTTCATAAACTTTTATTTCAGTGGAAATAAACTCTCAACTTTCTAAAATTATGCAATTAAGTCCAAATCTGTTAATGACACTAACTGCCGTTAGTGAAAGCTGACGTGGACAGCTTACTTGGCTGCCACGTGGCATGTCACGTGTGTAATACTAATGGCAGTTAGATAATGGTATATATGTATTTTGTTAGGGTGGCCTCTTGTGACAGTTTGTACTTACCATTTGTGAACATTCTGAATGCCCTAAGGCTAAACTTATAAATGAAGATGGGATCAAAGGAATATGTACATCAATTTGATACCCAGTCATATGCTCGCTAAACGCTTAGCAATCGAAAGACTGTCCAGAGCAATCTATGGCTTATTTTGCAGCAAAATGCAAGGCTTCAAGTCTAACTGCTAGTCTTAAGTATGTTATTTAATAGAGCATCAAGATTTGGGATACCCCAAAAGACAAATTGTCTAGTGCAGTGGATATTTGTCATTTATGTTGTTCTATTCTGTTTTCTTTCTCAATGCAATGAATTCCATCTTTTTCTGCTAATACTTACAAGTTCCCAAGAACTAAAAACCTGACTAAACTATGTGCAATATTGAAAATGACAAATTATTCGAAAAGGTTAAGGTCTCTCCTCAATTGAATCTACGTCTAACATGCATGTTTCACTATAAATGCATGTCGTGCTTTCCTTCAAAATTCAGGTCTCTCCTCAATTGAATCTACATGACATGCTTAATCATGTGCTAATCAAGCAAATGCCAAGCAGCTTCACCAAGTGGTCTTTCCAACAGAGGAAATAAAAACGATTATAACAACAGTGGTAGAGCAGGAGGAAGGAGGTTCCTTAATGAATTTCATGGGTGTTTGCAGAAAATTAAGGTGACATTCTTGTTCTCCTTACTTTTGCTCCCAGATGTTGATCCACTTTCTTGTTCATTCCCTTCTAAAAACCAGAAGCTTTCTACAGATGCTATTTAACTTTCATAACTCCTAACTACTCTATTGCTGTTTTAAGATAATATGAGATTTCATACACCAATGTACTGCTTGTAGAAGTTGTTTTCTACAGAGTGAAAGTACTCTAAATGATATATATACATATATAAATATTTAAGGGACTAGAGATTATTAAAAGAAACACAGCAAATAATTAACACCGAAAATATACAAGACACGGACTGCTTAAACTTATCAGCTCTTAAGTGAGCTAGCCTTCAGAGAGAAATATACTGCTTGTGCTCTAAAAAAATAAAAGAAGAATCTCATTTTCTAATTCTTTGTTGGATTTGTGAATTCAAAAGCAAAGAAGAAAGTTATTGATCTTGTAAACTAGCTATTCACTCCTCAGGGCAATATTTCTGTTGTTTTTTCTCCACATTAGGAGTTAAATAGTTTCAACTCGAAAGAGATGTTAATGTGATGGCTCAGAAACCAAATCTTTGTGCAATAAGTAGAGCATCTTGCGAATGATGAGTGACCTTGTGATGTAGGACAGATCTGAGTTAGGTTTGAATTAGGGTTTAAGATGTGAATTGGGGCTAATTATGCTATTAAAACAGTAAAGAATAAAAGCCTAGGAGTCTCACCTAGGGTTTCTTAGGAGTCACACCTAAGAATGGTTGAGTCACACAATCAAAGAGCAAAACTTTGCTGAAAATTCTGAAATTATTATTCTCTATCTTTTAAAGAGAGTACAATGCCTATTTATAGGTAAGCAAGCCTAATCCTAATAGGATACAAACTCTTTATTAAAACTCTAATATCCTAATAAAATTAAACACAATATTTTCTAGGCTAAAACTCTAAAACAATTAAAAGTACAAAAATTAAATTCCTAATAGAAATACTAACTTTAAAACTTAAACTAAAATAATTTCTATTGCTGCCATTTTGCATCATTCTCCCTGGCTCGAAAAAACTCGACTCCGGCGAGTTTAAGGGTAAGATTGAGGCATTGCAGCTGTTGCTTTGTAATCCAAGTGCAATCTGATTATGGGTGTCCTTTCCATTTCACAAGAAACTCTTGATAACCACTTTTCTTGGAAAAGATAGTAAAACCAACCATTAGATCTAACATATCATCAAGCCTAGAAATAAGAAACTTATGACTATCAACACACATTCTCCAAGAATTAGGTGTTAAAAAGATCTGGGGAGCACATGGACTCAAACTCTCATGAATGAATCCTTTAGACAACAGTTCATCTACCTGTCTTTTAAACTTGTAGGCTAGCAGGTTAGGTAATTGGGATCCTGGAACAAGATTAATTGCGTGTTGAATGTTGGGTAGTTCTTTTGGCACAACATGAGAAAAATCAGACGGCAATTTGCTCACTTCAAGAGGTACTTTTGAGGTAGGGATAGTTACTGACTTTTGAACTTCTTTTGCCACGTCTATCTTCATCTTCTTTTAAACTGCTTTTCCACGTCTACCTTAATATCTGTGGCATAATCATGGGGTTCGACGCATTCTCCAACTAAAGGTGGTTGAACTACAGGTAGTTGAGTAACCGTTTGGGCTTGAACAATGCCTTGAGGTGCTTGAATTAGATGTGCCTCCATCCGTTCCATAGAAGCTACTAGTGCTCTAACCGTAGTTTCCAAGGTAGTGAGGCGTTCATTTATATTAACCACAACTTTCTGGGTATGCTCATGCACTTGTCGTAGTTTCCCAATCCCTCTAATTAGTTCAGCATTAGTTACCATCGTAGAAGCAAATCTGATTTTGCAAACACAGATCTGTCAAGTCATTCCCTTCTTTCATTTCCCAAAGACGGCGCCAATTGATGTAGGACAGATCTGAGTTAGGTTTGAATTAGGGTTTAGGATGTGAATTGGGGCTAATTATGCTATTAAAACAGTAAAGAATAAAAGCCTAGGAGTCTCACCTAGGGTTTCTTAGGAGTCACACCTAAGAATGGTTGAGTCACACAACCAAAGAGCAAAACTTTGCTGAAAATTCTGAAATTATTATTCTCTATCTTTTAAAGAGAGTACAACGCCTATTTATAGGCAAGCAAGCCTAATCCTAATAGGATACAAACTCTTTATTAAAACTCTAATATCCTAATAAAATTAAACACAATATTTTCTAGCCTAAAACTCTAAAACAATTAAAAGTATAAAAATTAAATTCCTAGCAGAAATACTGACTTTAAAACTTAAACTAAAATAATTTCTATTGCTGCCATTTTGCATCACCTTGCTTACCTCTAAGTCTGATTACTCACCAATAATACCTTTTTCTATGTTGTTAAACTGTTCTGCACCTTGTTTAGCACCAACAGAGAAGGAAAAGCTATGATGCAAGAATGCCACTATAAAAAATAGTAAAAAGCTTGTGGTTTACGACATATATAAGAATTTGATTTCGTGTTTATCAAAATAATTAATCTTCTCAAATATATGGTTTCTCTCCAGGCAATTCTTTTCATTGTTAAATATTCAAATTGAGCCAATGTCGGTCTGATATGAAAAGCATCCTCTATTCTGTTGTTTAAAGCATCTGACCAAATATGTGACTAACAACAGATGCATGTTTCCCTTTTTGACTGGAAAAATAATTTAAGCTGTTCGATTTTCACTTATCGGTAGGTTAAGTTAATCAAATTTACTGACTAAACATCACAACAAGAATGAATTAAATTAGAATTGTCACCTTCTTCCTCATTTCCATTTACCATCCATTTATGAACATGTTGTGCCTGTATTTCCCAGTCTACATCACTAATCCAGTAATTGGAGGACTCAAATGCCTATTTCAGTTTGAAGCTAAAATGAAAACTTGTTGAGATTCTTTTTGACTGCTTGGCAGGTAATTTTCCATTAGAGGCTAGTGTTTTAATGTTAACTGACAGATGGTAGCAATATGAGTGAATACGATAAAAGCATTAAAGAAGAATATACATTACTTAGGAAAGAAATTCAAGAGATTTCCAAATAATAGTTGTGACCGCGTTTTTGTTACTCAATTGACAAATAAAGGAGAAGCATCTTCTCAGCCTTCAATATTCTCCTTAATCTAGATACCCATTAAATTCACAGCGCATGCTTCGGTATTCTCTTAAAACCTTCCTAAACTTGCAAAGAGGGAAATGGTATTTCATTCATGTGGGGAATCACTTAAAATTTATCAGAATTGCACTTTGGCTGCACAGAGGATACCGCCTTTCTAACATAGTAGTCGGAAGCAAATTTGTCCAGGTATTCATTTAAATGATACTTGCAAGTTATGGTTCACTCCAATATAGAGAACAGGTCATGCAAGCATATTGTTACTCATCCTTGTACAGAGTTAATTGTCGCTCATGGTCAAAGTTAGTCTATAAGAATAAATCCTGATATGAAGCAAGAGCCTTGAAGAAAATTTTTCCCTATTTCTCAAAAGATAGCAAAAACTGCGTTCAACTTGTTTGATAGGCCTTTTTTCTCTTTAAAATTTATTGTAAATCCAATTTTCCGCTATATCAAGCAAGCCATTATATTTTCCAGCTTCCTTTAGAAATTACTTTCTTGCTAGTGGTATATGAATTTTATGTTGCCTAATATCCCATGCATGTTTGACAGGTGATGGCGGATCTGACATTTCTGGGGAAAATCACATTCCCATTATTGATTTCGAACCTGATTTTCTACTCCAAGTCCTTAATCTCAGTTTTCTTTTTGGGACATCTTGGGAACATTGAGTTGGCTGGAGGCTCACTGGCAATGGGATTTGCAAACATCACAGGCTACTCTGTAATAAAGGGTCTGGCTACAGGGATGGAGCCTATATGTTCCCAAGCTTATGGAGCCAAAAGATGGGCAATTCTTAGCCAAACTTTTAAACAGACTATCTGCCTTCTATTACTTGCAGCCATTCCAGTCATCCTATTATGGCTGAACATGGAGCCCATCCTTCTTTCAATTGGTCAGGATAAGACCATAACATCAGTGGCAAAGGTATTTATCACATACTCTATTCCTGAATTGCTAGCTGAAGCTCTCCTCCAACCTTTGAGAAATTTCTTAAGATCCCAAAGTCTAACACTACCCATCACTCTCTCTGCAACTTTTGCAATGGTCCTCCACCTTCCAATCAACTACTTCCTTGCAATCTATTTGGGTTTGGGAGTTAGAGGAATTGCTCTGGCCTCTGCTTGCACCACATTAAACTCAAATTTAGCTTTGCTAGTGTATCTCTTCTTTACAGAAACAGCAATAAAACCTTGGGATGGTCAAGTTGTAACCAAATGCTATCAAGATTGGTGGCGACTGGTGAAACTCATGGGTCTAAGTGCATTATCTGTATGTTTAGAATGGTGGTGGTATGAGATAATGGTTCTACTTTGTGGCTTAATTAATAATCCAGAGACAAGTGTGGCTGCAATGGGAATTCTCATACAAACAACAGGACTTTTATATGTTTTTCCTAGTTCTCTAAAATTAAGTTTATCAATGCGTGTGGGGCAAGAGTTAGGGGCTGAAAACCCTGCACAGGCTCAACAGACAACTATTATAGGACTCATTATAGCAATGGTATGTGGACTACTTTCTTTCACTTTCACAATTGCAGTAAAAGGTGTCTGGGGAAAGTTATATACAAGTGAGCCTCAAGTTGTTGCATTGACATCTGTTGTCCTACCTATATTAGGCTTTTGTGAGCTTGGAAACTGTCCTCAGACAGCAGCATCTGGAGTCCTGGTAGGTTCGGCTAGGCCTAACGTGGGGGCTTATATAAATTTTTGTTCGTTTTACCTCATTGGTTTGCCTGTTGCCACTTTTGCAGCTTTTGAATTAAAGATGGGTTTTCTTGGGTTGTGGTTTGGGCTTGCTGCAGCGCAAGCTGCATGTATGTGTTTGATGATTTGCACTCTAGTTTTCACAGATTGGAATCACCAAGCTAAGAGAGCAAAAGAGCTGACTCAAGCAATAGAAGATCAGAAACATGATTTGGAAGCCAATCTGCTAAGTTGATTCTAGTTCTCTACAATTAACAACAACAACTCTTTGTAACATGAGATGATCCAATTCTAATCTTTTATACTAGCAAAAGATCTTCATGTGCCGTTTTACCGGGTTTATCTATTTTGTTCCTTTTTTTTGTAGAATCAAACATAGTTTGTTAAGAGCAGCCTTCATGTTAAGTTAATGACATTATTATCTCCAATTGTTCCGACTGGGAAAAAATTAATTAATGCAAAATGTAAATGAATACCCAAAACAGAAAAATAGAACTGGTTTAGAAAGTGCCAGTGTCCAGCTAATATGTGATATGCATTGGTAGAATAATTGAACTCCTCTGCTAGTTACAGAAAAATTAACATGAATAAGTTCTCATTGAGCTTGACAAACCTAATTGTTCAATATGAAACCAACACCATCAAACAGTATAGAAGGTTTCACCTGAATAAGTTGGTGAGACAGGAAGCCAAGAATCATTAATGTCAACCACTCCTTCCCAGCCTCTTGGTAGTACTATTCCATATGCTGATCATCAGCCTGTAACTCAGTAGACATTAGCTAGGGCTGCACTCAACAATCAGTTGGGGCATATTCACCATGATTTTTCTACAATAATTCAGAACAGGGTAGCTTTAGGTAAGTATTTCTGAAAAGTTCCAAATGATGATAGAGAAGAGACATATGCAATGCAACATTACGCACTACTACTAGTCTGGTATTATTAGCTTTGCCATGAAGCTAAGACTTCATTATGAATCCGTTGAAATGCGATAATAAGAATAGAGCAATTACAATCCCTAAAGCAGTTGCCCAGCTCAAGGTATCATGGAACAAAACATAACCCATGGCCAACAAGAGATCGCTCTTCAAATGCCTTGCAAGAGAGATCAGGCAGGATAGAACAATGAAAACCTGAAACCAGAGAAAGAAAGCGTCAGGATCAGGGATGGAGTAGTTCTACCACACAGAAAGTACACACTCAAGTGAGGATGAGGATTGGGTTTGGGGAAGCTAACAGTAACTAAGAAGATTCGCAGCCATTCTTGGATCAAAAAGCAAATCCATTCGGAATAATTAATGTCATTTTTTTTTTGGTTACAATTAATATGTCATTTGAAATAATAATATGTTCACAAATTTCAAACATTGCAAATTATGAATTCTCAAAACAGTAATGAGACAATTTCCTTATTTTTTATATAAATATATAAAAGTGAAAATTTTTAGTTAAAAATATAATAGTAGATAAGGTAACATTTTGCATTTTGATGATTTTATGCTAAGTGGATATTTTATAAAATAGATTTTTTTTCTTCAAGTTTTTAAGAAGTTTTTGGCAAGAAATGAGGAAATGAAATGTACAAAAATATCAAATGCTTAAAATATTCAAATATTGATTTTAAAACGGATAGAAAGACAAATAATTATTTCCTTTATTTAAATTTATTTTAATATATTTTGTAATTTAATTTTTTAAATGGATAAGATATTATTATATCTTTAAGATATTTAAATATTGCTAAAACAAAAAAAGGGGAAAGAAACAGTCTTTTTATTTATTACAACTACTTTAATAAAACTATTGGATTATTAAACAAAGGGGAAAAAAAAACGGTTGAAAACTTTATAATAGATAATTAAAAACTCATTTACATCTTACCTCACATGTTGTGAAATATAAATAACACATGTTAAGATATTAATATGGTAATATTTAAATATATTTGATATAATAAATATTTTTGTCATATAAAATATATTTAGCCAAAAAATTTTATATGATAAAGAAAACATACATATAGAAAATAAAAAGTTATTTGATGATCAATTGATACTTTAAATTAAAAAAAAAAAGGTAAAGATGCACATTTAAGCCTAAATTTACATCTCTATTTATATACAAGGAAGTTAACTAAGCTCAATAAATTTTTTTTTACCATAATTAAAAATAAAAACAAAATATTTTAGTATAAGAATTTGATGGTGAAAAATTTTAATTAGCCTAAATAAAAAAATTATTATTTTTGTCAATTTTTCTCAATAATATTGTTTACTATATATTTAAAATTTTGTCAATTTTTTTTCAAAATGTTTAATTTTCTTCTGTCATGTAACTGAGATATATAATTTATATCTATAGTTTTAAAATTTGGAAGTCTCTATTTAATGTTGAAAAACAATGCTAAGTAATGTGTATATACACATATTTAAATAAAAGTACAATTAATTTCTATATGGAGTCACAAACTAATTCATACTAGTTTAAATCTATATTATACACAAAAATATATTTATCAATAAATAAATTCATTGATAATATGTATATTTTTGAAACTTTATAATATAAATTATTAGGTTTATAAAAAAGACAACATATATATTTAATAAATTTTTATTTGTAATTTGTATATTATAATAAGTAATATAAAAAATTATATATTGGATAATAATGTAAATTTTGTAAAAGTTAAATTAAACTCATATTATAATTTATTAAATCAAAATAGTATATAAAACAAATTCATCAATGTCTTTGATTTGAAGAAATTAAAATTTTTGTCATTTTAAGATCAATCTTATGTACAAGTTTTTTTTTTTTAATAGAGATTGTTCAATTTATTCTTGGGCTGAAGACGTACCAAATGGTTCTAAAGTATTTTTTGCTATTTTTAAATGGTATATGTTGATCTAATAAATATTACAAATGAAATAAAAGACATGATTATGAATAAAAATTAATGTATTATATATGTTGAGTAGAATTTATTAACTGATGAATATATCAACGTAAATTGCACTTATTTAAAACTAATTAAATTAAATAACTAAATTCAATTTCATGCGTAATAAAATTTTAACTTAAGATATCAAAGTCTCAATATTCCTTTGTAATTAAGCCAATGATTTATTGATATGAGTTTTTCTTTTAATTCACAAAAAAAAAACGAAAAATAAATACTAAAAGATTATCTTGAAAAATATTTGCTGATCATTGTGTTGCTTACTTCCGTACTTGCATTCCATTTTTGTAATTTTAAAATTTTCAAAATTAAATTAGAATTAAGAATTATTATATTAAAAAATTTTAATGACACCGTATTGGATAATAATGTTAAACTGAATAAGTCGGGACAGAAAAGAACAAAGAAGCGAACTTTCTTTTATTCCCGAACAAAGTAAATTGAAAAGAACGGTTTTTTTTTTTCCTCGTTCGTCATTTCTTTGACAGATTTGAGAACCTGCAATTTGGCTTCAAAGAGAGAAAACTTGGTGCAAGATTCCAAATTTGTGAGTTTTTCATTTCTGGGTACAAGTTAAAAACTGAAAAAGGTTGTTGTTTGCAGTTAATGGAGAATTCGAGTAACATTGATGGAGAAGAGACACGAAATCAGACCATACCTTCCACTTTTTCAACAATATCCTCCGATGGTTGCCGGTTGTTCGGTCGTCAAGGTTCGCTTCACCAGTTTTTGGGCAGCGGTAAAGGTCAGAAAATTAAAACAAAACTCTTAGTTTCTTTTCCATTTTTTCTCTCTGTTTGTTATTGTTTTCCAATGAAATCAACTTAATTTCTTTAATAAATAGGTGATTCTTTGGGTACTTTGATATAAATATTGCTTGGCAAAAGATTTGTTACTGCCCTTAGAAATTGGAACGAAAGGTCATGCAAATAAAAGAATAATGAGAAGTGAATTTTATGAACAGGAAGTTTTTATCTATAGCAGTTTTTCATTTGCTCATGATATGCAACTCTTACAATCTGAGGTACCTGTTTAAGTTTTCTACTACAGTTGAGAGATATATAGGTTTTCTTTTATTTGTTTTTGCTGTCTATAACTTGCTTACACAATTTTTTCTTCCACCTGTTTCTATTTTCCTACATTCGTGTGGTAAGATCGTTTTCCATTGGATTGGTTGTTTATTTATTTTTACAAGGTGACTCCCTGGAATGTCCTTTTTTTATTTTTTATTTTTTACTTGAAAGAGATGGTGCTGATGATTCTTTAGATTTTTTGTTAATGGAAATTGAATCCTTTGTTGAGTTTTCCCTGGTGGAATACTATCCTTGGAAGCCAACTTTCCTTTTGAACTGTGCTCATTTAGTATTTATCTTTAATCTTTATTGGTTTTTAACTTTTTTAGTATAATTAGCGTAATGTTGGGGAAATTCTGTTGTGTCGTATGATATAGTTACTTTAAGATTACCTTGTAACTATGACTCGTTATCTTGTCACCCTTTGCATTTGCTCTGTGTGATAAATGAACTAATTTTGTTTCTCATGTTCCTAGCGGCTGATGTTCTCTTGTGGAAGCGGTGGCGTGTTTCTTTTGGTGTCATTGTTGTTGCTACTGTTGCTTGGCTTATATTCGAAAAGTCTGGATTACCATTCTTATCCATTTGTTCAGATGTCTTGCTGATATTAATTGTATTATTGTTTTTTCATGCCAATTTTGCTGCTTATAGAAACAGGTATGACTAATTCTACATCTATTTGTGTTTATTTCTTTTACTACTGAAGCTGTTTTTGACAATGATGTCTATTTTATTATCTAAGCAGACAACTACCCACTTTACCAGAACTTGTATTGTCAGAGGAAATGGTTAATAATGCCGCAGCATCATTTCGTGTTAAAATCAATAATGTGCTTCTTATGGCTCATGATATAACTCTTGGCAAAGATTTTCGACTCTTTTTCAAGGTCAGTTTAGTTTAGTTGTATTGCGACTATAAGTATTCTGTGCTGCTTCACAATCTGCTCTTCCTGCAAACTCTCTTCTGTTCATTCTAAACCATCCAGTTTATTTACCATTTTTGCATCATTATTTTGCTTCAGGTCTCCATTTTCCTCATGCTCTATGGAACTTCATGCTCTTTGTATAATAAACCTATTCCACTATACCTGCTTTTCTGTCCTTATTTATTTGTTGGGGGAGGGGGTGGAAGGCTGGTGCTTGATAACGTTTCTTACTTTTAGTTCATTTGGCAGGTTGTGATTTGTCTATGGCTCTTGTCTGCCATTGGTAGCTATTGCTCTTTCTTCACACTTGCCTATATTGGTATGAAGTTCATCTTTCTACTGAATGTTCATTCATCTTCCTTTTGATTTGTGGATATAATTCGTATATTTTTTGGTTTGACTGATATAACTTAAATGTAACTAAATAACTTAGTTGTTCATGACCGTTTTGGTTTATTTCTAGTAAACAACCATGAATTTGTGTTCTTAAATGTTCAAAAACCTGAGATCAAGTTCCTATCAGAAATTTTTTAGCTTGCTTGACCTTGCGGGATCTTTTGCATATCTATGCCAGTTTTTACAAATCAATTGCGAAATGGGAGGCATTTTATCAACGAACTTTCTCTCTTTATATGTGTAAGGAATCTTAAATGATGTACTCCTTTGCATATAATGTATGTCATTTGCTGATGACAGGAACCATCTTATCTATTACTGTTCCTGCCTTGTACAGCAAATATGAAGAGCATGTGAATAAATATTTGGCATGATCCACCAAAAATTTTCCCAGCAGTATAAGATAGTTGATGAGAGTGGGATAAACAGAATCCCTCAGATTTTATCCAAAGATAAAGACGTCTAAGTCACAGTTATACATAGAGGTTTTGACTGAACATGCTGTGCTTTGGACTTTCACCGGCTGATACAAATGCACTAATATTTTGCTTCATCTAAATGAAAGCGGATCTTTGTAATCTGTCATGTTATCTACATGTTTCACCATTAAGCAGGCTGCAACTGTTTGCTAAATGCTTCTTCCTATTAGCGTGGAAAGAAGAAGGTTCAGGAGGGGTTCCTACTGATCTGCTATTCCAAGACTCTGCAAGACTCATTACTTGTTGTTGCTTCTTGAAGAGCCTTTATGGTCCGCGTGGAGCTACTACATTTGTTGGGTATGTAGAATTAGATCACGGTAGGGGAGTTGAGCCAATGTGTCATTAAAAGCTAAAGTAATGACACACCAACTTGATGTATTCCCTCAGAAGAAGATATCAGATTGTTTTGGGATCTATTTTTACTAAATAAATTTGAAAGGATATAGCTTTGGTTTCTTGTTTTAAATCTTTCAATTTCCTTTGTTTTGGAGGCAATGATTTGGAAATCCTGAAATCTCTTATGACTAGTAAAAACCTTGTCGACTAGGTTGGATGGTTTGCCTACTCAACTCTCCTCAGGTTGCTCAATGTGTGATAACTGCAATTTTCCTCACTACACGTAAGTTACTTAAGGTTGGGCAAGTATTTGATAATGGAATAGTAATTGATTAAATAAATGTGCAAGGAGGTGAATAAGTAATTAGGAAGGTACAAAGGACTCCCAACACATCCAAATTATTCTGGAATTGAAGTCTTCCATTTCAAGAGCAAGTAATGCAGGGTAAGTTACTCTAGCCCAACAATTTAAAATTTCAATGTACTTACAGATTTTCGTAATAACCCCAGTAATGGGATCGATTCATTAAGTTCAAAGCTTTATAGGGATGATAAACCCTAAACTTATGAGAGTAGCCCTAAATGAAAAGCTAAGAGTCAAATCTCATATGCCAAAATTCAAACCTTAAATGAATTTAAACCCTAAATGCATGAAATGATAAGTGAAACCCTAAATTTTTAAGGGTTTAGCCGAGCACTTTCTGTCTTATTGACGCATGAGTTGTGTTCCTACATTCATGCATGAAATAGAAAATAACCGTGCAAAAATAATTAATATTATCCATGTAAAAATAATTACATTACGACCAAATAAATTTAAAATTATAGTAACCAAGTAATTCCTAATGAATTTCCAAACCAAATTAAATAGTATGTATGTTTAAATGAAGTAATTTTTTTAACCAATAAGAACATACCTAAGTGGGAATATATGGAGGCTTCATGAAGAAGCCTAAAAGCATGAAAATTCACGCACAAGAAGAGTGAATTTGTTTCATCATGGCTTAAGACAATATCTCACGAAACTTCTTTAAGATTGGTTGGAAATTTTGACTAGACGAAGAAGGATGACATAAGCATATTAAGTAAGCTTAGTATAGTTGAAATTAGCATGCAAAAGTCAAGCATGGAACATGCTCTAAGATCGGATAACACAAGGTGATGAGAGTCATACTAAAGGGGATTAGGCTTGGATATGAGTCACGTCAAAGAATATTGGGTCTAAATGTAATTTGAGTTCAAGAGAAAACCAAAGACTATTAGGCCTAAATGTAATTTGAGTTCAAGAGAAAAGAGGACTCACAAGGGTTATGAAAGATCTACTAGGTTATCATTTAAGTTGTGGGTCTTAATCGTAATTACGTGCCAAATAACTCCTACAAATAGGTCACAGATATCATTTTTAAACCCTAAACTCTATTTGCCTATGTAAATTCTGTCAAAACCCTCTCTGACTTAAGCATTGGAGCGTGCGAATGGGAAAGCTCTTGTGCCTCTCTGATCAATTTCTTTTTTGCAGAGTTATTAAAGACACATGGACACGAAGATCGAGATTCCGCAACATTATAAATTCATTGTTGTAAACAGGCAACAATACAAGGTAAAAAAAAAGAGAAATCAATGTAGCCCACATTTTTCACTAGGAAATTGAGAGAAATGTCAACACCAAATCTATGTATAATTGACTAGCAATTTAATTAGAATTAAATGGAACACAAGTGAAAATAGTAAGTTAACTGATTAAGCTCTTATTGGTCTAAAACAAACAACAATACATACCTTTTTAAGTAGAGAAAACCGGTTGAAGCAATCGTCAAGAAAGAAAGGAGGTTCACGTGGACAGCCAAGATCTTGTCTTATGTTCACGTTTAAGCCATGAAAATGGTATGGAAAAATTAATTAAAAATATAGGGATACATGTAGATATAATCAGCCTACTAACTCACATTTTACTGGTCAAAGTAGTCAGCTGAAAATATTTTTAAGGGAGGGAGAAGCTCGCAGCAGAAATAGAATTTCAGCAAGTGAAACCGTGGAAAAGAGAGGAAGAAAAGAGAGGGAAGAAAAAGGAAGTAGGAGAGGAAATTTTCCAGATTTAAACCTCAAATAATAACCTTCATACACACCAAATCTCAACCCAAACCACTTGAATAGCTGCTGCAAATTGAAGCAAGCAGCAGCTACAACAGCAGGCAAAAATAGGGTAAATAGAGCAAGGTTCGGTTTTATAAGTGTATGAAGGATCAATTCATTTCTTTTAATTCTAAGAAAATTATTTATGTTAGAAGGATGATATATGAGTGTAATTGTGGTTTGAAAGTGTAGAAACAATGGCTGGAAAGTGAGGAGAAAAATTGTGCAAGAAAAGGGTTCGAAAGGGTAAACAAATTCTCTTTGGTTTGATTTTAATCTACAGGATTGTTTTGAGGTGTTTAAGTGTAAAATTAATATAAATATGATAAAATAAGGATGTTAAGAGGTTGGTTAGCTACTGCCCTAATGAGGAACCCTAGTGGATGAATTTAATTTAATTAGATCTATGAGGTTTTATAATTTTACAAAGTGTAAGCAAGTTGTGTATGAATTTGAATGTAGAAAAGCACAAGATTTTGAGGTGGTAAGCTTGGCCAAAAGTGGATATTGAGCTTGGCATTTGAACATTGAGGTAAGGGATTTATGCAAATGTTGGTCAGTGCCATATTGATAAGTATACATGCTAGAATGATAAGCTAGATACCTTGAGATGAGTGGTGGTCTTTAGGAACATACACTTAGTAGTGAGGAAATAATGAACCTAGGAATCAGTAATATGATGGATATTAAGAATTCATGATAAATTATATATAGAGGGGGTTGATTGAGTATAAAATAAATTTAATTGTGAATTTTTAGAGAAATAGGCCATGAGAAGAAATTTATAGTCATTAATGTTGCCACGTAGTTAAATTATATTCATGGCATGAAAAAAGTGATTTAAGCTAGATTAAATGAAAGAAAAATGATATATATAATTACATTCATAATATTTATAATAAGAGAATAAGTTGTGAGGTCACAAAAGGCACAAGAAGGGCTGTTGTCCTAAGTGTGAACGATGGTAAAAATAAGTCATGATAAGCATGCATTTTAGTCACTCTACATGACATATATATTTTTAATAATTGAGATCCTCAATTTCAAGTATATGCATTGAGTAAAAATAATGCATTATTCTTTTATTATGATATGAAATGAAATATATTTTGACAGCCATGTTGTGAATGAATTGTCATGCTTGATGGATGAGGATGATATCTTTGCAAGCATATTGTTTTTTATTATGATCATGCATTTCAGAGTTTTCAATGTTTAATCAAATGAAATATATTTCTAAGGCTGTCATATATAATAAATTGTTTTGAGACATAAGGCACCCTAATGTATTGTGCCAACATGGCATTTTGGTGTTAGGAGGTGGGTGATTTCAATGATGATATTGTGATGGAGAAATTGTTTATCATGATATGTTACACCAGTGGCTATTGATCAATGGCACTGGGAAGATCTATGATCATAGATAGTATCCTAATATGAGTAATTGACCATGATTAGCTACCATGGGATGTCTTACTTGAGACATATTATTAGTTGTTATCTAAATTAGGGATAATTATCTTGTCATTATATCACGCGGATATAAATATATTTTTGTATGGGATCTCAACATGATTTTATTTTGAGACCATTGATCTAGTGATTTACTAAATGACTGCATAAAGATTTTATGCTTTATTTAAAATATAGTTATAATGAAAGCTAAATGTTCCTTAACATTGCATTAAAACACTGATTTTAATGCATTTGATTTATGCACA
The DNA here is from genome assembly GCA_031772115.1 of Heritiera littoralis. Lineage (NCBI taxonomy): Eukaryota > Viridiplantae > Streptophyta > Magnoliopsida > Malvales > Malvaceae > Heritiera > Heritiera littoralis. The sequence goes on along the minus strand of JAPDPK010000053.1, from coordinate 1,433,232 downwards.
TTTATTCATGCATATTAATTCAGTATGATCCTAGCTCTCCTTCGTATATATTCCTTACGGGACAATCAGCTCATACCCCCAAATTTTTCCACATAGATTACTTTTGTTAGGGCTCAAATTGGGTATGTTGACTCGACCATTCCACGATTGTCTGGAGCCAATTTTTATTTTGTGTGAGGTATATCTTCTTTATGCGTATATCTATTTATATTCCAGACATGTTTTATGTACACACAGTATGAATGTTGGGATGTAAAATAATTAGGAACGGTAGTGTAAAATATAATGATATTACTTGGTGATGTAAAATATTAAATATTCTTAGAGTTGTGCCATGATGTTTGGTGGGATGATAACATACTCTAATATAGTTTAAAGATGAGTAATAGACACGTAGAGAACCATAATCTTTGATTTTATGGAGTTGACACAAATCACGAGATAATTAAGTGAAACCTTAGATAACTCGTCTTAAACTAGAGTATAAGTAGAGACACTACTTGTTTAGAAACCTACACTACATCCTGACAAGCTTATTGAGATAAGTTAACATGAGCTCAAATACGTAGTTTCCGAGTTCATTAAACAATGTCTATTCCTAAACAAATGCTGCTGGAACATTATGCACATTATTAATAAATGATGCCTCAGATATAGATCAAAATGATAAGGAAAATCAATGAAACTAGAATTTAGAACTTTTTTTACCATTATATTTTTCTGTTCACAGCTTTTCAATCCGAAATCAAGGAGAGAAGAAGCATCAGCAAGAAAAAGGGAATCGAGGGTATCTACCCGTTAAATGGAATTGGACACAATGATGAGGTTGATAGACTTGTCAATTTTAAATATGACATGATAACACAATAAAAAAACGATGCAAATATAAGACGCGAAAGTGATATAAACTAAAATTTGATAAAAATTGAATATGAAGATGATAGAACCTATAAAAAATTTTGCGTTTGATATATCGACATGAATTTTGATATAAAAATTTCGTGTTTTACATAATACGAATACAATTTTACATGGCATAAAAAATAAATTTTATATACAAATTACCATGTCTAGCTGATAGTAATTTTGGGCTGGGCATGGAAACATTATGACCAACCTGACTAGTTAGGAAGAGGGAGTATATGGAATTGTTCAAAAGCAGGGATCCTTTTATCTCGACAGGTTAGTTCTCGATATTGATTGAGATCCTGGAAAGTATGTCACAGCAACAATTTTAATACTTCAAAACAGTATCATCGTACATTAAATTCATATTAAGCACAATGGCAGCCTCATAAGTCATAATTCAAAAGAAAGCAATTCCTCCAAGCGAATTCAGATGCATTTATACTTGTGAACACTTAAGTATCAAAAGAACTTAATTCTAGTTTCTATCATGCACTAAGACCGGAGCAATTCCTTTGCCTTGTTCAACCAAATATCATAGACTTCATCCGTGAACAAAACAAAGTGCACCTGCAAACAGCAACTCATGTGAGTGTTACTCAGAAGTTCATCTATTATATAGAACCATGCATCATGCGCTCAGAAGTTCATTTATTGCATATATGTGATTAAACAACATAGAATTTGTCCAAAAAGAAAACAACAAAGGAAGCACTTCTTTTATACATGTGTGTGTGCAAAATAATAAACTAATGTAAAATGGACTTAAAAGGTGAAACAAAGGGAATCAATCAACATTTAAAAGAAATTTTGGATGGCCATTTTGAAGCAGAAGAAAAACAGAAGTTACCTCTTTAATATCATTGGCAAATTCTTTGATAGTAGATATAGCAACTGTAGCTGCTTCCTCAAAAGGATATCTGGGAAAATTTCGGAAAAGAATACAAAATTAAATAAAGAAATCCATAATCACACTAACAATTCATTAGTTAAGTGACATAGAATTCGACAGAAGAGAATGCTCTTCCATGAACAAGTGCCTAAAAGATTAAAATATTTCTACTATGAGTTCATGCTCCATCAAAGTCCAGTCCAGAAAGTTATGCCAAATAAACAATCCAACATCACCAATCCAATACCAGTCCTTGACAAACTTGTCATCACAGAAAGCAAAAACAGATACAGTTTAGCCAAGTTCCCACAGAATCCAGTGCTCCTCTAATTTACAAAAAATTTTCGCAATGACATCAGTACAGGCTTAGTTTTTGTACTTGATCACGTAAATCTCACAGTTCACTATAAATTACAGATCAAAGGGGATAAAAAGAGAGGGGAAAGGGGTACAAGAAGAAACCTTTGGTGGTTCCTTAGCATTACTTACCCATATAGACCACAAGATATGGAAGGAAATGCAATGTATTTAATGTTGTTCTCTTTAGCCACAATCAAGCAATTCCTGTAACCGAATTTAAAGAGAAGAGGTCTTATTGAGAATGAAAAACTTAACTATTAATATGAATGGTGGAAAGGAACATCGTAACTTACTTGTATGCACTTCTCAGGGAGGCTTTAGGGTCCTTGTCAGAATCATAAATAGGTCCAACAGTGTGAATCACATGAGATGCAGGCAGTTTAAATCCTCTGCATAATCTCAACATGCTAGTATGTTAATGTGCAACATTTGAATGAATCACCAGTAAACTATGTAATTAGGAAGAACTTACGGGGTAATCCTTGCTTCTCCAGTGGGACAGCGAACACCAGGTTGAACTTCTGGGACCTTATAGCATGCTTCTCGAAGCTCTGGGCCAGCAGCTCTATGTATGGCTAGTAAAATGCATCAGTGGTCATTACAAGTTCATTCTTCTGTGACATAAATAAGGATCAAAACGAGGAAAAGAAAATTTTCCGAGCAAGAATACCTCCATCTGCGCCACCACCTCCAAGCATTCTCTGATTTGCTGGATTGACCTGCAGAAGATTATCATTACTAGTATCACCATGCACAAATCTAATTGGAGTACGTACATAACAAACCCATGAAGGAAACATAACCATCAATACGGATAGAACAAGAAAATGTTCAGGATTGCAAGAAATCCATCCACTTAGAAATATACAATTCAAAATTGGTTCAATTTCCCCATAAAAATATAGCTCAAATATGATAAAATATCCAGAAAAGTGATAAAGAAAACAAAAGACCCAGAAAAAATTGTAACACAATGAACTAAGGATTACAGAGAAGGTAAGAGAAATACTGACAATAGCATCGGATGAACCATCAACAGACCACTGAGTAATGTCACCTTCCTTGATTTTAAGCACACTAGTTTCGGACAACTTGAAACAGCCATCTTCTTCCCTGGTTGCTGATGCCATTTTTGAAAACCCAACAACCCCACAACGTGGTGATGAAGTGTTCTGGAAAGTACTATGATTTCCGCTGAAGGTTTCCCAAGAAATGGGGTTTGGGTAGGAGGAAACACCAACAATCCTAGTATTGGAACAAGTAGAAGCAGTTGTTAACGTGGGGAAAACTTGAATTGCTAAAAACCTAATTCCTCTGCATCCTCTAGAGAGAATGGAATTGCTTATCATCTGTTTTTATTTATTTGGCTGCTGAGTGATGATATAAAATTTTCAATGAACAAAAAATGAGAAATAGTTACTTGCCGATGGAATTTTGGTCTTTTACGCTTACAATTGATTTTTCCTCGTTACAAGAAAAATGTTTGATAATTGAGATACGCTGAATTTTTATTAAAAAAGAAAAAAGATGCCAACGAGGTTTTGGTTTAGTGGTAAGAAAAAAGTTTTGAGATTTTGAGATCTCAGGTTCGAGTCTCATCAAGAGCGAGGGTAAGTTAGGGACTCCACTATTCGCTTTTTTTGAGATTGGTATCCTTTTTTACTAGTTTACTTAATTTAAGTAATGTGATTTTCATAATTACCTATTCATGAATGTAATATGCTAATTGTGATTGTAATTTTTAATAAAAATGTATTACTAAAAAAAAAATAGGCTGAATTTGCTCGATTCTGAACTGAAATTATATCATTTTTTTTTAATAATTTGATTAAGAGATTGATGGCTCATGTTTAATATTGACATTGATTGAAAATGTTCGCATTTTCTTTTCTCTACTTAAGTTGTGGTTTTTTTATTTTTTATTTTTTCAAAGAGGATTGATTATCAGAAGGAAATAGTTAGGGATGGTAATAGTTATTTTATAAATGAGTAGTTTGTATTATTATCAATTAAGCTTGAAGTATTTCAGAATTGGATTTGAATAATAAAATTTGTTTTTGGTTCGGACAAGATTCAAGTAAGAATTTTAAAGTATTTCTACTCAAAGATGATAATAAATAATTTCTTAATATATATTTATTTGTAAATTATTTATTATTAATATAATAATTAATTAAGTTATTGTTGATTACGATTTTTTATTTTATTTTATTATAAATTAAATTAACTTAAATTTATTAATTTTTTTATATAAACAAGGAAGTGTTTCTATATCGCATTGGTTATAAGATTATTCTACTCCTATTATGTGGTTGGCTTTAGTCCAAGAAAATTTAATTTAATGAAGATTTGAACATGAGATTTTTCAATCTAACTTTACAAGGCTTATGCATTCATACAATTGAATCAACCCTTTAGATTTAAATTTATTAATTTATTTTTAATAATATGTATTAAATTAATTTTAAATATCAAGTTTGAAAATAAACGTTAATTTAATAAATCACTGTTTAATAGATTTAAGTAATTAATAAATATTTTTTTATAAGGTTGAGTTATAAAATAAAAAGAATAGTAATAGTTATAGAATTTGGATACTATAAAATATAACTAGAATTGGATATGAATATCTAAAAAATAACGATACTCTATCCTTTAGTATCTCTACAAATGATGTGTCTAAAATGTTTATGTTCAAATAAAAAAAGATAGGAGTAAATTGAAAAAAAATTCACTTTTTGGGCATGCTACAACAAGGGAAATATAGACAAAAGAAAAACAGAATTAAGGTGCGATATATATATATATTTATATTTATATGTATATTCATAGAAAGGTGGATTGAGTGCAGCGGTTTTTAATTTTTTTTTCATGTTGATTTAACTGAAAATAAAATTTGATTTTGACATGAGTTTAATTTTAATTTTTTTTCATTCCAAGAGCTTAGTGTTTTTGGATTCCTGCTCATCAAAAATGGAATTGGAAAAAATCTTAAGCTGATATTGGGCCGGGCATTGTTATCTGGTACTGGCCGATAGCCAGAGCAGCTACGAAAAGGGGGACTTGCGTTGTAGAAATGTATGGGCCCATGGCTATGGGAGACTGGAATTTAAACAATCATCGAAATATTACCAAAGTAAAATAAATTTTATGAGAAAAAAACCTTGGAATATTTCATAACAATTATTTTCGAGCAAAAAAATTTGCGAAACTCATCTAATTAAAGGCCAACAATCTATTGATGGAAAGCCAATGAGACCTTGGTTTAGTGGCAATGAGAAGACTCTGAGACTTTGAGGTCTCAAATTCGAGTCTCACTAAGTATGAGCTTGAGTTAGTCTAGTTATTTACTGGTTTGTTTAGTTTGTTATAGTTATTTGCTAGTGATTTTTATAATTACCTGTTCATGGAATGTACTATGCTGATTGTGATTATAACTTCTAATGAAAATGTACTACTAAAAAACAATCTATTGATGGAAAAAGCATGATATTAGACGTAAAACCATTTTAGGCTTTTTCACAAGTAATTATGAAATGGCTCGCCTATAATTAATTAATTATATTTCATTTAACTCTTGCAAGTATTCAGGTCTTATTTGAGACATACATATATATATATATATATATATATATATATATATTTATATTTATATGGATTTCTATGGTAAGTTTATAGATTTTGACGTAAGGTCATAAAATAATAATTTTTAGATTAGGTATAATCAATCCAAACAATTGATTAAACTTTTAAGGTAAAAGGTAGTATTAACATGGTAATGTATTTAAATAGTTTTTCAAATTATAAAACTAATATCATTTGGCATAAAAAATGAGACTAAATCCCAAACAGGATTAGTCTCAGACCGTTAAAACAGATGAGGATACCTGTGGTCTACACAAAAAAAATGAGATTAAGCGTAAACTATTATCATTTGGCATAAAAAATAAGATTAAACGTAAAATCATTTTTATTTGGCATAAAACAATGAGATTAAACATGAAATTATTCTCTTTTAACATAAAAATATGAGATTGAACGTAAAATTATTCTCATTTGGCATAAAAACATGAAATTAAATGTAAAAACTATTATCATTTGACATAAAAATGTGAGATTAAATGTAAAACCATTCTCACTTGACATAAAAACATAATATTAAATGTAAAACTATTTTCATTTGGCATAGTCTTATTTGGCATAAAAACAAGAGAAGAAACGTAAAACTATTATCATTTGGCATAAAATATGAAATTAAATGTAAACTGTTCTCATTTTAGTATAAAAACATGAGATTAAACGTAAAATCATTCTCATTTGGTATAAAACATGATATTAAATGTAAAACTATTTTTATTTGGCATAAAAACAAGAGATTGAAAGTAAACCTATTTTCATTTTACATAAAAACATGAGATTGAATGTAAAACTATTTTTATTTAACTTAAAATATTAGATTCAACGCAAAACTATTACAATTTGGTATTGTTGTTGCACAAAACAACAATGATTCGTTGTTGACGTCGATTCTCGATCTTCGTGTTAGTCTGTCTTCAAGAATTCTGCAAAATAGGAAAAGTCAGAGGGCGCAGGGGTTTTCCCCTGCGCTCGCACTCCGATGCTTAAGTCAGACAGGGTTTTGGTAGGGTTTCAGTAGGAAAATAGAGCTTAGGATTTAAGAATGATACCTGTGACATATTTATAAGAGTTATTTTGCGCGTAATTACCTTTAAGCCCCACAGCTTAAATAATAACCCAGCGGATCATTTATGGGCCTTCTGAGTCCTCTTTCCTCTTGGGCTTAGATTATCATTTGGCTCAATGGTCTTCAACTTGACTTATAAAAAAGCCCAGTAATCTTTAACCTGACCCATATCAATTGCTCCCCACTCTTTTGCAGGGTTTATCCTGTGAAAGAGTATATAAAGAATGAGCTTTTCAAATTCTTTTGCTATCCTCTTTCTGGGATTATAACAAGAGTCTTTTCATCTTCACTTGAGGGCTCAACTAGTGAACTTCATTATTATTTGTAACAGAAACGACGTCGTGTCATCATTTCTTTTGTCAAATGTCTTTTTAGAACACTACCGGGGATACGTTTTTCTCCTATGAGCTAAATGCTTTTCCGGTGGAATATACCACCCTTCTTTTCAAATTCAAGGTCTTAGCTGACCGAAACCAAGAGCTATAAGGAGAAATTACAAGATTGCAGAGCCACCAAAGCCTTCTATTAGCCAAGAAGAAGAAAACCAAATCTGGGTTAAGGCCATGGGGACGCATTGTCAAGAAATGCCACAAGAGGGTGCATATGTTCTTAATTGGTTTCATCAGATGCGATTTGTGCTTGGTATGCTCCTGATTGGTTGAAGCTTGATCCAGATGCTGAGGATTTGGAACCTTTTCTGAGAATAGGCATTTATAAAGATCTATCTGATCTTACCAGCCCTTAAGAGCCTTTTCGTTGACCCAAGATGGTCAGGGTTCTCCCAGGCTTGGACGAAGATGATTTGGATAATTATAGTACCTCAGGACGTACATGCTTGGGTGCCTGTTAGTATCGATGCTCCTTTTGAGGCAGGAGTTAATCTAGAGTGCTCCCCAATTTTTTGTGAAAGAGCTTAGTCTTTTACAAACTGATCAACACATTTTTAAACTCATCTAAAGAGGCAACTACATATTTACCTTGTATTAATCTTACGTAGTAATCAGACTTTCCTAGTGCACTTTTTGCTTCAATTTCTTTTACATATGTGGCTTATGTCGCCCAATTACTGCTTCAAGCCCTTACACTTTATGCATGACTTACATCGCGCACTTTTCGCTTCAAGTACATGCATAGCCTACATCGTGCATTTTTCGCTTCAGGCTATTTGTTTGCCTGTCTCGCACCCTTTTGTGCTTAGGGACTTTTAATTTGATTCATGGCTTACCTCGCGCATTTTTCGCTTTAAGCCCATGTGTTGCCCATCTTGCGCATTTTTCGTGTAGGGACTTTATAGAATTGATAAGACTATAACATCGCTTTTATATCCGGAATGCCAATACAAAACGTTAAATGCACTTTGTCAATCAATTGTAGCACATATCCAATGATAAAATTGTAATGTACCTCGTACCATACCTCACAGCCTGCATACTGTGTGCTCCCCAAGTTTTTCTTTGCTACTTTTTGTGTCCAAAGAAGAACTTTTACTAGAGTATTGGTCCTGTCTTGCGTACTATCCGCTTAAGGACTTGTTAGAATATAATATCGTTTATATCAGAGATGCCAACATAATACGTTAAATGTAATCTGATAAAATTGTAACATACCTAGTTTAGAGACTTATTTTTGCCCGTCTCGCACCCTTTTGTGCTTAGGGACTTTTTGTTTTGCCTGTCTCGCACCTTCTGTGCTTAGGGACTTTTGATTTGTTCGTCTCGCGCATTTTTCGCTTAGGGACTTATTTGTGCCTGTCTCGCGTCTTCTTCTCGCTTAGAGTCTTATTTTTGCCCGTCTCGTGTCTTCTTCTCGCTTAGGGTCTTATTTTTTCCCGTCTCGCGCATTTTTCACTTAGGGACTTATTTGTGCCCGTCTCGCGTCTTTTTCTCGCTTAGGGTTTTATTTTTGCCTGTCTCTCGCATTTTTCGCTTAGGGACTTATTTGTGCCCGTCTCGCGTCTTCTTCTCGCTTAGGGTCTTATTTTTGTCCGTCTTGTGCATTTTTCGCTTAGGGACTTATTTGTGCCCGTCTCGCGTCTTCTTCACGCTTAAAGTCTTATTTGTGCCCGTTTCGCACATTTTTCGCTTAGGGACTTATTTATGCCCGTCTCGCATCTTCTTCTCGCTTAGGGTTTTATTTTTGCCCGTCTCGCGCATTTTTCGCTTAAGGACTTATTTGTGCTCGTCTCGCGTCTTCTTCACGCTTAAGGTCTTATTTGTGCCCGTCTCGCGCATTTTTCGCTTAGGGACTTATTTGTGCCCGTCTCGCGTCTTCTTCAGGCTTAAGGTCTTATTTGTGCCCGTCTCGTGCATTTTTCGCTTAGGGACTTATTTGTGCCTGTCTCACGTCTTCTTCACGCTCAAGGTCTTATTTGTGCTCGTCTCGCGCATTTTTCGCTTGGGGACTTATTTGTGCCCGTCTCGCGTCTCTTTGGCCAGCTTCCGTTTTTTCTTCTTCTATTCCTGCAACATGTCTATCAAACATGGAGGATTATCATAGTACAGATAAAAATAACTGGCCTTTCGTTTCATAATGTAGTATTTTCAATTAAATGGAGTAAGTAACAATATATTTGTAGCAAATGTTAAAACAATATTAGCAAAAGTTTACCACCAGTACCATTCCAAGTCTTTGTATTTGAAAAATATGTAAAGTACGAGTGCTGGGATGTTCTGTTGTCAACCATGGATTGTGCACTAAGTCGTGCCTCGGTACCAGCAATCTACCTTTACGAGCTTACCACAAGTTTTCGATCCAACTATATCGAACCAAGCTCTCCCTGGCTTGCTGCCTTACACGATAATGGCTAGTGCTTACCTCGGACACCTGCCGAATTCAATCACAACTGTTAGAGTGGACAAGAAAATCAAAAACATCATATGAGAGTACCTCAAATCTGGTTACCACCTGCAAGTCCTTGCTTGAGTGTGTTTGCAATTTCCGTTGTGCCAAACACTCATTTGTATTGATACTCAAGAATGCTATGTATAGGGCTTATAAGGGAGACACAGCCTTGATCTCGACACCCTAAGCTGGCACTTCCTTGTCTTGCTTAAAGGACTCACGAAGTTGACACACCTGTTATATAGACAAACCCTTTTTCACATGTGTGGTTTGTCAATAGGCCAAGTGTGTGGCTCTTAAGCCACTTCTAGATGGTTGCTAGAGCAGTTTTTGGAAGCTTTTGTGTTAGACGATCGACAGATAGGCCGAAGGAAGATTTTTGGACACTTAGTCGGATTAGTACGCGCACCAGGTCTAAAAGATTCTAGATCATTCCGCTCAGATCCCGCACTTGGGCGTGCGCTTGGATTGTCAAATTTAAATGTGCTCGCCAAAGTTTTTTCTAATGGGCGAACCAGTAGTTTGGATTCCGTGCTCGCCAGCGTTGCTAGCCATTGCCGAAAGACATGACTCGGGTGTTCTTTGCTCGCCTGCGTTGTGCTAACGGGGGAATCTTGCGCATGGGTGCCGTGTTCACCTAATTTTCTTTGCTGTCATTTTATCAAAGTGGAGAGCTTGTCGCATTTGAACTGTGCTCCCATTTTGATTTCTTCTTTGCTGGGCATTCAGCCAGATCACCAATCGAGCTTTGCTGTGTTCATAAAGAGCTTTTACTGCTGGGCTTGCCAAAGTGTCGCTTGCAAACTAGAGTTCTCATTGTCTGGGAGAGCGCATCCTCACTCGGTCCTTCATTACATAGGCATGCACCTAATGATGTACAGAGTCGCCTACTCCTTTCTCGCTTTGGTCACTTAAAATGGCTTGCCCATAGAGTTCTCTCTCCTAGGCAAGTTCCTGTATCGTTTGACAAGGCTTGCTCGCGTAGGTCTTAGGATGGCCGTATTCTTACTCACCATTCACAACAGTACTCGCATGGTGGCCGCTAGCTCGTCTGACCTTTTGTGCCCTCCCTGGTTTCCGCCGCTCGTCTATGTTCTTACGCATCTGGGAGAACACGAGTGGGAATTTGAAGTTCTAGTGTGTTCCCTGATGTCTTTGGTTGGGGCTCGCCCAATAGAGCTCCCCTGGATTTACGTTCGCTCGTTTCGAGCCCTTCATCCAGTTTTTTCCTTTCCTGGGCGAGCTTATCCAGCATTGTGCACGCACCTCTGCCCGACCCTTCGGCTTGTTCCTTGCTTGCCCATCTAGATCGTTCCTCGTGCCTTGACACGTGCTTTACCGAGCGAGCCTTATTGCGGAGGCTGGGCTGTGGCGTTAGTCATGCAATCGCCACATCCCACTCAATTGCAGAAAGTGTTTGCTGCAGTGGTCTTGTGCTCGCCACATGACACTGCATTTGTTAGCATTGCTTCACGCCTTGTGTGCGGGAGGCTGGGCTCACGGGAGCCATTTGCTAGTCTAGAATGCCTGCCGTGTGACTTTTTCTTGCTTGCATGGCTGTCGCATAGGACAAACCGCTTTATTGCGACGTAACCTGTCGAATGTGCTCACCATTACCTTTGACCTATTGGGCTAGCATGCAGCTTGGGATCAGTGCTCGTGTATTTGCACTACCGCCTTGTGTACGGTGAATTGACCTGTTGTGGCAGGAGCCTTTTTGTTGCGGTGGTGTCTGTTGTATGTTAGCTGTTTTTTTTATCTTTTACTCTACAGGCCGTGCTTGCCATCGTCTCTTTGCTACTCAAGACTATCGTGTATGTGCGGTGCTCGCCATCGTGGCTTACTCTTTTGCCAAAACTCGTGCCGTGTTTAGCTGTGCTTGCCTATTCTGGCTGTCAATAGGCTAGCTACAATCTCTCATCAAAGGCCTGTGATGCAACATGCTCGCCACATTCACTTATGCGTGTGCTCTTCGTGCGGCACCCTACCTCCCTTGCATGCGCGAGTTGCTATATCTCGCCAAAGGGTCCTACCGCATGGTCTTGTTTGCCCACATTCCGCCCCTGGCGTGAGTCATCGTAACAGTCCTTTGTTCGCCAAGCATTTCTACTTAGGCTTTGTTTGCACACATGCGTTGTTCTACCTGGGCGCTTGCCGCGTGTGCCACTCTCAACAAAAGGGAATGTCGAGCGCGGGAGCCCTTCTCTCGCTGTTAGTGTGCGGGAGACCCTCTATTGCCATTTGCTTGCAAGAGCCCTTCTATCGCCGTTTTACATACGGGAGACTCTTCTTGCCCAGGGGAGATGTCGTGTACGAGAATCATTGCTCGCTTGCTTTAGCTGTCGCGCAGTTGAGCACGGTGTCGCCAGAGTGGCCTCTCGCGCGGGACCTATGCTCACCCGAATTGGGCGAACCTTGGTGCGACAACTATTATCGTCCATATTGCTTTACTATGCGACAAAGTGTTTTTTTTTTGTACTTGTCGTGCACACATCCTGCCGCGTTACCATGGTCAAGTGGCCTGTAGCGTGAATTGCTCTGTCGCGTGGAACCTTGTCGCCAAAAGGCTCTTCAAAGTTTTCGCCAAAATGTCAAATGACAGACTTAAATTTCTTATGCGTTTGCCGTGGATGTGTGCAGAAAATAGCAAATGTTAGTGGTGAGTAGTGCTAATCGCCAGGGGCTTGTCGTGAGAGGGTGGTCTCCTTTCGCCAAGGGCCTGTCGCGAGAGGGAGGTCTCTTCTCGCCAAGGATTTGTCTCACGTGATAGATGTCTCTCGCCCAGTGCTAATCGTTAGGGGCCTGTCGCGAGAGGGAGGTCTCCTCTCACCAAGGGCCTGTTGCGAGAGGGAGGTCTCCTCTCGCCAAGGATCTATCTCGCACGATAGATGGCTCTCGCCCAGTGCTAATAGCCAGGGGCCTGTCGCGAGAGGGAGGTCTCCTTTCGCCAAGGGCCTGTCGCGAGAGGGAGGTCTCCTCTCGCCAAGGATCTGCCTCGTGCGATAGATGGCTCTCGCCCAGTGCTAATCGCCAGGACCTGTCGCGAGATGGAGGTCTCCTCTCGCCTTGGATCTGGCTCACGTGATAGATGGCTCTCACCCAGTGCTAATCGCTAGGGGCCTGTCGCGAGAGGGAGGTCTCCTCTCGCCAAGGGCCTGTTGCGAGAGGGAGGTCTACTCTCGCCAAGGATCTACCTCGCACGATAGATGGCTCTCGCCCTGTGCTAATCGCCAGGGCCTGTCGCGAGAGGGAGGTCTCCTCTCGCCAAGGGCCTATCGCGAGAGGGAGGTTTCCTCTCGCCAAGGATCTGTCTCGCACGATAGATAGCTCTCGCACAGTGCTAACATGAGGCGATCTCTCGCCAAGGGCCTGTCTAGCGCGAGAGCTAGCCTATCGCCCACTCCTTTGTACTCTGTCGCCAGATATCTTTCGTACGGTAGGGCTGTCGCTAGTTGCATGCCTTTTATCGCCAAAAGGCCTGTCACGCCCGAGAGTCAGTCTCTCGCTCCAGACTTTATCGCGTAATCTGTGCACCTTGCCGTCTTTTCACCATCTTTTGTTACGGCTTTTTTGTTTGTTTCCCACAGACGGCGCCAATTGTTGTTGCATAAAACAACAATGATTCTTTGCTGATGTCGATTCTCGATCTTCGTGTTAGTCTGTCTTCAAGAATTTTGCAAAATAGGAAAAGTCAGAGGGCGTAGGGGTTTTCCACTGCGCTCGCACTCCGATGCTTAAGTCAGACAGGGTTTTCGCAGGGTTTCAGTAGGAAAATAGAGCTTAGGGTTTAAGAATGATACCTGTGACCTATTTATAGGAGTTATTTTGCGCGTAATTACCTTTAAGCCCCACAACTTAAATAATAACCCAGTGGATCATTTATGAGCCTTCTGAGTCCTCTTTCCTCTTGGGCTTAGATTATCATTTGGCTCAATGGTCTTCAACTTGACTTATAAAAAAGCCCAGTAATCTTTAACCTGACCCACATCAGGTATAAAACACAAGATTAAACACAAAACTACTATTATTTGGTATAAAAACACGAGATTAAACGTAAATCTATTTTCATTTGATATAAAAACATGAGATTAAGTGTAAAACTATTCTCATTTAGTATAAAAACATGATATTAAACGTAAAACCATTCTAATTTTGGCATAAAAAATGAGATTAAACATATATAAAACTAATCTCCTTTGACATAAAACAAGAGATTAAATGTAAAACTTTTCTCATTTGGTATAAAACATGAAATTAAATGTAAAACTATTACCATTTGGCATAAAACATAAGATTAAAAGTAAAACTATTATCGTTTGACATAAAATTTTACATTAAACGTAAAACTATTATAATTTGTTGAGCTCTCTCTATAGCAATATCAATGAGACCAACCATGGCTTGTTGCATGTTCTTAGTTTTAGCTAGAGGTGGCAAAAATTGATTCCATTCGAAAAACTAACCCGATCAACCCGAAGCTAAACCTAACCAATCAGATTTGACTAAAAAAGTCAATAACCCAAATCCAACCCAATTCGAATTCGAAACCAAATTGATCTGAATTCATATCGATCCAAACATGATCTAATCCAAACCCGAATTGATTTGAACCCAAATTCATCCGAATTTAGATCAACCTAAACCCGACTTAATCCGAACCTGAATTGATCTGAATCCAAATTAATTCGAACCCACATTGATCCGAATCCAAATTAACCCAAATTCAAAAAGATTCAAACTTCATTTTAAGATTATCAATAAATATTTAAATGTTAAAATTAATGATTAAAGTATTTTATTATAGTAAAAATATAATTTTTTTCAATAATACGAGTTTTATATTTTTTTGAATCTGGTTAAACTTAAATTTTTACTTTTATATTATATTCATTTGAACCAAATGTATAATTATTTAATGGTTAATCTATTATAAAGTACAGAAGCTATGTCACTTACACGTAATGTCTCTAATTATTTTATAAAAAATAAGAGAAATTAAAGAGATGTATAGTAGTGTATTATGATATTTAGTCAGATTATTAAATCACTTTGATGCATAAAGTTAATAATTATTAAAGATAATAGAAATAATATGAAAAAGATATAATTAATTTATGAATATTGGTAAATATATTATAAAGAAAACTATCATACAAATTAGTAAATATTTTGATTATTTCAATCCCAATTTTATTATAGGTCATGTAAGAAGAAAATTTTATTTTCATGAGTTTTGTAATTCTTAGAAATATGGTTTCAGTTTATTTTCATACCAAGCAAATCACACCGAGATGACCAAGGCTTAACTCGAAAAACCTGCCCACTTGACTTGAATCCAAATCAGACCAAACCAATTGACTAAAAAAGTCAATGATCTGAACCCAACCTAATTTGAACTTAAGTTGATTTGAATTCAAATTAATTCAAACCAACCTTATTTGAACCCAAAATGATCTGAATTGAAAATATACTGTTTTTTCCTTGAGCCAACCTGACCTGATCCGAGCCTGAAATCATCCAATCCAAAATAACGCAACTTGACCCCGATCTGGTCCGCCCATTTGCCACCTCTAATTTTAGCTGTTATTATTGGACCTCCATGGATGCTCATAGGATCACGATCATCACAAACATGACTTGGACTTGATGAGTTTGATGGGCCTCCATCACTTCCTCTTTTTTCATGTGATAAGATGATTTGTTTTTCCTTTGCCTTTGATTTCTTGTATTTTCTCTATTTGGCATTTTACTTATAATCTTATATTTCTGCAGTGGGTATTTGGTCCCAAAGTATGCCATTTTAGAACAGTTAGCTAAGAGAGCAAACATTTTGACATATTTAGTGGCAGCTATTAGTAAGGCAACTTTTGGATTTTGGAGATGAAATAATGCTTCTGGTTGAATGGGTATTTATGCAATGAATGGTTTCATGCACTGTCAAACAACACGTACTCTAAACCCAAAAAAGTATAAATTTGATTTTAATTATTTAATCTTATTGGTGGAGAGAAGATTGTTGTACTCTAAACCCAAAAAAGCATAAATTTGATTTTAATTGTTTAATTTTATTGGTGAAAACAAGAGTGGAGTAAAACTAAACTCAAACATAATAAAAC
Source organism: Heritiera littoralis (assembly GCA_031772115.1). Lineage (NCBI taxonomy): Eukaryota > Viridiplantae > Streptophyta > Magnoliopsida > Malvales > Malvaceae > Heritiera > Heritiera littoralis. The sequence continues at coordinate 1,417,412 of JAPDPK010000053.1, read as the reverse complement.
AATAATAGCTTTTTTTTAATTTATTGATAGCAAATTATCGGTTTTGAATTGGAGGAATGAAGTAACATGATTTTTTGTACTACTGGATAGCAATGGTAGCTGTGGTTGCCACTAACATTTTTATGCTATAAATAATCCCTTAATCCCTTTTAATGAAGAACTTTCACTAACACTCTTTGTGTCATAAATAATCCCTTCTAATGAAGAGGTTCCATTAACATTCTTCGTGTCATAATTAATCCTTTTAATGGTAATCCCTTTTAATGAAGAGTTTTGCTAATAGTATTCATGACAAAAGTAATCTTTTTAATGAAATTATGTGTTTTTGATGTTATAAAAAAGATTGAAGGCCATAAATAATCAAAACTAATTTTAGTACAAAAATTTATTGGAAAAATAATAATGTTTTTTCATTTTCATTATATGTATCGATCCTAAAAAATTTTATTGAATGTTATGTTGATTTTTATTTTTTCCAAACGAGTCCGTTTATTTCTAAATTTTAATTTTAATGTTACGTTTGATGGGATAAAACACTATAAAACAATTATCTGTAGATATGTAATATAGTGAAAAATCAAATTGTCCATCTCTTGTGTGAACCTAGCCAGAAATTATCAAATAGAGCAATCCCAAAGCAAATCAAGAGACAAATAAATCACTACAACCACAATCATAAGCATAAGGACACAAGCGATTTAACGTAGAAAACCTCCCCAAAGCGAGGAGTAAAAACCATGGACCTACGGGCACCACAACAATCTCTACTATCAACAATAATGGGAATACAAAGTTCTCTCTAGCTAAAACTAGAGGTAAGCACAATATCTTAAGAATAATAATTCTTGGCTAACAATCTTACAAGAAAAGATTGGAGAAATCTCACCCAAAAGGTGACATAACAACATCCTCTACAAAACTGTAGGTAGGAAGCCTGAAACTCGATCTTTACTGTTCAACATAAAGAACTCAATGTCGTGAACATGCTAATAGAATTTCAGCTTAATCGGACAACAACTTGACCTTGATCAACCTTTTCGAACTTTTCAACTTCCACAAACTTTCTCCTTTTCTTTTCTTTTTCTCTCACTTTGTTGGCTGCCCACTTTTTCTCTCTTTTTTTGGTGTCTTGCCACCAACTCCAATGGGGTTAAAAACCCTTAAACCAAAACCCCAAGTTGAAAGGACAAGTATGCCATTAATGAAATATTAGGTGGGCCCCATATGGGAGGAAACCCAAACCTAACAAATCTTTCCCTTTCTAACTATGTGGAGGGAATTGCCATCCCGATGATCGATTGACAAACTTCAAGTTTATCCTTCGGTAGTGCCTTTGTCAACATATCAAAGCCATTGTAATCGGTGTGAATCTGCTCAAGTTCAAACAAGTTGTCATTAAGAGCATCTCTTAACCAATGATACCTCATATCAGTGTGCTTTGATCTTGCATGAAAAGTGGAATTCTTATAGAGGTGAATTGCGCTTTGATTATCGCAAAATACCACATACCTTTGCTACTTGAAATCGAGCTCCTGCATGAACTTTTTCATCCACAGCAACTCCTTACTTACTTCCATTGTTGTAATAAACTTTGCCTCTGTAGTAGAAAGTGCTACACATTTCTGTAGCCTTGACTGCCAAGATACAACACCACCTTCAAAGGTAATCAAGCAACCCAGGGTGGACTTTCGGGAATCCACATCTCTTGCCATATCAAAATTAGTGTAGCCAACAAGCATTGGTTTCTCACTTCCAAAAGTGAGACTCAAGTTGGAAGTGCCTTTGAGATATCTTATAATCCATTATCTTATAATCCACTTCATTGCATTTCAATGCTCTCTACCTGGATTTGACAAAAAACTACTAACAACACCTACTGCATGAGCTATATCTAGCCTAGTACACACCATAGCATACATCAAACTACCTACTACTGAAGCATATGGAACTCTTATCATGTCTTCCTTTTCCTTGTCTATAAAAGGCATTGCTTAGAACTTAGCTTAAAGTGAGTAGCAAGAGGAAAACTAACCACTTTAGCTTGATCCATGTTGAACTTCTCAAGCACCTTTTCAATAAATTGCTTCTGTGATAAATACAACTTTTCAGCTGCTCTGTCTCAATAGATTTGAAACCCAAGAATTTATTTTGCTGGCCCCAAGTCCATCATAGCAAAGTATCTGCTTAACCGCTTCTTCAACATATCAATCCTCGAAGCATTCTTGCCAACAATCAACATATCATCCACATAAAGCAATAATATGAAAAAATCATCATCAGATAATTTCTGCACAAAAACACAATGGTCAGAAGTACTTTTCCTGTAGCCTTGCTTCTTTATAACAGACTCAAACTTCTTGTACCACTGCCTCGATCTGCTTCAACCTATAAAGGCTTTTGTTTAACTTTCATACATAATCCTCTTTGCCTTTAACTTCGAAAGCCTTTGGTTGTTCCATGTAGATTTCCTTATCCATGTCACCAATGGAGAAAAGCAGTTTTGACATTCATTTGCTCAATCTCCAAATCAAGACTAGCTGCTAAATAGGGGTGGTCAAACGGTTGGTTCGGTTAATTTCGAACTGAAGTTTGCATTTTCGACATTAACCGAAATTTGTATTTTCATTTTCGTTAACCGAATCGAAGTTTATACTTTCATATTAACCAAATCGAAATAAAATTTGGTTAATCGGTTAATTAACCGATTAATCGAAATTGTATAAAACTTTAGTATTAGATCCCTGTTCATCTGCAGCAAGTTGCATAGCCAATGGCATGTTGTGAACATTTGGTAGTATGAATTGTTATGTAAATGATATTTCATTCCTGGGGGAAAAGGTTCCTGGGACATTTTCCAGAATCTAGGCTTTGAATGCTAAACATCTCAGGCCCTAACTTGTGTGAAGTTTAGTGCATTTGCATCTAGATCTCATGTAAAGATTGCTGGTCTCCTAGATCGGCTAAGTGTATTGGGAATACTTGCAATATAAAACAATATTAAATGCAATAAGATATCCTCATTCATTCTCTCTGTAAACAACAGAATTCCAGATATGGTGAACATCAATAACTCCGTAATCTAACATCAATGACTATAATCAAACGCAACTTCATCCAAATGGGGAAGGCATAAAATGTAGGAGAACCAACAATATACAGCACATTGGCAAACTATGAGCTATGGCTCCAAGGTAGCTGGGTTGTGGTTCTATTCTCAACAATCCAAAATCACAAGACTTGCATTTATTCTGTTTTGTAAACTAATCAGGAATATGAAATTTGCATTTAGGAAAAACTATATGTAACATACATGTCTGATAAGGAGAATGAGTATGTTTTGTAAATCAGAGAAATATGAAATGCAAGTTTTCCTTGATGCTTTTAAATCAATACTTGAAAAAACAGATGAGCTATAACAGGGCTAGAATTGATGACAATTTCATTCTCTGTTTCAGCTTTGAATATTAGAGAAACCAAGCTTCCAAGACTAGATTTGTTTGAATAAATGGTTAATTGGTTAATTTTGCCTTTTGAATCGAATTAACCAATAACCGAAATTTTTAAAAATTTACTTTCGTTAACCGACTGAAATTATTTTGGTGGCCGACCATTAACCGAAATCAATTTGGTCGGTTGGTTAATTGAGTTAAAACCGAACAATGAACACCCCTACTGCTAAACCCAAAAAAACACGAATGGATGACATCTTAACAACTAGAGAAAAGATTTCATCATAATCAATACCTTTCTTCTGGCTAAATCCCTTGACAACTAATCTGGCTTTATAACGTAGATGTGAAGTGTGTTCTTCTTGCTTCACTCTGTATACCTATTTGTTCTTCAAAGCTTTCTTTCCTTTAAGTAGCTTTACCAACTCAAAAGTATTATTCTCATGCAATGATTTCATTTCATCATGCATGGCATCAACACACTCTTTCTTGTGTTCATCTTCCATGGCCTCGTTATAACATTCAAGTTTTCCCTCGTTAGGAGAATACCTCTTGGAAGGCTATCTATCTCTTGTAGACCTCCTGAGTGGAACATCTGGTAAAACCTTTTATGTAACCTCTGAAACTGGTGGCTGCTTATCAACATCATCACCCATATCAACATGTGTAGAACCGATACCAGCATCATTTGCATCTTGTTGGTCATCCTGAACATCTTCAACTTTTGTCGACACATGTGTCAGAGGAACTAGATCCAAATCAATCAAATCATCATTGCTTTGAAGAACTATTGTTTCAAACTTCTAACTATCTTCAATGGTTTGGTCTTCTATGAAAACAATATCTTGGTTTCTTACAAGTTTCTTTCACATTGGATCATTGAACTTGTAGCCAAACTCATCATGGCCATAACCTAAGAACACACTGTCTTGTCTTAGCATCAAGCTTAGACCTCTCATCTTTGGAAATGTCCGCAAAGGTTTTACATCTAAAGGTACGCAAGTGATCATAAGAGACATTTTTTCTAAACCAAACTTTATCAGGCACATCAAAATTCAACAGAACACATGGAGTGAGATTCAAAACATGAACAACAATACTTAAAGCTTCACTCCAAAAGGACTTTGGTAACTTAGCTTGAGAAAGCAAACATCTCACCCTTTCCATTAGTGTTTTACTCATCCTTTCAGCTAACCCATTTAACTATGTCTTAGGAGGTGTCCTTTGATGCCTAATACTATACTTCTTGCAATACTCATCAAAAGGTCTAGAATACTCACCTCTATTATTTGTCCTAATGCATTTCAATTTCAATCATGTTTGCCTTTCATCTAAAGCATGAAATTGTTTAAATGCATCCAACACTTGGTCTTTTGTCTTCAAGGTGTAAACCCATATCTTCTTTGAATGATCATCTATGAAAGTCACAAAATAAAAAAAAACCACTAAGTGTTTTCACTTTCATAGGTTCACAAACATCAGAATATACTAAATTAAATACTTGACTTTCTTGTAGGAAGGGATGACTTGAAGGAGACTTTGGTATACTTTCCTGCCAAACAATGAGCACACTTCTTCAAAGAGACATTCTTCATTTCAAGAAGAAGATTTTTCTTAGCCAAAATCATCAAACCCTTCTCACTCATATGACTAAGCTTGTTATGCCACAGCTTAGTCACACCATCACTATCCACATCATTGATAACGTAATCACATATTTTGGCTTGCATCATATATAAAGAGGAGCACTTCGAGCCCCTAACTATAACCATAAAACCTTTAGTGAGCTTCCATTTACCATCACTGAAGGTGTAACAAAACCCTTCATCATCAAGCTTTCCCGTAGAAATCAAATTCATACGGATATCAGGAATATGCTTCACATTTTTCAAAATTAATGTTGTGCCATTATTGGTCTCCAAGCACACATCTTCTATACCAATGGCTTTAGTAGAGCCACCATTACTTATCCTAACACTTCCAAAATCACCGGATATGTAAGATGAGAAATACTCTCTCTGAGATATAGCATGAATCGAGGCACCACTGTTAATCACCCAACTGATCTCATGGCAAGCAAGATTGACAACAACATCATCACACAGAATAAGGAAGTCATCTATGACAGCAGCAACTTTATCAACATCACTGTCATCAGAATTTGTCTTTTCTTTACCCTTGTGCTTCTTGTTTTCTTTTTTCAACTATCGATTAGACCGCAATGATAACACTCAGTATTATCAAACTTGTTGGACTTACTCTTGCTTCTACCTCTGTTCTTCGGACCTATTTGTTGTGACTAAGACCTCTGACTGTGAAAAGGAATCCTACGACTTTCTTCTCATCTCTTCATTCAAAAGACCGTTCTTAGCCAGATCCATACTGATGACCCTATTTGGGGCTGAGTTAGACAACGACGTTTTAAACGTCTCCCAAGAGTCCGGTAATGTACCAAGAAGCCACAAGCCCTGTACCTTATCTTCAAACTTGATATTCGTACTAGCCAATTGATTAATAATCACCTGATATTTGTTTAAGTGATCTATCATAGAAGTCCCATCCTAATATTTCAAACTCATCAACTACTTAATAAAAAACAACTTTTTATTTCTAGTTTTATGAGCATACAACTGCTCCAGCTTGTTCCATAATATGTGTGCATGTGTTTCTCCATTGATATAGTTCAAAAGATTATCATCTACCCACTGTCTGATGTACCTACACACCTGTCTATGGCATAATTCCATTCCGCATCAGTTTTATTCTCAGGCTTTTCAGTACTAAACATAGGTAAATAGTCATCCTTCACATACAGCAGATCTAGGGGTGTAGACGAACAGAATGTTTGACGAACCGTTTGTAAACCAGTTCGATTTCTGTTCGTTTATTAAACTTAATGAACGATTACAAACAACATTTTAGCATTCGTTTATTAAACGAACCAAACATAAACAGAGGTGTGGTTCGTTTGTTATTGTTTGCAAATAGGCTCGTTTATGTTCGTTTGATGTTTGCTCATGTAAAGTATCATTTGTTGTTTGTTTGTTATTCGTTCATTTATTGTTCGTTCGTTCGTTTATTTATTGTTTATTTATTATTCGTTCGTTTAAAGTGTCATTGTTGTTCGTTTGTTATTTGTTTATTTATTATTTATTAAAATACTAAAATTACTTATATTATATAAGTTATATAATATATATCCTATATTATATAAGTTGTATAACATATAAAATTAAATTACTTATAATATAAATTATATAAGTTACATAATATATAATACATGTTATAAAAGTTATATAATTTATAATATACATTATAAAAGTTATATAATATATATTAAAATTACTTATATTATATAAGTTATATAATATATATATATATATATATATATATATATATATATCCTATCTTTAAGACTTTAATCTAAATAATTAGTACACATTTTTAAACATATTTATATAAGGGTTTGTATATGATGCACTAATAGTGTATAATCTTTATATATTCAATGCATCAGAAGTCAACCGCTCGTTAATAAACAAATTAAAAAATATGAAGCCCTTAAACATAAATAGAAATAATATTTTTTCAATTTGCTCGTAAGGGCTTAATGAGACATCGACTTTTGATGCATTGATAGTGTATAGAGACTATACACTGTCAGTGCATCATATATAAATCCTTTATACAATACAACTTTGTTGGCTTAAAAAAAAATTAACAAAATATAATAATATAATAATTATAAAATTAAATTAGTTAATTATGCTTAAAATAATAATGTGGTTGCTTAACTCTTTATAATAAATTGAAAAAAACTTTATTTGACTTAAAAAAAAGATTTAGAGTCAATATCTATTTAATCGTCTAATATTATAATCATAGATCAAGTTAATCTATATTACATGAATATATCACAAGAAATTATATGTTTGAAATTAGAAATGCATTATATTCTAATATATGATTATAGATTGAAATCAAAAACATTTTACATTAAGATATAAGTTGAATAGTATGTAGCTTTAAATCAAATGATCTTTGTGAAATGATAGATGGATCATGGATATGAGGTTGTGTTGTTACAAATTTATTAATTATGCTTGAGAGTTAGAACTCTCTCACAAAAAGTTAAAAAACATAATAAAATTAATTATAAAATTAAATTAGTTAATTATGCTTATGATAATAAGATTTTTAGAAATTAAATGTACTGAAAAAATTAATAAAAATTTCATAATATGAAAACTAATTAAATAAATTAATAAAATAATATTTATATTGATAATTTAAACTTTTTTTCATAAAATAATTCAAAATTCACAAATAATATTTATAACATTTATATCCATAATATTTATAAAAATTAATAAACTCTAATTAGAAAAATATGAAAACAAATTATTAAAAAATAAACTCATAATATAAAATAATATTTATATCCATAATTTAAACTTTTTTTCATAAAATAATTCAATATTTAGAAAATTCATAAAATAATTAAAAATCCACAAAACTCACCGTTTTACTTACATACATAAGTGAGATGATTTTTTTCCTCTAATGAAAGAAGACTATCGGTTCAGTTGTAGTTTTAACCCTATTAATTTTGAATTACCAAATACCAATCCCTAGCTTTCTCTCTCTAATGGCAAGCGGCTTCTCTCAATCCAGGTCTGCAATCGGCTAAGGTAATCACTAATCAGATCACTCTCAAAGACTCTTAACCCTTCTATCCCAAACCCATGTGCGTCCTGCCTTTTTTGAGTTGATGTCATTAAGTTACAATTTATATTCATCAAATAAAAGGAAGATATCAATAGATATGCCTGCTAATTCATGTACACATGAAGAAGATGACAAAAATTTCCTTAAAATACCTGAAAAAAATGTACATGCGAGTAAGGTTTCACATTTATTCATTAATTAGTTGGATTCTTTGTGTCCTATAAATAGATAAAAATTATATATGATGTAAACATAATTGCAAGAATATAGATACGGCAGAATTAGTTGAAGATTTTCAGAATTGAAGACCTTTTTTCAGTGATCGAACTTTTAGTTTTTAAGTTAAGTGTTGAACACAATTTTTTTTTGGATGTTAGTATTTCTTATATTTGAATGCATTATTCATATATTTCATTCATCATCTTTTATTATTTATATTTTCGTATAAGATTTTATATTAATAAATTTATTTCTAAATGCTTACTTTGATTAAATTAATTAATTAAGTGTATATATATATATATATATTTAATTTTATCATCTAAATAACTAAATTGTAAATAAAATTTATTTTTATTAACAATCACTTTTAAGTATACAAAATTTCTGTGCATCGCACGAGTCATAAACTAGTGTATTGAATATATTAATAAAGCAGTGGGGGAAAGGTTAAAGGTCTTTAGACCAGTTGAGAAGAGTACGAAAGCAGGAGGTAATAATAGGATGGAAAGATGGAGAAGACCAAAAAAGATTGGTATAAGGTGAATTGTGATGCAACTAGTAAAGAAAAAATAGCAGGCATTGGAGTAATAATAAGGGATGATGAAGGGAAACCTATGACCAACAAGTGGTTGGAAGAAGTGGAAGTGGAAGTGGACTTCTTCCCCAAACATTTGGATAAGGTTTGAATCTTGGAGTCGTCATTGTTGAGAGGACTTTACCGTTTACCACTCCTGACCTGAATAGAATTAATCTCAGATCATAAAATGGATGAGGATACTTGTGATTACACAAAAAAGGGAAGCTTATGGATGGATGTGCAAAGAATGTGAGAGTTCTCCAGTTGGAGGGGAAGCTATAACAATTAAATAGGGATTTGCTTAGTAGCAGAGAAAGGATTGGATAAGATTGAATTAGAGACAAATTCAAAAGTCGTGTTTAAAGCAGTTGTACAGAAGAAGAATAAGGATTTTTTTCCCACAAATTGGTAGTTAAAAATCTTTATTCCCAAATAAAGGTGATTTTAAACTTATTTACTTAAATGGTGTATTTTAATCTATGTCAATGCCACGTCATTTTGTTAAGCCATGTCATATTTTTAACTCATTGCATTGAAAAGTCAAAAGCCTTAAAAGTATCGAAACTAACTACGGGAAAGCCTTGAGGAATTCGGCTCTGCAGTTCTTCTTTTTGAAATGTAGTTAATTCATAATAACCATGAAACAGACAAAATAAAGAGAGAATTGCATTCGATTGGCTTATTGCTTATTAGGGGATTGTATCAATCATGGGTTTTTTGTTCCCATTTCATTCTGTCTCAGCTAGTGTCTCCATTTGAGTTGATCTTAGATACTCACAGAAAAAGGTAGATATTGCTTTACTCTCATTCAATCAAAATTGCTAGCAAATACAATAGAAATAACAATGTGATTTTTAGGTGGGATCTTCGTTTATGTATCATTCTTTTCAATCTAGATCATGTAGATACATTTTTATTTTGAAAAGTTAACTTCTATTTCAAAAAAAATGAAAATAGAACTTCTAACTTTTTTAATTAATAATGGAAGTGTGTATATTGTGTAGTATAATTAACATGTATGGTTGAAGTGGGTTTTATATGCAATCTACTGTTCTGGGCCTCTGGCTTTTAAATTGTACATAGCTTTATCATTTGTCTGTACCAACTGTTTGTAGTTATTCCTCAAAGAATATCAAATGAAGGTCAAACAACAACTTATTGCGGACTTTGTAAATTGTCGGGCCATGATCGTAGGGCATGTCAAATGAAGAGGCATAAAGATTCAAATTGTGAGATCCCCAATTTCCATGTAATTCCTCCATGTTTGTAAAGTATTTCAATCAAGATGATTAAATAAATATGAAGTTTAATGTATGAATGATGTATACATGATGTATGTAATATGGAAGAAATAATAAAGTTGGATGTCAATAAGTCAAATGATTTATTAGGTTGATATCAGAAAAAATATTAAGAGTATTGAGACAAGAAACAAAATCAGAATTTTGGATTGGTGAATTAATGAATGGCTGAGATGAGGAGGAGGAAAAGAGGAATTAAAGGATCAAATGGGTCAAATAGTCAATTAGAGGATTAGTGGCTGAGATGAACTAGGTGGATGAGCATGCATTTAATGCATATTGCATGAGTCATCACCCCCACCAGCCATCACCCAACGTCAGCCCCTATCTTCCCAGCTCTCCCTCTCGTGCTATCTCCAATCTTCCAAGTTTCCATTCTAAGTTCCTTGCTAAACCACCTCATCCTTCCACCAATTCACTAAGTTCATTTAATGAAAAAGAATCCTTGTCGTTAGACTAGGTGATATCCAAAGTTTGATAGAGTGAGTCCAAGTATTGGAGGAGATCTTAACATCTGAAATTCTGGTCTCTAGTGAAGGTAAGAGAAGAAAATGATTTAGTCAATTTCGTTAATGGATTTGAGTTGTACGGAGTTGATATGATATGTGTATGTGGTTTAATTTAAAGTTTGATGTGGTATGATGATTTTAGGTTGAAGAAGTGAAAAGCTAAGGTGACGCATCAAGTGATCTTGCGTTCCCGAAGAAATCGAGGTAAGAAATTTATGTAACGGACGTAAGGCGGCTATGTCCGCATGTTTTATGATGTTTCAATGGAGTTTGGAGAGATGTACTAGCTGTTTTGTGCAGGAAAAGTGACATTTTCGGACTTGTCTCCTAGTACCAATTAGGCTAGGGGCAGCCGACTGCCATAAAGGGAAGTCGACTGCCTAGAGACAACCAAAACACCGTTTTTCGAAAACCGACTCAAACCAGTCGACTGCTATGTAAGCCAGTCGACTGCTATTTACCCAGAAGCATTCTGTTTCAAACCAGTCGACTGCTATATGGACCAGTCGACTGCTATTTGCCAAATTGCATTCTGTTTCAAAACCAGTCGACTGCCTATAGAACCAGTCGACTGCTAATTTTCCAGAAGCATTCTGTTTGAAAACCAGTCGACTGCTATATGGACCAGTCGACTGCCCCCATGTATTTTCAAATATGAAAATATCGAAAAATTTAAATGAAATTATTTCGATAAAAGAAGTTATGAAGGAGCAGTCGACTGCCTTATAAGACCAGTCGACTGCCATATATGAAAGGAGCTTTCAAAGCTTATTTGATTTAAACACAAAAGTGTTTTCCGAAAAAGTATATTATAAATGTTTTGAGACTATGGACTGCGTAATGATTATGCATTTCTGATGGCTGAGAGACTCTGATCAAGTCTTCAGTAAATATGTATGTTAAGCGAGGAACCCTAGTCCGGTCCTCAAGACCATAAGTGACACCTGACTAGTGCTCACTGTGGTATTATTAAGGCAGGAGAGAATCCCTGACCTCTATATGGTATACCAATGTACTAATGCATGATTAGAGTCATATAAATGGGAATGAACGGTTTATATGACGATGCAATCGCTTAAATATTGTACATAGTCTCCATCTATTTCAAAGTACCAGATGTATGTATGAAGAAGCATATGATGTATGTTTTAAAGTATGTTATGAAGTATGATGTTTTAAAGAAAGAAGTATGATGCATGTTTTATATGTATGCTATGTTTTAAAGGAAGCATACAAAGTATGATTGCCATGTCGTTTGAAATAAATATGCATGGTTGAAATCAATGCACGAAAGATGTTTATAATGCATGCTTTATAATGCTTTACATGACATTATAGAGCCAAGTAGGAAAAGTGCATATAGAGGCATAGCACGCTCTTTTACATACTTTTCTTACTGAGCGTAAACTCACCCTTTTACGATCATTTTTCCTATAGAGTACCTGAAGTGAACCCCGCTCCGACTAGAGGAGCTTGTTTTTGAAGAATCGAAGTGTACCTTCTCGATACGCTTCCCAATTAGTATAGAAGGTATACTCATATGTTTATGTATAGCAAATTTTAATTCAGCTACGGTACAGTACAAGTAGAAATTTATGTATATAAGACGTCGGGGATGTAAGTTAAGATAATGTATGAGATCCTGTGGAAATGGAATGATATTTATATATATCATTTTTATGTTTTTGGAAATTGAATAAAATTTATAAGCTATTAGATAATTAGCTTAAGAATAAGGAAAGAACGACACTGGATGAACTAAATCTAAATAAAGAAGGAAAAAGATAAGTGATAAGATGAAGTGATGGGGACGTCACACAAATACAGCTGCAATTTAATTTTATAAGGTATTTCTTATTCTTTTTATTTTAGTTTATTGTTGTAAGCAATGATTTGATCTAACTCTTTATTGGAAAAAAATAAAGAAATATGTTAACTTAAGGATTCACTAATTTTTCATTCTAAAACTTCAATATGATATGATATTTTTCATGTACACTTAATCTAATTGTGTTAACATTTAGTTTATTTTATTTACTTTGGTCTTTTAACGTTGGTTGTCAACATGCTTAATTATTATTACAATGATAGATTACCTTTAAAAGTTATTTAATTTATATGTTGTCAAATGTATGCAGGATTAGCAAGAATTCCAAGAAGTTTTCTGTCCAAAATTATTGAAAAGGGTGACGATTGTTGGTATATCTAAGTAATTTGTTGAGCTAGTATATTATTTTTCTCTTTAGGACATGAAGTTGTTCTTTTTTTAGTTTCATAAAGGTTTTATGGTTTTATTTTCAATTTACTTGATTGATCTTTTAATTGGATTAGGAAAACTTTGATTCATTTGTATTTCATTGGTTTCAACATAATTTATTTGTTCAAAAGAGAGTGTTAACTTTAAATTGACATATATTTTGAAATGACAAAAACTTAAGTGATCTTTTATGTTTTGATTCATATTGTAAATTTGCATTACCATATATGATTTTCTCAATCCATTTTTAAGTGATCATATCAAACATTAAGACCAGGATTTATTGATACATTCTTATTGGTCTTAATACTTTATAAAATGTTTTGAATATTTTAGAAAGTTACTTAATGAATTTTTAGACCATGTTTTCATCAGAGAAAGTCAAGAAAAACTCCTACAAAACTCTAAAATGTTTTGGGTTGAAATAAAATCAAAGGCTATATCATTTCTAACCCAAAATGCAGGAAAAATCACCCTCTGGAAGCATGGGATCGATCCCCTAAGGGAAGGGATCGATCCCCTAGTGGCAGTAAGGCTTTTCGGAAGCAAAAAGGTGTCTCAAGCCCAGACCAAGCAATCTGGAAGCTTGGGATCGATCACTTATGGAAAGGGATCGATCCCTTTACACGAAAATGGGCTGTAACGGCTAGTTTTGTGAGATACAATGGTAATATTCAATTTTGGCTCTAACCAACGTCCACAAACCATCTAAGGGATTATAAATAGAGGCTTAGAAGCTGAAAGAACTAAGAGGAAGAGCTCAGCACATTCAATCTTCATTTTCCTCATATTCAAAGCCTTAACAACTTCTCAAGTGCTATACATTCTTCATTTTCTATCAATCTCATATTCCTTGTATAGGATAGCATAGCACAAATCATTGTATAGGATTTTCCTTGTGCTTAAACATTGTAATCACTTTCCTATCTAGAGGCCTTTCTTTGATTACATTCCTTGTAAACACCTTGTAAAGGAGAAGTTTCTCTTTAGCCTAAGAAAAAGAGGAAGAGGGAGGTTTCGCTTTAGCCTAGAAAAAGAGGGAGAAGAGGTTACTCTTGAGTCTAAGAAAAAGAGAGATTGTAAACACAAACTCAAGGATAGTGAATTTGGAGAAAATCCTTGGGAGCGTCTCAAGGTAGAGGACATAAGCAAGGTTGCCGAACCTTTATAAATCACTTACGTACGTTTCTCTTTCCCTTCTCCCTTTATTTACTTGCAATTGTATTTGTGTTTATTGTATTGAATTTGGATTGCATACTTGCATAACCTAGAAAACTTAGAAAACTTCAATATAGGCTAGAGAATTTAAAAGAATCGAAAAACGGGCATAAGGTTAGCTAAGAACCGATTCACCCCCTTCTCGGTATAACCTATAGCAATTGGTATTAGAGCTTGGGCTCGAGATTGATTTGGATTAACATCCATCGAGTAAAATGATCAAAATGGCTCATTTGAACATAGGTACACCCCTAGGAGAAGAAGAACACTCATTAGTTAGACCTCCACTGTTCAATGATTATGAAGTGTGGAGAATGATTATGAAGTGTGGAGAAAAACATAGGTACACCCCTAGGAAAACTAGAATGATGTTATTTGTACAATCAAATGATTATGAAGTGTGGAGAATTATAGTGAATGGTCCTAGAACTCTTATGAAGAAAGTAAATGAAAAAGATGTCCCTACTAATGAGGATGAGTGGGACACAAATGACATGAGATTGGCACAGTTGAATGCCAAGGCTATGCACACCCTTTTTTGTGCTTTAGGTCCCAATGAGTATAATAGAGTCTCCTTATGTGAGAATGCTAAACAAATATGGGACAAATTAGCCATCACACATGAAGGGACCAATCAAGTTAGAGAAACTAAAGTAGGAATGCTCACACATGATTATGAGCTTTTTAGGATGAAAGAAAATGAGTCCATGAGTGAAATGTACACTAGGTTTAATGACATAATCAATGGACTTAAGGCAATAGGCAAGACTTATTCCAATGTAGAAATGGTTAAGAAAATTTTGAATAGCTTGCCAAAATCTTGGGAGGCAAAGGTGACCGCAATAGAAGAATTTAAGGATCTTAACACCTCGTCTCTAGATGAACGTATGGGCTCCCTACTTACATATGAAATGAAAATGAAAAGAAATGAAGTGCCTTCAAAGAAAGTAGGGGTAGCTCTTAAATCTTCCACTCATGAGAATATTAGAGATGATAGTGATGAGAGTGGAGATGAGGAAGAAGAGGAAATGACAATGTTTGCCAAAAGATTCAATAGATTTATGAGGATGAAGGAGAGAGAGAATGATAAGAGACATCAAAAAAGAGGGGTAAGAATAGGAGAGTCAAGTAGGAAAGAAAAAGACCCCTTAGTGTGTTATGAGTGTAATGAACCGGGTTATACTAAGCTAGATTGCCCCTTACTTAGGAAGGAAAAGGATAGGAAGCCTAGGAAGAAAACATTTGTGGTTACATGGAGCGATAGTGATAGCTCCGATGAGGAAAACATAGATGATGAGTTAGCATACTCTTGCTTTATAGCCATTAGTGATGATAAGGCTAGTTGTAGTTCTAGTGAAGATAATATTTATTCATTTGATGAACTACAAAATGCCTTTAATGAATTAGCAAATGAATTTCAATGCATGAACTCTAAATATAAGAAAATCATTGCTAATTTGAAAATAGAAAAGGAAGCCTTAACAAATACTAAGCTAGAATTAGAGAAGAAATTAGAAGAGGCTAACCTAGAGATAAATAAGTTGAATAAAAAGAATACAAATTTGCAAAACTCATTTAATAGATTTTATATGGGTCAACAAAAATTAGATCACATGCTAGAGACCCAAAGAGCTTTCTTTGATAAAGATGGGTTAGGTTATTATGCAAAACAAAAAGAAACTCATCTTAAGAATTTCCTTGTGAGCAAAAATACTATGCATGATACATCTCTCACATGCTCACTTTGCAATAGGATTGACCACTCTTCACAAGCATGCACTTTTAGAAAAATCACATTTAGAGGAAGAGTAGTTAGAAAAATGTAGGTGCCAAAGCATGCTGTAAATAATGATGAATTGTGCTTGAAATGGATCCCAAAAGGATCAAAAATTATTTGCACTAACTCTCATGGACCCAAGAAAAATTGGGTATCAAAGCATACATAAATTTGTTTGGTGTAGGAGTGTTAGAGCATGGAGTTACAAAGAAATACTAAAGTTCAAATGCTCTACACATCCATGGAGTTTGCTTGTGCCAATAAGAAAGAGAAAGAGATTGGAGATCCATTCTTAGCAAGGTGACAACAATTTCTCAAAGAATGGCTAATGGTGGATCCAACAAATCATGGCAAAGCACTCTCAAGCCAAGGAGTTTTGTAAGATTAAATTCTATCTTTTCAAAACTCTCATTTGCTAAATTTATTTGTATGATTCATTGA
Source organism: Heritiera littoralis (assembly GCA_031772115.1). Lineage (NCBI taxonomy): Eukaryota > Viridiplantae > Streptophyta > Magnoliopsida > Malvales > Malvaceae > Heritiera > Heritiera littoralis. Next base: position 1,400,933 of record JAPDPK010000053.1, on the reverse strand, counting down.
GGCATTTTGTTAATGATCCTTGGTGCATTGTGAGTTGAATGAATCAATAATAGGCATAATAAATGATTTTTGATTGTTTGATAGATAGTTCTTGAGGCATTAAACGATTGAATGAAAAGCATGATTAATGATTTTGAAATGAGTTCTATAATTTGAGCAAGTTTGCAATGTAATGATAATATATTTTCTTGCTCTAAAATGCCAAATATGTCATTCATGCAAAATGCCATGTTATGAGCATCAATGAGAAATATGCATATTAGAAATCATGGCATGATGTTCACAAGTTGAATGATTTGATGATATAAGTACTTAAAATCTTTGTGAACATGTTTGTTTTGACATATTTGTGTTTTCCAATGCATTGGTTTAGCAAAAATATGCATAACTTTCAAAATGACCTCCTTTGAGACCAAAAATGCATTTATTGGTGAAAATCCTTCCAAAATTGCAAAATCTATTGTTAAATGGTTTTTCATTCATATTTTTCATTCATACAAGTCCAAAATCAGGTTACACAAATGGTTAAACCTTTACTTGGACTTAAAATACTCAAAAACGAAATTTTGGCACCTCACAAGTACAATTTTCTATTAAAAATATGCAGAAAATGGATGAGGGATCGATCCCTCAACATAAAGGATCGATCCCCTTTAACAAAAATGCAAAAAATTGTATTCTAGAATTAAAGGATCAATCCCCTTACCCTTGGGATCGATATCTCTGGGCAAAATATGCCTATTTTGGATTTTTTAACAAAAATTGAGAAGTTTTTCTAATTTTTTTGATATCTTTTTCTTCTCAACTTAAAATTCATTGTTTTAACCTCTTCTTGATGATCTTTTCAATTTGAATAATCATTTTTCATTGATATCATGCCTCAACTTCAAACATTGATATTATTTTCAACAATCAATATCTTTTTCATTGAGCTCATAAATGCAAAATCATTTATCTTATTGAAGACATTCATGAATTGCATAAATCTTGAAATAATTTTGAAATATATTTTCAATGAATGCTTAAACATTATTTTAAGAATTATTTCATTGATGTGTGTATATATTTGAGAATTTGATGAACTTATGCATAATGAGAAGTGTTCATACTTTAGTTCATCTTAGTCAAGCATGCTTATAGAATTATGTCTCTTGGGTTGACACATCTATTCCACACTAGGTTTCATGATAATCTTACATTTAGTGGAATATAAGTAATTAAAGGTCAATATATAGCATATACCCCTTAGAACCTTAAATGATAAAACACTTAAGGATATGACTATAATTTGATTAATTTGACAATCTTGAACTTTTCCTTGCTCATAATTGGTTAAGAACTTGAATTAGATAATGAGCATAGGATTTTAGTGCTTATAGCTATGGAAGAAAATGTGTACATTTGAATGAAATAAATTCTTAAATCTTCCATATGATATAAAATTGTGAACATAAATATAGATTAAAACTTTATGATAATTTGCTAATGTTTAATTAATCCATATGCATGTTTGATGGTGTGTTTGGCTTGATTATTCACTAAGCACACTACACATAACAATTAGCATCATGCAAAATGTCTATGTCAACCATTGGTAACAATATTTTCAACAATTTGTATCAGCTTTAAATTGACAATTCTTCTCATGCTCTTTAGTTTGAAATGACAAATAGAGAAGAATTCATTTAGGATACTTTTGCATGAAACTCTTGTGTGCTAGAATTTTTGGTTAATTGATATATGATTTAATTTTATGCACATTCTTTCTTGAAAATGATTTATGAGCTCATGCATATGATATGTCATCTAATTTTAGCTCATAATCATGATGTATTGTTATGCACCTTAGTTGGACCTTAGAGAACAATGGATATACTTAGGTGCTTGATAGAATTGAAATAAGCAAGTTTTATAGCACTTAGTAGAAAATTTATAAACAACTTGCTTCATCACTTACCAATTTGGAACTTTTTGGAAAATTATTTATAAACAATTGGTATAAGTTCATAAGTCATGTTCTTTGCATGCACAAATATTTCATACTCTTTATGGACATTAACTTATTTATTTGTGCTATGAGTCCCATGCACTAACATGTTTCTTGTTGGATGGAGCATATTTCTTGATTCTCACATTAATTAAGCCATATTTTTAAGGGGAGCATAATTTTTATTTTTCTTTCTTTTTGCTATGACAAAAAGGGAGAGAAATAATGGGTTTGAAAATGTGTTTTGAAAACCATGCTTATATTGAGGGGGAGCTTTATATTTAAAAATCTTGCTTTATTTGAGGGGGAGTACTTCTTTAAAGAATTTTCAAAGCAAATTTACCCTAAGTTTTGTCATATAAAAAAGGGGGAGATTGTTAGCTTTAAATTGACATATATTTTGAAATGACAAAAACTTAAGTGATCTTTTATGTTTTGATTCATATTGTAAATTTGCTTTACCATATATAATTTTCTCAATCCATTTTTAAGTGATCATATCAAACATTAAGACCATGATTTATTGATACATTCTTATTGGTCTTAATACTTTATAAAATGTTTTGAATATTTTGAAAAATTACTTAATGAATTTTTGGACCATGTTTTCATCAGAGAAAGTTAAGAAAAACTCCCACAAAACTCTAAAATGTTTTGGGTTGAAATAAAATCAAAGGCTATATCATTTTTAACCCAAAATGCAGGAAAAATCACCCTCTGGAAGCATGGGATCGATCCCCTAAGGGAAGGGATCAATCCCCTAGTGGCAGTAAGGCTTTTCGGAAGCAAAAAGGTGTCTTAAGCCCAGACCAAGCAATCTGGAAGCTTGGGATCGATCCCCTATGGAAAGGGATCAATCCCTTTACACGAAAATGGGATATAACAGCTAGTTTTGTGAGATACAATGGTAATATTCAATTTTGGCTCCAATCAACGTCCACAAACCATCTAAGGGACTATAAATAGAGGCTTAGAAGCTGAAGGAACTAAAAGGAAGAGCTCAGCACATTCAATCTTCATTTTCCTCATATTCAAAGCCTCAACAACTTCTCAAGTGCTATACATTCTTCATTTTCTATCAATCTCATATTCCTTGTATAGAATAGCATAGCATAAATCATTGTATAGGATTTTCCTTGTGCTTAGATATTGTAATCACTTGCCTATCTAGAGGCCTTTCTTTGATTACATTCCTTGTAAACACCTTGTAAAGGAGAGGTTTCTCTTTAGCCTAAGAAAAAGAGGAAGAGGGAGGTTTCTCTCTAACCTAGAAAAAGAGGGAGAAGAGGTTACTCTTGAGCCTAAGAAAAAGAGGGATTGTAAACACAAACTCAAGGATAGTGAATTTGGAGAAAATCTTTGGGAGCGTCTCAAGGTAGAGGACATAAGCAAGGTTGCCGAATCTTTATAAATCACTTGCGTACATTTCTCTTTCCCTTCTCTCTTTATTTACTTGCAATTGTATTTGTGTTTATTGTATTGAATTTGGATTGCATGCTTGCATAGCCTAGAGAACTTAGAAAACTTCAATATAGGCTAGAGAATTTTAAAGAATCGAAAAACAAGCATAAGGTTAGCTAAGAACCGATTCACCCCTCATCTCGGTATAACTTATAGAGCTAATAGAGAGTAATAACAAATATGATTTAAATTTGTTGAGCCTACATAAATATCAACTTCCATGATTTAGTTGCAAATATATGTGTTTATTTCAAAGTGAATGTTATATCAAAATCAAAGAAGCACAAGAAAGCAATGTTACAAGTTCAACAGCTATAATAGCAGCAAATAATGGAATATAAAAGAGAAAAAAAATGACATTTTGAATAGTCTTTCACTAAGTTCCTATTGAATGAGTTGCAAGAAATCCTAGTTACATTTGCAAGCTCAACATGATAGTCTCTTCAATGCAATTGACAAGTTCATTCGCTGTTCACTGTTTCGTCTTGTACATTCTACAATTCTTTTCAATCCAGATCATGTAGATACATTACAACAGATTCCAAGGATGACTGAGATCAAAGCTTTGGCTCTCATCTATTGCGCCCAAGCAAACTCATTAGATGAGTCTCCAATTTTTCAAGAATGCCACATAATTACTGTTGCAACAGTTGCCAAGACATCTTCCCCTGCATTTCTCCAATAGCATTCCAAGTTGCCATAGTGTTGTAGTTAACAGTAAAGTGAAGCCAAATTATTCTTGCTGGCTATTAATGATGTGTATGCAAGCATGTTAATGATGGTTGCATCAATAACATCTTGATTTTTCAATCTAAAGGCTATTGTTGCAAGCAGAATATCATGTCTTTGTCCATATCTTTGCTAAAAACCTACACAAAACATATACCTAACTATAAGCCTTTATCTGCAAATTGAGACACTGCAACTATGTAGCGCATTTAAGTTATCAACTGATATATCATTAGGTGTAACCTAATTTCCAAATGTTATGGTCAAGGATGTTATTTGGAAACAATCCAATGATTTATTATTTCCTCCGTGATGTGTGCATAGTTATAATTTATGGATATGAAGTCAGATATTGTATCTCAACAAGGTTTTGATCAACAGTGAGGTGATTCAAGGTCAGAGTCCCAGTTTTGTCATCGTCGAAGCCCAGTTCTGAGATAAAACTTGGGATAATACACACACACACACACACACATATATATATATATATCACATAATATGACCACTTATTAATCATTTAATAAAGTCTCTTTCAGCATAAAAAATGGTGGCTTGATTTTACTTACATGCATTGTGACATTATGGAAAATGCAAATAAACTTGAAAGAAAAAGTTAGGATAGCTTGTTATGAAACCAGTCTCCTTTTGCATTGATGATGCAACCAGAAAAAAATATTAATTAGAAAAAATTTCATAGTAGGTAAGTTTCAAAAACAATAATTCCTTACGAGTGAGTGCGTAAAGCAACTCACTTTTATAATCTACAAGTAAATAATCCATTCTAACTAAAATAAGAAGCAAATAAAGGAAGACCAACTTCAATAATTAAGAAAATGATCATTATGAGAATGGAGAAAGGCAAGTTTAATGAACCCAAAAAATGCCCCACAAACTCAGCCACTTTCCTACTCTCCCTTACATACACATTCTTTGAGGAATAACTGCGAACACTTGGTACATACAAATAAAAAATCTATTTATTATTTAAAAGCCAGAGCAGTAGATTGCATATAAAACCCACTTCAGTCATACATGTTAATTATACTACACAATATACACACTTCCATTATTAATTAAAAAAGTCAGAAAGTTCTATTTTCATTTTTTTAGAAATAGAAGTTAAATTTTCAAAATAAAAATGAATCCATTAAAAATGTATCTACGTGATCTAGATTGAAAAGACTGATACATAAACAAAGAACCCACCTAAAATTTTCTCATTGTTATTTCTATTGTATTTGCTAGTAATTTTGACTGAATGAGAGTAAAGCAATATCTACCTTTTTTGGTAAGTATCCAAGATCAACTCAAATGGAGACACTAGCTGAGACAAAATGAAATGGGAACAGAAATCCCATGATTGATACCATCCCCTAATAAGCTAATCAAATGCAATTCTCGCTTTCTTTTGTCTGTTTCATGGCTATTATGAATTAACTATATTTCAAAAAGAAGAATTGCAGAGCCTAATTCCTCAAAGCTTTCCTGTAGCTGGTTTTGATACTTTTAAGACTTTTGACTTTTCAATGCAATGAGTTAAAAATAGGACATGGCTTAACAAGATGACGTGGCGTTGATATGGATTAAAATACACCATATTGGTAAATAAGTTTAAAATTACCTTTATTTGGGAATAAAGATTTTGAACTACCGGTCTATGGGAAAAAACTCGAAGAATAAGATGAATTGGAAGATTTATCCAATTGTTAGAGAGATACAGAGTACAAAGATTTTGTTTGAAGATTTTTACGTGTTCGCTAGTCAGAAGAGAAACTAATGAAGCGGCAAACTGGGTTGCTTGCCAAGTCAAGAAGAGGATGGTTCTATCAAATTGGATTGAGTTTATTCCACTTACTTTGGTTCACATTTTGAATAACGATCGATGTCTTGTTCCACGTTAGTATATAATAAGTTTTTTCATCTAGAGCTTTCGAGGTAAGATGTCTAGTAGTTTTGTCTCTGTAAAGTTTTAGATTTACGTTTTGTATAAGGAGATATGATTGTATTGTTGAATTACTATGAAGAAATAAAATCATATTTCTTGTGGCCAAAAAAAGGTTTTTAACGTGATCAATTTATCTTTAAATTTTATTTTCAATGGAATCAATTTATTAATCACTTTATAGTAATGCATGTATTATAAAAAAATTTCAATGAGCTAAATTATTTTTATACATTTTGGATGGACGATGTGATTGACTTCAGTGAGATTGAAAAAAATAAAATAATCACTGTGAGTATAAATTTTTTAATAAAATAATAAAAATTAAAATTAAAGGATATAAAAATAATTTCACTCTTTTTTTGTTTTTTTTGAAATTTTTTTATCTTTTTGTGAAAGATTTCATCGCGTCACAGGTGCAGTGAAATCTAAGGCTTTGTTTAGATGTCATCGCACCAAAATGCGGTGGAAACAAATAAGACAAAAAAATTTACAAAAAACAAAAAAAAATCATATAAGATTATTTTTTTATCTACTTTTTTAAATATTTTATTGTAAAATTTATATTCAAAGTGATCATTTTCTTTTTTTTTTTTCAATCTCACCTATCGCGCATCTAAACTAACCTTAAATCAGCTCCGTATGCCGCCTTTGAATCACTGATATCATTTGATGCTGTACAGTTGGAGCTCTTAACTGCCTCTAAAGGTTGTTTGGATATCAAGCTCCGGCGCAGAGCAGTTGCAGCCCCAACAACTGCACTGGGCCTTCAATTTTCACTGGACTCCACAGGTCCACTGAAGATTGGTTTTCCCACCGTAACACCCTGCTTCAGGGAGATTCTACAGTAAGGTCGCAAAATATCGACCTTATTGTAAGGTCATGATATCTCATGAGATATTCAATATCTCATGAGATATTGAATAAAATTTAAAAATTATTTAAATATGTTAATAATTGCTTAACAGGTTAACAGGTAAACCAAAGTTTAATTAAAAAGATTTAAATTACATATTTATCCTTTTAAAAGGTAAAAAAATATTTATATTTACATCTGTAACCATTAATCAAAATTAAATTACGATATTACCCATAAATATTAAAAAAATATAAGGAATTTGACCAGAAAAGTTTGGGAAGTCGACTGCCCGTGTATAGAAGTCGACTGCCCGTGTATAGAAGTCGACTGCCCCAGTTATTTTACTATACAGATTGATTCTAGCATATGGGCAGTCGACTTCTTATAAATGGCAGTCGACTGCCAAATGTTATACATGATTTATTTTACTGTTAATTATCATTTATTTGAACTCTTAGTATTTTTATAATTAATTACTTAAAATTTATCCTGAGTTACATTAATTTTTCTGCTAATTATTATAGCTTTTATTAATATAATAAAATTTAAGATGTCATATATTTTATGATAAGTGTTATAAATTTTATGATCAATTAAATAAATTTTACGATATATTACGGTGAATGTAATAAATTTTACTATAAATCTAATAAATTTTACGTGAATCACATGAATTTACGATGAATCTAATAAATTTTACGATGAATTTCATTTAATTTATGACGAATCTCGTAAAATTTACGATGAATTTCATTGAATTTACGACGAATATAATAAAATTTACGATGAATATCATAAAATTTACGATGAATATCATAAAATTTACGATGAATCGCATTGAATTTACAATTAATATCATAACTTTTATAATGATTCTAATAGTTTTAAGTTAATTGTAGTAACTTCACACTTATTACTATATTTTTACGGTAATATAAAGATTTCATGATTAGTAATCATAATTTTACGATTATTGTTATCAACTGCGCACTACTTGTATTAGTTTAATGCAGACTCTAATGTTTGATGTTTAATGATAATAATTTGATGTTTTAATATAAAAATAGGCTTCCGGAATTTACTTTTAGGAAATAAAATAAATAATTTGATTATGTGATTCAACATTCACTTATTATTGAATTTAGAGATTAAGTCCAAGGTAGTTGGCTAAAAATTTAAGTCGAATTCAATTATTTTAACAATGACTCAAGAAGATCGTAAACCTAATCAAGTTTTACTTAGTTTTTTTTTTAAATTAAAATCATTATTGCAATTATTATTCTATTCGTTTTGATGGTGGTGGTGGTGATCAATATTATGATGATTATTACTACAATTGTTGTTATTATATTTATGCCGATTCTAATTAAATTTACAGTTAAGCATTATATTTATATGTATATTACATTATTTTTAAGCTGATTATAAAAATTTGTACATATAATTGATAATTTTTTTATGATTATTCTTTTATTTTTATTCTTATTTTTATTAAATTTACAATAATAAATTAAAAAAATATATTAACAAAATATTTAAAAAGATATTTTTCATGGGGAGTCGACTTCTCGAGAAAGGAAGTCGACTTCCCATGTGCATTCTGGAAACAGAATGCTACTGTCGATGTAGCAGTCGACTGCTTAATTATAGCAGTCGACTGCGTTTGAAACAGAAAGCTTTTGTGAATTTTACGACAATGGAAGTCGACTGCCACAATTAAGCAGTCGACTGCGTTTAAAACAGAAAGTTTTTGTGCATTTTACGACAATAGCAGTCGACTGCCATGCGTAACCCTACCAGTATAAAAGCGTCTTTTTCGTTTTTCACCTTATTTCTTTATCTTCTCCAGCCGTTCACTGCGTTTCTCTCTCAAAAAATCCCTAATCCTCTCCACCCAAGTCAATTTCTAGCCAATTTAACCTTCAATACTGAAAACCCAATCAATTTTGTAGCGATTAATCTAACTTTCCGCATTCAAAATCATCAAAAACCCATCATTTTTCGGATTTCTCAAAAAAATCATCAGATATGTCGACGAGAGGCGATAAAGGAAAAGGGAAAGTGCAAGCTACTTCTCCAACTCGAAAGAGACAAAGAAAAGGGCAAGCTTCGAGCCAGGTATCTCAAGGTCAGATGTTTAGAAATGCTATTCACTCTGGACGTTATGATAGACTAGGAGATAGAAGTTGTATATGTGGTAGAACTGTTAAGTGGTCTGAATTTCGTGGTAATTCACTGAGGGCTGTTGAAGAATGGTTAGAATCTGTTGAATGGTTAGGGATAGCGAATATCAGTGAAAAGAGATATAGCCCATCTCTAGTTAGAGAATTTTATAGTGGTATTGCCTTGAACAAAAAAGAATTAGGCTCAAGATATGATTTGAACCATGATTGCTTATACACATATTTGAATGGTGAAGAGGTTGTGTTGACTGTGGGTGAATTAGGGGATTTGTTAGGAATTCCTTCTGAGGGTGTATACATGATGCCCGATAATTTTGATGGAAATTCTGCTTGGCGAAAATATAGTGGTAGAGATGAACGTCATATTAAGGATGTGTCTGCTGCTCGATTTTCATCTGCTGCTTATAGATTTTTGCATCATTTTATTGCCACTTCAATAGAGTGCAAAACTAGTAGTTTAGCATTTGTTACAATTGAGGAATTGTGGCTAATGGAGTGTGTGACCAGTGGAACAACAATCAATCTAGCACATTATTTGATGCAAAGGATGCATAATGTGCTAGTTTCCCATTCCAGTAATTTACCTTATGCCAATATAATCACACTTATAGCTCAATCGAAAAATCTTTTGAGTGAAAGGTATATTCGGGATCTTACTGTCAAAGCCACCGAGTATACTAAGAAATCAATTGGGCTTATGGATTGGAAATTGGTAGATAATGAATGGATCAGAAAATCTTCTGAAGCGGCAGAGATTCCAGCACAACAAGAAACATCGTCAGCTCCTTCGTCAGCTCCTTCTCAACCTTCCCTTGAGATGATTGTTCAGATGATTCAAGGACTTGGGCAAAGAATGGATACCTTAGAATCGAATATGAATGAAAGATTCGATTCGATTCATGCTAACATTGCTCAACTGCGGGAAGATTTCCAACCCGGTGGAACTTCTTCAACTAGGACTGGCGGTGGAAGGTTTAAGCGCACAGCTAGAAAATCCAGCAGTTCGCAATATTATTTACCTTCTTCGGGTTCTCTTTGAATAAATGTTTGAATGGAAGGTGAGCGTTTACACTTAATTTTGTGTTTTTTATTATTTTTTTCTATTTATGTTTATTGACGATTTTTCAATTTGATTACCAATCGCAGGTAATGGAGGCAAGAAGGAGCTACAATGGAATTATTTGAAGAACTTTATATGGGCTTCATATTATTGTTAATGTTAGGATTTGTCTTAGTTAGTTTAAAGTGAACAATTGCACTGTTTTTTATGTTAATTTCTTATGCTATGTATTGAGTAGTTATTTACTCATTTGAAGACATTTTGAACCTTTTCCGGTTAATTTATGTGTGCTTAGAAAAGTTTGATTATTAAATTAATGTGTATTTGATTTATATGTGTGTTAGAAAGTTTGTGAATTATGATGCAGTCAACTGCCTTTTGTAGCAGTCGACTGACATTTGAAATGGTTTTGAATTTACGAGGGAAGTTGAAGAAAATTTAAAATTTCGCGCGCAAAAGCTATTAAGCTTTGGCAGTTGAATGTAATTCAATTACAGTACACGGGCAGTCGACTGTTTTTAGTTAAGTATATAATTTCTGTGTTGAAGGCAGTCGACTGCCTTAAATAGCAGTCGACTGCTTTGTTCCCAGACGTTTTCTGGGTTTAATGTAGTCGACTGCCCTAAATAGCAGTCGACTGCCCTGTGCCACCAGAGCAATACCAAGTAAAGAATACAAAAAAAAAACCAAAAACAACACCACCACCACCAACAACAATAATAACTAAATATATCACCCATATTCTATTACCTCAATATTGTCACTATTAGAAGAAAATTTATAATTATAATAGTTAATTCAAATATAAAAGTGACATTTTCATGTTCAAATACAATAAAAAGGTTCAAGAGGTCATACAAATTAAAAAAAGTAAAACATCAATCATTTCTTTCAGACTCTAAAACTTCACATTGAATGTTGTGGTGAAGGTGGTTGACCCGAAGATGAGGGTGGAGGATTTGGCAATGCATTCCAGCGTACGAGAGCCTCTAGTCTTGAATCAACATGATCAAATCTTCCTCCAACATAAGCTTTAAATGCAGCCAGATCTGTCTCGATAGCTCCTAACCTTGAATCAATAGAGAGAGAAAGCTGATCGAGTTTGTTATCCAATCGGCACATATAATCAAGAAGCATGGCATTTGCTGGTTGATCAGCGGTAGTAGTTGGAGGAGGCACATCAGTTTGAGAGGGATGAATGGCATCATCTTCATCTTGCTCATCTTCCTCAACAGACCGAGCTTTCTTCACCCAAGAACCATTTATTTCTTTGAAACCCATCTTTGCTATGGAACTCAATTTATATTCGACGCCAATTGATAATAAATCATACTTCGGGTTCCCAAATGTAACATCCCGTTACCACATTTTGCACGTATTTTCATACAACTTTACTGGTTGGGCTGTCCGCGATGCCATTAACATTCAACAGTAACAGTGATAAATGTTATACATTTATCTATTAATTGTGGAATATGAAATTTCTTTTTTCATTATTCCTTTCATCTGACATCCCCTATTAACTATAATTTCACTAAGGTAGTACTGTATACATATGTCTGAAATGTAAAAGAGAAGAGATTGTACCTGTCACGTTTAACGTGCCATGCCTCAGTGCTTTAAGCATAGCTATACCCATCTGAGAGCTAATTCTCTCAACTCCGTGTACTTCTTATCTGTGGAGTTAAAAACAAAGGAATGAGCGATTCATACGCTCAGTAAAGGAAATATATGCTGCTTTAAATAAAGCAAAACTATATATCACAACTCATTTATTCTTTTCTTAACAATAACCCAGTAGAAAAGACAGTGGATATATAGTAAACAACTCTCTTACAACACCATTCAAAACACCGATTAACAGTTCACTTTAAAATGTAGTAAACACTATATAGGATTTCAACAAATCCTCACAGTAAACAGAAATCAATAAGTTGAGACTAGGCAACAAATAAATCATGCTATCATCGTTCCCCCTCCCTCTTGCGAGAACGAAATCTACCGCTTTTGGGGTGCACCCGTAGGCCATCGCCCCTCACGGCTATCTCAGATCTATGGCCATAATCTAAAGTGGTCCTCGGGTCCACTTGCCAAGTGACCTCAAGACCGCTGATGACTTGGCGGGTCCATCAGCCCTGTGACGCCCTGGGGTGCACCCGTAGGCCTATATGACCCGAGCCATCGCCCCAGATGGGTCACGCAAAGTAACGCATGAACTCAGGGCCTAAAGTCTCAAAAATCAAGTTTTATCTCATGAAAACCTTTAAGGGATTATTTCACCCACATTATCATTAACTCAAATGATCTAATCCCCTAAAAGGTTTAGGTTTTCAGTTTACAAAACCCTTGAAAACATTTCCAAAATCTCAACCTTTAAAACTGCTCGCCCATGGTCAGCTCACCCAATTGGCTCGCCCATGGCAGCTCGCCCAGTGCGGTGAACTTGTGTTCGCCCGCCAAAACTTGCTTTTAAAAACAGAAGCAACACTGGCTAGCCCTCAATGGCTTGCCCATTAGTCCATTGCCCAAAAGGTTTCATATTCTATTTTGAAAATATTTAAAATAATTCATCTTTTTCGTATAAGAATTTAAACTTTAAAACCGTTCGCCAGGGTCAGCTCGCCCTTCACAGCTCGCCCTGACTAACTCGACAAGACGGTGAATTAGTATTCGCCCGCCACTTAGCTTTCAAAACGGAAGTATCTCGTAATATCGGCTCGCCCGCCTTATATTTAAAACAAGGGCCGCCCGCCCCAACAGCTTAAAAAAGTTCGCCCGACTATGGCTTTGCCCGGATTTCTCTTTAAAACAAGGGCACTCGCCCAGTTCTCATAAAAGAGAGCTTGCCACTTGGCTCACCTTATAGTTTTCTTTAAAACGGTTTCGCCCGCCCTTGCAACTATAAACGGGTGTATAAAACTGTAAAAGGTCTTGGATCGCCCGCCAAAACCAATTCGTCCAACATAAAAATACAAGGACTCGCCCGCCCTGTATCAGTTCACCCAAAACAACATAGGGGTCGGCCTTTAGCCCGCCCGTATCAAAATAATTATCAAAATAACTTTTCTCAAACAATGCATGTCAGAAAACAAAACATTTAACTTCATGTTTTCATAAAACTTACTCCACAGGACATGCATTACTTCACACATATCTCCCTTACCTGTTAGAAACGAAGCCTTGCTTCGCCCTGCTCTCTGTTCGCCCATAGCCATTCCCATTTATCGGCTGCAAATTATATAAGTTTCATTAATATTTCCTTTATAAATATTTTTCCATTACTTGGACGAATTGAAATAAATCAAATGACTACTCGCCCAAATAGAGCTCTACTAGTTCGCCCAGATGAGCTCGCCATTCACCATATGGCTACCACGTGGCATATCGCCCGCCATAACACACCGTGGTTTTCTGAGTTCGCCCAACATTCAACTCACGAGGCCTACATTGGCTCAATTGTGGAGTTTGCCCGTAAACCTATTCGCCCAACGCCTCTGCGTTTGAGCTCGCCCATTAATTCATTTCACTAAAGTTGGGCGTTCTCGCCCTTTGAACACAGAATTTACCTTGGCGAGTTCCCTACTATCTACTCGCCTATTGGCGATTACTAGTTTTCAACATGGGCGATCACTGTAGTCGACCTTGTCGTCACTTATTCCATAATTTTCCTTGTTTTCATGTTCTTTAAGGATCTAACTAAAACAAGGTTGTGTTCTATGTTGTAAACATATAAGTCTATCCTTGAATATCAAGAACACTACAAAAATATGAAACTCACCTCAATCAACTGCACTTCCAGAACAGATTGCTTTCCATCTCATGTTGGCCTTCCTTTACCTATTCTTTTAGCTCATCCAACTAAGAAGGAAAGGTTTGCAAGCTGTTTTGCTTGTTTAGCCAGCTTAAGGGTGAAGCCTATTAGATCAACCATAGCAGAGAGATGGAAGAAGCAGAGAAATGGTTTTCGTGAAGAAGCTAAAATTGGCTAACTCGTTTCTCCTCAATTATCTCTGCTTATATAGCCATGCTCAACCAATCAATAGCCACCACCTGCCTCTTATCCTGTTTCTTCATCATTCCTCACGTCTATCATGCATTTAATGCATGAAGAAAATCTGCACTTAAAAAGGGCGGAAAAGTCTTCCTTTCACACTCTTTTTCTTCTGCTGCAGACTTTGTTTGCTTCCTCAACCAATCAGGTAAATTCCTTACTGACTTCAACCTCTTCTCCGTTAATTCTCTTCAACCGTATGACTTATGAGTCAATTTTGGCTGCCAAATGGTTGAATCTATTTTCATTTGTCTTTGCTAATTCCGTTCCAGTTTATTCAATATATATGGGCGATTACATGTCCTCGCCCACTCGGGTGATCACCTCACGCAACTAGCTGGCGAACTCATCTATTCGCCCACGCCATTGTCCAACTTACCGTGACCATTGGCGAATGTCCTCTTGCTCGCTCATTGGCGAGCTGCCTGCGTACTCGCCCGTCATGTATTTCTCATAATTTGCTCCGTTCTCACCTCAAGTCAAGGATCTTTTCACCCTTGTTGGAAATCAATATTCTTTATTTATTTAATTTCCATTATTACTTTTATGAAATTAGGCTCTACAGTAGGGTAGAATCGGATCTTACATTTTCTCCCCACCTTAAGAAATTTGGTCCTCCAAATTTCAACCGAATCTTTCTGTGAAGAAACTCTGGATACTTCTTATACATAAGGCTTTTTTAAATTTTCAAGTAGCCTTATCCTTAATATTATACCATAACATGATCTTAGATCACAGCACTTTATCACTGTAATTTATCTTTCCTATCCAAAATCCGTACCAATTTCTCAACGTAATTCATGTCTTCTCTAATCTCTAGGACTCATCTCGAATCACGTGAGAAGGATATTGATAGTACTTTCTCATTATTGAAGCATGAAGTACATTATGCACTCCTAACAACTCGGAAGGTAGTGCACGTCTTTCATATGATCTAAGATCTCCAACGATCCAATACATCGAGAACTCAATTTCCCTCTTACTATGCATCTCAATGGTGAGACCTTAATATACATAACCTCTTGTATATCTCAAGAAGTCTGTTCGATCAAGTCGAAAATAGTTTTCGGTCTCCCATTTCGCATGCTATCGTGGATTATATCGTCTGCTGAATAACCTCTTTCAAGTGCTATGTTTATACTCCCTTTGGCCATTATCATCAACAAACTCTGCCAGGGTAGAGGATTATCCCAGGAGCCTATAAAATCAACTGCACACGATCACACCATATCCTCGAGCGTCCATCTCATACGCTCGGACTGTCTCTCAGTCTGCGGATAAACTGCGGTGCGAAACTCAATCGGGGTCCCATAGCTTCCTGTAATCTCTCTCTTCACTGAGATACGAAGTGGGACTCCCTATCAACTATAATGCTCACTGGAATACTGTAAAACCTCACCATTTCCCTGACATATAATCCGACCAATGCGTTAATTAACTTAACAAATTCCAAAATCAAGGAATGAGCAGACTTACGAAATATATCCACAACCATTCAGATAGTAATTTACTCTTTTCAATTTTTCACTGAGTATAGGAAGTACCTCTAATATAGGTATTTTTCTTCCTTATCACCTTCTTAACTCTTATTGAATCTCGTCTCCAATATGAGACCACGAATATCTCTTTATATTCCTCATTGTCTCTAAGAGTACTGCCCGTCTCTTTAGGCCATCAATAATCATCCCTTTGGCACTCTCCCGCGCTCTAGGATTATTCTCTCAAGTGTGTTGGCGACCACCATGTTCGCCCACATCTCACAACATGTTATCCGGTATTGAGCGATTACCCCACTCGTGGGTCGCCCATCCCGAATTTTCTCAAGGTCCTGAAGAATCCCGGGCGTCTTCTCTCAAAACCAATTTACACTCCCTCAAGTCTTTTATCATCCTTGAGAGTTAGTAACTCATCTATACTATTTATCACTTATCATCTCATTCAGTGCTAGTCGATTAAAATTTTAATCATTTGTATGTAATTGTCCCAGTAGTCGCTAAAATACCACGCACTCGCTCTCAATATATCCCGGAGCGTCCACACAATGCGCTCGGATATCTATATCAATCTGAGGCGGTGCTAACAGTAAAATTTTAGAATCCCAAAGCCTCTTGCTATTCTCTCAAAGCATATGGCGAATCAAGGATCCTTATCACAAGTATCCACTCATTGGAACTTCACATACGTCCTTTCTGTTTCACAAATATATATGGACTAAGGCACTTATTACATCCCGAAATCTGATGATGAAGAAGTGAAATAATTTGGTTACTCAATCCATAATCACTTCTATAACATCATGGTTCTTTCGGATTCTTCACCACCTCACAATGATTATTTCATGATTAATCTAGGATTGCTTTTCTTTTGCAGACCTTACTATTAGCCACAGATCACATCTCAGGTAATCGTTTTCCCCTCGATCACTTTTCTTATCTCAAGTGATCATTCTATCTCTTATTCTCCGAGTACATGGAGAATATACTTTTCCTTACATCAATTTCTGAAATTTAAATTTATTATTATTCAGATTTTCATCACCACTTTATTTATCCAATTTCACATTCCCAATATGTACATATATATTCATATGTATATCCTTTTTCAGGATTAGCAGTACTTCTTGTATCTGCTCCTCTGAGTATGACAATTTCATCTTTTTAATTCTGGCTTGTCATTAATTCCAGCCATAACTACATAATTATCAGAGGAAATCACATTTATTCATATACTTGGAAACTACCTCATAACTTGTGTTCCCTAGTCATCATATGACTTGTCTTCTCAAGACAATTTCATTCTTCTATATTCATCACCACAATTAATGTCCTACTTAATGTAGTACTTTACTGTTACTATCTCGTAACCATTTCGAATACTATATTCATACATACCCATTCACTTCCACTTTCTCCCAATTAAGTATTACATCAATAAGGTAACAAATTCCACAAATTCTTCAACAATTCATTTGTGCTATACGGGTAAAACTCATAAATTTTATACCCCAATAAGCA
Source organism: Heritiera littoralis (assembly GCA_031772115.1). Classification (NCBI taxonomy): domain Eukaryota; kingdom Viridiplantae; phylum Streptophyta; class Magnoliopsida; order Malvales; family Malvaceae; genus Heritiera; species Heritiera littoralis. The sequence continues at coordinate 1,383,647 of JAPDPK010000053.1, read as the reverse complement.
CACTTTAACCTCACTTAAGTAGTAAAATCATTTACTCAGACAATTTTAATGTCCACTTAATCAGTTGAGACCTCACGTCCCTAATATACATATTTATTCTCTTTAAAATCAACCTAGTTGGCTCTAGGCACACAAATAGGAAGGATACTACAGTCGGCTAGGGATCCAGATAAAATATGATAGGTATTTTAGAATACCATACTTGTTCCGGAACCTAGAAGCAACTGTAGAGAATATTAATCTCATTGTTTTCAAAATGATAAAATTTTTCGTTTTTTTTTTTTTACCAAGTTATAACAAACTAGTTTAATTCGTTACTCATCAATCTCTCAAGTAATTTCTCAAGCTCTACTAGTTCACTGGTAAGAGCTTACAAACAATTTCTATTTCAATTCACCAACCTCTAAGCTTGTCAACTAAATCTCGATACCAACTTTATCATTTGGCAAATACGAGACATTTCATTTTCTTGGCGATTACAGCTTTTATTCTGTTCGCCACATTGCTTTGATTCATGTCAAATTGTTGATCAGATTATTCACCATACTCTTTGGACGATCAGGATTCTCGCCTACTTTAGTAATTCATGATATATTGGCGGACTCATTTAAGTCCTCGCCATCATCTAACTCGCCCACACCATTGGCGATCATGCATTTGCACTCCCATTGGCGAGCTATCCCAATGTAGTTCTCGTCCATCGAGTATTCTCATAAATCTCATAATATCACGGTTCTATGGATATCGTAACGGACCAGCCCAACCGGCCATGGCAATCCCCTTTTTAAGCCCATCGACAACAATTGCTGTGACAACGCTACTCATCCATACTACCCTCTTTGGCGATCACCTCGATGCCCGGTTCTTCCAACCGTGCTCAAGTTCGCCTACCTCAAGGTTTTCTTTCTCATCCACAGACTCAAACACTTGACTTCCTCAAATGTCAAGTCACTACTAATATCCATTCTCCTAAAACATCAGGAGTATATATAACCAGTATTATTAAAATCGATTTTACATCATTTCTCACACAACTGACCTTTTTAAGTCCAGACCCCAAAATCCACAACAAGGCTGACTATCTCGCGACCTCTCGTAGCTTATACTCTGGGTCACCTTACTTATCAATATATCAATGGGATCCATAGTAGGAATCCTCTTTTATACCATCAAATACTCATACTATTTCACCATCAATTTCTATTTTAAATTCATTCAATCACTTATGATTTTGAAAGATAACATATTAATATAGGGGTATATTCATAATTTCCCCTTTAATTTCCTCTCTCATCAATATAACTCCAAACACGCGATCTTAGGGCTTATATGCTAATATTATCCCTTTTTATCTCAATATCATCATTTTCAGGATCTTAATTCGATATGGGCAGAGAAGTCCTGGTGGGGCCCTCACCGAGTTCCTCACTGTACCTTATCGAATAGACCCGACATAATGATGATAAGATCGCCTATCTCATGCAAAATTTTCGGATTACTATCTCTATTTGTAACCCATAATTCATCAACTTTCACCATATTTCACCATTTAACTCAATTCACAATCATTCGACTCCTCTATACATTCAGACTATACAGTACTACAGGGGATGTTAACCTTTCTCAACACTTTCTATGCTAAAGGCATCAACAGACATCAGACCAACCCAAGCTCTGATACCATTAAATCTGTAACATCCCGTTACCACATTTTGCACGTATTTTCATACAACTTTACTGGTTGGGCTGTCCGCGATGCCATTAACATTCAACAGTAACAGTGATAAATGTTATACATTTATCTATTAATTGTGGAATATGAAATTTCTTTTTTCATTATTCCTTTCATCTGACATCCCCTATTAACTATAATTTCACTAAGGTAGTACTGTATACATATGTCTGAAATGTAAAAGAGAAGAGATTGTACCTGTCACGTTTAACGTGCCATGCCTCAGTGCTTTAAGCATAGCTATACCCATCTGAGAGCTAATTCTCTCAACTCCGTGTACTTCTTATCTGTGGAGTTAAAAACAAAGGAATGAGCGATTCATACGCTCAGTAAAGGAAATATATGCTGCTTTAAATAAAGCAAAACTATATATCACAACTCATTTATTCTTTTCTTAACAATAACCCAGTAGAAAAGACAGTGGATATATAGTAAACAACTCTCTTACAACACCATTCAAAACACCGATTAACAGTTCACTTTAAAATGTAGTAAACACTATATAGGATTTCAACAAATCCTCACAGTAAACAGAAATCAATAAGTTGAGACTAGGCAACAAATAAATCATGCTATCATCGTTCCCCCTCCCTCTTGCGAGAACGAAATCTACCGCTTTTGGGGTGCACCCGTAGGCCATCGCCCCTCACGGCTATCTCAGATCTATGGCCATAATCTAAAGTGGTCCTCGGGTCCACTTGCCAAGTGACCTCAAGACCGCTGATGACTTGGCGGGTCCATCAGCCCTGTGACGCCCTGGGGTGCACCCGTAGGCCTATATGACCCGAGCCATCGCCCCAGATGGGTCACGCAAAGTAACGCATGAACTCAGGGCCTAAAGTCTCAAAAATCAAGTTTTATCTCATGAAAACCTTTAAGGGATTATTTCACCCACATTATCATTAACTCAAATGATCTAATCCCCTAAAAGGTTTAGGTTTTCAGTTTACAAAACCCTTGAAAACATTTCCAAAATCTCAACCTTTAAAACTGCTCGCCCATGGTCAGCTCACCCAATTGGCTCGCCCATGGCAGCTCGCCCAGTGCGGTGAACTTGTGTTCGCCCGCCAAAACTTGCTTTTAAAAACAGAAGCAACACTGGCTAGCCCTCAATGGCTTGCCCATTAGTCCATTGCCCAAAAGGTTTCATATTCTATTTTGAAAATATTTAAAATAATTCATCTTTTTCGTATAAGAATTTAAACTTTAAAACCGTTCGCCAGGGTCAGCTCGCCCTTCACAGCTCGCCCTGACTAACTCGACAAGACGGTGAATTAGTATTCGCCCGCCACTTAGCTTTCAAAACGGAAGTATCTCGTAATATCGGCTCGCCCGCCTTATATTTAAAACAAGGGCCGCCCGCCCCAACAGCTTAAAAAAGTTCGCCCGACTATGGCTTTGCCCGGATTTCTCTTTAAAACAAGGGCACTCGCCCAGTTCTCATAAAAGAGAGCTTGCCACTTGGCTCACCTTATAGTTTTCTTTAAAACGGTTTCGCCCGCCCTTGCAACTATAAACGGGTGTATAAAACTGTAAAAGGTCTTGGATCGCCCGCCAAAACCAATTCGTCCAACATAAAAATACAAGGACTCGCCCGCCCTGTATCAGTTCACCCAAAACAACATAGGGGTCGGCCTTTAGCCCGCCCGTATCAAAATAATTATCAAAATAACTTTTCTCAAACAATGCATGTCAGAAAACAAAACATTTAACTTCATGTTTTCATAAAACTTACTCCACAGGACATGCATTACTTCACACATATCTCCCTTACCTGTTAGAAACGAAGCCTTGCTTCGCCCTGCTCTCTGTTCGCCCATAGCCATTCCCATTTATCGGCTGCAAATTATATAAGTTTCATTAATATTTCCTTTATAAATATTTTTCCATTACTTGGACGAATTGAAATAAATCAAATGACTACTCGCCCAAATAGAGCTCTACTAGTTCGCCCAGATGAGCTCGCCATTCACCATATGGCTACCACGTGGCATATCGCCCGCCATAACACACCGTGGTTTTCTGAGTTCGCCCAACATTCAACTCACGAGGCCTACATTGGCTCAATTGTGGAGTTTGCCCGTAAACCTATTCGCCCAACGCCTCTGCGTTTGAGCTCGCCCATTAATTCATTTCACTAAAGTTGGGCGTTCTCGCCCTTTGAACACAGAATTTACCTTGGCGAGTTCCCTACTATCTACTCGCCTATTGGCGATTACTAGTTTTCAACATGGGCGATCACTGTAGTCGACCTTGTCGTCACTTATTCCATAATTTTCCTTGTTTTCATGTTCTCTAAGGATCTAACTAAAACAAGGCTGTGTTCTATGTTGTAAACATATAAGTCTATCCTTGAATATCAAGAACACTACAAAAATATGAAACTCACCTCAATCAACTGCACTTCCAGAACAGATTGCTTTCCATCTCATGTTGGCCTTCCTTTACCTATTCTTTTAGCTCATCCAACTAAGAAGGAAAGGTTTGCAAGCTGTTTTGCTTGTTTAGCCAGCTTAAGGGTGAAGCCTATTAGATCAACCATAGCAGAGAGATGGAAGAAGCAGAGAAATGGTTTTCGTGAAGAAGCTAAAATTGGCTAACTCGTTTCTCCTCAATTATCTCTGCTTATATAGCCATGCTCAACCAATCAATAGCCACCACCTGCCTCTTATCCTGTTTCTTCATCATTCCTCACGTCTATCATGCATTTAATGCATGAAGAAAATCTGCACTTAAAAAGGGCGGAAAAGTCTTCCTTTCACACTCTTTTTCTTCTGCTGCAGACTTTGTTTGCTTCCTCAACCAATCAGGTAAATTCCTTACTGACTTCAACCTCTTCTCCGTTAATTCTCTTCAACCGTATGACTTATGAGTCAATTTTGGCTGCCAAATGGTTGAATCTATTTTCATTTGTCTTTGCTAATTCCGTTCCAGTTTATTCAATATATATGGGCGATTACATGTCCTCGCCCACTCGGGTGATCACCTCACGCAACTAGCTGGCGAACTCATCTATTCGCCCACGCCATTGTCCAACTTACCGTGACCATTGGCGAATGTCCTCTTGCTCGCTCATTGGCGAGCTGCCTGCGTACTCGCCCGTCATGTATTTCTCATAATTTGCTCCGTTCTCACCTCAAGTCAAGGATCTTTTCACCCTTGTTGGAAATCAATATTCTTTATTTATTTAATTTCCATTATTACTTTTATGAAATTAGGCTCTACAGTAGGGTAGAATCGGATCTTACACCAAAATCATTGGTTTGTCCAATACAGGTAATTAAGTTCACATAGGGGATGGGTATTTTTCCAAGTAACGAAGGATTTTTCTTATTTGTTTCAATCTTGGTTTTAAGAGTAGCTTTCATTCGGTCAATAATATACTGAGGCAAATTGATAGTAACACCACTAACAACACAGTCAAGCATCCATAAATCCTCTCTAGTTACATTGTTAAATGCCCCACTACGACATTGTACAGATGTAACAATGAAATGATGTAAAAACCTATATGTCAAGTTTGAGAATGATGATGCTTTGGCATGCTTATCATGAATATCAGTCCTCCCTGTATATTTTCTCCATGCCGTATTGACATCAAAAGAATTTGGCACTGAGTACGGAGCTTCTTCATTATTACATCCTAAGAGATGACCTAAATAATGTGGTGAAATATCATGTTCATGGCCATTAACAAACGTAAATATACTCTCATCCTTCCATTGGAGACAGTTTAATGATGTTTCCTTCCTTTTCAAAGCAATACCCGAGTAAAACTCACATACTAATGCTGGGCAATACTTATCACTAAGATTTGCTAAATTATACCATCTTACATTTTTCAGATAGTTCTTAATTTCTCTACCAAAATTTGTAGAATCAAACTCACTCCAATCAATTGAACGCCCAGCACAAAATTTAGAATCCTTAAAAAGTTCATACCTTTCTTGTTGAATACTATTACGAAAATCTAATTGTCCAGGGGTATCCTCCGACTCACTTATTCTTTGTCGTTTGGATCGTGCGTTTGACTTGCTTGAACCAGCATCTTGCTTCTCTTTCCTCGTTTGGGATGCATTCTTTGATATTCTACGCCTATTCATTTTTAGGTTTTGAAAAGAAATTTTTAGGGATTTTAGTGTAAATGGAACAAATTTGGATTTAGAATAGGATTATGTTGATGAAAATATGTTTGGGATTTGCAAGATTGAATTAGAGAGAAAGATGAAGGAGGAGGAGTGTCTAAGAAAGAAGGTTTGGTTTAGGGATTTTCTGCCTAAAAAATCCCTTACAAAGTCCAAATTTTCATGGGGAGTCGACTTCCAGAGAAAGAAAGTCGACTCCCCATGTGCATTCTGTTTCCAGAATGCTTCTTGCGATGAAGCAGTTGACTTCTACTTATAGGCAGTCGACTGCTTCGTCGACAGAAGCATTCTGGAAACAGAATGCACATGGGGAGTCGACTGCCTTTCTCGGGAAGTCGACTCCCCATGAAATTTTTTCCAGAAAGCTTATAATTTATTATTATTTTGGTTGAAATTATTAGTATTACGATGAATCTTATAATTTTTGTGAATATCTTTTTTAAAATTACGAACAACCTACTTAAATTAACTATGAATCCCATTATTTTTACAATTATCCTTATTTAATTTACAAACATTATATCCAAATTTACGATGAATCTCATCATTTTTACGATTATCCTTTTTAAATTTACGAACAATTTACTGAAATTTACGATGAATCTCATCATTTTTACGATTATCCTTATTAAATTTACGATGAATCTTATCATTTTTACGATTAGCCTTATTAAATTTACAAACAATCTACTTAAATTTACGACAAATCTCATCATTTTTACGATGAACATTATTAAAGCTATGAACATCTTCTATTATTTTATGATGATCCTTAGCTAAATTTACATTTAATTTATTTAGTTTTACGATAATTCTAATCTAATTTACGCTAGCAATGTAAGAATTACATTTAAAATACATGGAATGTTGAATTTACAATAATAAAAGTCGACTAAACATAAATAGAATAAGAACAGCGGGCTTAAAAAAATTAGGAAATCGACTGCCCGAGAAAGGTAGTCGACTGCCCAGATGCATTCTGGAATCAGAATAACGAAGCAGTCGACTGCTACTAATTAGAAGTCGACTGCTTCGTGAGCAGATGCATTCTGTTTCCAGAATGCATCTGGGAGTCGACTACCTTTCTCGGGCAGTCGACTCCCAGCATGAAACTTTTGGGAATTCGACTGCCCGAAAATATCAGTCGACTTCCCATATGCATTCTGGAAACAGAATGCTTCTCTTATTTAGGCAGTCGACTGCTTTAATAAGGCAGTCGACTGCTAAAACGCCGGAAGCACTCTGTTTCCAGAATGCATATGGGAAGTCGACTGATATTATCGGGAAGTCGACTCACGATTCTATTTTGCATTCCGATTTCTTTGGCAGTCGACTGCTACATATAGCAGTCGGCTTCCGGTATCTTTTAACTTTAGGGTTTGTCTCGTTTTGTATACTTAACAATTATAAACAAACCCTAGCTTTTTTGCCTCCTCCGGTAATAGTTGATTGCTCTGCAAAGTAATCAATATCTCTATCAAATATCCTCATAAACAATCTTCCTTTTTACATTCATATACAATAAACAACGCTCTTCATCAGTACTGTCTCGCATCTATATCAGATTTCTTGATTATGGCAGATGAAAGGTATGTGATATTTCATCTACAGTGATCAGTTGAATTGTATAAATTGTTTTATTTAAATAATTTGTTTTTTAATTTTTGTTTACATTATACAGTATTAATGAGATCTCACAATCAGAATTGGCTGATACAAAACTGTTGCATGAACTTACCCAAGATGATATACTAGGATTGGAATTTGATGGGGCAGATGAATGTTATGAGTTTTATAAAGCTTATGGTACTGCAATGGGTTTTGGTGTTCGTAAATGTAGCAGTAGGCGTAATAAAGATAGAGAGATTGTCATGAGACAGTTTTCTTGCGCAAAAGAAGGACAGAGGGCTACCAAGTGGGAAAACCTTGAGAATAGAGTCCGTCAGCCCAAAAGATCATCTAGAACCGGATGTGGGGCAAATATTCGGTTCATTCTAAAAAAAGATACAGGAAAATGGTGTGTTTCACATTGTCAACTGGAGCATAATCACGAGATGGTCAACCCTTCTCAAATATGTTTTATTCGGTCGAATAGGCATATAAAACCAGCTGATGTTACTGAAGCCAAAGCTTTGAAGACAAGTGGTATACGAACTTGTCACGTGATGAATTACTTTTCTGCGCAAGCCGGTGGAATTGAGAATGTAGGATTTACAAGAAAAGATTTGTATAATCGTTTGGCATCTGAAAGGCGTGCTGAAATTGTTGAAGGTGATGTTCAAGCGACGCTCGTATATTTTACTATGAAAAAGGATCTGGATAATGGATTTTACATGGAGTATACAACTGATGATGAGAAACGAATCAAGAATATCTTTTGGGCTGATTCCACATCAAGATCAGATTATGCTTGTTTCTGCGATGTCTTGATATTTGACACCACCTACAAGAAAAACACATTTAATTTGCCTCTGCTGGTATTTGTTGGTGTGAACCATCATCATATGACCACAATATTTGGTTTCGCACTTCTTACCAATGAAGATACTGAAAGCTTTATTTGGGCTTTGAAAACTTTTTTAGATTGTATGGCGAACAAGAAGCCGATATCTGTGGTTACTGATGGAGATCGAGCAATGAAAAAGGCACTAAAAGAAGTGCTTCCTGGTGTGCGACACAGGTTATGTACATGGCATCTTTCTCGGAATGCAAGCTCAAACATCTCTAATTTAGATTGCGTAAAGCATTTAATTCCTGCATGATGTCTTGGTGGAGTATTGATAAGTTTGAAAGAGCATGGTCAGACATGGTCGACAAATATGAATTAAAAGATCACCAATGGATAAATGAGATGTATGAAAAGAAGCATATGTGGGCCCAGGCATATTTGATTGGTCATTTTTTCGGAGCAGTGAGGAGTACCTCTCGTTGCGAAGGTATGAATGCATTTATAGCTTCTCTTGCAAAAGAAAGAAAGACGTTATTGGAGTTTGTACGTGCACTTGAAAATGGCATTAAGAGTATTCGCAATAATGAGGTGGGAGAAGATTACATCAGTTCGCACACTAGCCAATTAAATACCATCCATTCAAGGAGATTGAGTCTCATGCTGCTAGTATGTACACAAAAAAATCCTTCAAAATATTTCGAGAGCAATTGCGTCTACAAGCATTATATCATCATCAAAACATCACCCAGTCAAGCCCATCCACGAAGGTGTACACTTTGAGTAAGTATCGAGAACCTTCAATTCAATTACATGTGGAGTATAATGATGTGGAAAAAAGTATAAATTGTTCATGTCTCAAATTTGAAACCGATGGGATGCCGTGTGCGCATGTTATTCATGTGATGATATTGGAGCAACTTACTAGGATCCCATCTATGCTTATTATGAATAGATGGACGAAAAATGCCAAACTAGATGCACCTATAATTATTGATCAAACTGTTGAGCCCAAGTATGTTTCAATGTTGCGTTATGCTTCATTAAGTTCTACCTGTACCAGATTATGTTATGTGGCATCTCAAACGGCTGAGGCGTATACCCAAGCTAGGAGCGAATTAGCTAATCTAATAAAGCGGTATGAAGAGATGTGCAAAGTTGATAATAATACAAGCATTCCACCTATGACAGAGCACGTTGTTGATCCTACTCGAGTTAAAAAAAGGAGCAAACATGAGCCAAAAGTTGAAGCTCATAAGAAGCCTAGGAAATGTGGCCATTGCAAATTGGAAGGTCATACCAAGAAAAAGTGTCCACGTCTTGAGCTTACACTCTCTACTAATGTTTCATGGAATGATGTTGATGATGATATTGATCAAAATTCAGATGATTGTCTGATGGGCTCTTCTCAGGTAGCCAGAATATCTGGTGATGATTCTTTTGAGGTAATTATTATCATCATCACCATCCCTGCTATGCTTATTATTATTATTAATACTATTTGCCTTTCAATTTGTTAATCAATTTATAAAATAATTTGTTTATGTATTGTTTTTGCAGGAATAACGAATGAACTATCCGCTGACGGGTGCTATGCTCTTTATTTAGTTGTACAAATAATATTACTAATTTAATATTATTTGATTTAGGGATGAGAAGAACCATAGGGTTTTTAAATTTTATAATATTGTTTCATTATTAACATTTTTGCATAAAATTCGTGAATAATTTTAGAATAATTTTGTTGCGCATCATTATTATATAGCTTCATGTACAACCTAAAATGGCTTTTACAAGTCGACTGCCAGATTTTAGCAGTCGACTGCCAAGTTAAAGCAGTCGACTGCTTTAGAAAAGGGCTTTGGTTGATTGATAATTGCATCAGACTTCCACCCAGAATCCAAAAATTCTATTGGCAGTCGACTGCTATTACATTAGCAGTCGACTGCCATTCAATTAGCAGTAAAAGCGATTTGATTGCTCTATACCCAATTTCCTCTACGAGAACATTCATTCAGAATCCGATTTTCCACCGGAAGTCGACTGCCCATATACAGGCAGCCGACTGCCATTGTTTTCCAGATCAACTAAATGCCTATAAAAAGAACAATTGGATGCAACTTACACCAATCGGCACATGGTTGTTGACTGTTATGTATAACTTATTATGTTAATTTAAAAACAAGTAAAACAATAATGTTGACAATTTATTAAAAAGTAAAAAAAATTTGAATATTGCATTTTTAGTATAAAGACAAGCTTCGACTAGAATTGCATGGACGTTTTTTCCCTCTAGTTGACTCCACATAGGTTGCAACACTTTCACATATAAAACTTCGCACTTGATTTTCTTGGTGCCAAACCAACTTTGCCAGCAAATGGTATCGATCTAAATCATTTACACACTGCAAGAAAAATTTTATAAAATTGTATTAGTTTACAAATATCTCAATTTATGCCAATTGATAATTAAAGTTTTAGGGAATGTTAGAAACATACAATATCTTGGTACTTAGTTTGATGCATTTCGATCATAAACTGACATACAAACATTCCACAATCGTATCTGTAAATAATAAAAGATGCAAATAAAAATAAGCACAACATAATATCTAACAAGTTTGTACAATTTATTGCTTATGATTTAAAAAAATTGAAAATATATTTTAAACTTACGTATTTGTTGATGTGGAACATCATCCGGGAAAATAATTTCCCAATCATTTAAATTTGGTAAATCAACTTCTCCTCTATGTAATGATGGATCATTTAATATATCCTCTAAACCTGAAACCTATTAATGAAAGAGAGCAAAAAAGAAGAAGATATATAATGGCATAAAAAAAGTTGACATAAAGAAAGTTTTAAAAAACTGTAATATAAAAAATACATTACCACTCTTTTAACATCACATAATCTTGCATCATCATATTTCAATGGTAAAGTGTCTAGCACTTTAATAACCTTCTCTTTTAAGTCAATGACGCATAAATACCAATGCATATTTCTATCATTCATTGGGACAAAAATCTGATCAATAAAAAAGGAACAAAGTTTAAAAATTAATAATAAATAAAGGTATAAATTATAAATAAATGCTAAATTCTATAACTTTTTGTTACCCATTCACACTTTTGCAGGGAACTCATATAGTGTTTGATACCAATATTTCTTAAATCATCCAACTTAATTGCTCTATCATATCTACGAACTGCAGTCTATCACAAAATACAAAAATAAATAAATAACAGAATATGTAACAAAATATTATTCAACATATTACCTGAAAATGACATGGAAAGTACCACCTAGTCCAAGGAGTAGACTCTTTCATAGCAGTAAAGAAGCACGTATAAACAACCAAATCAATTACCTGAAATCATTATTTAGTGATATTTAGCATGATCATTGTCAATGTAATAAATAAAATTTACCATCAATAGGTTATCCCTTAAGCAACTCACACTAGAATTAAGCCACTTTGTTGGTTGTAGAGTCATCAAGTCAGACCTTGTTGCAAAAGTATACAAGAAGTGTACAAGCTTATCCTCACTGTATGTGCAAATAGATTATTATGAAGTGATCAAATTTGAAATAAAAAGTAATGAAAAATTTTCAATTGTACCTGCCATTAGTTCGATCACAATTCCATACAAAATTGCAAACATCAATAACTTGTTCAGGCAAGTTAAGAGGTGATGAAGCTGATGAACTGCAACTTTTAACCTTTATAATAAAATAGAAACATGTATAATCAGAATTAAATAGTAAATTTATAAGATAATTGTAAATAATATTATACCCTATGAGATTATTATAAAAATAAGGGTTTAAGATTTAAAATTACCTTTTTAGGAGTCTTTTGGTAATTTTTTTATTTACTTTCTTTTTCACACGAGGGATTTTAGATGTCAAAAGTTCTTTCTTCACAATTATATTTGCTGCAGATACCGCATCAGTTAGATTCTCTTTGGACCCCTCTGTGGAAAGAATGTCAATAACTGTTGCCAATTGTAATGCCTACAAAATAAACATGTAGATACTAATTAATAATATTTGTACACCTAAAAAAATATTTATGAGTATGTAAATGTTACCTTTAGATTTGACATTCGAACAATATCTCTTTGTGCCAGTTCTTTCAAAGGAGACTTTGGATATGGCATATCTTCTTTCATTGAAGATTCATGAAACACTTTTAAACATTCTATTGGAGAATCATGTATACTCTTTTCTTTTTCCTTATGATCACCCTTAACAAGAGTCATACAATCCGGCTCTTTCACAGGAGATTTTGGGTATGAGTTATGCCCATGGGGTTGATCATCAGCTAAATCTTTCTCATTATTGTCTGGCTTGTCTGTTTCACGTACAAACTCTCCATTATCCTCCTTACAAATACTATCGGACTTACAACAATGACCAATAGCAGGAGAATAATTTTTTCTTTTGAAGACTTCAATAATTTCCTCCTTCAATGAACATAACAAATCATCAAAAGATTTTTTGTTTGTATCATTCTCAGCCTTCGGCTCAACCATATCTCTTTGTATGCCAATTTTCTCTTTGATTGACAAAAAAAAATCATTAAAAGATCTTTTCATGTGATCAATCTCAGACTTCAGCTCCATTACATCTTTCTTTAAGCCAACCATCACATTCTGTTGGGTTTCTTTCATACCTTCTTGCATGCTATCAACATATTCACAAAATTTCTATAAAAAAATAATGTTAAAATTATAACTATCATATTTAAAAATATGATCACAAATATATAACTATAATAACATACTTTCCATTGAGAAGGTATACGAGCGTCATATGTGATCTTTCCATCTAACTTCCCATCATAATCCTGTATTGAAACATTAATTATTTTATGAAACTCAAAATATCTAAAAAAACAAATGTGTTTAAGAAATATATTAATTCAAATTACCTTAACAACATGATCATTTTTGAAATCTTTAATATCATCTAAAATTTGATCAATCCTATCTTGGTTCCATGCAGCAATCCTAGGTTTTGGATATAATCCATTTCCATAGTGTATTCGTGCACCAGATACGTGATCAAAAAAAATAATCTGTGCAATAATATAGAAGTGACATGTATTAAATCTAAGTTACAAAAATAAGATTAACAATAATGGTACAGATAACTAATTAAACAATACTAACCTGAAGAACCAAAACACATCCACAGAACCATCTTGTTTTTCCTGTCATTGCATGGCTTTTGCTGCGAAACTTGCTAACTCCGCTTATCAATGTTTGACATACATATTCAGCCAAATTCAATGGTTTACCAGACTTTATACTACTTAGGCAAGAAAGGTATTTTTGTTTCGTTTTTATGCCTGTTGAAGGGCATAGTAAACAACCTAAGGCATATAAAAGGAATTTTGCCTTGAACTCATTTGAATTAGGAGGTAATGATGGAATTTGTTCTTCTAATTCAGTAAGCAACATGGAACCCTTGTGAACATGAAATTGCTTACAAACGCTTGATTTTTCTGACTCATCAATTTTAGATCGAACAAGGGAGCCCTCAGTTGAGATGCCAAGAATGACAGATACTATTTCAGGAGTCAATGATATCTCATGACCGTACAAATTCAAACATTGTTTTTTTAAATCTACCCTTTCAATCAACCACAAGCAAAGATCCCTGTTCAATTTATGCTCCTGAATATGTAGCAAGCCTCCTAAACCGATACTATGGATTGAATTATGGCATTTTGATTTAATATTTACCAATAACTTACAAAATCGATGTGGACTACAACGTGTATCCCAAGAAACCTACATTTAAAAATATTTACCACCAAATTAGTATAATTTTATTAGAAAATTGTTATCTATAAATAATTTTTTAATCATTTATGTTATAAAACAATATCACACATTCATTAAAATCACATACCTTGTTCAGTTTTGAATTCATAACTTTCTTTTCTTTACCATACCGCAGGCGGTCAGTACGCGCTAATTTCATAAACTAATTTCGTATCATCAGGAAGAGATAAAAATTCTTTTGCAACCTGTCAAATAATTAAATTTAAATAAAAGATTATATAAACATTTTATATGATTTGATTTACAATGTACATATGAACTGAATTTGACAAAGATTTTCACCTCATTTAAGTTTGTCATCTTCTTTAAATTTTTCTTGTCAGCGCATATTGATTGACTGTATATCATAAAGTTAAGAAAATGTTATTCTTAAAAGACAATACTATAAACTGAAATAGCTAAGGAAATATCACACATTCTAATGTAATGCTTTGTAAATGCACATACATAGCAGTCGACTGCTATATTAAGGAAGCCGACTGCTATATTACGGAAGTCGAATTCTATTGTAAAGAATTCGACTGCCTATGGGAAAATTCAAAACAGAATGTTACCATGGCAATAGGCAGTCGACTGGGTTATGAAGCAGTCGACTGCCATACGCATTCTAACATTCTGCGATAAATTTTCTCTTAGGAAGTCGACTGCTTCAATCGAGCAGTCGACTTCCCCGATAAGTTTTATTTCCGAAACACTTGTAAAACCAGGCAGTCAACTGCCTGAAAACATGTCAAGAATTAAAAAACTTACTGGTAAAAAATATAATGATTCCTTGGTCACTTGGGAGGACGTTCTTTGTAAATCATTGGTTCTTCGCACTTTTCATCGCAATTTTCATCGTTTATGCAATTCTCTTCCACAAACTTACCCATTGTTAAAAATATAAGAGGGGAATAAAGAAGAACAACTATTTGATTGAGATTAGGCTTAAAGTTTAGGATTTATAAAATAGTGAGACAGCTACAAACTGGATTAAAGGTAAAACAGACAAAAATTGGAATAAAGAGGTTTATGATTTGGGGTTTATGATTTAGGAATTAGGGTTTAAAAACAACAAAAAGGTTTATATAAGAAGAAGAATAGTACTACAATTATAACAAGGGTATATTAGTAATATAATAGTATAATTTAAAAAATATTTAGTAAATAATGTTAATTTTAATAATTGGTTTAGCAGGTTACCAGGTTAAAGAGTTTTTTAATTTTTAAAATTTCATCAACGGTTTATATTAGATTTGACTAATCCAATGGTTCTAATTTCATGACCTTAAAATAAGGTCAATTTTTGTGACCTTACTGTAGAATTTGCCCCCTGCTTCAATTAATTTTTTCTTTGGGTTGTGGGATCGGGACCATATTCCTCCCTTTTTTTTGTATTTAAATATTTTATTTAAATAAGTTTTATTTTTCATTTTATTTTATTATTTTTTATTAAGGAAATTTTAAATTATTTATTTGTTTAATTCTCTCCTTTTTACCTTAAAAATTTTAATATTAAATGCATTAAAATATTTTTAATAACAAAAAATATTATTTGATATAAAATAATTTTAGTGATTTTAATTAAAAATATTATTTAATATGAAATATTTTTCATATTTTTTGTTATTTACTAATTTCAAGAATATCAAATATATACTATAATTATATCCGATCACATCCACGTGGACTTAAATAAAATACATAGTAGGTTTTTTTTTTTTTCCCAACCGGTATCTGAACCCACTGGGTCGACTAATCCGGTCTCGGAGCGGGTCCCGGGGTTAAGGTTTTAAACTCCTCCCAACGGACTTGCAGGGGATCGAACCGTAGTTCTCCCTACCAAGTCTAGCCCCTGGCACCACTAGACCAAGGCACCGTTGGTAAATACATAGTAGGTTGCACATAATATAATAATATATGCACATGGCAACCATTCTAGAGTGTTTTGTTTTTTTTTTTTTTAAAGTTTACCATTCTTTTTTTTTTGGTGAACAAAATGCTTTATAACAGAATTCTAACTTTCAACAGAGTCACGGTAGATAGATCTGGGATGATAGGATCCCATTGCATCAAACAACAGAGAAAGCCTAATACAATCCGGTGGAAAATCAAACCGAACAAAATCTGGATTCAGTGATCCTCAAAGCTTAGCAAGACCATCGGCACTGGTATTTGCTTCCCGATAAACATGGAAAACCCTAGCATCCTCGAGTTGATGGAGGAGTTGTCTGCAATCAAAAATCAAGAAGCTATAAGGATGAGATTTATCAACATTAACATTATCAGAGATGTACCTGAGAATAGTCTGGGAATCAATTTCCACAATGAGATTATGAAATCCTTTGTTGACACTGACAGCCAAACGAAGACCATCTCTTAAAGCCCACAGTTTAGCACAATTGCTGGTTGTGAACCATTCTAGATAGAGTTGGAAGAGATTATTATATCTTGATGTAATGATTGATGATGTAGCTAGCTTTTTCCTTTTCTTTTCTGCATCCATCGACCAAGTACCAAGAAGTGGAGACTAATAAAAAAATGAAAACATGTTTCACTTTCCCGAATATAAAACAAGTCAAAGGGATTAAATATATATATATACACACTGGGAAATTTAAAGCTCACATCAATAAACTACCGGTGAATATTAAATTGAAGACATAAAAACGTGGAAATCAAGTTGCAATAAGATATGAACAATGAGTTGGCGAAATCTAGCACGGTTGGATTTGATAGATGTTATATTAACAAAGAGCCAGGGAAAGAGAATGAGCAACTTAAGAATATTACATACAAGTTTGAAAAGTAACTGAGCAAAATGGCAGCAGAAAAGGTTCTTTACATGAACGCTGCAGATCATGAAATTAGCTACGCCAATAATTCTCTCCTACAAGTCTCATCTCTTTCCCTCTCACATTCGTCAGTTTTTTTCCCATTATATATGTTTTTTTTTCAAGAAATATTAAGCTAGCAAGTTGTTTCTTATGTTATCCTTTCAGAAAGCAGTGATGTCAAAGGTTACGCCAATCCTTGAAGGATCCATCAGAGATATGTTCAGTAAAACTGTTCCAACTTGTATAAAGGTAGCAGACTTGGGTTGCTCGTCGGGTCCTAACGCCTTTCAGGCTATATCCCAAGTAATCGACACAATCCATGGGATTTGCG
Source organism: Heritiera littoralis (assembly GCA_031772115.1). Lineage (NCBI taxonomy): Eukaryota > Viridiplantae > Streptophyta > Magnoliopsida > Malvales > Malvaceae > Heritiera > Heritiera littoralis. The sequence goes on along the minus strand of JAPDPK010000053.1, from coordinate 1,366,319 downwards.
AGCAAGCGCAGTTGGAATTGCCAGAGTTTCAGGTGCTTTTAAATGATCTCCCAGGGAATGACTTCAACGCTGTGTTTAGCTCAATTCCTGCTTTCTATGAGAGGCTTAGGAAAGAGAAGGAAGAGAGGCTGCAGGAACTGTGCTTTATAGCGGGAGTGGCAGGTTCTTTCCATGACAGACTCTTTCCAACCAGAAGCCTGCACTTTATACATTCTTCCTATGCGGTTCATTGGCTCTCTAAGGTCAGCCATGCCCACCACCCTGTATATCATTTTTTTCAACAATCATTAACCAAACAGCTCTATATCTGTTTCACGGTTTTCTTTTTCTTGGATAGTTTCTCTGTTCTTATGGTATTACAGTAATATTGTTTTCTGCAGTACTGGCTTATTCTAGGTTTGTAATCTTTGTTGTTACTCAATAAATGTTGAATAATTATCTAATATACTGTAAGTGAAGTTTTTTTTGACTCTACGAATAGAGTTAAGATGATGACACATATCCTATTTTATTTATTTATTTTTAATATTTTTAAAAGACACGTGTCATCATCCTAATATCATTTATGTAGTCAAAAAATTTCATTGACAATGTATTGGATATTAATCCATAAATTTTTTGACTTAACAATATATATATACACACATATTATAAAGTGCATATAACTCCAAAAATAAAAATAATGAACGACAAATATATCTATATATATATATATACACACACACTCTTACCAATTTATTAAAATATTTATTTTATTTTTAATTAATGATATTCTTATTAAATTAATTAAATATTAAGTAATTTTTATTTATTACACATAGAAGTTGTTGTTAAAGTTTCCTTTTAATTTTTTTATTAAATTAAATATTGACTAATTTTATTTATCTAAAATGTTATTAACCTTGAACTCTTTATCTTTTTTTTTTGGTGAATACCTTGAACTATTTATTACATAAACTATTAGTTAAATTTTTAAATTTAGGTGTATTAAAGATTACAACCTTTATTCTGTTGAATCGTTAAAGAATTTAAATAATTATGAAAATTACATAATTGATCTTTTTTTATAACTTCTAAGTAGCTGTATATATAAAGAGGTTTTTATTTATTATTATTTTTAGTTATACTGACTGTTAGTCTAAGATTTTTTTTTTTAATTGAAATTGGGGTTGAAATTGTTTATACTTCAACCCAAAACATACATTATATTACAACTGTTTCTTAACCACTTTGTGACTTGACCAGGAGACTGCCGGCCTGTTTAGTCCAAGAGTTAGCTAGGCTTTGAATTGGTTTTGTTATTTATTTTGTTTTTATTATTTTCTATATATATTATGAATAATTATTCCATATATCGGTGAAATTTTTTTATTTCACAAACGGTATTAGAATCATGACACATATATCTAAACATATAATTACCTTATGGATTAATATCTAATACACCTTACGGATTAATATCTAATACATCGTCAGTGGAGTTTTTTGACTCTATAAGTAGGGTTAGGATGATGACACATATTTATGGTTTAATATCTAATACATTGTTAGTAGAGTTTTTTGACTTCACAAGTAGGATTAGGATGATGACACATGTTATATTTTATTTATTTTTTATTTTCTTAATATTTTTAGAGGCTATGTGTTATCATTCTAACCTTGCTTGTGAAATCAAAAAACTCCACTAACAGTGTATTGAATAATTATCCTTACCTTATATGTGATTAAAAGTAGGATAATTATTCTAAAATTATTCTAAAATTATCCTAGTTTCAAATACATTTTTTTTTATTTGGTAAAACAATTATTCTAAAATTAGTATAATCATATCAAGTTACTTTTTATTTTTTTTAAGAATCGGTATTGTATCTGCTTTTAATTTTGAGCAAGTGGTACATAGGTCCCAGATGGAATAGAGAACAATAAGGGGAATATATACATGGCAAGATCAAGTCCTCCAAATGTTTTTAAAGCTTATGCACTGCAATTTCAAAGAGATTTCTCAAATTTTCTAAGGCTGCGCTCGGAGGAAATGATACCCCAAGGGCGTATGGTGCTAACCTGTATGGCTAGAAAAAATCCAGATCCCTCAGACGAAGATTATGGTTGGGAGGTGCTTGCTAAATCACTTCATGACTTGGTTGCTGAGGTTAGTTTCTTTTCCTTACAATCCACTTAAATACGAAAGCATAAGGTTTATAATTATTTTTATTGTAATTTTACGATTACCAATTACAATAAATTAAAAATAAGTGAAGGTTTAATAACCACTTATAAAGTATGTATTTCATATAATATATTGATCAGATAATTATACTGCAATATTTAGAAAAAAAGATAATTTCTAAGATAAATATAAATCTATAAAGATTATAATGCATTCAATATGTGATGATATACCTATCGGCATATATATATATATATATATATATATATATATATATATATATATATATATATATATATAGTGGTAGATCTTGACATTTGATTTTGATAGGACCAACTAATATTATATTTTATATCATTTTTTCGTAAAATATATTCTACCAACACTTACTATATAGACAGACATATGCACACACGCGAAAACTCATAAATTTATAAAATCAACATTAAACTTTGAAGAATATCAAAACTTTTAAATTACTAATAAACTTAATTACCAATTATGCAATTTTTCAATGAATTTTGGAAACTATCTTAATATTTCAAACAATTTAAAAAAATTGAAATAAAAAACTCAAAATTTTTTGACAATATATTTTTTTTATTTAGACAAGAAAAATAGATATACTTTTTTAAAAGACTGAAGTTGAGTTGAAAGTTTGAAAGTAAATCTTATGCTTTTTTTAACTTCTTATAAAGTGCTTCTATTCTAATTTTTTTGGTTGAAAGAATATTACAAAATAACATGAAATAAAAATATAGAGTAAGATGAAAAATTATATATGTTGACTCTATAGGCTATACCGAGAGGAGGGGTGAATCGGTTTTTAACTACCCTTAAGTTCGTTTTTCGATTCTTGTAAATTCTCTAGCCTATATTGATATTTTCTAAGTTCTCTAGGCTACTCAATTATGCAATGTAGATTCAATACAATAAACACAAATATAATTGCAAATAAGTAAAGAGAGTAAGGATAGAGAAATGTACGCAAGTGATTTATAGAGGTTCGGCAACCTTGCCTACGTCCTCTACCTTGAGACGCTCTCAAGGATTTTCCCCAAATTCACTATCCTTGAATTTGTATTACACTCCCTCTTTTTCTAGGCTTAAGAGAAACCTCCCTCTTTTTCTTAGGCTAAAGAGAAACCTCCCCTTTTACAAGGAATGAATTGGTTTACAAATTGTGTAATCAAAGAAGGCTTCTAAGTAGGCAAATGATTACAGAAATTAGGCACAAAGAAAAGCCTATACAATATTTGTGCTAAGCAATACAAGAGATATGTGAATGATGGAAGATGAAGACTTTGTAGCTCTTGATTTGTTATTGAGGCTTGAGGATTTGAGGAAAATGAGTTTTGGAGTTGTTGAGTAGTTCCTTTTCCTTTCTTTAGCTTCTAAGCCTCTATTTATAGTCCATTGGATGTATTATAGCCGTTGGGTAGAGCCAAAACTCGAATATGACCGTTGTCTCACAGAAACTATCCGTTACAGGCTATTTTCAGGCAAAGGGATCGATCCTTTCCCATAGGGGATCGATCCCTTCATTCCAGATTTGATTATTCTGGGCTGAGGGACCTTTTCTGTCATTGGGAGCCATTCTGCCAAGAAGGAATCGATCCCTTCATTCCAGAACTGATTATTCTGGGCTGAGGGACCTTTTCTATCGCCAAATTGCTTACTGCCACTAGGGATCGATCCCTTCCATTAGGGGATCAATCCTATGCTTCCAGAAAGCCATTTTCTCGCACTTTTAGGTTAGAAATGATGTGGCCTTTGATCCTAATCCCACCCAAAACATTTTGGCATTTTTGTGGGAGTTTTTCTTGACTTTCTCTGATGAAAACATGGTCCAAAAATTCATTAAGTAATTTTCTAAAATATTCAAACCATTTTATAAAGTTTTAAGACCAATAAGAATATGTAATTAAATCATGGTCTTAATGTTTGATATGATCACTTGAAAATGGATTGAGAAAATCATGTGTGATAAGGCAAATTTACAATATGAATTAAAACATTAAAGCTTACTTAAGTTTTTGTCATTTCAAAAATATATGGCAATTTAAAGCTAACAATCTCTCCTTTTTTGATATGACAAAACTTAATGTAAATTTGATTTGAAAATTCTTTAATAAAATACTCCCCCTCAAATAAAGCAAGATTTTATAAAGCTCTCCCTTAATGTAAGCATGGTTTGAAGAGAATTTTCCAAAGAGATTTTCAAATTGTTTCTCTCCCATTATCTCTTCCCCTTAATATCTCTCCCCCTTTTTGTCATAGCAAAAAAGAAGGAAAAATAAAAAGTATGCTCCCCCTAAAATTATGGCTATTTGAGAACAAATAAATATGCTCAATCCAACAAGAGATATGTTAGTACATGAGACTCATAGCACAAATTAATAAGTCAATATCCACAAAGAGTATGAAAAATTCATGCAAAGAATATGACTTATGATCCTATACCAATTGTTTATAAATAGTTTTGCAAGAAGTCTCCAATTGGTAAGAGATTAAGCAAGTTGTTTATAAATTTTCTACTATGTTCTATAACTTGCTTATTTCAATTCTATCAAGCACCTAAGTATATCAATTGTTCTCTAAGGTCCAACTAAGGTGCATGGCAATACATGATGATTATGAGCTAACATTAGATGACATATGAATACATGAGCTCATAAATCATTTTCAAGAGAGAATGTGCTTAGAATTAAATCATATATCAATTAATCACAAATTCTAGCACAAAAGTGTTTCATGCAAATGTGGCTTATGTGAATTCTTCCTTATTTGTCATTTCAATCTAAGGAGCATGAGAAGAATTGTCAATTTAAAGCTCATACCAATTGGCAATTTAGTTTTGGCTTACCAATTGTTGAAAATATGGTTGCCAATGATACGAATTGTGATTTCAATCTAAATACCAATTGTTACTAATGGTTGACTTAGACATTTTGCATGAATTCAATATCTATGTGTAGTGTGTTCACATAAAGAAAATAATCATTCTAAATATGCAAGGACACAATCACACCAAAATTATACCATATGGAAGATTAAAAAAAATCAAGGTATTCAAGCAAACACATTTTCTTTCATAGTTTCAAGCACAAAAAAGCCTATGCTCATTTTCCAATTCAAGTCCTTAACCAATTATGAGCAAGGAAAGATTCAAATAATAAATGCATGGATATTAATCTAGGTACATTTGTTCAAGTTTGCATTTATCTTTGAATGTTGGTGTTGTCATTAAAGCCCTAGTTCTTTAATACTTTAGCCATAAGAAAAATTTAAGTACAAGGATGATAAAGTTTCATGCATTTGAACATTTAGAATCTATTTACCATCACAAATTATAGGCCAATGACCATTACCAATTGTTGAATTTACATTTGAAATCAATCCACTAGATGTATAATTATCATGAAACCTAGTGTGGAATTGAGAAGTCAAGTTAAGAGACATAATCTTATAAGCATGCTTGACTAAGATGAACAAAACGAATGAAGAATTTTCATTATGCACAAGTTCATCAAATTCTCAAATATATCCACAAATCATTGAAATAAATCTCAAAATTATGTTTAAGCATTCATTGAAAATATATTTCAAGATTATTTCAAGATTTATGCAATTTATGAATGTTTTCAACAAGAAGAATGATTTTGGATTTGTGAGTTCAATGAAAATGATATTGATTGTTGAAAGTGATACTATTTGTTGGAAATGATACAAATTGATGGAGTTGAGGCATGATATCAATGAAAAATGAATTTTCATATTGTAAAGATCATCAAAAAGAAGTTAAAACAATGAATTTTAAGTTGAGAAGAAAGAAGAGATCAAAAAAGTGAAAAATCCTTCTCAAATTCGGTTGAAAAAGTGCAGAAAAGCCATTTTGGCTTGGGGGGATCGATCCCTTAATTCCAGAATGTAGATTTCCTGCATTCTGCTCAAGGGGGATCGATCCTGCTTGTTGAGGGATGAATCCCTCCTCTTGTTTTTTCAGTTTTTGACAAAAAATCCAACTTTTGAGGTGCCAAAACTTCGTTTTTGAGTATTTTAAGTCCAAGTAAAGGTTTAAACATTTGTAAAACATGATTTTGGACTTGTATGAATGAAAAACATGAATGAAAAACCATTTAACAATAGATTTTGCAATTTTGGAAGGATTTTCACCAATAAATGCATTTTTGGCCTCAAAGGAGGTCATTTTGAGAGTTATGCATGTTTTGGCAAAACCAATGCATTGAATTACATAAATATGTCAAAACAAACTTGTTCACATAGGTTTTAAGCACATATATCATTAAAGCATACAACTTGTGAACAATATGCCATGATTTCCAACATACAAGTTCTTCATTATTGCTCATGACATGACATTTTGTATGAATGACATATTTGGTATTTTGAGGCAAGTAAATACATTATCAACACATAGAAAACTTGCTCAAAATGCAAAAATCCAATAATCATCTCAAAATCATAAATCATGCCTTTCATTCATTCATCAAGAATTGTCCATCAAACACTCAACAATCATTTATCATGCCTTTTGCTCAATCATAATGCATTAAAGATTATCAACCAAATTTCTCATATAAGCACAAATAATTTAATTAAATAAAAACTTCAATGCATAAGAAATTAAGCTTACAAAACTCCTTTGCATGAGAGTGCTTTGCCACGATTTGTTGGATCCACCATTAGCCATTCTTTGAGAAATTGTTGTGATCTTTGCCAAGGGTGAATTCTTAAGCTCTTCCTCTTTCTAATTGGCATAAGCAATCTCCATGAGGGGTGTGTAGAGCATTTGAACTCCATTGTTTCTTTGTATTCTCATGCTCTAACACTTCTACAACAAACAATTTAAGCATGTTTTGGTATCCAAATTTTCTTGGGTCCTTGAGAGTTAGTGCAAATAATTTTTAATCCTTTTGGGATCCATTTCAAGCACAATTCATCATTATTTATAGCATGCTTTGGGATCCACATCTTCCTAACTACTTTTCCTCTAAATGTAGTTTTTCTATATGTGCATGCTTACGAGGTGTGGTCTATCCTATTGCATAATGAACATGTAAGAGATGTATCATGCATAAAATTTTTGCTTACTAAGAAATTCCTAAGATGAGTTTCTTTTTTATTTGCATTATAACCTAACCCATCTTTATCAAAGAAAGCTCTTTGGGTCTCAAGCATGTGATCTAATTTTTGTTGACCCATATAGAACTTAATAAATGAGTTATGTAAATTTGTATTCTTTTTATTTAACTCATTTATCTCTAAGTTAGCCTCTTCTAATTTTTTTTCAAATTCTATCTTAGCATTTGTCAAGGCTTCATTTTCTATTTTTAATTTAGCAATGATTTTCTTATATTTGGAGTTCATGCATTGAAATTCATTTGCTAAATCATTAAAGATATTTTGTAGCTCATCAAATGTAAAGTCATTATTTTGACTAGAGCTATTATTAGCCTCATCATCACTAATGGCCATAAAGCATGAGTAGGCTACCTCTTCATCTACATTTTCCTTATCGGAGCTATCACTATCGCTCCATGCAGCCACAAATGCTTTCTTCTTAGGTTTCCTATCCTTTTTTTTCCTAAGTAAAGGGCAATCTAACTTAGTATGACTCGGTTCATTGCACTCATAACACATTAAGTGATCCTTTTCTCTTCTACTTGATTCCCCTCTTTGATGTCTCCTATTATTTTCTTTCATTCTCATGAACCTATTAAATCTTTTGGCAAACATTGCCATTTCCTTTTCTTCCTCATTTCCACTCTCATCACTATCATCTTCAATGACCTTATAAGTGGAAGACTTAAGTGCTACCCCTACTTTCTTTGAAGGCTCTTCATTTCTTTTTAATTTCATTTCATATGTAAGTAGGGAGCCCATAAGTTCATCTAGAGACAAGGTGTTAGGATCCTTAGATTCTTCTATAGCAGTCACCTTTGCCTCCCAAGATTTTGGCAAGCTATTCAAGATTTTCTTAACCATTTCTAGATTGGAATAGCTCTTGCCTAATATCTTAAGTCCATTAATTATGTTATTAAACCTAGTGTACATTTCACTCATGGACTCATTTTCTTTCATTCAAAAAAGCTCATAATCATGAGTGAGCATACCTACTTTGGTTTCTTTCACTTGATTTGTCCCTTCATGTGTGATGGCTAATTTGTCCCATACTTGCTTGGCATTCTCACATAGGGAGACTCTATTATATTCATTGGGACCTAATGCACAAAAGAGAGTGTGCATAGCCTTGGCATTCAATTGTGCCACTCTCATGTCATTTGTGTCTCACTCATCCTCACTCTTAGGGACATCTTTTCCATCTACTTTCTTCATTGGGACTTTGGGACCATTAACTATCACTCTCCATACTTCATAATCTTTTGATTGGACAAACAACATCATTCTTGTTTTCCAATAAGAGTAATTCTCTCCATTGAAGAGTGGAGGTTTAACTAATGATTGTCCCTCTTCTCCTAAGGGTGTGCCTACATTCAGGTGAGCCATTTATGATCGTTTTCCTCGATGGAGGTTAGTCTAAATCAATTTCGAGCCCAAGCTCTGATACCAATTGTTGACTCTATAGGCTATACCGAGAGGGGGTGAATCGGTTTTTAACTACCCTTAAGTTCGTCTTTCGGTTCTTGTAAATTCTCTAGCATATATTGATATTTTCTAAGTTCTCTAGGCTACTCAATTATGCAATATAGATTCAATACAATAAATACAAATATAATTGTAAATAAGTAAAGAGAGTAAGGATAGAGAAATGTATGCAAGTGATTTATAGAAGTTCGACAACCTTGCCTACGTCCTCTACCTTGAGACGCTCCCAAGGATTTTCCCCAAATTCACTATCCTTGAATTTGTATTACACTTCCTCTTTTTCAAGGCTCAAGAGAAACCTCCCTCTTTTTCTAGGCTCAAGAGAAACCTCCCTCTTTTTCTTAGGCTAAAAAGAAACCTCCCCTTTTACAAGGAATGAATTGGTTTACAAATTGTGTAATCAAATAAGGCCTCTAAGTAGGCAAATGATTACAGAAATTAGGCACAAAGAAAAGCCTATACAATATTTGTGCTAAGCAATACAAGAGATATGTGAATGATGGAAGATGAAGACTTTGTAGCTCTTGATTTGTTGTTGAGGCTTGAGGATTTGGGGAAAATGAGTTTTGGAGTTGTTGAGTAGTTCCTCTTCCTTTCTTTAGCTTCTAAGCCTCTATTTATAGTCCTTTGGATGTATTCTAGCGGTTGGGTAGAGCTAAAACTCGAATATGACCGTTGTCTCACAGAAACTAGCCGTTACAGGCTATTTTCGGGCAAAGGGATCGATCCTTTCCCATAGGGGATCGATCCCTTCATTCCAGATTTGATTATTCTGGGATGAGAGACTTTTTCTGTCGTTGGGAGCCATTCTGCCAAGAAGGGATCGATCCCTTCCCTTAGGGGATCGATTCCTTCATTCCAGAATTGATTATTTTGGGCTGAGGGACCTTTTCTATCGCCAAATTGCTTACTGCCACTAGGGATCGATCCCTTCCATTAGGGGATCGATCCCATGCTTTCAGAAAGCCATTTTCCTGCACTTTTAGGTTAGAAATGATGTGGCCTTTGATCCTAATCCCACCCAAAACATTTTGACATTTTTGTGAGAGTTTTTCTTGACTTTCTCTGATGAAAACATGGTCCAAAAATTCATTAAGTAATTTTCTAAAATATTCAAACCATTTTATAAAGTATTAAGACCAATAAGAATATGTAATTAAATCATGGTCTTAATATTTGATATGATCACTTGAAAATGGATTGAGAAAATCATGTGTGATAAGGCAAATTTACAATATGAATTAAAACATTAAAACTTACTTAAGTTTTTGTCATTTCAAAATATATATGGCAATTTAAAGCTAACAATATATAGACGAGAAGTTATAATAAATTACCAAAAAAAACACTCTCTCCCTCATAGACTTTGGGCTCTCTTTTACCAAAGAGAAAAGAAGAAAACCACATTTAAAACTTGATTGAAAATTTATAGTCATTTGAGAAAGCTAAAAAGTTAATTTGGTTTTTGTTAAATTAATATGACTTAACTACTGTAATAAATTTTTTAATTTTAAGAATTTGTAAATAGTGGTTGGTGGGCATAATAAATAGACAAATAATAGTTTAACCTCTTTTAAATTGCAAAACATAAAATTTAATCATGGATCCAAACATATATAAATAAAATTAACAATTTAAATTTATTTAATATAAATATATATACATACATATTAAGACTTGTTCAAACTTTAGGGGGGGTGGGGGGAAGCCCTCTTAAAACATAAAAATAGTGAACTTCCTTATGTGTATACATAAAGATTGGGGGAAGCCCTAAAGATTGTCTAAAATTTGGTGTCATTCTAAAATTTGGTGTCATGACCTGAAGGCCGTGACATGCACTTAGCATTTACACTTATTCCACTTACCAAATTTACGAACTAAATTTTTCTTTTTTGATTTATGGTTTGTATTCAGTGTCAGTGTAGTCACTAAACAATTTTCATTGATCCTTTTCATTTCGATTCAATTTTACTAACTTATTTTTTGATCCAAAGGCGAGTTAAATAACTCCCTAAGGCATATAATGATCATTTTTAATCCATAAAGTAATTTTGTCTAAAAATTAGATTGAAAATATCCCCCTTTATATTTAGAGATTTCCTCAAATAAAGAACATGTAAAACGTTATCACATATCATAATCCAGTCATACTAAATCATTCCGCTATCCACACATTCACATCATAGTGTAATTCATCAAATAATTATCATGTCAACATTCCTAATATCCACCATTAATTATCACATACATATCAAATCCAAGATCACACTCAATCATCATATCACTATCAAAATAATCTAAAATGATCTTAAGTTACATCCCATGACACAAACAAATTGTACTGTGTAAACTATGTAGAATGTGCATGTAAACAAAATAATACACTATTTGGATACCTAAAAAAAATAGCGAAAGCAGGCTTAAAGGACACTGGTATGTACTTAGGCTTGGTATGGTCCCTGATGGCCCACACTGAACTCCAAATGTGGACTCTAGCTCATATAATCTGCGATGATGTTAGAAAGGGGTGAGCAAACCATGGCTCAGTAGGTAGTTTAAGTAAATGCATGCTAGGCTCATATCGATCTACATGCATGTGTATGCATGAATAGAAAATAAAGTGACATGTATGCATGATACTATATCCTGATGCCAGATCTATCTATCTGAACTCATACTTTAGGGTTGAGGTTGCATGGCGTATTAGTTGGAAGGATACCCTAGGTACCTCATTCCCTGAGTCTTAACAAGATATTGAAAAGACATGGTCACTCGTCACAATACTAGAACAATTATAGAATGCATAGCACTAGAATGAGTAACGTGCTTAATTCAAAACCGATTCCTTATTCACGGTTCAATACAGATTCATAATGTATTTGTTCAAAACCAAATCACCATGCACTTTGTTCAAAACAAATTACTGATCACTTTAGATGTAAGACTCGAAATACTAAAATCGTTGCTAATATAAAAACAATTCCTTAAACACATAATTCAAAACAATAACATACAAAACTAATAATTGTTAAAATTGTTGGATTATGCCATTAGAACCATTCATTAGATGATTGACTTTGGCATTTTTTTTATGTATCATGACATTTTTATTTATTATAGTTCATTATTATATTTGTCTTATAACTGCGTAATGTAATCTTATATGATAATGTCCTTAGAATAGTAATAACACACTATTCTTAAAATATCCCTAGTCAAGTATTATTGTAAACAAAGATAACAATGATACGATAAGACTAGTATGTGGTTGACTGATTACCATTGTCATGGATATAGGATATCAAGTCATCACATAGGTACATGTTAGAGAACTATGTACTAGATCGACCCTCCATGAGAACGCTACATGGATTGTTATGAGTGTCTTAAGCGATTCTCATAGTGATGATGGTGTATGTGATCCTTTGACTTGAGATCATCAGAGATCCCAACATAGAGAATTGCATACTTTAATGCTGCTAGATGTCATTCGTAACAGGATGGACTATAAAGGTAGTAATTGGGTATGCCTTGATCTATGTAGAGGGATGTTGAGTGATCAAGATAGGATTTATCCCTCTTATATAACAAGAGTGATGTCTTGGGCCCTTTGATAGAGTGAGACTAAGAAATGCATGGCCGTGCTCGAATAAGTCAATATGAGATATCGATTTTATTTGTTTAATTAGTCTACTCAGGAATCAAGAAACGCTGATTAGACTATACAAGTATGACACATTCCATGACTTGTGTCTAATCAAGACATCAAAGGATAAAGGGATTAGGCTACACGGTAACATCTATCACGAGTAAGGTTATGTCGAGTCATTGACATTCTCGTTACATGGGTAGCAATGATGTGTTGCTAGATACCGCTCATTGCCTGGGACAATTTTGTCATTGCCATTGTTTTGAGAACCTATTGGGTCGCACACTTAGAACGGATCAATGAGGAGCTTAATTAATCCTATTCTGAATTGGATTAAGGATATAACTAATCCTATTCTGAATTGGATTAAGGATATAACTAATCCTATTCTAAGTAGGATTAGAGTTCTGTTTGACAGTAAATTTTAAGGTAAAATTTACTGCCTATAAAAGGATGTTTTGTGTTTTCTAAAACTGAGCCGCACAATTAAACAGAAAAGAGAAACCTGTTCTCTGTGGTTTTAGAGCTTCTTTCAAACAAAACAAAATATTATTTTAATCGAAGCTAGCAATTTGGTTAAAATAAAAAACGCTCTTTAAGGCTTCTGATCGTGAGACGTTCAAGAGTCGTGAGATCCATTCGTGTGGATACCATAAAGGCAGGAACGAAAAGTTGTTGCTTGTGACTCGACCAACGACAGAAAATCATAGAAAAGGTTAGGTAAAATCTCGAAACCCTAATCAGGCAACTCTCCGAATCGATCCTGGTGGAGGCCGAATGATTTAAATTCCGCTGCGTGTTTGTTTCGGTTTCCTTCAAAAATTAAGTATAAAGCCTCAAAATACTTAAACCAATGCTGATAACAAAGTAGATTTTCTAATGCATTTAGTTCAAAATCAATAATCGTACTAAAATTGAAAATAAATAAGCTTAGTAATGAAATCTCAAAACACTAAAAACTGATACACATAACGAAACAGATTTCTAATACATTTAGTTCAAAACAAAACCATTATGCACCGAGTTCACAACATGATTACTGTGCACATTAATTCAAAACACGATGATTATGCACATGAGTTCAAAACACAGTGACTATGCACGAGTTCAAAACACGGTGACTATGCACATGAGTTTAAAACACGGTGACTATGCACGAGTTCAAAACACAGTAATTATGCACGAATTCAAAACATAGTGATTATGCACATGACATGAGTTTTAAAACAAATAACCTTATAAATATAGATACTCGATGGAGTTGTGCAAAATGCCTCCAAATACTGAGAATTGATGCTGAAATCAAAACATATAAGCTTTAGGCATGAAGCCTAAAATCACTAAACTGAAATTGTAATCAAAACATATACTGATCAAGTTTAGCATAAGGTCTTAAATGTTGAATTGAAACTGAAATCCAAAATGAATACTGATAAAGTTTGGCATAAAGCCTTAAATATTAAACTGAAACCAAAATCAAAATAGATACAGATAAAGTTTGGCATAAAGCCTCAAATATTGAACTAAATCTGAAATCAAAACCGATAATGATAAAGTTTGGCATAAAGCCTCAAATACTGAATTGAATATGAAATCGAAACATATACTGATAATGTTTAGGCATAAAGCCTCAAATCACTAAAAATTGACATTGATAAAGTGTAGGCAAAGATCCCTGATAACTGATACTGATGTCCATCCTAGCTAGTGATGGATGAGTGTCGCAAACAACACAATACCTATGGCTATAGTTTCACTCTAGCCCCATTATGCAGTCGAGAACTGGAACTTGTCTGCTAGTTTTCCAGACAAGTCTGATAATGCCTAGAGCACAAGGCTCGTAAAGCGCAGATACTAATACTAAAGGTCCAGACCACAAAGCTCAATAGACGGGTAATGGAACTTAGAGCGAAGCTCGATAGGTTCCTGAAGGTCAATGGACCTATCCAAAATCAAATATAAAATGAAAATCTGAGTACTGATCGAAAACCTTTAATTCAAAAAACAAATATTGATCGAAACCCATAAATTCAGAAAACGAATTAGTGAATACTGATTGAAGGCCTTAAGTTCAGAAAATGAATTACTAAATACTGATCAAAATTCTTTTAGTTTAGAAAATGAAGTACTGATCAAAATTTAACTTAGCAAGATAATGTATTGTCAAAATTCAAAGGTACACTATTATGCCTATTGGGATCACAGTTTTCAAAACACAGATCAAAACATGTTTTGAGATTTCAAATATGCATAAAAGCCCTTTGTTACTGTAACAGTCCACACATGCTGTAAATCACGTATTTTTACACATAATCCACGGTTGGGCTCTTTGTGATGCCATTAACATTCAACAGTGACAGTAATAAATGATAAACATTTATTTAACAAATACGGAATATGAAATTTTTTCACAATTCCTTACATTTGACATCCCTTATTGTCCTTGTTTCAATAAAGTAGTACTGTATACATATGTCTGAAATGCAAAAGAGAAGTAACTGTACCTTTCATATTTAACACAATTTGCCCCAGCGCTCTATATGTAGCTATATCCATCTGGGGGATAATTCTCTAATTCCGTGTCTTTTTATTTGTGGAGTTAAAACAAAGGGGTGAGTGAACCATGCGCTCAGTAAAGGAGTCGAGTGCTGCTTTAAGTAAATCAAAACTATATACCACAAAGTATTTATTTTTCCTAAAATCATACCAAGTAGGAAAATAGTGGATATAGTAAACAGTCCTCTCAATATACCATTCAAATCATTGGCTAAACAGTTTACAATATAATGTAGTAAACAGTAAACAGGATTCAATAAATCCTTTCAGTAAACAGAAATCAATAAGTTGAGACTAGGCATCACCCTACAAGTAAATCATGCTATCATCGTTCCCCCAGGAACACAAGTCGTCCGCTATTGGGATGCGCCCGTAGGCCATTGCTCCTCACGGCTTTCTCGGAGAGTGCCCTTAGGCCAAACTCCAAATTCGCATCCCCATTGGGACACAGCTAGCTCTACGACACAAGTCAGCCACGTGAATAGTACGCATGAAACTCGGGGCCTAAAGTCTCAAAAATCACTTTATATCTCATAAAGAACCTTTAAGGAATTATTTCATAAATTTTATCATTTTCTCAAAATGATTTGCTTTCCAAAAATGTTTTATATTTTCTACTTACAAACAGAATAAAACAGCCAGAATTTTCACCAATTTACGCGTGGGAAACTATGAGTTAACTTGGCTCGCCCATGGTTAGCTCGCCCATAGTCAACTCGCCCATGGTCAACTCGCCTATTATGGCTTGCCCATGGTCAGTTTGCCCATATGGCTTGCCCATAGTCAATTCGCCCAATGCGGCACGTCCATGGTCAGCTCGCCCATTTTCTCTAAAACATGGGTCATTTTTCATTGGCTCGCCCGGAATTTTGTTAAAACAGGGGTCACCTATCTGTGGCTCTCCCGGATTTCTATTAAAACAGGGGTTGCCTGCCCAAAACATCATAAAAGGGTAGCCTATCTTTGGCTTGCCCAAAACATTACAAAGGGGTTGGCTTTATAGCTCGCCTGGATTTTATTAAAATAGGGGTCGCCCGCCCAAAACATCACAAAAGGGTTTGCCCACTTTGGCTCGCCCGGATTTTATTAAAACAGGGGTCTCTCACTTTGGCTCGCCCAGCCCACGGTATGTGAAAACAGTTTATCATACTAATGGATGTCATAAAACAAAACATTTTCTCAATATTTTTTTAATATTTTCCTCCACAGGACATGCATTTTACTTCACATACTACTCCCTTACCTGGTCTTACGAAGCCTTGCTTCCCGATCGCTTTTACCGAGTCCTTAATTCCTGGCTACAAAATAATTTATTAATACTATTAATATTTTTTTTCTAATATTTCCAGTACTTTGGCGAGAATTAAGACTAATCTACTAGCTCGCTCAACAGAGCTCACCATCCACTAACGGGCTTACACGTGGGAGTTCGCCCACAATTCAGCTCGCCATGCACATGCATGAGAGCTCGCCTTATACGGCCTTTTACTTAGAGGTGGCCTCGCCTTGAATTGAACTAACACTTGGCGACCTCGCCCACTATACCATACTCCATACTATTTAGCTTGCCCATAATAGCTGAGCTCACCTATTTCTCATCACTTTTCCAGTATTTTCCTTGTTTATTCTCGTCTATTTTCAAGACCATATCTTGTTTCTATTTTTCATATTCTCTAAGGATTTAACAAAAAAACAAGGGTGCATCTATGTTTATTACGTTGTAAAATATCGAACTATATCATCAAATACCAAGATAACCATAGAAATATGGAAGCTCACCTTAACCAACTGCACTTTTCGAACAAAACACTTTCTGTCTCATGTTGGCCTCACTTTGCTTATTCCTTTAGCTTTACAAACGTTGGAGGAAAGGTTTTGCAAGCAGGTTTACGTGTTTAGCCAACTTAAGGGTGAAGTTTAGTAAATCAAGCATGGCAAAAATGGAAGGAACAAAACATAAACTTACAGCAACATAGAATCGGCTAAAAGCAGTAGAATAACAGTAATGAGGATGAAGGTTTAGTCGAGTCGATTTTTTTCCATTCAACCTTCTTATATAGCCATGCTATCCAATCAAAATCTACCACCTGTCCCTTATTCTGCTTCTTTCATCATTTCACGTCTTAACATGCATTAATTAGATGAAACAGACAGCTAGGGTTAATTTTCAACCCTTATTAATAGATGAAGACACCTGTGGCCAAAGAAACAGCGTGCCAATCTTTTCTGTACCGTTTTGACTTATTTGCCTTCTTTGTTTTATTCCTCAACCAATAAGGATAAATCTTTTATTGACTTTAACCTTTCTCTATTTTTACCGTCCAACACAATCGCAATTCCCACGCACAGCAGCCAATAAGATTTATCATGTGTTAGACTTTAGTATCCTCTCTTAATTTTCTTCAGCCGTGTGGCGTACAAAGTCAATTTTGGCTGTACGGTTCTGACTTATTGTTTCCAGCTCGTCAGCTTTTATTTCCATTTTGTCCACATGTGCTGATTCTAGTTCGCCTACTCAACTTGAGGCCTCAGCTCACCGACTCTATTTCAATTCACCAACTTTTCATCTCGCCAATATTCTCATGCTTGCCAATAGTCCTTAACTTGCCAATTGGCATCAACGTTTGTCTTTACTTGCTTATTGGCATCGTCACATTGTCTTGATGCCATCTTGAGAATTGACAATTATGAGCTGATTTCTTTCCCTTCGGCGATCACATTGAGATTTGGCGATCACAGCCATAGTTACATCGTTGGCGATCACCGGGTATTGCTCTACTCGCCTACTTTGCTATGATTCATGCCACAAGTTGGCGATCACATTTAGCATGTTAAATTTGGCTAGTACATTATTGCCTTACTTGCCTACTAGGCTATCATTTGCGCCTTTATATGGGAGATCATGTTACTCGCCATACTTACTCTTTTGGCGATTATCACTAGTTCATTTGGGCGATCAGAGCCCTTGCCTTATTCGGGCGATCATCTTAATCAACTAACTTGGCGAACTTACCTCTTCGCCGATGAGGCCGTTAAATCAAACTCACCATCATCAAACTCAACATCATCCATTGGCAATCATTCTAATTATCTTGCTCGCCCATTGGCGAGCCGTTCTATCATAATAGTCGCCCATAGAGTGCTTCACAAAAATTGCTTCATTTACATCCTAAGTTAAGGAGCTTTTCACCAAAGTGGAAATCAACATTCATTATTTATTTAATTTCCACTTTCTAAATTCACCAAATTATGGTGTATAGTATTATAAAATCGGGTCTTACATTTTCTCCCCACCTTAAGAAATTTGGTCCTCCAAATTTCAACCGGACCTATTAGTGAGAAAGCTCTGGATACTTCTTATGCATAAGGCTTTCTAATTCCCAAGTAGCCTTATCCTCAGTATTGTACTGCTAGAGCACTTTAACCTTAAAAATAATCTTAGATCGCAGTATTTTATCCTTCCTATCCAAGATCCGTATCAGTCTGTCAACATTACTTATGTCCTCTCTAATCTAGAGAGACTCATGTCGAATTACTTAAGAAGGATCTGGATGGTCCTTTCTCACCCTCGAGACGTGGAATACATTATGCACTCCTGGCAAACCTGGAGGTAGTGCTAACCGATATGCCACATCTCTCACTCGATCTAAAATCTCCAAAGATCCAATGCATCGAGGACTCAATTTTCCTCTTTTTCCAAATCTCATTATCCCTTTGGATAGTGAGACCTTTAAATTACATAATCTCCCATATATCTCTGGAATCTGCTCACTCATATAAGGAGTTAAGAACTTATGGTCTCCCACTTTTTCCTATGCTATCGTGGATCGATATAGTCTGCCATATATAGTTTCGTAAGATGCCATGCCAATAGTCACCCGTTAGCTATTACTATAAGTAACTCTGTCAGGGTAATTGATCGTTCCAGGAGCCTCTAACATCAAATGCACACGCTCACACTATATCCTCGAGCGTCCATATCATACGCTTGGACTGTCCATCAGTCTGCGGATGAACTGTGGTGCAAAAACTCAATCGGGATCCCATGGCCTCCTAAAATCTCTCTCAAAATGAGATGTAAGACAGGCCTCCCTATCAGATGTGATGCTCCCTAGAACACCGTATAACCTCACCATTTCCCTGACACATAACTCGACCAAGGCACTAATTAGATCAATAAATTCCATAATCAAAGGATAAGCAGACTCAATCAATTTATCCACAATTATCCAGATAGCACTATACCCTTTTGTGGGTAGTTCAATTTTTCACTTGCTTTAGGAAGTACCATCAATATAGGTATTTTTATTCCTTATCAATTTTCTAACTTTCAGTTACTCTTGTCTCTAAGATGAGACTGCTAGTATCTTTTTATACTCTGAATTTTCTTTAAGAGCCTCACCCGTCTCTTCAGGTCATTGGCGATCCTTTCCTTGGTGCTCTCCCGTACGCCAGGTTTACTCTTTCAAGTGAGTCGGTGACCACATAGTTCGCCCACACCTCACAACATATTATCTGTTGTGGGCGATCGCCCAACTCGTGGGTCGCCCATCCCGGATTTTGTTCAAGGATCCTGAAGAACTCGGGCTTCTTCTCTCAAAACCAATTGATACTCCCTGAAATCTTTTATCATCCTTGGGAGTTAGCAAATTTTCACTTCTTTTTACACAGTAACTCATTCATACTATTTATCATCTCATTCAGTGCTAAGTCGATAATAATTTAGTGACTATCATTTAGATAGTTTTAATCAATCGTATGTAATTGTCCCAGTAGTCTCTTAAATGCGACACACTCGCTCTCAATATATCCCGGAGCGTCCACACAATGCGCTCGGATATCTATATAAATCAGAGGCGGTGCTAACAGTAAATTTGGGATCCCAAAGCCTATTGCTATTTACTCAAAGCATGTGGCAAATCAGAGATCCCTATCACATGTACTCGCTCACGGGAACTTCACATACATTTTCAATGTTTCACTGATATATATCGACTAAGGCACTCAAGACATCCCGAAACCTGATGATGAAGAAGTGAATTAATTTGGTTACTCAATCCATAGTCACTTCTATAACCTCATGGTTCTTTCGGATTCTTTACCATCCCACAATGATTATTTCATGGTTAAACTATGACTGCCCTTCTTTTGCAGACCTTAATACTAACCATCGATTACGTGTCAGGTAATCATTTTTCTCGATAACTTCTTTTATATCTAGCTATCATTTTATCTCTTATTCTCCTAGTACATGTAATATCACTTACTTGGAGAACGTATTTAAGAGTATAATTTCTTCACAATCAATCTCTGAAATTGAATTTATCATCATTCAGATTTCGTCACCGCTTTACTTATACAATTTCACAGTTCTAATATGTATATATATACACATATGTATATCCTTTTTCAGGATTAGCAGTACTTCTTGTATCTGCTCCTCTGAGTATAACAAATTTCATCTGTCAAAATCTGGCTTGTTATTAATTCCAGCCATAACCAAATGATGATCAGACGAAATCACATTTATTCTTATACTTGGGAACCACCTCATAACTCGTGTTCCCTAGTCATCATATGACTTGTCTCTCAAGACATTTTCATTCTTTCACATTAATCACCACAGTCGTTTTCCCACTTAATATAGTATCCACCGTTACAATCTTTTAACAATTTCGAATACTATACTCATACATACCCATTCACTTTCACTTTCTCACAAGTATGTATCAGTAACGTAGCAAATTCCACAAACTCCTCACCAATTCGTTTATGCCATATGGGTAAACCTCGTAAATTTTATACCCCAATAACCACATTTTAATCTCACTTAAGTAGTAAGATCCTTTACTCAGACAATTTCAATGTCCACTTAATCATTTGAGACCTCAAGTCTCTAATGTACATAGTTCAGTTAGAACTCATGTTCCCTGACTTAACAGTAAGGTTTTCCATTCCTAGAAGTTTGTGGCATTATTCAACGATATTGCTTATATCAATACACATATTCATTCTTAATAATAATATTATTGAATACTGTACATAATCATAAGCTATACTTATTCTTTCGAACCATAACATTTGCGTTTTCACCAGTTATACCAATGCAGTTGGTTTCTCTACTCATCAATCTCTTGAGTAATTTCTTATACTCTTCTAATTCTCTAGTAAGGGCTTACAAACAGATTCCAGGTTGTGAATCGAGTCAACAATCTCTCGAATCCACGTTACTCCAAAAGTTTACTTAGAATATCATCTCGTAATTTCTAATTCACAAACTCATATCGTTTTGGATGTCTCGTTATTTACATCTAACAAATCCACTATGTATTCTCCAAACACATATGTATAAATTTTCAAGTCACTTCATATGTATTTCACAATATTTCGGTTCTATGAATATCGTATTTATTCTCCTAAAAACATAAGGAGTATATAGAACTAGTATTAACATCACCGATTTTAAATCATTGATCACACAATTCATCTTTTTGGTTCACACTCTATAAGTATATCACTTTTCATAATATTCAATAATCCCTAACCAATATAACCCATATTTTCACTTTAATTCAGACCCTAAAATCCACAACGGGGCCGACTATCTCGCGACCTCTCATAATATATACTTCGGGTCGCATTACTCATCAAAATATCAGTGGGGCTCACAGTAGGGATCATCAAAAGTGTAATATGTCCTTTACACCATCACATACTATTTCACCATCATTTTTTTTTCTAGATCAATTTAGTCATTTATGACTCAAAGAAAGCATTTCAATATCATCATTTTAGGATCTTAGTTCGTTATGGACAGAGAAGTCCTGGTGGGGCCCTCAACGAGTTCCTCACTATACCTTACCGAATAGACCTGACATTATGATGATAAGATCGCCTATCTCATGTAAAATTCTCAGATTACAATCTCTATTTGTAACACTTAATTCATCAACTTTCACCACATTTACACACTTAACTCAATTCACAGTCACTTGACTATTTTATACATTCAGGCTATACAGTATTACAGGGGATGTTAACCTTTTTCAACACTTTCTGTTCTAAAGGCATCAACAGATATCAAGCCAACCTTGCTCTGATGCCATTAAATGTAACAGTCCACACATGCCGTAAATCACGTATTTTTACACATAATCCACGGTTAGGCTGTCTGTGATGCCATTAACATTCAACAGTGACAGTAATAAATGATAAACATTTATTTAACAAATACGAAGTATGAAATTTTTTCACTATTCCTTACATCTGACATCCCCTATTGTCATTGTTTCAATAAAGTAGTACTGTATACATATGTCTGAAATGCAAAAGAGAAGTGATTGTACTTTTCATATTTAACACAATTTGCCCCTGCGCTTTATATGTAGCTGTATCCATCTGGGGGATAATTCTCTAACTCCGTGTCTTTTTATCTGTGGAGTTAAAAGAAAGGGGTGAGCGAACCATGCACCCAATAAAGGAGTCGTGTGCTGCTTTAAATAAAGCAAAACTATATACCACAAAGTATTTATTTTTCCTAAAATCATACCAAGTAGGAAAACAGTGAATATATTAAACAGTCCTCTCAATATACCATTGGCTAAACAGTTTACAATATAATGTAGTAAACAGTAAACAGGATTCAATAAATCCTTTCAGTAAACAGAAATCAATAAGTTGAGACTAGGTATCAACCTACAAGTAAATCATGCTATCATCGTTCCCCCAGGAACACAAGTCGTCCGCTATTAGGGTGCACCCGTAGGCCATCGCCCCTCACGGCTTTCTCAGAGAGTGCCCTTAGGCCAAACTCCAAATTCGCATCCCCATTGGGACACAGCTAGATTTATGGCACAAGTTAGCCACGTGAATAGTACGCATGAAACTCGGGGCCTAAAGTCTCAAAAATCACTTTATATCTCATATAGAACCTTTAAGGAATTATTTCATAAATTTTATCATTTTCTAAAAATGATTTGCTTTCCAAAAAGGTTTTATATTTTCTATTTACAAACAGAATAAAAACAGCCAGAATTTTCACCAATTTACGCGTGAGAAAATATGAGTTAACTTGGCTTGCCCATGGTCGGCTCGCCCATGGTTAGCTCGCCCATAGTCAACTCACCCATGGTCAACTCGCCCATTATGGCTTGCCCATGGTCAGTTCGCCCATATGGCTTGCCCATGGTCAACTCGCCCAATGCGGCACGTCTATGGTCAGCTCGCCCATTTTCTCTAAAACATGGGTCATTTTTCATTGCCTCGCCCGAAATTTTGTTAAAACAGGGGTCGCCTATCTGTGGCTCGCCCGGATTTCTATTAAAACAGGGGTCGCCCGCCTAAAACATCATAAAAGGGGTCGCCTATCTTTGGCTCGCCCAAAACATCACAAAGGGGTCGGCTTTATAGCTCTCTCAGATTTTATTAAAATAGGGGTCGCCCGCCCAAAACATCACAAAAGGGTTCGCCCACTTTGGCTCGCCCGGATTTTATTAAAACAGGGGTTGCCCACTTTGGCTCACCCGGATTTTATTAAAACAGGGGTTGCCCACTTTGGCTCGCCCAGCCCACGGTATGTGAAAACAGTTTATCATACTAATGGATGTCATAAACCAAAACATTTTCTCAATATTTTTTTAATATTTTCCTCCACAGGACATGCATTTTACTTCACATACTACTCCCTTACCTGGTCTTACGAAGCCTTGCTTCTCGATCGCCTTCCCGATCGCTTTTACCGAGTCCTTAATTCCCGACTGTAAAATAATTTATTAATACTATTAATATTTTTTTTCGAATATTTCCAGTACTTTGGCGAGAATTAAGACTGATTTACTAGCTTGCTCAACAGAGCTCGCCATCCACTAACGGGCTTACACGTGGGAGTTTGCCCACAATTCAGCTCGCCATGCACATGCATGAGAGCTCGCCTTATACGACCTTTTACTTAGAGGTGGCCTCGCCTTGAATTGAACTAACACTTGGCGACCTCGCTTACTATACCATACTCCATACTATTTAGCTCGCCCATAATAACTGAGCTCGCCTATTTCTCGTCACTTTTCCAGTATTTTCCTTATTTATTCTCGTCTATTTCCAAGACCACATCTTGTTTCTAGTTTTCATATTCTCTAAGGATTTAACAAAAAAACAAGGGTGCATCTATGTTTATTACGTTGTAAAATATCGAACTATATCATCAAATACCAAGATAACCATAGAAATATGGAAGCTCACCTTAACCAACTGCACTTTCAGAACAAAACACTTTCTGTCTCACGTTAGCCTCACTTTGCTTATTCCTTTAGCTTTTCAAACATTGGAGGAAAGGTTTTGCAAGCAGGTTTACGTGTTTAGCCAACTTAAGGGTGAAGTTTAGTAAATCAAGCATGGCAAAGATGGAAGGAACAGAACATAAATTTACAGCAACATAGAATCGGCTAGAAGCAGTAGAATAACAGCAATGAGGATGAAGGTTTAGTCAAGTCGATTTTTTTCCATTCAACCTTCTTATATAGCCATGCTATCCAATCAAAATCTACCACCTGTCCCTTATTCTGCTTCTTTCATCATTTCACGTCTTAACATGCATTAATTCGATGAAAGAGACAGCTAGGGTTAATTTTCAACCCTCATTAATGGATGAAGACACCTGTGGCCAAAGAAACAACGTGCTAATCTTTTCTGTACCGTTCTTGACTTATTTGCCTTCTTTGTTTTATTCCTCAACCAACAAGGATAAATCCTTTATTGACTTTAACCTTTCTCTATTTTTACCGTCCAACACAGCCGCAATTCCCACGCACAGCAGCCAATAAGATTTATCATGTGTTAGACTTTAGTATCCTCTCTTAATTTTCTTCAGCCGTGTGGCGTACAAAGTCAATTTTGGCTGTACGGTTCTGACTTATTGTTTCCAGCTCGTCAGCTTTTATTTCCATTTTGTCCACATGTGCTGATTCCAGGTCGCCTACTCAACTTGAGGCCTTAGCTCGCCGACTCTATTTCAATTCACCAACTTTTCATCTCGCCAATATTCTCATGCTCGCCAATAGTCCTTAACTTGCCAATTGGCATCAACGTTTGTCTTTACTTGCTTATTGGCATTGTCACATTGTCTTGATGCCATCTTGAGAATTGACGATTATGAGCTGATTTCTTTCCCTTAGGCGATCACATTGAGATTTGGCGATCACAGCCATAGTTACATCATTGGTGATCACCGGGTATTGCTCTACTCGCCTACTTTGCTATGATTCATATCACTAGTTGGCAATCACATTTAGCATGTTAAATTTGGTGAGTACTTTATTGCCTTACTTGCCTACTAGGTTATCATTCGTGCCTTTATATGGGAGATCACGTTACTCGCCATACTCACTCTTTGGGCGATCATCACTAGTTCATTTGGGCGATCAGAGCCTTTGCCTCATTCGGGCGATCATCTTAATCAACTAACTTGGCGAACTTACCTCTTCGCCGATAAGGCCGTTAAATCAAACTCGCCATCATCATACTCACCATCATCCGTTGGCGATCATCCTAATTATCTTACTCGCCCATAGAGTGCTTCACAAAAATTGCTTCATTTACATCCTAAGTTAAGGAGCTTTTCACCAAAGTGGAAATCAACATTCATTATTTATTTAATTTCCACTTTCTAAATTCACCAAATTATGGTGTACAGTATTATAAAATCAGGTCTTACAGTTACAAACTTAGTTCAAAACTATTCTTTTCAAGCTAAAGCGTAATACCTAATCTTATAAAGCTTATGCATAAAACAGTTTGAGTCAAAACATGTTATGTGTGAATTCACTTATGCGTTAATGGAGTACCCCTACATACTTTGCATGGTTACCTAATGAGATTTTAATGCAGACGATGCACAAGTACACTTAGCCTAAACAAATTAGACAAACAAGATTCATACAATAAATTAACAGTTGAACATTTTATTTCACACAACAGGCAAGGTAGGTCAGCCACAGCACACAATTATAGAACACATGTTTCAATCCCGACCCAAGCATCATCCAGAATTTAAAGTTCGGTTATACATTATATCTTACCTCAATAACTTGTCCAATAACATTGCGATGCTTAATTTAGAAAGCTAGGCAATTTATTTATAAAACTTAAACATCTCTTATGAGATGATACTAGCGAAACTTTACTTAATCTAATTACCTGGATGCTTAGCAGTCTCTTTTTTCGATCTACCAAACCAAATCAAGCTCCCACACCGCCTCAGTTCACTACAAATAATTCATTAAAACCTCAATAAATTGCCCTCATTATGTTTAATCACTTGCTAAAGCACACATCTTAAAATCACAAATCACAATGTTCGAAATCGATTTTCACACATATCGTCCTCTTGTCATACTTTATGATCTTAATATTATAAGTTAACTATATAGGCCAACATTTGCAAGTATACGACTCTTACCTCTGCCACTACCATTGATCATCTATGCTCAATCTTTAGTAGGATGTACACAGCATCATTTCAAAATTCTATCCTATTTTTGTGAAATTGCTCATGCGTCTCAATCCAAATCAAAACCACATATTTAATTCTGTCATCTAATTAATCATATTTATCAATCTTTTAGGTACCCATAATATATGTATATATATCATAGAGATATCCTATTGTATAAAATTACACAATATTAACCAAATATTATCTTTGAATACAGTTTACCTCTTCAACTAACAATACATTAATAACCTCATTCCTACATAGGAATTCTTGCACCAACGCATGTGAAAGCTAATCCATCCTCCATAATTAAATTAATTTAATATTTACTCGTCTACAACCATATATATATATATATCCGCAACCGTTTTCGAATCCATCCTTGGCAGTTTCTGTTCGAGGAATGCGGCTGGATTTCTCAAGCTTTCAGGGTTGGAACATGTTGAGGAATGAAGGTACTTGAAGGGGGGCTAGGGTCCCCTTCCTTCCTCCTCCTTCTTTCTTCCCTTTTTTGCTCCATTTCCGCGCGTCTTCTTGCAGCTTGTCCCCTGTTCAGTTCGCTCAAATTTCAGCTGCTGTTTGGTATATGTTCAGTCACTGATCCAGTGTTTCCTATTTTCTTCCTCCATTTCTCTCCCAAGCCACGTTAGTTTCTTAGTTCACACCGCAGCAACATTGGCTGCTTCTTTTCCTTTTCTCTCTTGTCTATCTCTCTCGGTTCCACCTCAAATGGAGCTCACCTCTTCAGCCTTAATCCTTCTCTGCTTCCTGCCCAAAACCTCAAAGATGAAGGCAGCCCCTAATTCCCTTACGCACAGTGAAAACCTCTGCTGCCTCCCTTACCAATCGCGGTCTTTCTTCAACTCTTTCTCATAGAAAACTCATCTCTGCTTTTGCACACCGCCTCCTTTCACTCTCTCTTTTTTTTTTTGAAGGAGGAAACCTCCATTTTATTAAGAAGCTGCTTCCACGTTAGAGGGAGCACTTAAGTCCGGATTGGCTTCCTATTTATTATATATATATATATATTATATCTTTTATATAAAAGTCATATATCTATATATATTTATATATATTTATCTTGCTATACTTAAAATATATAGATTTATATTCATTTTAGCAATAAGAATTAAAGCTATTGATTAATAGAAATGTGACAAAAGACGGTCATTAATGTGAAATTAAGCTGATAATAGTATTTGTACTATTTATTGTAGGGCCTTATAAAAGAGGCAGATGCCGATTCCTTCAACCTTCCTCTATATACACCCTGCAAAGAAGAAATAGCAGAGATTGTTGAAAGTGAAGGATCCTTTGATATTAACGAGCTGCAAGTTTTCGAAGTGGGCATGGATCCTCTGTTTAGTGATGAGCAGCTGGGTAACAATGACTTGGGGTTCGACTTCTATATTCAAATGGGGAAAATTGCATCGAACAGTGCAAGAGCTGCTTTAGAATCCGTTTTCTGCAGTCATTTTGGAGATGCTATAATTGATAAGTTATTCTTAAGGTTCGCAACACATGTAGCACACATTGTAAGTAATTCAAAGCCAGAGAAAAGGGTTCACATTGTCATGTCATTGACAAAGAAGTAGTTGTATAAGGAACTACAGAGAGGATAATATCCGTAATAATGGTTCAAATGTCAATGAAACCTTGATTTAATGATCTTATTAAAACTTTAAATTTTTAAATTCAAATCTTGTTGATCAAGATATGTGTAATAATAAAAATTGTTTGATTATGATTGGAATTTTTATTTAATTTCATCGAAAGAGTATTAAAAGTTCTAAAATATGATTTTCTGCAAATACTTTTTCTCTGGGAATTCTTACATGCTTTGACAAAGCATTCTAGCTAGGGCTTTTTTATTTGACTTGGATATGACATTTATTCAATTACAGAGTTATGTTATTTGAAAGCAAGCTCAAAGGTTAAAAAAAATACTGTTGACAAAACAACTGTAAGATTAAAATTAAGCCTAAATATGCTTCTAAACATACATGAAACATGTTAAATAATTGATATGCAGAAGCTTACAATAAGAATTGAACTAACCTCCCGCTATTGCTTTGCTGTCTGATTTTGATCCAGTTTTTGAAATCGATAGACTTCCTTGAATTACTTCCAAGCACTCAAAACCTCATTAGATGGTGTTTTTATGTATATGATTTTCATGCTTGGGGACCGAAAGGAGCCCTCTTTAAATACTAATGAGAGTATACTAATTATGACAATAAAATTACGTTTTAACCATCATAAAAACACGTTTTTAATAGCCAAATACTGAGTTGAGATTCAACGTGAAATTATAGACCACACCCGAAATTGGTCAACATGAGATTCTGTTAATTAACCAAATATATTCTATTTCCATAGTCGGGATATACCAACAACCTCTTGAATTCTTGATCAATTTGAATTGCCCACAGTTGGTGAAAGCAATTAAAATTTGGGTTTGTATATGATGCGCTGACAATGTATAGTTTCTATATACTGTCAATGCATCACAGGTTGACATCTCATCAATTTGCAAAATAAAAACTATGTCAAGCACTTAAGAGCAAATATAAATTAATTTTTTTAATTTGCTCATAAAAGTCTATTGATGAGGTGTCAACTTCTTGTGTATTGACAGTGTATAGAAACTATACACTGTCAATGCATCATATATAAATCCTTAAAATTTTACCTGTAACAGCAACAATATTGTTAAATATTTTTCTAGATGGTAGCATTCATATTTGTACTCCAAGATGATGTAGCTAGTATTTTTTTTTATCCATTGACCGTAGTGCCATGACATGGAAACAAAACAAGAATAAGGAAAAAAAATGAAAGCATATGAATTCATCCCTTATTGCAATTCGACGTTTTCCTGAATATTTGACAAAGTCGGAGGGATTATTGTATCTTGTCTCTCACAATTTCTCAACTTTTATATATGCCAAAAATAAGATGACCTAGCTAGTATTTTTTTTATCCATTAGCCATAGTGCCATGACATGGAAACAAAACAAGAATAAGGAAAAAAATGAAAGCATATGAATTCATCCCTTATTGCAATTTGAAGTTTTCTGAATATTTAACAAAGTCAAAAGGAGCCAATGAGGCCTTGGTTTAGTGATAAGGAGGAGGTCTTAAGATTTTGAGGTTTCAGGTTTGAGTCTTACCAAGTGTGAGCTTGAGTTAGTCTAGTTATTTACAAATTTGTTCAGTTTGTTATAATTATTTACTAGTTTACCTAGTTTGAGTAATGTGATTTTCATAATTACCTGTTCATGGAATGTAATATGCTGATTGTGATTGTAATTTTTAATAAAAATATACTACTCAAAAAAAAAAAAAACAAAGTCAAAAGGATTATTGTATCTTGTCTCTCACAATTTCTCAACTTTTATATATGCCAAAAATATAAAATTCCGACTATAGCGGCATCACCTTGTTGCTACCAGATTCGTCGACTTCGTGCAACACGAAATTTACAGCTGACATTAATAAACTGGAAAAGAAGTGAATAATAAAGACATACCAACCTGGAAATTACGTTGTAAGCAGACATAAGCAATGAGTTGGCCAAATCAAGCACGTTGGATCGATCTTATATTAACAGAGAGCTAATGAAAGAGCATGAGCAACTCAAGAATATTATAGAAAGTTTCGAAAAAGTAACTGGCAGCAGAAAAAGGCTCTTTGCATGAACGCATCAGATCATGAAATTAGCTATGCCAATAATTCTGTCCTACAAGTCTCATCTCTTTCCCTCTTTCACTCATCAATTTTTTTTTTCAAGAAATATTAAGCTAACGAGTTGTTCTTATGTAAAATCTTCTTGCAGAAAACGGTACTATCAAACGTCATGCCAATCCTTGAAGAATCCATCACAGATATGTTCAATGAAATTGTTCCAACTTGTATAAAGGTGGCAGACTTGGGTTGCTCTTGGGGTCCTAATGCCTTTCAGGCTATATCTCAAGTAATCGACACAATCCATGGGATATGCGAGCAATCGCGGTTGAAATTGCCAGAATTTCAAGTGCTTTTAAATGATCTCCCAGGAAATGACTTCAACGCTGTGTTTAACTCAGTTCCTGCTTTCTGTGAGAGGCTTAAAAAGGAGAAGGGAGACAGGCTGCAGGAACTATGTTTTATAGGAGGAGTGGCAGGTTCCTTCTATCACAGACTCCTTCCAACTAGAAGCCTGCATTTTATACATTCTTCCTATGCGGTTCATTGGCTCTCTAAGGTCAGCCATGCTCACCCAACCTGTATTTCTTTTTCCTCTCATCATTATTCAACTTTTAGGTTTTACTTAGTAGAGTAAAAAGAAAAATTAAAAAAATATAAAATTGGAAATTAAAAAAATATAAAATTGGAATGGAAAAAAATCAGAAGATGGAAAAGATATATTTTTTCTTTACATTGATGGTCTTGATAGGAAAAAAAAAAGAAAATGTGAGAGAAAATTTTATTTTCTCTCCTATTAACAAAAAAAACTAAAAAGAATGAAAATTAAATTATATTATTTTGTTATCATACTATTAATTAGTTAAGATAAAAAAATAAAATTTAAAAAATGAAAGATAATTTGGATGAGTAGTGAGATTGGCTTGAGTAAAATTGAAAAATATAAATGATCATTATAGATGATAATTTTAATAAAATAATAAAAAAACTGAGAATAAAAATGAAAGGATAATTTTACCCACTTTTTTGTCTTCTAGCTAAAAAATTTCACTACTCACTTTATAAATATACATATTTAACCCATATCTTTCTATTTTTTCTCTACCATTCTTTTCAATTTGAAAAGATTTGGTTTTGTTAATAAGAAAAAAAAATAGTATTCTCTTCTATTTTCTTTTCCTCTACTTTTTTTTATTAAATATTAACAAAAATAATTTTCTTTCTACTTTTCACATGCCTCTATCCATCCTTTCTATTTTTCACTTTACCAAGCACACTTTACTCATTAATTGTAATGTAGTTTTCTCTCTCCCATTCTAACTCTTTGTCCAAATAGTGTGTGTAATACACCGATGTACTACATATTATCTTGTAGTGGTTTTTGGTGCTTGTCTATTAGGTACAACAATATTTAGTGTTATTATATATTTTGAAATTAATGTAATCATATGAATGTTTTTTTTTTCTTTTCTGAATTAAGAATCTATATTGTATCTTTTAATTTCGATGAAGTCGTGGTTAGGTCCCAGATGGGGTAGAGAACAATAAGGGGAATATATACATGGCAAAATCAAGTCCTCCCAATGTTTTCAAAGCTTATGCGCAGCAATTTCAAAGTGACTTCTCAAATTTTCTAAGCTTGCGCTCCGAAGAAATGATACTCCATGGGCGTATGGTGCTAGCCTGTAAGGCTAGGAAAACTTCAGATCCCTCCGACGCAGATTATAGTTACAAGCTGCTTGCTAAATCCCTTCTTGACTTGGTTGCTGAGGTTATTTTATTTTCTTTACAATCCACTTAACTATGAAAATATATATGACAGGCGTGTAGTTTATAATTATTTTTTACTACAATCATTCAATCACAATAAATTAATAAGCGCAGGTCTGGCTACCATTGATGAGTATATATGTACTGCATATATATAATAGTTGTACGTACGTAATTTATGATTGTGATCGAACAATTAGAGTATAAATTATAAAAAAAAAAGAGGTACTTTCTGAAATAAAAATAAATTTATGTGATTATATTCTTATTTACATATATATATATATATATATATGCATATTAATTATTGATAATTAATAATCTCTAAAGTACAATGATATATATTCATTTTATTAACAAGAATTACAGCTATTAAATATAAATGTGTATTGGATTATAAGAAGACACATAAGACAGTCATTAATGTGTAATTCTTTGAATTGCATTGTAGAAAAAAAAATTAGTGGATAATAGTCTGTATTTTTATTAATTGTAGGGATTTGTAAAAGAGGCAGATGTGGATTCTTTCAACCTTCCAATGTATACACCCTGTAAAGAAGAAGTAGCTGAGATTGTTGAGAAGGAAGGATCCTTGGACATTAAGAAGCCACAAGTTTTCGAAGTGGACTGGGATCCTCGAATCAGAGATGACCTCGGTAACAAAGACTTGGGGTTCAACATTTTTATTCAAACTGGGAAAAGTGTTGCAGATAATATAAGAGCTGTTACAGAATCCATGATTTGCAGTCATTTTGGGGATACGATAGTTGACGAGTTATTCATAAGGTTTGCAGCACATTTCGCAGACGATCTAAGAAATTCAAAGAATGAGAAGAGGGTTAGCATTGTGATTTCATTAACAAAGAAGTAGTTGTCAAAAAGGAATTAGAATGAGAGGATATTCTCTCTAAAAAGTGTTCAAAAGGTCAATGAGAACTTGACTTAACTATTTAAAGACTTTTAAATTTTATGTTCAAATCTCATCAAGTGCTAATTTTGTTTAAGTATATGTTAGTATATTAATAAAATTGTTTGATTATGATTGTAATTTTTATTAATACATGTAACTTCATCATTTTATAGAAATTAATTCAGAGAGGCCTTAATGTTTGCAAATGAGTTCCCAGCTTGCTTGAAATGTTTAACTCTTGCTTTTAGGAATTCTTACGTGCTTTAAGAAAGCATACTTAATTGGGCTCTTATTATTATTATTATTATTATTATTATTATTATTATATATTTGAACTTGGATGTTGCAAATGAGTTCCCACTCCCGGTTATTGTTATTACTTCATACCTAAGAAATCCCCCTTTTCTTTTTACAATGATTTAAATCAATTAATAAAAATAACTAACGAATATTTCAGAATTGATTAGAATCATTTTTCATTTGGTTAAGGTATGTATTTCTTTTAACTTAAGAGGTATTTTTTTGGATTATTATCTCACTAACAGTTAGTGAAAATAAAAATATTCACAAACGGATCTCTTTATATGTCATATGTCATATGTCATTGACGTCCTTTTAATAACTTTGACTCATTGATTTTTTGTTTAAAAGGATGTATGACATGTAAGGAGATTCGTTTGTGAAGATTTTTATTTTCATTGATACAGGAGGAGATAATAATCCTTTTTTTTTTCTTGATTTTCATGGTACAAAGCTTACATTAAAAAATTCTAACCCTTGTTCTTTTCCAATTTCATTTCAATTTTTTATTGTTTAGTTTCACTGGTTACTTTGTTTATTAAATATCTGGCTATGAGAAACCAAGTTGGCATAGGTATGAGCAAATGCAGATTTTCTACATATTAACGTTCAACCAGGTGGTCTTAAGTTTGCTACTCTTGGAGCTGACACGAAAGTAAAACTTTCCGTCTTAATACTCTTTATATTCTCTTTTGGCTTAGGTTTGCTACCAATGGAGGTGAGAAAGTTGCAGATTTTGTAATGTCCCAATCCTACATCATCAGATTGTGAGCATCTGTAATATGATATATGTAGAGACTTAAACATGTACTTGTGAGGCATCTTTGATGAGACAAAACCGTGAGATTTTTTTGTTAAGCGGACAATACCTCATAAGTTGGGTGCAAATCTCCATAAATAGTATCAAAGCGGTCCACTAGCCGGAACACAGAAAGTGAGTGCTATACCGTGAGAGCTACCTTAGAATCTTACGAGAGCTAAGTGCTACATGATGAGAGCCACTTCTAGATTCTCAATGCATGATGTTATCTTGGTCTTGTTCTGTAATGGACTTGACAAGGACGTCAAGCTTTAAAATGAGGGAGTATGTAACGCCCCAATCCCACATCAAGAGATTGTGAAAATTTGCAATGCTATATATGTAGAGATTTGAACTCATACTTGTGAGGCATCTTTTGTAAGACAAAACCATGAGATCTTCTAGGTTGGGTGCGGATTTCTACAAATTTCCCTTGTGCATAGCCATTTGTTGTTGTATGAAATTTCTTCTTGGTGTGGATGGTGTACTAATACAAATAAGTTGAAAAAGAAGAAACTCTAGTAGATAAGGCACTTCCAGGATCCAACTTTGACAAGATAAAGGTAAGGCTTTAAACCATTCTTAATTTATATTATAGGTGTAGTTCAAGATCCGACTCTCTTCCCTCATTGATATTGCTTGAATTACATCTATTTCAGGTTCTTAATCGGCTTCAAAAAGATTGCGTATGAGACGCTGCTGAACTATGGTGTGCATTAAGAAAACATAAAGATATATGACCAGATTCATTATGAGACCAATCAGTTAAATAAATAAATAAATAAATTTAGACAAAATAATTATTTAAATCTTTGCACAATTCTTGATTTTCAAAAAATATGCAAAGAGGCGCTTGCAAACACATTATTTTGTTCGAGTTAATTAAAATTATTAGGTCAATTCTTTATTAATGATTAGTGCATTGGTTAGTTAAGTTATGAAATATAATAAATAATATTGTGGATAAACATACAAATAATAATGAACGAATGAATAAAAGATTAAATATAATAAATATAATAGGATAATTAAATAATAATAATAATAGAAATAATAGTAACCATTAAGGGTACATGTATATATAGCTAAACAAATAGATAAAAAAAATTGGAATAGGCAAAACGAATGGACGATTAAGAATAGGTTATAAAAACAATGGCATAGCAAAGGAAGGTTCTATATACACTTATTTTTTTTTTCTTCGAGCACCCATTTTTATTATTGTTGTGAACAGTAAATTTTGGAGAGAATAAGGTGTAGTGAAAAAAAAATGGGTTTATTTAGAAATTCTCCATAGCAAATTATACAAAAGCAATAGATATTAACAAAGTGATAAAACATAATAAAATTTGAAGGTAAGTTAAAACTATATTCGATGATAGAATCCTTAAGGTAAATATGAACAAGTAACACTCAAGGAATTTTTAGCTAAGAGAATTTTTTTAAAAGATTTAGAAAGCATTTTCAAAAATTAAAACTAGACACTTTATCCTCCAAATAATAAAAATAATAAACGAAAGACAATAATTAAGAAAGCACTAGTAATAAAAAAAGTTAATAGTAATAAGTTCAATTTTCTAATAATAATAATGATGATGATGATGATGATGATGATTCCGATGATAGAATTTTTATGGCGATTGCGAATGAGTAACATTCAAGAAACTTTTAGGTAAAAAAATATTCCTAAGTTTATCCAAAATAATGAAAAATTTATGAGATATTTTCAACATTAAAAGTTTAATTTCTAAATAAAATAATGAATAAAAAAAGAATAAAAAATAATGTAAACATCCCATTTTGTCCGGAGTCTTTTAATGTTATTAGGCCTATTGGGTTTGATAATTAGAAGATGAATCTAATTTTTGTATTACTATCTTGTCTATTATTAAAAAAAAATAAAAAAATAAAAATGAAAAGAAAAAAAAACAGAAAAAAAATAACAAAAATAAAGTGATCAAAGAAGGGAAACTTGAAAAAAAAAATCAGAATCTTAAAACAAAAGCAAAGTCAAAAATTTGAAAATTTTAGAAAGAAAATCAAAATCAATAAGTGACTCAAGTGAGAATCAATGAAGATACAAGTCAAACTCAAATTTATGCATGGATGGAAAGAAATTAAAATTCGTTTAATACCTGTATCAAGAAAAAGGAAGGAAAATTAAATAAAAAGAGACAAACACATATATAAAAAGGAAGGAGAACTCGGGTTGAAGGGAGGGGAGGAAAAATCCTAGGGGGGACACAGCCTTGATCATCTTCATTCATTCACCGCCACCCCCTAGCACCACCATCACCATCATCAAACTGAGTATCTGCACCTTGAGTTTCCTTCATCATCGTGCCTATCTTCACCCTTTGCCATTGTCTTTGTTCAGGCTATTAAACCAGTCAAAACCGAAAGCCATTTGCTTCTGGCCGCACCGTTTGTCATCATCTTTATCATCATGCACTACAGCCTCTACCTTGGTTTTCTGTCCCACTGAGCCACCATCCTCATTCCTACCTCCTATTACGTCACCCCAAATTGTCGAGCCTTCACCCCATTTAACCGTGACTTCTGTCCTTAGCTCCGAGACTACCCAAACATCCTATGTGCAGCATCTCGTTCCCCGCACTCATCATCCCACTGCAGCATCGTCTCTTCTACATCCTTATTGTTTGCATCATTCTGCTGGAGGAAAAGCCTTGCTGTTTTAAACTATTGGAGCGAGCAGAATAAGTCAAAAGAACAGTAGAACCTTGAAGACAAAACAGAAATTGTGAAAGCAGTGGCTGCTATTTGTTGAAACTAAGGAAACGTGTGAGCATTTTTTTCAAGAACTGCTGTGAACCAAAACGTGAGGAGAAGACGTTTGAAAGTTGCAAGCTGTCGCTGTGAACCAAAACATGAGGAGAAGACGTGGAGTTGTCAAGTTTCAATCAAAACGTGGGCTGCTATGGTGAAGAAAGGAGGCACAACACACGGGAAAAAAAAACCTAGAAATTTCTACTACTCTTAACGAGAAGGCTATCATCGTGATCTTCTACGTCCACAGCCGCTACCGTCCCCTCACTGCTCACTATCCATCATCTTCACTACGTCTTCACCAAAAAGCCACTGTCCATCATCTTCTTCAACTCAGCCTCGCCTAACCACGCTACACTGCCGGTACTGCTGCGTGCGACTATTTCTGCTCCTGCCTCATTCTCCATCGCTGTTTGCTGCTCTTGACTCCAACATCACCGAGCCTGCTCGAGCACCGTCTTCGCCTGTTGCCTACTTATACGCTACCATGAGCTGCTGAGTTCAACGTGGCTTGCTCCGTTCGTGTATTGTGGCAGGGTTTTGGTGACACATATATTGCAAAACTTTGAAGATAGGGAAGAGACGAGGCGTTAACAAGGAAGGCTAAAAGGAGAGGGCACTCATTTAATTCTTGCTGCAGTCAACCACTCCTGCACTGCTGAGTTTCTGGTTCTGTATTGAGAGCCATTAAGAGCTGCGTGCTCTACCGTTTCACTGGTTCTGCATCTCCATCACTGCTTGGTCTTCTCTTTGCTGCTGCCGTTTGTTTATTACTGTCGCACGCTATTTTCGCTGTTGCTCGCCACCATCAATCCCTGCCTTGCTAACTCCAAGCCCTGCTGCCCAGCAAACCCGAGCCATCTTCATCCCCGTTTGCCTCGCTGCTTTGCTGTCCACTGCAGGTTTAGCCACTTACATCTTAAGGGGTAAATAACGTGGAAGAAGAATAAGGAAAATAAGAAGAATAAAGAAGGCAAGTAGTTATGTGACGAATAGAAAAAGAAAGTTCCGCCTTGGTTCCTCACTGCGAGCCCTCTTTTACCAGTCTTCCTGAGTCGTACGCGTAGCAATTACTCTATAAGGAAGAAGGCGAGAAAAGGTAGAAAACAATTTTTTTTATTTATTTGTTTATTAATTTCTTTGTTAGTTTTATATCTATAATAAGATTGGTAGTTTTAATTAATATTTGAGATAGTTAAATTTAAATTAGGAAATTTTATTAAACTAGGTAGACTAATTAATTTATTAAATTAATTTGTTTAGGTTTGTAAATAAGTGTACTAAATTTATGGAAAATGTTTAAATAAATATATTTGGTTAAAATAATAGATAAGGAAACTAAATTTTAAAAAAAGAAAAAAATAGTTATTTTAGAAATAAAAATAAAGTTAATTGATAAATGTGGATTATACCGATGATGAAATTCCAAGAAAGTCAATTGAGACTCCTTGGAAATTTTTAGGTGAGATGATTTTTTCTTAAGTTGAGCCAAATCGATGGAATACTTTTGAAAGAATTTTCAATAAATTATAATTCATGTTTATTCTTAATAAATTAAATATGAATAAAATATAAATATATATAGATAAATATATATAAATACGAGAATATAAATTAGATGAGAAATTAAATAAATAGAATGAAATAGCTTAGATTGAAAGTAATTAGTAATTAAAAAGATTAGATAATAAAGAAATAATTGTGAATTATACCAAGGATGAAATTTCAAGAAAGTCAATCGAGACTTCTTAGATATTTCTAGGTGAGATGATTCTTTCTTAAGTTGAGCCAAATTGATGGGATACTTTCAAAGAGTTTTCGATAAAATATAATTCATGTTTATTAAATAAATATAAATAACTGAAATAAATCAAATAAAGATAAATCAAGATTAAAGTTAAAGAAATTCAAATAAAATTAGATAAGTGAATAAATAAATGAACTAAATAACTTAGAATAGAAATTATCGGAAATAAAAAATATGAATTATGCCAATGATGAAATTTCAAGAAAGTCAATTGAGACTCTTTGAAAATTTCTAGGTAAAAAGATTTCTTTTAAGCCGAGCCAAATTGATGGGACACTTTTAAGAAAATCTTTAATAAACCATGATTTATATTTATTCTCTAAATAAATAAATAAAATAAATAAAATATATAGATATAATATGAAATAAGATTAAAAAATATAGAGATTAATATGGAGTCGAAATTAGAGCCAAAATTAGAAAGAATAAGATTTTCATAAAATATTTAATTGATCCGACGATGGAGTTCAAGAAAGTCAATGGAGACTCCTTGAATATCTTGAGGTGAGGGAGATTTTTAAGATTGGAGCCAATTGATGGAAAAATCTTAGAAATTTTCCCAATATATAAGCATATCGAAATTAATATAAACACAAGGCAAATTGTAAAGATAACCTAAAACTAGTTGGTACCATTTTAAGATGGGCTTTGTGGGGGTACTAATCCTTCCCTACACGTAACCGTACTCCCGAACCCTAGTATCTTTGAACGTAGACCAAGCCTTATCTTTAGTTTGAATAGGTGACCAATCACACTTAGATTAAAATGGTTGGTGGCGACTCTTTTGATTTTAGTGTCTAGCTATTAGGTTTTCTTTAAAACTTAGTACCTTATGACAAATAAGATCATAAAAAATATAAAAATATAGCAAATAATATAATAAATAATAAAATAAAAAAGTAATAATTTCACAATGGAGCCTATTTAGAGGAGTTGAATGGTATCCCCTGAATATTCTTTAGGCGAAAAGAATTTTTTAAAAGTTCATCCAGAACAATGGAAAAATCTTTAAAAAAATTTTCAATATTTAAATAATAAAAATAATTCTAAAAGACCATTAAATTAAGACTCTCTTAAAATAACATAAGATTAAAATGCTATCCTTCTTAGGAAAACCTAACTTAGTATTTCTTTAGAAAGAAACAAATAAGTGCCCAAACATACCTAGATAAAAAGGTTGGTGGCGGTTCTATTTCTTTAATGTCTAGCGATCTAGCCTTAGCAAACGTTATGACATATGTTATAGTCTAATTATTCTTTTATTCACTTTCATGCACTGAAAGCCATAAAAAATTTGATCAACATTTCTAAGCAATGACCACTTCTTCAACATAGGTGTATTTGTGTATGTCTACATGTGTATATGTATCAATGAATATGTAACGACCTGGCTTCACCCACCTACGTGGTTCCTCACCAGTCCCACTCAACCGTATTGTCCGCTTTGGCCTGGCTTCACGCACCTACGTCGTACCTCACCAGCCTCACGGTTTTATCGGGAATAATCCCAATTCGCGTCCGCCGCTACTCGAACCCTTGACATCCAAGCGATTCGAGTAACGACTAACCATTGGACCTAGGTCCAATGGTTAGTCGTTACTCGAATCGCTTGGATGTCAAGGGTTCGAGTAGCGGCGGACGCGAATTGGGATTATTCCCGATAAAACCGTGAGGCTGGTGAGGTACGACGTAGGTGCGTGAAGCCAGGCCAAAGCGGACAATACGGTTGAGTGGGACTGGTGAGGAACCACGTAGGTGGGTGAAGCCAGGTCGTTACAATAAAACGCGCGTTTTATTGTGAGGCCCGCGTCCCGGACTACCTCACTCAACCGTACTGTCCGCTTTGGCTTCACCCACTGGCTTCACGCACCTACGTCGTTCCTGACCAGGGGTTCCTGACCTCACGTTTTTATTTCGCGTCCGCCGCTACTCGAACCCTTGACTTCCTCAAGAGTCGAGTAACGACTAACCATTGGACCTTTATTGTGAGGCCCGCGTCCCGGACTACCTCACTCAACCGTACTGTCCGCTTTGGCTTCACCCACTGGCTTCACGCACCTACGTCGTTCCTGACCAGGGGTTCCTGACCTCACGTTTTTATTTCGCGTCCGCCGCTACTCGAACCCTTGACTTCCTCAAGAGTCGAGTAACGACTAACCATTGGACCTAGGTCCAATGGTTAGTCGTTACTCGACTCTTGAGGAAGTCAAGGGTTCGAGTAGCGGCGGACGCGAAAGAAATCCGTGAGGTCAGGAACCCCTGGTCAGGAACGACGTAGGTGCGTGAAGCCAGTGGGTGAAGCCAAAGCGGACAGTACGGTTGAGTGAGGTAGTCCGGGACGCGGGCCTCACAATAAAACGCGCGTTTTATTGTGAGGCCCGCGTCCCGGACTACCTCACTCAACCGTACTGTCCGCTTTGGCTTCACCCACTGGCTTCACGCACCTACGTCGTTCCTGACCAGGGGTTCCTGACCTCACGTTTTTATTTCGCGTCCGCCGCT
This sequence comes from Heritiera littoralis, assembly GCA_031772115.1. NCBI lineage: Eukaryota > Viridiplantae > Streptophyta > Magnoliopsida > Malvales > Malvaceae > Heritiera > Heritiera littoralis. Next base: position 1,325,267 of record JAPDPK010000053.1, on the reverse strand, counting down.
ACTCGAACCCTTGACTTCCTCAAGAGTCGAGTAACGACTAACCATTGGACCTAGGTCCAATGGTTAGTCGTTACTCGACTCTTGAGGAAGTCAAGGGTTCGAGTAGCGGCGGACGCGAAATAAAAACGTGAGGTCAGGAACCCCTGGTCAGGAACGACGTAGGTGCGTGAAGCCAGTGGGTGAAGCCAAAGCGGACAGTACGGTTGAGTGAGGTAGTCCGGGACGCGGGCCTCACAATAAAACGCGCGTTTTATTGTGAGGCCCGCGTCCCGGACTACCTCACTCAACCGTACTGTCCGCTTTGGCTTCACCCACTGGCTTCACGCACCTACGTCGTTCCTGACCAGGGGTTCCTGACCTCACGGATTTCTTTCGCGTCCGCCGCTACTCGAACCCTTGACTTCCTCAAGAGTCGAGTAACGACTAACCATTGGACCTAGGTCCAATGGTTAGTCGTTACTCGAATCGCTTGGATGTCAAGGGTTCGAGTAGCGGCGGACGCGAATTGGGATTATTCCCGATAAAACCGTGAGGCTGGTGAGGTACGACGTAGGTGCGTGAAGCCAGGCCAAAGCGGACAATACGGTTGAGTGGGACTGGTGAGGAACCACGTAGGTGGGTGAAGCCAGGTCGTTACAGAATATATGTACGATTTATACAGCTGTAACACAAATTCACTGACCTGATTAACATGTATTTTTTACTTTCAAAATGTTACAGTCTTCTTTGACTTAACTTTTTTTTTCTAAGCCAAATAAATTTTTATTAATTCTCCAAGATTTAACAAGAAGTATTACTGGCAAGAGCTAGTAATAAACAAGAACCAACGAAGCTAAAAAAACCATGGAAAAACTTTAAGCATCCAAAAGATACCAACACCAATCTCACTCCTGTACAACAAGCCCACCTAAAATAGCTAATTACTTGAGATTGTGAAAATCCCTAATTTCTTGTAATTTCTTCATGATTGTATAGTATTTCAACATAGAAGAATTAAATAAATATGAGATCTGGATACATAAATGATATATGGGACATATGTGGAATAAATGGAATTGAAAGTCAAATAGTTAAGGAATTAAATAGATATTGTGAGAATATTTGGAGTATTAGAAATTAATATCAGATTTTATTGGGTTTAAAGTACATGTGGCATATGAATGGAAGAAGAGGAATTAAATTGGTCAAAAGGAAGTCAATGGCTGAGATGATTAGGAGATAAATATGCATTAAATGAAATTGCATAGTCATCATCTCCTCTATCAAAGTCGGCAGCCATCTTGTTTTCCTTTCCAAAATTTTCCAAGTTTTCTTCAATGTTTTCCTCCATCGAATCAACGAGCTCTTTAAACGAAAATCGTTCCTTATCACTAGCTAAAGCCATATATGTAATATGAAGAGTTGAATCAAAGGGATTGAGGAGATCTGATTTCCTGTTATTTTGGCTACAAGCAAAGATAATGGTATAAGTTGATTCTCTCAATTCTATCCATGGTTTGGAGTTGTATTATGTTGGTATAGTATGCTTATGGTATTAAAATGAAAGAAAGTTAAAGGTTGGAATTAATATGATGTTTGCAGCTTTGAAGAAGTGAAAGGCTAGAATTGGTGCAATGAAGTGATTTGCATATTCGACGTTAATCGAGATAAGGAATATGTGTAACGGACGTAAGGTGGCTATGTCCGCATGTTTTAATTGTTTTGGGATGAAACAAGAGCTGTTTGAAGTGTAGGAAGTTTATATTTTGAGTTTTTCTCCTAGTTACCAATTTGCTAAGAGCAGCCGACTGCCTTAAGTAGCAGCCGACTGCTTAGAGACAGCCCAAGCATAGATTTTTCGAAAATCAATTCAAACCAGTCGACTGCTATATAAGCCAGTCGACTGCTATTTTCCAGAAAGCATTCTGTTTCAAAAACAGTCGACTACTATATGACCAGTCGAGTGCTATTTACTTGAAAAGCATTCTGTTTCAAATTGTTTTCAGAAGCATTCTGTTTGCGAAAACAATCGACTGCTATATGACCATCAACTGCCTTTTCTAGGAAAGTATTCTGTTTCAAAACCAGTCGACTGCTATATGGGACCAATTGACTACCCCATGTGTTTTCAAAATTTTGGAATATCGAAATTTTAAAAAGAAAATAATTTTGGTAAATCTAGATATATGATAGCAGCCGACTGCCCTGTTTGTAAATGAGGCTTTAAGGCCTATTTTAAACAAGTACATTGATATTACCAAAAAGAAGTATATAACAAATGTTTTGAGACTACGAACTACTTGATGATTATGCACTATCTGTACTTGTACTTGACTGGGGAGCCCTAGTCCGATCCTCAGTGCCACAGATGTCACCTGACTAGTGTTCATCGTGGCCCATCGACATTTGGCCAATTGTCTCTATTATATCTTTGGCTAGGGGAGGATTCTTGGCCCCTACGGGAGTACGCCACTTACTTGACATCTCTCGGGATTATCCCTTACGGGATATATTTACCGTATCCCTGATAAGATTTGTCTAGTGCATGATTCCGTTGAAATGCTAGTAGTCTCCATGTTATTTGAAAGATATCTGTATATGTGATTTCAATTGAATAAAGAAATCGAAAGTATTTGAATGACTCGATTTTACTTGTATATGATATTTGAAGGAAGTACATGATATATGCTTTATAATGGTTTTACATGACATTATAGAGCCACGCAGGAAAACTGCATATAAAGGCATAGTACGCTCTTTTACATATGTTTCTTTCTGAGCGTAAACTCACCCATTTACAAATATTTTTCAGACTATTTGAAGTGATCCCTCACTCTCGATAGAAAGGCTTACTTTTGGATCTATAAAGTGCACCTTCGAGATATGCTTTCAAATAATTATTGAATGTATACTTAATTGATATGTATTTCAGCTATTGTACAGTACAATGCTACAGTGATGGCTACAATCATGTTGGGGATTTAGGCTATGTAAGATATGTAAGATCCTGTGCTTTGGAATAATGTATATATAAATATGATAGTTATGTTTCACTTGAATTTGGTGAGCTAATTAATACCAATCATCAGAAGAAGAAGGAATGACATCGACGAACAAGCCTAATCAAGTTGTATATGAAAGAAAAAATTATATGTTAATTGGTAGTGACGAGGATGTCACAGAGATTGACACCGTGAAGAAAAAAAGCCATTCCCCTGCAAGAGTGAGCTCTCAAACTTGAAGAGTCAAATCATCTCTTGAAAGACCACCATTGATGCATTAGCATTAAATAGGACACCTCATAAACGATAGATCATCCAGACTAGCAAAAATGATTGATGCCCAATCCAATCAAAATCCATGAAAACAACTCCAAAACCGAGCATCCCTTTCAAGAACAAAACCATAAACATGTTGTCACCACCAACTCTACTGCATCTTCATAAAACTGCCTTCACTTTTAACCCAAAACATACACACATCGTCTCATAAAAGATACCCCAAGTCACAAGTAAGATCCATCATCACTGGAATTCCTTGAACTTTCGAAATAATAAACTAGCCTCCCATGCTAACTTACTAATCTTTATTCTCCAATTCAATTAATCTCTCCACAATCACCTCATCAAAGCCATTAGCAAAAAAAAACCCAATAACTTCCCATGTTCCATGTATCTTTTGTTTCTTCTATTTGTTTAGAAAGCACTGAGTTTCTATGCTCAATATCATTATCGAACACTGAGTTCTTAAATGAGGTTGAAGTAATATCTTTTCCACAGTGTATAATTTCTTTTTTTCTCTTCTTATTTTCCTCCTTTTCCTTGCTGCAGAATTTGTCTTCTTTATTTTGATATTTCCCACACAGCTCTTTAACTTAGATTTTTTTTTTAATAAGCCAACTTTTTAATTGGGATTCTATAAGGAGAGGCCTCATCTTCTTCCACGGATAATGGTGTGTTAAGGCCCACCAATTCAAGAGACCCAACTCCTAAATAATTCCTCGTCATTGATATCATTCTCCTTTGAAACAATTTCATTGCCCATCATTAAATATTCCCCTTCCTTCACAGTACTAGTGCAATTTTCAATAAGGAGTCTTGACTCTTCCTCTACCACATCCGTATTGTTATCCAACAAATAATCCAAATTCAACACTAACGGTTGAATGGCAACACCGGCATGCTCTTCCTCTTATAAAAATGTTGCATTCCCCATACACTTTTTTCCTGAAGCATATGAATACCAAGGCTCAAATTTAATAACTGAGACCACCTTCATCATTTCCAATTCACCATCTTTAGTAGCATCATTAACTTCTTTGACTGTAGCAGTACCTACAAAGTCACCTGAAAACTCCATAGATTTAGAATCAACTCCCCTTTGCTCACTTCCGACCACCGCATCATCTTCCACTGAAATAGAAATTTTGAAAGAAGTCCCTTTGATATTAATTGAAACAGATGAAGCAATGCACCATCGTGAATCAACAAACCAATATTCTAGCTTCATCGAATCTTTGTCTTTTAAGAGCACACTTATCCAAAAGAACAAAATATCCCTAACTATTGCCCAATGATTTGAAGAATTTTTCATGCCACACTTGTAATGGAACCTCCTCAAGAATAACCCAAACTGTGATTTGTCTTTGGATTGAAGATCGATTCCAAGGATATATAAACACGAACCATTCCTAGTGAAAATTTTTATACTCATTCACAAAAGATTCGATTTTTGCTGTCACACTGAATATTAAAAGAACAGTCACTCCTCTCGTGGGACTAACTTGGCAATTAAACCTTCTTCAGATAATGCTACTTGAACATCCTTTGTATTTGGTAACATCATGAAGGCACCCCACTACACTTCTTTCTAACCACTCCATATCACTTTTGGGATTTTCCAAATCATAGTTAACTTCATTCCTTGTCTCTTTCAAAAAACTCTTCTCCAGTAACGGTGAATTGATTTTGCAAAAAGAGTTTTTTTCTCCTCCATTCTTATTATTTTCTTGCAATTTACTTCCCAATAGAGCTTCCTTATAAGATCTGTGATCCCCACATTAGTTAGAACTCATCCTTTTCTTAATGATGCCATCCACTTTTTCATAATAACCTTGATAACTCTCTTTCTCTCTCTTCTCATTCCAACCAACTGCTACCTTCTTGACCGTAATGTGATAGCCGTCAATCTTCCTATTATTTCCTTCTTCCATCACCTTTTCCAACTCCAATTCAGTCTTGTAGCTCACAAAAGCAAATGTAGAAGATGTATAAGCTCCTCTATTATGATAAGAGATGAACACATCAACAACCCTACCATACACATTGAAAACATCTCATAATTAATGCCTTCTTTGATACCCTTCTACTCAAATTATCAACGAAAGCAGAAAACAAACTGGAACGCCAATCAAGAATAACTTGGTCGTTGCTCCTAATACCTTGCTAATGACGCTGATGACCACTGCTGCCATACATTCTTTAGTTGCATTTGGTTTGTGCCGTATATATGGGAACATTAAAAAGAATAAGTAAAAAATAGTGTGTTATCGTTAATCTTAATCCTACTTATAGTTTTTTCTTTGACTTAACTAAAGTAAAGCAAGTGTCCACTTAAATCTTTTCCCTGCTAAGAGTTTCGAGACAGTTAATTTTAACTATTGGAAATGGATAATAAGAGTACCTTCTTTCTCTTTGTGTTTTTGTCATTACTGAAATCTTACTATTTTGTTAGGATTTCTTTGTTAACCAAATCATATTTTTCTTCAAGCTGCAAACAAGGCAGGCTCACAAAGTCAGAACCTTACAGGGCTGATGCTCAGGGCTCTTATGAGAAAGAGGTTATCGTATCGGTAATGTTTCACTAGGAAGGACAATCTGAGAAAGAAATTCGCACAAACCTTCTCTCTTGCTCCACAAGATAATGACATAATGTTACTTCATCTTGAATGATGTTTTCAAATATGTTGAAGAGAAGGAGTTGCAACACTATTTCTGCTATATATTCTGCAAACCAAAGTGGTTGGTACTATCTCGACTGTTTTTTATGGGTGCATAAGATGGTATTGATATTATAACACAAGGATTGGATGAACTGAAAAATATTGTTATTGACATGAATGAGATTTAGTATTATGTGTATAATTTTGGTTTGGTCATTACATTAGGACTAACAAGATCAGGTTAATTTCAGTTCTTTGTTTATTGTTATTGATCATTTACTACTTTCAAAACAGTCATTACACATACCCACAGCGAAGCGTTGGCCAATTTCTAGTAATAATAATAATAAGAGGAAAAGAAATGGAGGAAGTGGAACTTAAGCTTTCATGCTCATTGGATCCGATCAGACACTAATGACCCGATTGAATTTGAATTAGCTTTCCAAATCGTACAATAAAACCCAAGAAGAAAACGATTGTAAATAGAAGAAAAATGTAAAAAAGGTTAAATTTGATTAAAACATTGGAATCACTCGAATTGAGTGAACGCAAGATTTTTTTTTTTCGGACAGTTATTTAATCCGGTCTATACAGTATTCATTCACTATAGTACCATGAAAATGAAACAAGAATAAAAAAAACTGACAATTTATGACTTCTTCCATTGTTGAGATTCGACGTTCTCCTGAACATTTAACAAAGTTGAAAGGGTTGTTAAATCTTGTCTGTCCCTTACCGATTATGGACTTTTATGTGTGCCAAAAACAGAAACTTCGGACTGTTGCGGTTATATGTAACTTCACTGAACTGTGAAATTTAGACCTCACATTAACAAAGTAGAAGAGAAGTGAATGCTAAATTGAATACATAACGGCGTGGAAGTCAAGTTGTAAGATATAAACAATGACAGTTCGCCAGATCTAGCACGTTGGATCGATCCTATATTAACACAAAGCTAAGGAAAGGGCATGAATAAGGATTTAAATTACAATCGCGATTACATTTTTAGTCACATCGCGTTTATTGCGCTTGCGAATGTAAATGATTAAATTGCGATTTTAAAGCTTAAAGATTATTGCGATCATGACTTTTTTTTTGTTTGCACACTTAATTATTAAATAAATAATAATTGTAATCATACAAACCCTTATTTTATGATATTTGAAATAATATATGGCATTTTAATTCATTTGTTTATATAATAAATTTGTTTGTATAATTAGATAAATTATTCACAGTTTTTGTTAAAAAAAAATCTATAAAATGTTAATGTGAATATTTGAAAATTATACATTAACATACAATGAATTGTTATGATTATAAATATTAACAATTGTTATAATGATAAATTTTTGTTTGTTAATAACAAGAAATAATTAAACTAGCAACCTAATTTTCTTTAAAAACATACAAAAAAAAACAGCACATTAATAACTTCAAAATATTAGTTATTAGCATTGATTAATTGCTAAGTGATAATACATGCTAAAAATCATACACAAGTTTCATTCCCTCTCGAATTTAAACTTATAAAACATTCTCAAATATCATTTTCCCAACAACTATTATTGGTCATCGTCTTAATTTTTTATCCGCCGCCATCACTGCTACTAGTTCTGCTGCTGCTAATAATATTCTAATTTAAAAACACCCGGGTGTCAGGATACAGGACACCCCCCACTAAATGTCAGTGTGTCCCACCCTATCTCTTGTTTTGGTACAGTGTCCCACCCTGTCTGATCTTATGCTATTCCCTGTTTCACTCTTCAATGCCTCTTTTTTTTTTTTCCCTTTCTCATATCTCACATCTCACGAGTCACAGCAAATCCCTCCCATCACCACAGCCAGATCAACCAAACTTTCATCTATTCCCCTCATGGCTTAACCCTCAAAGATTTGTCAACTCTCTAATCTCATTTCATCTTTGTTATCACTGGAGAGAAGATCAACACTGGTGCATCAGTACTCGAAGAGTTAACCCAAATTTTGAAGAAAAAAGTGGTAACGCTTAGCCAAAACTTGTTATTAACTTTGAAACAAAGCTGAAAACTTTGACTTAATTCATTTTTTTGACTTGTTTGAGGCTTTAATTTCTTGAAATTGTTTAAATATAGGATTTTTATTGGTTCTGAGAAAGTTTCACTGGATGAACAATAAGGGGGAATAGCGCCTTTAACGTCCTGTTACGCTCGCTATTTCCGCAATCACGTTATTTTGCGGCCGCTATACCGAGTCGCGGCCGCTATGTGAATCCCTGCGCACGAGCAGCTCAAGAATGTTATCGCATGAACTTTGAAAAGTAATTAAGCAAAATGGCAGCAGAAAAGGTTCTTTGCATGAACGCAGCAGATCATGAAATTAGCTATGCCAATAATTCTGCACTACAAGTCTCTTTTCTTTCACTCTCCCTATTTAATTCAGCAGTTTTATTTTATATATAGATTAATTCTCCATTACATATATATATATTTTCAAGAAATATCAAGCTAAAAAGTTCTTCTTATGTTAAATATTCTTTCAGAGAGCAGTGATATCAAAGGTTACGCCAATCCTTGAAGGATCCATCAGAGATATGTTCAGTAAAATTGTTCCAACTTGTATAAAGGTAGCAGACTTGGGTTGCTCTTCGGGTCCTAACGCCTTTCAGGCTATATCCCAAGTAATCGACACAATCCATGGTATATGCGAGCAAGCGCAGTTGGAATTGCCAGAGATTCAAGTGTTTTTAAATGATCTCCCAGGGAATGACTTCAACGCTGTGTTTAGCTCAGTTCCTGCTTTCTATGAGAGCCTTAAAGAAGAGAACGGAGAGCGGGTGCAGGAGCTGTGTTTCATAGCAGGAGTGGCAGGCTCTTTCTACCTCAGACTTTTTCCAACCAGAAGCCTGCACTTTATACACTCTTCCTATGCGGTTCATTGGCTAACAAAGGTCAGCCATGGCCATATATATATATATATATATATATATATATATATTATCTTTCAACAATCATCAATCAATTAAGAATCTATATTGTATCAGTAATTTAACTTTGAGCAAGTGGTATATACTTAGGTCCCAGATGGAATGGAGAACAATAAGGGGAACATATACATGGCAAGATCAAGTCCTCCCAACGTTTTCAAAGCTTATGCACTGCAATTTCAAAGAGATTTCTCAAAATTTCTAAGCTTGCGTTCTGAAGAAATGATTCCCCAAGGGCGTATGGTGTTAACCTTTGTGGCTAGGGAAAATACAGATCCCTCAGACAAAGATTATGGTTGGGAGGAGCTTGCTAAATCCCTTCTTGATTTGGTTGCCGAGGTTCGTTTTCTTTTCCTTACAATCCACTTAAATACGAAAGCATGTAGTTTGCTTATGTATTTTTAATTGTAGGGACTTGTAAAAGAGGCAGATGTGGATTCTTTCAACCTTCCATTGTATACACCCTGCAAAGAAGAAGTAGCTGAGATTGTTGAGAGGGAAGGATCCTTTGATATTGAGGAGCTACAAGTTTTCGAAGTGGACTGCGATCCTTCAATCAGAGATGACCACGGGAACAAAGACTTGGGGTTCAACAGTTATATTCAAACTGGGAAAAATGTTGCAAACAATATAAGAGCTGTTACAGAGTCCATGATTTGCACTCATTTTGGGAATGCCATAATTGACGAGTTATTCATAAGGTATGCAGCATATATCGCAGACGATCTAAGAAATTCAAAGAATGAGAAAGCGGTTAGCATTGTGATTTCATTGACAAAGAAGTAGTTGTTAAAATGGAATTAGAAAGAGAGGATATTCTCTCCAAAAAGTGTTTCAGACTTTTAAATCTTATGCTCAAATCTCATCAAGTGTAAGTTTTGTTTAATTATATGTTAGTAATGATTGTGATTTTTATTAATACATGTAGCCTCATCATTTTATAGAAATTAATTCAGAGAGGCCTTAATGTTTGCAAATGAGTTCTCAGCTTGCTCAGAATTTTTAACTCTTGCTTTTAGAAATTCTTACGTGCTTTGAGAAAGCATACTTAATCTGGCTCTTATTATTATTATTATTATTTGACTTGGATGTCGCAAATGAGTTCCCACTCCCAGTTTGTTAGTTGTAAGCACCATAGTCAGAGGCCCATGCAACAAGGCTGAGCACCCTTAGCCCAGTAATGAATAGATACAAACCCCATTAGGCCCACCGGGTTGGCCCATTTTGGCATCAACACAGTTATTGTTATTACTTTATACCTAAGAAATTCCTCTTTTGTTTTTACAATGATTTAAAAATAAATAAAGAATACTTCAGAATTGATCAGACTCATTTTTCGTTTTGTTAAGGTATGTATTTTTTTAAATTTAAAAGGTTTTTTTTGGATTATTATCTCACCTACCGTCAATGGAAATAAAAATTTTCATAAACGGATCTCTTTACATACTATGTGTCCTTTGAATATCTTTGACTCATTGACTTTCTGTTTAAAAAGACGCATAGTATATAAAGAGACCTGTTTGTGAAGATTTTTATTTTCACTGACGGTGGATAAAATAATAATCCCTTTTCCTTTCTTGATTTTCATGGTACAAAGCTTGCATTAAAAATTCTAATCCTTTTTCTTTTCTAATGTCATTTCAATTTTTCGTTGTTTAGGGGATGTTTGGCATTGTTTTTTTTATGTTTTTGTTTTTACTTTTTCTGAAAACTACAACAAAATCATGTTTGGTAGTTATATTATTGTTTTTAAAAAAAAGAAAACAAAAATAAAAATTTGGAAATTGATGAAAACAAAAATTTGATGTTTTCAATATTTTGAAAGTGTTTTTGCACTGTTACTACAAGGGTGAACAGTATCCGTTCGGCTACGGTAAAAAATTTTGGCTAAAAAATTCATGAAAAACCCATTAATTTGTCTAAAAACCGTAACCAATGGGAATCGAACCTTGTCCATTTTTTAACATAGACTCCACCTACTTTAACTGATTCTTCATTGTTTGCAAATATTTGCAACAAAAAATATACAAGCAAACATGTTTTCAATTTCAATAAGTTGAAAATTAAACAAAACAAAATTTCTATAAACATAAAACATAAAACTCACAACAATCTCAAACGATCCCTTAGTTACACTTTTTGGTTAATTTGTTTATTCAATATCTGGCTATGAGAAACCAAGTTGGCTTAGGTATGAGCAAATGCAGATTTTCTACATATTAATGTTCAACCGGGTGGTCTTAGTTTTGTTACTCGTAGAGCTAACACGAAGGTAAAACTTTGGGTCTTGATACTCTTTATTTTCTCTTTTGGCTTAGGTTGGCTACCGGTGGAGGTGAGAACGGTTGCAGATTTCCCTTGTGCATAGCATTTATTCTTGTATGAAAATTCTTCTTGTCGTAGATGGTATACTAATGCAAACAAGTTGAAGAAAAATAAACTTTAACAGACAAAGAACTTTCGGGATCAACTTTGAAAAGATAGTGGTAAGGCTGTAAACCATTCTTAATTTTATATTATAGATGTAGTTCAAGGTAGACCTGTACATGGACCGGGTTAAGCTGGATTCAGGCCGAGCTTAAATAAAGTATTAAAGAAGTGAATATGTGCCTAAGCTCGACTTGACTTATTTTTCATGCCTAATTTTTTGCCCAAACTAGTTTTTATTTATAATAAATAAGCCCAAGCCCGTCCAAATCAACCCAAATACTATTAATTTATTTTAAAAAAGAATAAAATATTAAAATACATATCGGTTAATAAGTATAACACAATAAATTTAAATAAATTTTTACATAAAGACTAAAAAAACATAAAAGTTTAAATTAAATTATAAAAAAATAATACAAACTTAAAATAAATTGCACAAAGAAAGCAAAATTAATTAAAAATATATTAATATAAACAAATAATAAAAGACTATAGTAAATCGCCAAGTCGGACTTGGCTGAGCTTGGGGGGCTTAGGCTTGAAATGATGAACCAAAGCCTAACTCATTTTTTAACGGATCTTGATTATTAAGTCTAAGCTCATTTAATAGGCTTAATATCTCATTTTGCTAGTTACTGTCTGGATGCAGAGAAAAATCAAAGAAAAAGAACAAAATGGTTTGAAAAGGGGAAGAAAAATGGACGCTTTGATACCATGATGAGAATTTGAGTGTTTATTGATGTAAAATTCAATAAGTGATTACAACAGTATATGGCTATTTATATGCAGAGTTATCAACTGAAAAATGAAACTAGCTAACCTACTACTCTAATAAACCATCCAGCTAAGAAAGAAAAAATAAAACAAGAATAAATATGCTGCTTCTGTATTGTAAACACTTAATTTTATCTAAATTGAATGTGTCAATTCAAAATAGATTGACTTAAATCTTGATTTTATTGACACAATTAGATAAGATTATAAGCTCATTTTTGTTGAATTTGTTTTATAGTTGTTTTATTTTATTTCATTTTCTTTATTTATTTTTATGGTTTTTATTTTAGTTTTCAAAAGATTAAATTAGAAAAATTATTAAAAATTTAAAATTCCCGAAAAAAAAAGGCCTGTGCCGTGTAAGGCACCAGCTACAGTAGCATGGCAGCTTCTTTTCAGCTGCCAACTCTCGACTTTACCCTCACCAGGCCAAGATAATCCAGAAAATCCCAAATTTTATGCGATTTGAATGTGGCAAATGGGGTTATATATTCTATAACACTGAAGAACTGTGAGCATCGGAGGACCCCTCAAACCCAACTTGGACTCAAAACCCAAGACGCACTTTCTTTGCTCTGGAAAACGGCTCCTCACCAACACAGCAGCCATGACAGCTAACATCTTGCTGCCATCTCCCCAATCCAAGAAAAGCCACTAGACTCCAAAAAATAAGAGGCTTAAGAGCTTCACTCTGAAGTCTGAACCCTTAGGCTTTATAACAGGGAGAAGAATTAGTTTTCAAGAGGGAATCGGTTTTAAAAAAAAAATCACTGCCTCAAGATTAAAAAAAAAAAACCTTCCTTAGCCTTCGGCCTCCCCGAACATCCACCATCAGCAACCGAAACCTACTCTAACTATACCAACTCACTCAGATGAACACAGGCAACCAAAACCTCCTCCACTACCCACAAACCAAATTCGTCTCGAATAAACTCACAGCCCCAAAACAATAAACAAAGCATCATCAAGCTAATGTAACAAGAAATATAAAAAAAAAACAGAAAGAAAGAGAGAAGCATGGCTTCATCTTAATTGGTTTTGAGCAGCTTAAAGCCTTGACTTCTGTCGATTCTAAAGAGAAGAACAAAGAAAGGCAGCGGGGTGTTGAGAACCGGCCATGACTGAAGCTGCTGTGGCTAAAATAGGGAGATCAAGAAGACATTTGGGTCTTTGAAGGAGACGCGGCTCGTGGTGAAGAAGGGACGGAAAGCTCGGCACACTTGGGCAAGGAAAATCTATAAAATAAAAGGAAGAAATAGACATGAGTAACAGCCACAGGTTTAATATTTTTCAACACTACTCTTTTTTTGTTGAAAGGTAACAAGACAAATTACAAAAGAGCACAAAGTTCATCTGATGGACAGGTAAACCAATCAAGAGGACTTTTTTTTTTTTTTTTTGTGTTCCTAGCAACCCAATCAGCTACACCATTAGCAAGTCTTTTAACAAAAGAAAAGATAAAGACTCAAAGGCATTCTTCACTTCAAGGATGTCCTCCTCAATTGCTAGAGTTTGCCAACATCTGGACGGGCACATTCCATTGAGTCGTAAGATCAATTCCTCCGCATCCAATTCAATAGTCACTTGCTGCCATCCACTACTGATTGCTAACATGCATCCGAGGCGGATTGTAATAGCTTCAGCTGCTAACGCTAAGCCTGCGGTACATTCAAAATTGCGCCCACCAATCAGATCACCTTGTTCATTTCTCGCCAAAGATGCATTCCCTGCCTTTCATCTTTTGAACTGTATGCTACATCACAATTTATCTTGATCAAACTAGTTGGAGGTTTTTGCATGGTTCAACACGTCTCGATTCCTTAAAGTTATTCTCAGAGTCAGAAACCCCATCACAAAACATTTGAAAGTCTTGAAGAGACCTCTGCCATGAGGAGATTGGGTTACCCCTAGTTCCTTCAAAAGGAAATGCATTTCTATCTTTCCACAGCCTCCCACACAAGCAAGCAATCAGGCCTTTAAGTTTTGTTTGATAAGAAGGATGCAATGAGATGATGATAAAAAATTTGTTAATTTAATAGTTATTGTTAAAGTTGTGCATCAAGTAGTTGCTTTCATGGAAGTAGTGGATTTTAGTGGCAAGAGACTAGGAGAACATGTTAGTTGTGTAATGGCAAAAGACTAGGAGAACATGCTAGTTGTGAAGTGGATTGTAGTGGCAAGAAAGTAGGAGAACATGCTAGTTGTGTAATGCATTTTCTTTGAATTTTCAGTTATTCGTTTATGTATTTAAATCGGATTTGGCTTGTCAAAATGATGTAGTAGTAAACTTTTCAGCCTATTTTCTTTGTGTTATTTTCCTTCTCTTTCTGCAGTTACTGCTCTTCTTTTCTTTTTAAACCAACAAATTGGTATCCGAGCCTATTTTCTTAAGGGACCATAAGCCAAATTTCTTCTCTTGAAAAGCCATCAAAACAATGGACACAGAAATATCATTTGCAGTTGTTGCTCCGCCTGTATTTGATGGAGAGAATTATCAAGTTTGGGCAGTTAAAATGGAAGCATATTTGGAAGCAAGTGACCTCTGGGATGCAGTTGAAGAGGACTACGAGATTCCTCCTTTGCCAAACAATCCAACACTTGCACAGTTGAAGAATCACAAGGAAAAGAGGCAAAGAAAGTCAAAGGCAAGAGCCTGTCTGTTTTCAGCTGTCTCACCAACAATCTTCACCAGAATTATGACCTTCAAGTCAGCCAAAGAGATCTGGGATTTTCTCAAAGAAGAGTATGCTGGCAATGAGAGAATCAGAGGAATGCAAGTGCTGAACTTGGTCAGGGAATTTGAAATGCAGAGGATGAAGGAGTCAGAAACAATCAAAGAGTATTCTGACAGACTTCTAAGCATTGTCAACAAGGTAAGATTGCTTGGTACTGATTTTCCTGATAGTAGGACTGTGCAAAAAATCCTTGTTACTATACCTGAAAGATTTGAGGCAACAATTTCCTCTTTGGAGAATTCTAAGGACCTGTCAAGTATCACCTTGGCAGAGTTGTTAAATGCTTTACAGGCACAAGAACAAAGGAGAATGATGAGACAGGAAGTCTCAGTGGAAGGAGCTCTGCAAGCACAGTTGCAGATCAATGAAGGTAAGAAAGGAAAGAAAAAGAAATGGAAGAAAAGTTCTGCTAACTCAAATGAAGCTGCTGCAAACAATGATAGTAGTAGTGAAGGCAACAACAACAAAGGAGTATACCCTCCTTGTCAGTATTGTGGAAGAAAGAATCATCCTCAAGTCAAGTCTTGGAGAAAACCTGATGTGAGATGCAGAAAATGCAATCAACTAGGCCATATCGAGAAAATCTGCAGGAACAAAAATCAACAGCAGAAGAATGAGGCTCAAGTTGCAGATCAACAAGAGGAGGAGCAGCTATTTGTGGCAACTTGTTTTGCAACCAACAACTCAAGTGGAAGCTGGCTAATTGATAGTGGCTGCACCAATCACATGACTTATGATGAAGAGCTTTTCAAGGAGATTGATAGATCTGTAACATCACAAGTCAAAATTGGTAATGGTGACTGTATTGCTGTTAAAGGGAAATGGACTGTTGCCATTGAAAGCTGTTCAGGTACTAGAATCATAACTGATGTGTTTTATGTACCTGATATTAATCAAAATTTGTTAAGTGTGGGTCAACTGCTAGATAAAGGCTTCAAAGTGATATTTGAAGACAAGATATGTTTGATTAAGGATGCAGATGGTCATGATATGTTCAGAGTCAGAATGAAAGGTAAAAGTTTCTCCTTGGACTTAATGGAGGAGGAGCAAGCTGCATACTCAAGCTCAATCAATACTACAGAACTTTGGCATAAGAGGCTAGGGCACTTCAATCATGCAGCACTTCTATACATGAAGAAAATAGAGCTGGTGCAAGGCTTACCTTCACTGGAAGAGTTTTCATCAAGTTGCAGTGCATGTCAATTTGGCAAGTAAAGAAGGCTGCCATTTTCACAGACAACTTGGAGAGCATCGCAGAAGTTGCAGTTGATTCATACAGACCTCTGTGGACCTCAGAGAACTCCATCCTTAAAGGGAAGTAAATACTACATTGTTTTCATTGATGATTTAACAAGAATGTGTTGGATTTACTTCCTTAGGTTCAAGACAGAGGTTGCAGAAGTATTTTGGAAGTTCAAAGCATGGATTGAGAATCAGAGTAACTGCAGAATTCAAGTCTTGAGATCAGACAATGGTAAGGAGTATACATCAGAACAGTTCAATTTATTCTGTGATGAGGCTGGCATTAATCACCAGTTGATTGCTCCTTACACTCTACAGCAGAATGGAGTGAGCGAAAGGAAGAATAGAACCATAATGGAGATGGCCAGATGCATGTTGTACGAGAAAGGGCCTCCTAAACAATTTTGGGTAGAAGCAGCCAAACGTGTTCTTAGACATGTTAGAGGGACTCTTGATTATGGAGTTTTGTTTTGTTATAATCATAATTTTCTGTTTCATGGGTATTCTGATAGTGATTGGGCAGGGTCCTTAGATGATATGAAGAGTACCTCAGGGTACTGTTTCACTTTTGGCTCAGGAGTGTTCTCATGGAGTTCCAAGAAGCAGGAGACTGTGGCACAATCGACGGCTGAAGCTCAGTTCATTGCCGCCACTGCAGCTGTGAATCAAGCCTTATGGCTTAGAAAAGTCTTGACTGATTTGCATATGGAGCAAAAGGAGAGCACAAAGGTGTTTGTTGATAATCAAGCAGCAATTGCAGTCTCCAACAATCCTGTCTTCCATGGGAAGACAAAACATTTTAATATTAAGTTGTATTTCTTAAGGGAAGTACAAAAGAATGGTGAAGTATGCTTGTTGTATTGCAAGACTAATGATCAGATTGCTGACATATTCACCAAAGCACTATCTGAAAACAGATTTGAATTGTTGAGAAAGAAGCTTGGAGTCTGCAACTATTGAAGCAAGGAGGAGTGTTAAAGTTGTGCATCAAGTAGTTGCTTTCATGGAAGTAGTGGATTTTAGTGGCAAGAGACTAGGAGAACATGTTAGTTGTGTAATGACAAAAGACTAGGAGAACATGCTAGTTGTGAAGTGGATTGTAGTGGCAAGAAAGTAGGAGAACATGCTAGTTGTGTAATGCATTTTCTTTGAATTTTCAGTTATTCGTTTATGTATTTAAATCGGATTTGGCTTGTCAAAATGATGTAGTAGTAAACTTTTCAGCCTATTTTCTTTGTGTTATTTTTCTTCTCTTTCTGCAGTTACTGCTCTTCTTTTCTTTTTAAACCAACAGTTATATTATAAAATAAAAAAGTGATTATCAAATTTAATTATTAAATTATCAGATTGTCTACCATCATTTTTTTTCATTTTTTTTACCGAACAAAACCTTAGAGTTGAACGATCAAAAATCTGGAATAGAGCAGACTGCCTCTTTCCACCATCTCTTAAAACCAACAAAACCATTTTTGTTAGGACAATAACTGAAATTAGATGCTCTCTAGGCTGCCTCCGCAAATGGACAAAACAAAAGGACATACTCAACAGATTCTTGCTCCCATCGCATCTTGGATAGCGATCACACGAGTTCCTCAACCTTCTTGCAAAATTTTCCTTGGTGGCTAAAGCATTATGGCGCGCTCTCCAAAAAAATGCTTTATCTTTGGCAGCACCGGTAACTCCCAAATGCTCTTCAAAAAGCATCTATCCCTTTAATTTCCATGGCTCGAGTTAACTGGCAGAGAAGGAATCTGGGTGCTCTAGAGGACGCGGTAGCCTGAGGTAACAGAATATTCACCATGTCCTTTGCACTTGGGTTGCCCATCGGGATGTTCATTTGTCTGATTGCTTTGCTATTTAATATGCCTTTCTTTTGAGTTGGTTTATTTGTTTTGGTCCTGAGCATGTAAAACGCCATTGTACTTTAGTTGCCAACTAAAATCTTTAGCTTGAAAGTCTATCTGTAAACCGAAACGTACTTTATGAGTAAAAAGTACTAGTTAGGTCTTGATTTAAATAAGCTTTATAAAAGTTTTCTCTTACTGAAATTGTTTTTATGCATATTTGATATAACGAAAAGGTTAAGAAATTAAATGTTAGTTTTTTTTTTTAAGTTACCAAGAGAGGGACTTTCTACAAGGATTTCCCAAAAGTGTTGAGAAAGTTTTGAAATATTCAATATTTTCTTGACTTAAAAGCAAGATTTATAAGAATGAAAATATATGACATCTAATAATAATAATAATAATAATAATAATAATAATAATAATAATGGTACATTTTAAAAGGTTCCAAAGTGAGGGACTTTCTCTAAATATCTACCAAAAGTGTTGGAAGGCTTACTTTTGAACAAAGAAAATTTTGAAAAAAAATGTAAAAGAAATTAAATAATATTTTCAAAACAATAATATGGAGTTTGCCATTAAATTTAACTTGAACTAATTCTAATTTTTAAAACAAGTAAGAGAGGATTTTCAAAAGCATTCCTAAGTGAGGAATCAATTTAGAGGTGGCAAATGGGCATGTCGGATTAGGTTTGGGTTGGGTCATTTTGGATCGAATCATTTTGGGTTCGGATCATTTCGGGTTTGGATAAAGTCGGGTTTGGGTCAAGGAAAATCGATCTATTTCGGGTTCGAATCATTTCGGGCTCGGATAAGGTTGGGTCTAGATCAATTTGAATTCGAATCAATTTGAGTTCGGATTAATTTGAGTTCGGATTAATTCGGGTTCAGATTAGATCGGATTTGGGTCGTTTACTTTTTTAGTCAATTCGGGTTGGTCGGATTTGGATTCGGGTCAATTGGACAGGTTTATTAGGTTAAGCCTTGGTCATCTCGATGTGATTTATCTGGTATGAAAATCAACTGAAACCATATTTCTAAGAATTATAAAACTCATGAAAATAAAATTTTCTTCTTACATGACCTATAGTACAATTGGGATTGGAATAATCAAAATATTTAATAATCTGTATGATAGTTTTCTTTATAATATATTTACCAATATTCATAAATTAATTACATTTTTTCATTTTATATTATTATTATCTATAATAATTAATAATTTTATGAATCAAAGTGATTTAATAATCCCTACTAAATATCATAAAACAGTACTATATATCTCTTTAATTTATCTTGATTTTTATAGAATAATTGGAGACATTAAGTGTAGGTGATATAGCTTCTGTACTTTATTATAGATTAGCCATTAAATAATTATACATTACGTTCAAATGAATGCAATATAAAAGTGAATATTTAAGTTTAACAAGATTAAAAAAAATATAACACTCATATTATTGAAAAAAATTATATTTTTACTATATTAAAATACTTTGATAATTAATTTTAACATTTAAATATTTATTGATAATATTAAATTTAAGTTTGAATCTTTTCAGGTTTGGGTAAATTTGGATTTGGGTCAATTTGGGTTTAGATTAATTCGGGTTCGGGTTAATCTAAATTCAAATGAATTTGGATTTGGATCAATTCGAGTTCGGATCCGATTGGGTTTGGATCAATGTGAATTCGGATAAATTTGGTTTCGGATCAATTCGGATCGGGTTGGATTTGGGTTGTTGACTTTTTTAGTCAAATCGGTCGGTCGGGTTTGGATTCGAGTTAATTGGGTGGATTTTTCGGGTCGGGTCAATTTTTGCCAGCTTTACGAATCATATATAAATCTTGCCAAAGTGTGGAAAGATTTTAAAATGTTTTAATAAAAAATCATTTATCTTTAAGTAAAATGTATAGGAAGTTAATGCAAGAAATTCATCTCAAAACTTTGATAAATGTTATTTTCCTAAAAAATAAATCAATGAATAACATTATAAATATTTATTTTCCTAAAAGTCCCTAAGTGAGGGATTGGTTCTATAATTTCCCAAAAGTGTTGGGTAGTGCAAATAAAAATTTATAAGAGGATATTATATAAAATAAATACAAAACTTTCAGTAAGTAATAGAATTAACTATAATATCTTACTTTAATAATTAACTTGAAAAGAAATTTCATATAATGATTCTTTAAAAAAGTTCCTAAGTAAGGAGCTTCATCTCGCCAAAAGTATTGGAAAGATTTTGAAATATTAAAATAAAATATGAAAATAGAATATTAAAAAAAGAGGTAAAATATTTAAAGTTAATGTTCAAGATGAAGTAAAATTCTTCTACATAAAAAAATATTCAAATTAAATCTGACGACAAGCCTCTTCAAGAGAATGAGTGATTTTTTTGAATACTCTTAAAGTGAGAGAATTTCTTAAATTATACCAAAAGCGTCAGAAAATGTTTAAGAAAATTCTCAATACTTAAATAATAAATGAAAAATAAAAATAAAAATAAAATAATAAAATATTAAAATACCATTTTTGTTAAGATCTGTTAGGATAACATGTGATTAATTGGTACTGTCTATTAGACGGGCGTTGTGGGGTTACTAATCCCTTCCCCACACGTAACCTTACTCCCGAACCTAGTTTTAGGAACGTAAACCTTTATCTTTGGAGTCAAATAGGTGGCCAATCACACTTATATAAAAAAAATTGGTGCTGACTTCTTAAAATTTAAGGTCTAGTGATTAGGTCCTCAGACTTAGATGTTACAACATGTGTTACATATCTCATGTTACCTAAGGACAATCAATGGAGATTATTTGAAACGTACCTCAACAACGCGGTAGTGTGGTTTAGTGAGATTGAACTCTCGCCCATATCCAGGTCAGTTTTACTGCATTTCAATTTAGTGTTAGTGACTTGGTGAGCTTTTAGCTACTTCGACACTTAGCATCAGAGCCAAAATTAGAGACTATATCTAAAGAGAGAAGCCATTAAAGCTTCATTTTCGGGTTACTTGAAACTCATTCCATTTTTCATGTGTTTTTTGGCTCAAAATTATAGATTTGTTGTTATAGAGCTTTTTAAATTAAAAATACATGAAAAAAAATGGCATAAAAAGAGCTGAAATGGTGAAAACTCGACTGGTTGGGTTGTCGAACCTATTTCAACGTAATAAGTAAAGAAGACAACTACATGTGCCCTATAGAAAATTTAAGTATGATATTATATTATATATTATACATTTATTAAACCCATAATGGGATGGGTTTATGCATGAATCACATAGAGAGATGTCCCTATTCTCAATCTATATATATAAGGCTAGCTCATTGATTTTCATAACTTTAGAAAAGGAATGAGAATAACACTCTCCTTTCTCATTCTCACTCTCCTTCTCCCCTTCTCTCATTCTCACTCTGATGTAGGCTTGAGGACAATCAATAGAGATCATTTGGAATGTGCTTCAACAACGCAGTAATGCGGTATAACGAGATTGAGGTCTTGCCCACATACAGATAAGTTCTACTGCCTTTCAGTTTTAATGTTAGTGATTTGGTCTGCTTTTTGCTAGTTTCAACAGTATACTCCACAATTGTACAGTAAGTTACAATGAGCGAAGAAAAAGAAAATAACAAAGGTAACAACACAAGTCCGACTAAGCTTAGTGTACGTGCATGCTAAGCGAGGAGTCGGTAAGACATTTATATAATTCAATATTAAAATTATATTGTATAAGTGTAGTTAGGATTGTGTGATGATGGTGATTATTAAAGATTGAAACTCAGTGATATATAAGGAATGATATGGTTATGGTATGATGATAGTTGACAAAATAATTGAACATTATTTGCCATGTGATCAAATGAGCTACATAATAGGTTTATGATGAGTTCATTTTTATTGAAATTGATTTTATTAAATATAATCCTGTTGAAATTGAAATAAGGGAATTGAGGAATTTAAAGTGCAATGAGTAACGATCTTGAAGTGGATATAGGTGTTACATTAAGGTGTTTTGAGAGAGAAGATACTAGTAGGACTTGGCATTATGGTTAGTCCTACACCAGTTGGTATTGCATTGACACATTACATGAGCACTATGTCATACTATTTTAATTCATGTTTTAAATTGCATCTCATTTAAACATGCCTCTTTTATAACTTGAGATTTTGAAAGGATTCATTCATTTAATACATGAATACTTTGGATGATTGATTTGTTTTGAAAGAGAAAATATGTAGTGTATACATATTTATTTTAATATATACAAATGATCTTAAAGAAAGGTATTACATACATTATTTTCATAAGAAAAGTTAAAGGTTTGAATGTTTTTACGAGACAATAGGCACCCTAAAAGAGCATTAAACTCAATAAAGCATAGTGGAAGATGCCTAATCGGAGATTTCTCATTAGGCTGAGATGCTTGTCTGACAATACTCGTGGATAGGGCTCAGTCACACCTGATCAATGTGGCTAAGAGACAAGGTCCATGGCCATAGATAGCACCCTAATTGGTTTCTAAGGGACGATGACATGATTTCTCACTGCTAGCTACAGTGAACTAAGTCTTTATTGGTAGAGTATTAGGGATTAGCCTAGTCTCAACCCTAATATGACATGCTGTCTAGAGTATGGTTTTATTTTATATAAACTTTAGACTTAACATGATTTTACCATATATGAAAAATATTTTGAGATTGTACATGTTTTGGCATACTATGAAAGTTAATATGAGAAATGTTTTGAGACTGTACATGTTTGACATGCTATAAAAGTTAATATGAGATGTTTGAAGACAGTACATTTTTTCAAAACATGCTTTAAAGGTACATGTGATATGATTTGTGAATTGTACATACTTTAGTCATGTTTTAAAAGTAAATAGGAAATGATTTGAGATTTTACATATTTTAAACATGCTTTAAAAGTAAATGTAATACGATTTTGAGACTATATACATTTCACATATGATTATATGCCAAATGTGATATGATTTAAAATGATAGCGTTTATATAGTAAAACTTGCATAAGGATACATACTGAATCATGACATAATGATATGTTATCTACATGAAGGATGTCTTGATTTTATACAGTAAATGAACATGAGATGTATATGAAGAAGTGTCATGATTTTTATACTACATTTGATCTTATTTCTCCATATTAAATGTGATATATTTTGACACAATACAGAGTCTACTTTCTAGATGAAAAGTGACATGATTTCATATTGCATCCGAACATGATTTTTATATAAGATGTAATATGACATGATAATGATATGAGCGTAAATACCATATGATGTCAAAATTACGTATGTTTCATTGTTGAATGACATAGTGTGGAATAATAACAAGAGGATTGAAAAATGGTTGAATGGTTATGATCAAAGGTCAATGTGATAGACAGGTGCTAAAGCGGGTGTAATAAGGTATTTCAAATTGCCCTTCCTTTGATATCCTAAAACTCTTGCCCACTTAGAGTTGTTTAAAGCATGATCAGAGATGTGTTTGATAAACGATTTCAAAGAGAATATGATATGAGAATCTTTAATTAAAGATTTCATGCATTTTCATTAGAATAGTGTAAGTCTAATTTCGCACTTATATAAATGACTTACTGAGCCATTGTTCATTAAACATTGTTTAACCCTTTTTCAAATTGAGCACAAGGTCGGGGGCATATTTTGGAGCTATCTAGAATAGTCACATGCCTGAAATATTGCCCCAACTCCTGAGGCGACTCCAGATGATTGCTATAGTTATATATACATATTCTTCCGTATGTATTTAATATTTTAGGCTAAATTTTGTATCGTACTATAGGATGGGATGAAAACTAGAATAATGAATGATAGATATAATATCTTGATGCTACATGATATGCATGTTATGAGTAGTTGTGGATATTAGGACTGCTGAAATGATACTTATTTAATGAATATAATGTGGACTGTGGGAGAGATTGATGTGTTGCACTATAATAAATGAATGTAATTGCAAGTAGTTTGAATTGGGGAAATGTTTTATTTTAAGGAGGGATATTGTAACATGCCAATTCCCATTATATAACATGTTACTCACTTATATCTTACACTTACTACCGGTTGGGCTGTCAGTGATGCTTATCAACTCCTATCACTTTAATAAGAATAATTAAATCATTTTCTATAGATGTATATACATTCCCTTATATTTAAAGTAGTACTGTACAACTTTACTGAATACATAAAAGAACACAACATACCTTCGATATCCAATCTCAGGAAGGTAAGTCTCTTAGTTCAGATCAGTTATATGTGGAGTGGAAAAATAAGGAGTGAGCGACAATATGCTCAGTAAGGAAGGTGTATGCTGCTTTAAAAATAAAAGCTATAATTTCGAAACCATTTAATCATCCTAACGATCACACTCATTAGGAAATAATAAATACAGTTAACATGAAACAGGATTCACCAGATTCTTTCATAAATCTTTTAATTGAGACTAGGCAACAATTTAAATCATGCAAAGAACACAAGTCATCCGCTTTTGGGGTGCACCCGTAGGCCATCGCCCCTCACGGCTATCTCATCTAGATGTATGGCCATAATCTGTAGGTGGTCCTCGGGTCCACTTGCCAAGTGACCTCGAGACCGCTGAAGACTTGGCAGGTCCATCAGCCCTGTGACGCCCTAGGGTGCACTCGTTGGTCTATTTGACCCAAACCATCGCCCTAGCTGGGTCACGCAAAGTACATGAATGATAATGCATGAACTCATGGCCTAATGTCTCAAAATCAAGTTATCATATGTACCATTTTCATAAAATGATTTGGTTTCCAAAAGGGTTTATAACTAGTAAAACAACCCTCAAATTCAACATTTTCTATGAGAGAAAGGCCCGTTTGGAGCTGGTTCGCCCTCGGCTAGTTCGCCCAGGGTCAGCTCGCCCATTGGCCAATTCGCCCAATGATCAACTCGCCCAAGGGTCTACTCGCCCAAGAGACTACTCGTCCAAGAGTCTATTCGTCCAAGAGTCTACTCGCTCAAAAAGTTTCACATTTTCTATTTTTTTTTTCAAAAATATTAATTGAAAATTTATTTATTTATTTATTTAATTTTCGTTGAGAAAACAACTCATAAATTAGTTCGCCCACTGGTCAATTCGCCAAGGCGGCGAATTATTAGTCGCCCGCCTCATAGCTTTTCAAGAGAAAAGTATGGCTGGCTGATAACAGTTCGCCCGCCTCACACTTAAAACAAAGAGTCGCCCGCCCATACGACATAAAAAGTTCTCAACTTTTAAAACAAAGGCTCTCGCCAGGTTCTCATAAAGTAGAACTCGCCACTTGGCTAGCACGAGTTTTAAACTTAGAACAAAACTACTCGCCCGCCCTCAGTAGCTCGTTCATCAAAACAACATATGGCGACTTGTAGCTCGCCCGAAACCAAAACAGTTTATCAACCAATGCATGCCAGAAATAAAACAATTTCTAATATTTTCTTAACATTTTTACTCCACAGGACATGCATTTGCATTACATACTACTTCCTTACCTCGTCTGATACAGCCTTGCTTCTCGCCCGCCTTCCTCAATTCCCGTCTGCAAAGCATTTATTCAACCCATTAATATTTCCAAAACGATATATTTTCCTAATAATAATGGCTTTTTGCGAGGTAACAACTCGCCATTCGCCCAACATAGCTCGCTGTCCATTAGCGGCTTATTCATGGGAGTTCGCCCAACATAGGAGCTCAACTCGCCATGCTTATCAGTTCATAATTGGGCTCGCCCATGTAATGGAATACGTTGGCGACTTCTTTTTCTCCCACTCACCCCATTGGCGATCATCAATATTTCACATGGGCGATCACTGTTATCGCCATTCTCGCCTTTTGGCGATCATTGGTCCTCGCCCGCCTGGACCATAATACTGGCGAACTCACGTAACAATTTCCCAAACTCGTCCCATCCTTTAGGCGAGTAATCACCCATTTTAACTAGCAACTTTCTACTCGCCCGTCGTGTTTCCTTACTCATTCTTGGTTATTTTTCCATCTAGTTTTCTTATATATTCAACTATATTCAATTACAACCAGGCTATATCCATGATTAAATATCAAGAGAACTGTAAAACTATGAAACTCACCTTTACCAAGTTACTCGTCCAACAACAGAATGCTTTCTTGTCTTTCTTAGCTTTACTTTGCTTATTCCTCAGTTCTGCACACACTGGATAAATGTTTAACTAACTAAGGATGAGTCTCCTGGCTCACTTATGGAAGTAGAGGAAAAACTAAGGGTGAACTTAAAATGAAACAGAATGGGCGAGAATAATTTTGTGGAAGATGAAGTTGCATCCATCAATTTTTCCTCATGAACCCCTATTATATAGCCGTTCCGTTTCACTTAAAATCTAACACCTGTTTCCTTATCCTGTTTTCCTAATCATTTCATGCGTTAAATTTTGTGGAAAAACTGCAGCTAGTGGACTACAGTAAGAAGAAAATTCCCTGCATGTGTTGAAAATTTTCTTTCTTTTTCCCCTTCTTCTCCTAGTCCACGCCACTGCCAGTCACTCTTATTGGCTTACTCCTCTTGCTAATAAATGCTTAGTCTCCTTTGTCAAATAAAGCAACCGGCGAGAAGTCCACTGCGCCCCTTTCCTGGACTTTTCTATTTCCTTTTCTGCTCTTCTCTTCGCCCATGTCTCCTCCAGCCAACGTTAATTGGCTAACTCCTCATCCTTTTCTTTGTTTTGTCTTCTAGCCCTTAATTCTTTTGTCCTTCTTCTTCTTCTTCTCCACGCCAATGTTAGCCACATTGATTAATTTTATCTCATCTCATTTAATGCTTTCATACCATATATATATACTATCTTGATCTTTTATCAAGATTAAATCCCATATATTCCTTGTTACAATTTCTTGTTGCTCTTTAATATTTGTTTCTCTTTCTTTATACACTACACTATAAATCATCACTTAGATTGGAAAGTGGAAATTCACATTCGATTTAATTTCACAAAATTTTTTTTATTTCCACTATCAATAATGTGCACATATGGCATACAGTATAATAAAATTCGGATTTTACAGATATTTTTAATATGTTTTCTAAGCAGGAATATTTTGGGTTAAAAATGACTATTACCTGTCTTGGAGAGTTAAATAAATTCACCTGTGGGTTATAGCTTAAATTATTAAGGCTGGAGTGCAATAAAAAGATTAGTGAATATCGTTTAGTGACTACACTAACACATAATATAAATTGTAAAACAAAAAAAAATTGTGTCAAGTGGACGTCACGGCCTTTGGGTCGTAACATAACAACACCAAATGTCTCAAGTATAAAAAATCCATACATAGACAACTTTAAAACAAAATTTATATAGTCAAAGCTTACATCATATAAACATTACAAAAAAAGGGACCTTCAGCGACGGAATTTTTCGTCGCTAAAAGTTTGATTCCGTCGTTAAAGCGTTTTAGCGACTGAAAATTTATGTTGGAAAAATCAATATCGCTGATGCTCATTCTGTCGTTGAAAGTACATTCAGCGATGGAATTTATATTTATCAGTGATGAAAATTTTCTGTCGCTAAAATGAAAATCCTGTCATTACTAATCTGTCAGTAAAAATATTAGCGACGGAATTTTCCGTCGCTAACTCCGTCACTAATTTTATTTTTATTTTTAAATTTTATTAAAAAACTCCATCGCTAAAAGCTTTTACTGACGGAATATTCCATTGCTAATAATAAATTTATTTTTAATTTAGTAAATTATTCCGTTGCTGAATGTTATCAGTGACGGAATATTCCGTTGCTAATAATAGAAATTTTCTATCGCTAATGGTATTAGCAATAGAAAATCCGTCACTAATGCTATTATTTCCATCGCTAATTTCCTTGAATTCCGTCACTAATGATATATTTTTTCATCCTCATCCTTTATTTGTGCATTTCGCTACCAAAATGTTAAATTCCAAAATTCTTTCCAAAAGTTTTCTGAAATGTATCTAAATTTATGCTTAAAACCCTAAATTCATGACTATAGCAACATTTAAATTAAAGACCTTAATACATATACATAAAATATCGATAAAATTCATACATAATCATAAAACATGGTTAAAATTCATAAAATCCATAACATCTCTCAACAACCATGAAATTCTTAAAATGATGCCACTGCAGGAGAGAAAATGATGTTATTTCCATCGCGATCAAAATCCACCAAAGCACTCCTTATTAATATTAAATAACCTACAAAAGCATAAAAACTACATATTAAAAATTAAATATTATTTTCTTTTAATAGAAAATGAAAAAAATAATGATTACAATACATACAATTTTCGTTACAATACATATTAAAACTATTAATACAACAATATATAAATTTATGCAAAGAAAAAAAATAATATATATATAACAATGTGTATATCTCACATTAAAAAAATTTAATAATACTAATTCAATCAATCTATTAATATCGTATAATTAGATACACTAAAACAACAATAAATTTTCATAATTAATAATATTATAACCAAATTAAATTTACATAAATAAATTTATATATTTAAAATCTAACAAAAATAAATATAAACATTTAAATACAAATTTCCTAATAATATTATTAGATATACAAATAAATATATACTATTAAATGTGTATATATATCAACAACATTAAAAGCATTAGTAACTAATTAAACAAATAAACAACAACAAAGTATATATATACACAAATAAATAAATACAAATATATGCAAAAAAATAAATATATATAGACAACTAACTTTGACATACATAATTAAATATATATGTAATAACCAAGAATTTTTCCATTTTTGGTATTAAATTACTTAGGAATTTAATTTTATGCAAATAAATAAGTGAAAGTAAATAAATAAATTTATTTACGACATGGGAAAATTATTGAAATTCCCGAATTTGATGAAGTTGAGGAAATTATTTTGAATGATTTTTGGATATTAAGAGATCCAACTATTAAAGAGGTGAAAATGAGTATATTTATAATGGAAGATAAGAAATCCAAAATTTATGAATAAAAATGTGTGTATATATATATTGTAAATACAATATATATATATGTATATTGTATTAGTATAATTATATAACCAAATATAATTATATTATATATAAAAAAGAAACAGAAGCAAAGTGAATCGGGAAACCCTGACCCCTTTCCCAGCCAAGAACTGACGGTAGCAAACGCTGCCATCGTCGACGAGAGGAAGCAGAGGAGAGGTCACCAGCGAGAAGAGAGAAAGAGGAAGCCGACGCAGGCGACGGGGAAAGGAGAAGAAACGAGCGGAGCCGAAACGGGAGAAGAGGAAAACCGAAGGAAAAGAGAAAGGGAGATCGACGGTGCCAGTCGATTCGGGCCCTGCCACCGCCACTCGCGCCACCGGCGAAGGTCGACCAAGGTGAAGGGATGACCGATGGTGAAGGAAAACGACGGAAAAAGGGAGGGAGAAAAGAGGAAAGAAGCCGTCGGTGCCACCTCCAGATTCGGTGCCGTTGTTGGTGATAGGGAGAAATGGAGGCCAGATCCGGCATCCCCGCAACGTCGGCCAGCTATGGGAAGCACGAATCGGCGGAAAGGAGGACCGACGTTGGCCGAACCGGCTAAACCGATGGAGGAAGGCTGAACCGATTTGAACTGGTTCAGACCAGAAAAGAGAAAAAAAAGGAAAAGAAAAAGAAGAAAAAAGAAGAAAAAGAGAAAAAGAAGAAAAGAAAGGAGAAAGAAAAAGAAGGAAAGGGGAAAGAAAAAGAAAAGAAAAAGAAAAAGGAAAAGGAAGAAGAAGAAGAAAAAAAATGAGTAAGGAAAATTAAAAGATTTTGCTATATTTCTATGAAATTTATTAGAAATTGTTGGATTATTTTCTAAATGAAAATATGTGTCAATTATTGAAATTGTAGCAAAAACAGAAATGAGATGAATGGTGGAGTTCAGCTAGGCTCGGAAATCGGGAACACGCTATGCTTGAGGCGAATTGGTAAAACACTTTTATAAAGCATTAGTAGCATTATATTGTATGTTTTGGGATTATGATTTTTATACGATGCATTGATGGAATGATTTTTAAATACTAAGAGGACCCACAACTGATGGTGCAGGTCTTAGTAAGAGATAAAGAAATTGTGAGAATCAAAGGCTGTGGTTATAAATTGTGTTTTCCTTATAGGAGGTTTAGTAAAAATTAAGTCGTTATACTGCCGAAATTTTTAGGAAAATGTTTGAGGAAAAAGATTTAAGTTTCTCACATAAATGGAATCTTAGAAATAATTATTGAAAATAAACATGTAAAGGACTTTATTGTATTACCGGAAAAAGTTGATATTGGAATCGATGAGAAGGTAGATTGTTGAGCATGATAACGTGATGAATTTTATTGTTTAAGCCTTATGGAATAGATAAATCAAATTATCTTAATATCACAAAGTGGTTATCAAGCTGAGATTGAGATGAAATATCTATTTGGAGGATCACTGATAAGAGTAACGATGGTTATATGATATAAATTAAAAGAGAAAAATCGAAGTTGTAATTTAAATGGTCGATTGGCTGAATTTCGGAGTTATCGATCATGAAATGATTTCAGAATTGATAGATTCAGATAAATGGATGTCACACACGTGATTATACGGAATTGATTATAACCTTGGAATAGGTTTTTGAAAAATATCCTCTCATATTTGAGTGACTTGGAGAAATTGGAGGACATGATGAATGGTCCATCTTAGTGGTATGATTGAGACGATGATAATAAGAAAAGTAGATCATGATGCCATACGGACATTGATAGAACACACGTCTACACAAAAATATATTTGTAAACATCGATATTAAATAGACATGAACTGAGACTACTACAATAACGTGGATAGTCGCAAGGCGACTTAAATGATTGAAAACGCTGTTGATAGTGGAAATTAGCAAATCCTCTTAAGTGGGTAAATTGCCAAGTAAAAATTGAATTAATGACGCCTTCATAGATAACTCTAGCATGGTATTACATTATACAAGCCATATAAGAATTGAGTTGAGGATTGTGACCTGATTTGGTGATAGTGAATGAAATTGAACCTCAAGTCGGAAATTATGAAGGTGCACCAATAGATCAAATTATAGATGGACTTGACAAGTGACTATCGACCTTGTGGTTTTGTTATCCTCGATGTTGATTCTGGAGCAAATATCGAATGATGATATTGATATTGCATAATTTCAGTACCTGGATGGCTATATAGAAACATGGTATTTAAATACTTGTAGATACTAAGAGGATTCATACTAATGATGTGGTACTAGTATCGATAATGAAAGATACAAATGATTGTTGTAGTTGAGAATTATCGAAAAGGATATTGAATATCGAATGGTTGAATACTAAGGGATTTGATTATTGAATAAATTGAGTACTGAGTAATTCGAATACCAAATGAAATGAATATTGAATGATTTGAATACTGATATACTGATTTGACAGAAAGAAAGTTTTGAAATCGAATGATTGATGGTGAGGAATTTAGATGAATTGCTT
This sequence comes from Heritiera littoralis, assembly GCA_031772115.1. NCBI lineage: Eukaryota > Viridiplantae > Streptophyta > Magnoliopsida > Malvales > Malvaceae > Heritiera > Heritiera littoralis. The sequence continues at coordinate 1,293,786 of JAPDPK010000053.1, read as the reverse complement.
CATTGTATTAAATAAAAATATTGCTTATATGTGCATTTGAAAATACTACCGAAGTTATATACGGAAATGATTTTTATAGTATCGCCTTTAAGCATAACTTGCTACCACTTCAGAAGTTATAATAACATTTATATGGATGCTATAAAGTATAGTTCAATTTTAAAAGAAAGTATATGGTATATACATATATATATTTTGATATATGAAGCCTCTTACAGAATTTTACCATATGCTTTACATGATTTTGACAAGAAAAGATAAAGATTTAAATGTTTTATGAGACTGTAGGCACCCTAAAAGAATTTAAATTCAACAAAGCATAGTGGAAACCGCTTTATTGGAGCTTTGCTCATTAGGCAAAGATGCTTGTCCGACAATAGTCATGACAAGTCTCAGTCATGCCTGATCAGTGGGGCTGAGAGAGATGAGGTCTATGGCCATAGATAGCACCCTAGTTGGTTTCCCAGGGACGATGACATGATTTTCACTGCTAGCTATAGTGATTTAAGTCTTTATTGATAGAGTGATAGGGATCTAGCCTAGTCTCTAACCGATATGATATAAAGTCTAGAGTATGATTTTATTGATATGAACTCTAGACTTGACATGATTTATATAGTACATGAAACATGTTTGAAAAGAGAAATATTTTAAAACTGTATATGTTTTAAAAGTACATGATATATGATTTCGACACCGATATGATTTGTACATGATTTTGTGTCGAACATGACATGATATGTGGTCTAGAGTATAATTTGATTTGACATGAACTCTAGACCTGATATGACTTACGGTATATGTTTTAAAAGTACATGATATATGATTTCGACACCTATATGATTTGTATATGATTTTGTGTCGAACATGACATGATATGCGGTCTAGAGTGTAGCTTGATTTGATATGAACTTTAGACCTGATATGACTTACAGTATATGAAAAATGTTTTGAAAACACACATGTTTCAGACATGCTCTAAAAACATATACATGATTTGCAATTGTACATGCATCAATCATGTTTTGAAAGTAATTATGAAATGAATTGAAAGTTATATGTTGAGCATGTTCTGAAGTATATATGATATGATTTGAAATGATAGCAGTTTATACAGTGAAGTTGCATAAACTGCCTACTAAATCATTAGTGTATTGTACAAAAACATGAAGAGTATATGAGGAGTATCATGACCCGATGGTATCGATATTTCATCTACATGATGTCATGATATGATATGAGACATGAATATAGAAGACGCATGAATATAGAATATACCTGAAGAGAGTTATGACTTCGTACCACCGTGATCATGATCCTCCATATGGAAAGTGATATAAGATGATAGAATACGAAAGTATGATTAAGAATGGAAAAGTGACTTGATACGATATCTCATTTGGACATGATGTACTATGAGATTGACGAGAGTATGGACTAATAGTACATGATATTCAAATTGGACACGACATATGGTTGTGCGATGCACTAAATTATAATGATGAGAGAAATAAAAAGTACTTATGATGATTATACAGATATCTGAGTGATAGATAGATGAGAGGAATTGAGATAACGAGAAGTTATCGATGGAAATGATGAATTGTTATTGCAAACTTGCAGGTTTTAAGCATTGAGGATTAAGACAGTATAATTCTACTCCTGCATTTATAGTAGTATCTTACTGAGCCGTGGTTTTGCTTACCCCACTAAATTTCATCTCTTTTCAAACTATTGAAGTTACAACATGCTATGAGAGCTTTTAAGTGGGCCTTCGGAGACGGTTTGCAGGTTTGGTACTGACTATCATCCTGCAAATTCACTTTGCTACTTTTGAGGTATACATTCATTGTAAATCTCTTGTTTACAAGTACAAACTTTTATTAATACACAGTACGTATGTTGTTCAATGAGTCGGGATGTAACTTAGAGATGTGATAAAATATTGTATAGAGGATCAGGGAAATTACAGTAGTAACTACACTGACACCGAATACAAACCTTAAAATGAAAAAGAAAAATTTAGTCTAGAAATTTGTAAGAGAAAAAAAGTATGACTAATAAGTAAAATTCGCGACCTTCGGGTTGTGACAATATACAAATAAATAAATATATACACACAACAAATTAAAAATATATACAAATAACTAAATATATTAAAACTATTAATACAACAATATACACATTTATTCAAAGAAATATATATATATATATATATATATATATATATATATATATATATATATATATAACAATGTGTATATCTCACATTAAAAAAAAATTAATAATACTAATTCAATCAATCTATTAATATCATATAATTAGATACACTAAAATAACAATAAATTTTCATAATTAAAAATATTATAACCAAATTAAATTTACATAAATAAATTTATATATTTAAAAGCTAACAAAAAAAAATAAACATTTAAATACATATTTCCTAATAATATTCTTATATATACAAATAAATATATACTATTAAATGTGTGTGTGTGTGTGTGTGTGTGTGTGTGTGTGTGTGTGTATATATATATATATATATATATCAACAACATTAAAAGCATTAGTAACTAATTAAACAAATAAACAACAACAAAGTATATGTATACACAAATAAATAAATACAAATATATGCAAAAAAAATAAATATATATAGACAACTAACTTTGACATACACAAATAAATAAATATATACACACAACAAATTAAAAATATATACAAATAACTAAATATATATATATATACAAAGAAATAATAATATATAAACAAAAAAATAACAAACTAACAATTTATAAAAAGAGAATATATATAAAATAAACAAACTAACAATATAAACAAATAAATTATATATATATTAAATGTAAAAATAAGAAATAAATATATAATACCACTGTGAGGGGCGACTGGCTGTTGGGGTGGTAGTGGTGGAGACCGGTGCGGGGAGGGGCGAGTGGCTGTTTTTTTTTTTGGGGGGGGGGGGGGGGGGGGGGGGGGGAGGGGGGGCAACACACTTTTGTTTTTTTTTTTTTTGAAGACAGCAGGAGGGGCAATCGATGGCAAGGATAGGAGGAAGGGCAATCGGCAACGATTGGACAGGTGAGTGGTCGGTGGCGACTGGAAAAAATGAAGAGGAGGACTAAAAATGGCATACACAGATGGGAAATAGAAAAAAAGGAGGGAATTTGAGAATTTCGAGGGATTAGCGACGGAAAAATTCCGTCGCTAACTAGATCTGACACGCCTTTCGATGTTTTAGTGACAGAATTTTTTCGTTGCTAAAGACAATTAGCGAAGTATTCGGCAACGGAAAAATTTCGTCGCTAAATTCTGAAAATTTTTTTAATGAAAATAAAAATATAACTGTAAAAGATTTTGCGACTGAAAATTTCCGTCGCTAATTCCTTCGCTAAGTTTCGATAAGTTTTATAATGAAAAAAAAATGATTACAAATATTTTGTGATGAAATTTTTCCGTCGCTAATTTTCGATAAGTTTTGTAATGAAAATAAAAAAATGATTACAAATATTTTGCGATGGAATTTTTCGTCGCTAATTTCGTCGTTAAAGACAATTAGCGACGGAAAAATTCCGTCGCAAACTCCTATGACTGGTTTCGGATTTAGCGATAGAAATTTCTGTTGCTAATTCCGTCACTAATTTTTGGCGGTATTATAAAGTACCTCCTGCCATAATTAGCGGTGAAAAATGTTCCGTCGGTAATTCTGTTGCTAATATAAACGTAATTTTCGTCGCTAATACCTTTTTTCAGCGACGGAAAAATTCCGTAGCTAAATTTCCTTTGCTAAAAGTCTCTTTTCTTGCAGTGAAACTCATGTAGTTTGAAAGCATTAGCTTGTGTAAAACATACTCTAAACAGTTATCACATAATACCAAAACACTTTAGCAAAGTTAAGTAATCCCTTTCACATCACATATAGATTGGATATGGTATAATGATTTTATATATATATATATATATATATATATATATATATATAAAAGAAGTATATACTATATTGGTGTTAATACCTTATCCTTGAATTAAAATGTTAGATTTATATATATATATATGTGTATGTATATTATATGCTAATCATTAATGGATTATTAATTTAGTTGATTTTTAATGTTATGGATAAAAGCTAATTAAATAGTCTTACGGACATTGAGTGCGTTAGAAATGCTATGAATTCTCACTAAAAATAATATTTAAATATTTTGAGATACTAAGAGGACCATAGTAATGGTGGAGGTCTTAGTAACGACACTTAGATATAAATGTGATTGAAATTATGTTAATATCTTGTGAAATAATTGTATACAGCTAGAATTGGACAATGGTGCAGGTTAAAATGTCACGTGATTATGGCACTGGGGATAATTATAATTACACCATTATAATGCTAGATTTTAGGTTAGAAATCACTCTAGGCAGACTTCGCAAGGCTAGTTAGCCTTGTATTGTGTGTCAATATCATTATGCATTTCATGAATGCAACTTTGCATCAAAATCCGTTTGTGTTTTTTGATATTGTTTTACAAAAGTTCATTTCTTGCCGTAACAAGTATCTAAATCTTAATATCAATCCATACACTACCATAGACTATATACACTTGCTATCTCCTCCTATTTCCATCCAAAATGCCTCATGGTCGAACCACTAGCATCTCATATTCTAAGCATTAATTCACATTTCCATAATAATCCAAAATCATCTCAAAAGCTATTACATTACATAATTTATCAGTCTAACAAATCTATACTTACAACATGATACTAATACATTCTCTGTATATAATTTCTTCACTATCAATTACACAATATAAACATAGCATCAATTTGTATATAAATGCTTACTTATATTTTTTTTATCACGATGATTGTAGCAGTCCCTAAAGTATGATCCATTATGGTAAGAAACACATTCAATGCTTTAAACTCTCTTACAACGTGTCAAGCTTTGGCTTCTTGTGAACTTATCATTTTTTTTTTCAAAAAAAATCCCAGAATAAACAAGCAACTATGGAAAATTGAGGTGTTTCAGATTTGAGATTTTTGTCGTTATTTTTGGGAAGATAATCCTTAAGATTGTTGCAGTCAGAAGGAACAAACAGCAAGTAAAACAACTTGAGGCGTGCTGCAATTGCATTGCCTTTAAGGATTATTTCACCAACAGGTGTAATCTTTCAGGATTCAACGAGCTCTTCTGGGATTGCCTAGAGAACAAGAACAGTGAGAAAGAAAGAATAATATTTTAGCTCAACAGGAAAAAAAGAAAAAGTGAAGAAGCAAAGAAAGTTGCTTAGAGTAAAGAAGTTGTGTTCTATAGACCTCTATTTATAGAAAAAAAATGGGTGCAGAAAATCTGGAGGAAATTGTAATAAAATCAGCATATAATCTGGAGAAAGTCAAAACATATTTTTGACTAAATCTGAGAGAATATTATAAAATCTGTCAATGTTTGAGATGAAGCAAAACATTAGTTTTCAAATAAAGATTAAACACCAAAAAAAAATAATTTAAATAAAAAGTAAAAACAGTAAAAGTTTTTTTAGAAATATCAAAATATCCAACACTATTGCATTTCGGCCCAATACTTGTAAATCTTCAAGAAAGTTGAGCTTAAGCTTGGATCATATTGTAAAAGACTTTGTCATTTACCATACTCAAGTTTTGTTGGGCTTTCTCTGTAACAATATTAATAAAGCCAGCTAAGACTTGCTACATTTTCTTAGTTTTCGCTCTTATCATTAGACTTTTATGGATGTTCATAGGATCACGATCATCACAAACATGATTTGAGCTTTATAAGCTTGATGGGCCTCCGTCATTAATATAACAACTTTTTTATAACGTCAAATTTATAATTTTGAACCAAAATGTCTATTTCTCAAACTAATGGACTAAAGTTGTATTCATTTTCCCTGCTAAAGTTTAGAGACAGTTAATTTTAAATATTGGAAATAGATAATAAGATTATCTTCTTCCTCTTTGTGTTATTTGTCATTACTAAGTCTTACTATTTCATTAGGATCTCTTTGTTAACCAAATCATATTTTTCTTCAAGCTGCAAACAAGGCAGGCTCACAAAGTCAGAACTTTTCAGGAGCTGATGCTCAGGGCTCTTATGAGAAAGAGATTATTGTATCGGTAATGTTTTACCAGGAAGGACAATCTGAGAAAGAAATTCTCACAAACCTTCTCTCTAGCTCCACGAGACAATGTTATTTTATCTTAAATGATGTTTCCAAATATGTTGAAGAGAAAGAGTTGCAACACTGTTTCTGCTATATATTCTGCAAACCAAAGTGGTTGCCATTATCTTGACTGTTTTTTATGGGCGTTGAAGATGGTATAGATATTATACCACAAGGATTGGACGAACTTAAAAATATAGTTATTGACATGAACGAGATTTAGTATTATGTGTATAATTTTGGTTTGGTCGTGATATTAGGACTAACAAGATCAGGTCAATTTCAGTTCTTTGTTTATTGTTATTGATCATTTACTACTTTCAAAGCAGTCATTACACATACCCACAGCGAAGCATGGGCCAATTTCTAGTAATAATAATAATAATAAGAGGAAAAGAATTGGAGGAAGTGGAACTTAAGCTTTCAAGCTCATTAGATCCAATGAGACTCTAATGACCCGATTGAATTTGAATTAGCTTTCCAATCGTACAATAAAACTCAAGAAGAAAATTATTGTAAATTGAAGAAAAATGTGAAAAAATTTAAATTTGATTAAAACATTGGAATCACTCGGATTGAGTGAACGCAAGATTTTTTTATTTTTTTCCGAATAGTTATTTAATCTGGAAAAAATGGGTCTATACAGTATCCATTCACTATAGTACCATGAAAAGAAAACAAGAAAAAAAAACTGACAACGTATGACTTCATCCATTGTTGCGATTCGACGTTTTCCTGAATATTAAACAAAGTTGAAGGGTTTGCTAGATCTTGTCTGTCCCTTACTGATAGCGGACTTTTATGTATGCCAAAAACAGAAACTTCAGAATGTAGCGGTTATTTATGACTTCAATACAGTATGAAATTTAGAGCTCACATTAATAAGTAGAAGAGAAGTGAATGCTAAATTGAATACATAACAGCCTGGAAGTCAAGTTGTAAGATATAAACAATGACAGTTCGCCAGATCTAGCACGTTGGATCGATCCTATATTAACAGAGAGCTGAGGAAAGGGCATGAGCATGCATCTCAAGAATATTATCGCCTGAAGTTTGAAAAGTAATTAAGCAAAATGGCAGCAGAAAAGGTTCTTTGCATGAACGCAGCAGATCAAGAAATTAGCTATGCCAATAATTCTGCACTACAAGTCTCTTCTTTTTCCCTCTCCCTATTTAATTCAGCAGTTTTGTTTTATATATAGATTAATTCTCCATTACATATTTTTTTTTCTAGAAATATCAAGCTAAAAAGTTCTTCTTATGTTAAATATTCTTTCAGAGAGCAGTAATATCAAAGGTGAGGCCAATTCTAGAAGAATCCCTCAGAGATATGTTCAGCAAAATTGTTCCAACCTGTGTAAAGGTGGCAGACTTGGGTTGCTCTTCGGGTCCTAACACGTTTCAGGCTATATTTCAAGTAATCGACACCATCCATGGGATATGCGAGCAAGCGCAGTTGAAATTGCCAGAGTTTGAAGTGCTTTTAAATGATCTCCCAGGGAATGACTTCAACGCTGTGTTTAGCTCAGTTCCTGCTTTCTATGAGAGGCTTAGGAAAGAGAAGGGAGAGAGGCTGCAGGAACTGTGTTTCGTAGCAGGAGTGCAGGTTCTTTCTACCACAGACTCTTTCCAACCAGAAGCCTGCACTTTATACATTCTTCCTATGCGGTTCATTGGCTGTCCAAGGTCAGCCTGGGCCCGTGGCCACGACCATATATATCTTTTTCTTTAAACAATCATTAATCATTTTTATTTTTATGGAAAACTATAATTACATATCAGTTTTTGGTGCTTGTAGTACGTACAACAATATTTAATGTTATTATATCATTTTTAATATTGAGAAAGTGGTAATTAGGTCCCAGATGGGCTACAGAACAAGAAGGGAAATATATACATTGCAGGGTCAAGTCCTCCCGATGTTTTCGAAGCTTATGCGCAGCAATTTCAAAGAGACTTCTCAAGTTTTCTAAGCTTGCGCTCCGAAGAAATGATTCCCCAAGGGCGTATGGTTTTAACCTGTTTGGGTAGGAAAAATCCAAATCCCTCGAACGGAGATTATGGTTCAAAGTTGCTTTGCTCAATCCCTTCTTGACTTAGTTGCTGAGGTTTTCTCTTTTCCTTACAATCCGCTTAAATATGATAAGCATATAATTTACAACTTTTTTTTACTATGATTTAGATCTGTTCATGGGCTAGCTGGGATCGAAATCAAATTGGGTTTAAGCAACATATTAAGAAAGTGAACATGAGCCTAAACCTGACCTGACTCATTTTTCGTGCCAAATTTTTTGTCAATTCCCATTTTTTTATATTATGTATAAGTTCTAGCTTGCCCAAATATTATTAATATTTTTTAAAAAAATTATAATAAAACATAAAAAATATTAAAACATATAATATTTAATAAGTATAAAGCAATATAAACTCAAAATAAATTGCATAAAGAAAGCAAAAATAATTTAAAATATATTAATATAAAATAATAATAAAAAATTATAGTAAAACAGGCTGAGCTGGATTTAAGCTTGAAACAATGAACCCAAGCCCGATCCTTTTTTTTAACGGGCCTAGATTTTCAAGCCGAAACCCATTTAAAAAGTTCAATATTTTTGTTCATGCCCGCTAAAAAAATGGACGAGCCTTCGGGTTTAGTTGGATAGCTCGATTCTTGAACAAGTCTACTATAATTCTATAATATTCCAATTACAACAAATTAAAAAGTTATGTTAACTTCTAGTTACCACATTTTTGTATGAATTCCATATAATATTTTGATAGATCATAGGTAATTTATGGTTGTGATTAGACAATTGTAATGTAATATTTTTTTTAAAAAAAAAGATAATTATTTATGCATTTATAATAAGTAAATATCTATGCACGGACACAAATTAAATACTAGTTCAATATATAAATTCATAAATATCTACTTGTAATTTATTTTTCATATTTATCACCAATATATAAGATAATTGATAATCCCTAAAGTATGATGATATATGTTCATTTTAGTGAAAGAATTAAAGTATTAAATACAAATATCTTTATAGATTGCAAAAGACATACAAGACAGTCATTACTGTGTAATTATTTGAATTGCATTGAAGAAAAAAAAGTGGATAATAAATATTTGTAACTTTTTTTTTATTGCAGGGGCTAGTAAAAGAGGCAGACGTGGCTTCTTTCAACCTTCCTCACTATAAACCGTGCAAAGAAGAATTGGTTGAGACTGTTGAGAGGGAAGGATCCTTTGATATCAACGAGCTACATGTTTTCCAAGTGGATCCTGTAATAAAAAGAGACGAGCAGCTGGGCAAGAAAGACTTGGGTTCGACTTTTATATTCAATCTGGGAAAAATATTGCAAATGGTGTAAGAGCTGTTATGGAATCCATCATTTGCAGTCATTTTGGGGATGCTATAATTGACAAGTTGTTTATAAGGTATGCAACCCGTTTCGCAGACGACTTGCGTAATTCAAAGACTGAGATGATTAACAATATTGTGATTTCATTGACAAAGAAGTAGCTGCTGAAGGGAATTACAACGAGAGGGTGTTACCTGCAACGGCAACGGTGTTGACTGTTAAATATATATCTCCAAATCTTGTAGCAAATTTCCATTCTTATTTTGAATAAACGGGGGTAATTTAGATATTTTCAAATTGAACAAATTTAGATACGAATAAGATATTTGGATATCTAAACTTTATTGTAAAAATTGCAATTTAATTATTTATGATTTCATAACCGTTTTAAAAGCCTACCCAAACCCCATTTGGATCACTCGATCCAAGAAATTCAAATTTTTTGAAAAAAATAATAAACTATTAAAAAAATTAAAAAATTAATATTTAATATTTTTTTAATACTTTAATGTTTAGATGTATTGGGATCAAACTAGACCTGGCAATCCTTAACACAACACGAAAACGATACGAATATAAGACATGAAGGTGACATGATTTAAAATTAGGTAAAAATTGTATATGAATATGGTAAAAGCTAAAAATAAACTAAAAATAAGATTTTATATTTTTTGTGTCAACAAGAATTTAAACACAAAATTTTCGTGTTTTATACGACACGAATACGATTTTATACGACACGAAAACCAATTAAAAATACGAATTGTCAGGTCTAGATCAAACTCTAAAATTTCTATAGAAAATCCAACTCGAAATAGGCTAGACCTACAAAATAGACGGATGCTTGTGAATAGGTCTTACTACTAGAAAAAAAAAATTATAGATTACATTTAAAAAGAGTTGTTCAAGACAAATCAATATGTTTTTTAACTATAGCTTAATCTAGCGTAATCTTTTTCTAGACAGCATAGATTATGATTTTTGAAATGCAATCTAATATAAAAACATCAACAATGTTGTAGAGAAAAACTATAGTCGAACTAATAAAAAATAGACTACATTTATTTAAACATAGTCTCATTTCTAAATAAACTACGTGAAGAAATTATTTATAGATTTTGATTTATTTGAAATTAAAATTAAAATATTATGCATATTACATAAACAACATTGTTTTATTTCATTAAACAAAATATTACAAAGTAATTACTACAAAATATTCTTATACCATATTTTCATGTATATGAACTATCTTCAAGAAGGTCTATATATAGTAAAGTCGTAAAATATCGACCTTATTGTAAGATTATGAGATCTCATTAGATATTCAATATCTTATGAGAAATTAAATAATTAATAACATTAATAAAAATAGTAAACAATGGTCTAACAAGTCAACAGGTAAACATTACATTAATGAAATATAATTTAAATTACATTTTTATCCATTCCACAAGTCAATAGGTAAACTTTTTAATGAAAATTACATTTTTATCCATTCCAAATTCAACAATATATTGTAAAAATTTCTCAAAAAAAAAAAACAGTATATTGTAAATTATATTTTATCTATTAAAAACAATAAGATACTATAAATTGCATTTTTATCCATTAAAGAATAACAATATAAATATGTGAGAACCGAAACTTTCCTAGCTAAGTATGTATTCTTATGTAATTTAGTGACACAAAGAGATAATGTACTTATGAGATTTCAAGTATAAGATTATAGTATGTATTCATAGAAGTCAATTATCCGATATTAAATGCGAATAATAAAATGAAAAATATATATACTTATGCGTATACATATTCAAGAATATACGAATATAGGTACTAAAACATATTTATAAGAACAAGAATATATATGTGTATATATATACATATATATATATATATATATGAGATATGTATACATTTACATGTATGGAATATGTGTATAAGATACAAAGAAATGAATAAATAAAACACAAAGTGTAAATATATAATAAAGAAACATATAAATAAATAAATAAATCATATAATATAACAAAACAAAAGTAAAGTGAAATGAATATATATATTATAGATTAAAAAAAAAATAGTATACGGGATTGGGTGGGAAAAATCCCACCCAAAATCTGAAATTTTTTCTGCCATTCGGCAGAGCACTCAAATCCTACTGCAACTATACCTAAAAGAAACAATAAAATATGGTACAAAGAACAACCTAAAACAACAAAAAGTGCTCAGCCCTTCTTTCTTTCGTTTTCCTTCCCCGTTACTCCCTTTCCTCTACCCGTTCCTCCACAACAGTTCCGGCCATTCCTTCCTTCTCTACCACATAAACGCCACGCCATTTGAAGATCTGTTGAAGGCTGAAGCCACATCGAGCAACAGAAAACCGAAATTGCTAGTGGTGTCACGAGCTGAAGCAGAAGAGGTGGACTGTGATTTTTAAAGTTGAGTTAGGGCTTTGAGGGGGCTGGAACGGAGGAGTAAATGTTAGGGAAAAAGGAGGCGATTGTTGGCTGATCAGTGGATATTCTAAGGGCTGGAAAACAAGGTTTCGGTGGCTGATTAGGCGCTGAACCAAAACACATAAAGGGGGGGCTGTTTCACGTGGAGAACAAGGGCTGCCGTGGGTGATGGTGTAAAACCCGAAAATTTTTGTACTATATACCATATTTGTACATGAATGATGGTGAGAATAAATGGTTTGAGTAAAATTAAAGAAAACAATTAAATATGTATTGTCACTTTTCATTGTAAGTTATGATGTATATTATGGTGTATATGCATTTGGTTGAAAAGAAATGCAAAAAGGAACCTTATTAGTGGGATTGTGGAAGCATTAAATGAAGTAAGCCAAAGTTAATAATTTTAGTTGACATTGGCGTGGAAAAGAAGAAGAATAAAAGAGAAATTGGAGTCAAAAATGTGCAGAAGGCCTGTCGCCCGTTGCCTTTTTGATTGCAAGCCTTTAGCTGGAAATTCTTCAACATTAAATGGATGTCAGACGAATGGAGAAAAGAGAGAAAGGAGAGCCAATCACGTGGGCGGCTGGAAGCAAGGTTGGCAAAGAGAAGTGCAGAAAAGAAAAGAAAGTCCAGGAAAGGGGCTCAGAATTACTTCTCGCCGGTTGCCTTATTTGACAAAGGAGACTAAGCATTTAATAGCAAGAGGAACAAGCCAATAAGAGTGACTGGCAGTGGCGTGGACTAGGAGAAGAAGAGGAAAAAAGAAAGAAAATTGTCAAACATACAGGGAATTTTCTTCTTACCTCCGTCCATTAACTTCAGTTTTTCCACAAGAATTTAATGCATAAAATGATGAGGAAACAGGATAAGGAAACAGGTGTTAGATTTTAAGTGAAACGGAACGGTTATATAAAGGGGCTTCAAGAGAAAGAAATGGATTGAAATGAACTACATCCTCTCCAGAATTGTTCTCGCCCAATCCGTTCCATTACCATTTCATCTTTAATTCTTCAGTTTTCTTAGATGCAAATCATGCAAAACTTCCTCGTTAGTTAGCCAAACCTCTTCCTCACTAGTGAAGAGCTAAGGAACAAGCAAACTAAAGCTAAGAAAGACAAGAAAGCATTCTGTTGTTGGAGAAGCAACTTGGTGAAGGTGAGTTCCATAGATTTACAGCTTTCTTGATATTTAATCATAGATATAGCCTGGTTATAATTGAATATGGTTAAATATATAAGAAAATAGATGAAAAATAACCAAGAATGAGGAAGAAAACAAGATGGGCGAGTAGAAAATTGTTAGTAAAATTGGGTAAGTACTCGCCCAAAGGATGGGACGAGTTAGGAAAATAGTTATGTGAGTTCGCCAGATTTATGGTCTCGGCGGGCGAAGAGATATGTTCGCCAACGTGGCGAGTAGAAAAAAAAAATAAAATTGTTGTCAAGTATTACATTGCATTGGCGAACTCCAATGATTAGCCGCTAATGGACAGCGAGCTATGTTGGGCGAATGACGAACTGAGTCTCGCCGGAGTGCCATCTTATTAGGAAAAATATAAATTGCTTTTGAGAAAATATTTATATTTTTCATAATCCTTGCAGACGAGAATTGAGGAAGGCGGGCGAGAATCCAAGCTGTATCAGACGAGGTAAGGAAGTACTATGTGATGAAAATGCATGTCCTGTGGAGTAAAAGTGTTAAGAAAATATTAGAAATCGTTTTGTTTTTCTGACATGCATTGGTTGATATAATGTTTTGACCCTGGCGAGCTACAACTTCGCAATATGATTGTTTGTTAAGGCGGGCGAATAGTCTTGTTCTAAGTTGAAACTCGTGTTAGCCAAGAGGCGAGTTCTACTTTATGAGAACCTGGCGAGAGCCTTTGTTTTAAAAGTTGAGAAATTGTTTTATGTCGTATGGACTGGCGACTATGGTTTTAAATGTGAGGCGGGCGAACTGTCTTCACCAGCCAAACTTTTCTCTTGAAAAGCTATGAGGCGGGCGACTAATAACTCGCCGCCTTAGCAAATTGACAGTGGCGAACTGATTTATGGGTTATTTTCTGAACGAAAATTAAATAAATAAATAAATAAAATTTGAATTAATTTTAATATTTTAGAAAATAGAAAATATCAAACTTTTCGGGCGAGTAGCCCTTGGGCGAGTAAACTCTCGGGCGAGTAGTTCCTTCGGCGAATTGGTTAAAGGGCGAGCTGACCCTGGGCGAACTAGCCATGGGCGAACCAGCTCCCAAACATGCTTTTCTCTCATAGAAAATATTGAAAATGGAGGGTTGTTTTTACTAGTTATAGACCCTTTTGGAAACTAAATCATTTTATGGAAATAATACATATGATGACTTGATTTTGAGACATTAGGCCATGAGTTCATGCATTATCACTCATACACTTTGCGTGACCCATCTGGGGCGATGGCTCGGGTCAAAGAGACCAACGAGTGCACCCTAGAGCGTCACAGGGCTGATAGACCTGCCAAGTCTTCAGCGGTCTCGAGGTCACTTGGCAAGTGGACCCGAGGACCACCTATAGATTATGGCCATACATCTAGATGAGATAGCCGTGAGGGGCGATGGCCTACGGGTGCACCCCAAAAGCGGATGATTTGTGTTCTTTGCATGAGTAGATTGTTGCCTAGTCTCAATTAAATGATTTATGAAAGGATTTGGTGAATCCTGTTTCATGTTAACTGTATTTATTCTTAATGAATTTGATCAAAGAGGACAGATTTAATGGTTTTGAGATTATAGTATTATTTTTATATACAGCATACACCTTCTTTACTGAGCACATTGTCGCTCACTCCTTATTTTTCCACTCCACAGATAACTGATTTGAACTAAGAGACTTACCTTCCTGAGATTGGAAATCGAAGGTATGTCTTATTCTTTTATACATTCAGTAAAGTTGTACAGTACTATTTTCAATATAAGGGAATGTATACATACAGATTGAACATGAGATTTAATTATTCTTATTAAAGTGATAGGAGTTGATAAGCATCACTGACAGCCCAACCGGTAGTGAGTGAGTAATATGTCATATAATGGAAATTGGGATGTTACAGATGGTCTACTCCAAACAGCCAAGATTTCCTAAGGTAAAAGAATAGAAAGAAGAAGAAAAGAAATAAAAGAGAAAGAAAGGAAAAATAATTAAAAAGGAAAGAGAAGAAATTACAAGAAAGAAAATTATATATGAATATATAATTTTTATGTATATGGAGATGAGAAGAATAGAGTTAAGAATTATATTTAATTTATGATATAAATGTTAAATATATAAATATATATGTGTAAGTGTGCATACATATATTATTATATTTTTTTGAGACAAATAGGATGAAGGAAACCGAAACAAACATGCAGCGGAATTTAAATCATTCGGCCTCCACCAGGATCGATTCGGAAAGTTGCCTGATTAGGGTTTCGAGATTTTACCTAACGTTTTCTCTGATTTCTGTCGTTGGTCGAGTCACAAGCAACAACCTTGCGTTCCTGCCTCTATGGTATCCACACGAACGGATCTCACGACTCTTGAACGTCTCACGATCAGTAGCCTTAAAGAGCGTTTTTTTTATTCTTATAATCGATTTGCTAGCTTCGATTAAAAGAATACCTTTTCTGTTTTGCTGTGCAGCTCTATTTTAGAAAAACATCCTTTTATAGGCAGTAAATTTTACCCTAAAATTTACTGCCAAACAGAACTCTAATCCTACTTAGAATAGGATTAACTATATCCTTAATCCAAGTCAGAATAGGATTAGAGATATCCTTAATCCAATTCAGAATAGGATTAATTAAGCTCCTCATTGATCCGTTCTAAGTGTGCGACCCAATAGGTTCTCAAAACAATGGCAATGACAAAATTGTCACAGGCAATGAGCGGTATCTAGCAACACATCATTGCTACCCGTGTAACGAGAATGTCAATTACTCGACATAACATTACTCATGATAGATGTTACCGTGTAGTCTAATTCCTTTATCCTTTGATGTATTGATTAGACACAAGTCATGGAATGTGTCACACTTGTATAGTCTAATCAGCGTTTCTTGATTCCTGAGTAGACTAATTAAACAAATAAAATCAATATCTCATATTGACTTATTCGAGCACGGCCATGCATTTCTTAGTCTCACTCTATCAAAGGGCCCAAGACATCACTCTTGTTATATAAGAGGGATAAATCCTATCTTGATCACTCAACATCCCTCTACATAGATCAAGGCATACCCAATTACTACCTTTATAGTCCATCCTGTTACGAATGACATCTAGCAGCATTAAAGTATGCAATTCTCTATGTTGGGATCTTTGATGATCTCAAGTCAAAGGATCACATACACCATCATCGCTATGAGAATCGCTTATGACACTCTTATAACAATCCATGTAGCGTTCTCATAGAGGGTCGATCCAGTACATAGTTCTCTAACATGTACCTATGTGATGACTTGATATCCTATATCCATGACAATGGTCATCAGTCAACCACATACTAGTCTTATCGTACATTGTTATCCTTGTTCACAATAATACTTGACTAGGGATATTTTAAGAATAGTGTGTTATTACTATTCTAAGGACATTATCATATAAGATTACTTTACGCAGTTATAAGACAAATATAATAATGAATTATAATAAATAAAATGTCATGATACATAAAATGCCAAAGTCAATCATCTAATGAATGGTTCTAAGGGCATAATCCAACATAGGAAACAAAGAAAAGAAAAAGAAAATAAAAGAGAAGAAGAATATATATATATATATATAAAGATGTAGGAAAAATGAGAGAATGTGATGTAAGGACTTAAATTATACGGTGTTAAGAGCATGTATATACATATATATATAATATATGTATATATAGATATTGTGTTGGAATTTAATTTTTACATAAGTGTATAGAAAGCTTGAGCTAGACTTTATTAAGTCGAAATTTCCTTGTGAATGTGTAGTGCGCCAAGAGGACGACAGACACGATCTAGCTGGACACGGAACACGCTCGAACTAACCTCGCCTTAGGTAAGACGTTTATATAACGTAGAAGTAGGATTATCCTGTATAGGATTGAATCTTACGATAAAAATGATTTGAATACTTAGAGATTAGATTTAACGAAATGAAATGCAGGTACGATGTTAGACTTGATAAAGTGCCAAAATGGTATGATATTAACCGTAAATGAGTCGATATGGTAGAAACTTATAGACATCACAAGATGGAATGATAGGCATTCATGTGATTCATGAGCACTACATTATACTGCTTTCATTTCATCTACTTGAATTCTTTTACCATTAAGCATGCTTTAGTACTATGCATGAAACACGAACAAGATTTATTCTTATCATGCTTATCAGAATGCTTGATGCTTATATGGTTTTGAAAAGAATGAAATGATAGTTTTCACATATGTATGTATATACATATAAATGAACTTCAAAAAAGCATTACGTACATTAAACTATTTTTATACGAAAGATTGAATGTTTTATGAGACTATAGGCACCCTAAGAGAATTAAATTCAATAAAGTATAGTGGAAGCCGCCTAATTGGAGATTACTCATTGGGCATAGATGCTTGTCCGACAATAGTCGTGGACAGGTTTCAGTCTTGCCTGATCAGTGGGATTGAGAGATATGAGGTCTATGGCCATAGATAGTGCCCTAGTGGTTTCCAGGGGACGATGATATGATTCTTCACTGCTAGCTACAGTGAACTAAGTCTTTATTGATAGAGAGATAGGGATTTAGCCTAGTCTCAAATGATACGAAATGAAGTTTAGAGTATGGCTTTAAAATGAAAATGAACTCTAAACTCGATATTGATTTACAGTATATGAAACGCATTTTTATGCTATATGTGATATGAAATATACTTCAAAAGTATATGTGATGTGAAATGTGTTTCAAAAGTATATGTGATATGAAATGTATTTCAAAAATATATGTGATATGAAATGTGCTTCAAAAGCATATGTGATATGAAATGTATTTCAAAAGTATATGTGATATGAGATGTGCTTCAAAAGCATATGTGATATGAAATGTATTTCAAAAGTATATGTGATATGAAATATGCTTTAAAAAGTATATTTGACATGAAATGCAAACGCTTACATATTTCAAGCATGTCTTAAAAGAACACATGAAATGTATTGATACTTCACATGCTTTGAAACTTGTTGGAAAAGAACATGTAGTATATGTTTTATGATTTTAACTGTTTCATTCATAATTATATGTTCAAGATCACATTATGACTTCAAGACTTAGACATCTCATGATACGTTGAAGCATAATAGGATTGAGTTGGAAAATACATGTAAATGTTGCATGACGAATAAGAAAACGATTAATAATGAATTCTCCTCACATGACATCATGCATGGCATATAGAACAGTATAATTCTAACTCTGCACTTATATAAATGACTTACTGAGCCTTGCTCATTAAACGCTATTTAAATTTTTTAGATTGAGCACGGAGTTGGGAGAGTATTTCGGAGCCTTCCGAATAGTCCCCTAGCCTGAAATATAGTCCCAACTCTCCAAAGAAACTTTTGTGAACATTTGGGGTATACACACTTTTCTTTTGTATTTATTACTAATTCAAGCTATTTTGATTCAGTACTTAGATGGGATGTAATCTGATATAGAGAATTGCATCTAGACTAGCAATGATGAAGTATGGAATGTTGATTTTGCATGAGTATGGATTGTGGATTGAATAGCATGAACAAGTGACCAAGTAGGAAAAATGTGAACCATAAGAGGAAATGTTATGATATGGAAATGAACTTGGTCATAGGAATGCTAGAATATAATTAACTGTCATTCTGGGGAGCATGAGCTGGATTATTACTTGTAATTTTTAAGCAGGAAAATAACCTGGGTAAAGTCATAAAAATAAGCGAGGGAGTTAACGTCCCAAAACGAAAATTCACTACATTGCGCTTAGACAAAGCAAATATAGGAAATCGAAAAATTAGCCCTAATTTCTACGCATCCGTACAAGTAAGAGGCACCGTCGCGGCCTTCGGGTCGTGACAAAATATCAATTTTTTTTTTAAAAAATTATGTGACATATTAGTATTAAATTTTTATTGTTTTGACCCTATAGTATAAAAAAATAAAAGCACTTGAATGCTTTTTAATATAATTACATTTAAGATATATTTTTAGTGCAAACAATCTATTGCTTTTTATAGCAGTCAATTACTATGCATCAAATTAATTTTAAAATGTGTTTAATTAATTTTACAATTATGCATAATAATTGTAGGCTTTGTTTGATAATTTTACATTAATTGTAATAGTTTTACACTAATTCTAATAATTTTATAATTATTCCCGTAACTTTACACAAAAGATCTTAGTTTTACGCATATTCACATCAATATTACAATGATTCTCATCATTTTTACGATTATTTATTATAAGGATAATTATTTCATACACCACTAGTAGAATTTTTTATTCCACAAGCGGAGTTAGGATCATGACACATGTATTATTTTATTTATTTATTATTTTTAAATTTTTTTACAAGACATGTGTCATGATCTTAACAAAACTTGTGTAGTAAAAGAACTCCACCAACGGTGTATGAAATAATTATCCTTATTATAATTTTATGCTTATTCTTATCAATTTTATAATATATGTCATATTTTAATGTTACTTCTATGGGAAGTTGAATGCTCGAAAATGACATTCAACTGTCCATGAATAAATTTGAGACAGATTAGATTCTCATCAAAGGCAGTCGACTGCCTCAAGTAGCAGTCAATTGCCTTAATAAGCCTTAATGTTTACTATCAACATAGCCAAGCTGAATAGAGATGGATTTGTATCCTTTATGTTTAAGTTGGTGATTAATGATGGTGCTAGTTACAGTGATAGGTTTAAAGGTCTTATAGGAGGCTTGTCAATTTTTTTTCTCAATTTCATTTTTCTTATTTTATTACCTCAGTTAAATATCAATACTGTCACGGTTTGAAATTTATAGCAAACAGTGAAATACATAATTCTTGTTTATTGGCTTTTTGTAACGAGAACTATTTAAAGAAGTTTTAGTAGAGTACTGAAACCTTGCTTTGAGCAAAAGTTAATCATTATTGAGCTACTAATATATAATGATAATTATATAACTAGTTGAAGGGATTGAAGAAGGTTAATTTGATAATACATTTAATATATAAAAGCTATTAACAAAAAAAATTATATAAAAGCTATTTGAAAAATGGTGAGAATTAAGGAAGATTAAATTGGTAATACACTTAATATATCACGATAATTACTATAATTAGTTGAATAGGTTATCAGGTAAAAGCTACATTTTATTTTTAAAATTTAACCAATAGTTTAGATTAATCACTACAAAAAAATTGATTTTTAACAACACTTATAAGTGCTAGTAAAAGACCAATGAACCGTCGATAAAACCTTACCAGCTGTTCGTTGACCGCCGGCCAGGTGAATGCTAGTGAAGGTATGCTGGCGATTATGTACTCTAATGCCGGCAAAGCTCTAACAAATTATGACATAACCTTTCCCAACACTTTTAAATACCTTTAAAAGTAAAAGGCTTTTACTGGTACTTTAAAGTACCGGCAAAAGTCCTATTTAAAATTTAAAATTTTTATATTTATTGATCTTTATTTTAAATTTAAAAGCTTAAAAGTTCCGGTAAAAGTCTTATTTAAAATTTGAAATTTTTATATTTATTAAATTTTATTTTAAGTTTAAAATTTTTATTAGTATAACTTAATTATTAAATTAATAAGTTTTTTTATCCTAACTTCTTTTTTTCAATAAAAAAAAACCTTAAAATTACTTTAAATTTAAAAAATAAGATACATGGTGATGTTTGCTTTTGACTACTTATATAAAATATACTACAATTTAACAAAATATTAAAATTTGACTGATAAAGCACCAAATTGATCAAAATTTATTTTCTATAAAATAAAAGTAGATAATGTTACAAAATTTATTATACCAATTTGTAAAAAAAATGCAAAGAAAGGGAAGGAATCAATGAATTTTTGCCAGAGAGTCCAATGAAAAATAAGTAAAAAAACTTGTATAATTGAGAAACACTTAGATCCATAATAAGTACCACGTCAGCTTCTGGCTCCTCAAAAGCTTCTTTGGCTATCGAAAAGTAGTAGTAACCAAACCTGCCTATTGCACTAGCAGCACTGATTCTGTAATGAAGAGAAACCCTGATTTATTTCATATCAAAAGGCAACTCTACAATGTAACTCATTTTCACTGCATTGATACAGAATACTTATGACTAAGCAACTTGGCACCTGCCAAGTGGCCTTCTCAGCAAAACTTTAACTAAACTCCAAATCAAAATCCACATCAAAACTTGCAAAAAAAAAGGCACATTATAATTAATTCATCAGAAAGAAAACTTTTCTATACATATTTTTTTGGCGCAAAGAAAGCTATAAAATGATTCACTCCTAAAAAAAATAAACTAATATACTAGAATTCAGTATAAAGGGGAGAGAGAGAAACTTTTTGGTGCGCTAAATGTGCATATATTATATTGTTAAATGCCAAGTTCAATGCCTTCAAATTCTCAAGTACTGCAAATGAGTGATAAATATTGTAAATATTACTAATTATGTTTAGTCGTGCAATAGTTCAATGTGATGATTCAAAACAACAAAGGACTAAAAGATATCAAATACAATTCACCAGAAAACTTGTCACATCCATCACTAGTTAGGCCACATCTTCCGAGACTTAAGTAGGCCAAAGCAACAGGAAATACAGATAAAAGAAATAATTTTTATAACGAACTGAACATGATATATGTTCTCTAGTATCTAATTGAATAATTCCAATTACTATCCCTTCTTAGAGGATGAGGAGTTGTTATACATAATAAATCTCACTTGATTTTTAACAAATAATATTTGAGAATACACACAACCATTTGATGACAGCATGCCTATAAGGCCCATTGTTGCAATGCTTGACATGCTATCAGAATCAGTCAATATTCATTGACCTAAAAATAACGATAATATAAATATTTAGCATATGAACAGAATTAGACTTTTGTTAGTTGAGAACTTGACAACCTTATAGAAATAGAGACAAAAGTTCTTAGCAGAGACAGATTTGGGGGTTTTTAACCTGTTGAGAATGTCCAAGCTATTGTATCCAAGAACTTGAAAGACATCCCATCTAGGTACATCAAGCCAGAGGTTGAGTTTGATGTAGTTTCTATTGATGAGTCCTTTCAGATTCCAGTGATTGACATGAGTAAACTAGGCCATGATGATGAACAAAGAAAACTCTATTTGGCTTGCATCTAATGAAAAGGTCATGATATTAGTTCTTTGCATGTTAAACTCATGATATTAGTTCAAAGGTTTATGTTCATAAGAAAGGAAAGTAAAAGAATAAAACTTGAATAGAAAAGATAACATCTAAAACCAGAATTGAAATAACAATTGCAGATCTATGTACGAGGACTTACAACTATCAATGATCTTCAGAGCTTTATCACAGAAGCAACAAATATCTATTAGGCTACTTCAACAGCAACAAGAAGCACTAGAGAATTTAATTTTCAAATGATCTAGTTGGACAATGTATGAGGCTAAGCAAATAGCTAGGTACAAAATAATAGGAGATGGTAATTGGTTAACAATAGAAAACATAAAAGGAACTTTCATAACTAGAAGAGAAAGTCAAATTCCCAGCAATTCATTGTGCATTCAATGCCCAAAATGCAGTATGGATGTTATTGCACAGCCTTTTGTTGTTAAATGAGTGAAAGGCTCCTGATATAATCCTGTATAGATTTGGATTTTTTAAAGATCATGTCATATTCTCAAGTTTAATAACCAAAATAACAAGCAGCAACAACAAGAAACTGCCAGTGAAGTGATGATTCAAGAAGTGAAGCAGGGAAGGTTAAAAAAGTTTGGACCTTGAGTAGAGAGAGTAGGCAGCTTGTCATAAATAATTGGCTGAGCATGGAGCTTTAGTTTGAAAAACACAAGAAAGAGGTAGAAATTTTGTAAGAGATCATGTCTAGATCATAATAATCTAATCAGTAAAAGACCAGGCCAGTCAGGAAGTAGACGACAACTTTTATAGACATATTAGGCTATATACATCAATTTCAGACAAACTAAATTGGAAATGGCACAGGGGTACCCCAAAATAAAAAGCTACTGGTAGTAGATGCTACTAATATACATTTAGACTTCCTTGCTCCAAGACCAACAAGTCCTCTAAGCATGACCTTTTTTTGAGAATTAAAATTCAAGGACCATTTACACTTAATTGCTATCATAAATCTACATCAAGCTAAAAGAGGAATTGCAATCATTTTGGTATGAATTCTATACGTACAAATTAAATAGCAACACCATAAAAGAAATAATTGCAAACATATAAAACTTTTAAAACCAATTAAACTTTAATGTTGAAACTTATAATTTAAACAACAAAACAGCTAACCTTAAACTCAAGAGATGGTTTGTGAAGACCATGAATTTTCAAAAATAAATAGTAAATATCCGGGAAAATTTAATTTGGATAAGTTGCAATCCAAATTAAATAAGAAATGAAAATGGAGAAATAAATTGGATATTTAGAAATCCAAATTTAATAAGAAAAAAATAATAAAATATGTATTTTGATATATTTATATAATAATATTATATAAATATACTTTTAATAAATAGATATATATATTTTTGTACATGAAATATATGTATATATTATATGTTTTATAAAAGCACATATATGTTTATGTATTTTATATATATACATATATATATATATAAAAATATAAATATTATTTTGTGTTAAAGTGTAAAAAGTATATATATATATACATATATATATTTTGATATAAAATATGTATTTAAATACATATTATAAATAGTGTATCTATATATATAATTATGGTTATATGTATAATAATTATATATATTATAGTTATTATTATTAATTATATTTATAAATAATTATTTAAAAATAATAATAAAAAAATAAAAAAGGGAATTGGGTTTATCTTTTTCTCTGTTGAAAAATAGAGAAGAGGAACATGGAAGGCCAACCGGCCTAATGTTGGCCAAGAGATAAGAGAGGAAGGGAAGGTGGGATCGCCACCGGACGGGGAAGAGAAAGAAGAAGGGCCAGCGGCGGTGAAAACTGAAAAGGAAGAGAAGAAATGAAGAAGGAAACGGGGCGGAAGAGAAGGAAAACAGGAGAGAAAAAGGAGAAAAAAAAGGGCGGTGCCGGCCGATCAGGGCACTGCCACTACTTCCGTCGACGCCGACGAGATCAATCCAAGCGAAAGGAACGGCCAGCGGTGAAAGAAGGGAGAGAAACGAGAGAGAGAAGAGGAAGAAAAGAAGACCAAAACCCACTTCCAGATCCACCGCCGTCCGTGTCGCCGCTCGGGAAAAGGAAGCCAAATTCGGCTTCGTGGCGATCCCAAGGTGCTGTGGAGTGGCCGAACCACCGGAGATGGTGGTCGCCGGAGGCTGAATTGGCCAAACCGGTTCAAACCAGAAAAAAAAAAGAAAAGAAAAGAAAGGAAAAGAAAAAGAAAGAAAGAAAAAGAAAAAGAAGGAAAGGAAAAAGAAAGAGAAGAAAGAAGAAAGAAAAAGAAAGAAAAAGAAAGAAGAAAAAGAAGAAAAGAGAAGAAGAAAGAAGAAGAAAGGAAAATAGGTAAGGAGACAGTATAGGAGTTTAAACTTGGTCATAGAAATTTATTGAATTTTAATTTATTATTTTCTAAAGCGTGGATGTGTTGTTGAATTTTAATAAAGGTTTCAAGTGCTTATGTGTAAGATTTCGGCTAGGCTCGAATGTGGCTTAATGACTAAGCTTGGGGCGAACTGGTAAGGTACTTTTATAAAGCATTAGTAGCATTATATTGTATAATTTGGAATTATGATTTTTGATATGATGCATTGACAAAATGATGTTAAAATGCTAAAAGGACCCACAACTGATGATGGGAGTCTTAGTAAGAGGTAAATGAATTGTGAGAATCAATGGTTGTGGTATAAATTATGTTTTCTTTGCAGGAGGTTTAATAAAAATTAAGCTGTTGTGCTGCCGAAATTTTTATAAAAACGTTTGAGGAAAAAGATTAAGTTTCTCATATAAATGGAACATTGGAAAGAATTATCAAAAATTAAGTATTGAAAGGACTTTATTGTATTGCCGAAAAAAATTGGATATTGAAATCGATGAGAAGGTAGATCGTTGAGCACGATAACATGATGAATTATATTGTTTAAGTCTTATGGAATCGATAAATCAAATTATCTTAATATCACAAAGTGGTTATCAAGTTGAGATTGAGATGTAATATCTATTAGGCGGATCAAGTGATGATTTCAAAATTGATAGATTCAGATAAATGGATGTCATGCACGTGATTATATGGATTTGATTATAACCTTGGAATAGGTCTTGAAAAATATTCTCTCACATTTAGGTGACTTGGAGAAATTTGGAGGACATGATGAACGGTTCATCTTTGTGGTATGATTGAGATGATGATAATAAGAAAGTAGATTGTGATGTCTTATGGATATTTGATAGAACACACGTCTACATAAAAATGTACTTGTACATATCGATATTAAATAGATGTGAACTGAGATTTTTGCAATAACATGGATAGTCGTAAGGCGACTTAAATGATTGAAATACTGCTGATAGTGGAAATTGGCAAATTCTTTTAAGTGGGTAAATTGCCAACCAAAAATTGAATTGATGATGCTTTATAGATAATTCTAGCATGGTATTACATTCTACAGGCCATATGAAAAGTGAATTGAGGATTGTGACCTGACTTTGTGATAGTGAATGAGATTGAACCTCAAGTCGGAAATTATAAACGTGTGCCAATAGGTCAAATCATAGATGGATTTGATAAGTGACTATTGATCTTGTGGTTCTGTAATCCTCGATGTCGACTCTGGAATAGATATCGAATGAGGATATCGATATTTGCATAATTTCAGTATCTTGATGGCTATATAGAAACATGGTATTTAAATACTCATAGATACTAAGAGGATTCATACTAATGATGTGGTTCTAGTATCGATAATGAAATGTACAAATGAATTGTTATAGTCGATAACTATTGAGAAAGGTTATTGGATACCGAATGGTTTGAATACCAAGTGATCTGATCACTGAATAATTGAATATTGAGCAAATTGAATACCGAATGAAATGAATAGTGAATGATTTGAATATTGATTTACTGATTTGACAGAAAGAAAGTTTTGAAACCGAATAATTGATGGTGATAAATTTAGATGAATTGCTTCACTGTATTAGACGAAAATATTGCTTATATCGATAATTGAAAATAGTACCGAAGTTGCATACTGAAAAGGTTTTATAGCATCACCTTTAAGCATGACTTGCTACAACTTGAGATGTTATAACAACATTTATATGAATGCTATAAAGTATAAATTAGTTTTAAAAAGAAAGTATATGGTATATAAATATTTTTATACATGAAATCTCTTAAAGAATCTTACCATATACTTTACATGATTTTGACAAGAAAAGCTAAAGATTTAAATGTTTTATGAGACTGTAGACACCCTAAAAGAATTAAATTCAATAAAGCATAGTGGAAACTGCCTAATTGGAGATAACTCATTAGGCAGAGATGCTTGTCCGATAATAGTTGTGGACAGGTCTCAGTCACGCTTGATCAGTGGGGCTGAGAGAGATGAGGTCTATGGCTATAGATAGCGCCCTAGTTAGTTTCCAGGGGACGATAACATGATCTTCACTGCTAGCTACAGTGATTTAAGTTTTTATTCATAGAGTATTAGGGATTTAGCCTAGTCTCAAATTGATATGATATGAAGTCTAGAGTATGATTTTATTGATACGACCTCTAGACTTGACATGATTTATACAGTACATGAAACATGCTTGAGATGAATATGAAATATGTTTTGAAACTGTACATGTTTTAAACATATTTTAAAAGTACATGTAATATGATTTCGATACTTCATATGATTCATATATGATCATATGTCGAACATGATATGATATGTGGTCTAGAGTATAGTTTTATTTGATATGAACTCTAGACATGATATGACTTACAGTATATGAAAAATGTTTTGAAACCGCACATGTTTTAGACATGCTCTAAAAGTGAATATATGATTTACAAATTGTACATGCTTTGACCATGTCTTAAAAGAAAATATGAAATGAATTGAAAATCTATATGTTTGAGCATGCTGTAAAAGTATAAGCGATATGATTTAAAATGATAGCGGTTTATACAGTAAAGTTGCATAAATTGCATATT
Source organism: Heritiera littoralis (assembly GCA_031772115.1). Lineage (NCBI taxonomy): Eukaryota > Viridiplantae > Streptophyta > Magnoliopsida > Malvales > Malvaceae > Heritiera > Heritiera littoralis. The sequence goes on along the minus strand of JAPDPK010000053.1, from coordinate 1,266,365 downwards.
AAACCTTGACATGATAATATGCTTTGTACATAAGAATTGTATGAGGAATGTCATGACTCAGCATAAACGATAATTCATCTATATGATGTCATGATATGATACGATACATGAACATAAGATTGATATGAAGAGAATTATGATCTTACACTATTGTGATCATAAGTTCCCACACGATAAGTGATATGAATTGATGTAATACAGGAGTATGATTGTTAAATGTAAAGTGACTCAATAGGATATCTCAATTAAACATGATACACGATGAGATTGATGTGAGTTTGGATTAATGGTATATGATATCCAAATGATACATTATGCATTGTTGTGCGATGCATTGTGGTATAAAGACGAGTAGATTGAAAGGTGATTAAGATGAATTATTCAGAAGTCTAAGTGTGTAAGATCTGATTTTTACCCTACAGTAGACCTTAATCTCATAAAATTGAAAATGGAAATTAAATAAATAATGAATGTTAAATTCCAAAAAGAGTGAAAAGCTCTTTTATTTGAGATGAGAACAGAGCCAATTAGGTGAAATACTCGACGGGCGAGTACCATGATGAAACGGCTCGCCAATGGGCGAGCAAGTTAATGGAGTGATCGCCAATGATGACGGCGAGTTGGACGATGGAGTGGGCGAATAGGTGTTTTCGCCAACGTGTTAGGTGAATCAAAACAAGGTTGTCGAGTTGATCTTTCCCGGTGATCGCCTAATTGGGCGAGAACTTGTAATCGCCATATTGAGAGGCAAAGAATAGCCTATTTGGCGAGAAGGCAACTGCCATTCGCTAAGTCTCAAGTGTGGCGAGCAGACGAGGTGGAGACCGGGAATCAGCTTGGGTGGACAAAGGAAAATGGCTTCAAAACAATTAGCAGCCAAAATTGACTTGTAAGTGATACGGTTGAAGACAATTAATGGTGAAGAGGTTGAAGTCAGTAAGGAATTTACCTGATTGGTTGAGGAAGTAAACAAAGGCTGCAGTAGAAGAAAAAGCCGTGTGAAAGGGAGACTTCCACGCCACTTTGTGTTTCAGTTTTCTTCATGCATTAAAGGCATGAAGGACGTGAACAATGATGAAGGAAACAGGATAAGGGCCAGGCGGTGGCTATTGATTGGCTGAGAATGTTTATATAAGCAGAGACAATTGATGAAAAAACGAGTTAGCCAATTTCAGTTTCTTCACGAGAGCTATTTCTCTGTTTCTTCCATTTCTCTGCCATGTTTGATCTACTGAGTTTCACTCTTCAGTTGGCTAAACCAGTAAACATGCTTATAAAACCTTTCTTTCTTAGCCTGGTGAGCTGAAGGAATAAGCAAATAGAGGCCAACATGAGACAGAAAAACAACGTGTTTTGGAAGTGCAGTTGGTTGAGGTGAGTTTCATATTTTCTGAGGTGTTCTTGATGTTCACTGATAGATTTCTATGATTTATGCAGTAATAAACATAGATATAGTCTTGGTTTTAGTTAGATCCTTGGAAAATAGGAAAACAAGGAAAATTATGGAATAGGTGACGACAAGGGCGACTACAGTGATCGCCCAAGTTGAAAATAGTAATCGCCAATGAGGCGAATAGGTATTAAGTACTCGCCAAGGTAATTTTGTGGGCGAGAACGCCCAATTCTAGTGAAGTGAATGACGGGCGAGCTCTAATGCGAAGGCATTGGGCGAGAAGGATTGTGGGTGAACTTCCACAGTTAGCCAATGAAGGCTTCGTGAGTATTGGCGGGCGAACTAATTGGGAATCTGATTGGGCGAGTAGTTATTTGATTTATTCTCGCCACGTAATATATAAAGAAAATATTAATGAAATTTATATATAATTTGCAGCCGATAATTGGGAATAGCTATGGGCGAACGGAGTGCCGGGCGAAGCAAGACTTCGTTGAACAAGGTAAGGGAAGTGTGTGTGAAGTGATGCATGTCCTGTGGAGTAAATTTTATGAAAACGTTAAGTTAAATGTTTTGTTTTCTGACATGCATGATTTTAAGAAGTTAATTGATAATTGTTTGATCGCGGGCGAGCTGATAGCCGCCTTTTTGCTGTTTTGTTGGGTGAAATGATACAGGGCGGGCGAGCGCTTTGTATGTTTTATGTTGGGCAAGCCCTTTGTGATTTATGTTGGGTGAATTGGTATTGGCGGGTGAACCAATCCCTTTTATACGTTTTAAACTCAATTCTATTTTTAAAGGGCGGGCGAACTTTCTTAATAGAAAGCTATAAGTTAAGCCAAATGGCAAGCTCTCTTTTATGAGAACTGGGCGAGTGCCCTTGTTTTAAAGAGAAATCCGGGTAAAGCCGTAGTCGGGCGAACCCTTTTTAAGATGTTGGGCGGGCGGCCCTTGTTTTAAACTGAAAGCGGGCGAACTGATATCAATGAGATTTCTGTTTTGAAAAGCTAAGTGGCGGGCGAATACTAATTCACCGTCTTATCGAGTTGATTTCTGGGCGAGCCACAGAGGGCAAGCCAGTTTTGCTTCAGATTTTAAAAGCAAAGAGGGCGGGCGAACACATGTTCTCCGCCACAGCGAGCTGCTTCCATGGGCAAGCCATGTCGGGCGAGCTGATCATGGGCGAGCAGGTTTTAAAAGTTGAGATTTCGGGCTGTTTTTGGTGTTTTATTGTTTTATAAGAAATCAAATCATTTTGTGGAAATGATATATGTGATATAAAAGTTGATTTTGAGACTTTAGGCCCTGAGTTCATGCGTTGCTAGTGCGTGACCTACCTGGGGCGGTGGCTCGGTCAATGGACCAATGAGTGCACCTCAGGGCGTCACAGGGCTGATGGACCTGCCAAGTCATCAGCGGTCTCGAGGTCACTTGGCAAGTGGACCCGAGGACCCCTTTAGATTATGGCCATAGATCTGAGATAGCCGTGAGGGGCGATGGCCTACGGGTGCACCCCAAAAGCGGCAGGTTTCGTTCTCCCAAGGTGGAGGAGGAACGATGATAGCATGATTTATTTATTGCCTAGTCTCAACTTATCAGTTTCTATTTACTATGAGGATTATTGACATCCTCGATAGTGTTTACTACATTTTAAAGTAAACTGTTAGTCAGTGATTTAATGGTGTTTTAAGAGAGTTGTTTACTATATATCCACTGTCTTTTCTACTGGGTTATTGTTAAGAAAAGAACAAATGAGTTGTGATATATAGTTTTGCTTTATTTAAAGCAGCATATGTTTCCTTTACTGAGCGTATGAATCGCTCACCCCTTTGTTTTAACTCCACAGATAAGAAGTACACGGAGTCGAGAGAATTAGTTCTCAGATGGGTATAGCTATGCTTAAAGCACTGAGGCATGGCACGTTAAACGTGACAGGTACGGTCTTCCCTCTTTTACATTTCAGACATGTGTATACAGTACTACCTTAGTGCAATAAAGGTTAATAGGGGATGTCAGATGTAAGGAATAATGAAAAGAAATTTCATATTCCATAATTAATAGATAAATGTTTATCATTTATCCTTGTTACTGTTGAATGTTAATGGCATTGCAGACAGCCCAACCGGTAAAGTGGTATGAAAATACGTGAAAAATGTGGTAACGGGATGTTACAGAATTAATGGTATCAGAGCCTGGGTTGGTCTGATGTCTGTTGATGCCTTTAGCATGGGAAGTGTTGAGAAAGGTTAACATCCCCTGTAGTACTGTATAGTCTGAATGTATAGAGGAGTCAAATGACTGTGAAATGAATTAAGTGGTGAAATATGATCAAAGTCGACTAATTAGGGGTTATTAATAGAGATAGTAATCCGGAAAATTTTGCATGAGATAGGCGATCTTATCATCATTATGTCGGGTCTATTCGATAAGGTACAGTGAGGAACTCGGTGAGGGCCCCACCAGGACTTCTCTGTCCATATCGAATTAAGATCCTGAAAATGATGATATTGAGATAAAAAGGGGTAATATTAGCATATAAGTTCTAAGATCGCATGTTTGGAGTTATACTGATGAGAGAGAGAATTAAAGGGGAATTTATGAATATACTCCTATATTGACAGGTTTTCTTTCAAAGTTATAAGTGATTGAATGGATTTAAAATACAAATTGATGGTGTAAAGGGTGATCCCTATTGTGGACCCCACTGATATATTGATAAGTAAGGCGACCCAGGGTACAAGCTATGAGAGGTCGCGAGATAGTCATACTTGTTGTGGATTTTGGGGTTTGAATTTAAAGTGAATTGGGTGAGAAATGATGTAAACTGGTTATATATACTCCTTATGTTTTAGGAGAATGGATATTAGTAGTGACTTGACATTTGAGGAAGTCAAGTGTTTAAGTCTGTGGATGAAAAAGAAAACCTTGAGATGAGCGAACTCGAGCACGGTTGGAAGAACCGGGCATCGAGGTGATTGCCAAAGAGGATAGTATGGATGAGTAGCGATGTCACAGCAATCGTTGTCGATGGGCCTAAAAAGGGGGTTGCCATGGCCGGTTGGGCTGGTCCGTTACGATATCCATAGAACCGTGGTATTATAAGATTTATGAGAAATACTCGATGGGCGAGAACTACATTGGAATAGCTCGCCAATGGGCGTGCAAATGTATGATCGCCAACAGTGTGGGCGAGTTAGATGATGGCGAGAACTAACACTAGTCCGCCAATATAACATGAATTGCTAAAAAGGGGCAAGGATACTGATCACCCAAATAATTTTAATGATGATCGCCCAAAGAGTATGGTGAGTAAGCTGATCAACAAATTTTGGTGTAAATCATAGCAAAGTGGCGAGAAGAGCGATCACCAATGATATGAATTAAAGCAATGTGGCGAACAGAACAAAAGCTGTAATCGCCAAGAAAATGAAAGGTCTCGTAGTTGCCAAAAATTATAAAGTTGGTATCGAGATTTAGTTGACAAGCTTAGAGGTTGGTAAAGTGAAATAGAAATTGTTGTAAGCTCTTACCAATGAAGCAGTATAGCTTGAGAAATTACTCAAGAAATTGATGAGTAAAGAATAAAACTGGTTTGTTATAACTGGTGAAAACGAAAATTTTATCGTTTTGAAAATAATGAGATTAGTACTCTCTACAGTTGCTTCTAGGTTCCGGAACAAGTATGGTATTCTAAAATACCTATCATATTCTATCTGGATCCCTAGCCGACTGTAGTATCCTTCCTATTTGTGTGCCTAGAGCCAACTAGGATGATTTTAAAGAAAATAAATATGTATATTAGAGACGTGAGGTCTCAACTGATTAAGTAGACGTTAAAATTGTATGAGTAAAAGATTTTACTACTTAAGTGAGGTTAAAGTGTGCTTATTGGGGTATAAAATTTATGAGTTTTACCCGTACAGCACAAATGAATTGTTGAAGAGGTTATGGAATTTGCTACCTTATTGATCCAATACTTAATTGGGAGAAAGTAGAAGTGAATGGGTATGTGTGAATACAGTATTCGAAATGGCTATGAGATAGTGACAGTAAAGTACCATATTAAGTGGAAAAACGATAGTGGTGATGAATGTAAAAGAAAGAAATTGTCTTGAGAAGACAAGTCATATAATGACTAGGGAACACAAGTTATGAGGTAGTTCCCAAGTTTATGAATAAATGTGATTTCCTCTGATCATTATGTAGTTATGGCTGGAATTAATGACAAGCCATGAAAGTGTCATACTCAGAGGAGCAGATACAAGAAGTACTGCTAATCTTGAAAATGATCACTAGAGATAAGAGAAGTGATTGAGGGGAAGATGATTACCGAGACGTAATCGGTGACTAATATTAAGGTCTGCAAAAGAAAAGCCGTCCTAGATTAATCATGAAACAATCATTGTGAGGTGGGGAAGAGTCCGAAAGAACCATGATGTTATATAAATGATTATGGATTAAGTAACCAAATTATTTCACTTTTTCATCATCAGATTTCGGGATGTAATAAGTGCCTTAGTCGATATATATTGGTGGAACAGAGAGGACGTATGTGAAGTTCCAGTGAGTGGGTACTTGTGATAGGGATTCCTGATTTGCCGTATGCTTTGAGAGAATAGCAAGAGGCTTTGAGATTCCAAACTTTTACTGATTTGCACCGCCTCAGATGGATATAGATATCCGAGCGCATTGTGTGGACGCTCCGGGATATATTGAGAGCGAGTGCGTGGTATTTCAGACACTACTGGGACAATTACGTACAATTGATTAAAACTATCTAAAGGATAGTCTCCATATTATTATCGACTAAGCACCGAAGTGAGATGATAAGTGACAAATAGTATAGATGAATTACTAACTCTCAAGGATGATAAAAGACTTGAGGGAGTGTAAATTGGTTTGAGAGAAGACACCCGGGGTTCTTCAGGACCTTAAGAAAATTCGGGATGGGCGACCCACGAATGGGGTGATTGCTCAAACACCGGATAACATGTTGTGAAATGTGGGCGAACAAGGTGGTCGCCAACACATTTGAGAGAATAATCCTAGAGAGCAGGAGAACGCCAAAGGGATGATTATTGATGGCCTGAAGAGACGGGCAGTACTCTTAGAACCAATGAGGAATATAAAAAGATATTCGTGGTCTCATATTGGAGACGAGATTAAATAAGAGTTGAAAAAAAAATGATAAGGAAGAAAAAAAAAATACCTATATTAGAGGTACTTCCCATACTCAGTGAAAAATTGAAAAGAGTAAATTATTATCTGGATGGTTGTGGATATATTAGTAAGTCTGCTCATTCCTTGATTTTGGAATTTGTTGAGCTAATTGATGCCTTGGCCGGATTATATGTCAGGGAAATGATGAGGTTTTATAGTATTCCAGTGAGCATTATAGTTGATAGGGAGTCCCACTTCGTATCTCAGTGTGAGAGAGATTACGGGAAGCTATGGGATCCCTATTGAGTTTCGCACCGCAGATTATCCGCAGACTGAGAGACAGTCCGAGCGTATGACATGGACGCTCGAGGATATGGTGTGATCGTGTGCAGTTGATGTTATAGGCTCCTGGGATAATCCTTTACCCTGGCAGAGTTTGTTGATGATAATGGCCAAAGGGAGTATAGGGATAGCACTTGAAAGAGGTTATTCAACAGACGATATCATCCACAATAGCATGCGAAATGGGAGACCGAAAATTATTTTCGACTTGGTCGAACAAACTTCTTGAAATATGCAAGAGGTTATGTATATTAAGGAGTTACCATTGGGATGCATAATGAGAGGGAAATTGAGTTCACGATGCATTGGAACGTTGGAGATCTTAGATCATGTGCAAGATGTGCAAGCACCTCCCGTGTTGTTAGGAGTGCACAATGTGTTCCATGTTTCAATAATGAGAAAGTATTATCCATACCCTTCTCACGTGATTCGAAACGAGTCCTAGAGATTAGAGAGGACATGAATTACGTTGAGAAATTGGTACAGATTCTGGATAGGAAAGATAAATTGCAGTGATAAAGTGCTGTGATCTAAGATCATGTTATGGCTAAAGTGCTTTGATGGTATAATATTAAGAATAAGGCTACTTGAAAATTTAAAAGCCTTATGCATGAGAACTATCCAGAGTTTCTTCACTGATAGGTATGGTTGAAATTTGGAGGACCAAATTTCTTAAGGTGGGGAGAAATGTAAGATCTGATTTTTACCCTACAGTAGACCTTAATCTCATAAAATTGAAAATGGAAATTAAATAAATAATGAATGTTAAATTCCAAAAAGAGTGAAAAGCTCTTTTATTTGAGATGAGAACAGAGCCAATTAGGTGAAATACTCGACGGGCGAGTACCATGATGAAACGGCTCGCCAATGGGCGAGCAAGTTAATGGAGTGATCGCCAATGATGACGGCGAGTTGGACGATGGAGTGGGCGAATAGGTGTTTTCGCCAACGTGTTAGGTGAATCAAAACAAGGTTGTCGAGTTGATCTTTCCCGGTGATCGCCTAATTGGGCGAGAACTTGTAATCGCCATATTGAGAGGCAAAGAATAGCCTATTTGGCGAGAAGGCAACTGCCATTCGCTAAGTCTCAAGTGTGGCGAGCAGACGAGGTGGAGACCGGGAATCAGCTTGGGTGGACAAAGGAAAATGGCTTCAAAACAATTAGCAGCCAAAATTGACTTGTAAGTGATACGGTTGAAGACAATTAATGGTGAAGAGGTTGAAGTCAGTAAGGAATTTACCTGATTGGTTGAGGAAGTAAACAAAGGCTGCAGTAGAAGAAAAAGCCGTGTGAAAGGGAGACTTCCACGCCACTTTGTGTTTCAGTTTTCTTCATGCATTAAAGGCATGAAGGACGTGAACAATGATGAAGGAAACAGGATAAGGGCCAGGCGGTGGCTATTGATTGGCTGAGAATGTTTATATAAGCAGAGACAATTGATGAAAAAACGAGTTAGCCAATTTCAGTTTCTTCACGAGAGCTATTTCTCTGTTTCTTCCATTTCTCTGCCATGTTTGATCTACTGAGTTTCACTCTTCAGTTGGCTAAACCAGTAAACATGCTTATAAAACCTTTCTTTCTTAGCCTGGTGAGCTGAAGGAATAAGCAAATAGAGGCCAACATGAGACAGAAAAACAACGTGTTTTGGAAGTGCAGTTGGTTGAGGTGAGTTTCATATTTTCTGAGGTGTTCTTGATGTTCACTGATAGATTTCTATGATTTATGCAGTAATAAACATAGATATAGTCTTGGTTTTAGTTAGATCCTTGGAGGAAAATTATGGAATAGGTGACGACAAGGGCGACTACAGTGATCGCCCAAGTTGAAAATAGTAATCGCCAATGAGGCGAATAGGTATTAAGTACTCGCCAAGGTAATTTTGTGGGCGAGAACGCCCAATTCTAGTGAAGTGAATGACGGGCGAGCTCTAATGCGAAGGCATTGGGCGAGAAGGATTGTGGGTGAACTTCCACAGTTAGCCAATGAAGGCTTCGTGAGTATTGGCGGGCGAACTAATTGGGAATCTGATTGGGCGAGTAGTTATTTGATTTATTCTCGCCACGTAATATATAAAGAAAATATTAATGAAATTTATATATAATTTGCAGCCGATAATTGGGAATAGCTATGGGCGAACGGAGTGCCGGGCGAAGCAAGACTTCGTTGAACAAGGTAAGGGAAGTGTGTGTGAAGTGATGCATGTCCTGTGGAGTAAATTTTATGAAAACGTTAAGTTAAATGTTTTGTTTTCTGACATGCATGATTTTAAGAAGTTAATTGATAATTGTTTGATCGCGGGCGAGCTGATAGCCGCCTTTTTGCTGTTTTGTTGGGTGAAATGATACAGGGCGGGCGAGCGCTTTGTATGTTTTATGTTGGGCAAGCCCTTTGTGATTTATGTTGGGTGAATTGGTATTGGCGGGTGAACCAATCCCTTTTATACGTTTTAAACTCAATTCTATTTTTAAAGGGCGGGCGAACTTTCTTAATAGAAAGCTATAAGTTAAGCCAAATGGCAAGCTCTCTTTTATGAGAACTGGGCGAGTGCCCTTGTTTTAAAGAGAAATCCGGGTAAAGCCGTAGTCGGGCGAACCCTTTTTAAGATGTTGGGCGGGCGGCCCTTGTTTTAAACTGAAAGCGGGCGAACTGATATCAATGAGATTTCTGTTTTGAAAAGCTAAGTGGCGGGCGAATACTAATTCACCGTCTTATCGAGTTGATTTCTGGGCGAGCCACAGAGGGCAAGCCAGTTTTGCTTCAGATTTTAAAAGCAAAGAGGGCGGGCGAACACATGTTCTCCGCCACAGCGAGCTGCTTCCATGGGCAAGCCATGTCGGGCGAGCTGATCATGGGCGAGCAGGTTTTAAAAGTTGAGATTTCGGGCTGTTTTTGGTGTTTTATTGTTTTATAAGAAATCAAATCATTTTGTGGAAATGATATATGTGATATAAAAGTTGATTTTGAGACTTTAGGCCCTGAGTTCATGCGTTGCTAGTGCGTGACCTACCTGGGGCGGTGGCTCGGTCAATGGACCAATGAGTGCACCTCAGGGCGTCACAGGGCTGATGGACCTGCCAAGTCATCAGCGGTCTCGAGGTCACTTGGCAAGTGGACCCGAGGACCCCTTTAGATTATGGCCATAGATCTGAGATAGCCGTGAGGGGCGATGGCCTACGGGTGCACCCCAAAAGCGGCAGGTTTCGTTCTCCCAAGGTGGAGGAGGAACGATGATAGCATGATTTATTTATTGCCTAGTCTCAACTTATCAGTTTCTATTTACTATGAGGATTATTGACATCCTCGATAGTGTTTACTACATTTTAAAGTAAACTGTTAGTCAGTGATTTAATGGTGTTTTAAGAGAGTTGTTTACTATATATCCACTGTCTTTTCTACTGGGTTATTGTTAAGAAAAGAACAAATGAGTTGTGATATATAGTTTTGCTTTATTTAAAGCAGCATATGTTTCCTTTACTGAGCGTATGAATCGCTCACCCCTTTGTTTTAACTCCACAGATAAGAAGTACACGGAGTCGAGAGAATTAGTTCTCAGATGGGTATAGCTATGCTTAAAGCACTGAGGCATGGCACGTTAAACGTGACAGGTACGGTCTTCCCTCTTTTACATTTCAGACATGTGTATACAGTACTACCTTAGTGCAATAAAGGTTAATAGGGGATGTCAGATGTAAGGAATAATGAAAAGAAATTTCATATTCCATAATTAATAGATAAATGTTTATCATTTATCCTTGTTACTGTTGAATGTTAATGGCATTGCAGACAGCCCAACCGGTAAAGTGGTATGAAAATACGTGAAAAATGTGGTAACGGGATGTTACAAAGTGATAGACAGATGACAGGAATCGAGATAACGAGATGTTATCGATGAAAAGGGTGAACTGTAATTGCAAACTTGCAGGTTTTAAGCATTGTGGTTTAAGACAATATAATTCTACTCCTGCATTTATGTTAGTATCTTACTGAGCCGTGGTTTTGCTCACCCTACTTAATTTCATCTCTTTTCAGATAACTGAGTTAAACTCTGCCATGAGGGCTTCTGAGTGGGCCTCCGGATATCGTATACAGGTTTGGTACTAGCCATTATCCTGCGAATCCGCTTCATTGCTTTTAAGGTATACATTCATTGTAAATCTCTTGTTTACATGTACAGACTTTAATTAATACACAGTACGTATTTTGTTTAACGAGTCGGGATGTAACTTAAAAGTGTGGTACATTATTGTATAGAGAATCAGTGAAATTAGAGCAGTAACTACACTGACACTGAATACAAACCTTAAAAAGAAAAAGAAAAATTTAGTCCATAAATTTGTAGACTAAGAAAAGTATAAGTATTAAGTGATAGTTGCAGCCTTCGGGTCATGACATGGTTGTTCCAGCTTCTCAAGTTTCTTTGAGAGCAAATTTTGTGCTGTTCTAATATCTCTTTTATGCTTCAAGCTAAAGAAAAAACTATACCAAAATTTACTATAATCAAGTAACTAAAATTAAATAAAGACCCTATGAACATTTTACCAAAATTAGCAAATCAAATAAAGCGGTCAAACTTTACAAAAATTTATTATAATCGAGTAATTAAAATCATTAAAAGAAAGAATTAAAGAGAAAGTTAGGTAAAAATCCCAAGAACCCAAAACATTGAGAATAAAAGAATCAAAAACAAAAACAATATACATATTCGAGGATTAAACAATCAAACACTTGCAATGGACATCGCAATTATTTCATCGTTCTAAAAGAATTCCTTCTACAGGTAAAGTTTAATTCCATTAAACCCATATATTGACAATGGAAAAAGCAGAAAAGTACATTAAGATGTAATGAAATTGAAAATTTAGGTCTGAACAAAAACTAAGATATCCACTGCTTCAAAATATCAAAAACCTAATCTTCAATAAATTACATTGCTAATGAAATGCCGGTGACTGTGACAAGAGGAGTTAACGGTGGTGAAGATGACGATGACAATGAGGATGATGCTAGTGAGAGTCGACATTCAAAAGTTTGGGACAAATACCATTTCTTTTTGGATGATTCTTTCGCCTCTTCCAGAATGTTACTTGTTACAGGTAAATGGATTTTGTCGGACTTCAAATGCTCTATTATTAATATTTATGCTCCTTGTGACGTAGCAGCAAAGAAATTGCTATGGAATGACATTCTCAGACTCAAAGTGAATGACGATGAACATTGGTGTCTTGGTGAAGACTTTAACACAGTTATGTCTACTCAAGAAAGATCTAGATGCTCTCGGGAAGGCATAGGCATTGTAGACTTTAATAATTTTTTTAATAGCTGTCATTCAAATGACCTTCCCCTCATTAGGAAGAAGTTTTATGGTATAGTTATGAAAATCACAAAAGCATATTAGATTGCTTTCTTCTCTCATCGAGTTGGCTTCTCTTCTTCAAGGATCTGTGTCAAAGAGGTCTTAATAGGAAACTCTCAAACCATAGTCCTATTTTGTGCTTTCATCAGAGAATGTCAACTGGGGAACAAAACCACTTAAGTCTTTGGATTATTGGTTTGATGACCTAAAGTTGTTAAAACTTCTTGAAGAGGAATGATCAATGCTGATGAGAGTTTTAACAACTTAAAAAAAAGAAGTCTTTGGGGCCCTTGAAGTGAAAGTTGCTGCTTTAAAAGACACACTTGATTGACAATTTGGCAAATCAAAAACTCTTAACTTCTGTAGAAACCGTTCCAGACGTCCATAAAAGTTACGGCCCATTTTTTGTGAAATTGACGTTCTGATGCAATCGATAGGTTTGATCACTCTGTCTAAAATCTATAGAGAGTCTAACAGCTTTGCGGATGCATTGGCTAAAGCAGGGGTCTCCAGGAACGATTTTTTCACAACGTCGTGGTAGAACACTATTCTCTCAGTTTTATTTTTTTCTGACACATGAGGCTTATTTCTGGTTCTGTTTGTTTCTCTAGTTTATTTTGTATGCTCTAGTTTGGTTGGCTTTTGCACTTTAGTTGCCCTTCTTTAACGGTAGACTTGGGACTACCACATCCCTTTTATTAATAAATATCTTGCTTTTATACATACACACACAAACACACACACACACACATATATATATATATATATATATATATAAATATATATATATATATATATATATATATATATTCTCTTTAAGTTCTTTTCTTTTAGTTTTATTTATTTCATAAAAAAATAAAAAATGGATTTAATTTTATTTGCTCATTTATTAGAATATATATATGTATATCTTTTTTTCAAAAATGTTATTAACAAAATTTTTATAATCTTTTTTTAAAAATTAATTATTAGTAGTAAAATAAATAAATAAATAAATAAATAAGAAATTTTCAATTATAGGATTTCATAGAACTCACTAGTAGTGATTCTTTGATAATCATTAAGAACAAATAAAAATTTCTAAATATTACCAACTTATTGTAATATTTAAGTGATTTATTTTGATATTAAAATTTCTTATAGAGTTGATTTTATAAAATAAATTGATTTTAAAAAAGTAAAAATAAATAAATAAAATATAAATTTTACCTTCGAGAATGAGATGTTACGGAGTTCATAAGTAGTGATTCCTAACTAATATGTAAGTAGGAAAAATTCACTAAATATTACCAAAATATTGGAATATTTAGTGTAATTTCTCAATAAAATGGATTCTTATATAAAGTAAATAAAGTTTAATGATGATAATAATAATAATAATAATAATAATAATAATAATAATAATAATAATAATAATAATAATATGCATCATGCATCATGTACTTCCATCAGATGCATTCATGAAATTTTGAAACAATTGTGAATCTCCCAAAAAATAGGATTTTATAGAAATCGCAAGTAGCGGTTCTTAAGAAATCTCTAGGTAATAAAATTACTCAAAATGCTACTAGAGCATTAGAGTACTTCGGCATAATTTTTAATACAAAAGATTCTCATTTATTTTTTTAAAAAATAAAGTTTTAAACTTTTAAAAATAAAGAAAATAAATAAACAAACAAAAAATGATTTCAAAAAATAAAAAGGGAATTCTTTTTAAATATTTAATTAAGATCATTTTATTAAAATTAAAAAATAATACATGATTAAATGGTACTGTTTTTAAATGGGTGTTGTAGATGTGCTAATTATTATTCATCACGCGTAACCATACTTTTAGACCTAAAGCTTTGATTTTCGCAGATCAAAAATTATATTTTTAATAACACTTAAATAATTTTTAGACTTTGTTGAAAAGATAATGTTATGAAGTGATCAATCATACTTAATCATAAAAGATTGGTGAGAAGTCCTTTCGTCTTTTTAAAATCGTCTAATGGTTATGTCTTCGAACAAAATCTTTATGAGAACCCAACCTCTTAAGCTTGAGGTTACAATTTATCATTGTTTTACATTTAGATTTAAGGATGTCAAATAAGTTGGTTTGTTTCTGTTAAATTTTTTGTTTGCTTCTCTTCTGAGATGCCAAACTTGTTTTTGTATACTAGGATTAAATACGACTTACTTTCGTGTTGGAACATTTAAATAGTTGCATGTTAAGATTTATAATGTATCAATGTAAGTTCCAAGTAATTAGCATGATTTATGGCCACATTGTATTGCACATGTTATTCATAACTAGATAACTTTAGGCTTCCCGTCCCTGAAAATTTGGTGGACATAAAGAATGTGGTTGTCTTCTATTTTGTTTATCAGTTTCCCTCAACAATTAGTATTGAATATAATTAAAATTGAAATTAGCAGATAATAACTAAACGACTTCTCCATACAATCAAGGTATTAAAGAACCCGTTGTGTACTGTTTTCTCCTCCCTCAACTTTTTTCTCACGCCCTTCTTTTGTTCCCACAACTAAGAGTAAACCAGGCAATTCATGTCTTCGTATCATAACATGAAACGATACAAGTTAAGATATGATATGAATTATTGAAACACAAACACGACACGAATTATAAAATGTGTCTAAATCGTAAACACGAATACGACACATTTTTTTAGGGTAACACCTGACACAACACAACTAATACATTATAATTATCCATGTCTCACGACACAAACCATTAACACGACATAACACATTTAAAAACACAATTAAACGCGACACAAATAGACACGACATGTGACTAACCATTGAACCTAGTGGCCCATACCTCACTCATCCGTATTGTCCGCTTTGGGAGTATCATGTGGGGCCCCCTCACGGATTTCTTTCGCGTCCGCCGCTACTCGAACCCCTTACCACTTGTAAGTGTCGAGTAACGACTAACCATTGGACCTAGGTCCAATGGTTAGTCGTTACTCGACACTTACAAGTGGTAAGGGGTTCGAGTAGCGGCGGACGCGAAAGAAATCCGTGAGGGGGCCCCACATGATACTCCCAAAGCGGACAATACGGATGAGTGAGGTATGGGCCACTAGGTTCAATGGTTAGTCGTTACTCGACACTTACAAGTGATAAGGGGTTCGAGTAATGGCGGAAGCGAAATAAATCCGTGAGGACCTAAGTGCCACGTCAGCTGAAACTGACGGGGGCCACCTCTAGAATCCAGAGCGGACAATACGGTTGAGTGGGGTATGGGCCACTAGGATACGGGCCTCACAATAAAACGTGCATTTTATTGTGAAGCCCGTTTCCTAGTGGCACATACCTCACTCATCCGTATTGTCCGCTTTAGGAGTATCATGTGGGGCCCCCTCACGGATTTCTTTCGCGTCCGCCGTGACTCGAACCCCTTACCACTTGTAAGTGTCAAGTCACGACTAACCATTGGACCTCGAGTCATGGCGAACGCGAAAGAAATCCGTGAGGGGGCCCCACATGATACTCCCAAAGCGGACAATACGGATGAGTGAGGTATGGGCCACTAGGATACAAGCCTCACACGACATGGATGACATGATTAAAAATAAAACATAATAAAAATTGATAAAAAAAACCATCATATTTACATCAATAATTTAATTTACAATTATTCACTTCTATATTAATTAACATTCAAATATTAGTAAAAAAATATAACAAAATAATAATATCTTCAATCCATACAATCCATGATATGTATTCAAGTTCTTAACTCCAAGTCCAAGTCTTCTATTCATATTATATATCATCAATTTATCGTCATCGTATGACTATAATTTAATATCAAGTATACAAAATAAATTAATAAATCATTAATAAGTATATTAATATCTTATTCTTATTATAATAATTTGTATATTAGTATTATGTTATTTTAATTTCCTATAATGTGATAATTGATATAGAATAAATCAATAAACTATAAAATCTTAGTATATTAATAAATAATGTAATTCTATAAAATGTAAACTCTTATTCTCTTATTATGTGATACAATGTTAGTGATATAAAATAATTAATTAATTATACAATCTCATATTAGTATAACACAATATTTATATTTTATACATTATAATAAAATATCATATATATTTATACATTATAGTATCATGTCTATAAAGAATTGGTAACTATATCTTAAGTTCTTAACTTACAATAATTTTTTCTTAATTTCAATACTTTATTTTCAGAATTTTATAATTTTATTATCTTAACTATAATTAACTAATTTAATTTTATAATCAATTTATTGCAATATTTATTAAAGCATTAGTTTGTTTTTAGATATAAATTAATTTTCATAACATATTAAGTAATACAATGTCAAGATTTATATTTTATACATTATGATAAAATTTGGTATATACACACACACACATTATAGTATCATATATGTAAAGAATTGTTAATTGTATCTTAACTTACGATATTTTTTTCTTAATTTCAATATTTTATTTTAAGAAATTTAAAATTTCATACCACAATTAACTAATTTAATTTTCATAATTAATTTTATTAATTTATTTTCTTGCAATAATTTTTTATGGTATTAGTTTGTTCTAATAAATTAATTTTCATAACCTATTTTATCATTCAATACAATTGTTCACTTGGTAAAACACTTAAATATTTTTGCATTTGGTCAAGGTTTAATTCCCACTAAAAGCATACATGATTTACGTGTCTTACACTTGTATTCGTGTATCCGTATATTCGTGTAACACAGTTTCTTTAAATGTGTTTTTTGTGTCATATACATGTTAATCATGTATTCGAATAACATCATTTTCATAGACGTGTTTTCATGTCTTACACGTGTTTAGTCGTGCCAAACATGTGAAAACACAAAAAAATTTGTTTCTAAATTTATGTCAACATGGCTAAACATGAAATGTGTATTTCTCAAACACGTACATGATTTTTTCATATCGTGTTCGTATTCGTGTCATGTCTAGATTTGTCAAGTCCAACAAAGAGCTAGCCAGCCACTTGTATATATGGTATCTATATCATAAAAATGCACAACTCCATAAGAATAGTGAACTTGTACACATAATTGCTAATTTATTAAAATAATTATTTTATTTTTAATTAATCATATTCTTATTGAATTAAAATATTAATTAATTTTTATTTATTTTACCATAGAACCCCTATAAATTAATAATCACTCTAAATTAATAAGAAATCATGGTCCCAACTCAGGCCAACAAAAAACTTTAAAAAATCACTCTATCATAATAATTAATAAGTTTATTTTAAAACTTAGTGTAAAATTTTAATCCCAATTATTGCATAAATTAATAATTTAATAAAAAAATCTAAAATATATTACATAATATTCAAGAATTAGAAAGCACTTCAAGATGTTAATTTGTAAAATACTACCATATTTAAGATTTTTATTTAAAAAATAAAAAATTATAAAATATATAAAAAATATATTTGCAGGGAGATTTTTATGAAATTAAAGGCTATAGAGTTTTAGAGAATTTAAAAAATGTGATAATTAAACAAATATGTTTTTTAAGATAATAACAATTCACAAGGTAAAACATTTTAAATTAATAACCCCTCTAAATCAATACTCAATGATAGGTCTCAAAAATATTAATAATGGTTCTACTATACTTCAAAATCCTTGCTAGAATAAAGTTTCCTTAATTGTTAAATTCTTATTAAATTAAATATTGACTGATTTTTATCAATCTAATTTCTTATTAACTTGAACTATTTATTACATAAACTATTAATTTTATTTTAAATTTAGGTATATTAAAAGCTACAACCTTTCTTATCTGTTTGATCTAGCTTATGGAAGAGTTTATTTATTGTATAAAAGCCAGGTGTTTAGTTCTCATAATTTTAAAATTTTTGACTTATGCAAGAAGCATATTTGAGTTTTTTAATAAAGCTTTAAATCTAAATTTCTTCAAAAAGTGCTAATTTTTTTTAGGAATAAAAAAGTACTAATTTTAATAACATGTATTTAGTGAATATTGTTTAATATTTTTACTTTACTCTTCAATAATTCATAAAACTATAAAAATGATTATATTATTTCAAATTTATTTGTTTATTTTTTTTCAATTTCTATAGTTTAGGTAAAAAAAGTACAATAATATTTAGGGTGGTCTTATTTTCTAGTGCATCTACAACCTTTTTTATCTGTTTGATCTAGCTTATGGAAGAGTTTATTTACTGTATAAAAGCCAAGTGTTTAGTTCTCATAATTTTAAAATTTTTGACTTATGCGAGAAACATATTTGAGTTTTTTAATAAAGCTTTAAATCTAAATTTCGACAAAAAGTGCTAATTTTTTTTAGGAATAAAAAAGTACTAATTTTAATAACATGTATTTAGTGAATATTGTTTAATATTTTTACTTTACTCTTCAATAATTCATAAAACTATAAAAATGATTATATTATTTCAAATTTATTTGTTTATTTTTTTTCAATTTCTATAGTTTAGGTAAAAAAAGTACAATAATATTTAGGGTGGTCTTATTTTCTAGTGCATTTTTCTTTTAAATGTTTCTTTGTTTTGTTAGTTTAGTTATTTTGACATTAAGACTTTGCTTGAATGGAAGGAAAGACATGGTTGAGGATGAAAATTTTATTAATTCAACAATTAGATTTTATCATCATTTTTCAATTTTGTATCTTAATTATTGGATTAATAAATATCAAAATACCAAACCTACTGCTAGCTGTAAAAAAAAATACAACACGTGTGAATTGACAAATTAGACTGTTGGAAACTCCTTCGGTTTTTTCTTCTGTTTTACTTTAACTTCTTCTTTGTCAGTGTAATGACAATGTTAACCCTTTTCTCATTCTTTGAATTAATTCAAAGTAGATCCTGTGCTAAGTTTGTCGCAAACCATACCAATAATTAGCCAATTATAGCATCTCCAAAATGATTGCAAATTACACTATTAGCAACATTTAGCCAATTTTACCCCTAAACTGAATATTGACAAAAAAGTAATAGGTAGCAAACATATAATAGAATAATTATTTCATACATCACAGATAAAGTTTTTTTTTTACTCTTTAAACGGAATTAAAATCTTGACACATATCTTATTTTATTTATTTTTTATTTTATAATATTTTTATAAGATATGTGTTATGATCCAAATATCGCTTGTGAAGTAAAAAACTCTACTTGCAATATATGTAATAATTATCCTATATAATATATACACATGGTAACTATTCAAGAGTTGGAAGAGATTGTTTATCTTGAATTAAATCCAATGAGTTGTAGTGTATTGTAAATTTCATATTTGAATCCAAGCATTTCATTTGCCAATTATTTATTATTTCTCTTGTAAAAAAAATCGTTATCAAGGTCAAAGAAATCTTTAGAGTTTTTTCCTATAAACCTATACTTTAAAATCTTTATTCCCTGATAGGAATAATTTTAAACTTATTTACTTAAAAAGAGTATTTTAAGACATGTCATATTTTCTAAGCCATGTCATTACCGAAACTCACTCAAATTTTTTCCTGGCATATATTCTAAGCCATGTCATTACCGAAACTAACTTAATTTTTTTCCCTAGCTCTATATTTCTTTTCCTTTTTTTTTTTAAATAGTGGGTTATACCCATGAACTAAACAAAAGAAAGGGAAGTGAGCTTGTTGGATCCGGCTCTTCGAGGATGCTAGGATGGTATCAATCGTCCATGCGAGCTCTTTGTTCGCTTGTCGTTCCTACTCGATCAATGTCTTGATTTGAGTTAATCCTGCAATACACATCGAAAAAAGTTATCACCACTATAATTCAACTATTAATTATCAGATAATATCAATAGAAAATTTGGTTTCTCGATCACCCAACCTTTCTAACTGTTTGAAGGTGATTATAAACGTTGCTAGTCCCTCCATTGTTTAACAAAACTTAGCGCTCAAGTTAGTGAAAATGTACTAAAGCATGTATGAGAGATGAAATTCAAGAAATGAAATATCATTACAATCTTCTTTCGATGTATATACAGCGACCAGAATCACATGCTATGTATACTTCAATTGCGCTTATCAACGGAGGCTCTGTGAAATTGTTGAATGGGACTTGCTGGATATTTAAAGTGACAACATACATGACATTTATGATTTATCCTTATATATGGCATCAAACTTATGATATACAAGGTTGATTGCATATGCAAACTCATTGTTCACTTTATTACAGTTGGATAAAGAGGTTCAATGAAAATATAGCTAAGCACTTGGTCAAGGCAGTTTGTTTTGCCAAATGTGAAAGCCAATTCAGGTTTGTCTACCAGACGTGGAGTTAAACTTCTAGCATTATAGCCAAAACTAGGGGATTAGTAACAGTTATATTGCAATTATTGCTATCGAGCCAAATGGAATCATTGATTTTCATATGCAATTGTGAGTATCACCACCTTACAGATAAGACATGAAGTGCAATCATTTTAATAGCATAAAAGGGGTTTTCACTCAAATATGCTAGTACTTTAAACATGTTTTGCTATGGCGAAATTTCTTTTTTTTTCCTCCCATTGTCACATCCTAAGTACACAGTATCTTACACTTTTTACACATTTTCACCACACATGAACAGGTTGGGCTGTCTGCGATATCTTAATTTCCACATTTAATTCATTGAAAACATGATTTTCGTAATTTAATATAATTAATTGAAATAAATATTTACAAGTTGTATTTTAATCAATACTTACATCCCCTAATTTAATATAACACTGTAGTACCGTAAATCAGAAGTCTGAACATATAATATAAAATAAATATACCTTCGGGATCTATAAATGCTGCCTCGTGGTGCTCAATGTGCAGCCTCTAATCCTCGGATGATATACTCAACCGGTCACTGCAAAATATCTGGGGAGATAAAATATTGGAGTGAGCAAAACCACGACTTAGTAAGAGATTTGTATGCAAATTTTGATACCTCGAAGACTACATGCAGTAAAACTTTTAGTTTCCTATTTATAAACTGGCACTCTACAAGGGAGTGATATTATAGTCGACTAGGAAATCTAGATGTAGCACGGAAGGTATTTTGAAATACCTGTCTTGTCCCGAAACCTAGAGCGACTATAGGGAGTAAAAATTTATTTTAATATAAACTCACTAAAATATTTATTGCATATAAAATATCACATGTTTAAATAAAATAATTTATTAAATCATGTGAACAACACTTGGAAATTATTTGATTTCCACCATTGAAATCAATCACTTAAAACACGTGTAGCAATAAAACACATGTTCACATATTTCACCAGTCAGTGATAAAGCATCACAATAAACAGTATATTTCGATACTTATCACCAAAACCAATAATAACATGTGGAATAATAGTGGAGACCAGGCAACACCCTGATGATATCATGCTATAAGTCCCATAGGGAATAATAGGGTACATGTGAGATCCCTGTAGGGACAGTATAATAAACACATGAGATCTATGACCATAGTCTATTAGTGTTTTCGGTCGTAGACTGAGCGGGTGACGTTGGGATCGCTAAAGACGGCTCAATGTCAACAGCATAACACATGAGAAGGTACACATGAACACGTGAGCATGATATAGGGCCTAATAGTCTCAAAATAGTATATGTGAAATCTCGTTATCTTTAAGGAATTAAGTAAAATCAATAACATCTTTCAGAAAATTCATAAAGGTATAAATCACAGTATCATACGGTGAAAACAGTTTATAAAATAATTTCATTGTGAAATAAAATTCTCATAACTGTACCTTTTCACCGTAGTACACATATACACATATTTCCACACTTTCCTTTTTAATATTCGAAATTCAAAATTATTGGAAATCAATTTCCAATATTTTCATAATTTATGGAAAAATAAAAATATTTATTTTCCAAATTTAATAATAATTTCACCAACACATTTCACGCTATAAAACACGTGCAGAGACATTTTAGTCTCATAACAATAATTTCATAGTGATGAAACCTTTATGGAAATCATTACACGTGATGAAATTTATTTTATCCATAAAGGAAAACCATAAATAGAATACTGAATATCATCCTGAAAATAATTATAAAATATTCACTATTCACCATTTCACTACACCAATCACACCTTTCACTATAAAACACGTGGGATGAATTTTCAGTAGTGAAACCTTTACCGAAATCGGTATCATGAATATTTAATCACTACTTTTCGGTAATTCCACCATTTATGAAAAATATTTAATTCGTCCCTTTCGAGGCTAGGAAAATATCAATAATGCACCAAAATAATTTCTAACATTTTTAGAAATATTTTGAATAAATTTCGGCAATATAACGACTGCCCGAATCTTAGCCCCCTACACTTATAAACACAGTTCACCAACCAAAAAACCATAGATTTCATGTAATTGGAGGCAAACCAATATTCCATAATTCGTATAAAAGTCATAGCACGTAAATCATACATTCGGATATTCCTACAAATCTACACACGCGTCTCTTACCTGTGTATCGAGATCGCGCTATCTCGTGCACTACACGAATATCGAACTTCCGACTGCAATTTAATTCACCAAAATAATTAGCTTAATTATCCTTTTATTTTAAGTTATGATTTATATCAAAATGTAAATATAAGTAAATTCTCATAGCTAAAAATGGCTATTCTTTCTCCCTTTCTTCCTCTATGGCCGAATGGCCTTTGTATGGTTATTTTATTATTTCATTTTCTTAGTCAATATACCACATAAATATGCTGTCATTTTCCTTGTAAATTTCCATCATTTAAGGAGTAAAATGTAATATTTTATTCCTTTTATTTCCTCCATAATCGGCAGCCCTCATATGTTGACTATATTTGTTCTTTAAATTTAGTCTCTTTTGTTGACTATCATGCCAACCTTTACTACAATTCTATTCGGTCAACATAACCATTAAATCTTCCTTTTGTTTTCTGTTCAGTTTTTCAGTCTATATTTTTCCTCCTTATTCACGGCAACAACATGTTCATTTCTTTCCTATTTCTCCACCATTTCAGCCCTTTTTTTTGACTTTTATTCTTGACTAGTTAGCACAAATTTCAGCTCTCATTCTTCCCTCTTTTCACGTCACAAATCAGCATTTTCTTTCTTCTCATTTTACGTCACCCTGGCCATTGTTGTTGCCCATTTTCTTCAGTCATTTTCTCATAATTTAGTCTTCCTTTCCATGCCAAAGTCAGCCTCTCTTATTGACTTTCATGCTATCTCTATTAAATCAATCAATAATAATTTATCATTCTACAATTTCCCTTCGGTTTTCAGCTTGTGTTTCCTATACTGTTCAGCCTCTTTTGTTATATTTTCACACTATCACAACCCTCCGTTGAAGCTTCCTTGAACCCTCATGGCTGACCATTCATTAAATTTGTTTCACACTAGTTAAGTTTCTATTTTTGTTTCGGTTCAGCCAGCCCTTTATGTTCGGTTTCAGCATCTATTTCCTGCTTCCACGTCTTTCACACACCATATTTACTCTTAAATTTTACAACACCAGCTGACAGTAGAGTTCTCTGTTATATGTATATAATTTTTTTTGTTGTATGTTTCTTCTTGATTTTACAGGTCAGCAACACCACCAAACCATTTACACAGCAGAAATTCTGCTTCATCCATTTATGCCATACATGCATATAGCAGCAGCATTTTACTCAGTTATTAACATCACCAACGATCAAGGGATTCAGCCTTAAGAAATTTCTATACACTTTCCTTCTAAAATTTATCCTTATCTATCATTTACTTAAACAACATCATCATAAACTAAAGGTTCAAATGCTTGAAACGTGAGCTGAAGAATTTTTCTTACCTGACTTACGCCACTGTCCAGCAGCAGGGGAGTCCTCTTTTGGACGTTTTTGGTTGAAGTTCTTTGATGGTTGAGAAGCTAGGGAGGTGAGGATGAGATTATATGAAGACACTTAGCTGATTTGGCGATGGAAGCATGGTGATTTCAGAGCTGGATCATGAGCAACGGTGGAGGAGAAAACAGAAGAAAGCAGAACGTGACTGATGCAGAAAATGGCTAAGGCGGGGCATTCAGCTGGAGAAATAAATGAAGCTTGTATTGTTGGATTATTTTGATTGGCCAAAAATAAATTTTAATTAATAAATTTCTGATTCCATTTATCTAAAGACTAAAAGGCCCTCTAAAGTCACCATATTTACTTCATTTGCCATTGCACAGTAACTTTCTGGTTCAGCCCATTTTTCCATTTAAAACTTTAGTTATTTTAATTTACTTCTTAAGCCAAATTATGGCTTATTTGGTCCACTTGGACCACTTCATGAGAAAATTAATTCTATCCTTATACAACTTCAAAAATTTAGATTCTATCACACCTTTTTTTCGACATTTATAAAATATAAAAAATTTATTCAAAATATATTATTCCGTATATGTACAGTATAAATTAACGAGTTCTCACATCCATGTTATGGAATTATGGGATCTCATCTACCCCAGATAGAGTCTAGTTTCAAGGAATGCTCCATAATTGTATCAATAGCACCATTGAACCAAGCCTATCATTTGTCATCTTGGCATACAATATTTCATCAAGAACTTGTAAGAATTCCAAGAAGGGTAATGAAAGGTAACTAACTATTTATCGTAAATATCCCCTTTGGCTGTATAAATCATTTCATTTTACGCAATTTTAGTTGGTGGATTAAGGCCATCATAATTGTCACAGAAAACTACTTACGAAATATCTGGCGAATCAAATAAAATATAGCAATTCTTGTTTTGTTCAGCGAAGGCACAATGACTTCAAGGCAGATAAGTCTCTATGCTAATGCTACAAAGAAATATATGGGTTGATCAGAAATTTGATTCAGCTATTTCCTCTTAAGCACATTGCTGGGACGGGTTTTTGGGAGCTTTAGTCTTTCCTTTGAATGGTGTCTGTACGGTGAACTATTGGAAGAACAATGAGTTTGGAAGAAGCTTGGGTCTTTTTTTCACGTGTCAATGACATGGCTTTATATATCTAGTTTAGAGAAAAAAATTTAAAAGTACCCCTATTTAGTCAAAAAGATTTAAGAGTACTTTCATACCAGAAAAATTTATATGTTGTCCCTCACCTATTATCCAAAATAAAAAATTGCCAAAATAAACATTTTTGAATGTACCGGTATTACAGTGGCCGCCTAATATGATTGCTTCTCGTACTAAGAAATTTATAGCTCACATTAATAGAGTCGGCCAAATTTAGCAGACTAAACGTTGGATGGATATTATAAGAACAGGAAGCTGAGGAAAGAGCCTGAGCAACTTAAGAATATTACACAGAAGTTTGCAAAGTAATTAAGCAAAATGGCAGCAGAAAAGGTTATTTGCATGAACGCAGCAGATCATGAGATTAGCTATGCCAATAATTCTGCACTACAAGTCTCTTTTCTTTCCCGCTCCCTATTTAACTCAGCAGTTTTATTTTATATATAGATTAATTCTCCATTACATATATATATATTTTTTTCAAGAAATATCAAGCTAAAAAGTTCTTCTTATGTTAAATATTGTTTCAGAGAGCAGTGATATCAAAGGCTACGCCAATCCTTGAAGGATCCATCAGAGATATGTTCGGTAAAATTGTTCCAACTTGTATAAAGGTAGCAGACTTGGGTTGCTCTTCGGGTCCTAACGCCTTTCAGGCTATATCCGAAGTAATCGACACAATCCATGGTATATGCGAGCAAGCGCAGTTGGAATTGCCAGAGATTCAAGTGTTTTTAAATGATCTCCCAGGGAATGACTTCAACGCTGTGTTTAGTTCAGTTCCTGCTTTCTATGAGAGGCTTAAAGAAGTGAAGGGAGAGCGGGTGCAGGAGCTGTGTTTCATAGCAGGAGTGGCAGGTTCTTTCTACCACAGACTCTTCCCAACCAGAAGCCTGCACTTTATACATTCTTCCTATGCGGTTCATTGGCTCTCCAAGGTCAGCCATGGCCACCACCCGTATGTGTGTGTGTGTGTGTGTATATATATATATAATCTTTCAACAGTCATCAATCAATTAAGAATCTATATTGTATCAGTATTTAACTTTGAGCAAGTGGTACATACTTAGGTCCCAGATGGAATAGAGAACAATAAGGGGAACATATACATGGCAAGATCAAGTCCTCCCAACGTTTTCAAAGCTTATGCACAGCAATTTCAAAGAGATTTCTCAAAATTTCTAAGCTTGCGTTCCGAAGAAATGACTCCCCAAGGGCGTATGGTTCTAACCTTTATGGCTAGGAAAAATACAGATCCCTCAGACGAAGATTATGGTTGGGAGGTTCTTGCTAAATCCCTTCATGATTTGGTTGCTGAGGTTAGTATCTTTTCCTTACAATTCACTAAAATACGAAAGCATGTAGTTAGCTTATGTATTTTTAATTGTAGGGACTTGTAAAAGAGGCAGATGTGGATTCTTTCAACCTTCCATTGTATACACCCTGCAAAGAAGAAGTAGCTGAGATTGTTGAGAGGAAAGGATCCTTTGATATTAAGGAGCTACAAGTTTTTGAAATGTACTGGAATCCTCGAAGTATAGATGAGCAGCTCGGTAACAAGGACTTGGGATTCAACTATATTCGAATAGGGAAAAATGTTGCAAAAGCTTTAAGAGCAGTTACAGAATCCATGATTTGCAGTCATTTTGGAGATGATATAATTGACAAGTTATTCATAAGGTTTGCAACAAATTTAGCAGACGATGTAAGTAATTCAAAGAATGAGAAGAGGGTCAACATTGTGATTTCATTGGCAAAGAAGTAGTTGTTAAAGGTATTATAATGAGAGGATATTACCTGTAATAAATGTTCAAAAAGTTAATGATTAGTCATTGACTCAACTATCATAAAGCTTTTAACTATCAAGTTGGAGTCTCATGGAGGCTGGTTTCATTGTGTAAAATAATGAAAGCTAAGATAAGAAAATGTTTTGTATATTTCACTAATGTTTTGTTATAAAGGTATATACATATTTATAGTGACTCAAAATATTAGCCTGCTACAAATCAAGAAGTTAAACTTATCCAAAGTCTTCAAAATCTTTTATCATTATCTTGAGATATTCCTAGAATTATTGGGCTCCTCATTCGTAACTGCTACATCAGTGGAAGACTTAGTCTTGTTGACTATGTCTTCTTCAATACGCCCCCTCAATCCGATGGGAAGTTCCTGAACATGGAGATTGTTTTTAAGTAGTTTAAACCGTATAGAGCTTAACGGCTTAGTTAACAGATCAGCTAGCTGATCTTTGGATGAGACAAAACATTCTTGCAGCTGTTTATTTAGAACCAGCTCATGAACATGATGAAAATCAATTTCGATGTGCTTAGTTTGAGCATGGAATACTGGAATGGCATACAAGTAAATGGCACCAATATTATCGCACCATAACTGAGGCAAGACAGAGATAGATATATGGACATTCCAGATAAGAGATTCAAGCCATTGTAGTTTAGCTGCAGCAGTGGATAATGCCTTATATTCTGCCAAGGAACTACTTTTGGCAACTGTCTATTGTTGCTTGCATGACCAACTAATTAAATTTTGGCCATGAAAAATCAAATATGCTTCAACAGATCGCATATCATCACAATCAAAGGCCCAATCTGCATTTGAAAAGGCATCAAGATGATTGGTGGACTTGGCTTATAGAAATAGGCCATCAGAGACAATATGTTTGAGATACTGTAAAATACGCTTGACTGCTTACCAATGAGCATCTTTGGGACAATGCATGAACTTGCTAACTCGACGAACAACAAAGGCAATATCTGGTCGCGTAAATCCAAGGCACTAGAGTCCACCAACTATACTGCGATATAACATTGGGTTATCAAAGTTTGTACCATCAAACTTGGTGAGATGACAGTTTGTGGCCATTGGTGTTGTACATGGCTTTGCATTCTCAAGAGTAGCCTTTTTCAAAAGATCAACAATATACTTCCTTTGTGTGAGAAAGAGGCCTATATTGGTCCGCAAAGCTTCGATACCGAGACAGTATGAGAGGTTACCCAGATCATTAATTGGAAATTCAAGAGATAGCCGTTGAATGACCCAATCAATATGCTTCTAATCATTTCCTATGATGATGATGTCATCCACATAAATAAGGAAAAATAACTGCATACCATCTTGGTGAAGAACATACAGTGAAGAATCAGCTTTTGAATCAATAAAGCCCATGTGAGTAAGCATTTCAATTAATCTAGAAAACCATGCACGTGGGGCTTGGTGTAAACCATATAAGCTTTTATTTAACTTACATATATGATTCGGATAATCTGAATGAACATATCTAGGTGGCTGACCCATGTAGACATCTTCATGGAGAATACCATGCAAGAATTGTGAGATCCCCAATTTCCATGTAATTCCTCCATGTTTGTAAAGTATTTCAATCAAGATGATTAAATAAATATGAAGTTTAATGTATGAATGATGTATACATGATGTATGTAATATGGAAGAAATAATAAAGTTGGATGTCAATAAGTCAAATGATTTATTAGGTTGATATCAGAAAAATATTAAGAGTATGAGACAAGAAATTAAATCAGAAATTTAATTGGAGATTAAATGGATGAGTCATATGGAAGAGGAATTAAATGGTCAAATGGGTCAAAGAGGGTCAAATGGATTGGCTGAGATGATTAAAGGGATGAGCATGCAATTAATGCAAGTGCATGACTCATCACCCCCACCAGCCATCACCCAACGTCAGCTTCTCTTCCCAGCTCTCCCTCTCGTGCCATCTCCAATCTTCCAAGTTTCCATTCTAAGTTCCTTGGCAAACCCCCTCACTCTTCCACCAATTCACTAAGTTCGTAGAACGAAAAATAATCCTTGTCGTTAGACTAGGTGATATCCAAAGTTTGATAGGTTAATTCCAAGTATTGGAAGAGATCTCAAGTTTTGAGATTTTGGTCTCTAGTAAAGATTTGAAGGAGTGAAAGCTAGGGTTGACGCGCCAAGTGATTTCACGTTCCCGAAGAAATCGAGGTAAGGAATTTATGTAACGGACGTAAGGCGGCTATGTCCGCATGTTTTACCATGTTTTTATGTGGTTTGGAGAGAAGTATCAGTTGATTTTGTGCAGGAAAAGGTGCATTTTCGGACTTGTCTCCTAGTACCAATTAGGCTAGGGGCAGCCGACTGCCCTAAAGGGAAGTCGACTGCCTAGAGACAACCAAAACGTTGTTTTCCGAAAACCGATGCAAACCAGTCGACTGCTATGTAAGCCAGTCGACTGCTATTTACCCAGAAGCATTCTGTTTCAAACCAGTCGACTGCTATATAGACCAGTCGACTGCTATTTGCCAAATTGCATTCTGTTTCAAAACCAGCTGACTGCCTATATGACTAGTCGACTGCTAATTTTCCAGAAGTATTTGTTTCAAAAACAGTCAACTGCTATATGGACCAGTCGACTGCTATTTCTTAAGAAGCATTCTGTTTGAAAACCAGTCGACTGCCCTCATGTATTTTCAAAGATGAAAATATCGGAATTTTAAATGAAATTAATTTCGATAAAAGAAGTTATGAAGGAGCAGTCGACTGCCCTATAAGACCAGTCGACTGCCATATATGAAAGGAGCTTTCAAAGCTTATTTGATTTAAACACAAAAGTGTTTTCTGAAAAAGTATATTATAAATGTTTTGAGACTATGGACTGCGTAATGATTATGCATTTCTGATGGCTGAGAGACTCTGATCAAGTCCTCAGTAATATGTATGTTAAGCGAGGAACCCTAGTCCGGTCCTCAAGGCCATAAGTGACACCTGACTAGTGCTCACTGTGGTATTATTAAGGCAGGAGAGAATCCCTGACCTCTACATGGTATGCCAATGTACTAATGCATGATTAGAGTCATATAAATGGGTATAAAGGATTTATATGACGACTCAATCGCTTAAATACTGTACATAGTCTCCATCCTATTTCAAAGGATATACGATGTACGTTTTAAGTACAAGATGTATGTTTTAAAGTATGTATGATGTATGATGTTTTAAAGAAAGATATACGAAGTATGATGATTTAAATGTGATGCATATTTTATAAGTATGCTATTTTAAAGAAGCATACAAAGTATGTTTGCCATGTCAATTGAAATAAATATGCATGGTTGCAAACAATGCATGAAAGATGTTTATGATGCATGCTTTATAATGCTTTACATGACATTATAGAGCCAAGTAGGAAAAATGCATATAGAGGCATAGCACGCTCTTTTACGTATTTTTCTTACTGAGCGTAAACTCACCCTTTTACGACCATTTTTCCTACAGATTACCTGAAGTGAATCCCGCTCCGACTAGAGGAGTTGTTTTTGAAGAATCGAAGTGTACCTTCTCGATACGCTTCCCAATTAGTATAGAAGGTATACTCATATGTTTATGTATAGCAAATTTAATTCAGCTACGGTACAGTACAAGTAGAAATTTATGTATATAAGACGTCGGGGATGTAAGTTAAGATAATGTATGAGATCCTGTGGAAATGGAATGATATTTATATATATATCATTTTTATGCTTTGGAAATTGAATAAAATTTTATGAGCTATTAATAATTAGCTTAAGAATAAGGAAAGAGTGACACTGGATGAACTAAATCTAAAAGAAGAAGGAAAAGATAAGAGATAAGATGGAGTGACGGGGACGTCACAGAGTGGTATCAGAGCAGTTTAGATTGAGGTTTGTCAGTGTCAAGAAGTTAGAAATAGAGTATATCCCCAATTGTACTGTACTCGTCTGAATATAAATGTATAGTATAGCTGTTTATGGTTATACTAAAGAGCTCAATGATGACTATATTTACAGTATGAGCTCACGAAGAAGAGGTACAAGAAGAGGAAGAGGACGGGGTCGTGAAGAACAGCCCCCAGTTCCGCCTCCTCATTCATCTCCACCCCACAGCCCGAATACAAGGCTAGCTAAAATGGAGAAGCACATGGAGAATATGGCCACAATGTTTACACAGTTTATGTCTAACTTCCCGAATGTGGCCACAAATACCCAAGCAGCTACACCTGTAGTTACTCCTACAGAAGTAACCCCACCAGCCCCAACTACGGGAAGGCGGGATCCTAGAGCCTATTGTAGTGTGTCACTAATAAAAGAATTTAAAAAGTTGGACCCCCCCAAGTTTAAGGGGGAAAGAGATCTGCTGACCGCAGAGAATTTGATGAAAGCGGTCTTGAAATCCTTCGAGTATATGCCTTGCTCCGAAAGGGAGAAAGTAGGATTGGCTGCCTATTTATTAGTGGATGATGCTGAGCATTGGTGGCAAGCTACTCGGACCGTGTTAGAGGCTCGATATGATGAGGTTACGTGGGATCGATTTATGGAAGCTTTCAATGAGCAGTACATCCCATGCACGGATCGGAATAGATTGAAGATTGAGTTTTTAAGTTTGACTCAAGGTACGATGACGGTAAACCAATATGAATCAAAGTTTATTACCTTGAGTAGATTTGATCCAGAGGTCCTCAGAGATAAAGGACACAAGATCTATAGGTTCATCGAGGGATTGAAGTCCCCGATTAGATCTAAACTGTATCCGATGGATATCACCACCTATGGAGAAGCTGTCCGTAAGGCTCAGTTGTGTGAGCAAGACTATGATCTGCATCATGCTGACTTCCGAGCTAAAGGTAAAGGCAAGGAACCGATGAAGCGGAAGTCGGATGAGAAAGCTCCGAGTGATAGGTATCCATTCGGAGAAGTAGACGATCAGAAGGAGTTTCTATAGGTAAGTAAAGTATAGAAAGACAATCTTTAAATTAATCTAATGGTTATATGGAATTATATTGAAATTGGAGTTATGATGACAATGATATAGGTACTCCTAGAGCTACCGGGATCAAGATAAGTGATGAGCGATCCCGAAATCCAGTTGGAAGTACCGCTAGCTCACCGAAGAGTACGATGCAAAGATGTGAGCAATGCGGGAAGTTTCACGGATCACAGCCATGTCGATTGGCGAGTGGCGCTTGCTTTAGATGTGGGAGAAAGGACACATGATTAGGGATTGCCCTCAGAGAGACCCGAGGATGCCTGATGAATCTGATAAGACCCCTAAACCGCAACTAAGGCCACTGCTGCCGAGAAGGGAAAGAAAGCTGTGACCCAAGGACGAGTGTTTGCCATCGATGAAGAATCTGCCGATGCCTCGTCCAAAGTGATTAAAGGTACAATTTACTTGTTTAATATAAGTGTTAGCATTGTTTGATCCAGGCTCTACGCATTCATTTGTGTCTCCTAGGATTGCTATGAAAATACCAGTTGAGCCTGAGACTTTAGAACACTTATTAAGGATAAGCACACCTCTTAAGGAATCACAAATGACGGAGTTAGCGTATAGAAACTGTAAATACGGGTAGGAGAAAGAGAATCAATAGCTGACCTAATCCTACTAAATATGTATGGGTTTGATGTTATTTTGGGTATGGATTGGTTAGCTAAGAATCATGTTATATTAGACTGTTATGCTAAGAGTGTAACATTCTCTTCACCCGTTAACTATATTGTAAACTTTGCAAGTGATTAATATGAAAGCATGTTTGATTTGATTTGGTTACAAATGAAAGTAATGGATAATGTATATGATGATGTGAAGGATTTATTGCTTATGTGGAGGACGTAGATCAGAAACGTCCCGGACTCAATGATATTCCTGTAGTCCAGATTTTCCCGAGGTGTTTCCGGATGATCTTCCAGGACTTCCTCCGGATAGGGAAGTGGAGTTTACGATTGATTGGTGCCGGGACTGAGCCCATTTCAAGAGCTCCCTACCGGATGGCTTTGGTAGAATTGGAAGAATTGAAGAAGCAGCTTCAGGAGTTGCTAGACAAGGGATTCATACGACCCAGCGTATCCCCTTGGGGTGCTCCTGTGCTTTTTGTCAAGAAGAAGGACGGTAGTATGAGGTTGTGCATCGACTACCGGTGGTTGAATAAAGTGACAATCAAGAATAAGTATCCTCTTCCCAGGATAGATGACCTCTTTGATCAGCTAAAGGGTGCACAAGTCTTCTCCAAGATAGACTTGAGATCGG
The DNA here is from genome assembly GCA_031772115.1 of Heritiera littoralis. Taxonomy (NCBI): domain Eukaryota; kingdom Viridiplantae; phylum Streptophyta; class Magnoliopsida; order Malvales; family Malvaceae; genus Heritiera; species Heritiera littoralis. Next base: position 1,232,994 of record JAPDPK010000053.1, on the reverse strand, counting down.
GATATCATCAGTTGAAGATCCGAGATGAAGATATCCCTAAGACTGCGTTCAGGACACGGTATGGTCACTATGAGTTTCTAGTGATGCCGTTTGGTCTGACCAATGCACCTGCAGCCTTTATGAACTTGATGAACGATGTATTCAAGGCATACTTGGACCAGTTTGTCATTGTCTTCATTGATGACATCTTGGTGTACTCGAGGTCATGGGAAGAACATGAGCAGCATTTGAGGATTGTTTTGGAGACCCTCAAGGATAGAGGATTATATGCCAAGCTAAGTAAGTGTGATTTCTGGTTGAATCAGATCTCCTTCCTAGGTCACATTATCAGTAAAGATGGAGTCTCGTTGATCCATCGAAGATTGAAGCGGTGGTTCAATGGGAGAGACCGAAGACAGTGACGGAGATTAGGAGTTTCTTGGGTTTAGCTGGCTACTATAGAAGGTTTGTAGAGGGTTTCTCGAAGCTAGCTGCTCCATTGACGCGCTTGACGCGCAAGGAAGTGAAGTACGAGTGGAATGAAGCCTGTGAGAGTAGCTTCCAAGAGTTGAAGCACAGGCTGACGACTGCACCGATTCTCACCATCCCTAGTGGTACAGGTGGATTTGCAGTGTATAGTGATGCCTCAGGGCAAGGTTTGGGATGCGTGTTAATGCAGCATGGTAAGGTAGTAGCCTATGGTTCCAGACAATTGAAGGACCATGAGAAGAACTACCCGACTCACGATTTAGAGCTAGCTGCAGTAGTGTTTGCCCTGAAGATATGGAGGCATTACTTATATGGTGAGAGATTTCAGATTTTTACGGATCACAAAAGTCTGAAGTATTTGTTCTCTCAAAGAGAATTAAACATGAGACAAAGAAGATGGCTCGAGCTCCTAAAAGACTACGATTGTGAGATCTTGTACCACCCGGGGAAAGCAAATGTGGTGGCGGATGCTTTGAGCCGGAAGCATGTAAGTATGGTGTCTTATATGATGATAAAAGAGCATGAACTAATTGAGCAATTTACAAGCCTCAACCTTAATGTTATGTCTAATGAGCAAATTGGAATGATGGCTAGTTTGAGGATTGAGCCAGATTTGATGGATAGAATCCGAAGTGCTCAAAAGGAAGATGATAGATGCATTGAGGCTATGAATCAGATGCAGTCAGGTATGACCTCAGAATTTGATGTTAGTAATGATGGAATTTTGAGGTTTAAAAGTCGTATATGTGTTCCTAATGATGACGAGTTGAAGAAGCTGATTTTGACTGAAGCACATGCCACTAAGTACACGTTGCACCCAGGAAATACGAAGATGTATCATAATCTTCGCAAAGTGTATTGGTGGAATGGCATGAAGAGAGACATAGCTGATTTTGTAGCAAAATGTCTCACATGTCAACAGGTCAAGGTAGAGCACCAAAAGCCAGCGGGATTACTGCATCCTCTACCTATACCTATGTGGAAGTGGGAACACATTACGATGGACTTTATTATGGGATTGCCCAGAACCAAGAGGAATCATGATGGTATTTGGGTAATCGTCGATAGATTGACGAAGTCAGCTCACTTCCTGCCTATGAGTCAACAGATACACTCAATGCTTTGGCAGATATGTATGTGAGAGATGTTGTAAGACTACATGGTGTTCCAGTGAGCATCACTTCTGATAGAGATTCCAGGTTTACTTCCCATTTCTGGGAACATTTTCAAGAAGCCATGGGATCTAAGTTGAATTTCAGCACAGCTTTTCATCCGCAGACTGATGGACAGTCCGAGCGCACGATTCAGACGCTCGAGGATATGTTGAGAGCCTGTGCTATGGACTTTAAAGGCTCCTGGGATGACCATCTGCCATTGGCTGAGTTCGCGTATAATAATAGCTATCATGCAAGCATCGGGATGGCACCATATGAAGCTTTGTATGGAAGAAGGTGTCGATCTCCTATTGGGTGGGAAGAAGTGGGCGAACGTAAATTATTGGCTCCAGATCTAGTCGAGCAAGCATCAGAAGATGTTAAGTTGATTTGTCAGAGGCTTAAGACAGCTCAGAGTAGACAAAAGAGCTATGCAGATGCTCGACGGAGGCCACTTGAGTTCATGGTTGGAGATTATGTATTTCTGAAAGTTTCTCCATCCAAAGGGATTATGAGATTTGGCCGACGAGGTAAGTTAAGTCCTCGTTACATCGGCCCATTTGAGGTCTTAGATCGAGTAGGCGATGTTGCCTATAGATTGGTATTGCCTCCGGAGCTATCGGAGTACATAATGTGTTTCATGTATCGATGCTTCGAAATATAATCCGGATCCGTCGCATGTCATTGAGTATGAGCCCTTGGAAAAAGGGAAGATATGAGCTATGTAGAGAAGCCGATTCGGATTTTGGAAAGAAAAGAGAAAGTTTTGAGGTCTAAGACGATCTCGTTAGTGAAAGTTCTCTGGCAATACCATACGATGGAAGAAGCTACATGGGAGCTAGAGAGCTTAATGAAGGAAAGGTATCCAGAATTATTTACATGACAAGCTAAGGCAAATTTGGAGGACCAAATTTTCTAAGGTGGGAGGATGTGAGATCCCCAATTTCCATGTAATTCCTCCATGTTTGTAAAGTATTTCAATCAAGATGATTAAATAAATATGAAGTTTAATGTATGAATGATGTATACATGATGTATGTAATATGGAAGAAATAATAAAGTTGGATGTCAATAAGTCAAATGATTTAGGTTGATATCAGAAAAATATTAAGAGTATGAGACAAGAAATTAAATCAGAAATTTAATTGGAGATTAAATGGATGAGTCATATGGAAGAGGAATTAAATGGTCAAATGGGTCAAAGAGGGTGAAATGGATTGGCTGAGATGATTAAAGGGATGAGCATGCAATTAATGCAAGTGCATGACTCATCACCCCCACCAGCCATCACCCAACGTCAGCTTCTCTTCCCAGCTCTCCCTCTCGTGCCATCTCCAATCTTCCAAGTTTCCATTCTAAGTTCCTTGACAAACCCCCTCACTCTTCCACCAATTCACTAAGTTCGTGGAACGAAAAATAATCCTTGTCGTTAGACTAGGTGATATCCAAATTTTGATAGGTTAATTCCAAGTATTGGAAGAGATCTCAAGTTTTGAGATTTTGGTCTCTAGTAAAGATTTGAAGGAGTGAAAGCTAGGGTTGACGCGCCAAGTGATTTCACGTTCCCGAAGAAATCGAGGTAAGGAATTTATGTAACAGACGTAAAGCGGCTATGTCCACATGTTTTACCATGTTTTTATGTGGTTTGGAGAGAAGTATCAGTTGATTTTGTGCAGGAAAAGGTGCATTTTCGGACTTGTCTCCTAGTACCAATTAGGCTAGGGGCAGCCGACTGTCCTAAAGGGAAGTCGACTACCTAGAGACAACCAAAACGTCGTTTTCCGAAAACCGATGCAAACCAGTCGACTGCTATGTAAGCCAGTCGACTGCTATTTACCCAAAAGCATTCTGTTTCAAACCAGTCGACTGCTATATGGACCAGTCGACTGCTATTTGCCAAATTGCATTCTGTTTCAAAACCAGCCGACTGCCTATATGACCAGTCGACTGCTAATTTTCCAGAAGTATTCTGTTTCAAAAACAGTCGACTGCTATATGGACCAATCGACTGCTATTTCTTAAGAAGCATTCTGTTTGAAAACCAATCGACTGCTATATGGACCAGTCGACTGCCCTCATGTATTTTCAAAGATGAAAATATCGAAATTTTAAATGAAATTAATTTTGATAAAAGAAGTTATGAAGGAGCAGTCGACTGCCCTATAAGACCAGTCGACTGCCATATATGAAAGGAGCTTTCAAAGCTTATTTGATTTAAACACAAAAGTGTTTTTCTGAAAAAGTATATTTATATATTATAAATGTTTTGAGACTATGGACTGCGTAATGATTATGCATTTCTGATGGCTGAGAGACTCTGATCAAGTCCTCAGTAATATGTATGTTAAGCGAGGAACCCTAGTCCGGTCCTCAAGGCCATAAGTGACACCTGACTAGTGCTCATTATGGTATTATTAAGGCAGGAGAGAATCCCTGACCTCTACATGGTATGCCAATGTACTAATGCATGATTAGAGTCATATAAATGGGTATAAAGGATTTATATGACGACTCAATCGCTTAAATACTGTACATAGTCTCCATCCTATTTCAAAGGATATACGATGTACTTTTTAAGTACAAGATGTATGTTTTAAAGTATGTATGATGTATGATGTTTTAAAGAAAGATATACGAAGTATGATGATTTAAATGTGATGCATATTTTATAAGTATGCTATTTTAAAGAAGCATACAAAGTATGTTTGCCATGTCAATTGAAATAAATATGCATGGTTGCAAACAATGCATGAAAGATGTTTATGATGCATGCTTTATAATGCTTTACATGACATTATAGAGCCAAGTAGGAAAAATGCATATAGAGGCATAGCACGCTCCTTTACGTATTTTTCTTACTGAGCGTAAACTCACCCTTTTACGACCATTTTTTCTACAGATTACCTGAAGTGAATCCCGCTCCGACTAGAGGAGTTTGTTTTTGAAGAATCGAAGTGTACCTTCTCGATACGCTTCCCAATTAGTATAGAAGGTATACTCATATGTTTATGCATAGCAACGTTTAATTCAGCTACGGTACAGTACAAGTAGAAATTTATGTATATAAGACGTCAGGGATGTAAGTTAAGATAATGTATGAGATCCTGTGGAAATGGAATGATATTTATATATATCATTTTTATGCTTATGGAAATTGAATAAAAATTTTACGAGCTGTTAAATAATTAGCTTAAGAATAAGGAAAGAGTGACACTGGATGAACTAAATCTAAAAGAAGAAGGAAAAGGATAAGAGATAAGATGGAGTGACGGGGACGTCACAAGAATGCATTTTGGATGTCAAGTTGTTTGATGCACCAATGATTGTTGTCGGTTTAACAACTGGGCTAAAAGTGTCATGAAAATCCACCCCTTCTTGTTGGTGGTAGCCTTTAGCTACTAATCTAGCCTTGAATCTTTCTATTCTTCCATCTGCATGCCTTTTAATTTAATAGACCCATTTACACCCAATTAAATTGATGTTAGACTTAGGTGGAACAAGAGTCCATGTTTGATTTCGAATTAAGGCATCAAATTCTTGATTCATTGCCTGTCGCCATTCTGGATGTTTGGCTGCCTCGGTGTAACTTCAATAAAGGGTACTGAATAAAATCATCATTCTGAAGTTTTGGTTTCAAGGAATTGGTTTTGGAATGGGTAATCATTTGATAAGAAGCTGAAGGTTGAGATATGTTACCAGGAACAATAGATGAAGGAATAACATCTATCACGGGAAAGCAACAACCATGTGATAAAGTTGATGTGTGTTGATGTTCTTGTGAATTTGTGCCAACTTCAAGTGGGATACATGGAACATGGTGAGAACCTACAGGGGATGAAGAAAGATTTGGAGAGCTATGATGCATGTGAAGATTAGTTGGGAGAGAAATAGAGGCAGGTGGTAGTTCTTTCTGGGTACTGGATGTGTTAGTATATGGAAAGAGTGTTTCATTAAAAACATGTCTAGAGACAAATATTTTTCCAGTAGCATGATCTAGACATATATATCCATGATGACAAAGACTATAACCAATGAAAACACAAGTTTAAGAACGAAAATCAATTTTGTGACGATTATACAGTCTAAGATTTGGCTCATAAAATGATAATCAGGTTTCTTATTATAAACCATTTCGAATGGGGACTTTGTTAAGTATCTTGGTTGGAAGACTATTTATAATATAAGTGGCAATAAGAAAGCATGTTCACAAAATGATTTAGGTAGATTGGAATGTGCTAATAAAGCTAGGCCCATTTCAACTATATGATGATGACGTCTTTCTACTGAACTAATTTATTCATGTGTGTGTGGGCATGCAATTTGATGTTCAATTCCAATGTTTTTGAAAAACTTACTTATGTGTCTGTATTCACCCCCTCCCCTAATCAGTTTGTATTGATTATATTTTTGTATCAAAATGGCGCTCTACAAGTTTTTGAAAAGGAATGAAAATGGCTTCAACATCAGATTTAAACTTTAAAGGAAATAACCAAATAAATTTAGCATAATTGTCAACAAAAGCTACATAATAATGTGATCCATATGTAGATAATTCAGCACATGGTCCCCAAACATCTAAATAAAATAATTCCAAAGGTTTAGAAGTAGTAAAAGTAGATTTATAAAATGAGAGATTATGACTTTTTGCCAATTGACAATTAGAACAAATAATTTGTCTAGTTTTCATAGCAACTGGAATTTTATTTGCTGTAAGAACATGTTGAACAATAGGAAAAGATGCATGACCTAATCGATTGTGCCAAGTAGAGGTGGAAACACATTTACTAACAAATGCTGAAGCTGAATGATGCTGAAAAGGTTGAGAGAAGCAGTAAAGACCATCATGTACATAGCCTTTATGTTGGACGTTCCCCAAGTAGTCCTTTATGAGAAAATATGTGTCATGAAATTTAAAGAAAACATTGTTATCTTTAACAAACTTTTGAATAGAAAGTAAGTTCTTTTGAAGAGAAGGAACAACTAAAATTTGATCAAGAAAAAAAATGTGAAGGTGTTTGTAGTGTGGAAGTGCCTATGCCATCTCCCACTTGAATCTGGTCATTTCCACTGTACTCATCTGATCTTATATTGAGATTATTGACATCAATTGTCATATGGTATGTGGCTCCCGAGTCGAGATGCCATTCTTGATCACTGCCTTGGGAACTGGAAGCTACATTAGCCTGTGGGTATTTTTGAGAGGGTGGTTTAAAATTGATATCAAACCTATGAAAACATCGATAAACAGTATGATGAGGTTTTTCACACAAGTGACACAAGGAGTTAGAAGTATTGGTTTGAGTGCCACCATTATTGGTCAAGTAGGAACTGCGACCTCTGCCATTATTACGCCCTCCCCAACCATTGAAAGAACTATAGTTGCTACGACCTCGACCACCATAATTTTGAGGCTAGGGTGTTGTAGCAATATATGCACTAGCATTCAGAATTGGAAGAGATTGATTATTGTGATTAATCCGAGCTTCAGCAGTAAGGAGAACAGAGTATAGCTCCTTTAGCTAGATATTGGTCCGAGAGGACACCATAGTTACCAATCAATCATATTCAGAACCCAAGCTAGCAAGAACATAAGTAATTATATCATCACATTACATAGCTTAGCCAGCCATAGCTAATTCATCAGTTAATTTCTTTATATAAAAGAAATATTCAACAGTGGTCGGGTTATCTTTGCAGGCAGTAGCTGGTTAAGAGTGAACCTGAATTGCTTTTGCACGAGATTGTGAAGCAAAACAGTTTTCAAGAGCAAGCCAAACTTGGCGAGAATTTGAAGCCTGGTACACTTGAGCAAGCACTTCATCAGAAAGTGAGGAGTTGATTGTGCTTAGGATGAGGTTGTCTTGTTTAGACCAGATGGCATATTGTGAGTTAGGCGAGGAAGTCCCATCAGCAGAGACTAGAGTAGTTGGAGGTTCTTGAATCGTTCCATCAACATAGCCAAACATGTCTTGGCCTTTTAGATATGGAAGCATCTAAGCCTTCCATATTGGATACATATTGGATAATTAGATCTTGTTAGTTTAGTGATATTGACTGTAGAAGAAGGATGAAAAACATGAAAGGTCTTGTTGATAGGCTCAGAGGAAGTAGAAGAGTTTGGGAAGGACATTGTGAGTTTACGACGTTTGTCAAGTGGCTCAAACTGATACCATTTAAAATAATGAAAGCTAAGATAAGAAAGTATTTTGTATATTTCACTACTGTTTCGTTACAAAGGTATATACATGTTTATAGTGATTCAAAATGTTAGTCTGCTACAAATCAGGAAGTTACACTTATCCAAAGTCTTCAAAATTGTTTATCATTATCTTGAGAGATTCCTAGAATTATTAGGCTCCTCATTCGTAACTGCTGCATCAATGGAAGACTTAGTCTTGTTGACTATGTCTTCTTCAACACATTGCAATATCAAAAGGTTAATGATTGTATATTTTTTATTTAAGTTTAATAGTTGAATGTACTTTAAATTTGTGGTACAAAATAGATCTTCAATCTTATATTTTACTACAAAGTCCATAAATTTTTATTTTGCTATAAATATAAACATCCAACTTTTCAAAATAATGTAATTAAGTCCATATCTATTAAATGACAATAATTATTGTTTGGACATCTTACATGATAATTAACATGGATAACTTTATGTCTTGCCATATAACATACCACGTGTGCAATATAAATGGAAGTTAGTGTCATTTAATTGATTTGGACTTAATTTTTATTTTGAAAGATTGAGGATTTATACAGTAAAATAAAAGGATGAGCACTTAAAATCTATTCGATGCAAAAAGTTAAAGGTATATTTGGATATTAAGTTTTCTTATCTATACATGTAATTTCATCTAAAGAGTGTTATGTATGCTCTGAAATATAATTCTATGCTACTAGAAAAAGGCCATAAAAACGTGGTTAAAGATGAAAAAAAAAACTTTGTTTTTTTAACTATAATCTATTCTAATGTAGTTTTTTTCTCACGTAGTATAAATTATGGTTTTTGAGTGCAATCAAATATAAAATTTAAATCACATTTTAGGGAGAAACCATAGTCACACATATAGATAATAGACTATGTTTTTAAATTTAAACATAGTCTAACTTCGTGTTTAAAGTATTTACAATTTTTTATTTATTTGAAAATAAATTGACATTTTATAAATAGATTACGTTTGGCTGTTAATCATAGACTAATTTCAAATAAAAGATTATGCATATTGGATAAACTATGGTCTCTTTGAGTGGTTTAACCGTTGTGTTTTATTATAAAATTAAATTACAATTGAAATAGTAATCAATTATTCAATTGTTTATTGTCATTACACAAATCATAACAAAGTAACTACTACAAAATATTCTTATACACATTTTCATAAGTAATGATCTGTCATGACCTGAAAGACGTAACATTTTCGGTAACGAAAATAGCAGGAGTATAGAAATTTGGCTATTTTTTTTAACAGTGATTTGTCATGTAAGTAGTCCAATATTATAATTCAGTTATCTAAATAACTAATTCATTTTAAGGAATCTTGCCTAAGATACCAGTTTTATAACATAGTGATTAACAGTCTTTTAAGCCATAAAATCATTTTGTCATAAAAGCGGTAAATTTCGAGATGATACTATTCATACTCGAGCTTGATTCACGATTCATACGATATTTTTTTTCTGATCAAAACATCCTATCACACTCCTACATTTCATCATCTATAATAGGTTTTAATGTCATAATTTTTGAAGTTCAATAAGACTTTTCTAAAAATTCCTAAAAAAATATTCTATTGTTTGAAGAAGGGCATTTGAAGAAGCTGTGTAATGGTCAGAATGGTGTGATGCTACGGATGAAGAAATGAAGCCCTTGAAAAGAACAAGACATAGGACCTAGTTGAACTACCTAACAATAAAGAGGTCGTAGGACTAAAATGGATATATAAGATCAAATACAAGTCAGATGGTTTTATTCAGAAATACAAGGCAGGGCTTGTTGCTGGTGGCTACATGTAAAGAGCAAGAGTAGACTTTGATAAAACTTTTGCTCTAGTGTCAAAGTTTGATACTATCCGAACTGTTTTAGCTATAACTGCTCAGCATAAGTGGAAACTTTACCAGTTTGATGTAAAGCCAACCTTTTTAAATGGTGTTTTGGATGAAGAAGTTTATGTGTAGCAACCAAAGGGGTATGAAGTGACCGACCTAAAAATAAGGTTTACAGGTTGAACAAAGCATTGTACGGCTTAAAGTAAGCTCTATGGGCTTGGTATGAAAAGATTAATGGTTTCTTCAACACTTGTAGATTTTTCAGAAGTCTAAGTGAGCCTACTCGTTATGTCAAAACGAAAGCTAATGAGGTATTGGTGGTATCTCTCTATGTTGATGATCTCATTTACACTGGTAATAGCCTTGTTTTAATGAATGAGTTTAAAAGCTTTATGGGGCATGAATTTGAGATGACTGATTTGGGGTTAATAAGTTATTTTCTAGGTCTTGAAGTGAAGCAATGTGATAGAATTTTTATTTCAAAAGAAAAATATGTTAATGATCTTTTCAAGAAGTATAGGATGCAAGAATGTAATTCGATGAAGACTCCAATGATTACAAACCAAAAGTCTAGTTTAAATGATGGTGAGGAAAAGGTTGATGCTCAAGCCTCTCGGAGCTTAATTGAGAGCCTCATGTATCTTGCAAATAGTAGACCTGATATTTCATTTGCTACTAGCATTCTATCAAGATTCATGCAAAATCCAAGTTCTATGCACTTTGGAGCTGCCAAATAGGTGTTATGATACTTGAAGGGAACAAGCTCTTTTGGTACTTTTATGGTAAAACTGATAACTATGGACTAGTTGGTTTTTTTGATAGTGATTGTGTCACGCTTCGATTACTGAAATTTCACACCAAATTTTTCCTTTTTCATTCATATTTTCACTCAGTTGGTTGGACTGTGGTTAATGTCACCACTCAGATATTATAGTAAATTTTATTGAGCTATATAAAATTTAACTATTCACATCGATCCTAGTATAATCACTCACAATACATATTTATTTTTCCATGCAATAACCCATAATAAAGACTATGGTAGACACTCAGAATTCTTTTAATTTACTGTTTACATCCCTTTACACACTAAAGGACTGTGCAATAAATGTCTGAATACAATATAATAACTATACAAGTATACATGTACACTGTACAAGTATACATGTTTGGTACAATATTAAAACTTCGTAGAAATCTGATCAAAATCCTTTCCACACAATCAGATATTACTGCATATAAATATGTAAGGTAGAGAAGGGGGTGAACTTTGGTAAAAGCCCAGTAAGAAATATATATAAAAGAACTGATACCATGCATACCTATATGCATGAGTTGAAAACATGTTCAAAACTCACTGTCGTTATTAAATAGTGTTTGGATACTTTATCAGAAGGATACTATAATCTGTTAGATAACCAGGTTGAGTATAGAAAAATGCTTTAGAGCACCTCACTTGTCCAGGTTTCTAATTCCAACTATAGGGAATATCAAAATTTTGCAGAGAAGTAATTCATGCATATTAAATCCATATAAAAAAACTTTCGATATTTTAGTAAACCATTGAGTAAAACACTTAGTGAAGCACTCAGTAAAATGATCAGTAATTCCTTTGATAAAACCCTTAGTAAATTATTTAGTAAAACATTCAGTAAATCACTTAGTGTGCAATTTTAATAAAACCTTTTCAAAGTACACTCGATAGATAGTCAATAAACGATCAATGAATAGATTGAAACAATCAAAAAATGGTTGGATAAACGATCAACGTTGTCAGAAAACCATCAATAGATAATCGTAATACGATTAGTAAACATTCGAAAAAGGATCAGTAAACAAACAGAAAATCGTCAGTGGACCATCGAAAAACAACCAGAAAACCATCAAAAATCAAGTAGTAACCATAGAAAAACAATTGGTAAGAAAACAATTAATAACAATTGGAAAACGATCAGAAATCAATTAGAAAACAATCAAAGAACAATCAATACACGATCAGAAAACAGTCACTAAACGATCAAAGGACAGTCAATAAACAATTAGCAATCGATCAAAAACCAGTAAGAAAATGTACCAAAAACAATTAGAAAACATTCAATAAATGATCAGAGAGCAATATGTAAACGGCCAAAAAACGATCAAACAACAATAAGAAGATAGTCAAAAAGTGATTAGAAAACGATCTATAAACGATCAGAGGACAATCAAAAAAATTATCAGTAAATGATCAAAGATCAATCAATAATAATCGATTAGATTTAGTAAACACTCAGTGTATCAAATCAATCGATCAGATTCAATAAACACATATCAGAACAGTTTTAATAACAGAATGGTGGAGACTAAGCTAGACCCAACAATATTATGCATGAAACAGAAATCTCATAGGGATTAGAAACAGAAATCCTAGAGGGATTAGTAAAGACATATGGCCATAGTCAAAGGAGTCCACAGTGTACACTTGTCAAGAGACATCTGTGGGGCTAAAGACTTAGTAGGTCTAACAGCATATGATCACTCACTCAGAATGTATGAAATAGGGTCAACAGTCTCAAAACATTTACTTGATTCTCCTGAAAACAATAAAATCAATACTTTATATTTTTCAAAACATAATACAATAGTATAAAAACACATTTTATTGTGAAGGCTAGGAGTGCTTGGATTTATGTTAACCAGGGATTTATTACTCCAGCAGTCACAATGTAAACCTTTGGGAACCAAGTTTTCATTTAAAATCATATTATTTGAAATTCAATATATATTTCGTTCAATACATTTGGTTAAACTCAAAACATTTAACTTAAATCATAAAATGAACATTTTCAGTAAGCAGTTTTAGTAATTTCAAAATATTAAAGCATTTACTTCAATCAGACAAAATAAAACTTTAACTTTAGTTAAACACTCAAAGCAGTTCACAAATCAGTAATAACACATTTCAAGATTTGTACAGTAAAACATATTATCACTCCATTCATAAAACCATTAGGATTTGAGTATTAGCAGTTCAAGAATAAAAAAAATTCGACAAATATTCTCAAATAAGAACTCAGAATTCAAAATATTTTATTTTCGTATAAGAATGGTGCCATCACTCGTATAAATCATGAAATCATAGAAATCCATCATAATCACCCTCAAAAACTAAGTTACAAATTTGATGCATACTATGGACTTATATGGAACTCAAATCAGTATTAACCTCTAAAAATTCATTCAAAATGTTTCAGAAATATGTTCTTGTGAATATAAGGTTCAAAATACATTTTATGAAATTTTGATAGCATAACAGCTATATCTACCCTAGCCTCCCTGCACGAAAATATAGTTCAAAAACCACCAATCCAGTTCCCAATATTGATCAATCACAATTTCAATCAACAATTCAGAAAACTAATTCAAATCACGCAGTCCAGTCAATCGATCTCAAAATAGTTTCGATGTTCAATAATGCAGAAATTCAAATCAATTGATCAATCATATCAATGCAGTCACAGTATCCTTACGTCTTATACATATATCCCTTACCTAATTTCCAATCACAATGTGGTATATCAATCATCTCCAATAAACAGATCAGATAAGTGAGCATATATTCGCTTATTGTTTCCTTTATGCCACTAATTTCGGGGCTACAAAACGATATTAAAATACAGTCAAATTTTAATATTCCTTTTACAAAGAATATTCTAGTCTCTAAAGTCCTTCATATTTCCTGATACATTAGCAAATTCGGTTTATTTCATACCAGATGCCAAACTACAAGCACAATCAAAGCACATCCTTTTTCAATTTTGACTTCACCACTAGTCTTGTATTAATTTATAAAGTATTCTAAAACCCAATTTGCATTGAATTGAGCATGGTTTTGGTATCCCCTTCACAAGGCCAAACTTACCATACCTATACACTTCATTTCAACAATCTAAGGTCGTATACCTGTTCTACTCATGTTCTAGACTGATTTTACACCATTTATGCATTGAACAACATCACATTCATGCATGGGTATGAGTGGCTTAATCTCATGGAGCATGATTCCCATGGTTTTAGTTTAAATCAAGCTTAAGTACATGTTTAAACATCTTAATCACATAACAAACAATCAGAAAACCATGAAAAACACAAGCTTTCTCTCACCTTTCCCCATGACCAGATTTGATGTGGCATGATTCACCATGATTTTGGCCACCTTAAGAATTGATTTTTGTGTCAAAAGATAAAGCACTAAATTTTGGATAGGGTTAGTGAAGACAGTTTTCGGTTTGGAGGTCGTTTGAGTAGGATTTTTGAAGCTTTCTCTCTCTTCCTTAAGGTTTGGCTATGATGGAATGAAGAAGAAATGAAGGCTGCCAAATATTATGGGGAAGAAGCTGGAAATCTCTTAAAAAATAAATTTTTATTGTCAAATTACTAAAATGCCCTTATATTTAATGATTTTAGATAATTTTGCCCTTCGTACTTCAGTAACGTTATTAACCAATCAGTTTAACTTTTAAATATTTTATTTCATCATAGAATATGATTTTTGAATATATTTTAATCAGTGGAAAAGGTTTCACTAAGGTTTGATTGATCGTAAGGGCGAAATTACCAAAATACCCCTATCTGGTTAACCACGTAGATTTTATTCTTTGCGTGTGATTCGGTCTATCTAATGGCATGACATAAATTTTTGTCACACTTTGATTATCACATATCTACCAGTTGGTCAAAAGTCAACTCCATTTGATTGTTATTCGTAAAAATTCTTTCGACTTATGTCCTTAATCGTCATTTTTGAAATTGTTTCAAACTTTTCAAAATATGCTCAAATGAGGTCATTTTGAGACAAGAATTCTTGCTATATCCATATTTCACCTCATATATCATCATTCTACGGTCTCACTTCGATCTGGATAGAGAAAGTCCTGTGGGGCCCACATTAAATACTTCCCTGAACCTTATCGAGCTAACCCTTTATTTAGATATTTTAACAATTAATATTTTCTTTTAAGTTCCTACACTCTTTAACTTATATCAGATATGAGGAAAATAGGGTTCTCACAGATTGGGCAAGTTCAATTGATAATTAGAGGAGTACAACGGGGTATGCTTTCACTTTCGGTTCTGGTGCTATATCAAGAAGTTCAAAGAAGCGGCCATCTACTGCTATATCATCTTTTGAGGTCGAATACATGGTTGTTACTTTAATTGCTTGTCAAGCTATATGGCTAAGGAGAATCTTGGAAGACATGAAGGAAATCCAAGCGAAGGCTACAACAATCTTTTGTGATAATTAGTCCACAATAGCGATGGCAAAAAATTCAATAATTCAAAACCGTACAAGACACATAGAAACCAGACGTCACTTCATCAGTGAACTTGTTGCAGAAAGAAGCATTGAGATTGTCTACTACAATTCAAGTGAGGAAGTGGTTGATATCTTCGCAAAACCACTTCCGTTGGAAAAGTTTTTATGTTTGAGAGACAAGTCAGGGGTTATTTGTTTCTACATTAAGAGGGAGTTTGTTAGAAATTAATGCAAAATTTATTTTTACTATTTTACTTTAGTCTTTTGGTCGTGTCAAACAATTAGTTGTGTTTCTAAAATTGTGGTTCAAGTAGCTAAATTCTAAGGAGTCAATTGTTGTGGGTTAGTGGTTTAGTAGCTAGTGGAGTAGTGAGTCTTTTATTTCAGCATATGGATTATCTGTTATGATCTATAAATTTACGCTGATTGGATGAATAAAGTCAAAAAGTTTAGCATATTCTTATTTATAGTTTAGCATGTATTTTTTTCTGCCCACCAAGTGTTTGATAAATTGCTTATGAGAGTATTTTCTTATTTACAAGTCAGTAACTTTGTAATGACTATCCTGTTTTGCATTGTGCATTGCTGCCATACTTGCATCGTTGTCCAACTATCAAACTGAAACTAGTCCGTAGTATTCCCTGTTGCTTACCAACTACCACATCAAAGATGCTCCTACAATGTTCCCCTGTTGTTTACCGACCACCATACTGAAACTGCCTACAACATTCCCTGTACTATTTCCCATTCATACATCATCCCTGTTTCACCCCTTACTATAGCCCAATTTCGTCGTACCTTTGCTTTGCCACTTCTGCCGTAGGTTCTTTCTTGCATTGTTGTTGCCAATCTTATACTGCTATCACACCCCTCACACTAAGTGTCCGATAGAAGGAGTCGTTGGGTATAATCCAACGCTATTCACACATACAGAGGGGCAAGGGACTACATGGACTATCCATAGATATGATCGCAGCACCAGAAGTAGGGCATACAGGACATTCTGTGTAGACAAATGCACAAGATTGCTTGATTGGTATTGGAGATCCTGGACCCAGTCAAAGTCCTTGAGAGCCAAGACTCTAGAGTCTCTAGGATTAGAGAGTCCATAGGGATTTAAACTCTTGTAGATAGAGTCCTATTGTATTTAAATCCCTATAGATAGGCTTGGAAGAGTCTAGCCACGTAAGGGGACTCCATTATAAATCAAGGGCCTCCCCACCCTCATTTGTATCTAATTCTTTTAGAGTTTTTCAATAATACAGAGCTTACGAGTTTTCTCTGCACTCTTGCTTAGCTTGCTTCCCTCATTTTCTACTGTGTTATTTGTAGAGTGAAATAGGCTGACTTAGGCTTCCTAAGACACGAGCTCCAAGCCTAAGGTTGCAAGGTTCTCGAGTAAAGATCACAGCCCATGAAAGGTGTTATCAGAGCCAAATTTATTTGAAGCCTTAGCAGAACAGTGATGGCTTCTCAATCCAACAACTAGCCAGAGGTCCAAGAGGTTCATGAGACACAGGGATATGGCAAGAAGGCCAGCTCTAAGGATGTTGTCATAGTCATGGAGACTAGATTGGTCAAAGTTGAGATTGTTGTTGGAGAAATGCAAGACAAGATTGATGAGACTGATGGACGCTTTGAGGAGATCAGTTTCCTAAAGGAGGATCTCAAAAGGGGGTGCAGAACACTCCTCGTGAGGCACTAGACACAGTGACCTAGAAAAATGAGGCCTTCGAAGCTGTCATTAAGGCAATGTGCAAGGATATGGAAGAGCTCAAGGGAGAGCTCACAGCTTGCAACAAGGCCATTGGGAGTGGCATATTGGCTGCTACGGTTCCTAGGCATCGTGTTAAAGTTGCAAAGCCAAAGGAATTTAAGGGAACCAGGTGTGCCAAGGATGTTGACAACTTTCTCTAGGACATAGAACAGTACTTTCATGGGACTAGTAGTAACGATGAGCAAACCAAGGTAAACACTTCCACTTTGTATTTGGTTGATAGTGCACTACTTAGACGCAGGTGTGGAAGTGGTGAGATTAGGACCTAGGAATAATACAAGAAGGAATTCAAGAAGTAGTTCTATCCTGTGTATGCCGAAGATGAGGCGTGTCGCAAGTTGCGTCAGCTCACTCAAAAAGGTAAGGTACAGGAGCAAGTTAGAGAATTTTCAAAGATCATGCTGTAGATTTCTAACCTTAGGGACAGTGAGGGTCTGTTCCAGTTCCTAGATAGTCTGAAGTCATGGGCACAATCGCAATTAGGGCAAAAGGGTGTCTAGGATCTAATCGAGGCCATAACTATTGCAGAGTCAGTGATCGAGTTGGCAAGAAGCAAGATGAGTCCGAGTCTTCCAAGACCAATGACAAGGGTAAAGGTGGGGGAGATAGGAACCAACAATCTAAGGATGGCAATGGGAAGCCATCTTGGTAAAAGTCCAAGAAGGAGTCTAATGGAGAGGATTCTAAAAATGATCATGTTCTAATGAAATGCTTTTTGTATGAGGGGCAGCACAAGGTGCGAGACTGCCTAAAGAGAACTAAGATGTTCGCCGTTGCAAAGTAGGATAATGAGCTAGATGGGGAGACTCTAAAGATTTGTTCTATCATGCTTGGTTCAGTCTAAAGTAAAGGGGTAGTGAAGGGATTGGTGTTTGCAGACACAGTGGTTGCGGGCAAGCCAATCACTGCTTTGGTCGATATAAGTGCATCTAACCTATTTTTGTCTGAAAGTATAGCAAGGCAGCTTGGCCTGAAAGTACAGAGAGGGACTGACACAACCAAGACTCTCAACTCCAAGACGATTCCTAACATTAGAGTAGCACGTGGAGTGGAGCTATCAATGGGTGATTGGAAAGGCAAGGAGTTTATCGAGGTAATCCCATTGGATAACTATGACTTTGTTGTTGGCTTACATTTCCTTGATCGAATTAAAGCTATTCTTGTGCCTTTTTGGAATGTTATTTGTGTATTGGATCCAAGGTGCCAATATATTGTTCCAGTGAGATGAGGGCCATGAAGCGAAGCAGTATTATCAGCCATTCAGTTTGCCAAGGGTGTGCATAAGGAGGAAGTCACTTACTTAGCAACTTTGAAGCTCAATAAGTCCTTGGAGACAAGGGATGACACCCCTTTAGAGGTGCTAAAGGTGCTACAGACCTTCAGTGATGCGATGCCTGCAGAGTTGCTTAAGAAGCTATAACCCAAGAAAAAGGTAGACCACAAGATTGAGTCAGTGCTTGATGACTTACCACTATCTAGGGCCTCATACTGAATGTCACCTGCTGAGCTAGAGGAGTTGAGAAAATAGCTCAAGGACTTAGTTGATGCAGGCTTTATACAATCTTCTAAAGCTTCTTATGTGCACCAGTTCTGTTTCAGCGCAAGCATGATGGGTTATTGCACATGTGCATCGACTACAGGGCACTCAACAAGTTCACAGTAAAGAACAAATATCCAATCCTGCTCATTATGGACTTGTTTGATCAGCTTGGTAGTGCTAAATGGTTTACTAAGTTGGACTTGAGGTCAGGGTACTATCAGGGTTGTATAGCCAAGGGAGATTAGCCAAAGACAGCATGTGTGGCACGGTATGGCTCGTTTGAATTCTTGGTGATGTCGTTCGTCCTGATGAACACCCCAACTACTTTTTGCACTTTGATGAACAAGGTATTACAACCATTCCTAGATCATTTTGTTGTTGTTTACCTTGACAATATCACGATCTAGAGTAAGTCTCTAAAAGAGCATATGGAGTATTTGAGATAGGTGTTCGAGGTCTTGAGGGAGAATGAGCTCTATGTCAAATGGGACAGTAAGTCTCTATAAGAGCATGTGGAGCATTTGAGATAGGTGTTTGAGGTCTTGAAGGAGAAGTGCTTATTTGCCTAACAAGAGGTACCTTTCCTTGGCCACATAGTTGGAGGTGGCAAGATACGGATAGACAGTAACAAAGTCCAGGCTATACTTGATTAGAGGCCACCAACCAAGGTCATAGAATTGAGATCATTCCTTGGGCTGGTGAACTATTACTAACGATTTATCAGATGCCACTCATCCATTGTAGCACCATTGACCAAGATACAGAAGAAGGGTAGAGTGTGGGATTTGAGTCTCGAGTGCCAGCAAGCCTTTGAACGATTGAAGAAAGCAGTCACAGAGGAGCTTGTTCTAGCCTTGCCTAATTTCTTCTAAGCCATAGAGGTATATACTGATGCATGATACTTTGCTATTGGTGGTGTTTTGATGTAGGATAATCATCCGATTGCTTTTGAGAACCCGAAGCCTAACAAGACAAAGCGCAAATACAAGGTCCAGGAGAAAAAGATGACAACTGTTGTGCATTACCTACGCACATTGAGACATTATTTGTTAAGGGCTAGATTTATTGTTTTGACAAATAATGTGGCAACCAATTACTTTTAGATTTAGAAGAAGCTGATGCTAAAGTAGGCTAGGTGGTAGGATTTTCTTATAGAGTTTGATTTCAACATAAAGTACAAGCCTGGTAAGGCTAACCTTGCGGCTAATGCACTTAGCAGGAAGGTCACACTCATTGTCATCAGTAGACCTGAAGGTTCCTTAGTACAGTGCATCAAGGAAGGGTTGCCACACAACCCTACTGCATAGAGCATTATAAAGTATGCCCAACAGGGTAAGACTAGGCAGTCTTGGATTAAGGGGACATGGTCTATACAAAGGGGAACCGGATCTATATGCCACAACATGGGAAACTACGGAGGGAGTTCATGCATGAGTTCTATGACTCTGAGTGTGTAGGTCATCTGGGTGTGCACCGCATCCTTGCTCTAGTGGAGGATCATTACTATTGGCCTTATATGCAGAAGGATATTGAAGCTTATGTGAAAACTTGCCCAATGTGCCAATAGGACAAGATTGCACTCAAGTCATCGATAGGCTACTAGAGCTGCTACCCATACCAGAGCATCCATGGGAGAAAATCTCTATGGACTTCATTACTGGACTATTCAAAATGGATGGGTTTGGGAGTATCATGGTCGTGGTGGATAGATTCTCTAAGTATGGGACTTTTGTACTAGCACCTAAGGACTAGCAGAGGAGGCAGCTGTATTGTTCCTTAAGAAACGGTCAAGTTCTAGGGTGTGCCACAATCCATCATTAGCAATCAAAATAGTTGGTTTATAGGTAGGTTTTAAGGAGAATTGTTCAAGCTATTGGGGTCAGACTTAAACTTTCTCACTAGCGTTCACCCTTAAATAGATGGACAGATTGAACGGGCGAATGGGTTATTGGAGACATATCTCAGGCACTATGTGAGTGCAACACAGTGGGACTGGCCAAAGCTATTGGATATTGCTCATTTCTCGTATAACTTGCAGCGAAGTGAGGCGACAAACCAAAGCCCTTTTAAGATTATGACCGAATAGCAGCCACTCACTCCTAGTACTATTGCAGTAAGTTACATGGGGCCAAATCCAGCAACCTTCAAGTTCAGGAGCAAGCTGACCTTGCTCGAGTTCGTTTACATAAGGCAGCAAAGTGGTACAAGAAGTGGGTAGATCGTACACAACGAGATGTTCAGTATCAGATTAGAGACCTTGTTTTAATGAAGTTGCAGTTAGTGCTCCGCTGTCCTGGCAGACAAAAGGGCTATTATAGAGGTATGAGGGTCCTTTTAGAGTTTTGAAAGCAGGTAGGCAAGGTGGTCTAAAAGGTTGAGTTACTGCCTAGGCTCAAGGCACATCTAGCTTTTCATGTTGGCATGCTTAAGCCATTCCGTCAGAATAGTGATGATCTTGCACAAGCGAAGTCTCAACGTGCACCAATGGGAGTGGTTACCTCGTATGACAAGGAGGTCAGAGGCATCCTAGCTAACAGAGTGGTACAAAGGAAGAACTATATGCCAAGGTACGAATACTTAGTTCTTTGGAAGGGACTACCCGATAGTGAGGCTAGTTGGGAACCAGTTGAGGCATTGTGGCAATTCGAAAAACATATTGACAAGTTCCCTGAAGAAGACATGACAAGGGCGTCACAAGAATAGTTGGGGTAGAATGTCACAACTCGTACACTAAGTGTCCGATAGATGGAGTCCTTGGGTACAATCCGGTGCTCTTCACACATACAGAGGGGCTAGGGACTACATGGACTGTCCACACATATGACTGCAGCACCAAGAGTGGGATGTACGAGACATTCTATATGGACAGACACATAGGATTGGTTGATTACTGATGGAGATCTTAGACCCAGTCAAAGTCCTTGATAACTAAAACTCTAGAGTCCCTAAGATTAGAGAGTCCATAGGGATTTAAACTCTTATAGATAGAGTCTTGTTATATTTAAAACCTTGTAGATAGGCTTCAAATAGTCCAGCCATGTAAGGGGACTCCACTATAAATAAAGGGCCTCCCTATCCTTATTTGTATCTCATTCTTTCAAAGTTTTTCAGTAATACAGAGCTTACGAGTTTTCTCTACATTTCTCTTGCTTAGCTTGCTTCTCTTGTTTTCTACTGTGCTTTTTATAGAGTGAAAGCAGGTTGACTTAGCCTTCCCAAGACACAAGCTCCAAGCCTAAGGCCATACAGTTCTCGACTAAAGATCGTAGCCCGTGACACTGCTTGGAAGTGATTCTATATAACCATCCCTGCTTGGCTCTGCACTTTGCCATTTCCTGCAGCCCCTCCATGCCACTGTTTCCCTGTTGTTAATGCTTCCATAAGCTTGTTCCACTACCATTGTAATTGCACTACATTGTTGCTGCTATCTTTGCACCATCGTGGACACGTGCATAGAGCAAAGGATTGAGGGAGGAAGAAAGAGATTCAAAATGGTGTAGTTTCATTAAAGGAGGTAAAAGTTTGTTTTAGTACATTATGTTATTATTATTTGTTTCCTTTCTTTTTGTGTAATGTATATATATTTTTTACGTCTTATTAAAAAAAAACTCATTTTAGTTCTGTTTCATTTTATTCTTATTATTTTCCATTCAATGACTTTTAACACGCTTTATTTGTTCAAATTTGAAATAAAACAATTTTATAGAATTTATAAAATATAAATTATTAAAAATAAAAATTAAAACATTTTCGATGATGAGATTTTTTTAGAAATCACAAGTAGTGATTCTTTGATAATTTTTAGGATCCAATAAAAATCCTTAAATCTTATCAGCGTATTAGAATATTTAAGTGATTTTATTTTGATATCAAAATTTCTTATTTTATAAAATAATTTAATTTTTTTAAATAATAAAAACAAACAAACAAATAGAAAAATAAATTTTATTTTCGATGATGAGGTGTTATGAAATTTATAAGTAGTTGTTTTTAATTGATCTCTATGTGAGAAAAATTCACTAAATATTACCATAGTATTGGAATATTTAGTGTGATTTTATATTAAAACTGATTCTTGTTTAAAATAAATAAAGTTAAAAAATAATAGTAAAAATAATCTTTTTGTTTTCATATGCATCATGTATAGTATACTTACATCATATGCATTCATAAAAATTTTGAAAAAAGTGTGAATCCTTTAAAGATGAATTTCCTTTATTTCTCTTCTTATTTTTCTCCTTTTCCTTACTGTAGAATTTGTCTTCTTTATTTTGATATTTCCCACACAGCTCTTTAACTTAAATTTTTTTGAATAAGCCAACTTTTTAATTAGGATTCTATCATGACAGGCCTCATCTTCTTCCACGGCTGATGGTGTGTTAAGGCCCACCAATTCAACAAGAGACCCAACTCCTAAGTAATTCCTTTTGTCATTGATATCATTCTCCTTTGAAACAATTTCATTGCCCATCATTAAATATTCCCCTTCCATCACAGTACTGGTGCAATTTTCAATAAGGAGTCTTGACTTTTCCTTTACCACATCTATATTGTTATCTAAGAAATAATTCAAATTTTACACTAATGGTTGAATGGCAACACCAGCATGCTCTTCATCTGATAAAAATGTTGCATTCCCCATACACTTTTCCTCTAAAGCATATGAATACCGAGGCTCAAATTTAATAACTGAGACATCTTTCATCATTTCCAATTCACCATCTTTGGCAACATCATTAACTTCTTTAACTATAACAGTGCCTACATATTCACCTGAAAACTCCATAGATTCAAAATCAACTCCCCTTTGCTCACTTCCAACCACCACATCATCTTCTACTGAAATAGAAATTTTGAAAGAAGTCCCTTTGATATTAATTGAAACGGATGAAGGAATCCACCATCGTGAATCAACAGTAACCAATATTCTAGCCTAATCGAATCTTTGTCTTTTAAGAGTACACTTATCCAAAAGAACAAAAGATCCCCAACTATTGCCCAATGATTTGAAGAATTTTTCATGCCACACTTGTAATGGAACCTCCTCAAGAATAACCCAAATTGTGATTTGTCTTTGGATTGAAGATAGACTCCAAGAATTTATAAACACAAACCACTCCTTATGAAAATTTTTATACTCATTCACAAAAGATTCTATTTTTATTGTCGCACTAAATATTAAAAGAACAGTCACTCCTCCCATGGGACTAACTTGGCAATTAAACCTTCTTCAGATAATGCTACTTAAACATCCTTGTATTTGGTAACATCATGAAGACACCCTTACTACGCTTCTTTCTAGCCACTCCATATCACTTTTGGGAATTTCCAAATCGTAGTTAACTTCATTCCTTTTCTCTTTTCAAAAACTCTTCTTCGGTAATGGTGAAATTGATTTTGCAAAAAAAAAATTTTCTCCTCTATTGTCATTATTTTCTTGCAATTTACTTCCCAATAAAGCCTCCTTATAAGATCTGTTATCCCCATAGTAGTTAAAACTTATCCTTTTCTTAATGATCTATCCACTTTTTCAGAATAACCTTGATAACTCTTATTAGGAATTGAATGAATGTTCATTAATCTGTGTAGAAACAATTACAAGCGGTTGTTTATGTCGTAGTCAGAAGGAACAAACAGCAAGTAAAACAACCTAAGGCGTGCTGCAATTGCATTATCCTTAAATATTATTTCAACAACAAGTGCAATCCCCAAGATTCAACAGGCTCTTCTGGGATTATCCAGGGAATAGGAACAACAAGAAAGAAAGAATAATATTTTAACCCAGTAGGAAAAGAAGAAAAAGTGAAGAAGAAGAGAAAGTTGCTTGGAGTTAAGAAGCTGTGTTCTGTAGCCCTTAATTTATAATAAAAAAAATGTGTGCAGAAAATATGTAGGAAATTGTAATAACCTCACATATAATCTGGAGAAAACCAAGATAGATTTTGACTAAATCTGAGAGAATATTATAAAATCTGTCAATGTTTAAGATAAAGCAAAACACTAGTTTTCAGATAAGGATTAAATACCAAAAAAAAATTTAAATAAAAAGTAAAAACGATAAAAGTCTTTTTAGAAATATCAAAATATCCAACAATCCGCTCCTATTTTAAAAAGACTTTTGAAAAAAGAATATTTTGCAGGGTTAATTATAAATATAATACTTCGTATTTGGTGTCTTTTTTACTTGAACCAAACCTAGAATAATAAAACTTATTTTACTGAGTAATTGGTGAAGGTTTTAGCTTCTTGAACTAATAAGTCATTATTGTAAAATAAAGGTCTTATTAATCACATTATACTTCCACAATTCTTTACTATTCGACGTTGTTTTGCACTAATAGGCATGTGCACCTGGTTTTTTCACGAGTGCTCTAGAAATTATGCCACAATTTCATAAGAGCAACCCCACTCCACACTCACATAGGTGTTTTCATCAAGTGTATATTACAATGATATACACAAGCCATAAGGGATATGAAAAACATTAAGAGCTTTAGCTATCCTCTTAAATTCATGCAATCTAGCACTTACACACATCATAAGAATGGAAAAATTTATTAATGCTAACAAGAATAACAGTGACTTGTTATTACCCACTGAACCTTATTCATGGGATCTCCAATCAAGGTTGGGTTACCATCACCATTATTCTCAAATTGGCTTAAGTCTCATTCCCCTCGATATTTCAAAACTTTCTCCTTAAAGGTTTAGTCAGAGGATTGGCCAAATTCACTTCTGACTTCACATAATCAATTAATATAATTTCATTATTCAACAGCTGCTTAATCACATCGTGTCTCAAATAAATGTATCTATTTTTACCATTGAAATTTTTGTTCTTTACAATGGTTATTGCCACATGGCAATCACAATACATAGACACAAAAGATATTGGTTTTAAACCCAACAGAATATTAGCTAAGAGGTTTCTCAACTACTCAACCTCCTTACAGCTAATTCCAGAGCTACAAATTTCGATTCTATAGTGGATTTAGCTATAATAGTTTATTTGACTGATCTCAATGCAACAGCACCCCCATTGAGGGTAAAAACATAACCATTAATGGATTTTATCTCATCTGGATTTGAAATCCAGTTAGCATCACTATATCCTTCCAATATAGCAGGAAAACCACTATATAAAATACCATAATTCATTGTACTTCTCAAATATCTCATGATCATTAATCATTCTAGCACCAGTGATCATCTAATAGCTAAGGTACGTGTCCTGACTAGTTGTCAGACAACTCATAGACCTATATACGTACACATCAGTATCTATTGCCACACAGGTGCTCCATGATGTATATACATATATAGGCACCAAAAGATTGTGCGCCAGACCGGTATGGAAAAGATTGGAGTGTGCCAGATTGGTTTGAAGGATACTATGCACCAAAGTGGTCTACAGGAAACTGTACGCCATATTGGTCTAAGGGAGATTAATGTGTGGCAGATCGACACAAGGCAAACCCATGTGCAATAGATTGGAGTGCAGCACACCATAAGTGCAAACTCAGGGCCACGATCTGGGGAGCATTAGTTTAACTGTATGAAAGGTGTTGGGACGATAAACCATAATAAAGCAACCCAACGAAATACTGTCAGGATTTTCGACTCGAAAACTGACTCAACCTTGAATCCTAGTTTGGAAAGAGAAGAAGGCAAGCAAGTTAAAGGGAGAAGGAGATCAGCCTCCTTGGAACGCGATAAGGGAAAAATAATTATAGATCAAGTAGATTCATCTAGCATGAGGAGCTAGTCTATTTCCACAACCTAGGAAACAAATGATATGAAGAAGATGGTTGAGAAAATTCTAGAGGAGAAAAAGTTGGTGTCAGTTAAGGATAGCCAGAGGAGATGAATACCGTTTAGTGTATCAATCATGGAGAGGTCCTTGCCCCGTAAATTCAAGATGCCTTAAATAATGATGTAAGACTAACCCATATGATCACTTGCAAAACTCTAAGTCGATAATGCTCTTCCACAACTGGGAAGACAAAATTATAAGCATGGCATTCTCAATCACTCTAACGGGTCACGCAAAGAAATGGTTTAACAATTTGAAGGAAGAGTTCATTTCTTCATTTGATCAACTGCGTAGTGAATTCTTAAAGTTATTCATGATTAACAATCAAAAGAAGAAGGAAGTGGCGTACCTACTAACTTTGAAGTAAGGCAATATGGAATCTTTGAAGAGTTATGTGGACAGATTCCGTGATGCCACTTTGGAGATTCATGATTTGCAAACTAGTGTCTCAATGGTAGCTATATTCAAGGGGCCAAATATAAAAAGTTACAAGAATCACTTTCTCTAAATCAACCAACAACACTATTGAAGTTGTTTACCAGAGTTAACAAATATATCACTCATAAGGAAGTTTTGAAAATAATACAAACTCAAAATCTCGAAGAAGAAAGAAAAGAGAGAAGAGAGAGAGAGAGAGAATCTGTTGATAAAAGTGCAGACAAGTCAAACAAGGCTCTAAAGCTAAAATATGATAACTACACTCGACTTAATGAGCCTAAAGCCTTTATTCTCACAACTATAGAGAGGATTGGATTATTGTAGTTTCTTGAAAGGACAACAAGAAATTTGGGAAAAGATGTGGATGCGTATTGTGATTTTTACTCTACAAGTGATCACTCGACTAAGAAGTGCCAAGAGCTCATGAACCAATTGGAAAAACCGGCTCGAGATGGCAAGATAGACAGATATCTTTGGAGAAATAAGGGAGCCTGCTAATTTTCACGCAATCAGAGAGATAATTATAGCAAACTAGGCAATACAACAACAACAAAAGAGAGGGAGAGCAGATAAAAGGAGAAATGATGAAGCAAAGAATGACCAGAGAGGCCCATAGGAAGATAATGAACCACAGGCCTAACAATAAATGTTATCTTCAGAGGAGATTCGATGGCTGGAAGTTCATCTTTATTGCGAAAGACTTATGCCTGCCAAGCATATCAAATCAACTCAGTGATGGAAGAAAAGAAGGTCAAAGAATCAATTGTATTCACCCCTCTGACAAAGAAGATGTGATCACCCCTCATAATGATCCAATGGTAATATTTGTGGTAGTGGCCAAGCACCCTATAGTCAAATTTTGGTGGTTAATAGAAGTTTGGTTAACCTCATCTACTGGAATTGTTTTGAGAAGATGAATATCAATGAAGATAGATTAAATTCACAGAATAGAAGGTGAACATAGCTAGGTCAGTACAACTGCCCATCACCTTAGAGGAAAGGTCTAAAGATGTGACCCAACAGTTGCTATTCATGATAGTGAAGTTGAACTCCATAGCCTACAACGTAATTCTTGAACAATCGTTGTTGCATGACATGAGAGCTGTGATCTCTCCATGTTACTTGCTAATGAAGTTCCCCACACCTAATGGAGTAGGCCAAGTCAAAGGAGACTAGAAGAGAGGAAGGACTTGTTATATCTTATCCACCACTAGTATAAGGGATTTAAAAGAAGGAAACCCTTACCATTGCTAACCCCTAAATGTGAAGAAAGATAGGGAAGAGTTGAAATTTTAATTTTTTTTAAAGTTTTTATAGATGATAGCAGACATGTTGTTTTGAACACTTTATTTTTGTATTCCGAATTACCATTGGTTATCGTTAGTATGCAATAAATTAATTAAGGATGCTTTTGATTCTTGTCATTTGTTATCATGATTGCATATTTTACAGCAAGAATA
The DNA here is from genome assembly GCA_031772115.1 of Heritiera littoralis. Lineage (NCBI taxonomy): Eukaryota > Viridiplantae > Streptophyta > Magnoliopsida > Malvales > Malvaceae > Heritiera > Heritiera littoralis. The sequence continues at coordinate 1,204,993 of JAPDPK010000053.1, read as the reverse complement.
CAAGAAACATTAGAAGGCCTGAAGCAAAAAGTGCGCAAATTAAGTCATGCATGAAGACAAAAAGTGCCTAAGCTTGAAACGAAAAATGCACGATGCAAGCCACGCACTCGAAGAAAAAGGCCTGAAGCAAAAAATGCATGAAGTAGGCTATGCATAAACTTGAAGCGAAAAGCGTACGAAGTAAGTTATGCGTGAAGACCAAGTGCCTAGGCTTGAAGTGAAAATGCACGAGGTAAGCCACGCACTCGAAGAAAAAGGACTGAAGTAAAAAATGCGCGAAATATGCTACATATGGACTTGAAGCGAAAAATGAGTAATGTAACTCATGTGTGAAGACAAATGAGCTTGGGGTTGAAGCGAAAAATGCTCAACATAAGCCACGTACATAAAAGATGAGAAAGTGCACAGGCTTGAAGCAAAAAAGGCACGAGGTAAGCCATGCACTCAAAGAAAAAGGCCTAAAACGAAAAATGCACGAAGTAAGCTACACATAGACTTAAAGTGAAAAATGCGCGATGTAAGCCATGTACGTGAAAGGCAAGAAACAAAAAATTCGAAACACAAATCACGCACGTGAAATGCAAAAGCTTAAAGTGAAAAGGGCACAAGGTAAGTCTTTTTATTATGCAAGACAAATGCAAATACATGTAAAGTAAATGTGTGGCTGCTAAAAGAGTTCTTTGTAATAGACTAAATTTTTTCACAAAGAACTGAGAAGCAATTGATGTGGGCCACACATTAATTGAAATTGAAAATAAAAATAAAGATAAAAATAAAGAAAAAGAGAAACAAATAAAAATAACTATTATTGTTAAAAAAAATTAGGTGCATTTGCACTCTCTCGCATGTGCAGGAGAGTGTAGCACCCTTGCACTATCAAAGGAAGGCTACTCTCTCGCCTAATGCGAGAGACTAATCTCTATTACGTTGACTGATGAGGCTCACTAGGTGTTGGCCCAATTTAGTTCAACCCAAACGCGCTTCTGGGCCACAGCTAATTAATGAGTTTAGAAAGATTATTTGAAATGTATATGGATAAAGGACAAAAGGGTAATTATAGCCCAAGCCACCTTTATAAATTTCATGTCAGATGATTTCAATTAGTCACTATTTTTTTTATGAAGACTCTGCTCAACTTCAGACTTAAGTATCAAAGTGCACGTATATGGACAAATCCATACGTCTTTCTGATTTCTTCTTTTTCTGTTGCGTTCTTGAAAGACTTCTTCACATACATGTGGACACAAAGATCGAGATTCTTATGACATACAAATTTATTGTTGTAACTAGATAACAACAAGAATAAAAATATAAAAATAATAAAATTACAAAAATAAACAATAGGTAGTGGAAAAGGGATTGCATTGTGTTTCAATTACCCACCCTCCCCCATTATGGCTAGATTTGACCATAATGGGAGAAGGGGTAGGGACCATGATGGAGGCAGAAAAGAATAGGGAAAAGGAAAAAAATTTTCAATTACTTTATATTCCTAAAAAAAATAAAATTTTCAAACTATAATTTTGTCTTTTTTAAAATTTTTTAATTATAAATTTTAAATAATATGTATTTTTAAAATTATAGTATATTTTAAATTATAATTGTGTATTTTTTTAAATTATAATTTTTTATTTTTTAATTATAATTTTTAAATAATATGTATATTTTAAATTATAATTTTATATTTCTTGAAATTACAATATTTTTTGTATATTTATAATTAAAATAAAAAATAATATTATAACTTCATTTTTTATTATTTTATTTTTACAAAAATTTCTATTTTGAAATTATAATTTTAAATTTTAAAAAAAGAAATATACTAGTTTATTTTAAAATAAAAAAATATTTTTTAAACATGGCATTTTCTTATTGATTCAATGTTCAAATTTTAACATTTTTGTTTAACAATGTTAAGAATAAGTACCGGATTAAATAATGGTAGAATAGTACCAATATCACATTAAATATCTTTAAAATTTGAGAATAATATTGCATTAACCACTATAATTTAAGAGGCATTCGCGCTATTAACTCTTGTTTATGCACACGGTAGTTATTCAAGAGTTGAAGAGCCTGCTCTATCTTGAATTAGATCCAATGGATGAGATTCATGAACATGTAGATTGCTTATTTTTGTTCTTTTCTTTTCGGTATCCATTGACAGTGACTATGGTACCATTTGGTATCATGATATTGGAACTGAACAAGAATTTAAAAAATAAAAAATGAAAATGTATTTCATCCACGATTGCAATTTGACGTTTTCCGGAATATTTAATATTAGCTACCAGAAATGATAGCTCGCGCACCATAAATTAGAAGAGAAGTGAATATTAAATTTAATGCATAGCAGGCATGACGTAAAGTCATAAGATATAAACAATGAGAGTTGGCCAAGCTAGCACGTTCAATCGATCTTATCTAAACAGAGACCTGAGGAAAGAGCTAAAGAATATTACAATTGCATAAAGTTTGATACGTAATCAAGCAAAATGGCAGCAGAAAAGGTTCTTCGCATGAACGCAGCAGATCATGAAATTAGCTATGCCAATAATTCCGTCCTACAAGTCTCTTCACTTTCCCTCTTTCTTTCGTCAGTTTTCTTAATAGATTAATTCTTCCTTAATACGTTTTTTTCTTTCAAGAAATATCAAGCTAACAAGTTGTTCTTGTCTTATGTTAAATATTCTTTCAGAAAGCATTAATATCAAAGGTAAGGCCAATCCTTGAAGAATCCATCGCATATACGTTCAGCAAAATTGTTCCAACTTGTATAAAGGTAGCAGACTTGGGTTGCTCTTCGGGTCCTAACACGTTTCAGGCTATCTCCCAAGTGATCGACACCATCCATGCGATATGCCAGCAAGCGCAGTTGGAATTGCCAGAGTTTCAAGTGCTTTTAAATGATCTTCCAGAGAATGACTTCAACGCTGTGTTTAATTCAGTTCCTGCTTTCTATGAGAGGCTTAAGAAAGAGAAGGGAGAGCGGCTGCCGGAGCTGTGTTTTGTAGCAGGAGTCGCAGGTTCTTTCTACAGCAGACTGTTTCCAACCAGAAGCCTGCACTTCATACATTCTTCCTCTGCGGTTCATTGGCTCTCGAAGGTTAGCCGTGGGCCCGTGGCCACGACCCTATATATCTTTTTTCTTTTAACAGTCGTTAATCATTTTATTTTTTATGAAAAACTTAAATATATTAATATAAATAATTATTATATACACAGTTGGTAGAGGTATTTTTCACAAACAGTATTTAGATCGTGATACACATCCTATAAAAATATTACAAAATAAAAAATAAATAAAATAGAACATGTGTCACGATCTTAACCTACTTGTGAAGTAAAAAAATTTCACCGATAATATATAAAATAATTATCGAAATATTAATTCATTATTATCATCGTAATTCTCGTTGTCGTCATCTTTATTTTTACTAGAATTGGTCTCTCACTATAGTGTTTTTTTTTCAAGTGTTTGATTAGTATGATACAAAAAGGTGTTTAATTATTATGGATTTATTAAATTTAATGTATGTTAGCTTTTTAACATTTAAGTGGAAAATTATAATTATGGATTTTTTTAGCTCATTTGATGTTTGGACATGAATTTTCTTAATAAAAACATAATAATTCATCATCATTAAGAGAGTTTTTATCCCAATAATAAATAGATTACATGAACCAATGTATAAATCCATGTTAAATTATCAGCATGAATTATCTTCTTTCGCTCATTCTTATTTAAGGCAATTTGTTGTAATTAAAAACATAATAATTAATGGATAAAATATTTACATTTTCTCAATTGTTTTAATTATTTGAAATAAAAAAATTTTAATAATTTTTTTATTTTATTGTATTATTCAAAAAACTATTTTGTTCTATGGGCTAAATAGCTAATTTTATTATTTAATTTATTCAATTATTGTTTAATCTTACCTTTGTCTTTTTTGGACAGTTGACACCTTCACAAGGCTTTGTCAAAAGATTCTTTTCATGTGTACTTTTATAAGTATAGATTATTATTATTATATTATTATTATTATTATTTATTAGCATGTACAACAATATTTAGTGTTATTATATTATTTTAATATTGAGAAAGTGGTAATTAGGTCCCAGATGGTCTACTGAACAACAAGGGGAACGTATACATTGCAGGGTCAAGTCCTCCCAATGTTTACGAAGCATATGTGCAGCAATTTCAAAGGGACTTCTCAAGTTTTCTAAGCTTGCGCTCTGAAGAAATGATTCCCCAAGGGCGTATGGTGTTAACCTGTTTGGGTAGGAAAAATCCAAATCCCTCAAACGAAGATTATAGTTCAAAGTTGCTTGCTCAATCCCTTCTTGACTTAGTTGCTGAGGTTATTTCTTTTCCTTACAATCCATTTAAATATGATAAGCGTATAGTTTATAACTTTTTTTACTATAATTATATTAACAACCCAATTAATACAATAAATTAAAAATGATGTGATGCTCTAGCTATGGCTTGTAAGCACGCAATCAATATAATATTTTGATAGACCGTACGTATTTATGATTGTGATTAGTATAATATTTCAAAAAAAAACGAGATAAACATTAAAATAATAATAAATCTCCAAAGATTATAATGTATTGAATATGTGATTATATTCTTATTGGGATATATATTTAATATGCAAATATATAAAACAATATTATTTATATGTAAATCAAAAATTTTCTCCCACAACGAATGCAAGGACAAATTAAATACTAATACTATATAGAAACAGATACATCCATTTATATAGTTTCCATTTCTACCACCTATATTTAAGATCGTTATTAATCTCTAAAGTACGATGATATATATATTCATTTTAGTAGTAAGAGTTAGAGCTTTTAAAACAATTATGTTTAAAGTTTATATTTAATATATTGTCAATATATAAATTTTATATACTGTCATTGAACCTTATCATGACACCTCATTATTAATGAATTTAATAATATTTAATTTTTAAAAAAATATTTTAAAATTTATGAATTAATAAAGCAGTATGTTGATTATAATTCATTGACAATTAATGTATAAGATGTATACATCGATAGTATATCAAATGTATATTCATATGTTTATTAGATATAAAAGACAGGTAAGAACGTCATTACTCATTACTGTGAAATTCTTTGAATTGCATTGAAGAAAAAAAATAAAAGAGTGGATAATAATATTAGTATTTTTTTTAATTGCAGGGACTTGTAGAAGAGGCAGATGTGGATTCTTTCAACATTCCTATGTATACACCCTGCAAAGAAGAAATAGTTGATATTGTTGAGAAAGAAGGATCGTTTGATATCAACAAGCTACAAGTTCTCGAAGTGGATTGGGATCCCGTAATAATTAGAGAAGAGCAGCTGGGCAAGAAAGACTTGGGGTTCGACATTTATTTTGAAACTGGGAAAAAAGTTGCAAACAGTTTAAGAGCTGTTTCAGAATCCATGATTGGCAGTCATTTTGGGAATGCTATAATTGACAAGTTGTATACAAGGTTTGCAGAACATTTCGCAGACGATTTACGTAACTCAAAGACTGAGAAGACGGTTAATATTGTGGTTTCATTGACAAAGAAGTAGTTGTTTAATGAGAAGGATGTTACCAGAAAAAATTGTTCAAATCTTGTTGTACTTGTTTTCCTGCCACAGCAACAATGTTGACAGTTAAATAAATAGATTACTATTCTATTAGATGAGACTGGAATTTTCAATTAACTTCACAAATGTTAGCTTTAAATTAATATATATTTTGAAATAACAAACACTTAAACAAGATTAAATGAATGATCCATATTATAAATTTGCTTTATCAATTATGATTTTCACAACCCATATTAAGTGTTTTTATCAAATATAAAATCATGATTTAATTAATTATCTTTATTGGTTTTAATGAATTTAGAAAACATTTTAATTATTGGTTTAAGTAATTTTCTTATGGAATTATTGATTATAATTTTGAGAAAATTATCTAATAAATATTTTGACTAAATTTTCATTTGATTGAGTCAAGAAATACTTACATAAAGTTGAAAAATAATATTGGATGATTTAAAACCAAAGATTACATAGTTTTTCAACCCAAAAATGCCCAAAATCATCAATACAAGGACAAGGGATCAATCCTCTACAATGAAGAGATCCATCCCAAGATGGTAGAAACTTTTGGAGACCTAGAACAGTAGAAGGGATTGATCCTCCCATTAAAGAGATTGATCCCCCCACGCGAAATTTACCCAATGGCTATTCTTTTTGTGAGGGCCAACAAAAAAATAAGTTTTAGGCTCCACCAAGCTTCAACAATTGAGCAAGGGAGTATAAATAGAAGCTTAGAAGTTCAAGACACTCAAGAGACACAATTCCTCATCTTCTTCAAGATTCAAAAATATTTTTTGTACAAGAAATTCAAAGTCTTCTATCATTCTCATATGTTTTATACAACACAAACCTTATCTAGGCTCGTCTAGAGCTTAAAGTGTAATCAACCACCTTCTTAGAAGTTATCTTAGATTGCAACTCTTGAAAACCTATGCACAAATTGTAATGGGAAGTGAACCCTTCGGTGCTTCATTGTAAGTGAAGATTGGGTAGAAGGTTTTCTCTTTGAGCCATAAAAGGGAGATGTTGTAAGGTTTGCTACTTGATCCCGTAAAGAGTAGTGGTTGTAAGGATTCCTCCTTAAGCCTGTAAAAAGGAATGTGGAAGGTTACTCATAAGCCTGTGAAAAAAAGTGTAACAAATTCAAGTTATTGAATTTGGAAAAAATCCTTGGGAGCGTCGAAGATAGAGGTCATAGGCAAGGTTACCGAACCTCTATAAATCGCTTGCATATAATTATCTAACCCTTTACTCTTTACTTTCTTGTGATTTACTTGTATATATTGAATTGAAATTGAATTGTATGCTAGAATAGCCTAGAGAATTATTATATAGGTTAGAAAATTTAGAAAAACTAAAAAATAAACCTAAGGACTGATTCACCCTCTTTCGATTAGGTAATTGAGTCAATAACAAATATGATTAAAAAACTACAATATGTCTCGTTTTTTAAATAATTTTTTTATATTTTTTTAATTTTTCTTAAAAGTTATGTATATGTTGGGCCTCAAACAATGCATATGCAGAAGCAATGGCACAATAAAATATACATACAATACTAGACAGCAACATCTCGAGCCAATAATATAAATCAATCAAGTTACCAAACCACAAAAAACCATGCAAGCAATAATATACAAATAAAAGCTACATCAAAATTTAACGTTGAAAACTCTCCAATGTAGAGAGAAAAACCATGAGGCAAACCAGATAAAAATTCACTATAAGAAATAAGCAACTTACAAAGTTTCAATACTCTATCATTGATATGGATGAATCAATTATTGCATCTTCTATTATTGATAAACACCTATCAACATGGAAAGATATCAAGAGAACCTTGAAACAAAACATGGAAGACATCTCTTTGGAATACATTGCAAGTTATCTTCGAATTAAAGAAAAAAATCACTATGATAAATCCACAAAGATAAATGAGTATTTCATCAAAGGTCTAAAATTCAAAAAGAAAAGTGCATATTTTTATTGTGAAAAACAATGACACTTCAAAAGGATTGCTACTTCTTCAAAAAGTGGAAAGATGCATAGAAACTAAAGACAACTTTTAGTTTGACCCACAAGGCACGCTCATATAGTTACACCTTGTAACGTAAAAACATTTATGAGTGTAATTGTCCATAATTATGTAACCACTATAACTGCTCGCCGTAACTGCTGCTCGTCATAATTGCTACTCTCTTAATTATATTACGTAACTGCCCATTTAATGAGCGTAATCGCCCACTTAAACACCTATATAAAGATGCAGAAACGTAGGAAGCAGATACGAGCACACTCTCACTCTCTTCTACTTTGTTACTTATAATTTCTTTGAACACTTTACTGACTTAAGCATCAGAGCAAGTCCCACCGGGAACAACCTCAATGGACCTTCTATTTTGCAGGTTGATCCAAAGAGGAAAGAGTTGGTCCATCATCAACAAGCCCAGCAACCTTTTTGGCATCAGCATTTTGGCGCCGTCTGTGGGAACTCGAAGAAAAAGTTTTGTCGAGCTCCCAAACAAACCAACAAACATTAAATCAAGTATATAAACAACCACTCCCTGTTTCTGCTGTTGCCACAATTCCATCCACCCTCACTACTTTCCTTCCTTTAATGTCAATTCCGATAGGGCAACCACAAACTCACATAATACCACAAACAGTATCCATAGAATAGTACAATCAATTGCTCACCCAAAACAAAGCTTAAGAAGCTAAAATAGCCCACTACGCCCAGATAGTGGAAACTTTGACAGCTCATTGCCATTCAAGCACAGATCGCCCAACAAGCCCACTGATCTCCCAACTACATCCGGTGTACAACCAACTGCTCCTATTGTTCGCCAACGAATGACCACTCCACATCAGCAAAATCCACCCAAAACATAACTCCCTATCAACAATCAATCAAATGCAACTTGCCTTATCGATGCCATCCCCAACCAAAACCCAAACCCGCTAGCAAAAACCCAAGTCAGGCAACGTAACCCACATGGAAGGAGGGAAAGAGAAGAAGGAAGTGTTAGCTCCCCTATAATAGATGTGGCAAAAAGAACCAAGACTATCCATGAGAATCTAATCTCTCCTTGCAAGAAAGATTAGATGCTATTGACAAAGAACTTAAGGAGATAAAGAAAAGGAGACAAGAATTAGTCCATTGTGTAGGGCGAACAAATAGTCCATTATCTCTAGAGATCCAAAGAGAGATTGTTCCTCACCATTTTCGGGCACCAAAGGAGAAATATGATGGGACAGGCGACCCACAAGACCACATATTGTGTTATGAGTCAACTTTGGATCTATACCGTACAAATGATGCTATCAAGTGCAAAATGTTTCCAACAACTCTTACAAGTACAGCTAGGTCTTGGTTTTATTCTTTTACACCTAACTCTATCACTAGTTTTGAACAGCTTAGTAAGCTATTCGTCGGGTATTTCCTCGCCAACAAAAAGAAAATGAGGACTTTTGCTAGTCTGATGTCAATCGTTCAAAAGCCCAAGGAGAGTTTGAGGGATTATATACGTAGATTCATTAATTTCTATGCTAATGTAAAGGACCCTGACGACAATCTTACCATCCAAGCATTTAGAGCAAGTGTAATCAACGACCATGTTCACTATCCCCTATATGATGAGGGACTATTAGCCTTGTATAAGGTACTTTAGAAAGCTCAGAACCTTGCTGATGCAGAAGAGATAAGGAAAACAAACATTGAGGGAGTTGGTGATCATAAGAACACCAAATCAAGCCAAGACCTATAAAGCTCGGGATTCCGAAGAAGGAGAAGTCTTACCATTTGAAGTATATTATTCTCGTATTTTTCCATTAAGCTATGTTCTATTTGTTTCTGTTATTTAACAATTAATGATGCTTAGAAAAGAAAATTGAACCATAATAATCCGACTAATTACTTATCCTAGCCATAGCGCCAGTATCTTCGGCACTAGCTTGCCCTGGGCCTTAACGCCAGTATCTTGGGCACCAGCTCGCTTAGGGTCTCAGCGCTAGGGTCTTGGGCACTCGCTCCCCTTGGGCCTCAGTGCCAGCATCTTAGGCACTTGCTCGCCTTGATCCTTAGCGCCAATTTCTCAACCGCGTGATCGCCATGGCTTCAATGCCAGTGTTTTGGGCATTTTCTCTTCCTGGCCTCAGAGCCAATTCCTTGCTCACCATGGCCTTAGCGCCAATATTGAGCACTTGTTCGCCCTAGGTCTCAAACGCCAGTTTTGCACTTGTTCGCTCCAGGCTTCAACGCCAATCCATTACTCGCCATGGTCTTAACGCCAGTATCTTGGGCTCTTACTCGCCTGTAGCTTTAGCGCTAGCATTTTTGGCACTTTACTAGCCCGTGGTCTTCACGCCAGTATCTAACTTGATCGCCCATTGCCTTGGCACAAGTTTCTTGAGATGCTTGCTCACTAAACGCCAGTTTTGGCACTTGTTCGCTCCAGGCTTCAACGCCAATCCATTGCTCGCCATGGTCTTAACGCCAGTATCTTGGGCTCTTACTCGCCTGTAGCTTTAGCGCTAGCATTTTTGGCACTTTACTAGCCCGTGGTCTTCACGCCAGTATCTAAATTGATCGCCCATTGCCTTGGCACCAGTTTCTTGAGATGCTTGCTCACTATGGCCTTAGCGCCAGTTTTTTGAGTTTCCACTCACTCTTGGCCCAAGCAGCATTCTTCAGGGACTTTCTCGCCCATGACCTTGGATTCTCATCGCCTTAAGCACTAGAATTTAAAAACCCATATGCAATCACAAACTTGATGCTAACTCTTTGACAGAAGATACAAAATTCAAGAATATGAAAGGAGTAAAAGGTCTATGGCAAATACCAATCACTTTGTAATCGCCATTCACCATGGGGCATAATGTTAGTATCACTGTAGTCCCTCTTACCGAGCTTGACCCACAAGACACATTCATGTAGTTATACCTTGTAACATAAGAACATTTATGAGTGTAACTGTCCATAATTATGTAACCACCATAACTACTCGCCATAATTGCTACTCTCTTAATTATATTATGTAACTGCCCATTTAATAAGCGTAATCGCCCAGTTAAACACCTATATAAAGGTGTAGAAACACAGGAAGCAGGTACGAGCACACTCTCACTCTCTTCTACTCTGTTACTTATAATTTCTTTGAACACTTTACTGACTTAAGCATCGGAGCAAGTCTCACCAGGAACAACCCCGGTGGAGCTTCTATTTTACATGTTGATCCAGAGAGAAAAGAGTTGATCTATCATCAACAAGCCGAGCAACCTTTTTGGTGTCAACAATGAGCATCTCAAGAATATTAAAATGGAAGCAGAAAAGGTTATTCATGAATGATCAAGAGTTGAAGAGCTTGCTCTATCTTAAATTAGATCCAATGGATGAGATCCAATGAATGATGTAGATTGCTTATTTTTGTTTCTATTCTTTTCCGTATCCATTGACAGTGCCAGTTTTTTTTTTTTTTTTAAAGGCAAAGAGTCAAATACAACGTTGAATGATTGAAAACTAAGCACAAATTATACTGAGAATCAAAAATAAGAAGATAAATCTAGAAGGCGACTTACTCCAGATTTAGCTAAACCATCAGGAATGGAGTTTGTTCCCTCAAGATATGGGAGATGCAAGCAAATTTTATTTCTGATATGAGTTTCTGGATATGATTGGAGAATTTTTTCATCCGCCAAGGAACTTTGGATGGTTCATAAGTCCATAGAAAAGAATTAGTTGAGTCACTCTCAATGATAAGTTGGTTGGTGCTGTTGTAGTTGGATGCTGCAAAGAAGAGAAAAGCTTCTCTAACCGCCATGAATTCAGCACAATTGGAATCAGTGTAGTCAATTGACTCGGTGAAGATTCCACGAATAGAACGTGTCTCGTCTCTAAGAACCATAATAAATAATAAATAGTGAAAATGTATTTCATCCACAATTGCAATTTGACGTTTTCCTGAATATTTAATATTAGCTACCAGAAATGATAATTCCTGTACCATAAATTAGAAGAGAAGTAAATATTAAATTTAATGCATACCATGAAGTCAAGCAATGAGAATTGGCCAGATCTAGCGCGTTATATCGATCTTATATAAACAGAAAGCTAAGGAAAGAGCATGAGCATCTCAAGAATATTACTACTGCATAAAGTTTTGAAAAGTAATTACGCAAAATGGCAGCAGAAAAGGTTCTTCGCATGAACGCAGCAGATCATGAAATTAGCTATGCCAATAATTCCGTCCTACAAGTCTCTTCACTTTCCCTCTTTCTTTCATCGGTTTTTTAATAGATTAATTCTTCCTTATATACGTTTTTTTTCTTCAAGAAATATCAAGCTAACGTTTCACAAAGCAGTAATATCAAAGGTTAGGCCAATCCTTGAAGAATCCATCGCAGATATGTTCAGTAAAATTGTTCCAACTTGTGTAAAGGTGGCAGACTTGGGTTGCTCTTCAGGTCCTAACACCTTCCAAGCTATATCTCAAGTAATCGATACCATCCATGCAATATGCGAGCAAGCGCAGATGAAAATGCCAGAGTTCGAAGTGCTTTTAAATGATCTCCCAGGGAATGACTTCAACGCTGTGTTTAACTCAGTTCCTGCTTCCTATGAGAGGCTTAAGAAAGAGAAAGGAGAGCGAGTGCAGGAGCAGTGTTTTATAGCGGGGGTGGCAGGTTCTTTCTTCCACAGACTCTTTCCAACCAGAAGCCTGCACTTCATCCATTCTTCCTATGGGATTCATTGGCTCTCAAAGGTCAGCCTTGGGCCCGTGGCTACGACCCAATATATCCTGTACTTTTAACAATCATTAATCATTTTATTTTTGATGAAAAGCTTATATATTAGCATTAGGTCATGTCTAATGCATGAGATAAGAAAAAAATTAAGATAATATAATATTGTAGATAGGAAAAAATTAGATGATATTATTTTTATCTTATATTTGGTTGATGATTAAGAATAAAATGATTTTTTTTGTAGCACTCTTTTTTAAGGTAATCTAATTTAAGTTTATAATTTTTTTGTTATAAATATAAATAAGAAATTATAAATATAAATAAGAAATTAAATATTATTTATAATATTGTAATTAATAGTCAAATTTATTACTTGATATTTTAATGAAAATTTATTCTTTTAAAAAATTTAAAGTTACTTTTTCAAAAAAAGTATTTTTTATTTATAATTTATTTGATTGTAAGTTAAATATATTTATTTTAGAAAATAAGTTTTTCTGAGAAATAAGTTGATTTTTTTTTAATTACATTAACTTTTCAAAGAGACAATTCTTAAATATTTTTCTTTATTTTTATGGTTTCTTCCTTATCATTCTTTTTTTTGGGGGGGGGGGGGGGGGGGGGGGGGGGGGGGGGGGGGGGGGGGGGGACATAAATTTAATGATTAAAATTTTATAAACTAAAAAAAATAATTTCTAATAATTTTATGGTTAATAATAATTGTTTTTCTTTCCTTTCTGTCTCTTCTTTTCTTTTCCTACAGCCAAAAAGAAAAAAAATCTAAGAAATAAAAAATAAATAGGAGAAGAAAAAACAAAATTTAAAGATAACAAAAAAACTTGTTAAAAATATATTCTATAGTAATTTTTAGGTTTGAGAATTTATTTTCTAAAAAATGATTTAAAATTTTTTATTATTTCCAAAAAATAATTTTTGAAAAGAAATGAATTGTTCAAGAAAATATTATTCTATCGAACTTATGATTTTTCTTTATTCGAAAACAAAAAAAAGGAAAAGAAAGAAAAAGAAGGAAAACTGGAAAAGAAGAAAATAATAATAATTTGGATAAATTAATTAAACAATAATCTTTATTATTTTATTAAATGTTTAAGTTAATTTTAAAATATAAATTCTAAGGATAAAGTCATAAAATATGAGTATTTATTTCTAATCCCATGAGATTAGAAATAATTCTTACCTTTTGGAAAGATTGGATTATCTTATATTAAAAGAATGATTAATCCTCTTTACAATCTAATCTTTTCTTTAATGTGTGCATCAAACTAAGACATGATGATTAATATTCTATCTTATCCTATCCATCATTCTATGCATCAAACATGACATTAATTTATCACTATCTATCATTATTCTCCTTGTAATCATCATCATCTTTTTGTTGCAAGAATTGATAATGTGCTTTTTCTTTTTTCAAATGTTTGATTAGTATGATAAAAAAAAGTGTTTGATTATTATGGATTTATCAAATTTAATGTATATTAACATTTTAGTATTTAAGAGGAAAATTATAATGATGGATTTATTTAGCTCATTTGAGATTGGATTCGAATTTTCTTAATCAAAACATAATAATTAATGGATAATATATCTACTTTTTCTCCATTGATTTAATTATGATTTAATTATTTGAAATCAATTTTTGAATAAACTTCTATTTTATTGTTTTATTCAAAAAACTCTTTTGTTCTATATGCTAGATAACTAATTTTATTATTTAATTTTTTCAATTATTTTTTTAATCTTACCCCTTTTTATTTCATAAAAAGGTACAAAGTGAAAATAAAAAATCAAACTTTAAACTTAAATATTTGTAAAGAAAAATAACAATCATTAAGTTAAGTTTTGATAAAAAATTCAATCTTTCACCCTAAAAATCTACCAGCTATGTAGGACCTAAAATCATCTTTTTCTTTTTTTTTCCTATTGTTTCCTTTTGTTTTTATCCATTCAAACAATCCTAAATATCTTAGAAATTCACTAAGCTCGAGATCGTACGCATGCGTTTTCTTGATTTTCATATATGGATTGAGGTTTTCGGCTGAAATTTTTTTTTTATTTTGATTGTCATTTTTTAGTAAAAAAAGGAATTCTTTTTTTTTTAGATTTTGTTCTCATTTTTGGATTTTTTATATATTCTTTTTTCTTTTTCTTTTTTTTTATCATTTTTGAATTCGTTTTTGGCATTATTTTTATTGTATTTTGGGATAGAAAGTGGAATTTTTTTTGGTTTGAAGATGGTTTTGAGGTTTTTGATTTGCTCTAGATATGAATTTTTTTAAAAAAACTCTAATTTTTTTTATTTTTAGATTAATTTTTAATTTTGACTGATTGTGTTAGCCCAAAAACACTAAACTGCCAATTTTGATTGTTTTGGGCTGGATGGATTAAATGAGATGTGGTTAAAAGACCTTTAACAATTTAGAAAATATAAGCTTTGTCAGCTGACACCTCCACAAGGTTTTCTCAAGAGATTTTTTCATCTTTATTATTATTTACTAATTATTTATATATGAATTTATACATGATGCACTGAAAATATATAAATGCAAATATACATATAGCACATACAAATATATATATATATATATATATATATATATAGCACAGACAACAATATTTAGTGTTATTATATTTTTAATATTGAGAAAATGGTACTTAGGTACCAGATGCGAGACAGAACTACAAGGGGAATATATACATTGCAAGCTTATGTGCAGCAATTTCAAAGAGACTTCTCAAGTTTTCTAAGCTTGCGCTCCGAAGAAATACACCGCAAGGGAGTATGGTGCTAACCTGTAAGGCTAGGAAAACTCCAAATCCCTCAAACGAAGATTATTGTTGCAAGTTGGTTGTAAATCCCTTCTTGACTTGGTTGCTGAGGTTATTTCCTTTTCCTCACAATCCACGTAAATATGATAAGCATATAGTTTATAACTATTTTTACTATAATTATATTAACCATCTTATTAATACAATAAATTAAAAACTATGTGAAGTTCTAGCTATCACTTAAAACTCTTATAAGTACATACTCCATATAATATTTTATATTTTGATAGACAGTAATGGCGTGTTTGGTTGCCCTGAAAATTGATTCTTTTCCACCATAATTCCAGCGGCCCCACAATTTCCCAGTTTTGGTTCACATTTTTGGACAGAATAAAGTTTCCTCGGAATTGCTCCATTCCCTGCGATGGCTGAATAGCAAATTTGAGAAGCGAGCGCAAAATGAGTTTTTTGAGTCGGGTGGAATAAATTAATAATAAACTTTTTCCAAGCGTGTCCTTCAGATTTATCAAATATACACGTCAAAATTAGGTTAATTCTCTTCTCTTCTCTTCTCTTCTCTTCTCTCTGTTTGTTTCTTTCTTCATCAATCTTTCTTAGCACGCATGAAATCTAGATATTTGCAGCGAATGGAAGCAAGTTTTCTCTCTGCTCATCCCATAAAAGCTCAAAAACTACAAAAACTTCTGACACATAAACATATTTTTTACAATAATACATGTAATAAAAAAACAACAGGAAAAAATATAAAAATTTTGATAAATTAGATAAATAAACGTATTTTGGATATTTTATTAAGATTAAAAAAATGAGAAAATGAGTAAAAAAAATATAAAGAAATTTTATAAATTAAGACGTGAGGGTATTTTGGACATTTTATATTTTTTCCTTCTTAATTTCTTGCTGTTATTCTTGTCAACCAAATAGAAAATAAACTTAGAATAATTACTCTATTCCACCAACCAAACAACAGAATATATGTTCCATTCATATTCTTCTTTTTTTCTATTCTCACAAAATAGCGTTTCTATTTCCTCTCTATTTCATTCCGCAAACCAAATGCCACCTAAGTACTTATGATTGTGATTAGTGTAATATTTCAATAAAATTTATGTATTAAAATTTATGAATTAATAAGTTGACATGTCTATTATAATTCATTGCAAGTAATGTATAAGATTTATATATTGATAGTATGTCAAAAATAAATTCATATGTTTATTAGATTAAAAAAACATATAAGAATGTCATTACTCATTAATGTGTTAATTCTTTGAATTGCAAAGAAAAAAAATAAAAAATGTGGATAGTAATATTTTTATTTTTTTTATAATTACTGTAGGGACTTGTAAAAGAGGCAGATTTGGATTCTTTCAACATTCCAATGTATACACCCTGCAAAGAAGAAATAGTTGAGATTGTTGAGAGGGAAGGATCGTTTGATATCAACGAGTTACAAGTTCTCGAAGTGGACTGGGATCCTGTAATAAATAGAGAAGAGCAGCTGGGTAAGAAAGACTTGGGGTTCAACATCTATATTGAAACTGGGAAAAAAGTTGCAAACAGTATAAGAGCTATTTCGGAACCCATGATATGCAGTCATTTTGGGTATGCTGTAATTGACAAGTTGTTTACAAGGTTCGCAGCACATTTCGCAGAAGATTTGCTTAACTCAAAGATTGAGAATAGGGTTATCATTGTGGTTTCATTGACAAAGAAGTAGTCGTTAAAAGGAATTATAATGAGAAGGATGTTACCTGGGAAAAATGTTCAAATCTTATTGTACTTGTTTTCTTGCGACGGCAACAATGTTGACTGTTAAATAAATGGATTACTACTCAGATAAACGACACTGGATTTTTTTACCTTCACAAGCATGATTAGGAAGGCTCTGATGATCATGATGATGACAAGCATGATTAAAACATGAATGAACCAATTAGATAAGAGATAAATGAAAATTAAGGAAATTATGGTATTTAAGGATAAATATCAAATCAACCTTACACTATAAGTTTTCCTACCATTAGCTACCTCTTATCCTTAGCCTTATGTGCTAAAATGAGCCGATTATTGCCCCTTAACCCCACAGCATCATCACTTCACCACTGCAAAACTGAAACCAAAAGAGAAAAGAAAGCAAGGCAAACTTCATGAAATTGTGAACCCTGGCTCTCTTCCATGCAAATTCAAGCTTCCTTCTTCAATCTTTTATGATATTTTAACTCTTCTTTATTCGTAAACTCCTTTCTAGTCTTGTTTCTCAAGGAAACATCAAGTATACACAAGGAAACCCAAGAGAAGCAACATTCGGCCACTTCCTAGATCTCACAGGTAGGCTTGTTCTTTTGATTCCAACTTAATATATGTTGATTAAGGGTTCATACTAAGATGTCTAATGGTTTTAAATTAAAACAAATCAACCTTCTTGGTGGTGAGCTAGTTTCAGCCTACTTCAGGTTCATAGTGGTAAGCTTTAATTCAATGTCCACTTTTAAGATATGATAGTTACTTGATGATGTAGTCATCATATATTGTGTTTAAATTGAATGAAAACATGTGTGTGATAGTGCTATAATGTTCGGCCATTTAGAGTTCTATGTGTAACCATGCTTAGTTTGCCATGGAAATGACATATATGATGTAATTAGCATAGCTAGGCATGAATATGATATGAAATTGGAATGAAAATGTTGGAAATAAAGATTTGTAGTTTCGATCAAGGTGAGGGGTAGCGTGAAAGCAATGTGATCTTACCTTGCAATGGTAATATGTTAGGCTATATGTGATGGCTAGTTGATAGGTGTAAGATGTTTGTAGTGAAACCATGAAAATAATGCACTTTGTCAACTAGTTGTATAAGAACCTTAATGGTGTACTAAGTGAAAGTGATATACAATGAAGTGTAAATTAATATTTAGTATGTCTGTGATGTGTAACCATGTGTATGGTGTGTAATCATAGTGATTTGAAACCAACTAGTGCTGTGATGGTCACTTTGGCTAAGCTTGATCAAGTGCTCAATTAAGCAAGCTTTGGTAAGTTAACTATGTAAGATAGATGATAGCATCATACAGAGCAAGTATGAATGATAAGATAATGACTAAATAGTGAACGGAATCATATACATAAGTTGTGTGTCAATGCTATCTAATAAGGCATAGTAGCCTAATTGTGGTGCATGCAAATATATATATGTTTAAATGATTGACTTGAGATGGGAATTGTAGATTGAGTTGAATACGTGTTTCGATTGCAAGGCTGAGTAGTGAGATGTTGTAACACTGTCATATTGCAATGATTTTTAGAAATTTAAATACCAAACGCGAAAGTCTGATAAAGTGAACCATGTCTACATTACACATATCATTCTGTGCATAGCATAGTATTGATGAGATTTTTAAGCTTGAATAGATTTATTTCTGCTGTTGGAAAGCTTTAAAATCTCACTCGTAACATGTTTTGAAATATATTGAATATATGACTACATTATATATGTATGTGTTTTCGGGTTAAGCATATAGTTGCTTTATATCCCTAATATTATCAAATTTCAAAACTTGCAAGAACAACTGTTTTACATGTTTAAAGTACTCCACATTGATATGTATAAGACTAAGAGAGCAATATGGGAACAGCCTAAATATCATATACTCTTATATAGGCAACATGGCTTGTCCGACATTATTCATTAACATGTTATGGTCTTAGCTGATCACTGGGATTAGAGACACGAGGATCTATGGCCATAAGTAACACTCTAGTTTCTGGGATAATATGTCGGCTCACTAATAGCTATAGTGGGATAGTCTTTATTGGTTAATTATAAGGAAGTTTGCTTAACCGAACTCACGAGTATTGATTACCGAACTTACAAGGACTAATATTTAAATTTACAAGTATTGATTTCGGAATTAATGAACATTTATTTTGGAACTACCGAATATTGATTTTGCATTGAATTCTATTACTGAATATTGATCTCCACATTGAATATTGTTTGATTGAAAAGTATGCATCATTTCATCGAAAATCGTAATTGCATCGATGTATTGAATATTTCATTATTTATGATATTAAATCATTGTATCATTGTGTGAAATCCCCAATTTCGTGTAATTTCCTTATGTTTGTAAAGTATTTCAAACAGAAATGATTAAGTAAATATGAGAAGTTTGATGTATGAATGATGTATGGAACATGAGAAGAAATAAAGGAATTGATAGTCAATTAGTCAAGGAATTAATGTTGATATCAGGAAAATATTAAGAGTATGAGAAAAGAATCAAAATCAAAAGTTTGATTGGTAATTAAAATACATGTGGCATATGAATGGAAGAAGGATAATTAAATGGTCAAATAGTCAATTAGATGGTTAATGGCTGAGATGATGGAAGATAAAGCATGCAATTAATGCAAGTGCATGAGTCATCATCATCTCCGTCACCACACGGTAGCAACCTCCTAGCCCTTACCCTCTCGCTCCCTCTCCAAGCTTCCAGGTTTCCATTCCAAGCTCCTTGACAAGCTACCTCATTTCTCCATCAATCCCTTTAGCTAGTTGAACGAAAAACGATCCTAGGCGCTAGACTAAGCTAATCCGAAGTTTGGTAGATTGAATCCAAGTATTGGAGGAGATCTCAAAGTCTGAAAATTTTGGTTATTGACAAAGGTAAGAGAAAAAGATGATTCTTTCAATTATGTCCATGGTTTGGAGTCATATGATGATAGTAGAGTATGTTTATGGTGATTGTTTAAAGATTCGAATTGTATGATGTTTACAGATTTGAAGGAGTGAAGGAAAGGAATTGATGCACCAAGTGATTTCGTGTTCTCGAAGTAATCGAGGTAAGGAATTTATGTAACGGACGTAGGGTCGCTATGTCCACATGTTTTAATGGGTTTTTATGTGTTTTGGAGAGAAGTACAAGCTGGAATTTTATGCAGGAAATGTCATTTTCGATCTTACTCCTAGTACCAAGACTGCCTTAAGTAGCAGCCGACTGCCTAGAGACAACCAAAGCGAAGTTTTTTGAAAACCAAGACAAACCAATCGACTGCTATTTTCCCAGTATGCATTCTATTTCAAACCAGTTGACTGCTATTTGCTAAAATGCATTCTGTTTCAAAACTAACCGACTGCCTATGAGACCAGTCGACCGCCATGTTTCTAGATGTATTCTGTGTTGGATTATGCCCTTAGAACCATTCATTAGATGATTGACTTTGGCATTTTTTTATGTATCATGACATTTTATTTATTATAGTTCATTATTATATTTGTCTTATAACTTCGTAATGTAATCTTATATGATAATGTCCTTAGAATAGTAATAACACACTATTTTTAAAATATCCCTAGTCAAGTATTATTGTAAACAAGGATAACAATGATACGATAAGACTAGTATGTGGTTGACTGATGACAATTGTCATGGATATAGGATATCAAGTCATCACATAGGTACATGTTAGAGAACTATGTACTGGATCGACCCTCCATGAGAACGCTACATGGATTGTTATATGAGTGTCATAAGCGATTCTCATAGTGATGATGGTGTATGTGATCCTTTGACTTGAGATCATCAGAGATCCCAACATAGAGAATTGCATACTTTAATGCTGCTAGATGTCATTCGTAACAGGATGACTATAAAGGTAGTAATTGGGTATGCCTTGATCTATGTAGAGGGATGTTGAGTGATCAAGATAGGATTTATCCCTCTTATATAACAAGAGTGATGTCTTAGGCCCTTTGATAGAGTGAGACTAAGAAATGCATGGTCGTGCTCGAATAAGTCAATATAAGATATTGATTTTATTTGTTTAATTAGTCTACTCAGGAATCAAGAAACGCTGATTAGACTATACAAGTGTGACACATTCCATGACTTGTGTCTAATCAAGACATCAAAGGATAAAGGGATTAGACTACACGGTAACATCTATCACGAGTAAGGTTATGTCGAGTCATTGACATTCTCGTTACATGGGTAGCAATGATGGGTTGCTAGATACCGCTCATTGCCTGTGACAATTTTGTCATTACCATTGTTTTGAGAACCTATTGGGTCGCACACTTAGAACGGATCAATGAAGAGCTTAATTAATCCTATTCTGAATTGCATTAAGGATATAACTAATCCTATTCTAAGTAGGATTAGAGTTCTGTTTGACAGTAAATTTTAGGGTAAAATTTACTGCCTATAAAAGGATGTTTTGTGTTTTCTAAAACAGAGCCGCACAATTAAACAGAAAAGAGAAACCTGTTCTCTGTGGTTTTAGAGCTTCTTTCAAACAAAAACAAAATATTCTTTTAATCGAAGCTAGCAATTCGGTTAAAATAAAAAACGCTCTTTAAGGCTTCTGATCGTGAGACGTTCAAGAGTCGTGAGATCCGTTCGTATGGATACCATAGAGGCAGGAACGAAAAGTTGTTGCTTGTGACTCGACCAACAACAGAAAATCAGAGAAAACGTTAGGTAAAATCTCGAAACCCTAATTAGGCAACTCTCCGAATCGATCCTGGTGGAGGCCGAATGATTTAAATTCCGTTGCGTGTTTGTTTCGGTTTCCTTCATTCTGTTCCAAATACAGTCGACTGCTATATGGACTAGTCGACTTCCATTTCTTAAGAAGCATTCTGTTTCAAAACCAGTCGACTGCTATAAGGACCAATCGACTGCCCCCTGTGTTTTCAGAAAATAAAAATATCGAAATTTCAAATGAAAATAATTTTGATAAATGAAAATATGAAGCAGCAGCCAACTGCCCTATGAGGCCAATCGACTGCCCTGTTTGAAAAGAGGTTTTCAAAACCTATTTCAAGAAAGTATAAAGGTCATAGCAAATAGCCATATGACCAATGTTTTGAGACTATGAAGTACTTAATGATTATGCACTTCTGTTTATGTTCATGACTGAGGAGCTCTAGTCCAGCCCTCAGTGCTACAAATGTTACCTGACTAGTGTTCACTGTAGCCATCGACGTTTGACCAAATTGTCTCTGTTATGTATATATTGACTAGGGGAGGATTCCTGGCTCCTACGGGAGTACGCCACATGATTCAGTGCATAATTTTGTTAATATGTAAATAGTCTCTCTGCTATATGATGCATGTTTTGATGAAAGAATATGACGTATGTTTTGAAGTAAGTTTATGAAGTCTGATATTTTAAAGAAAGTATATGATGTATGCTATTTTAAAGAAGCATGTAAAGTATGTTTGCCTATACCATTTGAAAAAAATATGCATGGTTGCAAATTGTACATGAAAGAAGTATATGATGCATGCTTTATAATGATTTACATGACATTATAGAGCCAAGCAGGAAAACTGCATATAGAGGCACAGTACGCTTTTTTACATAATTTTCTTACTGAGCGTAAACTCACCCTTTTACGAATATTTTTCATACAGACTACCTGAAGTGATCCCGCGCTCTCAATAGAGAAAAGCCTATTAATAGATCTTTAAAGTTTACATTCGAGAGACGCTTCCCAGTTAGTATTGAAGGTATACTTATGTACTTATGTAAAGTAAATGGTTATTCAGCTATGGTACAGTACAAGTAGCATTATGTATATAAGATGTCGGAGATTTAAGTTAGGATGATGTGTAAGGTCCTGTGGTATGGAATGGTATTTATACATATCATTACTCTGTTAAATGAAAGTAAATTAATTTTATTGAGCTATTGAATATTAAGCTTAAGAAGAAGAATGAATGGCATTAATGAACTAAATCGAATCAAGTCGTATAAAATAATAAAGGAAAAAGTTAGATGGTACGATGTAGTGACGCGGACGTCACACATTGCATAGTTAGGACTCTTTATTTGTGATGTCAGGTTAAAAGGGAAATGAAGTAATTCAAAGTATCCTTCCATGTGATACCCTTAAAAATCTTGAGAGTATCACTGAGTCTAATATCAAAAAAAGTAAGAAAAGGGATAGAATATTGATAATAAGATCTCATAAGAAAGTATATATTGGTATTGATATGAAAATTGTACTATATTGTTGCTTGCATGCATTATAGATCAGTATACAATATGTTACTATCCTCTACACTTGTATGGTTGACTTATTGGGCTTCTAGCTCACTCTACCATTGTTTCGATGACAGGTTAAGTGGGATAGTGTTGATTATCAATTGCAGTATCTAGCTCTGCTAGTTTTCAAGCTCCAAAGCTTACACAGTATATATTTAATATATGATTTGAGTGACTAAATGAATTTATTTTGGACAGCTTTCTATGGTACTATAGTTTGAGATGTGTAATAACTAAAAGTATGTTTACGTCGTAAAAATTATCGATATTGGAATGTAAATGAATTTTTATAGTGAAACGTGCCAAAACCATAAAAATATTAAAATATTTTGTTAGGAATTCTTTTTAAGAGTCAAACGATTATATTTTTCGATGAAATTCGAATATATTATAGGTTAAAGGATTTATGAGTGCGATAGATGATTGAGATATCAAGTTGACTGCATTTAATTGTTAAACTGGGCAACTTTCTGAAATGTGTTAAACTAGGAATTTACCGCTTTTACACGGGATTTGATTTGTAGTGTTTTTGGATGTTAAATCATATGATATTGAACTTGAACCTTAGGTATGTTGCCTTAGACCGTATTGGGTAATTAGCTACTAGAAATTATAAGATGACACTGCTCACATGACAAACCAGTGTAAAGAAAAAATGAAAAAGTTAGCCCTAAATTTACAAATTCCACGTAAGTAACCGTTTTATTACGTCTTTCGAGATGTGACAATAGTAAGTTTGGAAATGGTAAAGGTATTATCATTTGTTTATATCTAGATGACATGTCAGTATTTGTTACAAACTTATAACAAGTTGAAAGTACCAAGAAATTTTTGTCAAATAACTCTTCTATGAAAGATATGAGGGTTGTGAATGTGATTTGAGAAATAAGGATTTATAATAAAAAAAAAAAAGAACTACACTTACCCCAATCACCTTTTATTGAGAAGATTATCAAAAGGTTCAATCATTTTGGTTATGCAACAATTGCAATACTATATTATCCCAATTTAAAATTAACATCAAATGAGGATATGTCGGTTGCACAACTTAAATATGCAAGAGTGATTAATTATTTGACGTACACTATGACAAGCACAAAAATGGATATAACTTTTGCAGTTTTTAAGCTTAGTAAATATACGAGCAACTCAAGTAACTTGCATTGGAATTCATTTCTAAAGGATTAAAATACTTGAAAAGAAAAATAGATTTTGGAATTGTTTATAGCAGTAAACCTTTGAATTTTAGAAGGATTCATTTATGGAAGCCGGATATCAAATATGGAGGTTTATTCATTCATAAGTGGATAGAGATTCATGTTTATTGAGAATGTAGTTTTTTTGGGATCCAAGAAACAAACTTGCATTACAGATTCTACTATGGCTTCAATATTTGTGGCATTATCTTCAGCAAATAAAGAGTTGAATGGTTGAGAAACATACTTTATGAAATTCCTTTGTGTCTAAAGCCAATGTCACCTATCTCAAGGGCTTATAGCCAATGGAAGTCAAGACATATTAGTATAAGATATAGTTAGGTCAGACAATTGATTCTAGTTGGGGTGATCACCATAAATTCTGTCAAGTCAAGTAGAAATGTGGTAGATCCACTAACAAAAGGACTTACAAGAGCAATAATGTTTAAGACTTCCAAGGAAATAGGTCTCAAACAAGTCTCAAACCTATTAACTTGGCCACACAAGATAGAACCTCTACTTAAAGCTTAATTGGACATTAAGTTTGGAGTTTTAATGAATCCAAATTACATCATTTGAATATGACTACAAGCACTTAAATATATAAACACATCCTAATATTTCAAGTGTTTGAAATTATATGATAAAAAGAAAGATTGAGTTTATAGTCTTAATGAACCCATAACACTTAAATAAAGTGTTAAAATGCTTATATGATTGATTTCTAATCATATTCAACTATATAAGTGGAAGTTATGCTGCTTCTAGGAGAAAAGGGCTTGGTTCTTAAGCATTTATAAGAAGATACAAGACATATGACCTGTAAGAGTGTCGAGTTTTGGCTACATGACTCTTGACTAGTTTTTTCTTTTGAAAGTTAAAATTTTTATTAAAAATTAAAAGTTACAGCCAAGCTACAAAGTCAACATTTCTATTAACCCCAGACTTAGCAAGGAAGTCAGCCAAAAAGTTGGCCTCTCTTAGCACATGAACGAAGGAAATCTCACCAAGAGTTGAAATGAAGTTTCGCATCTTGTTGATAAGATTGCTGTATCTCCAAGGGCTATTATCAACACTTTTAATCCATGAAATAACTATCTTTGAATCACTTTCTATGATCAGTGGTGGTAGAGGGTTTAATCTGGCTTTAGAAATAATTGAAAGAGCTTCAATGATAGCAAGGAGCTCTGCCAAATTAGAGTCTGCAAGCCCAATATTCTTAGAAAACATAAGCTTGATGAGTCCATCAGAGTCTCGAACCACTCCACCCACTCCAGCTTCTCCAGGCTTCCCAAGGGACGAGCCATCCACATTGATTTTCCATGCACCGTTGGGAGGAGGGGACCAACAAACCTTAAACCTTCCTGATTTTTTCTTTATCGGTAAAGATAGCTCATGAAGATTAAGCAGGATGTTGTTCAGATCAAGCTCTGGATATTTTACTTTCAACCACCAACTACATCGAACAGAAATCAAATGAGAAATTTGCTGAGGACTACACCTTTCGGAGTTGAAGACGACATCATTCCTTGCTAGCCAAATAGACCACAATGCAACGTAAAAGATGATCATCCAGATGAGCCTTTTATTTTTTTTAATAGCCATACCATTCCAAATGAGAAACAAAGAACTAAGATTGTTAGGAAAAGCCCACTGTTGGTTCCACATCTTTAAGAGAAGAGACTAGACCGTCCAAGAGAAATGGCACGTCACAAACAAATGCGAAACAGATTCCTTACCAGGACAGAAGGCACAATTGTTCTCTGTATTTGACGCCACTCCTCTGCGTTGAAGAACATCCAAGACTGGAAGAGAGTCGTGAATGGCACTCTAGCAAAACAGTTCAACTTTTGGTGGAGCACAACCCTTCCAAGTACAAGCTTCGACCATGTGGCAAGAATTTTTAGATTCCATCATCTGCCTGAACAATTTAGTTTTATAAGCCCCATTTATGCTATGTGCCCAAATCATTATGTCCTTTGTAAAAGGGGAAATCTGGACAAAATTGATAGTTTGGATAAAATTATTCCAAACTTCCTTCTCCCAATCAAGCAGAGCCCTTCTAAGTTTGATTTCCCAATTCCACGATCCATTAGACCAGAAGCCAAACTCCTTCACATGGCCATTTTGATTTAGAGCCAACGTAAAGATCCTTTTGAAAGAGTTCTTCAGGATAACACCATGGATCCACATGTCAAACCAGAAGAGAATCTTAGAGCCATCACCTGCACATAACAAAAAATTTGAGTTTAAATCATTTGAAGAAAAGTTATTACTCCAAGTGAGTTGGATATCTTGCCACACTCTAGAGAAGTTTTTCATGTTGCAAGGTCTCGACCACAATCCATGAGAAGGAAGGTGGTATTTCTCACAAATCATTTTTTCCATAGGGCATTATCCTCAACACCAAACCTCCAAGGCCATTTCAAGAGGAGGGATTGATTGCAAATTTTCAGATTAATAACACCCCAACCACCATTTTTCTTACTAGGCAGATAGTATTCCAACTCACCAATCTCATTCTCCTTTTGGCCTTAGAATCACCCTAAAGAAACTGCCTTTGAATACTCTCCAATTTATTCACAACTACTGCTGGTGCCTTAAACAATGACATAAAATAAACAGGGAGGTTGGAAATGACAAATTTGAGAAGAGCCAATCTGCTCGCCATTAAGAGCAATTTACTCTTCTAGAGCTCAAGTTTATTTTTGAATTTTTGAATGACCTGGTTCCAAGATGCAGCAGCGCCCATAAAAACTCTTGACGAGTTTTTAAAGTTTTATGTGTGAATTAGTTTATGACTAATCATTATAGAACTACTAGCTTAAAAAACTAGTTCTACCATGTCATTCTTATTAACTCAACAACACTTTTTCACTAAGGTGAGGGTTTTAAATTAAGATTGATATCTTCATTTTGCATTAGGATTCATTAAATATCAAATTTACTCTATTTTGAAAATATGGGGGATTGTTAGATAATCTTCAAAGCAGTGAAAGAAAAATTGGTTAAAACATGATGTTGAATCAAAGAAATAAGAAACTAGAGTCAAAAGAAGCTATAAAATAATTTTGGATAATTTTTAGGATTGAATAAGCTTAATTGAAAGTCAATTGCCCATACAAAGAAAAGTTTTTTTAGTTTTTAACACCAAAAGAATCGAATGCCCTAAAAGGGAAATAAACTGCCTAGGAAAGGCAATCAATTACTTATACAAAATGTAAAACCTGTTAAAATTAACACTAAAGAAATCAATTGCCATAGTAAAGTCAACTGCCTTATTCAATCGTCTGACACCCTTGTACAAATTGCAAACAATGGCTAGTTTTTACCTTGAAAAGTCACATACTCTCCCAAAAGTTGTTCTTTCACTTCTATATGATTGAAAGACATAATTATTGTTTCCAAAAGTTATGATCTTGTTGTGTAATTGTGTTTATTTAATAAAACCACACAAAAATTTAATCATAACATCACTTGGAAGAATCTTTATAAATAGATATATCGGTCAAGACACTTTAAAATATATCAAAAGTTCTAACATCCTTTCATCCCTCTCAATTTCAAGATAGGGATAAATCTTTTAGATATTATTTGCAGCAAAAAATAGTGGCTAAGACAAGTTACTTTTGCACTTGTCAAGAATGTTTAGTGCTTTAATTTCACAAGTGTAAGGTGATTTCAAAGAGTTGGCTTAATCTTATCCTATGACTATTTCAAGAAATCTCTATTACATACCATAATTGTTGGAGGTGAAAAAGTCCCGAAAAAAATGGCATTTGCAACATACTGTAAAGTCAATTTCTGCAATTGTTCATTGGCTCAATTATCATTAAAGCTCAAGTTATATAAAGAAAATCAAAAGTCTAGAAATTTGAAGTTCAGGTTTGATTCATCTTCATCTAGGCCAAGGTAACTTATTATATTTTTAAATTTATTTCCAAAGATTTTAATATATAATTTCTACGGTAAAAAAATGAAGATATTATATTATGTTCTTTTTCGACTTATAAAAATGTGTTGAAGAGATAAGGTTAGAAAGAGAAAATAGAATTTTGAGAGAGGGAGTAAGAGGTAGGAGAAGAAAGGGATATTAATATATTGTCCAAATGTTTTTTTAATCTAAATTGTTTTTACAAAAGAAGAAAAATGAAATAATAATGACGTGAAAAGATATACTAATAATAAAAAATTTTAAAAAGAAATTATGTGATATACTGTTCCTTTAGTGGAATATTTAAATTTTACGAGATTAATAGAGTGATATATTTTAAAAAATATTAAAAAAATAAAAAATTAATTAAATAAGTAAAATGTGCAACAATTTTTTGATCCGTTTGAAGAATTAAAAAAAAAAACTCTATTATCATCTGATAGAATAATAATCCAATTTAAAAACTCAATATTTTTTGTGAAATAGGATCTGAAAATATTATGTTAGGATTAAAAACTCCAAGATATCCGATTATACTATAAGATTCTCATTACCCGCCGTCCATCCGACAAGAAACAACGTTATCACCACACAGCCACACGTCAACCAACGAAATGAACAAATTGCTTAGACAGACACCAAGAAAGATAGAATGAGACGAACCCTTAAAACATTAATCAAAGCATTAACTTGCCGGCCTCACAGCTCAGCCTTAACGGGACATTGTCATTCCCACCCACAATGTCTTTTTGTCCCTTTTCTTCATCGCCTCGTCAAATTCTCAGCAGTCCTTCGTCTTCTCTTCCACTCCTCCTGCAACATTCCTTCCTTTTGTTTTCATTGTCTTTCGATCGGAGACAAATCCATTACCAGTCTCTATTGCGTTTCAGGCTCAAGCTGAAACCTTCGTGTCTGAATAATGGGCCATAATAATGTATATTATTGCTTTCTGCTGCTGTTCATGTCAACATGCTCTGTTGGATCATCACAGAGTGAAGCTGAGGCCGAAATCCTTCTTAGGTTTAGGAACTCTTTATCCAATTACGACTCTGCACTGGCTAACTGGAATCACTCGGTAGCTGGTCCATGCATCGGTGACACTCCAAATTGGACTGGTTTGCGCTGCAACAATGGGTCAGTTTTCGGACTGAGGCTGGAGAATATGAGTCTAAAGGGTGTAATTGATATAGACACTCTAAAAGAGTTGCCGCTTTTGCGTACCTTAAGCTTTATGAACAACAGCTTTGATGGTCCATTGCCTGACGTAAACAAACTTACTTCTTTGAGAGCCTTGTATTTGTCATACAATCGATTCTTTGGTGAAATACGTGAGGATGGTTTTACTGGCATGAATGCTTTGCAGAAGGTTTTCCTGGCGTGGAATAACTTCTCCGGTAAAATCCCAAACTCACTTGCTGCATTGCCAAGCTTGTCTCAGTTGAGTCTCGAAGGGAATCATTTTGATGGAGAAATACCTGATTTTCAACAGAATAATCTGGTCATGGTTAATCTATCTAATAACCAGCTCGAGGGTCGGATACCATATAGATTGAGCAAGATGAATGCAAGCTCATTTGCAGGTATCAATATACATACGATATTTTATTCCTGTTTTATAATTAGAAAAAATTAGTTTCTAGTCTCTGATCTTCATCACGATTCAGATTTCTAGTTTTCACCCAAATGCTAAATAACCAAGCCTTCTATGTGCATCTCAAGGTTAAACTATTGACCATAGAAGAACAAAGTTATAGTAAATTTCGAAGTGCGTTAAGATTGAAGCAATACTCAAATGATCTCACCTTCTTCGAATCACTACAAAATTTTGCAAAATTTCATTTGTCTGGGAAGAATATATTTCGCTAAATCTTTACACCCTGAAAAGTTAAACAAAGTTATGAGATTTGATTTTGGAGTTGATATACTGCATTAGATTGGCAAACTTTACCGAATATGAGTTTTACCTGGATTTTTTTCTCCAAATTTTAGATTGAAATCTCTCATAATTCAACAGTTACACATTATAACTATAACAAATTTTTTTCCTAAAGACAACTAACCAGTATTTCAATACGACTCTTGCATGGAGCAGGGAACAAAGACCTATGCGGAACGCCTCTGCCCCCATGCAAATCCACATCGAACAAGCTGAGAAACACCATAATAATCGTTGTCGTAACTGGCGCGCTGGTTGCCTTAGCCGTCATTGCTGCTGTTTCTTACATCCGCAATGATCCTACCGCAGCATCCCAATTGAAAAACGTTCAAGAGAAAAAAGCCAGCGCCGTCGTTATGGGCAAGAAAGAAGATGAATCATCTGATCATTACAAAAAAGCTGAAAACGCGAAACTGCATTTCGTCAGGAGTGGCAGGGAGACGTTTGACTTGCAAGACCTGCTTCGGTCATCGGCTCAGGTTCTGGGCAGTGGGAGCTTTGGGTCATCTTACAAGGCTGTCCTTTTGAATGGACACGCCATGGTTGTGAAGAGGTCCAGGCAAATGAACAACGTGGCCAAGGAAGAGTTCCGTCAGCACATGGAAAGACTCGGAAGGTTATCCCACCCTAACCTGCTTTCCCTTGTGGCATTCTATTACAGAAAAGAAGAGAAGCTTTTGGTGTCTGATTTTGCTCCAAATGGCAGCCTGGCTAGTCATCTTCACGGTACGTGGGATTTAGATTTCTCCACTGGTTTCCAATTCTTTTAGTACTATATATATAACAAGTGACAGCTATGCATATGGTAAAGTTAAATGTAAAATGTTTTCCTTGGCTTAATTATCTCAGCTAGGCGTGCACCAGGTCAGCCAGGGCTTGATTGGCCAACTCGCTTGAAAATCATACAAGGAGTAGCAAAGGGCTTGGCTTACCTCTACAATGAGCTTTCCAGCCTGACACTACCCCATGGACACCTAAAATCCTCCAACGTGCTTCTCTGCCAAACCTTTGAGCCACTCCTCTCAGACTATGGCTTAGTCCCAGTGATAAACAAAGAACACGCTCAACAATTCATGGCGGCCTACAAGTCCCCTGAATTCACCCAGTATGACCAAACAACACGAAAGACAGATGTATGGAGTCTCGGAATACTGATTCTTGAACTATTAACAGGTAAATTTCCGGCCAACTATTTGAAACAAGGCAAGGGAGGAAATGCGGATTTGGCAACCTGGGTGAACTCAGTGGTGAGAGAAGAGTGGACAGGAGAGGTTTTCGACAAGGACATGAAGGGAACCAAGAACGGCGAAGGTGAGATGCTGAAGTTGCTGAAGATTGGGATGTGCTGCTGCGAGTGGAATGTAGAGAGGAGGTGGGAATTGAGAGAGGCCGTGGAGAAGATTGAAGAGTTGAAGGAAAGAGACAGTGACATGGAAAACTACTCCTCGTATGGCAGTGAAGGCGACGCATACTCGTCCAGAGCAATCACCGAGGACGACTTTTCTTTCTCACTTAATGGTTGAAAGTTGAAAATTCCCAACCCCTTCTTTCAACTATGACTTGTAAGGAATTGGAGGATGACATTTGAACCATAATTTGGCGGGGTGATGTTCTGCAACCGCTCAACAATTCGAAGAATTTGCATACCTAGCAAGTTTTTGTTCTTGATATTTCTTAGCATGTCGCTTGCTATTTTCAAGAATTTAAATTTATATCGATTAAAAATTAATGATATGTATTATTATAATATTTATATGATGTTATAATACATCAAATATAAACTTTTACATAAAAATTAATGATATTTTAGCATAGTATACCATAATCAAAAATGAGGATAAGTTTTTTGAAGCATGTAATATGGACTTATATAAGATCAAAAGTTTCAAATTAATTTGAAAATAGTCCATTAGAATTTTTTTTTTTATTATTTGCATTCATTAAAAGAGTGGGAAAGGTAAAACATGACAATAATAGATACTAAAAATAATAATGAAAATGAGGGAATTATACTAAAAGTATTGCTACTTATGGTGCATCGAGAGTTTAAATTCTATGAAACAATATTGAATATTGATAGTATCATTATCAACCCTGTTTTTGGTCTCGGTATCATTATCAACGTTACTTAAATGTGTGAGGCCCAATTCTCCAAGCTTTATGAGGTCCGGTAAGGTTTCGAAGGGATTATTCCCACTCACTTCATTCTCATCCTTTGCTATCTTTCTAATGCCCCTTACTTTTGTCATTAGATGTTAATTTAAACGTTGATCCGCGTTTCGGGATTTTAATTTTTACACTTTCTTATTTTGTTTTCCACTTTGATACATCAGATTTGCTCTCTTATAACAGCCTCGTGCGGATTCCATCACACCGATCAGAAACTTTCAACAAAATATATTGAGAACAAAAATTTCAAAATGCTTGCAAAGGAATAACACACAAAGGAAAAGCAAAAAAAAAAATGCTTGCAACTTTTTGTCCTTTTTCCGGAACTAAGGCAAGCAGGGGTGTAAAAAAAGTGGATTTATATATGATGCATTGACAGTGTATAGTTTCTATACACTGTCAATACACTAGAGGTTGACACCTCATCAATAGACTCTTATATGCAAATATAAATAAATTTTTTTAATTTGCCAATAAGAGCCTATTGATGAGGTGTCAACCTCTGATGCATTGACAGTGTATAAAAACTATATACTGTCAGTGCATCATATACAAACTCAAAAAAAGCATCTAATGTTAAAAGAAAACTATGACTTCAACAAAAAAAATTATTGGGTTTTTAGAGTACTTACAAAAACTTAGATTCAAACTTTAATTTTACAGTAAAAAAATTAATTAGATTCGATACTATATTTTGTAATACAAAAAGAAAAATCACGTCATGAATTCAATAGAGAGTAATAGAATAAATTTTGTATTTACATGAAATGGAAGAAATCAGGTAACCGGGGGAAGTGACCGAAAATGATGAAAGGTATAAAGAAAAAGAAGTTCTTGAAAAATGTGAAGAGAAAACCAATGTTTTTCGAAGAATCTACTAAAGATGTTATTAACATCCAGGAATATACTGGCAAGCACTATGATCAAATTCATCGAAAAAAACAATAAAACAATATATTATCTCTAAATATCTGGATATATATTTGATTCTTTAATTAAATTTTCAAAAAATTTATTATTGTGAAATATTTCAAAACCCAAATCAAACCCCCCTATATTCTGATAGCCCCATTCTGATAACTTATTAGGAATGACATACATGTGTAAGGCTAGATGTTGGCATGTCATTACTATTTAAAGTTAAAAGTTAAGAAGAGCTTATATCTTTTTTGAAAGAGTACATTTTATTCAAAATTACAATCACAATCAATATTACATTCGATGAACGAGTAATTTGATGAATTGGTAAATACAATAACAACATTTAACAAACTAACTAAATAATAACAAACTAAACAAATCTCACATTTAGTAAGACTCGAACTTGAGACCTTAAAGTTTCAAAATCTCCTCATTGCTATCAAACCAAGACCTCATTGGTAGAAGAGCTTATATCTTATTCAAATGATTATACAGCGATTCTTAAAATCACAATTAATGGGTTTAAAGTTTAAATCTAGGAAAAAAAAATTAAATTTTAGTATCAATAATACTTTTCTTTTTTTCCATATTACGAATACGATGTCTTTTGTAATAATAATAATAATAATAATAATTTTTATTTTTATTTGTTTCTTTAGATGAATAAAAATAAACTTTACTTCTTCAGAAAAAACTAAAATCTCTGAATTGCACTAGGAAATACTTTCTAAATGTCGTAATGTAATTAAAAAAAAAGGTTGGATATCACTGCGGCAAGACTGCTCGATGCATTCTAAAACAAATATGGTAATTCGTATATGGTATATGTGTTCGTATAACCACGAATACTAATTGTATCATATAAAATACGAATATTCATGTCAAAATTTTTGCACATAAAATATAAAATTTATTTTTTTAATTTTTGTTATATTCATGTATAAATTTTATCAATTTTAACTTATATTATTTTCGTATTTTTTTATTCTTGTTATTTTCATATTATATCATTGTAGTGGGACTAAAATTATCAGGTAAAGTGCAATATGCCTCCTCAACAGTCAAAAACAAAAGTGTAATATGCCATGATCGGTGAAAGTAGTTAAACTTTAACTGCAACATTGTTGGATACCGAATACTTATTCTACTAATTGTAACTGAAAAGGATGAGATCACAGTCAGCACGTGACCCCATTAATAGAGTCACTATTCACTGACAAAATAACTAAATAGCTTAAAATTAAACAAAATCCTTTTACACAAAAAAAAAAATGTACATTTTCCATCCTTAGGCGCCTGAAGGCAGAAGAATTACAATCAATTTAATTTCTTTAATGCATGAAAAATTACTACCAAGTTAAAAGAACAGTCTAATGCTATATAATTTGTTAACAGAGCACAATGATATAAAAAATTGTCTCTTTTGTGTGTCTATATATATATATATATAATTATAATATTTTTTAAAAAGTTGGTATTTGATATACTGACAATAAAAAAATTTAAATCCACAAATAAAATTTAAAAACTATCATATGTTCTATTTTTTAATTATTTTCTTCTTTAAATTTTTTAATATTTCATATGGAGTAAGGGTCACCTTATTAACGTCGATTATAAAATATAGAAACTCCATTAACAATTTCATCATAGTACGTTTAATGACATGTGTAAGGCTACATATTTGGCATGTTATAGGTAAAGTCAAAGGTTAAGTAACAATCCTCAGTCCTCTCCCAAACCGGGCACATGGGATTCCTTATTTGTGTTAGATAGGCAGTTAACTCTTGCTTGCTTTGTAATTGGTTAGGGCTAAAGTGCATATTCATCCAAAACCACCAAAATTAAATAAACAACCAAATGACTGAAAAGAGAAGCAAGTGCAAATTTAGTATTAGCAAGTGTAATAAAGCAATAGATTTGGTATTACCAAGTTGCAAACAGGTAGATTGCCTACTGTTGCAGTCAGGGGCGGAGGTGCATGAGGCCCGGTGGGGGTTTAAGCCCCCGCTGAGCCACCAATTTTAGATTCTTTTGCTGATGTTTGATCAATGATAAGCATATTGTATTGTATTGTATTTTAAAGTTTGTTTAACCCCACCAATTTTAGGTTCTTTTGCTGATGTTTGGTCAATGATAAGCATATTGTATTTATTGTATTTTAAAGTTTGTTTAGCCTCACTGGACTTAAATTTTTTATTTTTGAATCTTTAAGTTTTAGTATTTTTTTTAACTTTTGAATCAAGCCTCGGTGAATAAAATCTTTGGCTCCTCCACTGGTTGCAGTTGTTTTGGATTAACTAAAACCTTTTTGCTCAAGGAATAAAATTTCTCATTGTGCATTGAGAAATGGTGCAAAAGAACCCGTTTTGGGGATCTATAATGAAAACATTAAACTACATAATGTCAACTTCTGGAATCAAGTGAAGAAATCTTGAATTGATATTGATTCATGGCTATAAATCAAACAAAAGCCAAAAGCAATGGAATATCCCAGTTTACTTAAAATATATGAAGGCCTAGCGGGTGCCGATAAACCACCTCAGCAATAGACAGCCACTTGGACTGAGCCTCTCCTAACTCTACTCTCCCTCTCATACCTTCCCCGGTCTCAACAATGGCTATTACATGCACATCTTCCATCTCAGGACCCTTGTCGTACTCAAACTCTCTAAAACTGGCTGCCTTCGAATGTTTGTCCGAACTGCCAATTCCCTGGCACCGCGTTGTAGCTGGTCAGAGTCTTGCCGTCGCTTGTGGTGACTTGGAAAGACAGGCTTTGGCCGTTGAGGTTGGAGTTGCTCTGCCAGTTTTGGCCCCAGTTTCTTGACATTGCTTGCCATCCTGTTTTGGAGCCCTTGATTGATACCGCCTGGACATCTCCGGCGCCACCAACGTTTGTGATGAGAACCAAGTTGAAGTAAGAATGGCCGTTGATTGTAAACCTGATTCCTCCTTTCTTCACACAGGGGACTCTGTTTTCATCACATAAATATGTTATTGGCATTTGCTCAGTTAATATTTTACTACATAATTTCACTGGTTTTAACAAGTTTTGTACCTTCTGAATGAAACGGGGACAATTCCTGCGCGGTATTGAGCGATCTGTAAGAAGGCAGGCTCGGCCAAGTCGAAGTGTTGGAGAGGAGGATTGCACCAGCCACCATTGTCGTTGGACAAAGCAAGATTAGGGGGGCAGAAGTTGGTTGCAGTCACGGTAATGCTTCCCGGCAGGCACCATTTCTGGTCGTTGTCACACCTCATTTCATAGCAAGAACCGCAGCTCAAGCCATTGTTGAACAAGGCAGTGCTAAGTGCTGCGGTGTTAGTCCCGTATCCTTGGCTCTGTAAGTTGCCATATCCACAAGCACCTCCTGAAAATAGCAGCAGCACGGATATAAGAAACCAAAAGATGACCAACTCTCAGTTCAAGTAAAAAGTTTTAGGCCATTTAAAGTCACTAATTAGTGCAATTTTGTAAGTACACAAAAGGACTTGTAACAGCAAGTTATTATTGCTTTGCTTTGGCCTTTCCATTAACCCACACCTTAAAGTATGTTCTCCCTTTTTTCTTCTATTCCTTTTGTATGAAATGACAAAAAGATCCCTAAACTCACCCATTGTGCCAGATGCATCACCACCACCGTAGAATGTAGCATGGGCACTTTGCCATCCTCCTCCATAGTCACCAAAGGCGCCTCGCAGGCATAAATTGAAGACAAAGAGCAGAAGAGAAGTTGCAGACAATGCTGCTACCGCCATTGTGAATGTTAGCTGAAGAAAATGGTGAGTGAGATAGGAAGAGAGGATAATTAAAAGGCCGGGGCGTTTAGCGCTTGATGCTGCTTGTGACTGGGAGAAAGGGTTTATATAGGAAATAAAGGAAGAGGCCTGGGGGCGGTGCGATG
The DNA here is from genome assembly GCA_031772115.1 of Heritiera littoralis. Taxonomy (NCBI): domain Eukaryota; kingdom Viridiplantae; phylum Streptophyta; class Magnoliopsida; order Malvales; family Malvaceae; genus Heritiera; species Heritiera littoralis. The sequence continues at coordinate 1,167,694 of JAPDPK010000053.1, read as the reverse complement.
TTGACTTGGAATAGAAAGAATAGACAAGCAAGCAATTCTCACGTTGAAGAGAGAAAGCTAAGGCCAGGAAAACAATTTTTCATATTTTCAGGTCATTTACAAGGATCAAAGTCTGCACATGCAAATGTTTCAGTTAGACTACCAACCGGAAGGCCTCATGGCCCCCACCTGCACATGCATTCTATCAACCCTTCTGCCATCTGTTTTTATCTTATTCTCTTATACTCCCATTAACCGCTCTTCCCTTTGTTTTCTTTTAATGCTGTCCTTACGTGTAGTTTTGTGGAATTTTCTCCTTAATTTGCCTGAAATCCCGCCAATGCCTAGAGAAATCGTTTATTGCCTTTGATTGGGGACTTTCGGTAGGCTGCAGAGGAATATCCAACCCCCAAGGCAACATAACTAGTGAAGGGAACATCGTAATGATTTTGTTTTAAGACTTCAATCTCAGTCTAGTTCACACACATTGTAAAAATGGTGTTCATGGCTAATCAAGGACACCGTCCTTATCTTGCTAGTCATTGAATTCAGACCTCCTAACTAGACATATAGATGTACTTTTAATGTTCTTTTTTATTTTATTAAAATTTCTAGATATTTGAAAGTTGTTTTGAGTCTCGATTAATTTGAAATTGAATTATTATTAGATCTGAGAGTTTTTTTAGCGTTGTTTTTTCTATTCACAAGACTCGAACTCTAAACTTTACTTAAAGGATACCAAATTTCTAACAGGGATTGGTTACTTTTAATGTTCTTCAAAAGCTTTGAATATAGAAGATAAAAATCCAATCAGCTTTCCATTTTGTTATGGGTCAATTAAAAGCTGCAATTCTTCATCTTTAAGCATACCATTTCTGTTAAACCTGTTAGCTGTCTAAAAGAGAAAGCTTGCCGACCTCAAAGCAATTCGCATCTGATCCTAAAACCTCATATTTTCTAGTGCAATTTGCAGCTTGCTAAGTCAACTTGTTTTTTTTTTTTTATATCTTGTTTAAGCTTAATTACCAATGCTTTGAACAAAAGAAGAATATATCTGGTACATTACCAAGAATCAGTATATATTTTTTTTCACATACCAACCATTTTTTAGTGCAACAAATAAGCACCGATCCATAATTATGGATGGTGACTTAAAGAATCATTTGTCGGTAATTATAAGACTAATTAACAACCTCTGTTGATTAAATGCATTATTAATGACTTCGCTAAATCTGATTGATTAGCATTATACCGTATCAGATGCACAAGCAAATTATATTAGAAGGAGACAAGAAGCCTGATTTTCATCATGATTAATCGACCATGAAATCATTAGCGTACGTTGGCGATTAATATTTTAAACGATGAGGCGTTGGAGCATTTCGCAATCATCAAACTGTGTATCTCTGTTTTAAACAGGAAAGAAAGCTTGAAGTTTTCTGATAGAAAGATTTGATCAGTGATTAAGGGTCCTACCATGTTAGGGAGCACATGGAAGCCCCGGGCATCACGTTCCCTTGCATTCATGCATCATTTTCATACGAGTGGTTTTCAGTTGTAATCTGCGACTGAAATAAGATAAATAAAAACATCAAAAGCAATAAAAATATTCATAATACGAGATATTGACCACATGATTTTGATTTATATAGTGAGGGAGAATAATAAAAGTATAGATATAAATGCTTCTGTATGTTAATTTCACATCAGTAGGGGAAAAGGAAGATACAGAGGATCAAACTTTTCTGCTGCCATTTCTTTTCAGTCTATCTTAAATCTTGTCTCTTTCGAAAGGGAATACAGGAAGGGTGCCAAGAGGTTCTGTTTAACTCTTCAATGAGTACAGGTGGCAAAGATATTCTCATGAACACTAAAGTTTTTAAGTTTTGAGGACCTTTCCACATCTCTTTTTTATATAAGACTGTCAGAATTAATAAATTATAAAATTCTAATGTAAATTTTAAAATATGGGAAGTCAAGTTTTGAGGCTTTTCATTGCCAAAAGTGACAATGTGAAATATGCACGTCGGTATCCAAGGGGTTAAAGGTCATTCAGATTCTAGATTTTTCTTAAAATATTATAGATATTTATAGCTTCACTGAGAAGCCCCTATAGCTCAGTGGTAGAGCGTCAGTCTTGTAAACTGAAGGTCTGTAGTTCGATCCTGCATGGGGGCAACAAACTTTTTGATTTCTTCTTCTATCTAACAGAAACAAGCGGGAGAGGAGTAAATAAGGGTATAAACAAATCAAATTATTCGTAAATTATTTGAATTCGGTTTGAATGTGCTACTTGAATAACAAGTCGAATTTGAGCTTTTTAATATTTGGATCAAGTAACTAGTGAGCCGTATCGAATTTTTTTTAATATATATTTTTAATATTTTATTATCAATTTACAATTTTACTCTCATAATATATAGTTAAAAATTGACAAATCGAGCTTATTTAGTCAATTTCAAGCAACTCGAGTATTTTATCAAGTTGATCTCAAATTTTAAAACCAAGCTCGATGAAGCTTAAATTGATATAGAATCATTTCAACTCAATTCGATTACTCTCCTAAAGCAAACAACGAAAAATGAAGATTTTCATTAGACCACTGAAGATTTCTTCATTTAATGCATTTCTATGTGGCATTACCAGCATCAACAGTTTGATTCCTTTGCTAGCTGCAGTTTCCTTTTTTCTCCATTTAGACTTCTTTTTATCTAAAAAAGGGTAATAAACCAAATGGTAAGGGATTTTCTATATGTAATCTGTCTTCTGTTGTTGCTTCGGTAGGATTAAGATTTATGGCCCTAGAGCTCCCCAGGCAATTTTCCTGGCGACAACATTAATCAAAGCTTGAACTGAGATCCACAAAAAAGTCATGTGGATTTTTTCCAAATGTTGTGTGTTAGGCGCCAATGAGATTGCCCTTCACAAGGGATTGTCTCCTAATCCCACTTGCAAAGAGATTTGCATATACAATGGAATTGGGACCATTAACTCACAGGCCACTGAATAGTCACTTTCCGATGGTCTTTAAAAGACATGGTCACACATTTAAGCCACAAAACAGACCCACCTTGAGGCTTCCAAATTCCAACATTCAGCAGTTCTAACTAAAAGGTTCATGTGCATTAATTGGAAGCTCAGATTGTAGGGCAGCTGTGACCCTAACAAGTTGGCAAGGTAGTTAAGTTTGGTGTCCAAAACCCTGATTTTCTGTCCTACTGAAAGAATATGTTTCTAATGGTGAAAAACATCGCCTTTCTAGAAGATTTGACTGATAATCAACCTTGTGAATGTAAAAGGGAATAAACATATTAGACTGACTGCAAGTCATCAATTGAGAATCCTGACACCAGCTTAATATGAACTACACTTTGACTCAGAAATCATGAGGTAACTAGTGTTACTATTTGCTTTTCGGATGATTAAGCTGTTGATTTTAGCAGAATGAGAATCCAAGCTTGTCCCTACAAGCAGAAACCACCATCGACCAACCGCAGGCACAGATTAGGACGGTGATAGCAATTCTCCACCTACATCTAATGTGATATTTAATGCAACAGCTTGCGACATTCTCTAGACAACTCAATTCTAATTTCCAAGGCTAATCATGACAGATTGAATCTCTTCAAACAATTATTAGTGTTCTTTCTAAATCAAAGTAGCAAACATTGTTTTAAAATTACCTTAGATAAGTAACAACATTTCAGGGCAAACTTATAAAAAAAATCTTCGGAATTTTTTTCCTCTAGCTTTCATAATATTCCAAAACTTAGCAAGAAGTCAGGAACCCATTAGGCTAAAGTAAGTCTTCTCTCCACTGCAGGGCTTTTATCATGGCAAGGGTTTAAAAAAGGGCTTACTGATTGTCATAACGTTTCCTAGACCTAGGACGCTAGACATTAAACAAATGGAGTCGCCACCAATCTTTTTTTTAACCTAGGTGTGATTGGCCACCTAATGACTCTAGGACTGGTCTACATTTTAGGTTTTGGGTTCGGGAGTTCATTTACGTGTAGGGAAGGTTATAGCACCCCTACAACGCCCAATATTGGTACCATTTTAATCTTGTGTTATTTTAACTTAGTCTTAATTATGTGGTCTTTATATTTTATTGTTTAAATATTGAAAATTCTTTTAAGAATCCTCCATCATTCTGAATGAACTCTCAAAAGACTCTTCTCACCTCAAGAGTATTCAAGGGGTACCATTCGACTCCCCTGAAGAGGCTCCGTCGTAAGGAATATTTTAGAATTTTTTCATTCTTTAATTTATTTTTTTTATTTAATTATTTTTATTACTTTTATTTATTTATTCAATTTAAATATTATTTTTTATATTATTTATTAATACTTTTAGGATTATTGGTATTTAATATTGAGAATATCTCCTAAATTTTCCATCATTCTGGATAAACTTAAGAGAAACCTCTCACCTAGGAATTCCTCAAGTGTTACTCATTCGCAATCGCCTTAAGGATTCCATCATCGGAATTATTATTTTATTATTTATTAACTTTATTTATTATTTATTTTTTTTATCTTTATTAGAATATAAATTTTATTATTTATTATGTTTTTATCTTTATTTACTATTTGTTTATTTGAAAATGCCTTCTAAATCTTCCATCGTTCTGGATAAATTTAGAAGGATCTTCTCACCTAAGAATTCTTCGAGTGTTACTCATTCGTAATCACCTCAAAGATTCCATCATCGGATTTAATTGTATAATTTATGTTTTTTATTTATTATTATCTTAATTATTTAATATTATGTTTATTATTATATTTTTTACGACTATGATTTTTATGTATTATTCTAATTTACTTATTTAGAGAATAAAATTTAACTTTCATTTTTTGAAAATACCTTTTAAATCTTCCATCATTCTGGACAGACGTAAAAGGATTCTCTTACCTAAGAATTCCTCGAGTGTTACTCGTTCGTAATCGCCTCGAAGATTCCATCATCGGAATTATTTCAATCTCTCTCCATATTTTATAATTTTATTAAATTACTAATATTATATGCCAATCAAATTAATTGTACAAATTATTCTTTATTTTACAAATTATTAGTTTTTATCAAATTATTAATTAACAAATTATTATCAAATTAATATTAAAACAGAAATTAGCCATTATCAAAATAAATATTAACGTACAAATTGTTACCACATTATTTATATGTTAAACTATCAACTATTAATTATCATATAAACAATTAATGCCAATATACTTAACCCAACAATCATGCATTACTCATTAATTAATAAAGCATCCTTTTACTAACCTGTGAAAGGGCTGAAACTGAGCTTGCTTCTTGGTATTTCCTAGTTGCAACTCACGTGGAATGATGAGGAATAGGGGTGCGGTTGTAAACTAACTTGATGAAGACGATGGTGATTGGCGATGTTAGAGCAGGGCTGTAACAACGATAAGCAAAGGCTGGCTGCAACGCAACAGGGCGACGATGATGATAAAACAGGGGGAACAGCGATGAGCGAAATCAATACAAGGAAGCTTGATCGAGCAAGAGGCGGAAGTTCGGTCTTTGAAGCAGTACAGAATGGAGCAAAATTGCAGCCAGTAATGATGAAGATCCGGCAATATAGGGGCAAGAATATAACGGGTGGTGGTGATGAAGCAACGAAACTAGGTTCGGCGATGGTACGGGGTTGGGTTTGGTTCGGTTTTGAGATGAGTAAAAGTGTAGAAGTGCAAACGGGTAATGATGGCAGCAAATTGGTCAAGTTTTTTTCTCAGAATTCTTTTCTTCTTTTTCAGTTATGGGTTTAAACCCTTTTTTATAGTCATAAACTTGTTAGAGTCCTAATATAACTAAATCTATTCTATTAATTATCTTTTATTTTTAATATTTTATCTTTTTAATTTTTATGTTAATCCTAATCTAATCTTATCAATTTCAATATTAATTATCCTAAAAAATCTAATTATCTTTTATTAATAAATATTTAATATTATAAATTAATCTATCATAATAAATCCTAACTTATATTACTATTTATCTTATATTAATAAAATTATCCTAATCTATTAAATATTTCTAATTTAAATAATCTTAATAATGTTAATCCTAATTTTTCTAGATGTTAATTCAAAATGTCAATTCAAAAATTTACAAATTATTATTTTTTCACAACCCGGACAAAATGAGGTGTCTACAGCTGCCCCTCTTTGCACATTTTCTGAAAATCAGGAATTGTGCAAAGACAATTAGACAACTATTTTGTTCGGATTTACCTTTTTTATTTTTTATTTTGTTATTTTTTACTTACAATTTTTGAGAAACAATTACTTCCTCTCACCAAGGCTGTAAGACTTTGAAAAAATAACCTTGTGCTCCTCTCACCAGAGGCATTGAAACTTTGAAACATAACCTTGTGCTCCTCTCACCAGAGGCATTGAAACTTTGAAAATAACCTTGTGCTCCTCTCACCAGAGGCATTGAAACTTTGAAAAAAACCTTGTGCTCCTCTCACCAGAGGCATGAAACTTTGAAAATAACCTTGTGCTCCTCTCACCAGAGGCATTGAAACTTTGAAAATAACCTTGTGCTCCTCTCACCAGAGGCATGAAACTTTGAAAATAACCTTGTGCTCCTCTCACCAGAGGCAATGAAACTTTGAAAAATAACCTTGTGCTCCTCTCACCAGAGGCATTGAAACTTTGAAAATAACCTTGTGCTCCTCTCACCAGAGGCATGAAACTTGAAAAAACCTTGTGCTCCTCTCACCAGAGGCAATGAAACTTGAAACATAACCTTGTGCTCCTCTCACCAGAGGCATTGAACTTTGAAAATAACCTTGTTCTTGTCACTCACTAATATACCAAATCCAATAGTCTTAATATCACAACACGACATAAGATTCACAATTTCATTTCCAAGAAATTCGACCTCTCAAATTTTAATCTATTTCCTTCAATGTATGCACCTAAATAATGCAAATGTAAATGTATGTCAAATAATGCAAATGTCCATGCAACACTGACTTCCTTTTAATGCTAATGTGAAAGTAATGAGATTAAACAACAATTCCTATCATGAAGTGAATGCCTATAACCTTAATGTATGATGCAAATGTTGAAAAAATTTTTAGTTAGAATTTTCATTTTAATGTCCTCCAAGATTAACCCCCACATTCCAATTTCCATTCTTCCACTATTCTTGCCCCCTCGAGATCAGTCATACTTCTATTGAATCAATCTTTATCTTTCATGTTTTTGCCCCAAGTAATGTTGGCAATCATCATCCCTTTGTATTTCCTTCAATGTAATGCAAACACCCTTTTTTCTTTAAAGACCCTATAGTACGTATTCAATTCCAATTAGAACAAAAGCAAGATGAATAAGATAAGAACACGATGGTATATTTATTCGAACAAGGTATATTTATTTGAATAACAAGTGAACATTTTCAAGAATTGATAGGGATAAGTACAAAAGCACTGGCTAATGAGTCACAAATAATGAATACCCAGACAACTATAAACCCATCATCACAGAATTTTGCTTTGGAAACCTCGTTAGTAGATGCCCATAATCTTCCAAGAACCTTTAGATCAGAACTTTGCCCCCTTCACTATGAGACATTCCTCTTTTCGAACTTTGGCCCAATTATTCTTTTTTTCAAGCCGCCTTTTCAGGTTTTCAACTTGAAATTTCTTTTTTTTTTTTTTTTTTTTTTGAATTCAAGCCGCCTTTTCAGGTTTTCAACTTGAAATTTTTTTTTTTTTTTTTTTTTTTTTTTTTTTTAATTCAAGCCGCCTTTTCAGGTTTTCAACTTGAAATTCTCTTTTTTTTTTTTTTTTTTTGAAATCAAGCTGCCTTTTCAGGTTTGCAACTTGAATTCTTTTTTTCTCTTCAGGCATAGTATTTCTTCACTGCATCTGAATTTATTGGATTTGGTAAATCATCTCCGTCCATTTCACTAAGTAACAATGCCCCTCCTGAAAAAGCTTTCTTCACCACATAAGGGCCTTCCCAATTTGGCGCCCATTTTCCACGAGGATCTGGCTGATTTGGTAGAATTTTCTTTAATACCAATTCTCCTTCCTGAAAATGTCTAGGACGAACTTTCTTATTATGAGCTCGCATCATCCTCTTTTGATACAATTGCCCATGACAAAGAGCCTTAAACCTTTTTTCTTCGATCAAATTTAGTTGTTCATAACGACAACGGACCCATTCAGCTTCTTCTAATTCAACCTCCATCAATACTCGTAATGACGGGATTTCTACCTCGATAGGTAATACTGCTTCCATTCCATATACCAATGAAAATGGGGTGGCCCCAGTAGATGTACGAACTGAAGTGCGATAAGCATGCAAGGCAAATGGTAATTTCTCATGCCAATCCCTATATGTTTTTGTCATCTTGCTAACGATCTTCTTTATATTCTTGTTAGCTGCTTCTACTGCTCCATTCATCTTCGGACGATATGGTGCTGAATTGTGGTGTTTGATTTTGAACTGACTGCACACTTCTTTCATCATTGTGTTATTCAGGTTAAGTGCATTGTCTGAGATGATTCTTTCTGGAAGACCATATCGGCATATTATCTCTTTCTTGATAAACCTACACACCACGCTTTCGTCACATTAGCATATGAAGCTGCCTCTACCCATTTTGTGAAATAATCGATGACCACAAAGATGAAACGATGTCCATTCGAAGCTTTTGGAGTAATAGGCCCAATGACATCCATACCCCACATAGAGAAAGGCCAAGGAGTTGCCATTACATGCAAAGGCAACGGAGGAGCATGCATCTTGTCTGCATATATTTGGCATTTATGGCACCTTCTGGCATACTTAATGCAATCACCTTCCATAGTCATCCAATAATAACCTGCCCTCATAATTTGTTTAGCCAATCTCTGACCGTTAGCATGGGTCCCACAAACTCCTTCATGAACTTCTTCAAGAATTCTTCTTGCTTCAACAGCATCTACACACCTCAAGAGCACTTGATCCTTTCCTTTTTTGTACAAGACTTCACCATCTACCAAGAAATTCATTGCCAGTCTTCTCAATGTTCTTTTATCGTTTTCAGAGATCGAATCTGGGTATTGTTGATATTTCAAATATCTCAAAATATCATAATACCATGGTTTTCCATCAACTTCCTCTTCAACATTGCAACAATGTGCAGGAGACTCTTGTATCCTTAGCTTAATGGGATAAATTTCGGCATTAGAATCCACTTTAAACATTGCAGCTAAGGTGGCTAAAGCATCAGCCATTTGGTTCTCTTCCCGAGGTAAATGATTAAATTGAATTTCCTCAAACTGTTCAACCAACTTAACTATGAAGTCACGGTAGAGAAGTAACTTTGAGTCTCTTGTTTCCCATTCTCTTCGCAATTGGTAGATTACTAAAGCTGAATCACCATAGACTTCCATCTTTTTGATTTTCTTTTCAATAGCAGCCTGAAGCCCCATGGCACAAGCTTCGTATTCTGCCACGTTATTGGTGCAATTGAAATTCAATCTTGCAGTGAATGGGCATTGATCTCCTTTTGGGATATCAAGACAGCTCCAATGCCATGCCCCAGGGCATTTGATGCACCATCAAAGTACATCTTCCATGTATCCTTTTCTACTTGATCCTCATCAACTTGCATGACAGCCATTAAGTCTTCATCTGGGAAGTCAAAATTTATGGACTCATAATCTTCTAAAGCTCGTTCTGCAAGGAATTCCGCAATGGCACTCCCTTTGATGGCTTTCTGTGACACGTACACAATATCGTATTCAGAAAGCAATACTTGCCATCTTGCTATTCTTCCAGATAGAGAAGGCTTCTCGAATATGTACTTGACAGGATCTAATTTTGAGATCAACCAAGTGGTATGATACAACATGTACTGTCTGAGTCTATGAGCTGCCCAGGCCAAAGCACAACACATCTTTTCCAAGGATGAATACTTGGATTCATAGTCAGTAAACTTTTTGCTCAAGTAATAAATAGCCCTTTCTTTTCTACTTGTAGCATCATGTTGCGCCAGTACACATCCCATCGATTTTTCATGCACTGTTAAGTAGAGGATGAGAGGCCTCCCTGGAACAGGAGGGACTAATACTGGTGGACTTGAGAGATACTCCTTAATTTTATCAAAAGCTGCCTGACAGTCTTTATCCCAATCCCCCTTATCATTCTTTCGTAGGAGTTTGAAAATTGGATCACACTTGGCCGTTAATTGAGAAATGAAGCGAGCAATGTAATTCAACCTTCCAAGAAAACCCCTTATTTCTTTTTGAGTACGTGGTGGAGGCAAGTTTTGAATAGCACGTATTTTGTCTGGGTCCACCTCAATGCCTTTTTCACTAACATAAATCCCAACAATTTTCCAGAAGTTGCTCCAAACGTGCACTTGGCAGGGTTCAACTTGAGTTGAAACTTTCTCAATCTTTCAAATAACTTCTTGAGATTGACCACATGATCTTCTTCTTTATGGGATTTGGCAATCATATCATCCACATATACTTCTATCTCCTTGTGCATCATATCATGGAATAGAGTTACCATAGCTCTTTGATAAGTTGCCCCTGCATTCTTTAATCCAAATGGCATGACTCTGTAACAGAAAGTCCCCCACATCGTAATGAATGTAGTTTTCTCCATATCATCTTTATCCATCTTGATCTGGTTGTAACCTGAAAAACCATCCATGAAAGAGAAGGGAGTACCTAGCAGTATTATCAACCAAAGTATCGATATGTGGCAATGGAAAGTTGTCTTTTGGGCTAGCCCGATTCAGATCCCTGTAATCGACACACATTCGTACTTTCCCATCTTTTTTCGGAACAGGGACAATGTTTGCTACCCATTGAGGGTATCTTGCCACTTCCAGAAAACCAGCATCAAATTGCTTTTTAACTTCTTCTTTGATCTTCAAAAGCATGTCTGGCTTCATTCTTCTTAACTTTTGTTGAACTGGTTTACATTCTGGTTTCAGGGGTAATTTATGTACCACAATGTCTGTGTCTAAACCAGGCATGTCTTGATATGACCATGCAAATACATCCTGGAACTCATGGAGCAAATTCACCAGATTCTTTCGTGTAGAAGATGAGATGGAAGTTCCGATCTTGACTTCTTTCTTGACTTCTTCATCTCCTAAATTGATGACCTCGGTAGATTCCTTATGAGGCATGATTTGTTTTTCTTCTTGCTCTACTAATCTCAATAGATCGGGAGGCAAAGCATAATCATCAGAATTCTCATCTTCATTAAGTTCACCCACACAACTTGACCTCTCAAAGTCAAATCCTGGATCATCATTATAATTGTCTGTGTATTCATCATTTGTACACCTGGCATTGGGCAACAAATAGGAAAATATAGAGAAGTGTATAGGCAAAAAGAAACGAATGCAAAAGAAGAGAAAAGGAAAAAATGGAAAAAGATATGAGCAAATGCATCATGCTTTTATTTTATTGAAATTGAATAAACGCCCTACATAAGGTCTCTAATGCTTTTGGGCATAAGCATTGAGAAAGGATTTATTGCATTACTTTGAAGAAGTCTTATAGACAGTAGGGATCTCAACAGCACTCCAATTCTTCAACTCAAAACCTGGTGGGCAAGGAAGTACTTCTAACATCTCAATATTCTCTCCAATTTCTTCTTTATGTACCATCTGGATAGAAAGTTCTTCAAAAGCCTTTTCCAATGCGGAACTATTCACTCCAGGATAGACATATCCTGCTGAATGGAAGGTATCATACAATGGAGGGAATACCATTGGTTCAGTTTCCAGATCCTCCTCGTTGAAAGCAGCCCTCCTTTTCTTCCTCTTTTCCTCAACAAACCTCTCCATCTCAAACCCTTTTGGCTTATAGCCTAAGCCAAACCTATCTTTTTTCATGATGACCTTCACCGGCATCCTGATCCCTTGCAGCCTCTTTCCCAAGCCTGACCCAGCACGGCATCCTTTTCCTACAATCTGACAAACACCTGCTTTAGTAACCCTAGACAATCGTGGCACGGGCACAGTAGATCCTTCTCCTACAAAAGTGGCATTGACCAACTCCAAAGATCTGAAAGAACATTCGACGGCATCTTCTGCTGCGATTTCCACATATGGTGTTGACAAGAAGGTTGTGGCAATCATATCCTCTTCAGCATTCACAGTCACTAAGTGTTCATCCATGACAAATTTAATCTTTTGATGCAAAGTTGAAGGGACTGCACCAGCTTGATGAATCCATGGTCTTCCTAAAAGACAATTGTATGAGGGGGTGATATCCATCACTATGAACTCAATGTTGAATACATGTGGCCCAATCTCGATAGGCAATTCAATCTCTCCTATTATCTCTCGACGAGTACCATCAAAAGCTTTGACTATCGTGTGGCTTCTTCTCATGTGAGACTTATCAACTGGTAACTTAGATAGAGTAGCCATTGGCATTACATTCAGAGCTGAGCCATTGTCAATAAGGACCCGTGGTAGGATATGATCTTTGCATTTGGTAGTTATATGCAAAGCCTTGGTGCTACCTCTTCCATCAGGAGGAATCTCATCATCACTAAATGAGATAAAATTATCAGCCGTGATATTTCCCACCAATCTATCTAACTTTTCTACCGAAATGTTATGTGCCACATGTGCTTCATTGAGTACCTTTAGCAAGGCATTCCTATGTGGCTCTGAATTTAGCAATAAAGAGAGCATTGTTATGCGAGCCGGCAGTTTATTCAGTTGCTCTACAACACTATACTCACTATGCTTGATGAACTTTAGGAATTCACAAGCTTCTCTTTCTGTCACGGATTGCTTAAGTTCCGCAGGTATTACTGTCTTTCCTTTGTCATCCTTCAACAGAACCTCTTCAACCTCTTTCCCTTTCTGTGACATCAACATTTGGGGTGTATAACAACGCCCACTGCGGGTTATCCCACCTTCATTTGTTAGATTCCCAGGCATCGCAGCACTATCTGATGCATTTTGAGTTACAATACTGCAGTTATAGTTCCATGGAACTGCTTTATCATCCCTATATGGGAATGGTTTTGGAACTTTGATGGTGACTTTGGGAACCATTGGAATAGTATTAAGTGCTGGTTTCTTCTTACAAAATATGGTCACTGGCTCTATTCCTTCAAAAGGGTGATCCTTTTTTGAATCTTCTGCCATAGCAACAACTGTATCTTCATCCATTTCCTCATAAAATTCCATTGTACCCTCATTCATCATCATCTGTACTTTCTCTCGAAATTGTTTACAAAATTGAATGGTATGACCAACTGATTGTCCATGATATTTGCAAAAGGTTTCTTCTTCGTTCTCTTCTTCAACTCCCAATCCCATATTAGCAGGTTGAATCATCTTTGCTTTTATCATTGCATCTATTACCCTTTCCATTGGTGTCTTGACTTCATCGATGCTACCCTTAACCCAACATATTTTTCCCTCAATAATAGCATTGACTTTTCCTCCATGATCCGGTAAAGGATTTCCAACTACATTTGGTTCTTTTTCAACATCAAAGTTCAAAATTCCTGCTTTTATAAGATCACGAACTTTGTACTTGAGCCCTGTGCAATTTTCCGTCGAATGACCGTGATCCCATAATGATAATCACAATGAGCATTGGGATCATACCATTTAGGAAAAGGAGGTTTAAATGGCTCAATGTGGACTGGTGCTATTAGGCGTTTTTCAATGAGTTGTGGTAGCAGTTCAGTGTAGGTTATTGGGATAGGATCGAATTGGTATTTGTTTTGATTATTCCAAGATCTTCCTGGGTTGTGGCCTGAATTGTTGGCTTGGTATTGTGTTTGTGGAGTGAATGGGGTTATTGGACGATAGGTTGGAGGTTGGGACACCGATTGGTGAGGGTATGGATTTTGGGACATTGGTTGGTAAGAGTAGGGGCTTTGTGATACATTGTTGCTGGTAGGGTAAGAATTGTAGTTGGATCGAGCATGGTAAGGAACATTGCTTGGTTGCCTACTTCCAAAGCTGATGTTGTTGGCCTCCCCTTCTTTCCTCTTGGAGTTTGCCCCTTTCCTGAAACTTGGAGCATCACTTGCTTCAATTCTCCCATTCTTTATTGCATTTTCAATCATTTCCCTGCTACCACTAAATCTGCAAAGTCTTTTGTTGCATTGCCAACAAGCCTTTCATAATAAGGTGTTCGAAGCGAATTAATGAACAGCATGGTCGTCTCTTTTTCTGTGAGAGGTGGGTAGACTTGGGTAGCCATGTCTCTCCATCTCTGTGCATATTCCTTAAAGCCTTCACTCGACTTCTTTTCCATATTCTGAAGAGATAACCTATCTGGGGCCATATCCACTACATGTTTATACTGGCTTTAAAAGCTCTAGCCAAATCTTTCCAAGAGCGAATTCGCTCTTTATCGAGTTGAACATACCATCTAGCTGCAGATCCTGTCAAACTATCTTGGAAGCAATGGATTAGTAACTTTTCATTGTTCGTATACCCAGCCATTTTCCGACAGAACATTGTGATGTGAGTCACAGGGCATGTCGTTCCATCATATTTTGAAAATTCAGGAACTTTAAATTTTGGCGGAATCACCAAATCAGGAACTAGACTCAGTTCACTTGCATCAATGCAATCAAAATTATCTTTCCCTTCTATGGCCTTCAATCTTTCTTCTAACAAATCATATTTAAGCTGAATTTCTTTATCTTCTACAGGTTCAGAAGTTTTTCTTCTCAGCTTTTCCTGTTCCAGAGGATCGTCTAGATTTGGAACATATAAAGGGTTCACAAAGCCTCCTCCAAGGTTTGATTCCACTTGAGCTTGATTTCTTTGTTGCCCCATAGGAATAAATGGTTGCTCTACAGCTGGTGAATGACCTTGAATAGTTACGCCATGAGAATTCTGTGGCGGGGTAAACCCTGGTGGATAAACTGGTTCAGCACTGAATTCATGAGACCCGCCTTCATCTTTTGAGGGGATGTTTCGACAACAGCTTTCCCTTTTGTCATAGCTTTCATCATTTGCATCATCTCGAACATTTGCTTCCTCATTTCTTCCAATTCTCCTGCCATTGTTCTCTCATTTCTTCTTGCATTCTCTCCATCTTCTCAACTCTTGCAGACTGTTCATTCTCCATTTGTTTACTTCGAAGACGGGTACTATATGGATGTTGAGTAGATCGACTTGCCACTTTGGATCTTGTCACCTCGAGACCTTTGTGATTGATATACATCCCAATATTAGTCCTTTTATTCTTATTTTGTTATGAATGAATTTATGCATGTATGCAAAGAAGACTTGGAACATAATTATTTGTTAAATGAAAGAACCTTTATTATTAAAAAATCTGAGATTACATCCAAGAGAAAATCTAAAGAACTTGTAGCCTAACATAAGCATAAAATGAAATCTACTACATAAAGAGGACCTATGGTCTCCATAATAGCCTCTTGATCAGGCTATAGTGATGTTGCACCTCATCAAGTAACTGCTCTAATTGCCTCCCATGATCTGAAATAGGGCTTATCCCTGGTTTTATCTCTGCTATCCTTTCTTCCATTTCTCTGGCTTTGCGCGCGGCTAGGTTGAACTGCTGGAACATCTTCAATAACAGTTGAGATCCCTCAGCTTTCCTCCAACCATCACATTCTTCTCTTAGAGTAGTCACTTCGTGAATCATTTGTTGAAGTGCCTGTCTATATTCTTGGGTTTCAGAAAGTGCGGCTTGCATCTGTGCTTGCACCAAATCTTTCTCTGTTTGAAGTTCTTCTTGCTTAAGCTTCATTTTTTGTATTTCATCTTTCAATTGTTCATTTTCTTGCTTTTTTGTCTGCACTTCTGTTTTCAACTGCTCTTTTTCTTGCTTCAATCGCCTATTTTCGGATTTGGACAATTCCCTTCTCAGTCTGGTGACTAGTTCTGTTAATTCCTTCTTTTCTTGGTCAACTTTCTTGATTGTCTGGTTACACTGTCTAGATTCTTCCTTCATATCTACTTTGAGCTTCTTATTTTCTTGTCAAGTTGCTCTTTCTCTTCCTGAAGCTTTCTCTTAGAAATTTCCAAATCTATCATGGGGTCTCGTGGAGTAGGTTCTGTCGATTGATCTAACTTTACTTCTTTAGGAACTACCACATCCTTAGCTCTCCTCATGTGCCACACCGCATACTCTGGAGTCACATCATTAGTAAGTCTTCCTTGATCGATCCTCAAAGTTTGTTTCCAAGCCTTTATAACTTCTTCAATCTTTTTCAAAGCTCCTGCTTCAGTGTATGCAAATTCCAATTTATCCAGTCCTTTGGTCATAGGAATGAATTGTTCATAGCCTGCCTGTCTCCTTACCATTATTGGTGCATAACTGATAGCACCCCACAGCCCCAAAAGTGGAACCCATGGTTGACCCCCACAACTAAACAATACGGCATCATGTCGCATCCAAGGTGCCATCCATACTATCTCTTGACTGGTACTAGAAAGCTTGCGAAAAATTGAGACCCACTCATTCTTGGATTTGGGTTTTGGCCATTGACTCTTGCAAAATTCCTTGATAGGGAAGCTGGTATTAAAGAAAGCTCTGCGAAATTCACTTTTATCGCATACAAGATGACTTCTTATCCAAAGGTATAATAATTGGGCACAGCCGATGAAGCGTCCTTCCCCATTTCGTCGACAAAAGCTCAAAGATCTGAGAGTTTCAGCTAGAATAGTTGGAACGGGATTAACTCCATGCTCAACTTGATCAAGGAAATCTATCACTGTGACATCTATATATCCCAAGACTTTGGGAAAGACCACCAAGCCATATATTGCCAATGCCATCATGCTCATACTTTGATCATTCTCTATATTCTTCCTGATGTGATCTCGTAAGAAATCCCAAGGCACATAATCTTGCCCTCCTTTCTGTCTCACCCATTTATCAATTTCTGGCAAACTAACATTCATCATTCCAGCGAGCTTCCTACGATAACCGATCTTCTTGTTCTTCCAATATATCTTATCTGCATTGGAACACTGGATGCGGAGTAAGAGTGAGTATTCTTCAATCGTTGGAACCATGTCAACTTCATTAAAAACAAAGCATCATAGGAAGGGTCCCAAAATTGCGTTATAGCTCTAATCAAGTCTTTGTCTACAGGAACTGCAATTAATAATGCTATGCCACCATACTTCTTTTCAAAATCTTCTTTTTTTGAAAGACTCCAAAGCTTCCAAAGATCAATGAACTCAGTAAAATCATTTTGTTTGAGATCCAGGTGAACTTTTTCAGGGAGTGGTGATATAAATTCTTGAGGTAAACAGTCTCCTTCTCTTCGTTGAGCTTCTTCAGATCTAATTCTGACACTATTGGAATTCTCAGTGGGGAAAGGTGTGGCTTTAACGCTTGATAAATCCTCCATGGATGTAACTGAGGTTCAATCAATTAACAAATTGTTATGTAAAAAGCCTTCTTTTATACGATATGACAATGCATGAGAATGCAACTATGGGAAAGATATTGGGATTTTGTTCCCTCATGTGTCCTAACTTTGGCTAACTACTTCACGGATAGTCAAGGTTCTAACTTAAGGGTTGGCTCTTAGGCTTTTTATATGCTAGGTTTGGACATAATAGTTACTAAAGGTTCCCAAATTGTTCCTCACTGTCGTCCACTCTGGACTAGTAAGGCACCCCAATCCTCACCCATGACAGGCTACAAACGGAAAAGGTTCAACTTGAGTGGAAGTATTTTGCTAGCCCATGCGGAGGTTACCACCTCACGAGAGCGGTAGCTACTCTACTCCCTCCTAGAAAGGACTGAGCTCGGGTCGAGAGCTTTATGCATGCAAATGCAAGGTGTGGTGTGTGAGAGGGAACTTTATTTTAACCAACTCTTCAGAACACTAAACAAACCAAAAAGAACATCAAATAAGATTAGTGCAATAAATTCCAACAAATTTTAGGCCATCAAAATTTAGACTTAGTATAACACAAGATCAAATTATGGCTTGACTCACTTTACGGTCCCCAGTGGAGTCGCCAAGCTGTCATAACGTTTCCTAGACCTAGGACGCTAGACATTAAACAAATGGAGTCGCCACCAATCTTTTTTTTAACCTAGGTGTGATTGGCCACCTAATGACTCTAAGACTGGTCTACATTTTAGGTTTTGGGTTCGGGAGTTCATTTACGTGTAGGGAAGGTTATAGCACCCCTACAACGCCCAATATTGGTACCATTTTAATCTTGTGTTATTTTAACTTAGTCTTAATTATGTGGTCTTTATATTTTATTGTTTAAATATTGAAAATTCTTTTAAGAATCCTCCATCATTCTGAATGAACTCTCAAAAGACTCTTCTCACCTCAAGAGTATTCAAGGGGTACCATTCGACTCCCCTGAAGAGGCTCCGTCGTAAGGAATATTTTAGAATTTTTTCATTCTTTAATTTATTTTTTTTATTTAATTATTTTTATTACTTTTATTTATTTATTCAATTTAAATATTATTTTTTATATTATTTATTAATACTTTTAGGATTATTGGTATTTAATATTGAGAATATCTCCTAAATTTTCCATCATTCTGGATAAACTTAAGAGAAACCTCTCACCTAGGAATTCCTCAAGTGTTACTCATTCGCAATCGCCTTAAGGATTCCATCATCGGAATTATTATTTTATTATTTATTAACTTTATTTATTATTTATTTTTTTTATCTTTATTAGAATATAAATTTTATTATTTATTATGTTTTTATCTTTATTTACTATTTGTTTATTTTGAAAATGCCTTCTAAATCTTCCATCGTTCTGGATAAATTTAGAAGGATCTTCTCACCTAAGAATTCTTCGAGTGTTACTCATTCGTAATCACCTCAAAGATTCCATCATCGGATTTAATTGTATAATTTATGTTTTTTATTTATTATTATCTTAAAAATTTTACTATTATGTTTATTATTATATTTTTTACGACTATGATTTTTATGTATTATTCTAATTTACTTATTTAGAGAATAAAATTTAACTTTCATTTTTTGAAAATACCTTTTAAATCTTCCATCATTCTGGACAGACGTAAAAGGATTCTCTTACCTAAGAATTCCTCGAGTGTTACTCGTTCGTAATCGCCTCGAAGATTCCATCATCGGAATTATTTCAATCTCTCTCCATATTTTATAATTTTATTAAATTACTAATATTATATGCCAATCAAATTAATTGTACAAATTATTCTTTATTTTACAAATTATTAGTTTTTATCAAATTATTAATTAACAAATTATTATCAAATTAATATTAAAACAGAAATTAGCCATTATCAAAATAAATATTAACGTACAAATTGTTACCACATTATTTATATGTTAAACTATCAACTATTAATTATCATATAAACAATTAATGCCAATATACTTAACCCAACAATCATGCATTACTCATTAATTAATAAAACATCCTTTTACTAACCTGTGAAAGGGCTGAAACTGAGCTTGCTTCTTGGTATTTCCTAGTTGCAACTCACGTGGAATGATGAGGAACAGGGGTGCGGTTGTAAACTAACTTGATGAAGACGATGGTGATTGGCGATGTTAGAGCAGGGCTGTAACAACGATAAGCAAAGGCTGGCTGCAACGCAACAGGGCGACGATGATGATAAAACAGGGGGAACAGCGATGAGCGGAATCAATACAAGGAAGCTTGATCGAGCAAGAGGCGGAAGTTCGGTCTTTGAAGCAGTACAGAATGGAGCAAAATTGCAGCCAGTAATGATGAAGATCCGGCAATATAGGGGCAAGAATATAACGGGTGGTGGTGATGAAGCAATGAAACTAGGTTCGGCGATGGTACGGGGTTGGGTTTGGTTCGGTTTTGAGATGAGTAAAAGTGTAGAAGTGCAAACGGGTAATGATGGCAGCAAATTGGTCAAGTTTTTTTCTCAGAATTCTTTTCTTCTTTTTCAGTTATGGGTTTAACCCTTTTTTATAGTCATAAACTTGTTAGAGTCCTAATATAACTAAATCTATTCTATTAATTATCTTTTATTTTTAATATTTTATCTTTTTAATTTTTATGTTAATCCTAATCTAATCTTATCAATTTCAATATTAATTATCCTAAAAAATCTAATTATCTTATCCTAAAAATATTTTAATTTATAATTATCTAATAAATCCTAACTTATATTACTATTTATCTTATATTAATAAAATTATCCTAATCTATTAAATATTTCTAATTTAAATAATCTTAATAATGTTAATCCTAATTTTTCTAGATGTTAATTCAAAATGTCAATTCAAAAATTTACAAATTATTATTTTTTCACAACCCGGATAAAATGAGGTGTCTACCCTGATCAGACTTGGCAGCCCTTCCATGCCAACTAATCCCTGCACCATGAGCAATCTTAGGCCCAAATTTGAGAAACAGATTGTCAGACATGTCAATTTCCAATATTAAGAATCTTCCTCCTCACTAGGCACTTCAATAGACTATACAATCTATTTCTCAAATAAACATATCTAACCCCAAGTAATATATAAAGAGACAAGTTGAGCGGACAGTCAGACACCAAATTAGTGTCAAAACAGAGGACGCGTTATGCTGTTCTGAACCGCAACGGATGAAATACATAAATCTCTTATATTTATATTAAAAAGACATTAACCCTCTCTAGTTTCAAAATCTAATTTTCTCTCTTTAAGTATTCTTAAATCCAGAAATCTTAAATCCCGAATTAGATTAGTTTCAGACCGTTAAAACATATGAGAATCTTGTGATTTACACAAAAAAAAATCCAAAAATCTTAAATACTAAACCTTAGATTCCAAACCCGAAAACCATAAACCCCAACCCTTAGATCCTAATCCCTAAATTTTAAATTCTAAACCCTAATTAAAGGAAAAAATTGATATTTTGAAACTAGAAGGGATTAATGTCCTTTTAGCATAAGTATAGGAGGTTTATGTATTTCACTCTAGTCATATCCCTCTGCCATAGACATACCACTCCAGCTTACTTCGGATCCAGACCCTTTGCCTGTTTCCATACATTTTCACATATATGCACACAAACAAAGAAGAAAGAAAGATTTTGCTTTTGTAAACCTGATTGAAGTATCCTTCACATATTCGAATAGTTTTCTCAAGCTTAGTCCACTAATGGTTTGTTGCAAGATATATAAAAAGTTCAAATTAGCACACCTAGTTAAGCGGCTGTCTAGAGAGACTACAACCGGATTGTTTAATTGACAATTATTAACAGGTCAAAAAAAAATAGTTGTTTCAATGCATGATATATGAAGAGTTTAAAGGTTTTATTTATAAATAGGAGATAAGATTAAAGTTGTTTAGATTCTAAACCCAAACTTTACGATATATTACAATTCTTCTTTAGTCACTCAATCTAGAAAAATGTCAGCAGGAGATTAAAGTTTAAACTTACACACCTACTCCAAAGGTTTTCTATAAATATGACCCTTTACAGCTCTTTCTGCACAGACATTTAAACTAGCAACAGACAGTAAATGACCTCCAGAAAGTTTGTTAGTAAATGTAGGTTTCCATACCTTCCTGTATGGAAGCTTTCGAGATATATATATATATATATATATATATATATATATATATATATATATATATATATATATATATCTGACGGCTTTTCAAATGTTACTTTGAGTATGGCCATTTAATAAGCTCCAAACAGTCCCAACAACCACAATAATTGCCATGTTTCAATTTAGCTCGAGCCCTTCTTTGGACTTCAAAATTTTTGGAAAAATTCGTAGGCTATAGAGGCAATTATAAGCATGTCCAGAAGCTCTCTGACCAGAAGCTTGTATGCACATTTGCGCTTATAGTATTGATGACTGAGGCAAATAGGAGGTATTATATTGGTATAGCAATCAATGTTGAGTTCACAAAAAGCAAAATCAAATTTTTTGGCAATCTTTGGAGGGTGAAATGACAGGAAACGAAGTTGAAAGCAGCAGTAAGCACCAAGCAGCCGCTATTTATGCAGCTGCAGCAGTTGGGAGCAAATAAGTTTCAGGGATTCAGCAGTAGCAGCTGCAACTCAGCAATAGCTTCAACTACTATATTTTGTTTAAATAAGAAGCGAAACTGGAAATGAAAACGATAGGCTGTAGTTTAATTAATCGTGTTCCACTTTTCCTTCTTCCTTTGGAACGCATAGGCATAGCAGATGGCTTGTCTTGTGTATGTCCAGGAAGGTTTGGATTCAGTTTAAATTATGGAAAAGCCTAGCATTAAAACCAATCAACACACTACTATTTATTTGCCTACTAACTTCTGATGTGTTATTGTATGCGCTTGAGCATTTCATTTTTTTTCACGAGACATGAATAAACTCCAAGCCCTCTTGTAACAGAATATAGACTACAGACTATAGATCACCACTATGATGCATTCACAAGTCATTAAGTAATAATATAACATGATCAAGTGACAAGCAACAGCAACTGAGACCTCTATTGTCTATTATCCTCAAAAGGTTCCACCGAGCCAGGAAATTGAAAACCGGTAAGCTCAAGGCACTACAATCAGATAGACAGATACATTTACAGTTTGCACACACCCATTTGAGAGGGAGAGCAGTCATCAACTGAAACTAAAAACAATTTGAAGAAATTCACCAGCAATACACCTTTAAACTATACTTAACAGAATTTGATGATAGCTGCTGGTTTGAGATACTGCATTTATCTACTCCTAGGGATCAAAATTCTATTCCCATTTCATTTGACCCAGAAAAAAAATGATTTCACCAAGAAAAGAATCTTGAATATCTGAAGACCTAGCGAAGCCAAAGAAAAACTAAATCCCAATCACATTAAAAGAATTGAATTCACACAAATAGTACCTTTCGAAGTCAATAAGGTCAGTCTATGAACAATCCAACAGATAGGGCAGGGCAAGTTGTAGATCAGCAAAATTTGTATCATTATGTTCCACCGCTTTCAGTGGCAGAAATTGAGGAGCCTTCAGATTTCACTAAGTGGGAACCCTTACTACTGATATCTAGCCCCTGCAATCGACCAAGAGGATCCTGTTGCATCATATCGGCATAGGATGAGTTGGAGGCAGCTACTGCAGACTGATGCGGTGTCAACATGTTAGTTTGGAATGGATGAAATGGTGGCATTTGTATATTCTGGGTGTCAACTTGCATACGGTGCGGGTGGGGAGGAAATAAGGAAGATTTGGTGTATGGTATATGGTGCATGCCCAAATTAAAGGTATCTGTGGGAGTCATTATTTCTCCAGTAGCAATCTTGAGCCTCTCTACCTCCTTCTTTAGTGCTTCATTTAGAGCTGTAGCCAGAAATGGACAACAAGAAGATATATATCCAGTTAGCAACTCTGCAGTAGTTTTTATGATAGAATTACCAAGGACATGATACATATATGACTAGATATCTCCATGCAAATGGACAATCATTAATGCTACCCGAAGCTTGAGCTTTAAAATTAATGCCTAAAACACTACTTAAAATAGGCATCCCTGGTTTTGACTAGTTCCATGCCAGTTTGTTTTGTTTCATAATTTGAGTAGATATAGCAAAAAAAAAAAAACTTCTCAGCCTGGGTAGCAAATGAACATGTCTATGGACATGCTGCATATATACTTTCGAAAGCATGCCAACTTGGAGAGAATTTGATAACTAAAATAGTCTGAACAGAACATACCATCACGCAGCTGAGCCTGTTGTTCCATTGCTTGTAGCCGAACCTTAAGCTCAGAGTTCTCAATACTCAAGCCAGTTGTATCTCTCTAGAATAGAACACAAGAATTGAGGCTACTAACATTCAGGTATTAGTCAATAATGAAACATAAAAGCAACATAAGATGGAACATATCCAAAAGTAATGGCAATTTCAGAAAATCAGATGCCTTTAACAAAGAGTCAGAAGCACGTGCAACCACATCCACAATAAAAAAAAAAGGAACCAAGAAGAGCTAAAGCCCCAATTGCAAAAAGCTTTTGATTTTTTAGAAAGTCGAATCACCAAATAGTGATTGCTTGATAGGTTGGTCTGATATTTTCATAAGTAGTGCAAATAGTCACTGCAAACAATCTCCTAAATTATGCAAAGAGACAGTTACGTGTTTGAAAAAAAAACCTGGAAAAGGGTTAGTTGCGCAGAAAGAGTAGTTGCTTCCGTTTGAAGTGTTTGGACTTTTCTCTCCAGTTCAGATATATATCGGGCTTTCCTCTCTTTAGAACGAGCGGCTGACTGTCGATTTGCAATGATCCTACACAAATTATGTACTTGATTAGCGAAAACTTGAATGTAAGCCCAAATCACCGCATACTAGGAGATTGTAAAATTTATGGAAAAAATTTCATTCCAGCTAAGGGTTGTGAGGTGTTGAGCAGAGAGATGAGAACTGCTCTAGCTCAGCCACCTCACCAAATGTGTATGCATTTAAGGCAAGATACCCTTATCGGTAATATATAAATAAAACGAGGTTCAGAGGCTCTCAAACACTAGAAAATATGAATGAGAAAAGGCTATAACATTTCAAATGTAGAAAATACATGCACATATGGTCTTAACAAAATAATTACTGCATGTTCCAAAGTTTGGAAAAGTACAGCTCATTTGCCCAAAGATCAAACTTAAATGAAACTAACCGCGCTAAGAAATGCAAAGTGGAGAAATATTCCAATTATGATTTCAACGAAATCCATAACAGCCCATATGTCATTTTGTTGATGGTTTAAGTGATATTCCACAGGTCGGTATTTTTAGTTATGCTAATGATAATTTGCATCCTAGTACTGCATGAAATATTGTAACATAAAGGGCTTCAGAAGCCAAAACTTTCAAAAAAGGTGGGTGTGCCATGACCAAAGAAATTAACGTAAAACTGATATCAAATTTTAAAAAGAATAAGACAAAACTACTAGAAAAGAGTTAAACAATCATTTAGAAGGTGAAAGAGTGACAAGATCAATTAGTTACAAACAACAATAACCCTATCAGATTAACCAATGCTAATTTTGTTAGTATTTACGAAGCAAATTTTCAGTGACACCCAAACAAATTATGTCCTGCTTATGACCATACCATTCAACATTAGATGGTGAAACAGCCATTAGCTGAAATTGAGCATACCATTCAACGTTTAATAAGTCACATGAATTTTATTCATAAATATGCATACTTTAAGAACTTATCCGAAACTGAGCATCCTAAACTAATGATAACTCCATCCATCAAGAGATGAGAAAAGACAACCGAAGCACTATATTTGTTAAACACAAAGATTGTCAACAAAACCACCATAATGCCCGTGAAACCAAGAGAATGAGCTAAGGAGAATATATGAACATGATCCATAAATAGAACCTAGAATTAGGAAAAGCCCATATAATTGCAATTAGTTGCATGAAAATGCATACTTTTCATATTTCTACTAACTTTCAATTTCTTCAAATTCCACCTTCCCAAAAAAAGAAAATATTTCCAAGCTCCAAACTTTCTAAATTGCCCAAGACACCCCATTCATAAGCACCCAAAAAGAAAAGTCAACTTCACCATTAAGATTAATGAAAAGAACATCTCAACAAAACAATCATAATGCCCATGAAATAAAAAATGAAAAAGATAAAACCAACCAAAAAGAAACAAAAAAAACCACAAACTTTATAAATAAAGATAATACCTTCTTCTAATAACTTCCTCTAATTATCTATCAAAAAGAAACAAAAGCACAAACTTTACACTAAAGTTACTACAAGCTTCCAACTTCATCTACAATTTCATAAAAAAAAAAAACCCAAAACCCAAATTACACTATTTAAACCCAAATTCTCTTGAGAAAAGAGAACCCAAGAAAGTGGGGGAAGGAAAACAAGAAGTAATTCCCAAACCTTTTAGCTTTCTTTGGGTCAATAGACCACAATTCAGCAAGCTTATCAGGAGCCATAGCTTTCTTAGCTTCAATCGACTCCATTAACGAGCACCCATCAACTGAATTACTATATCTATGCCTTCCTTTCCCTCCCCCATTACTCTTCTCCCCCATTCCCGACCCACCACTCATTTCCTCTCCTTTCGGGTTCTGACCCGACGCACCACTCGAAGAACCAGCAGCTCCACTTCCTTCGTCCGCCCCCTTGGACGATCCCCCCAGCTTCTCAATATCCATGTAACTGCAAAACAAGTCGTCTTCGGATCCAAGCCCCTCGAACGGGTCGGAGACGAGATCCAAGTCATCCGGGAGCCGAAATTGGACTTCGGACTGGGCTCGCCTGTGGTAAGAGCCTCGAAATGTGGTGGGGTTGGGAAAAGACGGCGTCGTTTGGGTGGTGGGTGATACATTGGAGGGAATTGGCGGATCAGGATTCGGGTTCAGAATTGGCGCGTCTTGCATTTTGGTGTTTTCTTTTTGGATCAGATCTCAGACCAGAAATGTGAGAGAAAGAGAGCTGACAGTGGAAATCTTTTTTCTTTTGAGCTTTCTTCTTCGGCAAAGTTTGACGAGAAGAAAAGAATTAAACAAAGTACGCTAATACGATATCGTTTCTTCACTTCACTTAATAAAAAAGAAAGAAAATTTATTTTAACTTTCTTATAAAATTACCATAACTTAAATTAAATATTACAAGACAACAAGATATAGGGTTAATTTAGATAGATAATGAAATTAATTTCATTAAAATTGAAAATAATAAAAAAAATTTTAAATATATAGTTTTTGTCTTCATCTTTTTTATTGACTTGCATTGATGCTCACATAACATCCAAATAGAATCACAAGAATTTTAGACAAGATACGATGATTAAAAAAATCAAAATATTACTAAAATTTTGACAAAATGTAATAGTACTCTAACAAAAACTGAAAAACTAATTTAATTTTTTTTGACAATATAAATACTAATATGATAAATAAGATATAAACATATGAACGGTCAAGTAAATCATACAAGTTAAAAAAAAGTTGATGTAAAAAAAGGAAGTTCAACTATAATTTTTTTTTTGGGTACAACAAAGTTCAACTATAATTTGCTGCCATTAAAATACAAACAAGATGAATTGATTGAATAGGAACATTAATGTTGATACTATTGGAGATAGGCTACTAGTAATAGACTTTATTATTGGAGATACTTTACTAATTACATGTAAAATATTTTTGAGACATTTGGCAAAAGTGAGAATTTTATGCTGCTATTTTTCCTTTTTTTTTTGCACAAAAATTTTATGCGGCTATTGAATGCATGCTGATCGTTCATTTTTTTTTTGGTACAGCAAAGTTCAACTATAATTTGCTGCCATTAAAATACAAACAAGATGAATTGATTGAATAGGAACATTAATGTTGATATTTTTGGAGATAGGCTACTAGTAATAGACTTTATTATTGGAGATAGTCTAGTAGTAGTAGACTTTACTAATTACAAGTAAAATATTTATGACACGAAAATGGAGATAGTCTAGTAGTAGTAGACTTTACTAATTACAAGTAAAATATTTATGACACGAAAATGGACATTTGGCAAAAGTGAGAATTTTATGCGACTATTTTTCCTTTTTTTTTTTTGCACAAAAAATTTTATGTGGCTATGGAATGCATGCTGATCATTCATAATTTTTTGTGGGCTCCTAAGCTGTCCCAACGCACAAACAAACCATAGTCGCTTGTAACTAAGGGTGTAATCAAGCCGAGCCGAGTCAAGACGATTCAGTTTCAGGCTCGAGCTCGGCTCGGTTCGAAGATTTGAAGCTCGACTTGCTAAATATTCGATCCACTCAAAGCTCAGCTCGTAAGATTGAATTTGATTCTATAAATTCATCTTGACTCAACATTTTTCAACCAAAATTTAATCAAAAGTACCGCCTCGGTGCCTCCCAAGCACAACATAAAATTCAGAACTTAAAACACATAAAAACAACCTTCTAACAAGATGTTTATGATGAGCATAAACATATATACATATATAAATAGCAAGTATAACTACTAAAAAAAAGTAATACTACTGAGATGCTAAATGAAGATTTTACCAACATGAATGCAATTAATACCAGAAAGAACTGCATTTACGAACTAGGTGTACAAAAGCATTGTCTTAACCCTTTCCCAGATATGTAATTGAAAATATAAATAAAAAAAATGCAAAGCTTGTAAACAAACAGAGAGAAACTCCATGAATGTGACATTTAGAATAGGAGTAGTTGAATGCAGTAGAAGATGATAGATAAACCAGTATAATATCCCACTTGGAAAGTAAAAAACTAATTTTCATGAACATTGGCAGTCATCAACTCATCATATTCCACTTATAGATATGACAATATTTCTCATCAAAACATCAATCTTACATAAAAAAGAGATAATAAAATGCAAAATTAAAGTATAACAACATAAAATTCTGAACTTAAAACACATAAAAACAACATAAAAACTCAGATTCAGAGCTCAGAAACATAACAATTCAAAGTACAACTCTTGCAAATCAAAATAAGCTAATATTCAAACTCAAAATACAACTTAAAAGATAGGATACAACTCAAAATAAATCTCAAACACAAACATCTCAAACATAACTTAGAATTGAAAAGTCAAAATGCAACTTAGTAAAAAAGGAAATAGACATTCACTCAAGCTTGATCCTCAAAATACAACCATCCAAAATTTCAACACCTGTAAATGAAAATGTAAGTTATGAACAGTTTAGGTACCCAAAACATGCTAAAAATATATGAAAACTCCTACTTTAAGGGATTGGGAAGATAATTTCAGTTGCTTTCTTCTCTTTCCACAAAAAAAAGACATATTATTGAAACTAATCAGAAAATGAATGCAAATTATAAGTTATTAATGTCAAATTGAATTGAAAATATAAAACTTACTTTGTTATTTTTCTTCACTCCATGCAAATTACGACACCAATCTGCCCCACAAAATAATACTTGCATCGTTTTCTGGAGATAATAAGGCTCGATAAGTGTCAATAACTCAACTGCCAGCACTAAATGTAGCCTCTGAAGTAGAGGTGGCAAATGGGCGGGTCGGATCGGGTTTGGGTTGGATCATTTTGGATCGGATCATTTTGGGTTAAGGAAAAATCGGATCATTTCGGGTTTGGATCATTTCGGGTTCGGATAAGATCGGATTTGGGTCAAGGAAAAATCGGTCTATTTCGGGTTTGGATCATTTCGGGTTCGAATAAGGTCGGGTTTGGGTCAAGAAAAAATCGGTCTATTTCGGGTTTGAATCATTTCGGGTTCGGATAAGGTCGGGTTTGGGTCGTTGAATTTTTTAGTCAATTCGGGTTTGTCGGATTTGGATTCAGGTTGGTCGGATTTGAATTCGAGTTGGTCGGATTTGGATTCGGGTCGATTGGACAGATTTGTTGGATTAAACTTTGGTCATCTGATGTGATTTATCTGGTATGAAAATCAATGAAACCATATTTCTAAGAATTACAAAACTCATGAAAATAAAATTTTCTTCTTATATGACCTAGAGTACAATTGTGATTGAAATAATCAAAATATTTAATAATCTGTATGATAGTTTTCTTTATAATATATTTAACAATAGTCATAAATTAATTACATTTTTTTCATTTTATTTTTATTATCTACAATAATTAATAACTTTTGAATCAAAGTGATTTAATAATCCCCACTAAATATTATAAAAGAGAACTATATATCTCTTTAATTTATTTTGATTTTTTATAGAATAATTGGAGACATTAGTGTAAATAATATAGCTTCTGTACTCTATTATAGATTAACCATTAAGTAATTATACATTAGGTTTAAATGAATGCAATATAAAAGTGAATATTTAAATTTAACTAGATTAAAAATATATATAACACTCATATTATTGAAAAAAAAAATTATATTTTTACTATATTAAAATACTTTGATATTTAATTTTAACATTTAAATATTTATTGATAATATTAAATTTAAGTTTGAATTTTTTTTATGTTTGGGTAAATTTGGATTCGGGTAAATTTGGATTCGGATCAATTTGGGTTCGGATCAATTCGGGTTCGGGTTAATCTAAATTCGGATGAATTTGGATTCGGATCAATTCGGGTTCGGATTCGGTCGGGTTTGGATCAATGTAAATTCGGATAAATTTGGTTTCGGATCAATTCGGATTCGGATCGGGTTGGATTTGGGTTGTTGACATTTTTAGTCAAATCGGATCGGTCGGGTTTGGATTCGGGTTAATTATGCGGGTTTTTCGGGTCGGGTCAACTTTTGCCACCTCTACTCTGAAGTCATTGTAGTTATAGGAATGGCAAGTATATCCCGTGCCATTTTGGACAAGATACGATACTTCAAGGTATTCACCTTCCACCACTCTAAAGCATCAAAATTATCTAGATCTCTTTCACATATGAAACATCCTTGTTCTAGGTAAATATCCAGATCAGACTTTTGAGGTTGAATGGTCTCAACACTTTTCACAAATTGTGCAAACTCTGACCAACCAGATGAAGATGAAGCTTGGACATTCACACTAGTATTACCACCAACTACTTGAGTTCTAGCACATTATTCACTTTTCTATATAATGGTATTCGGCAGCATATTCTATATAAATCTCATACACAGTTTCTTGGACTTTAACAATATTCTGCCTTGTCTCACTTCTAGGATAGATTCTAGTGAGGGTAAATTCAACTGCTCTCATTTTACACCTTGGGTCCAAGACAGCTACCACAAACATCAACAGATTATATTCCCCCCAATATTTGTCAAACTTCTCTTTCATCTTACCAACCATTGATCGAATAAAATCATTTTCATCTTATGCATATTTATTTAGCAGCATTTTGATACAATGAACTCCATTCAAAAATAAATTTGAAGTAGGATAGTCACTGTCAAAAATTATGTCAGTCGTAGAACTAAATACTTTCAAAACTTCACAAATTTTTTCGACTTTCTCCCAATCTTCAGGACTTGGACAACACTCGTAACGAGGCTCGCGATCTTGGAACCTTGAAAATGCCTCCTTGAATTACACAGCAATTGACAACATTTCATACGTTGAATTCCAACGTGTTTTACAATCAAGAATAAGTTTCCTACTAGGCAATTGTAATTGCTGCACAATATCTGAAAAAGTTTGAAGCCTCCCCTCATTTTGATTGATGAAACAAACACTCTCATGTATGTTTTCAATGATGTGCTTAATTTGAGAAAGACCATCTTGAACCATAAGATTCAAAATGTGTGCACAACACCGAACATGGAACAATTTACCTCCACAAAGAAGCTTTTTGTTTCTTGAAAATGTATCTTTCAAGATCCTTATGGCTGCATCATTACTTGAAGCATTATAAACTAAAAGTGTGTAAACCTTATTCTCTATTCCCCATTCCTTCAAACAATTGAAAATACAATCGAAAATACAATCAGCAATCTCAACGCCACGACGAGGAAGAGGCAAGTGGACAAAGTTGATAACACGTTTATGCAACCTCTAATGAGAATCAATGAAGTGTGCCGTAAGAACCATGTACTCAATTTTTTTATTGGTAGACCTCCACAAGTCTATTGTCAAACTGACCATTTCAACACTTTTCACTAACATCTTAAGCTTTTTCTTCTCTATTTCATATACTTGCTCACAATCTTTCTTGATAGTATTTCGTGAAATTCTTTCCCATTCCGGCATCCCACATTTCTGCATTAGATTAAAGCCTTCTTCCTCCACAATCGAGAATGGATGCTCATGCATAAGTACCCAATGAGCTGATCCCTCCCTCATTTTTGCCATGTCAAACTTTTGATTACTGAGAGTAGAGATTGTTGCATCATGGTTTGAAGTTGCCTATTGAAAATTAATTTTTTGTTACCGTGTCTTATGTACTTTCTGCAACCACAGAATTGCAAGTGCCTTAAAAAGTGACTTGTGCTTCCACTTGTGGTCATGGTCAACTTTTTCTTGCAATGAATACACTCTACCTTCTTGGAACCATCAAGAAGATCTATTTCCTTAAATTCCAACCAAACTGCTGATTTTTTCTATCTTTTTTTCACCTGAAATGTATCACTGTCAACATTTTCTTCAGTGCACTCTTCATGAATATTAACATCTACTGAATTGGTGACATTGGTTTGGTTTCATCTGGAGAACACAGATCATCATCCAAACTGACCCAACTTCCAGATGCATTTGGTATTGGCAAAACTGGTACTGAAGAAACCTCCGGTGGGGTGTATGACATCTTTATATCCAATTAACTAAATAGAGAAAAAAATAATTTAGCAAAATAATTCAACAAAAAATAAATCTTAAACCTTTAACAACACTAAATATGGTTTATAGACATAACAGAACTGATTAAGACAAAACAACAAACGCAAAGAGGACATCAAGCAAAACTATCAAAGCCAATTAGAAAATGCACAAAACATGTAGAAGTAATGCATTATCAATCATCAAACACTTATAAAGAAATAAATCAGTAATATTAAAATAAATTAATTAAGCAAACAAAACAAAAAATTAAGTTTCAAATTAAGAAATAGGACATTGGCTTTGTTTGGGACATGGATATAAGCATATACAAACAAACCTTAGCTGTGGCCTGTGGAGATCGTTGTTATTGCTGTTCAATCTTGTGCGCCTCTACTAAATCGACCTTGAGTGAATTGGCCTATAATAATTTACGATATTTCATTAATTAATAAATTTATATTTATAAATTAAAAAAGTAATATATTATAATTCACTGTCAAATAACAATGGATACAATTTATACACTAGTAATGTATAAAATATACATTCATATATTTACTGGATCTAAATATTCTTAACCAACCTAGGCCTAACTACTATAATAAACAGATCACATAAACTAGCATCCATGGCGTTCACACTGATATCCTTCATCTTGCCTCCATGGCGTTCACACTAATAACCTGCATCTTGCATCCATGGCGTTCACATGAAAAATTTGACATCATTAAACACTAATTACCAAGGGTTTGTCTAAGACAGATAAAAGAAAACTGAGATTACAGTACTGTAAACTCCAATCCAACCTTAAAATGGTGTGGTTTCATTGGAACTGAAACCAAATCATGCAAATAATTCTCAATTCTACCATGTTAGTCATCTTATTAAGCACCTCAAATGCTACACTGTAAGTCCTCTAAGCATTCACATTTCTCAAATGCAAACATTGCAAAAGAATTTTGCCATATAATTTTCAAGAGTTGCAGGGATACAAACCCAATAGTGGTTATGAAACTAGTAGTAAAGGAACCATTAAAAAAGCATAAAAGCAGACAACTCTTCCCTACACTTGCATAAATTCAAATAAGGAAATCAGTCAGGAAAATCAAAGCCTAAGTACCTAAAATCTAGCAAGTTATTGGCTTACGATGTTGGAATTGATACAATCAATGTGCATAGGTTCGCATGAGGCCACATTAATTCCACTTATTAGAAAAGGGAAAAATGAAGAGGAGCTGCACTAAACTAAAGCCAGTGGAAACTCCAAAATTCATATTTAAACTCCACCATTCAGTGATGAGAAGGCAAAAAAACAGACCCCAAATAATTACGTGACACTTTCCTTGTTACTAAGGATTTGGAACTTGAGACATAGAGATTAGCAGAAACAAACCTTAAGTGAGAGTAGGCATCAATCAACCTTGTAGCTTCACACTGATGAATGAATCGAGATTTGAGTAAAATGGGAGTATGGGTTCGTGAAGAGAATCTTAGATCTGTGATTGTTTATTGGGATTTGCCGATTTGGGAAAGCTTGAAGAGAGCGACATCGCTAGGGTAGGATTGGGTTTGGGTTCGTGGGTGGGATTAGGAATTGAAACAGAAGCAAAGCGAAGCCAAAGGAAGAAAGAGGTAGGATACTGTTCTATGCCCTGGATTTCGCCGACTTCAACTTTGATGGAAGCTCAAGAATACGGGGAAATGATGGAGTAATAAATTTCGTGATTGATGGGTTAAAGATAGGCCAGCCAGTGGTGAGGATCAAAAGAGCTAATGGGTTTTTAGTTTTAAGGTTTATTTGTTGAAATTTTTGAGGTAGTGTATTGTCGATCGGGAAAGCTTGAAAGTTGAAGGGATCGACACCGTTGCCCGCTGGGTTCACAAGGGATTTGGGAATTTGTTTGGGGCGGTGGGTTACTAATGGGGTTAAGAATGTTAGGTTAGTTTTAGTTAGTGGGTCATAGTTACTTTTGTTATGTTACATATAAAAATATATATATTAAGGTTAAAAAAATAATCTAATAATTAAATAATAAAATATATAATAAAATTAAAAAAGCTCGATAAGGCTCGCGAGCTGCTCGAGTCGGGTATTAAAAAGCTCGAACTCGGCTCGACCGTTACTCAAGTAGCTCGAGCTCAGCTCGAAAATGAACGAATCGAACTCAAGTAATCATCGAACCGAGCTCGAGTAGCTCAGCTCGTTTACACCCTTACTTGCAACCATGCCCATGGGACATGTTGCCTTTGCCTCACACCAACTTCACATAAAAATATCCAACATTTTATGTATCAGATACATGGATTTAGTATCAAGATTTTAACACTATGAAATAGGCATTGATAAACATAAATATGACATAAAAACTCCTTTCAAGTAACGACACGTATTTTAAATACTAAGATACTAATAATTTAAGGGTCGTTTGGTATCATTTCTTGTTTTCTGTTTTCTGTTTTTGAAAATTCTGTTTTTGTTTTGTTTTGTTTTGTTTTCAGTTTCTGAAAACAGAAAACATGTTTGTTTAATATTATTACTTTTTGAAAAAAATATTTAAATTGATTCATATATAATAATTTAATTCACAAAATAAAATTTTAAAAATTAAATAAAAAATAATATATTTATTAAATAATATGTAAATAATATTAAATAATATTATTTTGTATTATTTAATACTAATATTAAATTTATTTATTTAATCATATAAAAATTTAATATAATTTAAATAATAGTATAATTAAATATAATATTAAATAAAATAATATTATTTAATTTAATTGTAATAATTATAAACTATATTTAATAATAATTTTTTATTTAATTGTAATAATAATATTACGTTATCAAATAAAATATTTAACTAATTACTTTATAATAAATTATATAGTTACTAAAATATATTATATTTAATATAAATAATATTATTTAATGTTAAGTATTTACTTATTTAATAATATTAAATTATTTAATAGTAGAAGTGATATATTTTAAATTTAAGATAGAATATAATATTAAATAATAATATTGCTTGGTAAAATAAAAATTAATTTATTAGATAACAATATTAATTATTAACATATCAAAATTAAAATAAATGATATTATTTAAAATATATATTATATTCAATAAATTATTATAAAAATTTTAAAAATAATATTATAGTTCAATGTAATTTATATTTAATTGCTTTTTACATTTTCAATTTTATATATTAAAATAAATATATTAATTTTAAAATTTTAATTAATTAATATTTTATATTTAAGTTTTAATATTATTTTATTTAAAAATTAATTAATTTTATTTATATTTTTATTATAAAAATATTAATTTTATTTTAATATATAAACTCTGTTCACTTACTTATGAATAGTAACAGAAATGAACACATGTTTCCGAAAACAATGAACACAAAAAATTCTTGTTTCCAACAATTTTGGAAATTCTTGTTTTCGTTTTCATTTTTTGAAAACTAAAACATGTTACCAAACAAGTTTTCTGTTTCTGTTTCCAAAAAAATGAAAACAAAAACATGAAACAAAATCGATGCCAAACAACCTCGTAGATTTGATCTAATCATTATTATATTTATAAAAGATAATCATCTTGGGATCTATTAGCAATTAGGATAATAAAGATATTATTCTTGTGATCCCAGATCACAAATAAATAATCTTTTACCATTGCATCAAAACTTACTTTCGTATAAGCAATTAAGATATTGATATGAAATATCTCTACCATGTCCATGTATATGTAGCCATTATATATAAAATTGATACTTGATAGCTTCTTGTGTAAACTGCCCCTGTTTTTCTAATCTGTTCACCTACCAAAGCTGTTGATGTTAATGTGAAAGAAAAGTAAGGTTAGCAAAAAAAGACAAAAAAAGTTTCTCCTGAAGCCTAGGGTTCTCGTGAGAATGTCTTAGTCTTGTTTCAGTAACAAGTGGATTTTCATCTCTAGGATTTCCTTTGATTTCCTTGGGGATTCATAGTTTCAGTTTGTAGTTCACAGTTAACAGCTCATAGGGGAAATGGCGGATGATATACAGGATCTATGGAAAAACTTGAAGTTGACAGAGGAGGAAGAGGAGGATTTAGTATTTACAGGAGAACACCATATAGGACAGGGCAATGATGAAGACAAATGGATGATAGGCAAACTCTTAACCTCACGACCATTCAATGGAGATGCACTGATAAGAACACTACGAGTGGTGTGGAGGTTATCAAAACCTGTTGATATCATACAGCTAGAGGAGACCATGTTTCTCTTTAAGTTTTCCTCAAAGGGAGACAAGAGCAGGGTTTGTGATGGGTCACCCTGGGCTTTTGACAAGCAACTGCTCATGTTGCAACACTATGATGGTAAGTTGACACCAACGGAATATAACTTCCAGAAAGCACCATTCTGGATTCGTATATATGACCTCCCACTAGGAATGAGAACACAGTCTTATGCGGAGATAATAGGGAGGAAATTGGGAACACTAAGGTCAATTGATGTTAGTCTGGAAAAAAGGTGGATGGTCTAGATTTCTTAGAGTTCGAGTAGATATTGATGTTTCCAAACCATTAAGACGAGCAATATTTCTGGAGACAGGGAAAAACAAAGAAAGGATTAGAGGGAGGTTGACGTATGAGAGAATGCCAACGTTTTGCTACGGATGTGGGCAGCTGGAACACAGAGATCTCGAATGCGAAGAAGTATTGTTTGATAAAGAGAGGGAGGTAGAGCAACAACAATACGAAAACTGGATGAGAGCTTCACCTTTGAAACGGCGGGGCTTCAGTGGAGAAATACGAACATGGATGAAGAAGAGAAGAAAGCTCAGGCCGAAGCTCCGACAGGCAGCAGAGGGACGGCGATGAGGCAGCTAATTTTGGAAAGCAAAAGCATTAATGATAATGATCCGGAAAAAGTGGCAGAGATCATAGCAGAATCACAGGCAAATCAAGCTAGCGGATTCACGGGAACACCGGAAAGAGAGGCAACACTTGGGGGATTTTCTTGGGAGTCAACGCAGGCTAATAAGGTAAGCAAGAAATCTGGGGGACAAGCTGATTCTCTGGGGCCATTTAATACACTCACGCATGAAGGTGGGCTAGAGTGGAACGCATATGGAGCCGACGTGAAAGACAATCAGGAACAGCCCAAAAATAACCAAGGCCCAAAACCCTATGAAGTATCATTAACAGATAAATTGGCCTATAGCTTGGACGTGCGGGGACCCGAGGAAACGAGGAATGCTCCACTGCCAAATCCTGTAAGGGACACTGACTTTAAAAAAGATAGCAGCTCACAGCAAAAGGGTGGTTTGAGCGGTAGGCACTGATGGAAGAAAATCGCAAGGCAAGGACCCATTAACAGAAGCGAAACACTACCAGAAACTGGTAAAAGGAAACAACAAGTCAGGGAGGAGGAAGATCCAATGCTGGTTGACTTTCCACTCAAGCGAAACAAAGAACAGAACAGTGGATTACCAACAGCAGAGACATGCACAGCGGCGGGGACTGATAATCAGTCCCGCAGATCGCCATGAAAACCATGTCTTGGAACTGCCGTGGGCTCGGGAACCTATGGACAGTTCGTAACCTTCACCAACTAATAGTGAAGGAAGTTCCCGACATAGTTTTCCTAATGGAAACTATGATGAACACCTCAAAGTTAGACAGAATTCGAATAAAATGCAGGATGGACAATGCAGTGGGAGTGGACGCACAAGGAAGAAGTGGAGGTTTAGCACTTTTCTGGAATAACTCAGTTGATATCAGACTCAGAAGCTTTAGCAAAAATCACATAGATTTTGATGTCAAGGACCAAGAAGGAAGAGAAAGTCGAATGACAGGGGTCTATGGAGAAGCGCACACAATGAGGAAGATAGAGACGTGGGGACTCATCCGGAAACTAGCGGAAGATACACCAAAACCATGGGTACTCTTTGGAGATTTCAATGAAATCCTCTGGGATGAGGAAAAATATGGAGGGACAATTAGACCAGTCTCACAGATGGAGGCTTTTAGAGAGGTTCTATAGGATACTCACATGGAGGACTTGGGTTTTAAGGGAGAAACTTTTACATGGCAAAGGGGGAAGATAGTGGAGACAGTTATCAAAGAACGGTTGGATCGTTTTGTGGGAAACAAAGAATGGTGTGATCTCTATTCTCTGCATGGTGTTCGCCACCTTATTTGTTCCACATCAGACCATTGCCCAATAATCTTGGATACAGACTATAATCGAAACAGCCACAGACACTTCAAGAAAAAACGACGTCGGTTCCTTGAACTAACTTGGCTGAAATCGGGCGAGTGTCACGAAGTAGTAAAAGCAGCATGGACAAAACATGAAGCTACTCAACTGAACCAAAGAATTGAAGCTATGCGAGGGGAGCTTAGCAGATGGGGAAGAGAGCGATATTCTGGCCTGCGCACCAAAGCAGAACAAATTTTGAGTGAGCTTGCCAAGGTTAAATCCATATGTACAGACGACTCATTAGCTAAGGAGCGTGAATTGATGTCAGAACTAAATAATGTGCTGGAAATGGAAGAAACGTACTGGTAGCAGAGATCAAGAATAAGCTGGCTTCGTGAGAGGGATAAGAACACCAATTTTTTTCATGCTCAAGCGTCACAGAGGCGAAGGGAGAATCACATCAAGGGGCTTGAGAATGCTGAAGGGAACTGGTGCGAGGATGAATTTGAAATACAGGAAATAGCAACATAGTATTTCTGTGATCTTTTTGAATCCCAAGGCCAATCAGATCTAAGTGAAATCCTAGAAGCACTAAATCCTTGTGTTACTGAGCAGATGAATGACTACCTCACACAGGACTTCACAGCAGAGGAGATCTCAGAAGCCATAAAACAAATTCATCCAACCAAATCTCCTGGCCCAGACAGTATGCCTGCTTACTTTTACCACAAATATTGGCATATTGTTGGAAATGAGATAATTGATTTCTGCTTAAACTTTTTAAATAATGGTGGCAGTTTAACCCATATCAACCATACCAATATTGTCCTAATTCCTAAAGCAAAAAATCCAAAAAACATGACCCACTTTCGCCCCATCAGCCTTTGCAATGTTACATACAAAATTATTGCTAAAGCACTAGTTAATAGATTGAAAAAGATATTACCAATGTGCATAAGTAATAATCAGAGTGCATTTGTGCCAGGGAGATTAATCTCGGATAATGTACTAGTAGCATATGAACTCCTTCATACACTAAAACTAAAACGGAAAGGAAGAGAGAGCTATGCTGCAATTAAATTGGATATGAGCAAAGCTTTTGATAGAGTACAGTGGGATTATCTATAAGCACTCATGTTGAAACTTAGTTTTTGTTCATCCTGGGTTAGCTTAATAATGAAATGCATCACTACTGTCTCCTTTTCA
The DNA here is from genome assembly GCA_031772115.1 of Heritiera littoralis. Taxonomy (NCBI): domain Eukaryota; kingdom Viridiplantae; phylum Streptophyta; class Magnoliopsida; order Malvales; family Malvaceae; genus Heritiera; species Heritiera littoralis. The sequence goes on along the minus strand of JAPDPK010000053.1, from coordinate 1,128,094 downwards.
ATTATTTTAAATGGTGCAATATCTAATGAGTTTGTCCCAGGAAGAGGGCTCCGCCAAGGAGACCCACTATCACCATACCTTTTCCTGCTTTGCACTGAAGGTTTATCAGCTCTGTTAAGGAGGAAGCAACAGATGGGACTTATCAGTGGTGTTAGAGCGAGCAAGAATGGACCCCGAATTACTCATTTATTCTTTGCTGATGATAGTCTGCTTTTCATAAAAGCAAACCAAATTGAAGGCGAGAGAGTGAGGAGCATGCTAGAGATCTACGAAAGAGGTTCGGGCCAGAAAATAAATTTCCAAAAGTCAGGTCTCTTCTTTAGTCATAATGCTACAGATGTTGCCAAGTTGACACTGACGGGTATCTTTGGTATCAATACAACAACTAGTCCAGAAAAGTACTTGGGGCTCCCAACCATTATTAGGAGAAACAAAAAGCAAGCCTTTGCAGAGATTAAAAACAGAATAAAATCCAAAATACAGAGTTGGAGCTGGCGCTTCTTGTCACAAGCAGGAAAGGAGGTCTTTATAAAATCTGTCCTACAAGCCATCCCCTCATATGCCATGACTTGCTTCAAACTGCCTCAAGGCCTTTGTCGTGAACTCAACAGTATCATCAGCAACTACTGGTGGCGAAACAAACCGAATGGCAAGGGGATCCACTGGGTTAACTGGAAAACAATGTGCGTCAAGAAGGGGAATGGAGGTATGGGCTTCAGGTGCTTTGAGAAGTTTAATCTAGCACTTCTCGGCAAGCAAGGCTGGCGACTCATTCAAAACACAACGTCCTTGTTATACCAAGTGTTGAAAGCTCGCTACTTCCCTCGGACAAGCTTCATGGATTCTAAAGTTGGCTGGTGCCCCTCATACACATGGAGAAGTATTATTGCAGGACGAGAAGCTTTAGATGGAGGCATAAGGTGGAGAGTTGGTGACGGAAGGAATATCAACATTTGGAAGGATAGGTGGATACCAGGGCTTCCGGGATTTCGAGTCTCTACCCAACTGCCCGGCTCTCAACATCTGTCCCAAGTCTCTGATCTGATTGACCAACATACAAAGACGTGGAAGGAAGATGTATTAACAGAAACTTTCTCTATGTCTGACGCACCTCACATCCTTGCTATTCCTCTGGCCAACGTGGACGCAGAAGACGTGATGGTGTGGCATTGGGATAAAACAGGACAGTACACAGTTCGAAGTGCTTACAAAAAACTGGTGGAAAACATAGAACCCATGCAGCAATCTGATATGTCATCTGCTGAGCAACAGAAAGCTTTGTGGCAGGCCATTTGGAAAGCAGAGATTCCAAACAAAGTCAAAACCTTTGCATGGAGGCTCTGCCACAATGCTCTACCATGCAACGAAAACCTTTGGAAGAAGAGGATCACGACCAATGCCATTTGCCAGAGATGTCAAGACAGGAATGAGTCAATAATCCACGCCTTGAGGAATTGCAGTAAGGAACATGAAGTGTGGCCACTCACAAAGTTAGCAGGAAAATGGACTGGTCAAGACACTCAACCAGTGACAAACTGGATTCTGGAATCAACAAAACAAATGGATAAGCAAATGTTTGAGGAAAGTCTGGTCTTGTTATGGGTTCTCTGGAAAAACAGAAATGATGTAATCAAGAAAGGAACTCAAAGCTCCTCATCTCACATCGCCTACTATGCGAGCATTTACTTGCAGGAATATAGGCAAGCACAACTTCAGAGTATTTCCCTCCAAGAAGAGTCGCCAACTAAATGGACGGTCCCGCCTGCTGGTGTCATCAAACTAAACTTTGATGGAGGCTTCAAACCTGACATTGGAGTTGGAGGAATCGGGGTGATAGCGAGAAATGACCAAGGTGAAGTGCTGGGGGCGCTCCATTCCAAAATCTCTAGAGCTCTGGATGGAGACGCAATGGAAGCAATGGCAGCAATAAGAGCGCTGGATTTCGCACTAGCTATGGGGTTTGCTCACATCTTTCTTGAAGGAGATGCGCTTGGGATAATAAGGAAGATACAACAAGGAGATGCCGACCTATCTCCAGTTGGGACGCTGATTGAAGAAGCGAGAATAAAAACCAGACGATTTGCTTCATGCAGTCTTCTACACGTCAAACGAGAAGCAAACAAAGCAGCTCATAGCCTAGCCTCTCTAGCTTTCTCTTCTGATGATGACAGGTTCTGGACAGGAACTTACCCTGATATTGTTATGAATATTGCTCTTTCTGATTGTAATTAGCTTTGTCATTAATAAAAGAAGACCATTTTCCTAAAAAAAAAAAAAGTAAGGTTAGCAAAGACCAAAGAGTAGTTGGGAGCATAAAAATAGACCTAACAATCTTAGACACGATATAGTAACACGACATAAAAATGATACAAATAAAAGATACGAATATGACACGAGTTAAAACTAAGTAAAAATTGTATATAAATATAATAAAAACTAAGAATAAGATTTTTTATTTCTTGTGTCGACATTAATTTTAATATTAATTTTTATATTTTATATGATACGAATATAAATTATAAACATAAATTATCGTGTTTATATAAAAACATAGGTTTTAGATGGAACATGGATAGGAGAAATGGGTGTGGGTCAAATTAATACAGAGGCACAACCGTTTCGGTGTGTGAAATTGAGGGTCCAACAGCCAGGCTCTGGGTCAGGGGCAAAGACAGTGAAGTAGACCAGACATGTGTGGCCCTCTTGTCGAGCTCTTCCTAGGTGGCCATGGAGATAAGGCCTCTGCCTACATGATCCCCATGTGCCCCAGTCTTTTTTTAACATTGTAGCTTCACAGGTAATTCTCAGCAAACGTAGAACATGTTTCTATCCACAGAGGGACACGTGGGCTGATGCAAGAGGAGAGAAAATTAACTTTCTTGGACTGGCTTCTCAACTTTGGGCATCTTTGAGATGAAATGAATGAAGAAGATGAGTTGGTAACTGATGGGATGTTTTGGCTTCTTTTGGAGTCATTTTCAGTTTGATTTATGACTGTGGTCCAGTATAATGGAATCCATATATATAATAAATTAATTGAGCTAAAGATTGAACTGGAAATTCAAGATTAAATATTTAATATTACTTCGAATTCGAAATTAAAATTGAGTTATTTGAAATCATTACTTTAAATTTAATATATTAATAAAAAATTTTAATTTTTTTATTTGATTTTAAATTGTATTATTTATTTTTGAATTTAAGTTCAAATTGAAATTTTTTAAAATATTTTATAAATATTAAGAATAAAAACATAAACTAATAATTTAAATATTAAATGCATATTAAAATAAAAAAAAACACAGTTTTCACTTTTGAGCTACTCAAATTGAATATTTAAATATTCAAATACGACTTGTATTATAACTCAAGCTCCTTAAACTCTAACACTACTCTATAATTACCAAAATAGAGTTTAAATTTTTTTAACTGAATTCGAATAATTTACAAAAAACAAATATCTAATTTATGCAATCTAATTAATTTTTGTGATTTGAAAATTTTAATTCACCTTTAATCTTTAACCTACTTAACTTACTTAAAGAGGACATCACATGCCTGCTCAAACTAATGCTCAGTTTGCATCATCTAATTGAACTTAACCATATCACTATAAATGATTTTACATTCTTTTTATCCAAAATGATTTTACATTCTAATAATGGTAAATCAAAATCTTTTTATCATTTAAGTAAATAAATTAAGGATTAATATCCAATACATCGTTAGTAAAAAATTTTTATTCCATAAGCGAAATTAGGATAATGATACATGTTTTTATATTTTTTTAATATTTTTAAAATATATATGTTATCATCGTAAGCTCGTTTGTAGAATAAAAAAGAAACTTCACCAATAGTACATTGGATAATTATCCATGAAGTATTCGATACGACCAATATCTCCCTAATAACTAAACAAATGGATTGGGTTGTTGTCTATTTGATTCATAAGCTATCAGTATCATTATTTGGTTGGAAAAAAAGAATATTGGTTGAGCAGTACATTTCAGATAAATCTTTAATTTTATATATATATATATATATATTACATTACATTACATGATAAAGCAAGCTTATAAAGTCTTAAAATGACACGTGCCATGCTGGTGTTTTATAATAATTAATTTAGTATTTAAAAAATAATTTTAAATGAATTTTAAAAATATATTAAATAGATTAATTCTTTTATTTGCCAACATTCCCTTGATTATTCATAATGTACTTTTACTTTTTTTTTTATAAAAACAATCATTTACTAAAATACTTAAAATAATTATTTTGCTACTATTTGAATAATAAACTTTTCGATAAATTCAATAACCTAAATATAAATATTCATTGTTAAATCATTAAACATTTGAATGGTGATTTTTTTAAAAAATATTGAATAAAAGTCTAGATATTTCACTAAAAATTGTATGAATAAAATTCAAAATAATATAATATAAATGAAACATATTTATTATACTTGTTATTCAATAAATAAATTTTTTATAATCAATAGCAAAAATTATATTCAACTTATGAATAAAAATTAAAATAAATAAAATTAATTCATGCATGGCACATGACACAAACTAGTAAACTATAAAATAGAATTAAGAAGAGATTTTTTTTGGGTTACATATTTTTTTACAAAAGCATAAATACATTGCTCCATAATTGCATTATCTCAACAATAAAGGGATGCACAGATGAGCATTGGGCTGAAATGATTAATCGAATTACTTCACCTTTTAATTACCGCTAAGAGTGGAGAAGGATTTGGTGCTAAAGAATAAGCATTTTCCTATAATAAAAAATTCCAACACCTTTTCTTCTTTACACTTGTTTCTCAAGTCCAGTGAAAAGACATCAAACGCTTATCTTAATTATTTTTCATTTGTGTTTGGCAAGGATTTGCCTTTTCCGCCATCCAAAAATGACTATAAGCACCTTGATAATGATAACCCTTTCCTTTCTCTTTGCAGGGCCCAGTTGTATATAATCTGTTCTTCTCTGTTTGAACTGCAAGCAAAGAATTTCTGATTATTTCTGCTAGAAATTAGAAGTCAGTAGACCCTGGTAAGCCCAAGTTATTTGTTCTCATAGTGCATATCATCTTCAATCAGTTTTTGCTTTTCCATGTGATGATCTGATGGAGGAAAGAGTTGACCTGGTTGATGGATTCTTTGATTTGTTGCTCCGGAAACCATAAATTTTTGCAATCTCACTCACCCATTGATGAACCATGAAAGCTCTCTCTTTTCCGTAATTTAATCACCAAAGAGGATGCTTTTTATTGGAGTCTTTGTGTAGTTGGATTCCTGACAGACATGGCCATTACTCAAAAACCCATATCTCTCTTTAGTTGAAAGCTGATCAGCAAGAACCGAGAGAAAGAAAGCGTGAGCCTTCACTTTCTCTATATATCAGCAGCAAGTGAAGCTTCAGCCTTTAATACCCTCAACCACCATCCTTTCATAGCAAGCCAAGACTTGAGGAAGTTGAAACAAACAAGCAAAGAGTTTATTTTGTTTAGAAAATGTGAGAGATGAATTCTCTTCTTTCAGTAGCCTTCCTGGTTCAGTCACCGAAGAAAGAACGAGCAGCGAAGAAGTAAGAAGGCACTGTGCCTAAGTAGCAGTAGAACTTTCAAAAGGGTACGTGGTAGAACTTTCAAATCTTCTATAGGCTTTTTGTGCTTGAGAATTGGAGATATACAAGCTAAAATAGCAATGGTGACTCTTCATCACCGCCCACACCGCCTTCTCCTTGATACACAATCAAGCGCACCAGCAACGAGTGGAGACAGAACGCGTAGTTCTTTCTCCAATGATAATGAAGCCAATTTTGATACCAACATGGTGATCATACTAGCAGCTTTGCTTTGTGCGCTGATATGTGCTCTAGGACTTAACTCTATAGTGCGTTGTGCTTTGCGTTGTAGCAGAAGGTTTGCTTTTGAGACCCCAGATGAGACTGCGGCGCGTCTAGCTGGAACAGGCCTGAGGAGGAGCGCATTGCGCCAGATTCCTGCGGCCATATATAGTTCAGGGATGAATATGAAGGCTACAGATTGTCCAATTTGCCTTGGAGAATTTATGGATGGCGAAAGAGTCAGGGTGTTGCCAAAATGTAACCATGGTTTTCATGTGAGGTGTATAGATAAATGGTTGCTATCAAGCTCATCCTGTCCAACTTGCAGGCAATCATTGCTAGATCAGGCAACTTGCTCTGATGCTGCACCAGATATAGAAGGTGGAATCCAACAACATGGGAGTTCATCAGGAGGACAGGTTGATGTTCCAGTGGCTGCAGATGAGGTTGGTTGATACTGGTTTTAAAATAGTTCTTCTTCAGCAGATGAGAAAGAGGGGTGCTTAGAGTAGATTTTTTAAGGTTATTTGACATTTTTTAAGTTAGTCTTGTTTATGTGTATGCATATGGAAAAATATTGATTGCTAATAAACTACAAAAGAAAATAGAAATGATATGAGGCTTTGCTGTTTCTCTACATGCTTAATGCTCCAGTAGACAAGGCTTATTACTTATATCAACCTTTGTATAGAAAGAGGGATTGTTAACTGAAGACAAAATCTGATCTGTTCTAAGGAGTTTTAAGGAGCACAAGCAGTCAAAGAATTGTGTAATTTAATATGAAGTTTTCTGGTGCACTTGCAAATGAAACAGAGAGAGACCTTTTTAATTCCAGTTTGGGCAGTGACTTTCTCCTAATTGCTAATTTTTATTTGAGAATTGGTCTCTCAGATAGGTCTTTAAGTATGCTGCCAACTGAACAATGGTTACAGATGGGGAGGCCTCGGAAAAGGAAACCAGTTCTGGGATGTATTCATTGCAAAGCATCTATGCGCTTTGCAAGCAAGCCCTTGTTAACTAGAATGGCTCTTAGCCTAAAAGGCACATGACATTGAAATGCTGTCATGCTGATGCAATATAATTATGGTTTAGCAATTAGCATTTAGCAGTAGTTTCAAAGTCAATTTCATTTACCATTGGTATATAGTACAGGCTTAGGGCTCTTACATAAAGTTAAAAAGAGCTTTGTATTTAAAGAACAAAGGGATCTTTAACACAGTTATGCCTCAAATCTCATTTTCCTACACTGTACCCAGTTTGAAACTTTTTACCTAATCTCCATCTAGAGTATTTATTCAGTCAGTAGAATGGTTTTGCAAGTCACAGCAGGCCAATTCCTAAATGGATGACTCAAAAATCATGGTCATTGATTGGTCAAATAAAGCAAGTCATTAAAAAATATTCCAGCTTCTGCTGGAAATGATTTTCCTTCCTTTTCTTGGTTTGATTGCTTGTGGAAAAGAAATAGGAATGGCAAAGTAGAGTATCATTTCTCATTTCTTAGCACTTAAAATCACTAAAAGAAAAGTGCAATGCAGCTGTTCACTTTAGTATATAGGCATATGGGACACAAGGAATCAACAATTTGTGCTTATAGAATGGAGCCTCAGTTCTTAAAACTCATCTTTTCTTTACTGATATGGCCTGTGGACCTCCTTTCTAGCCACACATGAGAAAATTCATTGATGCACCACACTCTAAGAACATTATCTTATTTTGATTATACCCTGCTAGAGTGATGAGGAGGACACTTTGATGAGCATCATTCATAATTTGACCACCTTCCCTCCCTTTCTCTTTACCTTGTTCATCTCTCTCTTATTTTTCCATGATTCCAAGGATTTTAGCAAAGAATTTGTCTTCATGATCACTTGTGGAAGCTTGGCTTGGCATTTGTTTTCCATAATTTACGCCCACCGGCCGCAAAAACATAGTCACCAACATTTTTGCAATTATGAAAACTCCATACATGGGACAAAAGTGCTACTGTAGTACAAAAGTTTGTCATGGAAGCACCCAATTGGAGCTAGAAGGCAAAGCTAAGGAAATCAAACGGCCAATGGAATCTTTTGAATAATTATTTGCAGTTGATTAATGGTTTTAATCCTGCAATTAGGTCAAAAGTCTCCATCTAAAACAGTTGGCTGGAAACTGTTTTCATTGCAAATCTGTGGTGGAGATTCAAGTAGGAGGACATGTCACATTTTTGGAAAAATATTACTTGGAAAGGGAATCTCCCAAGGGAAGCCATATCGTGCAACTAAGCCTGACCTTTTCGTTTTGTGTTCTTATGCTTGGAAAATCAATGTTTGATTGTCTTTGCTATCTAATCAATGTAATTGTTAAGTGCAAGTTTGGATTACTTTTTTATTGGAAATCATAATTTAATTGTTCTTTTGACAGATGGATGAAGTTTGTGCATATACTCCTTTAATCTCACTTTCGAAAAAAAAAATTAAAGATTCCAACTCAGTTCTTTAAGCAATACTTGTTTTGAAGGGTGCAACTCAAGATATTTTGTATGGTTTGCCCTGCAAACTCATCAGAAAGGGCATACTAGCTAGAAGCAGTGATTCTTGATTTGAAATATGGTTCTTCTCATAGGCAATCAAGCATATCAGTGAAAAGATGAAATTAAATTCTCTTAAAATCCTTTTTGTTTGTTTAACTCAATCTTGGGATTCAAGGAAATTGAGTTCTAACTCGGCAAAGCTCAACTCTAACCAACTTGCATATCAGAATCTATTGATATAGAAGCACAACAAACAGGCTTATTCTTAGACAAACTTCCAGAGAAGCCTCTATGAACTCATGATTAGACGGCATAGAATCATTTGCATAGCTCGGCAGACAGGGCATTAGCTAAGGAGGTTATGGTTGTAGCAGATACTCCCCTTGTTCCTCCCAAGTACCATTTCTTTATCATCTCAACCACATTAGCATTCTCCACTTTGACTTTCGCATCCTCCTTTCCCTCGGTAGTAAATGCAATCTGCACGTGCACGCACACATACACAAATGCGTGTTATAATTAGTATAGGAATTATTGGTTTTTTAAGGATAGAATATTAGTCATATGCCTCAAAATATACCTCAGCAGTGCCAGAACTTGCTGGAAAATGGTATGTGATGATTGAATTCTTCTTGAAATATTTAGACTGGAAAAATTCAACAACTTTCTCCAAGGCTTCTTCCTCTTCCTCTTCGTATTTGTCAACAGCTGCCAATCTGTCCCTCACAGCACTCTCTAGCTGCACTCCATATTGGGACCCTTTGATCTCCTTAATCACCACAACTCTCAGAAATTTCTCCACTGGAGCTGCAGGCAGTATATAATCAAGGAAGAAATCACAGTAGTTCTTTAAACATATTTTAATGAAAATTTTTACAACTTTGAATCAATCACGGGAATTGGAATATGCACCATTAATAAGAGCCTCAAAGAAGTCATCATCTTCAGCTAGCACGTTTCCAGGCTTGCCCTTCCATTGTTGCAAGTGTCCTACAACTTCAGGTTCAAGGTAGACTCCAATTGCCGTGAACTTGATTTGGAGAAAATGAATCTCAATGTCGGTAATTCCTGTAGCAGCCCGAAAAGCTGAATATAAACAGAAAAGAAAAAAAAAATGAAACCAAGTACCAAAGCATAGTATGAAAAAAGGCTTACCATGACCAAGAAGGGATAGTGGCTTGGTAGTTGTGATTTGTGGAGGGAAAGGGATTTCATCAACCATTACCATTTCAGTACTCACTGCAAAAATTGCAAATTTATAGAAACCAGAAAGTCTTCATTTAAGAATGAAGAAGAATAGATGGTAAAATCAAAGCAGAACTAGATTGAAAGAAAAGCCACTTACTAGTTATCTTTGCAGGGAGTTCAGGGGATTGAGAGAGGCAAGAGGCAAGAAATCAATGAGCAGCTAAGCTGGCTTAGTTTCTAATTGAATTGTGAAGAAATCTGAAGAGTGATGCAGCCTTTATATCAAAGCATTAATGGTATACAATAAACTTGATGTGCATCCGAATCCTCATTCATTAACATTTGACATAGCATAGCTAACTCTCTGTCTCCCTCTGTAAGTCTTGGAGGGGCAAAGGGCGGGCTGGTAGGTGAGGGAAGTTGAGAGCTTGTGATTCATCTCATTTTCTCCCATTTGACTTGCTATTATTGATTTCCAGTTTCTTTTGTAACGTCTTACACAGCCCTTTTACAACTGAGCAAAGCCTTGACAATAGCATACGTTAAACTATTTTACTATTAATATTAAAAAAACCTTCATAATTTTTTAAAATTTTCAGATAAATTTCTATCTTATTACTCTACTTAATTATTTGAAAAGGCGTTAAACTTCGTTATTTATTATCACGAGAATTTCTATATGGGAGTTATTTTTATACACATGCATGTCAGAATAAAATTTTTATAATCGCTAATATGATAAGTTATGCAAGCATTAATTCAACATGAATTTTTAGTTTAGTAAGAAGAAATTCACCTTACCAGTTTCAAACATTTTAGTAAAAGAGGATATGAATTTCAATATAGTGGGAATTTTGATATATACTCTTTAGTTTTGGGTGAGAGGTGCATAATCTTTACCTAACCAGTAATGGCCCTATGCCTTCAATGCGGCTATGTACGAAGTTTTGCATTTTCCCCTCAGCCTGCCACAAATGTATTTCTGTTTGAGGGCGTTCGGCCATCCACGAGAATCGTGACTGAAAGGTAGGCTTGGTAATTTAGACACGATACGAATACACGACACGAATAAATGACACGAGGTGACACGAGATGACACGAGATTAAAATTAAGTAAAATTAATATATGAATGTGGTAAAAATTAAAAATAACATTTTGAATTTTTTTTGTCGATACGAATTTTTGACGCGAATACACGATACGAACACGACACGAACACGATTTTACATGATACGAAAATAAATTTTTGACACGAATTATCTGATCTATTGAAAGGAATGCTAAGTGGTAGCCACCATTCATTTTACCTACTTTACTTCAAATGCGGTGCAGGTGCAGCTTGTAAGAATCATTTATGGGAAGCAGGGTTAAAATTCGTGGGCCAATCCATTAAATTTGCAGATTTTCCCATTTAAAATTAAACTTAAACGAGTTGGCTTATGCGGGCTAGCAATTCGAACAGGCCGATTCACACAGATATGACCAATCTATTTAAATTTTTTTTAATTATATATATAATTAGTTTTTTAATTATATTGTTAATATATTTTTATTTCCAATCAAAATAATACATGATATGATTTAATTATATTGTAACAAAAAAAATATGAGTTCATATAATTATTTTGAATTCATACTATGACTTTATATATATATATATATTGAGAAAAAAAGAGTAGGAGAAGTTTGAATGTTTAATAAATATTTATGTTTTTCATGTTTGTAATTATTTACTTTTAAAATATTGTAAATATATTCTAATTATATTTGAATTGTATTTTTATTTGAATTTTAATGATGTTTTTTTTTTAAATTTTATTTTATTTTTACAAAAAATAACTTAACGCACAGGCGAACCTGTCCCGCATTAAAATCAGATAGAATTTACAATTTTTGACTCGTTTAAAGATAGACCTAAACCGACTAAGCCCGTAATCGTACGGGGCGGATTGGGTCCCGTTTGTCTTGTCCGCTTCACACTCCTGCCAAAAAGGCCCTGGCTTTGATTTTTTCAGATAGCCAGCCAAGCACTAATCTTTCTATAATTCTACTCTACTAATAATGAGCATCTTTCCCGAAGAACCAAAAATAGTGGGGCGCTATATCCAAAAAAAAAAAATGGTGGGGCGCAGCCCGAAACTTGACCTAGTACTGTTGTTGTTTTCATTGTTCTAAAAAACGATTAAGCTTCCAGTCAGGGTGGACTTCCTAGTTTCTCTTACCTTGTCAAATTATGAACCAAAATGTTCAATTCCGTAGGGCAGAATGCCTTACCTGTAACTTAATAACATGCACAAAATCTTGATAATGGACCCCAGGATGCAATGGTACACTTTGAGAGAGACTGTTGTCAAATAGTTCAACTGAGTCTGACTATGTTTTCTTCCAAATAGGTAGCTTGGCGTTGACAATGTCTCAGTGGACATGTTGTCCAAAGAATTGCATACTTAGATGTAAATCTAACAGTTCATGCACAAAATATATGTTCGTGTTGTATAAAATGAAAAAGTTTTTATCAAAATTCGTGTTTACACGCCAAACGTAAATAAAATTTTTATCAAATTTTATCTTATGCTTTCATATATTTTATTTGTATTGTTTTGGTATAATATCACCATATCGTGTTTAGACTTGTCAGGTTTACTTACAGAACGGCGTTCAAAATCAAAATCCCTAGTCCTGCATTTTCCCAAAGACTTGTCTCCAAAATTGCCTGTAGCAATAGATGCATCCCTTTGAAAGATTGTAAACATCAACCCTTACTTTGGTTTCTTTGAATTTCTTGGTACTGTAAACTGTGATGTGAACGTTTTACAGTTAGGATCCAATATACAGCACCTTAGCACAGACACAGGGCATGTAGCTGCAATCCCAAATTAGACTCACCAGTAACATGAGTCAACGTCTAATAACTCCAACAAGCTAGGGCTCGACCACAATTTTCAATTTTGATTTATTTTTGTTACATCAGACAATACATTGTATGTCCAGTACATTGAATTGTTTTAGTCTTACCTTTAACCAAAACATAGAGAGTCAAAATTGCTAAGTTTACCACTTCTAAGATTTCAAGTTTTAAAAACAGGCTTCTCAGGAGACGGATGGAATTTGATTTGCTTTCTCACTCCTTGGGTTCTTGATCATCATTTCTTTCTTCAGAGGCCATTTGATTTATTACAAGAAACTATTGTAAATTATATGAACTGTTTTATTTGGAATTAAATAATTTGATTTTGATTGTTACTTGTTACTGAGCTTTCTTCCTTTTGTAGGAGAATTTGCAACGTGATAAACCTACAACTTACATTATCATGATGATCAATTTCTTAGGTAATTAGCAGTTGTTGAATAGAGTTTATTCATTTAAAACTAATGGAAACTCATGTCGCTGAACCAATGTTAGTATTACCTTTCTATTTGCCTTTGCCGACCAGAGAATGTTTGTACTTTAGCCAAGAATCTTTGACAAAGTTTTGTATTAATATTGTTTAAACAGCATGTTTCAAACAAATAGATACAGATTATTTCAGTTCCTGACTTTTCGGGTTGCTAGATAAGGGCCTTGTCCTAAACCAAACCAATGTATTAACCAGCGAATGGACATCCCACATGCAGCGTAGAGGTGATTATCAGGCCGGATTGGCCCAATCTAGTTCGGAATCGGATCGGGTTAATTCGGCCTAATAACCAAATTTGGCTAATGTCGGGTTCGAACCAGTTCAACCCGATATGATACTGGGTTGAGCCGGTTCAACCAATTTCGAACCGGGCTTGATTACGAACCGGACCGATTCAGGTTGAACCGGTCCGATTCAACAAAAAATAATAAATAAATAAATAAATAAATAAAAAGCAGCCTGCCACTTTCATTTTTCTTTCATATTTTCTCTCAAATCTAAACACTCATCCACTCTTATTCTCTTAATACTCACTCATACATACTCTCTCAATAATCACTCAAACTCTCTCAAATTCACTTAAATTATTTTATTCCAAATTTATAATATCATCATTTTCTTCTCTAAATTTCGTTTTTCTTTTTATCATAATAATTTTATTATAATATCATATTCATAATATAACTTTATTTTATTATAACGATAGTTTTAGTACATAATTTTATAGTAATTTATTTTTACATTATTGTTACATTAATTAAATAAATTATAATAACTTTATAATAAATTGTTGTTAAATTAAACTATTAACATTATTTATTATAAAAATAAATTTATTAGATTAAATTATAAAAATATATTAATATATATTTATTTTTATTAAAATAAATTAAAATAAATTTTAAAAAATAAAAAATTTAAATTAAAAAAACGGACCGAACCGGTTTAAACCGATTTGGTCCGGTTTAATAGTGAATCGGTCCACAAACCGGGCCGGTTCGTAAGTTAAAATAAAGCGAACTGGCCCGACTTAGACCGGTTCACAACCGGTTCAGACCAGTTTTCCTACTGTTAGCCAAACCTAGAAGCAACAATTTCTTTTCTTTTAAACAAGAAAAACCAAGCATACGAGTACAAGAAGACTTTTACTTCTCAGATTCTTTGGCATTTGGTTTAAATTTCTTGGTCAACATATTCAGAGTCCTTAAGTCAGTAGCACTTTTCAATCAGCCATGCACAAACTTGCACCTTTGTTCTAAGAAAAAATAGATGTCCTGTTTAAGCTTAAAGAGCTTTCTTCTGAACCCAATCAACCTATAATCATTATCTTGATAGCCCTGGTAACCATTTTTCTTGTGTACTTCAGACTTAGAATCTCCCCTGTTTTAGGTAAGAAACTTCCTCCAGGGTCATTGGGATTTCCCCTCATTGGGGAGTCCATAAGCTTTATCAAGTCGCATAAATGATATAAAACTGTTGATTGGATTCGATTTCATGTAAACAAGTATGGACCAGTATTAAAGACTTCACTCATGGGTTCAAATGCAGTGGTTCTGACTGGCCAAGCTGGTAATCGCTTCATATTCAGTAAGAAAGATATTGGCATCACAAGCAACCAAGTTGAAACAGCAGCAGGCACACTCGGATAGCACAACATCTTTGAGCTTCCAAGGCCTCGACATAAGATTGTTAGAGGTGCAACCGTAAGCTTTCTGAAACCTAAAAGTATTCAAAGATTTGTTTCTGCTATGGATTCATTAGTCCAGCAAGAACTCTCCCAAGTAACAATCTAAAACCTATATGATACAGCAGTTTCAGGAGAAGCAAACAAAATTGCCATCTAGAAGCAGTTTTTTTTACTTTTTTTTTTTCTTTTGAACACATGAACTAAGTGGTAGGGCTACAATAAAATGGTGCCACTAACAAAAAGGATCACCTTCAATGTTAGCCGCAGTTTGCTCTTCAGATTGCCAGAAAGCAAGGAGAAATCTGATCTGTTTGAAGATTTTATTATTTCCGTAAAAGGTTTGTGGGCTATTCCATTAAAACTGCCCGGAACTGCATACCATAAAGCATTGCAGGCACGAGGAAGTATATTGAGACTTCTCTCCAAACTAATAAAAGAAAGGAAGAAGGAAATAGGAGAAGGGAGCAAAGGTTCTCTAGATGCCAATGATTTAATCTCCAGTCTGCTTATGCTGAGAGATGAAAATGGTGATCCGCTGCTAGAGGAGGAAATCATCGATAATGTGATCTCTGTGATGTTTGCTAGCCATGACAAAATATCTGTATTCCTTAGCCATTTTATAAGGCAACTTGCAAGGGATAGAGAGGTTTCTAACAAGGTGCTTCAAGGTAGTAGGAAATTAATATTTTCTTTTAACTGTTTGATTCAACACTGATTACTGGTAAAATATTTCTTTTTATTCTCCTCTTTTAGCTAAGTCATTAAATTGCTCACTGCAGAGCCAATGAAAGTAGCTAAGGTCATTGGAGGAAAAGATGGGAAGCTTATAACTTGGAGTGAAACACAAATGAAGAAGTATACATGGATGGTAGCCCAAGAGCTGTTGAGATTTTATCTTGCAGTTTTTGGTAACTTTAAGTGCGCTCGAAGAGACACAATCTTTGATGGCTTTGACATCCCTAAAGGATGGAAGGTAAAAATAGTTTTTGAGTTTTTAAGAATCATGTATAATAAGCTTTAGTCTGCATGTAGATGGAATTCTAACATTTCTGACTTGTACAAGTTGCAAGTGTTCTGGTTTGCAGCGAGAACACACATGGACAATAACATTTTCAAAGATCCAGAGGTGTTTGATCCTGGAAGGTTTGAGGGTTCATCAAAATCGCTCCCCACTTACACTTATATTCCATCTTTATTGTATAAATAGCACAAATCTTGTATAGGTTTCTTTTGTGCTCAATTTTGTAATCATTTGCCTATCTAGAGGTATCGCATTGATTACATTTCTTCAAACCCATTCACAAATTGTAAAGGAGAGTGAACCCTTGAGAGCTTTATTGTAAGTAAGGTTTAGGTAAAAAGGTTTACTCCTTAAGCCATAAAAGGGAGTGGTTGTAAGGTTTCCTCCTTGAGCCCGAAAAAAGGAGTGTTGAATGTTTCTCTTGAGCCTGTGAAAAAGAGTGTAACAAATTCAAAATAGTGAATTTGGGGAAAATCCTTGGGAGTGTCTCAAGGTAGAGTTGTTGAACCTCTATAAATCACTTGTATACAATTCTCTAACCCTTCACTCTTTAATTACTTGTAATTTAATTGTGTTTATTGTTTTGTGCTTGAATTATATGCTAGAATAGCCTAGTAAACTTAGAAGAACTACAATATAGACTAGAGAATTAAAAAGATTGAAAAACGAACCTAAGGTTAGTCAAAAACTGATTCACCCCCTCGCGGTTAGGAAATTGAGCCAACAAGATTGATTTTGAAGAAAGGAAAAAGAAGAGTATTTTGACAAAGATAGAAATGAAGTTTTAGAAGGGAAATAAAACAGAGTTTGTTTTGGCTCAATTGAAGAAAGAAGAACATTGATATGGAATGGAATGCTGATGTTAACTACAATCAAGTCAAAATACCTAAAGTTTAAAAGCATTCTAATTAGAAAAATAAATTTGTAAAGTACCTTAATTTGGGAAAAAACTCAATATTGGTGGGAAGAAATCGTTGCTGATCATAAGTCTTTAATTTCTATATAATGAATATACTATACCAACAACTTCTCCACTCTTCCGTGTAGACGTAGTTGTCATGTCCCGCGCGCAAGTTCGAGGCCTATTGGACGAGAGCAGGCCAAACCAGCCCCCAACCGAGGTGATGAGAGGTTAGAGGGCCAAACCAAGGCAGCCCAGACGGATGGGTGAACTCGCAGAAGCCAGGCGACCATGACGGGTGGGCGAGCTCCCAGGAGTAGGCGAGGGCAAGCGAACCAAGCAGACAGGCGAGCAGAGCGAAAAGGCTCCCAGGTGGAATAGTGCTGGAAGGAGATAGCAGGCTTGAGGGTGACCTCGGAGGCCTCAAGTGTGCGTACCAGCAGGCCCCGGTCCAGCTCTGCTCCAATGCGTGCCAGAGAGGCAGGGGTGGTTCCCGAAGCAGTCTGCTAACCACACACTTGGCCAGACCACCACCATCAGATCTGTAAGGGCTTGCCTATATAAATGGGTGCCTTCCCCCACATTTGTACATAAGAGAGCTGAGTGAGAGTCTCCATTTGTGGGTGAGGAGTGAGTTGAGTGATAGGTTGAGACCCTTGTGCGTGTCTCCTAGGCAAGGTTTGGGCATGTCCAGCCAAGATAGTTGAGGCCATAGGCTAGTTCTCCTTATTGTAAGCTCATGTACATTGTTGAGTTAGAGGGAAATACAAGTGTACAGTTCCCCACATCTGTGTGCTGCTTGTGTGCAATAGGTTGTGCGTGAGATTTCCACAGGTGTCAGAGTGTCCTGGGCAGATGAGAGGCTGACTTAGGAGTGTGGACGGAAGAATCCCACCTAAGGCCGCACGATTGCTGGGCTAAAGCCCTGGCACATGACAGTTGGTATCAAAACGGGCGATCAGTGTTCGGTGGCGACCATCTTTCGGTGGCGATCAGCAGGTCAGTCCAACCTGATCGAGCGTGCACGGTGCTAGCGGTGCCTAGTGCTGGTTGAGACGTGGTCCAAGCCAAGTTAGCTGAAGCAAGCAGACAAGTGTGCAACCCGGCCTGAGCAGGGATGGCGAGTTTAGAGGCAAGCGCGCACACTGAAGGGTAGGAGGCCTAAGACTCGAGCCAAGAAAGGGAAGAAGGGTAACTCCCACGATGCTATGTCTGCCCTTGATACCCGGCTAGCCAAGGTGGAGCTGGCGATGGGCGAGATAGGGGATAAACTTGAAGACCGCCTCATCGATTTCCACTCCAAGGGGAAGGAGCTGAGGGTTGAAGTACGGGAGAAGCTCGTCGAGATAGAGTTGCTCGTCCAAAAGAATGCAGCCCTGGAGGCAATGGTCGAGGCCATGTGGGTAGAGCTGGAGCAGTTGCACGGCAAGGTCAGTGCGTGCAAGAGCACCATGGCAAGTTGCCTACTAGCGGTTGCTCCCCAATTCAGGGCAGATGTCCCCAAGCCGAAGGAGTTCAAAGGAATGAGGTCTGCTAAGGATGTGGACAACTTTCTTTGGGGCTTGGAGCAGTATTTCAGAGCTGTTGGCATCGATGAGGAGGCTACCAAGGTGAGCACTGCCTCTATGTACTTGGTTGATATTGCCTTGCTATGGTGGCGACGCAGGTGTGAGGATGCCAGGCGAGGAGGTGTTGCCATTGGGACATGGGCAGAATTCCAGAGAGAGTTTAGGCAGCAATTCTATCCCGGGTATGCGACAGAAGAGGCGAGGTCCAAGCTCATGAGGTTGATGCAGTGAGGAAAGATATGCGAATACATGCGGGAGTTCTCCGAGCTGATGCTGCACAAACCGAGCTTGGGAGAGGATGAAGCTCTCTTTTCTTTCCTAGATAGACTCAGGTCGTGGGCGAGACAGGAACTGAAGCAGATGGGCTTTCAGACGCTATTAAGGGCCATAGCAGCCGCGGAGTCCTTGGTAGATCTTAGTAGATCAGAGTCATCCAAGCCAAAGGGGAAAGGCTTACGGGAGAATGATGGCTCAAACGAGGAGCAACAGTTCGATGCTTCCCAGCCCAAGGGAAAGGGCCATGGCGAAGACGATCGGGACAGCAGTGGCAAGGGGACACCACGTATTGCCGAGCAAAAGTTCTCAAGGGGTGAGGGCCGACCAAAGAGACCCATGGAGTGCTTCTTGTGCGAAGGGCCACACAGAGCACGAGAGTGCCCGACTAGGGAGAGTCTCGTAGCGATTGCCAAGGGTGGTGAGCAGTCGAAGGAGGAAGAACCAAGAGTGGTTCGCCGACTTGGTGTCTTGAAGTCTGTGGAGGAACCGGGGGAGGTTCGAAGACTAGGCGCCATACGAGTGTGCGGAAGGGTGTGCGGCTCTCAGTCAGAGGACGAGGGCAAGGTCCGTGGTCGAAGGGTGCAGCCAAACCCCTCCAATGTAGGTGTGCAGCAGAAGGCACAAAGTAGGAGGAGGATGCAACGACCCAGCTCTAGTAGAAGAGGAAGAGGTGCTCAGAAGGAGGACAGATGTTCCCCTAGCAACGAGGGCGTCGCTAGAACAGGTGGGGGAGAATGTCATGTCCCGCATGCAAGTCCGAGGCCTGTTGGACGAGAGCATGCCATATCAGGCCCCAGATGAGGTGATGAGAGGCTGGAGGGCCAAACTAAGGCAGCCCAGACGAATGGGCGAACTCCCAGAAGCCAGGCGACCATGATGGGTGGGCGAGCTCCCAAGAGTAGGCGAAGGCGAGGGTGAGCGAACCAAGCAGACAGGCGAGTAGAGCGAGAAGGCTCCTGGGTGGAACAATGCTGGAAGGAGATAGCAGGCTTGAGGGTAACCCCGGAGGCCCCAAGTGTGCGCACCAGCAAGCCCCAGTCCAGCTCGGCTCTAATGCGTGCCAGAGAGGCAGGGGTGGTTCCCGAAGCAGTCTACCAACCACACACTTAGCCAGACCACCACCATCGGATCTATGAGAGCTTGCCTATATAAAGGGGTGCTTTCCCCCACATTTGTACATAAGAGAGCTGAGTGAGAGTCTCCATTTGTGGGTAAGGACTGAGCTAAGTGATAGGTTGAGACCCTTGTGCATGTCTCCTAGGCAAGGTTTGGGCATGTCCAGCCAAGATAGTTGAGGTCATAGGCTGGTTCTCCCTATTGTAAGCTCTTGTACATTGTTGAGTTAGAGGGAAATATAAGTGTACAGTTCCCCACATCTGTGTGCTGCTTGTGTACTACAGGTTGTGCGTGAGATTTCTGCAGGTGTCAGAATGTCCTGGGCAAATGAGAGGCTGACTTAAGAGTGTGGACGGAAGAACACCTAAGGCCGCACGGTTGCTGGGCCAAAGCCCCCGGCACTTGACATAGTCACGTAGACAAGTATTTCAAGCAAAAGCCATTCTGATAACATCATAAAGTACTATTAATTTATGTGAATAGTGATTTCATATAGTACCATAATCGGTTCACTGCTTCTCTTTTTTTAGTTTTCTTGAGATAAATACGGATCTAATATATATAATTCTAATTTGTGTCATGTAAATTAAACATGAAATTTTCTTGATGGTACATCAAAAATAAATTTTTATTTTTGTTTTTTTCATATTCATATACAATTTTATTAAATTTAATCCGTATCACTATCATATTGTGTCACCGAAACATGTCTAGATTGTTAGGTCCAGTAAATAATGAACCAGTTACCCAATTGCTTCTGCAATATGGCTGCTCTCTTTCGCCGATGTGCTTGTCGCTTAAATAAGTTATGAATCACTTCCGGTTGAAAATGCAAGAGCAAAGAAGAAGAATTTGGCAAAGTCAGCAGTGGTTGCCTCTTATTGAGTAGTTGAGATATGCTCGTTCAACCAATCCACTTCATCGAGAAATAATAAAAATCTACAGCTATAGTCAATGAATTCATTGTTAAGAGCATTGTTTCTATAAGTTTCATTTCTAATAAATTAATTGTTTGTCTTTTTTCGGAATTATAGAGCAAGACAGCCAATCACTTCCTTTGTCATTGCCGTCCAAGGCAACGGACAAAAATCACAAATTTTAGAATATTATGACTGAAAGCTTTGTTCTTAATTAGAAACAGTCAAACAAGTAAGCTGAGCGGATGACTTGGTAGCCTCTGCCTATCCCGCTCGATGAACCTGCTGCCTCGCGACAGACTTCTACCGTCACAATCAGACGACATACGATATTTTAGGGTCGTACCAAAAATAAATTTTTTAAAAAATATGAGATTATCTTCCAGGTAATTACATTATAGTATTGGTAATTTACTCGCTTATAAATAAGTCATATATATTATTTTATTCATTAGTTTTTTTACTTTTAGTTTTTACGTTCCATATACTCAAGAATATTTGACTGACTTAAGCATCGAAGTACCTACGCAAGAACCACTTTTTGCGTTCCTCTGACTTTTGTTATTTTACAAAAGCTTTTGAAAGACACGTGAAGAAAATGACAAATAGCTTACGTCAGCAATCATTTATTGTTGTTTTGTGTAACAACACTAAGTAAAAACAATTATTCTAATGACCTTGCTTCACTTGTGGACAAAATTTTCAAGCTAACACACGGTTTGACGTTTGATGTCATGAGATATTTATTTTCTTTTTGATGAAGACATTTTTACAGTACTGTTTTCCAAGCCTAGCTGAACTTGAGTTTTGCTTCTATAAATTGTTGTGGTTGGTTTGGCATTGCTTCCTGCTCAAGCAAGAATGGATATCCTAACTGGTCTTTCTGAACCCCCTTCTGACTTAAAGCTACAATTAATCTCCACAATTTTGGGAACTCTGGTTGCTGTTCTTGTCTGCTACAAGTTCATAGTCTCACCACTTCTGAGCAAGAAACTTCCGCCAGGTTCATTCGGATTTCCACTCATTGGCGAGTCTATCAGCTTTATCAGGGCACAAAAACAAGATAAGACTCCTGAATGGATTCTGAGCCGGATCAAGAAGTATGGACCAGTATTCAAGACCTCCATCTTGGGTTCACAGATGGTGATTCTGACTGGCCAAGCAGGAAACCGTTTTGTATTCAATGGCGGTGACAATGGTATTTCATGCAATCAACCAACCTCAGTGGTCAGAGTGCTCGGGAAGCACAGCCTTTTCGAGATATCAGGGTCCCGTCACAAGCTTATTAGAGGTGCCATAACTAACTTTCTAAAACCAGAAAACATCCAGCGGTTTGTTGCCAAAATGGATTCACTGGTCCAGCAACAATTATTCAAGGTAGGATTGAACAAAGTTCGGGTCAGTTTTATACTTACTTTCAGAGAAAGTTCAAGTAGCTACTCTAAGATTCTATTTTTGTTTGCTGTTAAACAGGAACTTCATGGCAAGGATTCAATAGAAATAGTGCCACTAATGAAGAAGATAACATTCAATGTTACATGCAGTATATTTTTTGGATTACCTGATGGCAGGGAGAAAGATGAACTTCTGAAAGATTTTTCACTCGTTGTCAAAGGAGTATGGGCAATTCCATTGGATTTTCCAGGGACCGTATTTCATAGAGCAATGCAGGCAAGGCGCAGGGTCTGTAGGCTGCTTTCAAATCTGATAATGATCAGGAGAAAACAAGAAGAAGAAAGAACTGTGGATCCCGCTGATGATAACATTATTTCTAGCCTCCTTGTCCTGAGAGATGAAAATGTACAGCCTTTATTAGAGGAAGAAATTCTTGATATTTTCCTTTCCTTGATAATGGCTAGCCATGATACAACTGCAATTCTCATGACCCTCTTCATAAGACACCTTTCCAGGGATGCAGAAGTATCAAGCAAGGTGCTTGAAGGTATAGAAAAATTTCCCATTAATGCATTTGATTTAGTATACATAAGTAGAATTTGCCTGTCACCTGTCATTTTGTTGCAGAACAAACTGAAGTTCTTAAGGCCGTGAAAGGAAATGATGGAAAGCTCACCTGGAGTGAAATACAGAAGATGAAATATACCTGGAGAGCAGCTCAAGAGCTTATGAGGGTGAATCCCCCAATGCTTGGCAGTTTCCGGCTAGTAACCAAAGACATTAGCTTTGCTGGCTATGACATTCCCAAAGGATGGCAGGTATATTCGCATTGGTTCAAACTTCAAAGTAATCTCATTGGCTTGGAAAGCTAGAAAAGTATTTCCATGGGATGCAAATTTTATGTGCAAAGTCCTAACGTGTTATTTGTACAGATATTTTGGGTGGCTCCAGGCACTCACATGGACAGCAACATATTTGAAGATCCTGAGAAGTTTGATCCATCAAGATTTGAGAACTCATCGAAAGCATTCCCTCCGTATACCTATGTACCTTTCGGAGCAGGGCCTCGAGTTTGTGCAGGCATAGAATTTGCTAGAGTTGAAGCATTGCTGATAATCCATCATCTTGTAACAAAGTATAGTTGGACAGAAATGATTCCCAATGAGCCTATCGTACGTGAACCAATGCCATACCCTGCCATGGGACTCCCAGTCAAGCTCTATCCAAAGAATTGATGTGTACAAAGCCAAATTTTAGGAGCCAAAGCAGTCCAATAAGCTTGGGTGGAGTACATTGTAACACTATTTTAAGTGGGCTAGACTACAATTTGTGGCCTTTGTCCAGGCTTGGTCTCTTAAGTTATGTTTGGTGCATGGAAAAGGAATAGGATGGGATAATATAATATTATGAATGAGATAAGATTAAATGATATTATCTTATCTTATATTTAGTGTGTATAAGATTAAGAGTAAGATAGGATGATTTTTTATGTTTTTCACAATATATTGCTACGTGTAAAATTAAAAGTTGTATAAAATGATTTTTTTGTAGTACTATTTTCTAAAGCAACATAATTTAAATTTATAATTTTTTTGCTATAAATATAAATAAAAATAAAAAATTAATATTATTTATAATATTATATTTAATAGTTAAATTTAATAGTTAATTTTTTAATAAAAAATTATTCTAAAAAATTTAAATTACTTTTTCAAAAAATGTATTTTATTAAAAAAAATTAATTTATATAAAAAATTCTTTGTATTTTTTTCAATTTTTTTTCCTTTTTGTTTTTATTTTTATATGATTTAAATTTAAAATAATTTCTTTGATTGTAAGTTAAATATATTTATTTTAGAAAAATAAGTTTTTTTTAAGAAATAAGTTGATTTATAAATTAAATTGATTTTTCAAAAAGATAATTCTTAAAAAAAAATTGCCAATTAGAAGGAGAAAATAAAAAAATTTTGAGTTAAATTTAATAACTCAAATTTTATTAAAAATATATAATTTCTAATAATTTTATAGTTAATAGTTGTTCTTCTTTCATTTTTTTTTCTTTTTTTTTCTTTTCATAGCCACAAAAAAGAGATAAATACTAAGAAAAAATAAAAAAGAGAAGAAAAAAATAAAATTTAAACATAAGAAAAAAACTAGTTAAAAATATATTTTATAATAATTTTTATGTTTGAGAATTTATTTTCTTAAAAATAATTTAAAATTTTTGATTATTTCCAAAAAATAAAGTCTCAAAAAAATGAATTGCTCAAGAAAATATTATTTTATCAAAATTACAGTTTTTTGTTATTCAAAACAAAGTAAAAAAATGAAAAAGAAGGAAGAAGTAATTTGGATTAAATAATTAAACAATGATCTTTATTGTTTTATTAAATGTTTAAGTTAATTTTTAAATACAAAATTTAAAGATAAAATAAATAAAATATGAGTATCTATTTCTAATCACATGGGATTAAAAATAGGATTATTATCCAATACACCTTCAGTAGAGTTTTTTAACTTCACAAGCATGGTAAGATGACCTATGTCCCATTTTATTTATTTTTTATTTTCTTAATATTTTAAAAGACATGTATCATCATCCTAATCATGCTTATGGAGTCAAAAAAACTTTATTGACAATGTATTAGATATTAATCCTTAAAAATAATCTTTACCTTTTTAAAAGGATTGAATCATCTTATATTAAGACGATGATTAATTTCTTTGCAATCAAATCTTTCCTTTAATGTGTACATCAAACATAATGATTATCATCCTATCAATTATTCTATGTACCAAACATGACCTTAAAAAATTAATGAAGAGTTCCCAATTGAAAATTCAACAACTGAAAATGCAATTTGGGAGTTAGAGGGATTATAAATTTTTTTATCGAAACCCTTCGATATCGGAAGGTCATTTTAGACCTTGATTAATCTGGAGTCGAGCTATTGTCGGACCCCAAACGGGGAGAGATCTCCCAACACTGTTTTTTTCATTCATATGGCTCAAACTCAAGACCTTACTTAAGAAGCATCGAGCTTTTTCCATTCGGACCAATAGACATTGGTGGGATTACGATTGTTTTTTTGTCTCTTAACTATTGCCATTTGTTTCAATAAGTATTGAGATCATGGCCTCTTATACAGCCATCAAAAAGGATGAAAATAATTTGGCTTAATTGCCAAATGTGTCATCAACGTTTGCTACAAAATGAAATTAAGTCCTCAACGTTTAAATGCATGAAAAATAGTCTTAAACGTTACAAAATAACTGAATTAAGGACATTTCCGTTAAATCTTTTAATTTCCATTAAGTTTTATTACTAGTAGAGGTAACAGAAATTAAAAGATTTAACATAAATGTCCTTAATTCAATTATTTTGTAACGTTTAGGACTGTTTTCCATGCATTTAAACATTGATGACTTAATTCCATTTTGTAGCAAACGTGAATGACACATTTGGCTATTAAGCCAAATAATTTTTAACAAGTATTGTACCCGCGTTTCACTTTGAGTATGTAAAAGTAGTGGTAATGTAATACCAGAAGATATATTATGTTATATATTTATATATATACACACACACACACACATATATATATATACACACATATAAAAATATCAATGTTTATATATATATATATATATATATATATTGTTTTCATAATTTAAACAATATTAAATAATTATTTATTTAAACATTTTTTAAAATTTTTATTTTTAATATATATAATATTAAAATATTTATATTTTATTAATTATTAAAATTAAATATATAAATTTAATCTTTTACAAATTACATAATAAAACGCACTTGTAAGTGAAAAAATTATATGGATTTTTTGTAAAATGTAACTCATGTGTATTTGTAAATGTTACTAATTTATTAAGTATAGGCTATATGTCAATTAAACAATTTTTTTGAATGTGGTTTTTATATTTTTAAAATTTATTACCATGATTAATAAATATTAATAAAAATATTTTTAAAAATTATCATGTTGCAAGCGAATAACTCACTACTTGGTAATTATAGTTGGCAAACTTTCCATGTTATGGTTAAAGAGAATTGCAAGAATAGCAAGTCTAGATATGTTGGAAAAGATCTAATTAAAAAAATCATATTTTAGAAAAATAGATCATAACTTTTTTTTAATTTAAAAAAAATCTAGATAAACTTTTTGTATTATTTGATTTTTTTTCTTTTCTTGATTTAATATTTCATTCATAGATAAATAATTTTTAATTTTATTTTGTACTTAATTTTTTATTTTTCATAATGTGATATTTATGGTTGATTTTTATTATTTTGGGTGATGATTTGTTCCTTTGGTAAGATTTTTTTTTTGTTTTTCTTAGATAATAGTATGTATTTTTTAATTTTAATTTTGTCAATTTATTTTCTCGATTTGATTATGAATTATTATTATCTCTATCTTTTTTTTCGAAAATTTAAAATAATGGTGTCATCCTTTGATTTCTTCTTTAAAAAACAATAACGTACTAGATATAGATTAAAAATTAAAAATAAAAAGGGATAGAAGTTAAATTTATTTGGAAACATAAAATCATTATAGCAAAAATGAATATTTGCTTAGATTTCCTCCAACAACAATACTAAATAAATTAAAAAATTTAAAAAAAAATAAATTGTAGAACTTAACTAAAAAATAATTATGTGAAATTTCACTTAGGGAGTGGAAAATGTGGTTAAGTAAAAAATGAGATGATTAAAGAGGTAAAAAAAAAACTTGTAAAAGACAAAAGAAAAGTTAAAAAGGTTTTTTTTTTAAAAAAACCCCATAAATAACTGAACCAATAGCAAGAGGACATATGGGACAAAAAATTGATGAAGGTGTTACGGTTTTCTATCAAAAGATTACTTCAAATATATAGTATCGAAATCAATTTCTTTTTTAAAACGATAATCAAAATTTTTTAAACCCGATTCATTTAAGATTTTATGCTTGATTTGATTTTAGAAAACAGTCAGAGTTGCACAAATTATAAAATATTCTGCAATGATATTAAAATCGAAATAATTGTAAGTAGCAAGACATTTGTAAATAAAATTAACCAAAGAAGCTCAAGTCACTTATTTAACTTATTCAATGAATAATGAGATAATATCATGAATAATTCACATACGATACATTTATTTTTCAATGTGGTGCATGTACTTAAAAAATTTCTAAATACCTTTGTTATCAAACAATGTGATAATGTTGTAACCAAAAAAAAAAAAACAATGTGATAATGTGGTACTTGAGATGAACACATTAAAAAAACTCATTGGCGAGTTAACCAAAAAACTCATTGACGTGACAACGACCAATGAAATGATGGCACGTGATATTTTGTGTTGTATTATCATGCATTGTCGTGGAAAAATCGTTTATGACTTGGACTCGGGTCATCCACATAGAACACATGCGGCAATGATGTGGCTTCACGTGTCGAATGCGATTATTACGTGTCATTTTTTAAAATATATATATAATATTTTTAAAAACTTTGCTCGTATTGAACATAATTGGTCTCAAACTCGAATAAAAGTGAAGAGTTGATTGTAGATTTAGACAACAAACCATTAAAACTTGATCTATTTTTATGAGATGAACTATCATATGAAATTTATTAAGATATTTCTTTTCATTTTGATGATTTAACGTGAGGTTAAATATAGGTTCATATAGTCTACTCCAATATTGAGATAAAAGTTTTTATTATAATAATGATGATATAATTTTATTCTAAAAATAAACTAGAATATGAGATTTTCACAAAATTTAAAATTGTTGCAAAATATAAATTTATAGTTGCTAAAATTTTTTCATAACTTCTTTTAGGTCGTTATGTATACCTCCTTTGTTAAAAATATATGTGATGACTTTCATCGTATTGTAAGATTTTGTAATAAAAGATAATTATCAAAACAGCATTTTCTCGTTTCTAATTAAATTGCAGCAATAACTTAATGTCATTGTTTAATTTTCTTTTAAAAATACAATATATTTGGTTGAAATTCTTTTTAACAACAATTTTTTTTCGTTGTAATAATTAATTTTACAACAACTATAATTGTTATTAAAAATAATTACAAAACTATTTTTTGTTATTTTTTATTTGTTTTACAACAATTATACTCATTGTAAAAAAGAAGTTTCCACTTTGTTTTTTCTAATTTATTGTAACAACGATTATATTCGTTCTCAAAAATAACTGCTGTACCACCATTTTATATTTTTAATATATTTTACTACATAAAAAAATAATCAATATTATTAGTACAAATAATCTTTAAAATATTAATATATGCCACACCAGCATTACCACATGGATTTGTTTGCTGACATGGTCATGCCATGTGGCTAGGTCAGTCGATTTGTGCAGCTACATCATCATTCTGTTTTTTTTTGATGAGAAACTGAAACTTTATTTATTTAAGAAGTATCTTTGAACACTACATCATCATTCTGTTTGCTCTTAAAAAAAAAACCCACTTAAACGTGCCATGCGTGGAGATCAATGGACTAACAGAGGAAGGTGTCGTTCGGTAGTCCGCCCAGACAAACAGGGGCGGAGCCCCTTGGGGACCAGCCCCCACTTGTCCAAATAATAAATATAAATTTATATAAATTATATTTTATATTTTATAAAATTTTATTTGTTTTTTGTTTGATGAATCGATTTTATTATAAGAATGTTTAAAATTGAGAAAAAAAATGTATTCATTAATTTATTTGTTATTGACATTAGTATTGTTTCTATCGATTGTCATTATCACAGTAAATAGTGCGTTTTTCACAATGAATACATTGAACACTCATTTGTATAATTGAATGATTGAATGATAGATTAATTGTGTATCTTGAAAAATATGTGTTCCAAAATATTAATAACGAAACTATTATGCATTGTCTTTAAAATATAAAATCATGTCAAAGATAATTGAAAATTTTTTAACAATTATGATTAAATACATTAAATAAAGCCCCCACTGAACAAATTTTCTAACTTTGCTCCTGCATACAGACATACCATCTTGCCTAGTCTCTTTTTTTTGGTATAAGTGTAAGTATATTTATCCGTTTGCGGTTTGAGATTAATCTTGTTCGGACTTTGAGTGGTAAATAGTAAAATCTTCTCAACAATGGAAACAAGATTCGAATCCTATCTAAATGCCCAGATAAGAAGTCCATTTTCACTTCTTCCAATAATTTGTTGGTATCTTACCTAGTCTCTTTTCATTCTTATTTCTTTCCCTTTTTTTTAGTTTAAAAAATTATTCTTCTTAATAATTTTTTAATTAATTGGAGATTATCGCATGGCATTCACATATATATTAAAATTTTGTTTAAGTAAAAAAGCATATGAATTATTTCCTGATAAATGAAGATAAGAATTAAATTATTTGGATTTAAACTCAAATCTTATAACATGTTTTACTTTTTCTTTCCTTGATTGAAGAATTATTAAATCGTGAATAAATTAGTTAATGGTGTTAATTGAAGGTTCAAAATGTCACATTATTTAATGTTGGGATATCAATTTGTGTTTATAATATATATGTGTATATATATATATATATATATATGGATTTATATATTTGCTAAGTATCAATTTGAACGATGCTTTCGGAGTTCGAATACCACAATAATTAACTCTTTCTCTATACACCATAACTATGCGTTAGTAACCAATAACATACTTTATTTTGTAATCAATAACATACAATAATTAATGAATGTTATTGTTTACTAACTATGCGTTCGTAACCGATAACATACAATAATTAATGCATGATATTTTTTATCCTTCAAACCGGCCTAACTACTTTTGGGGATTATTAGAATTCTTCAAAACTTAGTTAAAAATTCAATTTTTTAAATTTCTTTTATGATTTTTAGTATTTATAAATAACACTTGAAAGCATCTTAATTAATCATGCAAAAATGAAAAACTCTTAAAACTGAGTTTTCCACATTGAAAATGATTGGAAAAGATGGTTTTTTTTTTTTTTTACTTCTAATTAATCACATTGTCAGTGGCCACTGCCCACTGGCCACCCATTTTCTATCGAAGACAAATCCCAAACTCCATGATTTTCTATGTACCAAAAATAAACACATGATTGGTTATCTATTAAAAAAAAATTGCACATGGGTGCCTTGAATTTTTAATTCACCATCTACCAAATGAATTAGACAATGGTGGCTTGAATTTTTAATTAACCATCCATAAAAATAATTGCACATGGATTGTTATCTACCAAATATGAATTAATCATGAATGACTCAAATGTTCGACTCATCCTACTTAAAATGAATTACATGCAGTTTTTCTCTTTTAATAATAATAGGACGGATCAGTCATAATGAGAACATCATAAAATTACTTGAATGAGAATGTCATGTCATGCATTTTATGAAAAAACAAACAAAGAACATTTAATCTTACATCGAATAAAAAATAATTAAATATATAAACATAAACTTAATTATTTTAATGAATCGATTTTAGAAGAAAACGTTAGATTTAATCGTATACATAAACACACATCCAGGAACTCTAAAATTAGATATCTCATGCTTTCTGTTAACGTAATATTACAATTAATGTTACAATCAATTGTAATATTACAGTTGACTTAGATTAATTGATTATAGTTGACTAATTGATTACGATAATGTAAACGTAATATTACAATTAATGTTACAATCAATTGTAATATTATAGTTACCTTAGACTAATTGATTATAGTTGACTAATTGATTATGATTGATTTTAGGACTTAATTACGATTTTATTTCCTGATTGTATTTCCTTTATTGTCATGTTCTATTGCCTATATAAAGGCCTTTAACCTTCTTGTAATGTATCATCAGAAATACAATTCCTTCTTTCATTCTTTCATTCTTTCTTTTCTTTATCTCTTTCTTTTATAATCTCTTTCTTTACATGGTATCAGAGCAAATTTTCTGTTCATCCCGAAGGTAAATCATCTTGGGATAACTCGTTTCTTTCCAATTTTTTTTTCAAAACCCACTCATCTAGAAAAGATGATAAGTACTCAAAGAGAAACCGCACAACCAATCTCAGTCATTCTTGATGGGCATAACTACAATCGATGGGCTTCAGCTATGCGCAGTTATTTAAAGGGGATGAAATTATGGCTTGTTGTCACTAGAGAACGTAAGGCACCGGTCAAACAAATAGAAGAATCTGATGAGAAGTACGCAGATCGACTTGAAGAATGGGAAAGTAAGAACCATCAGATCCTTACATGGTTCACCAACACTACTGTTCCCTCTATCAATGTACATTTTGGACGCTTTGATCTTGCTAAGGAAGCTTGGGATTTCATTGCAACACGATACAGTTCTACTACTCTTTTTCATCAATACCATCTTATGATCACTTTGTCTCATCTTCGCCAAGAATCAGGTCAGTCAATTGATGAATTTCATTCCAAAATGCAACATTTATGGGATATGCTTGAGAATTCTGAGCCAGAGTTCAAAAATGATCGAGATATTTTTATTGATTATCGGAATCAACTTCGACTTATTCAATTTCTCATGGCTCTTCGAGATAATTTTGAGAATACCAGGTCTTCACTTTTGCGTCGACACCCTCTACCGACTATGGATAATGCACTTACAGAGTTGATTTATGAAGAAACTCGGTTAGCTATGACTCGAACTCATCAAACAGACATTGTTGTTGCTGCAACTCCTAAACAACGCACTACGCCTTGTTTTCGATGCGGACGAAGCAATCATCTTGTTTCCCATTGTAAAGCAATATTTCATTCTAATGGAGCACAGATTTCTGACTCCAAATCTTCTTTGGCAATGCCTTGTTTGCGATGTGGTAGGACTAATCATCCTATTGAAAAATGCAAGGCTACATTTCATGCCAATGGAACACGTCTTGATGGTTCTCCAAGCACCAAGGCTGCTGCAGCAACCAACACTGAGTCTATTACCTCTGAATCTTCTTCTAACAAATTTACAATCTCGACTGATGACCTTCAGGCTTTGATCAATCAAGTAATGTCTCAAAATCACACTACTGCCATGTCTGCTGCTACATCAGGTAACACTTGGTTGTTAGATACTGCTTGTGGAAACCATATGACTGCTGATCCTTCTTTATTTAAGAATACAATGCATATTTCTAATAATTCCATCATTACAACTGCTAATGGTTCCACCTTGAAAGCCACCCACATTGGTAATGTTGAAACTTCCACTCTTTGTATACCTAATACTTATCTTGTTCCTAACCTTGCCTTTAACTTGCTTTCTGTTGGCCAACTTTGTGATCTCGGTCTTGACTTACATTTTTCAAAACAATATGGTTGTATTGTGCAGGATCCTCGAACAGGTCAGAAAGTTGGGACAGGGCGTAAGGTTGGAACACTGTTTGAACTTGAAAGCCTGAAAGTTCCACAAAACTTAATCACCGCTGCTACATCTCAAACACCTATTCCAGCTTCTTTAGAGTTATGGCACTCTAGGTTAGGTCATGCATCTATTTCTCGAATAAAATCACTATCTTCTACTGGTGTTTTAGGTAAAGTTTCTCAGGACATTTTTGATTGTTTATCTTGTCAACTTGGAAAACAAAGTGCATTACCATTCAATAAAAGTGAATCTTCTTCTTCTTCACCATTTGATTTAGTCCATTCTGACATTTGGGGTCCAGCTCCAACATCAACTATGGGAGGTTCATGTTATTTTGTTATTTTTATTGATGACTTTTCACGATATACTTGGATTTATTTATTCAAACAACGATCTGAACTCTTGTCAATTTTCAATGAATTCAATAATATGATACAAACTCAGTTTTCTCGCAAGATAAAAGTTTTTAGGTCTGACAATGCTGGTGAATATACATCAATTGAGTTCAGTAAATTGTTAAAGAATGATGGAACTCTTTCTCATCGATCTTGTGCACACACTTCACAACAAAATGGTAGAGCTGAAAGGAAACATCGTCATATCCTAGACACTGTTCGTGCCCTTCTTGTTTCATCCTCTCTTCCTGAACAATTCTGGGGCGAAGCTGCTCTTACTGTTGTTTACACTATCAACAGAGTTCCTACACCAGTACTAGGCATGCGAACTCCTTTTGAGTGTCTATACAATAAGACCCCTGACTATCATTCTCTTAAAGTTTTTGGATGTGCTTGTTTTGTTCTACTTCCTGATCATGAAAGAACTAAACTTGAACCTCGAGCTCGTTTATGTTGTTTTCTAGGGTACGGTATAGAACATAAAGGCTATAGGTGTTATGATCCAATTTCTAAGCGTCTTCGTGTCTCGCGTCATGTGGTCTTTTGGGAGCATAAGCCATTTACTAGTGTTTCCACATTGCCATCCCAATCTTCTTATCCACAGGTTTTCACAGACCTATCTTTTGATATTTCACTGGCTGACGAGAATCTTGCAGGTATTTTTAGCTCAAACAGTGACCAATCTTCCTTGTCTCCCTCAACTTTTGATTTGATCGAGGCTCCTGCTGATACATCCGTGCCTTTCTCATATGTACCTCCTCCTCTTCGTCGCTCCACTAGAGTAAGGGAACCAAATACTCAACTTCGTGATTTTCATTGTTATTATGCCTTAGCCACATTACATGAACCTCATAATTTTCGTGAGGCAGCTCCTAATCCTATGTGGCAGCAAGCAATGGCAGAAGAGTTACAAGCTCTTGAGAAAACACATACTTGGGACATTATTGATCGACAACCTGATAAGTCAATCATTGATTGTAAGTGGGTTTACAAGATCAAGACTCGGTCTGATGGCTCAGTGGAACGTTACAAAGCACGCCTTGTTGCTCGGGGATTTACTCAAGAATATGGCATTGATTATGAAGAGACTTTTGCTCCAGTCGCTCGTCTCACATCTGTTCGCTCCCTCTTAGCTATTACATCTAGAAAATGGCCAATATATCAAATGGATGTTAAGAATGCATTTCTAAATGGTGATCTTATTGAGGAAGTTTACATGAAGCCACCTCCTGGTTCTTCTGTACCGTCTAACAAGGTTTGTCGTCTTCGACGAGCATTATATGGTCTTAAGCAAGCCCCTAGAGCTTGGTTTTCAAAATTTAGTACCACTATTGCTCAGTTGGGTTTTACATCCGGTGCCTATGATTCTGCTCTTTTTACTCGAAAAACTAGCCACGGTACCACCCTTCTTTTACTTTATGTGGATGACATGATTATTACAGGTGATGATAGTGATGGTATTCGAGATCTCAAGACTTTTCTCCATTCCCAGTTTGAGATGAAGGATCTCGGTTCTTTGAGTTACTTTTTGGGTATTGAGGTTACTTCTGATTCTACGGGCTTACACTTATCACAAACAAAGTATGCTTTTGATCTTATTGCCAAAGCAGGATTGACAGATAGTAAGATTTCCTCTTCACCACTAGAACAGAACATCAAGCTTTCTCCTTCTGATGGTAGTCTTCTCCCAGACCCGACTTTGTATCGTACTTTAGTGGGTAGTCTTGTTTATCTGACGGTTACTCGCCCAGATATTGCTTATGCTGTTCACTTGGTCAGTCAGTTTCTTTCAGCTCCACGTTCTACTCATTTTGCTGCTGTTCTTCGTATCCTGAGATATGTAAAGGGTACTATGTTTCATGGACTGCATTTTCCTTCTAGCTCATCATTGGATTTGTAATGTTATTGTGATGCTGATTGGGCAGGGGATCCTACTGATCGTCGTTCTACCACTGGTTATTGTTTCTTTCTTGGTTCGTCACTTATCTCTTGGTGTAGTAAGAAACAAACTGTTGTCTCTCGCTCCAGTACTGAGGCTGAGTATCGAGCTCTTGCAGATGCAACATCTGAACTCCTATGGTTACGATGGCTTCTTCAAGACATGGGTGTTTCTCATCGTTTCGGTACTCCAATCCATTGTGATAATCAAAGTGCTATTCAAATAGCTCATAATGATGTCTTTCATGAGCGTACTAAACATATCGAGATTGATTGTCACTTTGTTCGTCATCATTCGCTCAGCCAAACTCTACGGCTTGTTCCTGTCACTACCACAGATCAGAAAGCAGATATCTTCACCAAAGCACATCCACCTGGACAATTTCTTGCACAAGTTTCCAAACTCAAGTTGGCTTCCACATTACCATCTTGAGTTTGCGGGGGGATGTTAACGTAATATTACAATTAATGTTACAATCAATTGTAATATTACAGTTGACTTAGATTAATTGATTATAGTTGACTAATTGATTACGATAATGTAAACGTAATATTACAATTAATGTTACAATCAATTGTAATATTATAGTTACCTTAGACTAATTGATTATAGTTGACTAATTGATTATGATTGATTTTAGGACTTAATTACGATTTTATTTCCTGATTGTATTTCCTTTATTGTCATGTTCTATTGCCTATATAAAGGCCTTTAACCTTCTTGTAATGTATCATCAGAATATGATTGATTTTAGGACTTAATTACGATTTTATTTCCTGATTGTATTTCCTTTATTGTCATCTGTCAATTACCTATATAAAGGCCTTTAACCTTCTTGTAATGTTCTATTACCTTAGACGAGTTTTTCATTCTTTCTTTTCTTTATCTCTTTCTTTTCTAATCTCTTTCTTTACACTTTCCACGCAATGTAAAATCATTTACATACCTCTGTCCACTGTGGGCGTTAGTGAAGAAGAAAAAGCCATTGTTGCAATCTCTGTAGCAGTAAACAGAAGTAAACAGATTTCTCTCTCTTGCTCTGTATTTCTTTCGTTTTACAATGTGGATGGAAAGCACCGTACGTTCTGAGAGAGAGAGAGGACCTGTTTTAATTTAATTAAAAAACTACCACACCCAATCATGTCCATCATGTGAGTGGATGTGGTTCTTAAAATTAAGGGATAGTGGCCCATTAAAAGTAACTTCCTTTATTTTTAATTGAGCCACACAATGATAAACGTGGGTTTATCTTACATTCTCCCACTTGGCTCGATTAAAATCTTTATAATGGAAGTTACTTTATTATCTCCCATCATAATACTATAATATAAAAAACTGTTCGGTATGAGTTATGGCGGTCGTGTTCTAATTTGTAAAACATTCCCTTCCATATACTACAACACCTACAATTTATTATATTAGGTCCTTAGATTATCATTATACTATAATTTCATAATGGTCCACAATAATGACTTGTTAAGTCTTTCCTGTCAACATCAAACAATAATGTATACATAGTATCATAGAACAGGAAAACATAATAGTGTCAGAAACATATTAAGGAGCTCAAAGTGTCACTACAAAACATCACTACAATCAAGACCCATCCTAAGAACATGTTCCTTAAATAACTTGGGTTGTAAACCCTTCGTTAATGGGTCAACAATCATGAGATCAGTACTAATATGCTGAATGGACACTGTTTGTTTCTGAACCTCCTCCTTAACGGCAAAATACTTCAATTCCATATGCTTGGCAGCTCTAGAGTATTTGTCGTTCTTGGAGAAGAATACTGCTGTGGAGTTATCACAATATATTTTCAGCGGCTTGGTAATGGTGTCGACAACCCCAAGTCCTGAAATAAAGTTCCGCATCCATAATGCATGAATTGTAGCTTCAAAGCAAGCCACAAATTCTGCTTCCATTGTGGATGAAGCAGTGACAGTCTGTTTTGCACTTTTCCATGAAACTGCTCCTTCAGCTAAAAGAAACAGATAACCAAAAGTGGACTTCCTGCTGTCAAGACATCCGGTAAAATCTGAATCTGTGTATCCGACTACCTCCAGTTGATCGGATCTCTTATATGTGAGCATGTAATTCTTTGTTCCTTGAAGGTACCTCAAAACTTTCTTTGCAGCCTTCCAATGATCAATTCCAGGATTACTTTGATACCTGCCTAACATTCCGACAGCAAAACTTATATCCGGTCTAGTACAGGTCTGCAAGTACATTAAGCTTCCAACGACAGAGGCATAAGGAATTGATTCCATTTCCTTTCGTTCCAATTCATTCTTTGGACACTACATGAGACTAAATTTATCACCCTTTTGAATGGGAACAACCCCGGCTGAACATTTGCTCATTTTAAACTTTTCGAGAATTTTGTTGATATATGCTTTCTGAGATAGGCCTAGTATTCCTTCTGATCTTTTCTGGAATACTTCTATTCCAATCACATAAGAAGCCTCTCCCATATCTTTCATTTCAAAATTCTCAAAGAGAAAGTCTTTAGTTTCACGCAGTATACTTAAATCATTTGCTGCAAGCAAAATATCATCAACATATAAGACTAAAAATATAAACTTACTCCCACTGATCTTTTGGTATATACAACGATCTACAATATTTTCCTTAAAACCAAAAGATGTAATAATGGTATTAAACTTAATATACCATTGTCTGGAAGCCTGTTTTAGTCCATATATTGACTTCTTAAGTTTACACACCATTTGACCTTTACTTCTTATGGAAAAACCTTCAGGTTGATCCATATAAACTTCCTCCTCTAAATCCCCATTCAGAAAGGCAGTTTTCA
This sequence comes from Heritiera littoralis, assembly GCA_031772115.1. Classification (NCBI taxonomy): domain Eukaryota; kingdom Viridiplantae; phylum Streptophyta; class Magnoliopsida; order Malvales; family Malvaceae; genus Heritiera; species Heritiera littoralis. The sequence continues at coordinate 1,090,689 of JAPDPK010000053.1, read as the reverse complement.
CATTCATTTGGTGTAACTCCAGATCATATTGAGCCACCATTGCCATAATTATTCTTAATGAATCTTTCTTAGATACAGGAGAGAATGTTTCTGTATAATCAATGCCATCTTTCTGAGTATAACCCTTTGCAACAAGTTTGGCTTTATAACGTTCCACCTTGCCTTTTGAGTCGCGTTTGGTCTTGAAGACCCATTTACAACCGACTCTTTTACATCCTTCAGGCAATTGAACGAGATCCCAAACTTTATTTTGTTCCATGGATTTTAGCTCTTCCTTCATGGCATCAATCCATTTAGCAGATTCTGAACTTTCTATGGCTTGTGAAAAAGTCACTGGATCTTTATTAATGCCAAGATCAAAGTCTGATTCCTGTAAATAAATCACATAATCATCCGGAATAGCTGATCTCTTTTCCCTTTGAGATCTTCTTAATATTATTCCTTGTGATTCATTTGTATTCGATATTCCTTCATTAGATCGAATATCAGATCCTTGATCATTATAGGATCCGACATCCGTCTGTGGAAGTGTTTTATCATCCAAATGTTGATCAACATTGTTGTCCTTTTCCATAAATGTTGGATCAACATTAATGTCAATTGTGGATTTTGGATCAATAGTGGATAAAGGAACATTATCCTTATCTCGTTTATTTCCACAATTTGACGTTCTACACTCCCACTAACTTCAGCATTCTCCAGGAATTTGGCATTACCAGTTTCAATTTTTCTCGGACTATGGGTTGGACAATAGAACACATATCCTTTGGATTTCTCAGGATAACCAATAAAGTATCCGCTTACAGTTCGAGAATCCAACTTTTTCTCTTGTGGATTATACACTCTTGCTTCCGCTGGGCAACCCCAAACATGTAGGTGCCTTAAACTTGGTTTCCTTCCCGTCCACAATTCAAAAGGTGTCTTTTGAACTGCTTTGGATGGAAGTCTATTCAATAAATAAGCAGCGGTTTTTAGTGCATGCATCCACAAGGATTTAGGTAAGGAGGTATTACTCATCATACTCCTAACCATGTCCATTAAGGTCCGATTTCGCCTTTCTGCTACGCCATTTTGTTCAGGTGCACCTGGCATAGTATACTGTGCACATATGCCACGTTTTTCGAGGATTTTAGCAAATGGACCAGGACATTGTCCTGATTCATCATATTTCCCATAGTATTCACCACCTCTATCAGATCTTATGATTTTCACTTTTCCATCCAATTGTCTCTCAACCTCATTTAGGAAAATTTCCAGAACATCTACAGATTGAGATTTTTCCTTAAGTAGATAGATATATCCATAACGTGAATAATCATCAATGAAAGTGATGAAATACTTTTCTCCATTAAAGGATGGAACATCAAAAGGCCCACATATATCAGTGTGTATTATTTCAAGAAGCTGTGTGCTTCTTGTGGCTCCTTTCTTGGTATGTTTGGTTTGCTTTCCTTTTATGCAATTCAAACAAGTTCCAAGATCAGTAAAATCCAGATTTTTTAAAATCTCATTCTTTATCAATCTTTCTATCCTTTCTTTGGATATATGACCTAAACGTTTATGCCACAAATAAACAGAATTTTCATTAAGCATGTTACGTTTTGAACCAACACTATTATGTGTGACATGCAAAGATTCAGCAAAAACATTATCAAGTTTTATTCTATATAAACCATCAATAAGAAAACCCGATCCATAAAGAATAGAGTCTTTATATAGATTAAAACTTCCAGAACAGAAATTAACATAAAAACCACAATTGTCCAATTTTCCTAAAGAAACAAGGTTTCTAGAAATTGAAGGTACATAGAGTGTATCATAAAGGTCCAACTGATATCCAGTGTCTAAGACCAATCTATAAGTCCCTATGCCTTCAACAGGAGCCTTCATGCGGTTCCCCATAAACAGAAAATCATTTCTTGGATTTGTGGTTTGGATCGTAAGGAATCCTTGCATAGAATTGGTAACATGAGTTGTAGCACCAGAATCAAGCCACCAAGTATTGTTAGGAACTTCACTTAAATTTGATTCAAAACATACAAAAGTATTAAAAATACCTTTCTTTTCAAACTAAGCTTTTCGTTTATGACAGTCTTTCTGATAGTGCCCAGCTTTCTTACAAAAATGGCACTTTTCTGTCTTCTGTTCCTTCTTCTCAGTCTCAGAATCATTAGCAGACCATTTCTTCTTAAACTTTTTGGCTTTGAATCCTTTCACAGCTCCCTTTCCTACTAGGTTAGCAAAGTGACTCTTTTGACTCTTGAGTCTTACTTCCTCTTGTACAAGCCTACTGGCCAATTCATTAACATTCCACTTATCCTTTATAGTGTTGTAGTTAATTTGAAAAGGCCCATATTCAGGAGGCAAGGAGTTCAGAATAAACTGAACTAAAAAGGAGTCCTCTACTGCCAAACCCAAAGTCTTAAGCCTTGCAGCAATGTTCGTCATCTTGATGATATGTTGTTGCATGCTTATCGACCCATTGAACTTCATGGTCGTAAGCTCAGCCATTAAAGTACCAGCGAGTGACTTGTCTGCAGAACGGAACCTTTCTTCCACAAAACTTATATATTCCTTAGCACTCTCAGTTTGTGGAATCGTAGTCTTAACATTGTTAGCAATTGTCATTCGTAGAAACTTTAAGCATAATCTGTTGCTTCTTTCCCATGCAGCATAATGTGACTTCTCTGCCTCACTGCTTGTATCCTTAATAGCAGTAGGTTTTTCATGAATGAGAGCTAAGTCAAGATCCAAAACCCCTAAGTGGAAATCAACTTTCTCTCGCCATTCTGAGAAGTTCATGCCATTAAACACAACAATAGATGATGCATGCGAATTAATTGCGATAACTGCAAACATAACAAATAAAGCTCACATTTAATTATAATGAATTTAGTAAAATAAACAATAAGATATATAGTAGTTCTCCTTTGGGTAGATACTACAATATACATGCATTAATAAACATAACATAAATATAAAGTAAAATACCTTTGGGTAAATTTTACAACATATTTTTCTTTAAATGAGTTAAATGTATACACTTTAATGGGTAAATAAATATTTAAAATTGAATATGTCTTTTATCTTTGGATAATTAACTTATTCAACCAAAATATTAATTTACCTCCCATAATATCATTAATTTATTGAATAATAATTTACCTTTGGGTAAATTTCTTAAGTTCTAGTAATTAATGAAAACCTTTTTTTTTAACTCATTATTTTTAGATCAAAACTTTAGGATCTAATTGATTATCAATATATTTTTCGAACACATTAAACTTTAATTTTTCGGTAAACACTTAATATACAAAATTTTATACATTACCGAAAATTTAACATAGCAGCGGAACAAATATGGATAATCATAAGATATTTGTTGACTTTTATTTAATCATTCATAATAATAAATCATACAAAAATATAAGATCATTCAACAAAATTATTTCCAAGCAGAATTGTAAAATTATACAAATATGATCATCATCCTCATTAATCGTCATTGTTTTATCAACATCATCATCATTAAAAATCATCATCTATTCGTGATCATGGTTAATCACAATCATGATATATACATAAGATATATTATTGATCAAACAAACGGCTTCATATCTTGTATAAATACATCTTTACTATTTCAAACATTATTGCTACAGATATTACTTTTCTGTTTAAAACCTTTCCCTTTTTTTTTTAGTTAACAATCATCACAACATCATTAGCATTAATCATCATCACATCATTAATACACATCATCATTGATTCATTATCATAATTAATAACTATCATTGAATATTATATAATACATACTTATATGTATTAAAAATAATAACAAAACGTGTAAAACTTCCTGTATCATTAAACTATATATAATATACATATAAACTTTTACTATTAACGTTTATATATATATATATATATATATATATATATATATATATATAACACTAAATCATTGTATTTATTATGCCAAAACGTGATCCAATTAACGGGAGGAATTGCATGCAACAGTGAACAGAATTTTGTTTCTGTTTATTTTATGCATACGTTCTAGACATAATTAACCCACATAATTAATTGTGATAATTATCCAATTATTATCTCATCCAATGGGTAAACAAATAAATAGTAGTTTATAATCATTAAATTGTGCCTTTAGAATTGAAGAGAAGTTTATGCATACTTTTAAGTTTTAATTCTTAATTTTTCAGAGAAATCAAAAAAAGGGGACAGAAATCTTTTACAGAATATATCTAGTTTAGAACAACCATGCTTTGATACCACATGTTAGATTTAATCGTATACATAAATATATATCTAGGAACTCTAAAACTAGATATCTCATGTTTTCCACGCAATGTAAAATCATTTCTTTAAATGACTTTTGACAACATAGCCGACAGCCCAGCCACGCACTGAGGATTTCCCAAAAGGCCGAAATAAAATCCAGGGAATTTCTTCTTAGAACTTTAGTAAAAACAAAAAAAAAACAAAAACCATAAATCTCATTTTATTTAGAAATTAGAAATAAGTACACTCATCCTGAAAAAATGTGGGAAAAAATTTTAAAAATAAAAAAGTAGTTTTTTTTTTTTGAAAAGTGGGTAATTTTTTAAGGAAAAATAGGTATTTTTTGAAAAAAAAATATTATATAAAAAACAAAAGCATAAATACACTTATTTTATTATTTGATATTGTGATTTTATTTTATTTTTCAATGGAGTTGATGTCATTGGACCGTAATGCTAAATTCAATCAAAACTTTATAAATACTAAATAGTACTGGAGATAGATAAATATTGATCTAAATTAATCCAAATGTCACATTTATCACGTTGTTAAATAAAAAAAATCATATTTTCCATTATTTTTCATATTTCAAACTTTTTTCATATTTTTTTACTCTTCTTATTAGAAATTTAGAATAGAAAATGATAAGGGCAATCACTTCAACAGTCACATTTTAGTACTCTCAATATTATTAGATCACATTATTTCTTAATTTTACGTGAAAACTTGTTATCATATGAGAAGTTGAAAAACTGAAATATATAGATGTTAAAAAATACTTTTTAAATAACCTGTAATAATAAGTAACAAATCTTCACGTAAAACTAAAAATTAACATAACCAAATAAAATAAAGACTGTTAAAATGTAACGGTAAAAATAGCCGCCCCTAACATTTCTCAATTAGAATACACCAATTTTATAAAACAATTTTGAATTTCAATATAAAATATTATTCTTTCTTCTTCATGAAAGGAAATTAAAAACATTTTTTTTGGTTACAATTAAAAACGAATTTTGAAACAAAAAGAATTAAGAACATAAGTAATTAAATAAAAAAAAACGTATATAATGCACTGATAGCGTATAGTCTTTATTTATTGTTAATGCACAAGAAATTGATACATAACCGACAAGCTCTCATGAGCAAATTGAAAAAAATTATTTATATTTATTTTTAAGGACTTGATATTTTTTTAGTTTGTATATTGATAAAGTGTAAATTTCTAATACATTAATAATGTATAAAAGTTATATACAGTGAATACATCATATACAAATCTTTTATTTAAATCACTTTAAAAAAACAATTAAGTCATTCGGTTTTTTCTTTTGCTGACATGGAAGTAACGTGGCGAACCTTAGGAAAACGGTTGGTAAGAGGGTGGAGCGTGTGCCTGCGTACACTCTGCATGCAATGTAGGCGTGTAACCACGTGCCCTTTCCCGCCCATCACAAGCTCTCTATTCTCCGCTCTTGACCGTCAGATTAGATCTCAACAGTTCTGATTCCCCGACAGCCATACGTGACCACTCTTAGTGGAAAACGTTTTATATACACAAAAGACATGCACTTCCTTCTCTTCATGCCACTTAGGTTCCTATCCTCTACATTTCACGTAAGTTGTACTCACATACAATCTACCAATAGAAATCAAGCTAGAGGAAATACTAGTCATTTTCCTTTTTAATTTTATCATCATCATCATCTTATACTATATTATATTATATGTTGAATTAATCTTTTTTTTTACAATACAATTTCATTCAATGTTACAATAACACTCAACATATTATATTTCATGAACTGACAACTTGTTGAGTTGTAAAATGCAAATAATAACTAGCTAAACAAATAATAAACAAACTAAATTCAATCTCACAATTGAAGATACTTGAACTTAAAATCTCAAAATCTCATGACCTCTTCTTTATCATTGAACCAAGACTTCATCGACTATATAGTATTAATCTTAGTCATACTTTTCCTTTCCTTTTTAATTAAATGGTAAATTCATTTTTTTAATTCAAAAAAGATTGTGAACTCATAAAATTGTTTTTTTTTTAATTTCTGATAATTTGATAAAAAATTAAGTTAATTTTGAATATTGGCTTAAATGTTCATGTGTTCACTTTTAAGGTATGAGATTTTTTCAACTTTGTTATTTGAATTTTAACATTTATATTCTTTCTCTCTAAATATAAAACTCTCATTATAAAAAATGTTAAATTTAAAGAAAATCTTAAAATACATTTGATGATATTTTTAAAAAATATATATTTTCAACATCACAAACATTTTACTTTTAAAATTGTGTATTTAATTATTAAATATAAGGCAAATCCTATTATTCCATAACATGCATTACTGTTATCCAACGAGTTAGTTTACCGTGCATATCTCCATTAATTGTTTAAATCAATTTTCATGACTAATAAATACTAATAATAGTGTATTTATTTACATTCTGTTACATATGTTTTCCTAAATTAAAATATAATATAATTTTTTTGAGCATGTAAAATTTACACACGTATATTTACTTAAAAATATAATAAAATTATTGTTCTTATCTGTTTTATTTTAATTACTACTATAAATCTTACTCCAAATTCATAGGTTGCACAACTTTCCCATGAAGTTCGGGGCAGAGAATCAAAACTTGAGTTGGAATTTCGTGGAAGTGACGTGTTAAGTTTGAAGCCAAAAAGGCACAAAAAAAACACTCCACCCCAATTTTGATTTCGTCCAACTCTACACGCTTAACGCTGTCAACGACCAGAGCTTTGTATATATAAATCAATCAATTGCCATTCATCCGATCTTGACCCTCCCAAGAAACCAAAGAAGAATTAAACATTTATCAATCCTATTGTTCTTCCTTGGAAACCCAGTGTTTTTTTGTTTTCTTGGGCAACGAAAAGCCATTTCTCAAGGGAACAGAAAAGCTATAATGGCGGTCGTGGGCAGTGTTGGTTGCGGTGGAAACGTTTGTCTGCAACGCCGCGATTGCTCCAGTCTTTTCAACTTTCATTACCCAAATGCCCCTTCGTGTTCTTTGATGGTCTCAAGTGCACAATCGTCGAAACCAAGGCCGTCCAAGATCATGGCGTCGTCGGCGTTGTCTAAGGTGAGTCTCGCACCATTGCCGAAACATGAAGAGAAGAAACGGAGGGAGTTGTCGTACGAGAAAATAGACGAGTGGATGAGAGATTCGGTGGTTGAGATCGTCAAGAAGTTACCGGAATCGCCGCTCTTGGTCCACGTGTACTCCGACAACAACACGACGAGAACAAGGACGGAAAAGGCGGAGGAAGACAACTGGGTTCTGGTGAAACAAAGATGGGAGAAAGGAGAGACTCCAATGCCCGATGGGATGATTTTTGTTGAACAAATACAAGAAGAAGAAGGAAAAAACATTGACAAAGAGAAGAGTGAGGAGGTTTCCAGAGCATGGGGGATTGTGGTTCAGGGCAAAGGGGAAGAAGGGTGTGGATTACCTCCGGCTTGTTATTTGTTGAAGACGAGTAAAGTGGGTTCAGGGTTAGGGTTAAAGTGCACCCATTTTTGTTTGATGAAGGTTAAGAGTTTCAGAGAATCTGCTTTCTCACAGCTGAAAAATTGCTGGCTGTTGCAGGGGAATTGAAAAAAGGAACATAATGAAGAAAAAGAAGGTTTGTGATATGAACTTCAGGAGATTCATCCCTATTGGAAATCGCTTTCTTTTCTTTCTTTTTTAATTTTTTATTGTTAATAAGACTTAATATTTATGGCAATTGACAAGGCCTTTGAATTTGTAGGCTGGGAAATTGATGTATAAAGTTCTTTTAGGAATGAAGAATTCGTAATTGTTAATACTTGGTATGTTTGGATCAAGAGAAGGTTATGACTGATGATTTCACTTTCAGTTAATATAGCTTTTTACAGTCATAAATAATGATCTGAAACTGGATGAAACTGACTAATTTCCATGTGTTTTGCAAGCAACAACGCATCGAAATCAATCATGCAGTTCAATAGTTAAAAAGCATTGAAAAACAACGTCCAATTCTGAAAACATATTTACAGCACTGTGATTCAAATGTTCTCAAGAATTCGATTTCCTTCTGCAACTTCTTAAATGAAATAGAAATATGTGAAACAGAGCCATGTGCATAAGGCTACAGATGATTTCGAATTCATTTAAAAGACACTGGAAAATTTAGTTATACTGTCTCAGTCCACAGGAGCCCAAGATTGGTTAGCACCTCACTGTTTTTGCTTGGATATTTTGATTTTACTTTTCAGATGTGCATAGAACTTTAAAATTGGGTTGCATGCATGTATTCAAAGATTGTGTTCCCATTTGTAATTTACTGCTTCATCAACCACTAACCTTTGAATTCATGGCTCAACTTGATCTGTTTGAAGGATGTGTATTTTAAGGCTTCATTCTGCACTTCGATATGCAGAAATATAAGCTTACTGTATTCATCCGACTCATCTGTAAGCGATCTTGCAAGCTTTATGATTTGATAAAAAGGACAATGCCAGTTGTTTTCTGCAGCATGTTTTGTATTGTTCATGGCTGTCTTTCCTCAGGACAGTTGAAAATGCTAAAATTCCCAGTTCCGAACTAATGTGTTGGCCTTGAATTTACTGAATTCCTAATTAGCATTTGCCAAAAGCAGTTTTCCTAGCCAATACTTTTGCTCGAACAAATTCAGAGTGACCCCACCCAGGTGTTCTCATCATAAAAGGCCAAGCATATTCTTAATTAGCATGCCATTTGACTAATCTCTGTTTGAATCAGTGTGGATGACGCGACATAAAGAAAACAGATCAGCAAATAGTCATTTTCTAATTATATGCTGGACAAAACATGGGAGAGAACAGCACTTTTGAAGAAAATTCTGGGCAAAGCATGATATTGAATGATTTCTGACTTCTCAGAGTTACGAATTCTAAATCAGAGCTTTAGTTTATCATGTGAGTCAAAGGTCAAGATATGACCAAGTGAGTTGAGTAAAAAAAAAAAGTAAAAAACCTACCAAATCACAAATCAATACACACATGTGAACGTAATATTCAAGAATCAGTGATTAGACAGACAATAAGAGATAGGTGTAGGACTCAAAAATCAATTTAGACAGATAATAAAATGAATGTTATTTTACTTATTTAAGAATATGTAGAAAGAATAGAAAATAAACTACATAGTGATTTTATTTATTTATATTATTTTAATTACCATACATTATATTGTATATATTTATGGGAATATTTTTTTTAATTTTTTAAAGTATTATTATTATTATTATTATTTATTATTATTATTATTATTATTATATTATCATCATCATCATCATACAAAAATAGGTAATTAACTCCTTATATAAATAAAAATTATTTATATTATAATAATTACCATTCAAAGAATTTTAAAATGATTTAGATAATTGTTATATAAAAATATCTAAGAGAAACAATGATTTTATTTATTTATATTAGTTTAATTGCCATACATGGTAATGTATATATTTATGAGAATGATATATATTTTTAATTATTGAAAGTATAATACTTAAAACTAATGCTTGTTGGCCAAGTGAAAGGAGCTTGGTACCATTTAAGTAAGCTCTCAAGTTTAAATTTTGTGAATGGAAAAAACAACGCTAGAAGAGTTCTCTTATTCAGGGTCCAATAATAGCTCGACTTCTAATTAGTCGGGATCCAAAGTGTTCTTTGAACATCAAGGGTTTCGACCAAAGAAAGTATAATACTTAAGAGACAAAACATGTAATTAATTACCAACAAGTAGTTTTTTTTGTTTTAAATTACTAACAAATAGTTAAAAAAAATGGAAGTGAATTTTTTTTTTCACTATTTGAAGAGAATTTTACCATTTATCATTTTAAGTTAAAAAAATGAGTAATTATCTCATTATAAAGAAATAAATTATTTATACTATAATAATTATCACACAAAATATTTTAAATGAATTTATTTAATTATTAAAAATTAAAACAATAACTATAATAAATATACCACGTGTGTGATTAACAAAACTATGATTTACTTTTCTTAATAACAAAAAGCGCGCTTTTCCTTCTCTCTCTCTCTCCAGCAAATTCAAATCCAAAAGGAGAATAAACCAAATTCCCCTTCGAACTTAATATTCAAAAAAAGCAACTCCTACCCTAAGTAAGCCACCAATCTGTCTTCTTCATCCTTAACTTTCCACTCATTTTTACAGATTCTCAACTACCCTTTTCAGCAAAACCTCTATTTCTTCCAAAGTTGGGACCTTTTCTTGATTCTTTATCAAAACCCCATGAACTTGGTTCTTGCAAAGTTTTGAATTTTGAAATTTGAAATTTGAAATTTTCGAAGAAATGGAAGATCAAGCTGATTCTGCCATGGTTTCCAAAGGCTTGGTATTGATGCCTGGATCTGATTCCAAGGTTGTCTTTTTTTTTTCATTTTTTTTTGTTTAAAATTTGTCGCTCATTTTCTTGGTTGTGGAATTTTTTTAGTTGTTGGCAGTGAAGAGAAGCATTGATGATTTGCAAGAAAGACATGAAGTTTCACATAAGCGAATCAAAATGAGAGAACTTGATTCTGGAATCCGCTCTGAGGGTAAATTTTAATGCTTTTTTTTGTGAGTCGGAAGGAGTTTTGTTCATTTGAATTATTGGTAAAGTAATTTTCTTAAAACATTACAACTGATTATTGTTTTGATAACATTGTTTATGCCCTTTTCTCCCCTTTCTGCTTGAATTTGAAAAAGAATAAAATTTTGTAGTGATATTGAAGAATGAAAGCGTTTTCTGTTTGTTAGTATTTTCTAATTGTAATGTAACTTACATTTTTGAAAACATTTTCTTTTTTTTCTCCTTTTATTTATGCTCAGAAATCAATGCCCACAATCCCAAATCTTCGAAAAGAAAAGAATCTAGTCAGCAATTGCAGTTCAGTGGAGAGGAGGAATCTCAAGCTACAGAGGTACCAGTAACCCTCAATTTTGATGGTTGTCAAGTTGAAAGAACAAAAGGGGACAAGTTATTGTCAGTGGTTCATCCTGTCTCTCTGCCTCTTGATCTTAACACTGAAATTTGCGTTGCTATCAATGAATCCTCTGATAACAATCCAAAATGTGAAGAAAAGTCAGACAAACCGTGTTCACAAGAGAGTAATTGTGTAACTTCAAAACACATCAATTTGGATCTGAATGCAGAAGATGTTTCTAGCTCGATACACCATGAATCTATTCATCATAAACATGTCAAAAAATTGAAGCCCAGGGATGTTTCTGAGTGTGGAAGTTCTATTGGTCCAGTGGAGGAGAAAGACTCGCTAAGGGTTTGGAAGGAGATGAAGCAAAATGGTTTCCTTTCATCCTCCCATGGAGGTATATCTATGCAAAAAGGTTTATTTTCATCTTCTCATGGATGTATATCTATGCAAAATGGTTTACTATCATCTTCTCACGGTGGAATACCAGTGCCCAAGCAACGTGGAAGGAAAAATAAGAATGATGCACTTAAGAAGAAGATGGAGCTTGCCAAGAAAGAACAGGTTGACAGGTTCACAAACATTGCTGCTCCAAGTGGACTGCTCAATGGATTAAACCCTGGCATTATAAATCATGTTAGAAATAGAAGACAGGTTCATTCCATAATAGAGGCCTTAGTGAAGTCTGAAAAACCTGAACATTTGCATTCAGAAAGCAGACAGGGAAGTCATGTCAAAAGTAAAAATGATGGTAAGAAGGATCATGGAAATATGGATTATTCAGGATTAGATCGACTCAGTTGTTACCATGAAGATTTGCCTCTGAATACTACATCTATGAGCAGAAAAGCAAGATGCAATTTAATGCCAATGCATAAGCCATTTTCCTCAATGTCAGAGGAAAGAAGTGGAGATGGTGATTCAGGCATGGGAGACCTAGTCAGTGAGGATGATGGGCTAGCATTGAAATTGCCATCATCAGCTAAGGCATCCGAGAATGCTAGCTCTTTGTCTAATGAGGAATCAGCAAACTTTACCAGTGCCTCTTCCCTTTCTGTAAAAGGTCAGAAATTTTTTTATCTAATTCTTTATTTCAGAACATCCTTGAGAAAGTGAGAATAATTGGTGAAGAAGAATAGATTTTTAAAAAAAATGGTAGAGGAGTGATGGCCCAGAGAGAACTTGATCTTTAACATATGCATCTTTGTTTGTGAAAAAAAAATGGCAATTGAGCAAGATTTGGATACTTGATGTTTGCTGTTGTACATACAATCGAATTATCTGGAATCAACTACTTTCTGTTGGTAAAGATGATTCATGTTTTTATGGTGGCTGTAAAGGAGAAAAGAATGCCCAAACTGATATAAATGACACATTGCTTGCAGCTGCCACAGTTGCATCTCAATGGTTGGAACTTCTTCAGCAAGATGTTAAAGGACGTCTTTCAGGTAGTTTTCTTTGACTCAAATTGTTATTAGACGTTTAGACTTTAGACTAGGATGCGTGCTATTGTACATTTTTTGTTTGATTTATTATGTGCTCTACACTTGCAGCATTGCGACGTAGCAAGAAGAAAGTGCGAGCCGTAATTACAACAGAGCTACCTTTTCTAATATCAAAAGAATTCTCCTCTAACCAAGGGAGTGATCCTAATATTATAAGGAATTCTGATGATGGATTTTCTCATGATGCTGCTGCTGAGATGCATAGAGCGAGATGGAATGCACTGTTTAATCAGATGGATAAAGCTCTTTCTGAAGAAGAGAAACAGCTAGTAAGTGCAGAAAACTTGCATGTTTACTGTTTTTTAAAGGAATGGTACTTGAGTTTTTTCCTGAAGAGCACAATACTTACTGTCTCTAGTGTTAATTTGGAAGTCAAGGGTGGAGAACTTAGGCTGTCTAATTTAAACCTAGGTATTCTTTTATTGATAATCCCTTGCGAGTGTGAAAGGTGAACAATTTGGTCCTACCTTTTTAAAGCCTAGCACCTTATGGTATGCTAATTAATTGAATTTGACCACTTCAAGTTCATTTTCCTGTTAAGTAGAATCCTTATGTTTGTAAAGAATGGTATTTCTAATCTTTCTTACTCTCCCGTTTATATTCCAGGAAAGTTGGTTGAACCAAATAAAAGAGTTGCAACTACATTGTGATCAGGGCTTGCAACATATGCATTTGAATGCGCTTTACAGTTTACCACAACTAGGAGGATCAGAAAATAATATCAGGTTTGAGTATGGTTTTATTCTTGTTTTGTTATTATGATGGTTGGATGTGCCTTAGGTTTTTATATCTGTTGGAACTTCTCATGAAAACTAAAAATGTTGAAAGTGAGCATCCCAAAGTATATTTTGTTGCTTTATTCATCATCCAAGTGTAAAATTTTGCTTTTGTGCTAAGGATTTAAGACAGTTTTGTACTTTCATCCATGATTCCTGATGTTGACCATTTCCCTCATATATCATTAATAGGTTGTTTAGGACGTACATTGCATTTTATGATGTAAATTTAGATGGAGGCTGAATTTCCATTCATGTGACCACAAACATTTGGCTTGGTGGCCAGATATCACCTCCTTAATGGTTGGGAAGTTGCAGTTTGACATCCAGTCTCTCTCCTATACTCGGAAAGACCTTATATATGCTCTGATATAAACATCTAACTATATCCATCTGCTTGTTCCTGCAATTTGTGTTGACTGTTTGATAGGAACTTATATCGAGATCTTTTCTATCTCGTCACATTTAGCTCTAGCCTCGAATCATATATTCACGAATCATTTTACAATATAGTTTTTGTTCTCGTGCAGATCAGTGATGGGGCATAGCTTTGACAGGGAATTGGCTATAAGAGCAGCTGCTGCTTCCATTTATTCAACATGCAATTTCATGTTGTCAAAGGAGAATGTACCCTATTCCCTAATCTGATTAACTGTGGCTCCTAATTTAAATTGATTTTTCTTTATGCTATCCTAGAAACATCAATGTGCATCACTGAAATTAGTTATCAGGTTTTGTTAGGTTGATAAGGCCTTGCTGAGTTGTGAATTTCTAACACTAGAAATAGGGCCGTTTTTTACCTTGTTATTTTTTGTTTTCGATTTCATTTGTAAGCATTTATCAGCATAGGGGCAGAAGAATTTGATGTTAGAATTGCAATTGTTGCACTGTGAGGTTCTTTAATATACTTTTGCTGAACCTGAAACAAAAATGAAAATTTGTTCAAGAATCAAACTTTTGTGCCATTTTCTTACACTTGTTCTTTTCCTAATTTGTTGTTTTTGTTTTAGAGTAGGGTGCTTTTGATAAATTGAAAAGTAGATGCTGAATAATTAAATATTGAATTTTTAATATTGATTTTGATAAGTATTGAATTTGAATTATTAAAACCTTTTGATATTTTACTAAATTAAGTGCAAAATATAATTATATATTGTTTGACAAAGACAAATATTATATTTTAATTTTTTATTTTTACTTTGTTTAAACATATCACATATGCATCCAAGAGACAACCTACAATGCATTCTCATTCCAGAATATACATGCGCATGAAACAGGGGTGAGAAAAAGAAAGTCATGATTAGATTTGCTCAAGGGTCGGGCTATCCGCCCAAGCTCGAGAGTCTGTTTTAAATTTGGTCGGATTTGGACAAAAATATTTGATAAAAAAAGGGACTTGGCCTGGGGCTTGCCTTTCAAGGCTTGGCCCGGCCCGAATTATGAATTTTTTTTATTTTTTATATATCTTTTTTAATATTAATTAAATTTTTATATATATTTACTAAATATAATATAATTATATGTATATAAAATACTATTGAATAATAAATATGATTATAAATATTTAATATGAAAATTGATATATAAATTTTGATAAATTATATTAAATTTTAAAGGATATAAAATAATAAAAAACAAATAAATATAAAATTAAAATATAAAAAAATTATTTTTTGATCGGACTCGGGCTTGTAGTATAAAAATGAAAACAGACTTGAACAGAAAAATCAGACCTGATGTCGGACCGGGCCGAAATTGGGCATGTGAAAATTTCATTAATACTTGTCATGATCCTTTGATTTCGATAAGAGTCAACATGTGTCAGACGGTTAGAAAGAAAAACAATTGCATTGCATTTATATTTGTACAGGTGCATTTGTTAAATACAAAGCGATCTGCCCAGATAAACAGATACGGAGCAAAAATGATTCGTTCGTTCAACTCTTGCATGTAATTTTAGGGTTCCTCAAGCCACAATATGGGAAGACTGTAATTTACAAGGCTTGCACCAAAATCTTGGTTCATGAAACACTATAAAATTGGTACAGAGAAATATTTCAAGTTAGGTTAAATATTGAACCGTGGCATACCAGCATCAAAGTATCGATTGCCCCCATCTTATGAATTGCAGGTCTACAACCAGTTTGTCCCGTCTTGCTTGACACGCTTTGAGGATGTACCGTCTGGAACTTTGGCAGGTGAGTGATACTGCAATTTAACACTCTGCATTGTCCAGTGTCTTCATGACATACCTGCAAACGAAAATTGAATAAGCAAGAAGGATCATTTTTACTCTGCCTTAATAGATACTTTGACAAACTCAGGCTGAAATGTTTTAGTGATTCCCTGGCTGTGGTGTTGTCCACTATATCTTACTATGAACAACCAAGAAAATGACACAATCTCAAGTTCTCAAAACAGGATACCTCCCATCAAGCTCTATCCTAATTCCTATGCCCAAACTTCACAACATACTACCAACTAATTCTATCAGAAATATTCAAGCCAATGTCACCTAAACTCTATTTTGCCAACCAACAGATAATTACATGCAAATTGATACGCTAGTATCTACATAGACATTTATGTTGGCAGAGGAATATGAGTTGGTTCAAGATTTGCAAACATTACAAGAAAGTGTGAAAGAGATACTTCGGCAAGAAAACGGACAATGCTGGATTTTCAAGAAGTCAAAGACATAAATGTAGAATCCTATATATGTAACATGTCAATGGAATCCACTCTCGGTTGAAAAAGAGAGAAGGCAGCAACTAACCATCCATTCAAGCATTGTGTGGTTACGACAGCCTCTCATCCAACAAAGCGCTGTGGTGTCCTGCTGTTCCCCTATATCAATCAATCACCAAATTTGATTTTCTAAGACAATAATTATAAGAAAAAACATGGGATTTAACTAGATATACCATTATGATAACTCGATCTGTCACAGCAAATGGAAACTGAGCACCTTTACTCCTTGGAGGATCCATGATATTTCAGTTATCATAGCTACTCTTATCCTACATGAAAGACAAGTAAGGAAGAGAGTTAGGGATGATGAAACAGAAGTGGAAACAGCAACGACTAGTTGCCAAGAAGCACTGAAAACATTAACAGAAAAAAAAGAGAATTTTGAAAGAAAGTTCTTTAGAAAGCTAGTAACACCGAAAGGAGGTATGAAAAAAGATAAACCTGGTCAAATCTATCTCTCCTCCTTTTAAGTGAGTGGTAGAATAACTCTTCTTTTCGATGAAATGCCTGCACTGCAGCTCTGAGAGCTGTTCATGAACATGAACAAAAAGAAAACAATGAGTATGTCCTTAGACAGAAAAAATGTATGCATAGCACGGGCCATAGAAACTTCCTGCATTATCAAAATTTTTAACGGCCCTGGCAATTATAACCTCATTTTTCACCACATGTTTGCTCCTTCATCTGAATTATATCAAATGGTATACCATCCACATCTATATAGGCAATCACTGCACATCCAGGAATCCTAGATATTATTGGTAAAAGTTTTCATGTAAAACATGTAAGTGATAAACATAGACATCCAAGAAAATAGAAGCATACAAACTGGCAACCTGGGAACTGGTGCAAAACACAGAGATGAGGTGCCCAACACCAATAGGATAACGATCTAAGCATATATCATTGCATGGAAATATGAGCAAATTACAATAACAATTCACAAAGCTATACCTAAGTTTCAAAATTAAAGGGCATAAAAATTTTAATTTGAAACATAGGAATATTACTTACAAAGATTTGGAGCCACTGACTCCTCTGAAACTGACTGCGAACAAGTGTAGCAAACTTTCTGATAATGCATTGGTAACATCACAATTAATATACTGTTACAACCATTCTTAACAAATGGCTGGGGGTAGGCTGACCAAGCAGTTTCAAGGCAAAAGCTAGTTAAATAATCCAGAAAAACAAGCTAAATGCTAAACGGATTTCAAAAAAAAAAAATTCTCATTCGGCAGTGGTTTGATGAAAATAATATGCGAAGGCACATCATAATAAAGTTCATGAAATCGAATATATAAGATCTCACTAAGAAGAGTTTATATAAAGGAGGAGACAATTTCAAATGCCAACAATAAATCACAAAACCAGATTGAAGGTAAATCTTCCAAAATATGTACACAGCATATGTAAAACCAACATATTTTTCAGTACACTGCCATAGATTGAGATGATAGAAGTTCCAGTTGCAGATTGTTACGCATTCTCAGCTAAAATGAAGGGATTCGACTGGCAAATAAAAGCTAAGTAAGCAGAAGAGATTCAAAACATGGCTTGTAATTCATCCAAATGCTTAAGAACGTCGAGTAGAGGATTGCAGAGAGAAAAAAGATACAGGTACATACAGTTGATACATCTATGGGAGCCGCTATTTTTATACTAGTAAAAAGACTAACAGTTCATTTTATTTGAAAGAAAATAGCCATTAATACTTGGCAGAACAGTGCACTTCTGCACAGGCTCCTACAATTCATTTGTTCCAAAATAGTATAAAGCAGTGTTTCACCAAGTATATAATCACAGTAAAGAAGTAATCAATCTCAAACTATACCAATATGCCAAGCCTAATATTTTTTGGCTAAATTGCTTTGAGCAGATTATCAGACTCAGATGGCAGCCTCACAAATTATGGTGGAACTCGAGTAGCAAATAAACAACACAGAGATATAAAATTGTAAAAATTAGAACTAAGCCCATGATCTACACCAAGGATACAAGACTTCAACCATAAGCTGGACCAAAAGTTATCGCTCATATTTTACAAGTAACAAATGTACCAACTTTACCAAAATGACAATTAACTTATGGGGAGGTACAACTATTTTGCTTTGAAAAGAAACTCAAAATAGGAAACTAATCAATACGATTATATAACTAAAGCTCTGTGCATCTGTTCAACGCATAAAACATGCATAAATAGTCTATATTGGAGTTAAACCGATCAACTAGTGATTTAAACCGTCAGTTGGGCAATTGAAAATCATTCTTCAAAGCATGCCACAATCTTCGTCAAGCACTAAGCACCATACTTGATGATTGAGTATTAGAAGTAGGTTCATCAAGAACTCACCATTCTAAAAACATGCTGTATTCCATCAGCACCAAAGGAATGTTCACAAGGTAATATCATTGCATCATCCATAAGAGCTCCCCTGAATTTTTAAAAAGTAATGCAAATAAATGGTTGAAACATCAGTCCAACTTTCCTTTTATTTTTTTCTGTAAGTAAAACAATTTCTTGATACGCAAGGACTAAGCATCAATACACCAGTTAAAGAAAAATACAGAGAGACAATTTCAAATGCCAACAATAAATCACAAAACCAGATTGAAGGTAAATCTTCCAAAATATGTACACAGCATATGTAAAACCAACATATTTTTCAGTACACTGCCATAGATTGAGATGATAGAAGTTCCAGTTGCAGATTGTTACACATTCTCAGCTAAAATGAAGGGATTCGACTGGCAAATATCAGTTAAGTAAGCAGAAAAGATTCAAAACATGGCTTGTAATTCATCCAAATGCTTAAGAACATCGAGTAGAGGATTGCAGAGAGAAAAACGATACAGGTACATACAGTTGATATACCTATGCGAGCTGCTATTTTTATACTAGTAAAAAGACTAACAGTTCATTTTATTTGAAAGAAAATAGCCATTAATACTTGGCAGAACAGTGCACTTCTGCACAGGCTCCTACAATACATTTGTTCCAAAATAGTATAAAGCAGTGTTTCACCAAGAATATAATCACAGTAAAGAAGTAATCAATCTCAAATTATACCAATATGCCAAGCCTGATATTTTTAAGCTAAATTGCTTTGAGCAGATTATCACAGACTCAGATGGCAGCCTCACAAATTATAGTGGAACTCGACTAGCAAACAACGAACACAGAGATATAAAATTGTATAAATTAGAACTAAGCCCATGATCTACACCCAGGATACAAGACTTCAACCATGAGGTGGACCAAAAGTTGTCGCTCATATTATACAAGTAACAAATGTACCAATTTTACCAAAATGACAATGTTCTTATGGGGAGGTACAACTATTTTGCTTTGAAAAGAAACTCAGAATAGGAAACTAATCAATACGATTATTCTGTGCAGCTGTTCAACGCATAAAACATACATAAATAGTCTATATTGGAGTTAAACCGATCAATTAGTGATTTAAACCATCAGTTGGGCAATTGAAAATCATTCTTCTAAGCATGCCACAATCTTCGTCAAGCACTAAGCACCATACTTGATGACTGAGTATTAGAAGTAGGTTCATCAAGAACTCACCATTCTAAAAACATGCTGTATTCCAGCAGCACCAAAGGAATGTCCACAGGTTAATATCATTGCATCATCCATGAGAGCTCACCTGAATTTTTAAAAAGTAATGCAAATTAATGGTTAAAACATCACTCCCAACTTTCCTTTTATTTTTTTCTGTAAGTAAAACAATTTCTTGATATGCAAGGACTAAACATCCATACACTGGTTAGAAAAATACAGAGAGACGAACTATTCTTTGATAAGAAATGAGTAAACATCAATAGACCAGTTAAAAAATGCAGAGAAAGATGAAACATAATCTTTTAGCAGTAAAAATTTCAAATGGTTTCAGATAAAAGAACGCATATTTCCATATTCCTACTTGTACCCTAGCCTTGCAGCACAGCATATATAACTTTCTGCAGTAACTTATACCACTGACTGATATCAACTTTCCTACCTCAAATCTCAGCCGAAGCTCACTAGTCAACAAAATGGTAAATTTCAAGACCATATGAAGTAGCAGTTAACGTTACATGTTAATACATCAATGATTAAACCAAATTATCATTAACCAACTAAATATCACTACCATACCAAAAATATTGCCAAATTCAACATGAGGGAGTAGAATTCAAACAAAAGCACTAATTATTCTCTTCAACATTTAAAATTAAAATTACTTACATGACAGGGTCGGATAAAATGGTCCGCAAGGGATCACCGGACTCACTAGAAAACAAAACATATATATATGATGAGGGATCCACTTACACATGTGTAAAAAAAATTTAGTTTTACACACTTTCATATCTTTTTATATGATTTATAATTTTTTAATCCGACCGTTGAATTTTATGTTCTATTCACATAGAACATGCATGCCAAATTTCAAATTAATCGAATACGTCTAATTATATATTTCATAAAATAAAATTTCAACCGTTGATATATATTGAAAAAAAAATACTATTCTCGATTAAAAATTAAAATGATAGAAACAATAGATTGATTCAAAAATTTACATACATAATAAATATGAGCATGTTATTAAATCAAACGGTTGGTTTACAAAAATATTAATCTGATATGAAAATATAAAAGTGTGTAAAACTAAATTTATTTTACACATATATAAGTGGATCCATATATATATATATATATATATATAAAACTTGCTAAGATAGAAGCACTGAAAAATAACATAATAACAGAAATAACAGTAAACTAAGCAAAAGAATGCTTTGCTTTTCCGTTTCCCATTTTTTTGGAATTTCCATTTCCTGCATTATATACAGTCTCACTTCCACTATTATTTTTATTATTATGATTATTTATTTTTATATTAATGTTGTTGTCACTAATATTACTTTCTTCGTCATCTCTTCCGTCGTCGTCAGCATCATCATCCTCGTCTTCCTCGTCATCGACATCGTCTCCGTCCTATTCGTTGTCACCTTCTTTTGTGCCGGTGCTGCGCCCCCGATTCCGATGGTAATGGTTGGGCGGGTCTTGGCGGTTTGTGGAGGCAACAGCGGCGGCGCGTAGATGTTCGAGGAGAGAAACTCGGAGGGTTGCGAGGGACGAAAGGAGAAAAATTTGACGTCGATGAAGCCTGTTAGTTCTCGGGTGTTTGGTCAGGGTCGGGCGGTGATAGCCTGTCCGCAATTAAAGGCCCGTAATGGCTCGTCTTGGAAAACATTGGGCCTATTCTGAAGGCCGGAGGGTGATTTCCTCGGAGGACATGGTAATTAATGGAAATTTTGCATCTTTTAAGGGGAAAATTCGGGAATTTGAGGAAACAAATTTAGGGATTTCTCCAAAGAGCGGAGCAGGGTTTTAGATTCTTCTTCATAGAATCACAGTTCACAGTACGGAGAAGGAGAAGAAAGAACGGAATCGGAATCAAACGACGTCATTTCATCGAACCCTTTTAAAACAAAACGAGAAATCCTTTCAATAGAAACCATGTCGTTTTGGAGTTCAATGGCGGGGGCCTCGCGTGCGTGTCGCATTCCAGGAATCCAGGGGTGGGATCGGGAATTTAGTACCATATCCAAGATTCCGCCACGTGGTCAAATAAAAATTTATCTGGTCGCGAGGAAGACCAAAGTCAACGGGAAAGGAAAGCCAACGGAGGTTTCGAAGAGGAAGTCAGAAACAAAGCTTTGGACTGACCAACAAAAAACGAACAAAATGAAAATTCTTGTAATTGGAGACATAATATTATTATTCTTATTTCCATTAACATATAAGGAGAGAGGTTTAGGGCTTAGAAAAGATCACCGAAGAAGAAGAAAAAATGGATTCAAAGAAAATTGTTTCAATCTTTTTTTTCTTTGTTTCTTTTCTTATACCGTTTCACGAGTCACAAGCTCGAACTCTACATTCTGAATCAGCGCTGGTATTTTTTTAAATTATTCTTTAATTTCTTTAATTTTATTTTTTATTTCGAGAAAAAATAATTTTTTGCTACTTTTTAGCATTCTCCTCCACCGCCATCGGCGCCTGGACCAAGTAACGAGGGGTGTTCACACGCTGGAACTCTGAATTGTGAATCAGCGCCGGTATTTTTTTTAAATTAATCTTTAATTTCTTTTCTTTTATTTTTTATTTCTAGAAAAAATAATTTTTTTGCTACTTTTAGCTTTCTCCGTCACCGTCGGCGGCGCCTGGGCCAAGTGACGGGTGTTCACACGCTCAATCTCCGGGTTTTAGATCACCGCTGGTATTTGTTTTTAAATTATTCTTTAATTTCTTTAATTTTATTTTTTATTTCGAGAAAAAATAATATTTTGGCTACTTTTTAGCCTTCTCCGTCACCGTCACCGGCACCTGGGCCAAGTCAGGACGGGTGTTGGCTTCTTTCAACGAGTTGCCGCAGCGGGAGCTTAACGGCGTGCATTGATCCTTCTTCAGCTGGTAACTTGAAAGATTTTAGACCATGTTTGGTTATTAGTATTACTTAATAAATTAAAAAATCAAATAAATTTTGTTCTCCAAGAAGAAAATTACAGCTTTATTTTATTAAGGGTTGCTGTGCTTTGGAAATAATGAATTTTACTTTTTCACCAAGCAATGTGATATGTGAAATCAACACTCTTGAATTTGGCAAAGGTGAGAAATTTCTTGTTTTTTGCTTAATGATGTGATGAGAAACTTTTTTGAAGGATTAGTTTTTTGTATATGTAATTTTCATGGAGGAAAAGCTAAAGTAAATTTTCTTTTCTTGGATGTAGCTTCAAAGAAATTAGTCCTATTTATCAAGAATGATGGTGAGAAACCCCTAAACGTGAAAATAGCTAAACCACTCCCTAAGGATGTCATCCAGGTGTTGCCATATCCAGAGCACCAAATAAAGAAGGTTTAATTTCAATGGTTTCCATTGCTTTTGCTATCATTTTCTTTTATGAGATAGAAAAGTTTTCATCTTTGGTTGGAAAAGGTTTGGATGAAAATGTTTAATCCGGGGAAGAAGTATTGATAAATGCCTTAAGCATATTGTGTTTTGTTTAAGATACAATTTTTGGGTGAAGAATGACTTGAGCCTAATTCTTTGAACTGGAGATATATGTAGTTTAGCATCATGTTCCAACCATAAGTAATGTGAGAATTTTGTAAGTTTGAATTTCGAATCTTAGCATTTGCATTTTTTTTTCTTCAAAGGATTCTATTGTTTTAGAAAAATGGTTTAGATGCAACAGCAAGTTCAAAAACATTGTGTCATTGATTTTGGTATGGACCCTGGTTTCAATGATTACTGATTCTGCTGCATTTTTGCTTTAGGTTAATATCACAGCAAATCCTGGCAGAAATACAACCATACGATTAGAAGCTGGAAACTTGGTGTGTGTAATTCGCATAGAATCACAAGGATCAGGTGGCGGCATCTTGGATTATATCCCTCTTCCCATGCGTATGACCCGCATCAAAGCAGCCTACTTACTGTTTCTAACCGGTCTGATAGTCATCGGTAGCGCTTGGGCCTGCTGCAAACGCGGAGAAAGGGGACGGCAGGGTGATGGAATTCGATATCAGGAGTTGGAAATGGAGCAACCTCATTCACTTTCAGCTAACAATGTGGAAACAGCTGAAGGTTGGGAACATGATTGGGGTGGTGATACTGATTGGGACGATTTGAAGTCAAAGGCAAATGGATCGGCCAACAGTCTTACCTCCAGGCTGCCCAAGAGAGATGATCGTGAAAATACTTGGGATGATTAGATGAGAGTTCTGAGATAATATAAAAAAGAATGTGCCACTAATACTTTAACATTTATGTTAGAAGTTGAGAATGGAACTAATGAAAACAATTTTGATCTGTAACAGTCAGTGAACTGGAACAAAAGAAAGGTTAAAGTATGAAAGCAATTAGCATTTCCAACAATGTTTACTGGAATGCAGATTGTTTTACTTAATTCTGTCAACGAGCTCCAATAGCCCAAAGATGCAAAGTTCAAGATGTCTTGCTATAGCTAATAAGTTTCAAGCTGTTCACATCTGGGACGCAGCTTCTAATAGAAAGTTTCAAGAACAGGAATTAGAGTTTAAAATAAATGTATGAGAATAAATAGGAACCTCTTGCACTACCGAGGATATCAAGCTATGACAGAGACCATAAACATCTTACTCCTCTTTATAAAGTTTAAAAAAAAAATGTTGATGAAAGAAAACCACTAAGTTAAAATTACGTTTCACAGTTAGGTAGCCTCTATGTAATCCCTACCGAAATGTCATACACGGCTACATTGCCTTCCCTGCAATGAGTGGCTTAGGTGGGGACAAAGATCTAATTTCAGGTGCAGAACTGGGAAAAAGTATATTCAGCTTGTGCATGAGGATGTCAGCTCTTGATGGAATCTCATTCAAAAGGAACTGCTGAACAATTGGTTTCTTGAACCACTCCATCACAGAGTCTCCAGGGGCCCTTAAAACAACCTTGCTAACTTCAAATGGGGATTCTACAGAGCTCAACATCTGTGCAACCACAATCTTCAGAGTGGGTCCTGTAACCAATTTAATGCGCCTAGGGACAACTCCATAATACAACATTCGCTTCCTAAATCTGTGGAGGGTGTGCACAACAGCTATAAGAGCAGCTCCCACCGATAAGTTTCTTACATCAAGAGACCAAGCAATATGCTGATCAAAAACTATTGCCTTAGGAAAAAGCTTATTCTCATAAGCAACTTTCCAAACACAGCGAGCTCTGTTTATCTGCCCCATGAGAACAAGGTAATTGAGAAGAACATTGACAAAGTACCTTGCTGCCCCCTCTTCCAACTCATAATCAATGCCTTGAAAAAATTCCCTCACGAATGATAAGACTGGTTGTTTTCGCTGTTCTGGGCCAGTAAAGAGTCCACACATAAAGGCATGAGCTTTGTGTTTTGTAGCACCCAGGATCACCATCAAATGTCTCTCATTGTGCTCTTCCTGGCATCGCACCAGATAGGCAAGAATTGATGTGTAAAGTACTAGATCCACCATCGCGGCAGAGTTCACATAGGTTTCAAGGAGGGGCTTAGCTGACTCATATAAACCATTCTTCATACATGATTCAAACAACTGCCTAATTATGAAATTATTTGTTCTAATCCCTGATGAACCCATGAACCTTAACCACCTCAAGGCAAGCTCAATGGAACCATCTTTAACATAAACCATTAGAACATCACTAGCACTCACATCAACAGAAAATCCCATAGATTTCATTTCAAGTAAAATTTTGGCTGCGACATCCACAAGTTTCTTATTGGCCAAGAGTGTTAAAAGAGCAGTATATGTGCTCAATCCAGGCCTCAAACCTGCATTTATCATTGAGTTATAAAGCTTCATAGCAGAATCTACCTGTCCAGAGGCCGCATGCATTTCCAAGAGACATGAGTAGGTAGATGGAGTGGGTAGAAATCCAGCTTTCTCCATGTCTTTAAAAATAGATGTTGCAATATCAAGCTTTCCTGATTTCGCATGAGACTCAATGATCATTGTGTATAAGCCAAAATTCGGCCTAAAACCAGCCTTCTTCATCTCATCCCAAAGCCGAAGAGCAGTATCTAGCTTCCCAGCCTTTGCATAGGACTCAATCAAAGAAACAAACATAGTCGCTGATGGCCGAAGCCCAGAGCTCTGCATTTCCATGTAGATTTTCATTGATGTGTCCAGTCTCCCAGCTTTTCCCATTGAATCAACAAGGGATGCAAAGATACTAAAGCTTGGGTGGAACTTTCTTCCTTTCATCTCTTGAAAGAGCTTAAAAGCTGCATCAAGACGGCCTGATTTTGCCAAGCTAGGAATCATTAACTCATAGGTGGATCCATCCAACAAACATCCTGCAGCTTGCATGCTCTCATATATCTCAAATGCCTTGTAAGGCAAACTTTTATTCAAAAATAACATCATAAGATCATTATACGTTTGTGTATCAATTTTACAACCATAATCTTGAGCCTTCTTGAAACAACAAAATGACACCTCCAATTTCTCAGCTTTAGCCAAATATTGAATCACCCGATTATATGCATTAAATAAAGAAACCCCATTATCCCTAGACTCCTGAACCATCTCCTCAAACAAGGACTGAATTGCATCAAAATCTCTACTCTGATTTAGCCCATCAAACAATATGTCATAAAACTCATCAGTGGGAACGTACCAAGACTGTCTCTTAGCCCATCTAAGCAAGCTCAACGATGCATCACTATCTTTGACAACCTTCATGGCTTGAGTTATATGAGTCATATTAGGCATAAACTGTAGTTTGTCCAATTGGGTCTCTAATTCCGGTCCCCATTTCCACCTCTTAACAACCTCAACAATCTTAGCAACTGCTGAGGCATTCAAAAATGGCTTCTTTAACCCACCCACCATAACATGATCATCAAGCCCCGGCTCGACGGACCGAATACCTTTACCAGCGTATATGACACTCCCTGATTCATCTAAGTACTCTATATCCTCAGTCCACTCACCAGAACAGTAACTTCGGACAAAACTAGGGTATCTAACAAAATTGGGGGTTTCGGAAATAGAAAAAAAGGGGGAATTTTGATGGATATACGTTGAAGAGTTGAAGAGAGTAAAGGTATTGGAGGACTTATTGAGTGCATTTTTCCTAGAATTCAGGTTTCTTGAATAAATAGAGGTAGAGTTAGGGTTTAGTTTGAGAGTGAAGTAGAGATTTCTAGGGAAAAAATTACGATTTAAACGATGAAGCATTGAAATAATTAAGGGAAATAGTAGGGTTTAGTTGGTGAAGGAATGCTTACCAGATAGTCTAGTTTGAAGTGTTGTGCTTTGATAATCTCCTCGACCCAAAACCCTTAAAGGCTTGAACCCAACTGAATTTAAATGGAGACGAGGTTTCCCGTTTCTACTGCCATAAAAGTAAGGTTTTTTCAAGGTCAAAATGTTTAAACCTGGATCAAATTGGAAAAAGAAATTCTAAATACAGCCTTCCTTTTCTTTTGTTCTGTCCGACCAAAATTCTTAGTTTTATTTTAGGATAAAATTATCTTTAAAAGTGTAAAAAAAAATCATAACAAAAAAAAATTCTGTAAAAGAAAAGACAGAAAAGCCTTTTTAGTTTAAATAAAGTCAATAAAATAATCCGACCCTAAAAGTGCTAATGGGTCGTACCGAGTCAATTCGAATTAGATCTTAATAAAATATGAATTTGAGGTTTTTAAAACCGCCTATTTACAAAAAATAAAAATAAATAACTTTAAAAAAATACTAACTTAGAACATAGCATCACATGTTTTAGAACAAATTTTTCATGAAAATCTAGAAATTCAGTAGTGATTGTTTTGAGTTGGAAGAGAATAAGAAAGTCTGAGAATTTTAGGATAAAAAGCTTAAAAGTTTTGAAATTTTGAAAAAATGTGAAATAAAAATTTAATTTGATTTGGAGTGGTTGCAAGCGCATTTTATTTTATTTTGTTTTTGATAGAATTGTGTTTAGTAATGAGTTGTAAAGAGCAAAACTAAGATTTGCATTTGGTATTTTACTATTGGAGTGAATGCTGGGAATAAAATGATGGAAAGAAAACATTGCAATGTTTAAATGAGGATAAAGTGTTGTTTAAAATACATAAAAAGTAACATTACAGTGTTAAGTCAACTAGTATTTGGCATTTGATGCCTTACCATTGGAGTAGTTGTAATGTAATGCAATTGTTGAGAAAGTGATTATGGAGAATTAAAATGTTGGGAAGATAACATTGTAGTGTTTGGTATGTACAATAAAGTGTTGTTAAAAATGTTAATAAATAAAGTTAATAGCTATTATATAAAATAAAGTTATTAATTACTTATGGGTTGTGATACAGTTGGCAACGCAGTCTGAGTTTGTGGGAAGAGCTTTCGGGTTCGATCCCCACTAAACACATCTTTGGGGAGGTGTGAAGAGCCTTAACTGTGACTAAGCCCTGAGCAAGAATAATCTCAGATCATTAAAACGGATGAGGATACATGTGATTTACACAAAAAAAAATAAAGTTATTAATTTAAAGATGTTATAATATTTTTAAAATGTTTTAATTTTTTTATAAAAAAAGAAGAAAAAAATTTTTTTAAAAAAAGTGAGAGATGGCCATAACGGGCCAAGCCCTTACTGAGCCCAATCCCTAAAACTGTTAATTGACTCAACTTGATCTGAAACCGAGCTAGGCTGATTTTAAAATCGACAATACCACTTTCAATTAATAGGTCTGGTCAACTGGGTTTGGTTTTGAATTGGACCGGATCAATTCGACCCATTAACCACGTATATTTATACTGTTATCACTATTAATTTTTTTATTGTGTAATCATTATCACTTGAAAAATTCGCACATCCAAGAAGGATTTGACCCAATCCAAAAATAAAAAGAATTTTATATATTTTATATTAATAATCTTTTTAAATTATTAAAATTTCCCGATCCATTCGAGTGAAGTGTAAAATTTATAGTTTAATAAATCTCTTTATTATAATAATTAATATTTTTTTTTTGAAATCTTAAAATTTCAATGTCCACTATCGCAAAAATTAACAATGTCATATAAATACAAAATATATTATGTAATATTTAAGAATTAGAAAATTATTTCAATACGTTTGTTTGCACAGACCGCCATGTTTAATTTTTTGACTTCATCTCTTGAATTATCCTCGAGGCTTAACTAAATTTGACATTTCAATAGCTTTCTTTATAGAGATAGTTATCTCATGACTATCATCACGGTATTGATCGTCATCATCTATCTCAACCACACCATGTTTATTTTTCTTTGCGATGTTTGGAGGAGTTTAACGAACAGGAAACATCAAACAAACACATTTTTTAATATAAAACAACATTATAAAACCTTTAAATTAATGACGCCTTTAAATTAATACTCAAAGATGATTTAAAAAAATTAATTGGAGGGGTTCTACTATATAAAAAAATAGGATAAATTCATAAATTAAAAAATGTTTAATTTCCATGGACTCTTATTTTATTCCCACTGTTTTTATGAATGTGAAACTTCATATTTGGTCGGAAAAGGTTCCAATAAAAAATATACACAAAAATATTGAAAATACCCTAGTGTTCTAACTTGTCAAAAAGTGTGTGATTTGAATTGGAAGACAAGTTTAAAACATTGAGTCATAGGCCTTTGGTTCGAGTCATTGTTTCAATAGGGCTGTTATTTCTAATAAGATTGTTAACAAGAAGTATCTGGGCCTGCTGGAAGCTGGGAATGAAGGAAGAACATGTGATGGTATCTAGACCCATATCAGCAAACATGAAATGGGCCAGCCCTGATTCAGTTTAGGCTTCAGATACTAAATAATCTTGAAAACTGTGAAGAGATGGAAGTTTGGAAGAGAATGGGATGAGATAAGTTACCCAACTGGACTTACTTCAAGGCCTACTCAGACTGATTCACCTGGCAATCACATATACGAAATGAATATACGACATGAATATGATACGAATAAATGATACGAAATAATACGAAATTAAAATTAAGTAAAATTAATATATAAATATGATAAAAGCTAAAAATAACATTTTGAGTTTTTCGTGTCGATATGAATTTTGACACGAAATTTTTGTGTTTTACACGACACGAACACGGTTTTACATGAGACGAAAACGAATTATGAACACGAATTGTCAAGTCTAATCGCAGGGGAAATGAAATGATAACAATTTCTTTGTGCCACACTTTAGGGTTTAAATAAGAGCAGGCTGGGAATACGAGTGATTAAAACGAGTTTGGTCTTTAAAAGTCTGTCTAATGCTGTCCCTTTTTGAAAGTTATTCAGTTTTTTTTTTTAAATCATAAATGGTATTTTAATAAATAAATAACTTCTACATTTAGTCAAATTTGAACATGATATCTCTTTACTCATTAAAGGTTCTTCTTCACTCATTCTTCAATGGGCTATTTTACTTTTACTGTCATGAATTGGTTCTAGAAAGAAGTGGAAAAAAAAAAGGCCAAGATTTGTGGAACAAAACAATAGTGTTGGTCGTACAATGATTATTGTTAAGCTGATTGTTTTTACTTGTTACTCAACAGCAAACCAGATCCGGTAATTGCAAACCTGAAGATATGCAGTGTTGTTCATAACAACTTTAACTCTCTTTATTCTTTACCTCATCTGAATGATGCAGGTTTGATAGAAAGTTCATAAGAAAAGAGAACAGCAATTCAAACAAAGAACTTTGCTCCATAAAGGAAAACCCTTGGTTTGTAAGAATGTAATTAGTCTTTTTTTTTGAAGTATTCAAGCCTTACAACGTGTCAAAATTATTTTTATCACTCGATTAAGAGGTTATTGATAAACTTGCTCTAATATTTTCTCCTGGAAAGTAAAAAAATTGCAGGGGCAGGGCTGCATTTTTACATATCAATAACCTGCATGAGACTGCATCGATTCTGTACCTGTTGGGAGGGGTGCATTCTCCCTCCACCCACCAACCCAACATCATTTTATGTGCTGTGCTTGACAATGGTTAAGTGCAATCATTTTGCCCCTCAATAAAGCCAAGGAATGCGGATATTCAAACAAACCCCACACGGCAGATTTCTTCCATAGCACTTTCTACTCAATAATGCTTCTCTTCTTTGTATATATATACTACACAACTGTTGCTTCAGTGCTTCCCCTCTCCCTAAACCAAGTTGGCTAGTGAGTTTTGAAAAATGAAAAAGCAAAAGCTACTGTGATTTTCAAGTGTTTTCAATCTATTCTTAGGGTGTGGATGAGACAGGAGCATTAAGCCTATGTGTTAAGAATTATGTAGCCATTCAAAAACTCCATGTTCCCCACCAAGTTTAATCAATCAATGATAAGCTGGTGGCGTGATATGGAGATTATTAATATATAAAGACAAGAGCAACAAATACTATGGACAAGAACTTTCAATAACTACAAAAAAGAAGTTTTTCTTCTTCTTTCTGTCATTTCCAGTGATAAAGAGAACTTGTTAACTTGTATATTCCAATATCTTTAACAGAAAATTATAATAATTATATTAAGATAAGAGTCCCATGCATGTGCTTAGTTGATTATGACAACTCCAATCTGGTAGGCTCTCTTGGGCCCAACAACATTTTATAATAAGTATGGAACCTTAGGCTGAGTGCCCTAGGAGTCCTAGGGACACAACTGATTGCTTTGTAATCCATGCACATGGTTACGGGCATTTATATTCTTTTGACTCTTCACCTCCAACTCCAAAAAGAAAGCACAGTTTTTCTTCCCCAAGGTAAACTGTTCTTTTTTCTATTAACAAGAAACTATTGGTAAACTACAAAAATGCTTTAATTATCCCTCTATTGACCATCTTTCCAACTAAACTTGTCTTCCGAAACATAAGAGAGAAGTTGAAGATCACATTTAATAAAATGAATTTTGATAATTGCGTCAACATATATTTTGATATGTATTTTTCATATCTTACTAGAAACAAATACAATTTAACATAAAAAATGTATATACGAATTACGAGATCTAATTAGAATCCTTTTGTAACCATGAATAACGGGAAGAGCAATGCATGTGAGACAATGGAAATGAAGAAAACAGCTAACAAATATTATTATATATATACACACACTGGGTTGACATGGTTAGCAAAACATAAAAGGAGAGCTTCTATTCCGACAGAATCATATTGTGATATTCCATTTCTATACCTTCAATATCGTTATTTTAAAGGCACTACTGACTCTTTACTTCTTTAAACCTACTTTTCACTTTTTCCCAGTGTTTGCTGTCTGCTTTGCATTATTCTATTCAGCACTAAAGACTAAGTTGCCTCAATGTGGGTGCTAAGAATCTCTGATGGTCTTCAGGCCCTTAAGTCACTTTTGACTTGTTAAAATTTTGTATTTTAATGCCTTCACCTTTGCCATCATTGAAAAACACAAACTTTGGCATGCGGACCAAGCATTTTCTGTCAAGCCATGAAAAATCAGATTTGCCCTTGATTGTATATAGGTTGAAATCTCAGGGAAGTTTGCCTATGGGTCCAAAAGATGTACAGAACACATTAACTGGAATACTTCATATCAGAACCTAATGCTACTAACAGTTGATTATAAGAAAAGAACAATTCCAGTGAACGACAAATTGCAAAAGACTGCAGATTAGTTACTTGGTAAAAATATCCTTGGGGTCCAAAGTTGGAACCCGGTGAAAAGGAATCCGGTAACCTAACTATAACATAGAGAAGAAATCAGAAATCCCAACTGGCAAACAAAAGTTGAAGAAACAATACAACAAAAGGGAACAAAATGATTCCAACAAACAAATATTTCTTCTCCTCCATCAAATTAACAAACCGGATTCTTCTTCGCCGGATAACCCCTTATAAATCTTTCAATTCCTTAAGAATTTAGTTAAACTCATCACAAATTCTCTTGGCCTTCTGAGGGGCATCTGATCAGTTCCAATATATTAACTACCTCTCCCATATCTGGCCGATTTGATGGTACTTGTGATGTGCAGATTAAGCCAAGTTTCATTACCGGGATTGCCTCCTCAGCTGGGAATTTTCCTTGCAGCCTTCCATCGACACATTCTTCCACCCTGCCTTCTTCCAATGCTCCCCGGACCATGTCACAAAGCACCACCACATCATCTTCCATATACTCAACAGGCCTCTTCCCGGTGACTACTTCCAAAGCCAAAATGCCAAATCCGTACACATCACATTTCTCAGTTATTTTCACCGTTCGACAGGCAAATTCAGGTGCCATGTAGCCAAGTGCACTCTGAATCTTGCTGCTCAAAACATAGCGGTCTAGCATAGGTAACAACCTTGCTAGGCCAAAATCTCCCACTTTAGGTTCACCTGAGCCATCAATTAGAACATTGCTCGACTTTATATTGTAATGTATAATGTTTGATCGGTGCAAGTGGGCCAAGCTTTTTGCAGTTCCTAAAATGATGCTGAACCTGTCATTCCATGAAAGATAATTTCCCCCAGATCCTTCATGAAGATTTTTGTACAGACTTCCACCAGAAACGAATTCATAAATGAGAAGCTGCAGTGATGGAGTCCAGTAATAGCCTTCAAGAGCCACAAGATTAGGGTGCCTTATTTTCCCTAGCTTCTTAACTTCCCTTTCAAATTCTTCTTGTGACTTGACAAGACTTGAGACTGTGAGCTTCTTGATTGCCATTGAGCGCCCATCTCGGGAAACTGTTTGGTACACTGTTCCAAACCCACCACGCCCAAGCTCGCAGTGCTTGTTGAGCAGAGCATGTGCCCCTGTGCTAAAGTCAGGCTCACCAGAAAACATGACAAGTTTGCCGGAATTGGCATCTGTGGTAGGGGAATGGCTGAAGTCATCACCAGCAGATAAAGTGAGGCCTGCTGCAGACCGGGATGTTGTTGACCTGACACGGAGATTAAGAACAGTAACAGCAATGACTCCAACAACAATGACAGCAGCTGCACCAATGGCAATGAGGGCAGAGATACTGAGAATTATCCTTTTATGACCAACATTAGAAGGTAATTCACCAGAAACGGAATCAGAAGAGGAGTTAGGATTTAGGACAATAGGTTTAGGGAGAACTGCAGGACAAGATTTGTTAACTGCAGAGCCACAAAGTAAGGGATTGCCAAAGACAGCTGTGGGTGATATGGTGTTAAAAAATCCACCAGCAGGCAATTCTCCCTGTAAGTTGTTGTGGGAAATATTGAAGGATAAGAGTTGGGGAAGACTGGCCAATTGCTTCGGTATGGTTCCTGCAAGGCTGTTGAAAGACAAGTCCACAAGTTGTAGTTTGCTTAATTTTCCGATTTCAGCAGGTATTGGACCACTCAGGTTGTTTTGTGATAAGATCCTACACAATTCCAAAAAAAATAAAAGACAAAAAGTTAGAATGATGTACAACCTGCTTTCAGCAATATAAAATTTGAAGTAAAATTGATGGCTGAATAGTAACTATACAAGAATCCAATGACAAGAAATTTGGACATTCTCTTGTTTCTAGATTCAGAGGTAAATATGTTTTTGAAGCTCTGATGTCGAGGAATTCAAACTTAATGAGTTCATAAGTAAACTCTACAATTACAAATATCAACAGTCCAAAAGGAAAAAAGGACCCACAGACAACATGCAGCAACCAAATTTTCGCATGGATTTGCCACCAAGAAAATTATTGGCACATTAAGATATCATTGCAGCAAAAGCTTACAACATGTTCTCCGCATCAATCATCGACAGATTACCAATGCAACAGAAAATCCATAGAATGAAGAAGGCTTCAAAATGAAGTAACTATGTCAATGGAACATAATCCAGAACTCATAAAACCTTTAAGAAAATAGATCAAAGATTACCCATCAAAAGCTCATCTTAGCCTTAAAGGTATATTCGATGATTATATATCAAGATATTAAGGAACTATTTGAGTACAATAACATGCACAGAGCATTAGCATAACCACAAATTGAGCTAGCTAAATGTAGATCAAAGCAGACAGTGCACCTAAATTAAAAGGAGAAGCTAAAGAGCACAAATCATACACAAGACAAGGAAAACTTACAGAGATGTTAACAAAGTGCAGTTTTCAATTGAGGTAGGAATTTTTCCCTCTAGGAAATTTGCATCAAGCCTCAGATCCTTCAAGGAGTAAGCTCCTCCAATTTCCATAGGAATGCTTCCATTAAGTTGATTTTGACTCAAATCAAGAACATCCAAAGCCTTCAACTCTCCAACATTTCCTGGAATAGACCCACTGAGAGAGTTCCTTGACAGATTCAAAAACTGCAAGCTACTTAAAACCCTAATATCAGATGTTATTTCCCCAGAAAACAAATTGTGAGATAAATCCAAGACTTGAATCTTTTGAAGGGAGCTTCCTGGTGAAGTGGAAATGGGACTATTCACATTTGCACCAAGCTTATTCGCTGAAAGTGAAACTTGATTCAAACCTGATTTGAAAATCCATCCTGGAAGATCACCATTCATCAAATTTTGGCTAATATCCAATGCCAAAAGATTCATATTGTTTCCCATAGATGCAGGCAAGCTTCCAGTTAAACCATTAGCAGAGAAATTAAACACCTTCAAAAACTGAAGATTTCCTATAGAATCAGGAATCTCACCGGAAAATTTATTCACAGAGAAATCCAAAGTCTCAAGATTTTTCATTTCTCCTATCCATTCCGGAACCTCACCAACAAAGGAATTCATACTCAAATTCAGATAACTACACAAGCTAAGCTTCTGCATTGTCTGCGGAACTGACCCAGAAAGCATATTCATGCTAAGATCGATCGATCTCAGCAACAAACAACTACCAATCCCCTCAGGAACCTGCCCAGAGAACCTATTTTTACTCAAATTAATGGATCTCAGATTATTCAAAGACTCAACCTCTTTAGGAATCTCTCCTTCCAACATGTTACCAGACAAATCCAACAACCTTAAACCACTCAAACCCCAAATCCCACCAGGCAATGACCCTGAAAACTGATTCCAGGACAAGTTAATAGCAGCAAGAGTAGCACAAGAGCCTAAACTCCCAGGAATCTTACCTGAAAAGCGGTTATTAGCTAAAGAAATGGACCTCAAAGACCCACATTGCTTAAAAAAATCATCAGGAATAGAACCTGAAAGTGAGTTCTCACTCAAGTCAATGGTTCTCAGACTTTCAAGCTTTGCCAAGTTGGGGCTTATGCTTCCGCTGAGATTGTTCTTCGCTAAAGAGAGATTTCTTAAGAACTTCAGCTGCAAAAGGCCACGGCCGATCCGACCCGAAAGAGAGAACCCGTCAAGGTTGAGCTCAGTAACCCGGTTCAACCTTGGGTTGCATTTGACACCAATCCAGTTGCACGGAGAGTCATCATCTTCATTCCAAGACGAAAGCTTTTGGTTTGGATCTTGAATGTCTGCTTTGAAGACTATCAGCCCCAAAACGTCATCGTTTAAGGATGGGCTTAAAGATCTCACCGGAAAAGAAGCAACAACTAAAAGACCCAGCCAAAATGAAAGTAACGTTACAAGACTTTTCATCTTCATCTCCTTCCTCTTCAGCATTTCAAAAACCCCATTCTTACTTAGCTTCACAGGAAAAAAAGCTCGACAGTTGCAAAGAAGGAAACTTAGAGAAGCAAAAGAAGTGACTTGAAACAAAGAGCTTCTTTTGGCAAAGTAGCGTGAGAAGAGGAACCAGAGGAGAAAGACGGAAAATGTATGAACTGAAAAGAGCTAAGATTATTTATAAGACCAAGAACAGGGAGCTTTTAAAGGCTAAAATCAGCGGAGTATTAACAGAAAAGTAGAGGGAAAATGTTTGGTTTCTTTCAAAATTTTCAATATTAAAGAAAACCCACTGCTCAGAGGTTCACCGCCGGCATGGTTTCGGTGAAAACCGCCGGAGAAACGACCGAGACAGAGAGGAGAGAAAAATAGTGAGAAGGGTTTATGGCTCTGTTCTGTCTTTTTCCGAGACGAGAAAGAGAAAGAAGTGAATGACAGGAATGGCTTGGGTCGTAATTAAAATAAGACCTTTTTTTTAGTTTTTTAATTAAATAACGGGAAAGAGAGGATGGCGGGCCCGGCGTTGGTGGGGGCAATTTAATGAAGACGACGACACGTGAAGGAATATAAGAGGTGAATGGAAATCTTACGTGGCAAAAACGTAGTCGTTGTCAGTTATTCTTTTGAGGTGGTGGTACACGTTGTTGGGGGAAATTGGTTGTGAATTGAAGTGAGGGAACGTGGTTCTGTAATTGGCCCTACATTTCATAGAAAATACGAGTTTGCCATTCCCACGTAACGGACCAAAACCAAACCAATGTTGCCCTAGGCCGTGGGGCAATTTTAGGGGGAAAGTGGCTGATCATTATCTTGTTTTTCCGGTATTTAACTGCCAAACATCAAGGTGTTTTTCTCATGCGGTTTCGTTTACGTTTTCCAAATAAAAATTGTACTAAATCAATTTTAGTATTTTGTTTATTATTTTTTCAACAATATTCAACAAGTTTATTTCTAATAAATAGATTAATGCACTTAAAATTTTAGTCCAATAAATAATGTATGATTGTTTTTCCAAAATCTAATATATATATATTTCAGAAAATGGTAATGACACATGTCATCACGACGTTAACTTTCTATCTTTATTTTTTTTATTTTTAGTTTTTTAAATAATCCATAACAACTATCAATTTTAAATATGATCTAATTATCTATTTTAAACAAATTAATATTTTTAAATCTTTGTTATTCAAATATTTATCAAATTATCTATTTTAAATAATTTAATTTTTCAAATATTTGTTATTCAAAATTTAAACATTATTTACTTATCCTATTAAATTATCTACTAATTATCTATTTTAAACGAATTAATAAATCATATATATTGTATTTCAAAAATATGAAAACCCTAGAAGCAAGCCATGTAAGCACGTACATGAACGTGTTCTTTTTACGAATTATTGGATTAGGATACATGTAGGATTTATTAAAACTGAAATTAAATTAGTTTTTTATTATTGTATAACTACTAGCACTGTCAAAACGGGCCAGGTCAAAAAGCCCTTTTAGTTAAATTGGCCTAAAAATGCAAGCTCATATTCAGTCCTAAGGGTTAACGAGCCTAAATGGGCTGGCCCGTATAAGAAATTAAAAAAATTAAATTTCATATTAAAATCTCATTTTTAGTAAATAAACAAAGTAAAATTTGAAATAAATATTAAACAAACATCAAATAAATTCACATCAAATCCATCAAGTCTTCAATATCATTTGAACATTACATATTAATAGTTTAACAAGCATAATATAAATTGTTTTAACAAACCTAGATACTGAAAAACATGTCTCAACCATATTAAAAATAAAAAACATGATAAATAGATCCATGTTCATTCATCTCCTCTATAGTATCAATCACATTCAATCAATTCTTTTTCAACTTTGCCATTTACAAATATAAATAAAGAACAATATAAGAACTCACAAGAATTAAACTTATGAATTGATTAAAAATTGTCAACTAATTAATAACATTACTTTCAAAACCAAGAAAATAATTTCGGATGCAAATGAAAGTTTTCACGTTCTCATGATTTATAGAACTTCAATACTTATTTAAAACACAAGAACCAATACTAAAAAAACTCTTTGATGCTATTGTTGTTATTAGAATGCTCAAGATATCACAAGCTATACTTGCAAGCTTTGGAAATCTTGGCTTATGATCTTTCTACCATTGCAGCACATTTAAATTTTCAATCATGCGACCCATAATCCTTAGCTCTTCCAAATAAAGATCTAATTGAGATTTTGGTTTTTTCACTTGAATAGTTTCAAATCTTTTGAAAGCCTATATCCTTGGATATTTCAAAATAAATTAATTGTCATTACAAAAGATAATTTAAAGTAAAGTATATACTTAAAAAACAAAAATGAACTTACATCACTTAAAGCAAATGTATTCTTCCCCTTCCAACTAGTATATGTAAGAGGTTGTAAGTCATTAGGTTGGTTTGAAGTAAATTAGTAATACTAAATAGTATTAATTTTATATATTTTACTTTGATTAAAATGTTAAATATATAAATAATTAAAATAAAAATAAAATTTTAATATAATTAAAAATATTAAAAAAATTAAACAGGCTGGCCCATTTAAGCCTGGGCTAAATCTATTTAGGCCCGGGCAAAAAAGTCCTCTTTGTTAAATGGGCTACAAAAATGAAGCCCAAGCCCTGAATAAATGGGCCAGGCCGGGCCGGCCCAATGGGCCTTGACCCATTTTGACAGGCTAATAATTACCCATTATCCACATCCTAAATAATAGGAAGTAGTGGAACAGTTTGAAACTTATTAAACAACCAACTACAATTTTTCTTTTATCCAAATTTAAAATTGCAATTATCTCCAAATTTTAATTCTATTGAAAATTATTTTTTAACCATATTAAAAACTATAATTATTCAGATACTGAATGTGAGAGTTATCCAGATGCATCGTCTATGTTTTATTCCACGATTTCTTTTAATCACATTCAATCCACTATTTCAAAATTCAATTTTTATCTCACTTACACCACAAGATTTTTTCTTTAGGGTAACTCCACGATTTTCTCTTTCTAACGTGTTCTTTCTATCATACCCAATTCACCATTTCAAATTTCATTTTTTACTTAATCTACATTAAACTGTTTTAAGGTTTGAGTCTCTGCATTACTTTTGTTTGATTGGATTTTGTTGTTGGTATTCATAGTTGTTTCTAAAGGTGTTTCGTTGCTTCTAAAAAGGGTTGAGTGACATTATTCCTGCATTGCAGTTTCCCTCCCCATTTTCTACTTCCTTTTTGCACTTTTAGTTTTGACAAGTTTTTATTGTTTTCTTTAATTTCTATTTTATTTCGATCATTTAGTACCTTATATTTTGAACAATAATAATGTAGTTCAATTTTACAATCAAGTTTTATTCATTAGTTGATTTAAATTATTGATTTTTCTATTGCCATTGCTTTGCATTTTTTTTTATTTATGTTTTTATTTTTTTTGCTTCATGTGGATTGCTGGATTGGAGGAGTTTTAACCGGAGGTTGCTGTTATATATGCTGCGACTGCGTGTTTCTTATTAGGTTCTTGCTACTACCACGGGTTGAAGGGTGCTGAAGGTGGATGGTTGAATAGATGAAAGTAGCTGGCTGGAAGCAATTCTATTTTATATTGGTAATAATGTTATTTGATCTGCTTACATATCTTAAAATAGATAAAATTAATCCGTGCATCACACGGGATACAAACTAGTTGATTTATAAGTTTAGAAATATATAAGATCATCTAACCGTTTCACTACTTATAAAATAACATGAGTAATGAAGGTTATGTCACGTATATTTGATATAAGTACTTAAATAATTGGATTATCATTTGTTAAGTACAACGATTTAATTTTTTGAACAAACATTTTAATTTATATCTGAGTAATTTTTTAATTTGATTTGAATTAACAACAATCATGAACAAATTGCAATAATGATTTCAATGGGAGTTGCAAATGCTACTTTGTTTAAACTTATTTCACCACTCACTAATTATGATATGCAACTTGGGTTATGTTAGATATTGACTTAAATTATGTATTAATGAGTATATTATAAGTAATAAATATATTGTTAAGTATATTAATGAGTAATAAATATACTTAATGAAAAATATAGTGATCAAGTAATGGGGCTCGTCTTTAGAATTAGAGAGATACATAGAGATGTAATCACTAAGGATTTACTTGATAGGGTGGAAAGAAAAATAGAAAGATAAAAAATTGGAGGGAGGGAAAAATGAATAGATAGAAAATATTAAATTTTTTCCTTAAGTGTGATTAGTAGGAAAGAAGAAAAATGTGAAAGAAAATATAATTTTCGTTCCTTCCATTGCTTGATAGAGTTGAAAAATAGAAGGAAAAAATGAAATTATATTAATGTACCATTATACCATTAATGAGCTATGATAACAGAATAAAATTAAAAGAATAAAAGATAATTTTGTAATTATATATACTTGACTCACACCTCTCTCATTTTCTCTTCACTAATTTTTCCAATTTGGAATGATTTGGTTTTATATATAAGGAAAGAAAATTGCAATATTTCCTATTTTCTTTCCTTACACTTTTTCTTCCTACCAAGCACTAACAAAAACCATTTTCTTTCCACTTTTCCACACTCCTCTTTCCATCCTTCCACTTTTCTACCCTACCAAGCACACCCTAAATGTTTATTATGTGGAAGATGATTTGTAGTGTGAGGAAGAGTTAAAAAAAAAAACTAGATTAAACACTATTGAGCAAGGAAATTAGATTTGTTTCAAGGGTTAGGCTCAGTGTTTGATTGGGGTATTTTATATTATTTATAATCTCTATGCATATAGTAGATTTTTCTTTTTTGACCATAGATGTAGGCACTTAGGTCAAACTATGTTAAATTTTGTCTATTATATGTTTGATTTAATTTTGCGTTGATCTCATTTGTTTATGTAATACATTTCTTTTTAAAAAATCTCAACAAATGGTATTGAAACTATGATCCAAAAATTATCATAAAATGATCATAAAGCTACATGATGCAGAGATGATAAATCAATTCAGAAGATTTGGTGTTGCATGTTGTGTTAATGGGATCAAAGACATGCAAGAGAATATTTGCTGCAAGAAATTATTAATTGCAGGTGGAGGCAATATTTTGGAGAAATTTGAGTTTAGGTTGAGATTGTTAGATAAATTCTATATTAATGAATATATTATTGGTAATAAATATATTGTTAAGTATATTAATAAGTAATAAATATACTTAATGAGTAACTTATGATCAAATAGCAGGACTCTATAATTATAGAGTGAGTCTTTAGAATTAGAGAAATAGAAAGAGATATATTCACGATATGATCTCCACGTGGGAGATGATCAGTTTGTAAGGATGTGGGAAGAATTAGAAAAAAACACTAGATTAAACACTATGGAATAAGGGAACTAGTTTTATTTCGGTCTTGAGCTTAGTGTTTATTTTGAGGTGTTTTATACTCTTTGTAATTTTTATGTTTATAGTAAATTTTCTCTCTTTTCTATAAATGTAGGTGCTTGAGCGAAACTAAGTTAAATCTTATCTCTTGTGTGTTTGATTTAATTTTGCATTGATCTCTTTCATTGTGGGATACATTTTTGCTTGGAAAATCCTAATAGATTATTGAAATAGTCTCAAGATACAATGATTTCAATTTATTTGAAATCACTTTGCACTAGTGAAATCAAATCACTAAACAACCTTGACAAAATACGAAAATATCTAGTTTTAGTTACTATTTTATGCATTAAAATAATGTCTAAGAAACTTGTTTTTGTTTTGAAATTGAGAAAGAAAAAAAAAGAATTCAGAAATATTCCAGTATTTCAAATGTGTTAGAATGAACATTGCCTCTCTATTTATATAGATTTTCTTATATGAGATTCATTCACTTGTGTTGTTTAATTGAATAAACACTTGTTTCCAAAATAATCACAACTTATCAAAAACCTTGTCTCTTTATTTAAAGAGATTTTTTGCAAGAGATGTGATTATTAATCAAATGACATAGTTGTGTTGTTTAATTCAATAAACATTTCTTTTCAAAATAATCCCAACTTATCAAAAATCAATGGTCATATCTTTTGACCGTTTAGAGTGAAAGGATACTCTTTGAATAAGTACATTTTTAAAGAAGAAACTATTTATTGAAAAATTATGTCTAACTTTTAGACAAGTTTTTTATTCTGTCGATTAAACATGATATTTAATCAACCAATCTTTCACTATTTTAAAATTTTCTAACAAGTTCTTAATGGTGTTTTTAGATTATAACCTTCATGCATAAAATCTTTGATTACTCTTGCTATATATGTAGTTCACGAAATAAAAGAAATCTTCTTTGATGTAAATGTTTTAATGATAAAAAAGATGAAAAATTAACTTTAAATATTAATTAAAATGATTATATATTTTTTTAAGTGTAAAAATTTTGTAGATTTGAGATTTTCAGCACTTAATTTTTTTTTTCATGCCAATCAAAAGTTTCCATTATAAACAAAAAGTGAAGGCATATATGAGAAAAAGTAGGGCACCTTTTTTTGTGTAAATCACAGTTATTCTCATCTGTTTTAACAGTCTAAGACTAATTTTGCTCGGAGTTTCGTCACAATTAAGGCTCCTCATCCCTTCCCAAAGGTGTGTTTAGTAGGGATCGAACCCGAGAGCTCTCCTACAAACTCAACCTGTGTTACCAACTGAGCCACAACCCATGGGTGTAGAGTACCTTTCAGCCTTAGACTCATGAGCAATTCCAATAAGTATATGCTAGCGACAAATGATATGTTGGTTTATTTATGAAATAGCTAGGTCCATTTGCTACTTTACCCATTTAACTAAAAAGATGGAAATTCTAATTTTTGTCCAAAAATATCTTAAACCTTTTTTATTTATAAGAGTGTAATAATATTGCATTGAAAAGTGGTTGAAGAATGCCATATTTCTTACATTGTAATAATAAATTAAAATGGATCTAGTTTCAATTTCTTATAAGATATTAACATTTTAATTTGAAAAACTTCACTTTGAATTTTGAAATGAATTATGAGATATTTTTATCTCCTTGTTAAAAGATTTATGTGTTGAGAATTTAAAATTTAATTCAAATATTACCTAAAGAATAAAATTTAATGATACGTTACCTAAAGAATTTAAAATTTAGTAATCATGTAGTTGAAGAATGTAACAGTCACTTTTACAGTCACATTTCAACACTCTTCATCTTATTGGATTATGTCATTTCTTAGTTTTATGTGAAGATGAATTACCTATGTATGAGAAGTGAAAAGCTAAAGTATGTGGATGCTAAAAAATATTTTTCAAGTAATCTATAATAATAGGTAACCGGTCTTTACGTAAAATTAAGAGGTGACGTGGCTCAATAAAATGAGGAGTGTCGAAATATGATTGTAAAAGTGACTGCTGCTAGCATTCTCCTCATGTAGTATATTGATAAAGTGTTAATTACTTTATTTTAATGATTAAGATTTAATTTTGAATAACTTATACTTGATAAGAGAACTGAGTTTTTATGCGCCAATTAATTAACCTTAAGTACTCTCTACCCTCAACGACCTAAAAAAGCTAGGTATTTAATTCAATTAAGAGGTTGGGACAGTGATTGAACTTTGTTATGTTCATTGCTGCTATCATCATTTTTATATTAAATGCAGCCGATTAATTAATAAAACATTTACATTTCAGAATTAGCAGGAACTGCCTACCTATATCTTACTATGTTATACTTTTTTTTTACATGAGATATGAATGACTAATGCCATGTGTAACCCAAAATATTTATGCCTTTAATTAGTATCAGCTATCAGCCAAACATTATGATTTATAAATACTATATTAATAAACTTTTCCAACACCATATGTAAAAAAATATTGAGCCAATGAACTTTTTTTTTCCACAAATTAGTAGGTGAGAGTAGAGAAACATAATTTGAATATAAAAT
The DNA here is from genome assembly GCA_031772115.1 of Heritiera littoralis. Taxonomy (NCBI): domain Eukaryota; kingdom Viridiplantae; phylum Streptophyta; class Magnoliopsida; order Malvales; family Malvaceae; genus Heritiera; species Heritiera littoralis. The sequence goes on along the minus strand of JAPDPK010000053.1, from coordinate 1,046,263 downwards.
TATGGAAAATTCAAAATTTAATAAATGTGAGATAATTTTCTTCTAATGAATCCTTTCATCTTTAGGTTCACTATAAACAACAAAAAAAAAACATATTATATAATGAAAATTATCCGATACACCACTAGTGGAATTTTTTTACTTCACAAGCGGGATTAGAATAATAACACAAACAGGATATGTGTCATCATCCAAATCCTATTTGTGGAGTAAAAAAACTCTACTGATGGTATATTGGATATTAATCCTTATATAACAAATTCTAAAAGAATGTCGTATAGCACTAAGGTAATTGAGTTTTTATATCATAATAAGTATTTAATCTAACATTCATTGATTGTCAATAAAAAGTTTCAATTTTAATAGAAAAACAAAAAAAATTAAAACTATAGAAAATTTATATTTGATGCATTGTTTGTGTATAAATTTCATACACTATTAGTGAATAATAACATGTCACTATTTTCATCTATTCATAAATTTTAAAATAAAAAATTTTGAATAAAAATATTATTAAATTCACTAATTATGAAGTATTATGATATGATTGAATGACAATGTATGAAATTTATACATTAATAATACAAAAAAATTAAAATAATATCACTTTAACAATTTCTATTTCGTCTATTTAAAAAATTAAACTTGAAACTAGACCTGCTCAAAGGCCGAGCTATCCACTCATGCTCGAAGGCTTACTCGATATTTGGTCAGGTTTGGACAGAAATATCTGATGCAATTACTGGGTTTGGGTAAAATTTTTAGGTCCTTTTAAAAATCGGGCTGGTCTCGGGCTTGACTTTTCAAGGCCCAGCTCGACTGGCTCGAATATGAATATTAATTAATTTTTTAAATATATTTATTAAGTATAATATAATTATATGTATATAAAACATTATTAACTAATAAATATGATTATAAATATTTAATATAAAAATTGACATACAAATTTTGACAAATTAAATTAAATTAAATTAAATTTTAAAGGGAATAAAATAATAAAAAACAAACAAATAAAAAATTTTAAATATAACTAAATAAAATTATATTCGGGCTGAATTGGGTCAGGTTTGAGCTTGTAGTATAAAAATGAAAATGGGCTTAGACTAAAAATCAAGCCTTAATTTTCAAACCAAGCTTGAGCATATACATAAGCCATCATTATATGTTATGGGCTCGGCTTGAACCTAACTCGACTTGGTCCATGATCAAGTTTACTTGAAACGCAAAGATTAAAATTTAAACTGTACCAAAAAAAGATTAAAATTTAAAAATCTAGATGTCCTCTTGAAATAGTATTGTTCTTTTTTTTTTTGTAACTAGAAGTATCCTTATCAGTTTTACGATTCGAGACTAATTTTGTTCGGGCTGAGAGTGTTAAACGATAAAACTCTCTTAATAGTGGCTACTCAAATATTAGAACAATGTCCAAATGTTAAAAGAAAGAAATCTACTTTCATTTCTTTCAACCACTTGCTAGTAATATTGCTCATTTTTTGAACTAAATAAAATGACCCTTCAAAAACATGATCACCATATGTATTATGATAATTACATACATCCAATCCAAATGAAGTTTTGGATTTTCTATAAGCTGCTAGCAGAATGAAAAGGGTAATGGCAATACAGGTGAATTAAAAGAAAAGCAAAGGGCGTCATGGAATATGGGAAAACAAACGAAAAAGAAATCAAGGATGTGGAAAAGAAGAGAAAGAGAAGGCAAAAGGCAATAAAGGCAAAGTAGGTGGTATTGGTGGGTAGTGTAATTAAAGGGCAAGGCGGTGAGCGAGCGACTGCTGGGAGTGCAGACTGCCGCAGCGATGCTGTTTGAGAGGGACTCATCTTTTGCTTTTTTAAGCTTCTCTCAAATTCCATTCAACAGAAATGGTAAAGAAAGGGTCCCTCCTTACTTCTATCAATGTCTTTACTGTTTGCTATTTACTATTTACTAGCCTTTCTTTAAATTCACCTCCTTACCTCACTTTTTAACTTGTTGGTTATTTCAGACTCTGCCACGATTTAGGAAACTTCTCTCTCTTTCTGAGTGGGCAAATACAGTTGCCAACTTGCCACCCATTTCTTCAAAACTTATCAATTTTGTTTCAAAATTATCACAATTTAGAATAAAAATATTTTGTGAGAAAATAATGTAATATTTCAAGAATTATTATTTAATATACTATAAATAAATATTTTAGAATCTACAAACGAAATTAAAATAATGATATACATCACATTTTATTTAATTTTGTTATTTTAGTATTTTCTAAAATATATATGTTATTATTTTTTACTTGTAGAGTTTTTTAAAAAATTTATTGGTAGTGTGTTGGATAATAATTCATATTTCAAAATCATCAATTTTATTCTAATCTAAACACGAAAAAAATTAATTTATAAAATGATTCGAACATGAAATTATTTCATTTTTTCATTTCGAAATGATTCAAAATCAACATAAACCAAGTCCAATGTGATATGAACCGAATGAAACTCAACTTAATATGTTTCAAACATGAAATGATTCGATTAATCAATTCGAACTCGTTTCTTTATCACTTTTAGAATTCATTCTTATAAAATTAGTAGTATAAGTTAGCATGGAAGATTTGACAACTTTTTTTTGGTTACATAGGGTATGTTAAATAAATGGAAATGTGAGTGAGCTTGCTTGATTCAAATACAAATTTTGCAAAATGTCACAACTCATCCTTAAACACTCGGTCAAAAAATTGTCAGCAGATTTGTGACAGTTTTATGTGTTTCATAAGAATATGATATACTTTATGCTCACAAAAGAGAATAGATGATGAATTATTTTGAAACAGGTAAGATATTTACTTCATTCACATTCTTTAGATTTATGCAAAGTGCAAAAGGTAGGTTGGTTCAAAGCTTGGCTGAGCCATTGGCATTGAGGCAGCGAAGGAGGGGGATGGAATCTGGAGGCGGAAGGCTTTGTCCATTTCTCTACCTTTAATTTTGTCTTGAAGCATATGTAATTAATGAAAACTTCCAGATAATGTGGTTGAGCAAGATTGGAATTTTCGCAAAACCGAGGGAATCTGCTCTTCTGCTGCAACAATACCCAAGATTAGAAATTTCGCAAAACAGAGGGAATCTGCTCTTCTGCTTATGCTGCTGCAACAATACCATTACGCATTTCAATTCCAGACAGAATTCAATTGTTTCTTTGACCTGTTATTGTCATGGCAGCAACCAAAGCAATCACTCTTACCCTTTCTTTCTCGGTTGCTTTGCTGAGCACAATTAGCGATGAAAATTGATACCTCTAAAAGGATATTTTACCCTATCCGATCTAATTAAAGAAGATAGAGTATTATACAAAAAGGTTCGGAAAAAGTTTGAAATAGTAGAATTATTATCTATCTCGGATACGTATTGAGTCGTATGGTGATCTTGGTAGTTACTATTCAATTTTAATTATAAATAATAATTTTTTCAACATATATGTATTAAATGCTTTGATGATGATTATATGTTAATTTTTTATTTATAAGTTATTTATTATTAACATAATTCTTAATTATATTAAATCATTAAGTGTTGTCTAATTTTATTTTATTTTCTATGCTTATAGTTGTGATAAAACATTTAAATTTATGCTTATTATTTGCAATTTTCTCGGATACTATTTATAAAAAAAATAGTTAACACATTGTTTCTTTTGAATTTGATGATAAAAGTACAAAAAAAAAAAAGGGTTTGTGCAGGAGACTGAGAACGACAGAGTCAGACTGAGAGAATGAAGGCGAAATTCATGTGATGTAATTTTATTTTTATTTCTTTAATTTGGTTATATCTTATCCCCAGATGAAATAAAGCCAGACAGTAAACGACACATTTTCCTTGCGCTTTTGTTTTCTTTTGCTTTGGTCAACTGTATTCCACACTGTTTTACTTTTGCGGCCGGCGGGAACTTTTTGGCCAAAAATCTCCTTAATTAATTAATTTATTTATTTTTATATTAAATATGAAAATAATTTTTATTCACACATTATGTGATTGTCACTGGTTTAATAAAATTTGATATAGTATTCGAACACGTGAATTTTTTCGTATGAATAGTCTTTATTTAGAAATTTTGTAAAATTTTACATTATTGAACAAATTATTTGGGTTAAATTTTTAATTAATTTTTTTATAATCATTGCCAGAGGCCCAGAGTTGGCTTACATTTATTACCAATCATATCATTGTGGAGGTAATCCAATAAGTGAGGTTGTGTGTGGACAAAATTACAGAAGTTTATTAACAATGGTCGAGCTTCAGATTTTAATTTCATGAAAAAGGTCCAGGTGTATCTGCTATAGTCATCAACAATGGTTAAAAAATAATGATGTCCATATATGGATGCCACTGGATAAGGGCCCCATATATCAACATGTATAAGATCAAAACAAGATTGAGAAACAGACTTGCTAATAGGAAATGGATTTCTTTTATGTTTTGCAAAATGGCAAATGTCACAAGGAGATTTTATTGGAACACATATAGAAGAATCAATTTTGTTCAACATGTATATTCTAGAGTTTGAGGCATGACCAAATCGATAATGCCATACATTCATAGACTGATTTGAGATAGGGTTGCTATTGAAAGCTAATGAAGAACATGAATGAGCTGAGGTTTTTGAAGGTACGGAAGAATCAGATATCAAGAGTTGATATAAACCTTGTATTTGTTTAGCTAGTCCAATCGTCTTCCATGCTTTGATATCCTGGATAAAACAAAACTCAGATTGAAAGGTTAGAAAACAATGTAATGTTTTTGTGAGTTTGCTAACAGAAATGAGATTGAAAGAGAAGCTAGGAACATATAAGGCATTTTCTAATATGAGGTTAGGAGATATCTTGACAAGGCCAACATGTGAAACAGGAGCATATTGGTTAGTAGGTAATCTGACGTATGAATTAACAGTAGTTGTATAGGATTCAAAGAAATTAAGGGAACAAATGATGTGGTCAGTTGCCCCTGTGTCAAGAAGAAAAACAGAAGGGGAGGAAGCATTGGTAATAGTACATGAGGCAACAAATTTACCTGAATAGGACGTGGTTGCTGGATCTTGATGTGCTGGTGTTACAATCTTATGAACAGCATTCACATGAGAGACAGGAGATGAGGTGATATCAACAGACTGAAGCAATCCAAGCAATTTGGAATATTGATCTCTGGTGAATGACATGGGAACAGAATCATGGGGTGCTGGTTCAGAATTCTGGGAGTTGTTTAGATTCACCTCAACTTGAGAGGTATCAACTTGGTTTGCAGAAGCAAATTTGTTCCTTGGTTTGAACCCAGGAGGGTATCCATGTTTCTTGTAGCATCTGTCAACTGTGTGACCAGAGTAACCACAATGAGTACAGACTGGTCTTTTTAATCCTGGAATGTATCTTCTGGAGAACGAACTATTTGTAGATTGTGACAGCACCTTGTTTGCAAATGCTGATGGCTCAACTGGTTGTGAAGGGAGTTGTAACAGAGAGTTATTCTGCCTCTCTTGCTGGATTACCATAGCAAAAACCTTGTTGATTGGTGGCAAGGGTTCAATCAACAATATTTGTGATCTTACTGATGCAAAGTTCTCATTTAAACCCTTGAGAAAACGAATCACATGGTCATTTTCTTGATACTTTCTTGCTCTGTCAAGAACACCACAATTACATCTTGGATTGCAAGAACATATGAATACCGGTCTGAGATTCAAAATTTCATCCCATAGCATCTTTAATCTGGTGAAATAGTCTGTTACAGAGATAGTACCTTGTTGAAAAGAGTATATCTCTTCTTGCAATTCAGCAATTCTAAAGGCATCACCCTGTGAGAATCTGTCCCTCAAATCATTCCAAGCATCAACTGCATTATCAAACCATATTATGCTCTTTGCAATAGTTGTTGAAACTGAATGTAGAATCCAGGAAAGGACCATTGTGTTGCATCGTTCCCAGGCTGGATAGGTTGAGTCAGTCTTTGCAGGTATTCCAATGGAGTCATTAACAAAGTTGTATTTGTTTTTGGATAATAGGGCCATTTTCATTGCACGGCACCAAGAATGATAATTGGAACCTTCAAGAACTGGAGAAACAAGAACTAAAGAAGGGTTCTCGTTTGGGTGGATAAAGAAAGGGTTTGAAGGAGAATCATCAGATCTGGTATTATTGGCAGAACCAGTAGCCATGATTAATGGCAGATGAAGGATGAAGTAATGGTCGAAAATGGAAGATTAATCTGATACCATGTTAAGAATGAGTAACTCAAGAAGATGATGAGAAGTCTTATCTTGTTCATCTGATGGTATAGTGTTTATATATACCAAGTCAGAATAGAGAACTAACTAACAGATAACTGTTTTTAACTAACTAGTGATTAAACTAACTACAACAGTGAAATAAGTTAGTTGGATAAGGTGAGCTGCTGGACTCTGTTAGTTATTTCACTAACTTATTTCACTGTTGTAGTTAGTTTAATCACTAGTTAGTTAAAAACAGTTATCTGTTAGTTAGTTCTCTATTCTGACTTGGTATATATAAACACTATACCATCAGATGAACAAGATAAGACTTCTCATCATCTTCTTGAGTTACTCATTCTTAACATGGTATCAGATTAATCTTCCATTTTCGACCATTACTTCATCCTTCATCTGCCATTAATCATGGCTACTGGTTCTGCCAATAATACCAGATCTGATGATTCTCCTTCAAACCCTTTCTTTATCCACCCAAACGAGAACCCTTCCTTAGTTCTTGTTTCTCCAGTTCTTGAAGGTTCCAATTATCATTCTTGGTGCCGTGCAATGAATCGAAAACCTTGTGCCAAGAGAGCTGAGCTGAGCTTGGAATACCATTGGCGACCTGCTTGTTTGAGGCCATAGAGGGACTTCTTCAACTGACAAACTTGGCCAGAATTGGCTGCGGGATGACCTGGAGGGAGTTTCATGAAGACCTCTTCATTCAAATCACCATGGAGGTAGGCATTGTTTATGTCCAATTGGTGAAGATGCCATTGTTTGGCTGCTGCAATAGCCAAAAGGGTTCGAACAGTATTCATTTTTGCTACAGGTGAATATGTATCTGTGAAATCCACTCCAGTTGTTGTGTGTATCCTTTGGCTACTAACCGAGCCTTGAACCTCTCTACTTCACCATTTGCCTTGTACTTGACTTTGAAAACCCATTTACAACCGATGGCTTTCTTGTTGGAAGGGAGATCAGTGATTTCCCAAGTATTATTGTCTTGTAGAGCTTGTAATTCTGTAGATATTGCCTGTCTCCAACAATCATGTGTAATAGCTTCTTCATAAGAATGTGGTTCTGTGATGGATGTAATTGCTAAAGAAAAAGCTCTATGATTATGTGAGCACTTTGTATAAGTAAGGACAGAAGAAATAGGATAAGGAGTACCTGATTTTTGTTTTGGAGGATCCAAAGCAGTAGAGGAATTGGACTGAGCTAAACTGCAATGATAATCTTGTAAGTATGTTGGAGGAAGTCTGTTTCGAATGGATTTCCTAGTGGGTTGAGATTGTGCTAAAGGTTCTGAAGTGTTTGATATAGAAGTAGTAGGTGGTATATATTCATCATGAGAATGATCTAATATAGGAAGGGAGATGGAGAAAGACTGATTATTATCAGTTGAGCAAGAGGAATGAAAAGGGAATATTTGCTCATAGAAGATAACATCCCTGGATACTATAATTTCTTTTGATTGTAGTGCAAAGAGTTTGTAACCTTTTGTTCCAGAAGGGAAACCAATGAAGATACATTTGAGTGCACGTGGATCTAGTTTTGATCTGTGATGTGCCAAGGTGGAAGCATAGCATAAACACCCAAAGACCTTGAGATTTGAAAACACAGGAAGCTCTTTGTACAAGAGTTCAAATGGAGTTTTGTGAGAGATTATTGGTGAAGGTAATCTGTTTATTAAGTAGGCTGCATGATGAACACAATCAGACCAAAAATTCTCAGATAAATGTGCTTGAAAACGTAATGCTCTTGCCACATTCAGTAAATGTTGATGTTTTCGTTCAACAATGCTGTTTTGTTGTGGTGTTTGTACACAGCTAGTATGATGAATGATACCTTTTGAGTTGTAGAAATCAGGCATGTTGAATTCTTGTCCATTGTCACTTCTGATTGTTTTGATATTTGTTGAAAATTGTGTGTGGACAAAATTACAGAAGTTTATTAACAATGGTCGAGCTTCAGATTTTAATTTCATGAAAAAGGTCCAGGTGTATCTGCTATAGTCATCAACAATGGTTAAAAAATAATGATGTCCATATATGGATGCCACTGGATAAGGGCCCCATATATCAACATGTATAAGATCAAAACAAGATTGAGAAACAGACTTGCTAATAGGAAATGGATTTCTTTTATGTTTTGCAAAATGGCAAATGTCACAAGGAGATTTTATTGGAACACATATAGAAGAATCAATTTTGTTCAACATGTATATTCTAGAGTTTGAGGCATGACCAAATCGATAATGCCATACATTCATAGACTGATTTGAGATAGGGTTGCTATTGAAAGCTAATGAAGAACATGAATGAGCTGAGGTTTTTGAAGGTACGGAAGAATCAGATATCAAGAGTTGATATAAACCTTGTATTTGTTTAGCTAGTCCAATCGTCTTCCATGCTTTGATATCCTGGATAAAACAAAACTCAGATTGAAAGGTTAGAAAACAATGTAATGTTTTTGTGAGTTTGCTAACAGAAATGAGATTGAAAGAGAAGCTAGGAACATATAAGGCATTTTCTAATATGAGGTTAGGAGATATCTTGACAAGGCCAACATGTGAAACAGGAGCATATTGGTTAGTAGGTAATCTGACGTATGAATTAACAGTAGTTGTATAGGATTCAAAGAAATTAAGGGAACAAATGATGTGGTCAGTTGCCCCTGTGTCAAGAAGAAAAACAGAAGGGGAGGAAGCATTGGTAATAGTACATGAGGCAACAAATTTACCTGAATAGGACGTGGTTGCTGGATCTTGATGTGCTGGTGTTACAATCTTATGAACAGCATTCACATGAGAGACAGGAGATGAGGTGATATCAACAGACTGAAGCAATCCAAGCAATTTGGAATATTGATCTCTGGTGAATGACATGGGAACAGAATCATGGGGTGCTGGTTCAGAATTCTGGGAGTTGTTTAGATTCACCTCAACTTGAGAGGTATCAACTTGGTTTGCAGAAGCAAATTTGTTCCTTGGTTTGAACCCAGGAGGGTATCCATGTTTCTTGTAGCATCTGTCAACTGTGTGACCAGAGTAACCACAATGAGTACAGACTGGTCTTTTTAATCCTGGAATGTATCTTCTGGAGAACGAACTATTTGTAGATTGTGACAGCACCTTGTTTGCAAATGCTGATGGCTCAACTGGTTGTGAAGGGAGTTGTAACAGAGAGTTATTCTGCCTCTCTTGCTGGATTACCATAGCAAAAACCTTGTTGATTGGTGGCAAGGGTTCAATCAACAATATTTGTGATCTTACTGATGCAAAGTTCTCATTTAAACCCTTGAGAAAACGAATCACATGGTCATTTTCTTGATACTTTCTTGCTCTGTCAAGAACACCACAATTACATCTTGGATTGCAAGAACATATGAATACCGGTCTGAGATTCAAAATTTCATCCCATAGCATCTTTAATCTGGTGAAATAGTCTGTTACAGAGATAGTACCTTGTTGAAAAGAGTATATCTCTTCTTGCAATTCAGCAATTCTAAAGGCATCACCCTGTGAGAATCTGTCCCTCAAATCATTCCAAGCATCAACTGCATTATCAAACCATATTATGCTCTTTGCAATAGTTGTTGAAACTGAATGTAGAATCCAGGAAAGGACCATTGTGTTGCATCGTTCCCAGGCTGGATAGGTTGAGTCAGTCTTTGCAGGTATTCCAATGGAGTCATTAACAAAGTTGTATTTGTTTTTGGATAATAGGGCCATTTTCATTGCACGGCACCAAGAATGATAATTGGAACCTTCAAGAACTGGAGAAACAAGAACTAAGGAAGGGTTCTCGTTTGGGTGGATAAAGAAAGGGTTTGAAGGAGAATCATCAGATCTGGTATTATTGGCAGAACCAGTAGCCATGATTAATGGCAGATGAAGGATGAAGTAATGGTCGAAAATGGAAGATTAATCTGATACCATGTTAAGAATGAGTAACTCAAGAAGATGATGAGAAGTCTTATCTTGTTCATCTGATGGTATAGTGTTTATATATACCAAGTCAGAATAGAGAACTAACTAACAGATAACTGTTTTTAACTAACTAGTGATTAAACTAACTACAACAGTGAAATAAGTTAGTTGGATAAGGTGAGCTGCTGGACTCTGTTAGAGGTGAAGATGATTTCAGTGAGTTGGTTCAAAAATTGCTCAAAATATGGTTTGAGTTCAGTTAATTTTAAAATTTGAAATTTAAATTTGAGTTAATAAATTATTTGAATTTATTTTTATTATAAATTAATAATTACTATTAAAATTTTATTATAGTATTATTTATTGATAGTGAATTTTTTTTTAATCACACAAATGAGATTAAAATATTTTAATTACAAAATTCACTTTTTTTAATGAATTAATATCTAATACTATTACTAGAGTTTTTAAATTTTATAAACGAAATTAAGATAGTGTCACATATTTTATTTATTTATTTTTAATATTACTTAAATAATATGTGTCATTATCTTAATTTTGCATGTAGAATCTAAAAACTTCACTAATAGTGTACTGAATAATAATATTTTTAATTATTTTTTTAACATTTCTTTATGTCTCACCTTGTTAACATTGCTTGTAGAGTTTAACAATTCCATTGAAACCAATAATGTATCAGACAATTTTCCATAAGATATAATAAACAAAAAATATTTTTAATGGAGTTTTTAGATTCTATAAGTGCGATCAATAAGGTGTAACCTAGTCTTACCCTTAGGAAATATTAAAAAATAATAAAATTACTCAAAAAATGAGTGATAATTTTTTAATCGTATACGCGAAATTAAAAATTTCTTAAATAACCAACTTTTTTAACTATCAATGTATTTTATAATTTTTCGTATTAAAATAACTATAATGAATTTTAAGAAGATTTTGCAAGCAAAAGATACCAAACAAAGTCCATTAACCAAGATGTAAATGGGCTTCTATATTCAGTAACCCAACAATAGTTACAAATGTTAGCTACTGTAGCTTATAAAGCTATGTTTGGAATGTGCATTTTGGTTTTCGATTGAAGAAGAACCATATATCCAGGGCCCAGTCTATCCAGAAAGCAGGCCGAGCCCAATTTGTTTGTCAAGCTTGCTTCAATGAGCTGAATCCTGAAGCTCATCAAACTACAAAAACCCTATTAAAAACCTGTCTTTTTTGTTGGTCTGAATTCTTGAACTCTAAAACAAGAAAGGGGAAAAAGATTGAAAAAACCAGATATGGCAGGCAATGGAAACACTGATCTCAAAAGGAAGCAAGGAATAGTATCATCTCTTTGCAAACACTTCTCTTTGGATCCTGTGAGTAAAATAAAAACCACCCATTTTTCTTTTAATTTTCTTCCACTATCCTGTTTACATGTCATTTTTAATCTGTAATCTCTTTCATTTGTACTTAAAGAAGTTGTTTTTATTGCAATTTACTTGCTTTTATGTAATGGGTTTTACTTCAATTCAGTTATTCTTTCCTTATGTTTGCTTTTTGATTGTTGAGTGCTTCTTGGGCAGTTGTTAATGGGCTTTTTTTTCCCTTACACTTTCTTCCATACTTATTCAATGAGCTTGTATTAAATGTAGAATAAGGCAAAGATGCTTTATACATTTGAATTTGTAAATACCATGCAAATTTGCAAAATTTTGCTTACATTTGCAATCATATTGTGCTTTACTTTATCCATCTGCCACGTTAATTATGTGGCAATTTTGCTGGCTATATAAGTTACTATTTGATTTTGCAGGAGGTTTTTTCAAGTGAAGTCCCGGGAAATGATATTAAGACCCTGTACTCAAACATTTTGAAGTCATCAGGGAAGGAATCACCCAAAAACAATGATGAGGTAATTGTAATTAGCCTTTTGCATGAAAGCATTCATCTTTATGTAACTTAGCACCTAGAGCAGTGCTACTGAAGTAGAAGCTCAGGCTATTGAGAAGTACTGTATAAATCTCTTGTGAAATGATTTGCCCACTTACCATAAAACATATTGATAAAATTAAGTTAACTTAAATCAGTTGGAGTTTCTATCTCTAGTGTTTTTCTTGGCTGTGCTATTCTCTTACTAAAGAGGTTTACTTTTGACCCTTAATCTGAAAATCAAATTTTGATTACAGGTATTGAAGTGGATAGCTTTTGCAGAGAGCTTTCCTAAAGATTCTAAGGCATTCTATGGTGTATTAAATGAATTAAATGCCGACTTGGCTCCAAAGTCTGTACTTCTTGGGAATGGATTTACACCCTCAGAAGCTGATATTATTGTTTTTTCAGCGATACATAGTTCAGTGGTATGTATTTGTTAGGTATATAAATTTCAAACTTTTGGTGTGTTTCAAAGAGAGAAGATCTTTGTACCAAATTGCTATTATACTTGATGAAGAAAATTTGCTGCAATTCCTCAGTTAGATATGGAAAGCATAATTGCTTGATAACTTGTTGGTTGTCAGATGGGCCTTTCAAATTCGGAGAAGGAAAAATTACCACATGTGATGCGATGGATGGATTATATCCAGGTAGAGACGTTTTCTGTTGTTTTGAATTTATAATTTGTTGGAGTTTTTCAATTGTTTTTGAGAAAGTGAAATATTTATGGTGCAATTGCTCTGTTTAGATAACAAAGAATGAATTCTTTTTCACAAAATGTTAAGGGTATGGCTCTTTACACCATAATGGTATCAGGTGGTGTTTTTCTTCAGTTAGGAATTCATCGTATCCTTTACACTATAATGGTTCTCGTTGGCTTTTTTCCAACTGCAATTGCAAACTCACCAACATGGCACCTAGTCCTAGAAGAGTTATCTACTTGCATGTATCTCATAATTCAGAAGATAGAAGAAAAAAAAAGATGAACATTTGAACTGTGGAAATAAAGAGACTAGATAAAATTCTTGTAATGAGGTCAAAGTTATAAGATGTCAAACTTATGATCCTGCATCTGTCCATGACTTCTAACTAGAGACCTAAGTCCCCTGTTTTTAGGATATCTCAGTTATATGGAAGAAAATAGTGAATTCTTGGCTACGTTATGGATTTGTCTCACGACTTCTTATTGGGTGTCATTTTGTTTTCCTGCATTTGATAGCTTTTGTGTAGTGTATTACATTTGGAGAAAAACAGAAATGCTATTAGCAATGGAATCCGAAATCTGGATCTATCAATTGAACACAGCTTGGTATCACATGGAACAACCTCTTGTATCTTCGTTTTTAAGGTTTCATCTATCCTATAGTTTAGCTTAGGTTTTAAGATTTCATCAACAGTATTTTGCCTAGCATCCGAGGATAATTTAAGGATGTAGATCTATATGCCATGTTGATACTCCACTAGGAGCCACATTTTTATCATGAATTCATATCTTCCATTTATACCCCAACTTTTAGTGGCCTCTTTGATAATCAAGTTGGGGAATGGGATTGAAATTTGAGCTTTCCTTTTTGGAGTTTGGGTGTGTTTATCATTTGGATATTGCCGTGTCAATGACTTTTCAATGCTCGTGGTTAAAATTTATTAATTATTGTTATTACCTTATAAAAATATTATCCAAACACATACCAAGTTTTAGAAGCTGATATACCTTTGCTTACAAACCTTTTTAAATCATTCTTGCAGAACAGGGAGGATTTTGGTGCACTTTTTGAGAAAATATTGCTGGAGAAGCCTGATTTTGATCCTCAAGTAAGTTATCTTAAATTTTTTTCTTTGTATCGATAATCTTTGAATGTAATGTTTTCTTTGTTGAATAGAGGGGTCTTGCATCTTGATCTCGACTTCCCTCAGTCTCTTCTATTTTTCCATCCCCTTAAACTCCCTTTTTTGATGCAGAAGGTTGTTAATCACATGTAAAATCAGGATGGCATACAAATTCTTGATGTTTGTTTCTTCATCTGGTTGCAGAGAGCAAAAGTTGCAGCTAAGCCAGAAGTAGATTCAAATGCTAAAAAGACTGTTCAAAACACAAAAACTGAGGACAAGTCAGAAGCTGACCTAAATACAAGGAAAAGTGATTCTGGGGTATCATTTCCCCTCTTCTTCTTCATTTTAGCATATGTTCTTGATGTTATCCACTGAGTAATTGCTTTAAAGCTTAGTGTTTGAGAGAACCTATTTGAATCATTTCTTGCTGAAATAACACTCATGATGCCAGGTTTTTGTTGCAATTAGACAATTTTAAGTGCAATTTTTTGCAGCCTTTTTATGATTAATTGATTGTCTAATATCCTATGGAAATAGGAGGAGGAAGTGCTAGTTTATTAAGATATTTAGATGTAGGAAAGTTAGAGAAAATAGACCAATGGTGCTTTTTTGGGTGGGGTTTCATTTCCATATGCTCTGATTATGATCAGTGCCAAGACTTCTTCTAGATTCTTGTGCTGGTAAATTCTTTAACAATCACTTTTTTGCTATTTGGGATTTCAAGAAAAAGTCCAAGGGAGATAAGGAAGCCGTTCAAGAGAAGAAGAAGAAAGCACCCGAAACAGAATCAACTGACAAAGACAAAGAACTTAGTGTCAGTTTACTGAATATACAGGTTGGTCTTATTCGCAAAGCATGGAAACATCCATCTGCTGATAGGTATGTTCACAAACTTGTCTACTTCTTGACTTTCAATGGCCACAGTATATTTATAGTTATCTAATTTTCTGTGTGACTTTCTAGATGCAAATTGGTTAATGATGTTCCGGTTTATTAAAAATGCAGTTTATTGGTTGAGGAGATAGATGTTGGAGAGGCTAAATTGCGACAGGTGGTTAGTGGGTTGGCCAAGTATTGCAGTCCAGAAGAGTTAACGGTATTTTTCTAAGTTAGATGTTATGCCGATTTTAATTTATTTGATTTTTAGCTTTTATCTTCATATTTTTTGGTTTATTAAATTCTGAAGCTTACATTTTGATGTTTGCTTGTGCCATGAAGAATCGTTATGTTGTGCTGATTACAAATGTGAAACCTGGAAAGCTACGAGATGTGATGTCAGAGGGACTGGTAAATTTTTTGGCATTTAATCAACATGTTATCTTTTTTAATTAAACATTTTTTTATTTGTCAAATATGGATTTCTCTTTCCTCTTGTGAAGCTTTAATGAAGCTGTTGGATCTAATGAGTTTAACCTTTACTCTTTTTAATATGTTTTCATGGCATGGGGTAGCGTAATGTGAGAAACTTAGTGAGAAGAGGCCTGGCTAAAGTAGTCATGATGCTTTCAGCAAATGCATCATGCTTATTGTCATGGCTTTCGGTTTCTTGTGCTGTCTAAATCCGATCCTTATTGCATAAGATGCACCTGATGGTCAAATATTTTTAATGCTCTTGTTGTCTATGTATAAAAAATTTGGCATTAGCCATTTTCTTGTCTCTTTGAATGGTAAATACGGTGTCCATTGGATATAGGAATATGCATTCTAATGATGGGCTGGAATCAGAGTGTCAATTCCAGGGATAAACATGATCTCTTACAAAATCAAATGAAGCCCCTGGGCCTCCTCCATTGCCCGAGGCAAAAGGAAGAAATGAAAAAGAAAGCAAAAGTGAAAGAAAGAAATGCTTTTATGTGCAGTCACAGAACAAATACCACCTTTGATTGTGTCAATGGCATGAGATAACTGAAAAAAGTTCCTCAGCTTTTGTTTATTAGCTGTAGGAATTGTATTTCTCTACACTATTTATTTTGCATACTTGCTTACTTAATTCTTTATACCTTTAACATGTATTCTGCTTGGTAGGAAACCCTAACTAGAGTAAAGCTTGATTTGATTCCTTGATTTCGGTTTTCTTTTCTCTATAACAATTCCTTTAAAATCAGTCCATTAATTCTTAAGTGAGCTGAAAATTGTCCCAAGATAAACCAAATACGCATACATTTGTAGATAATATTTATATTTTTCTTTTGGCAGAAAAATTGTTAGTTTGCATTGCAATTTTAGAAACTAGTGCTAGGTTGTGTGCTTAACTACTGCTTATTTACTTTTTTTTTTTGTTCAGAACTGCTTATTTACTTGAAGTCATGATATTGATTTGTTTTCATTTTTTTTGTAATTTCCCACTTTTCAGGTGCTTTGTGCTTCTAATGAAGACCACACCATCGTAGAGCCTTTATTGCCCCCAGAAGGGGCTAAACCTGGCGAGCGCATTTCATTTTTGGGGTAAGCATGTTGTTATTTCCGTAGAAATACAAATATTTATTGCACAAACATCACAGAGCCTTGCCTTTGTGTGAGATTATCTGAGAGAACATGAAAGTTATTGATTGCAATTAATAGACCATTTTGGTTGAGCTTGGTTTTTTGTCAGTCCTTTTTCAGTTATTGCTCAGGCAATCGGGTCTCTGTTAGGCCTAGTTGAGGAGCACTGAATGCAGCATCTCAGGCTAATATAATGACATAAAGAGAAAATGGTTGCCATATGTCTGGACTCTGAAGGAGTTGGGAGGCTGACAGTGGAAGTTGCCAAAGTGGTTATAAATATACTTGGTGAGGGTTCTCTAATGAATGAAGACTTTGGAGAAAATATGGTGCCAAGCTGGATGCTAGCATAAGTGGGTTTTGTTGCAACTGCAAAGGGGAACAGAGTAGTGAGAGAAGGGTCACAAAGGAAAAATTAGTGAAGAAAGAGGATACAGATGCAATAGAGAGAAAAATTACTGAACAAGTAGAAAGAGATTCCTAAATCCAATTCTAATGATTAGGTATAAAGTCGAAATCGCAATAATAGGGATGATTACACCATTGCAACCTTAGTTCTAATTGTAAGGAAAACCCGTTTCTAACCACTACTCGTATGTTATATTTTCTGTGCTTAAATTAAAAGTGCCTAAAATGTATAATCCCTACTAAAAATTAAAGCCTATAGTAAATCTAGGCCTAGATTAAATGTACCAAATAAACTGTTTAGTTGAGCAAAGGTTTAGTGACTTGTCGATGTGAGCTGTTAACTCTTGATCTAGCCTCACATAGGGGCACTACTTTAGTTTATGGTCCTCAAAGAGAAAATGGTCACTACAAATAAGAAGCATATTGACGGAGGATTATCCTCAAGGGATATTAGGAGCACTTTTGTAGGCATGTATAAAATAATTAGGGTTTATATAGGGGTTTACATATTTGTGTGGCACTAAGGCTCCGCATACTTAGCATTGTGATTTTCAGATTTAGACCATTAGAAGTTAGGATCAGAAACTCTGCTCATTATCCATCTTCTCACTCTTATCTTCTCTGCTTTCCTTTTCTAACTCTCTCTTTATCCTGTTCTTCTGCATGTTTGAAAACAAATGCTCTTCTATTTCTCAAAGTTAAATAAAAATTTAGTGTGCTTTCCTTTTTTTTTTTGGGAAAAAATATATTACTTTAATCTGGTAGCAAAAGCTACACAAATGCATGGCTTGAGAGTTAATTGAAGCTTAATGTTCCATGAAAATGAGCTAAAATTTCTACAATGAGACCTTCAGATCTCTCCGTTCCCATTATAAATGCTTGTGTCTTGCATCTTCCCCATTTCCCATTTACACATATTTTGGTTTGAGATAGGTTTTTGTTGTTTGTGAGATGAAGTCTCCTGGCATTATGTGTATCTCACATGCCAAAAATTGTTTTTTTTTTTCATTTAGGATTGATGGAAAGCCAGAAGATGTCCTAAATCCAAAGAAGAAGCAGCTGGAGAAAATAACACCGGTATGTTTTTCATTTTCTGGTTTGTGGATTCTTTCCTCACAGTTTGGATTCTTAGTGATGCTTTTTCATTGGTTGTAGAAATGGCTAATAATTTTAACTGTTGTTATGTCTATTCCACGTTCTTCATTATTGCACTTTCTGAATTTGGGGCTTGGATCCTATGAATCGGGTTTTTATCACCACTTTAATGCTACATTTGGTGGGGAGAATCGGAATGGATAAACACGAAAATTGTTTTAATTTAATGGTTGAGATTCATGACATGTGCTATTTTGTTGCTCAACCTTGGAATAAGTAAATTTTTTCTTCCCCTTTCTTCCCTCCTACCAAATGTAGTGTCAGCGTTTTTGTTTTGTCTGGAATATGACCAGGGATTCTCTGTGCTTGCAGCATCTATTCACTGATGAGAAGGGTGTGGCCACATTTAAGGCCATTCCATTTATGACCTCAGCTGGGCCATGCACATCTTCCATTCCTAAAGCAAGCATTAAATGAAGACAAGAAAGATGCTGGAAACCTACAAAACAATACTGTTTGGAGGTTCTAATTGCCGTCAGCCACTGCCAGCACTGCTTGCTGCGGGAACAGTAAGAGATGGTGCAAAATGCAGTTGTTGTTTCCTTTGTTTTCCTCGTTGAACGGTCTAAATCAGTGTATTGTTGCTGTCACAATATATATGAAAAGATTTTGTTGCTACTACATTGAATTTGAATCTGGTAATACAGAAAGTTAAGCAAACAAGTGCAGTCTAAATCTAAACTAGTTTCAATCCTCATTGTTGAACTTGTCTGTGAGTGCATCATAATGTACATCTGAAAACTAATTCTTTCCTGACTGCCTGATCGGTAGCCGGGATGCATACTCTCCAAACTTGCCTGTCATTCGCCGTCCGGCATGCAGGGTATACTTGTAGACTTATGTGAAGTTTTGATAATTGGATGATTGATGGTTCTTGGGTTATGAATACCTATAGGGAGTACATAGCAATTATTTTCCGTGGTATACTTTTCTGGCCAGACATTGCATAGGTATTACATTAATGTCATAAGACATTGTGACATTGCTGTTCATAATTTATGACAAAACCCCTTGTATTCTGCTATGAAATAACCTCTTTCAAGAACATTGACAGTTTTACAAGCAGTAAAAAGATTTTTTACCACGATGTGTTCTTATATCACATTGAGTATGAAATTAATGTTTACCCTGTTGCGTGGTTGGCATCGGTTTGAAGGAATTTGATTTGGTGAGGATTTGAATATGGAATTTCTTGCTATGGATCGTTTTCATTTAGGAACTCGTGGGGTTTTATACCACTGGATTCACTCTTTGGGTGTTATTAATTTTTTTTATCATTTTTTCCTTTCATGATTATGTGTAAATTCAATAAGCCAACACAATGTTGTAAACTTGAAAAATAAAAGTGTTAATTGCTCAATCATTATAAATATTATAAATGTTGAATCGATTATAGAAAATCTTGCATGTTGAAATATATCATTAAACCTAGCCTTAATTATTAAAAATAGGTGATATTAATAAAAATAATTATATTTGAATATTTAACTCAATAATATATATATATATATATATATATATATATATATATATATATATAAACATAAGATTTAAACCCATCTTCCAGTATAAAAAAACTAAAAATAATCAATAATTCCTATTAGATCAAATCAAAAAAATCTACGTTATGAATTTTAATATCCTTCCACCAACCATATATGAAAATCTCATGCATGATCATGAAGGCAATCCCGGTTTGTCTCGATTGTAATGGAAGTGATGTGGTTTTTTAAAAATTATTCTCATTTACTTATAATCCACGCTAGAATCGATGGTAAGAAATCAAATAAAAAAAACTTATTTAAAAGACAAAGAAAATAAAAAAAGGGAAATCAATCGTAAAAGCAGGATTGTAATTGATCCGTACAACTACCCAATGTCAACTAAAAAATTATACCATAGTATTCTGCATATCTGTCTAGGGGCCGAAGCAGATTCTTTTGTCGGATTGTTTATTGCCATGTGCTTTTTTTCTTCAAACTATATACATATACATATACATATACATACATATATATATATATATATATATATATATATATATATATATATAAAGAAGCAATCTACTTATGTGACCGTAAAATTAATTTAAATTTACACTCTTTTATATATTGTTTATATATGTTTTTTTTTTAATTTGATAGTTAAATTTTATGTTTATTCACACAGATAATGCAAGTTAAATTTCAAATGTCTAAACTGTTAATACAGATATGGAAAAAAAATGCTATTTTCAATTAAAATAATAGGAATATTGGATTTTTATACAAGTAAATTGTTAAATCTCATTGTTAGCTTGCTAAAAGCTTTTTTTTTTAGTGTAAGCATCCCTTGGTATATGAAAGCCACTTTGGACTTCGACTAATCTGAAGTCGAGTTAGGTAGGACTTCATTCGAGAAGAGCTCTCTCAATGTTGTTTTTTTTATTCACAAGACTCGAACTCGAAACTTTGCTTAAGGGACACCAAGTTCCTTCAACTTACCCCAACAAACTTGATGCTAAAATCTTAATCTTTACAAAAAATGTGTAATATAATTTATTTTACGCATTACAACTGAACAATAAAACTCAAGAAAAATTCAAATTACAACTATGTAATGTCAGATGGCAAGTTTGTAAATTTTTTACCATATGCCATTAATGCATTTAAGTTAGTTCTTAAATGCTACGTGGTCCAAATGATAGGAGGGTATTGGCATTCAGCCTGGGAAAGAATCCTGCAGAAAATGATTGAAGATACCGATACTGATTATATGATTCTGTGGTGAAATTAATAAAGAACAAAAGGGCAAATTTGCAGAAACAGAGGGAAATTTAAATAAGAAATGTGAGGGACTGAATCAAATCAAAGAGAACCCCAAAAACGATCACGAAATATCTGTGATATACATTGGATTTAATGATTTTGCTTGTATGAATTCCCTTTTTCCTCTGATACCCTCCATTTTCTCTCCCTCCAGACAGCCCCACCAACCTTATTCATATTCTTGTTGTTTTCTCTATAAGTACAATCTCTCATTACATTCATACATGTCTTGTGAGCTTGTTTATTGGTTTCTTGTATTAATTACTGACCAATTTTTACTGCCACTAGTTTTTCTTGTTGCATCACATAATAACAAGGCAAACGCCAGTTATTTTGTTCATTAATGTTGATCTTTTGGTTGGCTGGTGTACTACTACTGTCTTCTTTATTATCAGACAATTTCTTAGCAAGAGGAAGATATATCGAAGAATGAATGGTGGCGGCTGCGGTGGCTGTTCGAAGGACACGGCGGTGGAGTTTGGAGATGAACCCCATGTTTTAGCTGTGGATGATAGCCTAGTTGATAGAAAACTGGTGGAGAAGTTACTCAAGAACTCCTCCTGTAAAGGTACATTACATTTAACTCTTTTTTCTAATCCTTCATGTTTGGAACCTTTTTCAGAGAATTTTATTTGAAGTACTTAAAATATTTTTCTTGCATCATGGTGCAGTAACTACTGCAGAAAATGGGCTGAGGGCATTAGAGTATTTGGGATTGGGAAATGATCGGAAGAATACCATGGATGCCACTGTAAGCAACATAACATTCCCTTTGCTAAGTTTTCAAACTGAAAAGGAAAAATATATTCCTAACATTGTGTTCTGTGTCAATGTGCAGGTTTCAAAGATAAATCTAATAATAACAGATTACAGCATGCCTGGAATGACAGGCTATGAGCTGCTTAAGAAAATTAAGGTGTTGAAAAATTGTAGAGTGAAGAGCTAGTAACTTTTTTGAAGTACCCTTTTCAGGATTAATTCTAACCATTGCAAGTTTGTTTATGTTTTTAAAACAGGAATCATCAGTTCTGAAGGAGGTTCCTGTAGTAATTTTGTCATCGGAAAATAGTCCGACTCGCGTTAACCAGTAAGTTTTCAATTAATTTTTGCAGTAATGGCATTTGATTTAATGATAAGTACACGTATTTTGTGGTATTAATCCCTTTTTCGTAACTAAAAAAATTAATTTTGAATCTTAGCCTGTGACGTTAAGATTTTTTGTGCATGTGAACAGGTGCTTAGAGGAAGGAGCTCAGATGTTCATGCTGAAGCCACTCAAACAGTCAGATGTGAAGGAATTGAAATGCCATCTGATGAAATGCAGGAGCTGAAATAGACTTTTCTTTACTCTTTTGGGGGCAGAATTAGCCATGACCAAGATTAGTGTACGGGAAAGATTTGTAATGAGAATTACTTACACTCACATTTTCAGTATTTCACATGCAAATTAGACCCTCTTTTTGCTTCCTCTCCCCATTTTAAATGAGAAAAGACATTTCATCAATGAGAGTATAAAAGAAAAGAAAAGAAAAGAAAAGAAAAACCTTAAATGTTTGATAGAAAAAAATGTTTAAAGATTCGTAATCGTGTTAACAATTAAGATTTGATTTGGTGCGGTTTGATAAACTGAAAAAATTAAATGCTAAAAAATTAAGTATTGAATTTTTAGTATTGAATGTAATAAGTATTGAATTTGAATTATGAAAATTGTTTGGTATTTTATTAAAAATTAAATGTTGAATATAAATATATTATTTGATAACAATAAATGTTGAATTTTGAAATTTTGTTATTTTTACCCTTATTTTCATATTATTTCAAATAAAATTAAATTTTTTATCGATCTATTCTGTTTTATAATAGAAGGATGAAGTATGAGAAAAAAAAACTATTAAATCCAAAAACATCATAAATTTAAAAAAATATTTAAATATAATAAAAATATATATTTTTTTGAAAATCAAAAACCCAAATCATGTTTAGATTAAAAAAGCATTAATAAAAGTCCCAAATTATCCGTGAGATCATTATTTCTTTAAGCAATTATCTTCAAAAATGAAATAGAATAAAAAAGTTTGGATATCAATGACAATTGAAATACCAAAATAACAAAAAGTTAAAAAAAAGGCAACATGTGCCATTATATGATCTCTAGAGCCTGCAGTATATCAACTTTCAGATCTTCAAAATCTTTACTTAAACAAGTCAAATTGGGAGAGGACATTGATTTTTTTTTTCAATATCAATACTCTAACTGCAAAAAAAAAAAAGGATAGAGAAATGTTGAGTCTATACGTAAACCTGATGAAATAATAATATAACGTTGAGTCTAGTTGGAGTATGTACGTAACTTGATGAATGAATAAATAATTATGTAAATTTTTTAGAATAAAATAGTCCAATTTATTTTATTTCTATTGATAAATTGACTGAAATTTTTTTATATTAAGTGATAAGTAGGTGTTTATCTACTCATTTTATTTAATGCTTTTTCATTGAAAATTTTCTTTTAAGTTGATTTTAAAATACATTATTAAGCATATTGAAAATATTAAATCATTGAAAATTTTTATTTTCAACGAATTGAAAATTTTCAGTGATTTAACAAACTGAAACTGATATCACAATTACAGATTAAATGTAATCTGTCTAATGTTGTTTTTTTGCTATATCGATTCGGTTTGCTCAAACTTGAGCTTATTATAATGTACATCTCATCCATCCGAAAAGTTATAAAACTTGCTGAAACTGAAATCGTAATTAGAGATCATATGTAATCGTTGTCTAATGTCGTCTTACTCAAAATAGGCATCGCAATTCCTTTTCAAGTCATATTGTCAAACGCATGATCATAAATTCAATTTAATTAATCATCAAGGAAAAAGTAGTAGATGATTATTAAACTGTATACATCTTACAACCTGACAAAACTAGGCTGTTTTTAATTCTATAAAACACTGTACAAAGTTGTTTTGGATCTTGTGCTGAATGAAGACCAAAATCACAATTCTGATATTAAAAAAGACCTCAAAAATCATATATCCTTTCGTAGAATTCAAAGAGACGGATAAAATTAAAGTTACGAGGAGCAATGGAAATGCCTGTGGTGATGGTGCTGATGCCTACAATCATCCAAGCCAAAACATTGCACGACAGGGTAACAACTCACAAACAAGCATCTCCCCAGTCCTCTGAATGCCGAGGCTGTTGCTCTGGCACAAGAACCCTTTTTTCTTCCCTTTCTGCCTCGGAGATGATCGCCACGACGATCATTGCTGCACATGTTGATTTCTGGCTTGATTGATCACTTAATTGCCTAAACCACCATCAGAGACCAAGCAAGAAGATGCACAAAAACTGTAAAGAAAGGGCTATTCTCTACCTCGTAGCATGAAAATTCATGAACATGTTACATATAGTTGTTAGTTGAGGTATCCAGAAAATTTTGTCTTTGAGTGTAAAGAATAACGAAAGAGAGAATATTCGTTGGTTGGGTTTAAGTGAAAGATCGTCGGAGGAAGAACTGGGAAAATTTGATCAGCCAACCCGGCCGCGTTGGCAATGAGTGCTATGCGTGTTAGGTTATCTTATTATATATTGTATGATTATGTTGTTATATTTATGTATGGTAGCTAATGTTAGAAACCCTTTATTAAAATGAAAATTTTGAACATTCTGAGGTAGGTGTTCAACAACAGAAGCATGGCCAACTCGTTTTATTTTAATGTCTAAAATGTTGAAATTCAAAATTTTGTAAAATTATCACCGTTTCAATGTGTGAAGGGACATAAATATCCTAAAAAGGTTTCCCTCTTCTTTATTCAATATTTATATGAAACCATTATTTTTAGCTTTTTTTATATTCTCTATCTTCGGTTTAACTGGCCAGGTCTGAACCATATAAAAGGTAGCTTGAAAATTATTTTACTAATTTTCTAGTTACAATTTGGTGAGAACCACCTACAGTAGCGGGTTGCAAATGAACTGGTCAACCATCTTTTAGGTTCTGACTTTTTTTTTTGAAAATAATTGAAATATTTTATTTAGGGTGAAAGCTGATTACAATCATCTAATACAACTGCCTGGACAAGTATCTACCCAGAATGTAGCCTCATTGTAGCTGTAGGCTAGTGTTGACAAAAGATGCGCAGCTCTATTAGCTTCCCTCCTGGTGTGCGTGATGGTGCATGAGATGAAATTCTTGCATTTCAGTTTGGCTTCTTCAGTTGAGTTTCCTGCAGGAGACAGATCAGGCGCTAAATGTTGAACCTTATGGATTGTGCTCAAGGAATCCCCTTCTGGTGAAGCCCATGTCCTTTGCAAAGTCAAGGTCTTTTACTGCTGCATGTGCTTCAACTATACCATGCTGGACTCTGTCGTGGAAACAAGCTAAGACCTTCTTTGGTTTCTTTATTTCGGCAGTTCCGGATTGCCCATGCTGTCACCAGTCTCTTCTCAAAGATGTGTTCATCCATATCCTTTGTAACTCGCAGAAGCCACTCCATAACATCATGCTCTGTTTCGCATTTCCAATCATTGGCCAGCGTTGTACCATCCCAGACTGCAGTGAATTTTGGACATTCACGGTTGGCGTGAAGCATGGTTTCATCCTAGCTTTGGCATCGCTGACAGGTTGTTGCAATTGGAAGTTTCCTTCCGCTTAGATTCACGTTGCACGAGAGGATCCCTTTGCTTAATCTCCAGCTAAGCATTTTAATTTTGGGTGGCAGGCGTGTTTTCCAGAGTCTGTTGTAGAAAACAATTCATTGCTCCCCATCTAACCGACTTGTCTTGTTGTCTGTCTCCTCATTGAACATGAGTCTTTTATACCCACTTCTGACTGTGTAAAGACCTTCTTTATCCCAGTGCCAAACCAGAACATCTGTTAAGCCTGTTTTACTTAGCTGAATTGCCTTAATGCTGTCCGCCTCCTATTGAGTCAAGTTTCGGTCCAGTAAATCTTGATTCCATGTTCCATCGTGCTGTTGATAAGCTTTGGAACATAGGTGATTTGGTCAGGATTATTGGTTGAGGTGGTCGCCTTGAAGTCCTTTTCTCCTGGGATCCATTTATCATCCCATACTTTGATTGAGTTTCCGTTGCCGACTCACCACTTGATTCCTTTCTCCAAGACCTCTCTGCCTGTTATGATGCTTCGCCATGTGAATGAAGGACACTATCCAACCTTAGCTTCCATAAAGGTTGTTCTAGGGAAGTACTCTAGTTTTAGGACTCTGTATAGCAGGGAAGTTGTGTTGTGTAACCTCCAGCCTTGCATCCCTAGTAAAGCTTTATTAAAGCTTTCAAACTCTCTGAACCCCAGTCCCCAGCCCTTTTGGTTAACACATTTGGTGCCTTCTGATCCAATGGAGCCCTCTTTATTCCTTACCACTTCCCCACCAATAATTACTGATTAGGCTGTTGAGCTTTCGGAAAAAATCTGACGGAAATTTGAAACAAGCCATTACATAGGATGGTATGGCTTGGCTTGGAGTATGGATTTAATAAATACCTCCTTTCCAGATTGTGATGGCCACCTCCAATTCCAATTCTCAATTCAAGCTTTTGACTCTTGTAAATGAGATATTTACTATGGAGAAGAAATGTTGCAAACCAGTAGAACAAGATGTATCGAGAGGTAACGGAGAGGAAGATTGGAGCAAACCTTGAAGAACGAGTGCGGTGGCAGGTGGTGCTAGAAGGCTGAGCAAGGCTAAGTAGAGAAAGCAGAAGGCTGAATGAGGCTAAGTTGAGATAATAGTATAGAGAGAGTTTCTGAGTTAGCTAATTTGCCTCAAAAGTCCCTTTCAAGGACAACAAGAACTCTTATATATAGATGTGGAGAATGAGAGTTACATATTTTTGATATTAATAACATAATAATGAGAATTGGCAGTTAGAAAGTATTAATATTTTGTCTAATGGAAGTTATACTTTGGGAGAAGGTGTATTGAAAGAAATAGGAAAGAATACTCATACTTCAGAGAAAAGTTAAGAGAAGAACTCTTAACTATCTTCATATCTAATCCACCAAGCCAAACTCTCCAAGACATGTCAATAGTGAAGTCAATTTAAGAATCCTGCCCTATTCGGGGTTATCTCCAATTTTTCTTGAAAGTGCTCTTCAATGAAGATGTTGATGTTATTTCATGAAGGTGACATTCTATGAAGGTGTTATTCTATGCATGAGCTATTTTGAAAACATGTTGTTATGTGAATGAGCTGTTCTAAGAATAGGTTGTTATGTGAACTAATTAGCTGTTTTGATAATAGGTTGTTCTGTGAAGAACTATTTTATGAAGGAGCTATTATGTGAATGAGCTCTTCTAAGAAGAGGTAATGAGCTCTATTAAGAAGAAGTTATTCTTGTGAAGGAGTTATTATGAGAAGAGGTTATTCTGTGAAACAACCTTATTAACTTTTCTGACATTTCTTCATTATAATATAAAACTTAAAGAGATAAAATATTAGTTTCCAAAATCAAGTATCTATAACTCTATTCTTGATTTCAAGAAAGGTAGCTTTCTTATTTCTACCAACAACTATGGGCAACCGAAGGTATTTTTCTGGACTACTCGTCACTTGAATGCCAAAATCCCCTTCAATGTTTCCTTAACTTTTAGGCTGGTGTTTTGATTGAAGAATAGGCTCGACTTCTGACAGTTAATCTATTGCTCTAGTCTTGTGCATAAGTTTCTAGAATGTGCTTTACTTTCTCACTGTTAGTACGGTTTGCTTTGATGAAGAGCAAACTATCATCGATGAAGAGTAAATGACTCGTGGTCCATTTCTACTTGCTTAAGCACCACTAATCAATCCTTGTTGTTGGTGGTTCTGTAACATAGCTGACAATCCCTCTGTACACAAGGGAAATAGGTAGGGTGATAAAGGATCTCCTTGACAGAGTCCTCTTCTCGGTACAAAATCATTAGTTACAAAGCCATTTAGAGATATTGAAAAAGACACAGATGTTATACATCTTATGATCAAGGATATCTAATGTGCATATCATAATAGCTTCTAGAAAATGCCATTCTACCCTATCAAAGGCTTTGCTTATGTCGAGTTGTTTGCAACATACCTGTCGCTTCCTTTCTTTTTTAGCCAAGTGACTGTTTGGCCTAACTTTTTCAATAACTTCTCTACTTAAAAAGCTGAAGTTGAGTGTTTGGGAACATCTCTAAAGCTTATGCGGACAACAATTTATAACTTTTGGATAACCAAAAGCTAAAGTCCCAAATTGTAGCTTCAAGGGAAAGAGCTTTTACATGCTTATGCGGCTAGACCTTTTTTTAAAAAATAATTTATTAGTTTATTCCTACTTTACCCTTACCAATTTCTTAATATTACAAGCCATCATTATTAGCCATACTTTTTACCTACTCATCTTTTTGCTTTTCTCATGCACCGATACAGTTTACTTCAATTTTTTTCCTTCTTTCACTAGTTTTTTCTTGGTGATTTGACAATTCACTTTTTTTCTTTTTTTTTGGAATTACACACAATATTAGCTTGGAAAGCCAACAAAAGGTACATCATATGAATTTTTTTATTTTTATTTAAATACATTAATTTTATATTATGTTACAAGTCATTATTCTTTTGTTATTTTTATTTGACTTAAAGATCAAAAAATCAAAAGTCTTATTATAGATTTTATTGTTATTTGATGACTTTTTTATACTTTATTAATGAATTGATTTTCATGTATTTTTTTATAATTTTTAATTCTTTTAACATGTTTCTTTGGGTCAAGTTGTAGTTGGAACTTGTTACATGCATGTATATCCTATAAAAACTACTAATAAAAAATTTGAAATTTGATTTATCACATAATTTTAACTTTGTTAATAGAATATTCTAAAAAAAAAATTTCTTTGAAAATTCTAAAACATAAGACAACAACATGCAGTGATGTTCTTTAATACTTTACCTTTTTAAAATAGTATGTTTAGGTTAACATGAAAAAGTAAAAAGTAGATGATTATAGGTGTTGAACAAATTGCGTAGGTTCACTGTAAAGTGTGTTTGAAAGGCTCAACTTCCTAGATGATTATAGGTTTTGGTTAGATCAATTATGTTGGCATTCTTAATTATAATCCAATAAAAAAATATTAAATTAAATCATTCAAACTTATATGTTTTGGACAAATTGATGGATATTGTATAAAAGTTTGAATTGCCTCTTTTTTATTCTTTTGCTATGTAATACTTTGTTGTAATAAAATATGTAATGATCATTCATTCAATATTCTCTTTTTATTATAAAAAAGTTTCTGCTTATATAATATGAAATGATGCATTAAATATTTAGTTAATTTTTTTTATTTGGTGTTGAGATAGATGTTTGATACAAATGAAAAAAAAAGATTAAGACATCTTGGACATGTTGACACCAAAGATTTTTTGTGAAGTGTGTGTGGAAAAGGTCAATGCTAGTAATCAACCTCACACTCATTTTAGTAAGGTTGGTTGGATAAATGTGATCAAAAAGTTCAAATATAGGACAAAAAGAAATTATGGATACAAGCAATTGAAAAACAAGTAGCATGCATTGAAGAAAGATTGGGTAGTGTGGAAACAACTTATAGGAAGCAATATAGGATTAGGATGGGATCATAGAAGGCATACTGTTGATGCTAGCTCAAAATGGTGGGATGATAGATTACATGTTAGAAAGCAATTTGATATATTCATGTTAAATTATTTATTTAATTATTTTTAAAACTAAAATGATGGAAATAATATGGGTTTGTCCCAAAGCCGCAAAGTTTCGTGAGGGTGGACTAGAGCATATTAGATTGATGGAAATCATATTCTCTAAGACTATGGCTATGGGTGAAACTACATGGACCCCATTTTTGGGTATCATGCCACATCAAACCAATATGGATGAGCAAGATGCAGTTAATTTGGATCTTGATGATAATTGAAAGGAAGATATTGACATTAGTTTTAATCCTACAAATGTGACAATATTGTCTCCTCTAATAGGTACTCAAGAAGGAAAGAACAAAAATAAACTCGTAGATGGGCAAATAATGAAACAACAAAAAGTAAAAAAAAGTGGAAGTAAAAAGGTGAAACTTGGGACTACTATCTATATGTAGAAACAAATGGATCATATATGTGAAAAAGTTGAGAGCTTTAATTCAATAATCACAGAGGCACAGAGAAAAAATTGATTCCATTGATAGTAGTATTTCTAATTGTTTGGACATATTGGAGGCTAGTTTGAAGATTGAGCCAGCTACTGGCTTATACATATTAAGCATCGTTTGTTTATTAGAGGAGAATATAGAGAGATGTTTATTTCTTTGAAGAGAGCTGATGTTCAACTTGCTTGCCTTGAGCAAGAATTGGAAAGAGAGAATAGGAGTAGTTCCCAACATTAGGATTTATATTTCTCATCATTGTTAGATTATTGACTTATTTGTTAAGAATATTATATTTGGATTATTTGTTGACAATGGATAATTTTTAATGTTTTGCAATGTTTGAAAATTTTTATTATTTTGCTATTTTTTTGGAATATGTTATTGTTATTTATTTTATGAATGTGTTTAAGTATTTTGGTTTTATGAAATTGTTTGTTAAATGAGATTATCTTCTAATTCTTACATTTTTTATTTATCAGATATGTTTGAAGGAATACGACGATGATGAGATTAACAATGAAATGATATCTGACGAAGAAGAGTTAATAATTAAAGGGTGTAAATTTTACTCACTTGTTGTCTTTTTGACAGGAATATGGGCTGACTATTATTTAAAATATTTGTTGAAAGAAATATTAGAACTTCAAAGCTTTTAGGATGGGCATAACGCGATAATTGGTCTTCCTCTTCATTCGACCTTGCTTTCAAAGTTTCCATTGCTCAGGTCTCTCAACACAAACCTTTCACTTTTCAGTTCTCAAGCGGCCTTGATATTTTCAGTAGATGAGCCTTCACTCCTAACGTCAATAACCTTTTGACATTAGAAAAACTATGACGCTTTAAAGTTAAGTTTTTCTAAAAAAAAAAATTAGTTCGATGTCAAACAATCTCAACTGTCACCCACATGACATAACAATCAACAATTATAATAAAGTTGTAAATCTACACCATCTCACCGCTGGCCATGTTTTTCACCTGCATATTGACACCGTGCAACCTTCATTTTGGCTGCTGATTTTTGTCCGTTCGTGGGTTTGATGGTAATTTGAACCGGGTTTTTCTACCTTACGTGAGATTCGCGCGCGTCCTGCTTTCCTTTTTCTTTTCGTGCCCAACCTAGCCACTGCATTTCCATTTTCCTCTCTATCAGTCCTCTGCTTCCATCATGCCCATCCTCTTTCCTCACCTAAGCCCTGCTTTCTTTATTTATTTTTAGATTTTTCATCTTGGAAGAACCCATTCTCCCCTTGCTTGGTTTACATCTTGTTGAAAAAATACAAAAAAAATTATTTTCCCAGTCACCCAAGCATCCTCCTTTACGTAGGTGATTTCCTCTTATTTCTTTTTCTTTTTTCCCATTTTGTTATTGATTTATCTCTGGGTTTTGATTATTTGTTAATGTTTTGGGAGGCCTTCCAAGGTTCTGGTTGTTGTTGCTGAAACCTAACACTAACCCCAGTTCCATTCCATTTGTTCTATTTGGGTTAGGTTTTCATGTCAAAACAAAAAGAAAAAAAGAGGTTGATCTTCTTGAGGTGTCCCAATGGTTAGGCTCCGATTGTAAGCAAGTATCTTTCTCCATTGCATAGGTTATTATTGCGATTTTCTTTGAATTTTTTTGCTTTTCCCCTGTTAATTTATTGGTTTATGGTTTTTGTTGTTTCTCTGTGTTGCCTTTGTTGTCTTGCCCTTTTGCTTATTTTCTCATGTTGCATTCCTCACAATGTAGTTTGTTCTTGATGGTTTGATTGATCAAATTTGTTTTGATTTCTTTGATTGATCTTTGTTATTTGGATCTTTGTTATGTATAATCGTTCTGCCTCAATGCTTTTCTTGAACTTTGTTGGATCCCCATTGCAACCTAATTCTCTGCTCCAACCATAATAGCTTATTGTCCTCTGGTAGACCTTGCTAGGTTGGTTGATTGTTGCTATTTGATATGATAGAGAGTGATTCGTTCTCACAATATATATGCACTAAAATTTTGAAGTTCCAACATGTACAAAACGTTTTTAAATAGAGTATATTTTCTCCCCTTCAAATTCTTCTTTTGGTTAAGAAACTTTGTTCTCAACTTGAATGACAAAAAGCAAATTCCTTTGGCATTGCAATGGTCGCTTTATAATAAAGCGAACATGGGACAAAGCATAATAAACTTTGGGAGGTGCAGTGAATGGTTTGGTGTTGGCATTCATAATTAGGGAGCCTTCACACTACTATGGAGTGAATGGTCTATACTTTATTATATATTTATGAATGTTCAACTTTTCTTTTCTTGGATTAGCTTTGTCAACTAATTAAGCAAAGTAAACTATACATTTCAATGCTATCTCAAGTGGTGTGAGTCTATATAAACAAGGCATCATAAGCTTCATTTTGGATATGAGATTGCATAACTCCAAACAGTTTATCAAGATTGATGATGGAAGGAAGAGATATGGAGAAAGACATAGCTAATGAGAGAGAGATGGATGTTATTATTTACATTTCATTACAACTTCATAGGAGTAAAAGATTTTATGTAAATAAAATATTTTATTTTATCAAAGTAAGTATATATTGAGATTTTGATTCTTGAATTGCAAAGGAAATTGCCTTTACACTACCACCTAAAAGAATTTAAAAAAAGACATTAATTGTTCCAAAAATTGTATGAGCTTCAATGTCAAAAATTGAGTAATTATCAATCTTTATGGCTTTTCGTTTATAATAATACTTTAGCTTTGATTGGAACCCTTGTTGCCTTTTGGTTCAATTTAAATTCTTAAATTTTTTATCTTAATAAATTAAAAATGGAGATATAATAGAATTAGTTAATGAATGTTTAATTGTATTGTATCAATTCAATATTTGTTATTAACCTGTAATTTAATCCTTTCTATTACTTAGAGGTTTGATTTTTGTTGTTATTCATCTTTTCATTTCTTGGATTTTGAATATTGAATATCTTTATGGACTTGCAATTTGCCCTAATAGGTAAGCTCTAAAGGCAAAACCTTGGTAATATGTTTTGTTTTTTTGGTTGTTTGATGAAGATAGTGTTTTTTTTATATTGTAAGACTAAAATCATCAGCGTATATCTTGAGGTCAAATAAAAAATTGCTTGGAATTATTGTCTAATATTACTCAAACTTCTGGACTGTTAGGTAAAAGTTGGTCTTTTGGTAATTATGGAATGTACATGTGACTAAAATCACTAGAATGAATGTTTTATTATGGATGCTGAAAATTTTTTGCTTCTAGAGATACTTGCAGTGGGAAATTTCTGTAGTTAGATTCTTGAAATTAAAATATCCTTTGATTGATTCTGATTCACATGTGCGATGTTTGACTCTTGAAATTGAAATATGCTTCGATTTTGATTCACATGTGCCTTTCCTTTGATGAATAAGCTGAATTTAATGATTGAACATTGATCATCACCTTGTTTATGTAGTTGGCTAATCTTATTATAATACACTCGGTAACACTTTTTTATAGTGAAGAATGTGAGGTTTTATGTATTTGAGTAACTATAAAAAAGGTTTTGAAATCTATTAGATCAAATATTTTCTAAAGTTCATGCTCAAAATAAAAGATTTTGAAATTTGTTAAGAGTTTAGGATTCAACTCTTAATACATTTGAATATTAAGAAATCAAAATAGATTTATGAAATAAAAAAAGTATATCTCTTGCATCTATCAAGTTGTTAAAATGTGTATGGAAAAGAAAACTTAAAAAATCAATAATGGTTTATAAGATTCAAAATACAAAATTATCAAAATTCATACTGTTTGTTGACAAAATGCTAAAATCTTAATTTTATTAAACAGTCATAGGCAACCTCAAATACTAAAAAGATTTCTTTTGGTGTAAACCATAGGTATTCTCATTCGTTTTAACGGTCTGAGACTAATCATACTCAGGGCTTCGTTACAGTTAAGGCTTCTCACCCTTCCCTAAAGGTGTGTTTAGTAGGGGTTAAACCCGACAATTTAGAAAAAAAATCAAACTACAAAACTTTAACTCTTTTTCTTATGGAGGGATTATCATCTCCCTAGCTATTAATAAAGCTTAAATTTTATGCTGGGAAAAAAATTGACCTATCTTTTTTTTTTTTTTACAAAGAAAATGTTATAAAATTTTGTGTTTTTATATATATATGTATATATTCACGAGTGTTTGCCTCTAAGCTTAAGAATACTCCAAAGAGTATTAATTAAGTTGATGATAGTTTTAAAAGCTAACTCTAAATTTCTTTGATCATAAATTAAAAGTAGTTGGCTGTGCACCCAATCAATGAAAAGTGGTGAGTAATTGGATTCATTGGAACAATATATGCCCTCAAGTTGGTGAAGATTGATGAAGATTTAATACGTTTTCATCATGAAAATGTTTTATCTCTTTTTCTCTTTATGTTAATGATTGTTATATCAAATGAAACTTAAAAAAAAGAAACATCATGATTTGAAAGAGGTAATAATGGTATTGAATCATGATTCTAATTAAACAACTTATCTTTTGGCTTAAATAAATGAACTTTTCCAACTTATCTTTTACCTCGACTTTATGTACAAATAAAGAACTAACAATTAGGAAACAACCATAGTGCCAATGCAGTTAGGAAATAAATAAAACACGCTATAACAACACAAATTACATTGTATCCAAATATAAAAAACTGATTACTATCGAAATGAAACAAAGATATATATAAAATCATCACCTTATGCCATAAAGATGAAAAAAATATAATATGGACTATGGGATTATGAAAATTATAATAATTAAAGTTGTGGCAATCATCATCAGCATGTTAGAATTTAAAAACAAATATAAAAGGTTAATCACAATGACATTATGAGGGTAAGACATTAGATAGAGAAAGTGAAAATAACATAAAACAAAATTATAAGTAAGGAAAAAATGTGAAAGAAAATTAAGTTAAATTAAAAGTCGTAACATGATGCATAACAAAGGATTCACACTTAGAACAGGAACTCTAAAACACGAACAATCAGCTTTTGGTGTGAGAATAATGACTAGTTGTAATAACTGAAAATTTTATCTAATCTTACATTAGTTGTGTACTATTTAATATTCATGATAAATAAAAATATATATATAAATAAAATAAAATAAAATAAAATGAATATTTTTGGAGTAGCATTATGTTATAACTTAACTATGCTATGAACATTTAATTATATATATAAAGAGAGAAAGTGGGCAAAGAAAAGTCAACATAGGAATAAAGAGATTTGTAGAATTGATAGAAGAAACGTGTAGCAAAGCTTGTAAAATAGATATATACACAAAAGACCAAAATGAGGCCAAACACGTCAAACCTTCCAGCCCTACCCCACTTCACGTGGGATTTAAAGTAAAACAAAACAAAGACTAAAGAAATGAAAGAGGAGCAAACAGATCTGGAAAGGAATAGAAGCGGGAAAAGCAGATCTGGAAAAGAAACCGAGAGGGGCGATGACGTGAAGGAAAATTGGAAACAGAGAGGGGCGACGAGGTGAAGGAAATTGGAGAGAGTGAAGCTGGGCTTCTCGACTAAAACAGAAACAGGGAAAAGAAGGGCTGTTCGACGAGTGGAGAAAGGAAAGAAAGGGATGGTCGGTGCCGGAGAAGGGAAGAAGAGAAGGGAAATGTGGACCGAATTTGACTGAAGGAGAAGGGATTATCGCCGGAAAAGAGAAAAGAAAAGAAAGGGGAGACCAGAGGAGTTCCACACCATTTGGGTTTCCTTTTTAGTTGCCTGAGAGAGAGGTGGTGTAGGCTGGAAAAAGGGTGGCGTCGGTCTTGCTTTTAGGTTGAAGATTTGTGGCTGTTTGGGACAAAATATGATGGCTGATTTATGCTGGACAGATGTGGTTTTAGAGTTTGTTTAAGGGCTGTCAATGTGGATGTTAAAGGTTGAATTTGGTGTTGAAACAGGGCACACGCAAGGAAGGAAATTTGGGTTTTTGGACACTAATTCAAGGACTGAAAATGAAGGCACAACCCAGTGTTTTGTGGACTAAGGGAGGATTAAAGGTAAGAGACTTTTCTTTTGTGTAAACTTAATGTAAATGAATTGTATGATAATGTGGGATTATGATATGATGATAGGCGGCTGAAAATTTGAAGGATAAGGATGTTACAAATGGGATTAATAATAAGATATATATATATATAGGTATATTTGTGTTAATATATCTAACTAATGAGACATTGTTAGTAGGGATGAACTTATCATGTGTCTTATGGATATTAATTTTGAAGTGTGGATGGTGTAGGTTCTTGGTGGGAGCCTTGAATAAATATATACCAAGAAAGAGCTAGAATTGGGAGATCTTCGAAGGTAAAGAATTAAGGTGGATAAAATAAATTATTAGAATGATATAGTATAAACTAATAATATTTGAGTGAGATATAGTTCTGAAATTATAGTATGAATAATTATTAAATGGGATGTATGTATTGACATTATAGAGAAAAAAAAAACTTCCAAGGAGGTGAAGTTGAACAATTGGCTAAGGAGTGCAAAAAGTGACATTATCTAGGTAAGGGAATATACGGTAAATGTTTATTAGTTTGCTATGTTGTGTATGTCCAAATTTCTGTTATTTAATACTTATTGATTCGAAATGCATTCTTGGTTGAATCTCATATGTATTGAACTGAATTGAAGTACAAATGGTCTTGAATTTGAACTGTGTTGGATTTGTGGATAAAAATGCTGTTAGTTGGCGTTTTATGCAGGTTATTTGGTTGTGGATTATGATGCTGGGTAGTGTCCTACCTATGCCGTCATAATGCCGAAATTTCGTTAGAAATTATTTAATGGACTTTGGTGTTAAATTTAAATCCTACAATGTATTTAAAAACCTCATATATTTTAAGCACTATTTCTTGTCACCGACATATTGTCTTTCTAAAATGTGTTTTGTACTATGAGGTTATCAAAACTAGAGTGTTTACTACAATTCATGCCTCCTATACTCTAAATACGTATAAAAGTATTTTTGCATGAATTTGGCATAAGAGACGAGGGATGCTTGGAAGTTGCCGGTGTGGCACTTAACTCGCCTGTGTGGCGTAGATGAGCCTGTGTGGCACCCGCCTGTGTGGCGTTTAAATTATGCCTATGTGGCATTTAGTAAGCCTGTGTGGCAATTAACGTAAAATATCCTGGATTGCTTTGTGATCTTCCAGGTCCTGGATTGCTTTGTGATCTTCCAGGTGTCCGACAAATAGTCGTGACTTGTACCTCAGCTACTAGATGATCACTGGTGCTGGGATGATTCATGATCATGGATAGAATCTTGGTTCGGAACGGTAACCACTGCTAGCTACAGTGGACGCTTTCATAGAAAGCTTTTGGTTATTTCCAAAGATCCCGATTATATTGCGATACCTTATCAAAGAAATCCTGTCTCTCAGAAATGTTTTCATTGTGTACTTCGATTTTTTTAAATGCGTGAGTGCAAGTGTTTTTATAGCTTATAGAACAATGAATTGTCAACTTGCATTTTTCGTAAGACACACTTAAGCATGAGTTTTGACGTACTTATTCACGCATACACATGCACGCACATAGCAGAACATCTAATATCACTTAGCGTATGTTTTCTTACTGGGCTTTCCCCAAAGCTCACCCCTTCCACCTCAGATTATTTCAGGTAGACTTGGCACGAGCGTGGTGCATCGGTAGTCTTTTTGTCGAGCTACAGAAAGTTATATTTCGAGCCAAGGTATAATCTTTTGTTCTTTTGTTTATATCCCAGACTAAATTCTTTTGTGTACACAGTGTATAGGATTTCGGGATGCAAGTACTAGGTGATATCGAGCCTGTAAACACAGTGTGATCGTAATTAAGTTGTAATCTCGATATGTTTATATATTGAATCACATGGATGTCTAGTATTTTAGAAGTTACATGGAGATTTAAAATTTCTACAGGTTGAAACAATGATGTACATTAGTATGGGGATGGATACTAGACTAAAATAGGGGTGGAGATTTTCAGTTTCGTTTTCGACATGTCTTACGAGAAGACTATAATGGGACCTTAGACAACTAGTCTTAAACGAATATAAGAGTAGGACTACTCATTAGGTATTTAGCTACACTGAGCGAGAGACAAACATAGGAAGTGAAAGAAAAAGTTAGCCCAAAAAATCCGGCTTCCGAGGGCGTTACACTAGTCAAGTTCTATGGATCAGTTTTGATATTTAAAGCTGAATAACCAACTGTATAGGTCAAAAGCAGTGGCTATTGCATTTGATACATAACTTATTAAAGCTTTTCCAAGTATATGAGAAACCAAGTTTTGAGAATCTTTTTCCCGCCCTCCTCTTTGTATATTGTATTTGCATAAAATTAATTCACTTTCAGAGGTGAAATCTATGTTAAAATTGTTGATTGAAATAATCTTACTCTTTCATTTTTAAATATATGTATTCATGTCTTGATTCTTTAGAGATTTTGTCTAAAATTTGATTACAATGTTGTTTGTATGTTTTGAAGTTTTTATCCTTCAACCAATTAATAGTTTTAATTGTATTACTCAAAGCTAAAAGTTAATGTGGTAGCTTCTTAGTAATCACAAACTTAGTATCAAACCTTTATTTTTTGGGTTGAAATTTGCTTCTCAATTATTGGGTGCTGGTGTGTATATGTTTTGCCTGTTTTATACTCGAAGTTGATTGCATTGAATTTGTTTTTTCCTCCCTATTTTTAGGAATTAAAGGCAAGACTGCCTTCTAATTTTATTCCACTTTGTTTGTGAAATTCATAATTTACTGAAGCAAATTTCATAAAGACCTAATGTAGACAGACTACTATTCCTAATTTATGGCCCTTTCAGCTTTGTACCTTCATTTGCCTTTGCTTGCCTGATAGAGAGTTCAATGAAATTCCCATTCTCTCGATGCATCGATAAAGTAAAAATAACTTTAAGATTCTATGTGTTTATTGTTATCGAATGTGTTAAGTTCGTGAATTGACAACTTCTAACTTCGCAGAATCAGAGAACCTACTTTTATACCTCTTGGTGATGTGCTCGATAATGCTGGAACAAGAATTAAAGAGCCACCATGAAAGAAAATTGCTTTCGGGTCTTTGGTTTATTTCCCTGTTAACATAGATTGTGATTTTTTTTTGCCTTAATCCATGAAGATACACCATACATTATGCTAGAACATAATACTCATTAATCATTGAAGTAACATTCAGATTAGATTTCAGGCATCTATGATAGTTTTCACCAACTTCAAAATTTTTTCTCTATCTTAATATGTTGTTAGAAAGGAGAAACCAAGTGATTTAGATTACTATTTAGGCATAGAACTTGAGCCTTTATGCATTATATCTAATTGTTAAATCAATTATTTCCTGCTGCAGCGACCATTTTGATTAAGCATCACATAGCTCAAACCCCCTGCTCATTCTGCAGCTAACTCTGACTCTGATGATATGCTTCTAAAACACCTTAAATCCAAGTTATTTAACTTTTTCCCAGAAGTAATGCTCCATTATTGTAACTAACATATTTCCCCTATAGATTGAATTGCTGCCTTTTTTATGTTATACTTTCCCTAGGAATGAACAATAATATACACATATCATGACTGCTTGTTAACTTCCTATTAATTTGGCTTCCTGTGAGATATCAAAGTTTCTGTCCTTTATTTTACAGGCAAATAGATAAAAAAGGAATGAGCCTTTTGCCCTACAAAACCATCATTTGCTAATCAGTATATTGTCATTGGGAGCAGAATGTTAAAGTACTTTTGTTTAAACCATCTTTTTGTGACATGGATATGAGGAATGCCAAACACATTATGCCATTGATGTGTTTGCCATGTCATCATGTCTCTTTTTGTCAATGTTTTGTCATTCATTCCTCGTAACTCCAATTTAGATTGAAGAACTGTAGATAGATATCAATTTTAATTTGTTTTTTGTTTTTTGCTCCCTTAAATACCTTCTTAGTTTCTGAACGGATCCGACTTCAATGTAGATCCAGCTAAACTCTATGTTCTGTCATGAAGAATCCAAGACTCAAGTAATGTGAACTATCATATATCAAGATATATATATATATTCTCTTTATCTCCTTGCTTTGTTAACATAACCTAAAAATGCTCATTCCCATTCATTTTCCTTAACACCAAATAAAATGAATACATTCCAGCTTTGATATAGATTGATTTGAATTCACACAGTTAAAGTTTAATTTACACCATATTTAATGAATCAATTCTTGATTAAGTCACCTTTGTTGCAATTGGAAATTTATTTGCTTTTTGAAGTGAACCTAAACCTTTGTTCCAGCTGGATATTTTGTTGCTACATGATTTAGATCTTTTTGTTACAGGCATCTTCCTGCTGTTTTGCATTTTAAATTCCTCCCTACCTTCTTGCTATTTTGCATTTCTTATTCCACTCTTTTCCTTCTCATCCTACTGCATCACTCGAGCGTTATACTAGTTATATATATATATATATATAAAAGACATTTTAAAAAGTTTCCTTTTATCTTCATTCATTATTTATATAAAGCCATTATTTTTAGTTTTTTCATATTCTTCATCTCAGTTCAGTTGGCCGAGTCTCAACCATATGATACAAGGGTAGCGGGGTGAAACTAATTATTATAATTTCCCAATTTTTTGTGTACCTAATAGGTGTTCACATATCACATTGAGAATGAGACTAATCCCCGTTCGCGTTTCGTAGTGATGGTAGCCTAAGGAAATTTGACCTCGTGAGGATTAAAATATGAGAGCTCCTGTTATGTATCTTCTTTATTTAAGGACTCAGTGGGATCTTATACTACTGAATCAACCCCTTTGAGTTTATTCTAATTTCCTGGTTACAATTGGGAGAGTACAACCTCCGATAGTAGGTTGTAAATGAACTGGTCAAGTATCTTTAAGGTTCTGGCTTTTTCGTTAAAATATATAAATCAAACTTTAGGTTGAACTTACTGGCAGCGCTTTGTTTGAAGAAGGCTTCGTTCAACATCAAGTCACCTTCTGACCTCTAGAAATAAAAAAGCATCTGCAAAAAGCTTTTCTTTCTAAGATGGCGATTTCTGTATTCGTGGACAATCTGCCCCAAGAGATCTATAGGAAGTGGCTGCAAACCATTTTCCAGAAGTTTGGAAGAGTTCTCGATGTTTTTATCCCTATGCGGAAGAGTAGAAAGGGAAGAAGATTCAGATTTGTTAGATTCAACTCTATGGCAGAAGCACGAAGAGCAATATCGAACTTAAATGGAGCTTGGCTTCTAGATAACAGAATAAGTGTCAACTTGGCAAGATTTTCCTTAAGAAATGAGTTCTGGAGGAACAAAAGAACAACTGTTAAAACTCAATATGGGGGTGATCAAAAGACTGACGAGAGAGCGACGAGAACAAAAACGAATATGGATGCTGCTAAAAATGATTCACACCAAACAGGGCGAAGGGGACAAAAATCATATTTACAAGTTCTCATCAATGACAAGAATGTGGAAAGCACTGAGTACTCCATTGAGAAGGATGTTAAAGCTTGTCACGGTGTTATTGAACCATAAAATCTTCATTGGCTGGAAAGAAGCATTGTTGGAACATGTCATGGTTTTACAGAAGCTGGTATGAGCTTTGAACAGATTAGAAGAGAAGGCATTTGTGGTCTAACAATCAGAAGAATTTATGGGAAAGTTTTCCTCATTACTTTTGCAGACCAAGATCTCTTTGAAGGAATGAAAGAAGAAAATTGGGCATGGCTAAGCAGATGGTTCCATGATATACAAGTTTGGTCGGAGGAGTTTCAGGTTTGCACTAGAAGAACCTGGGTAGCTTGCTATGGTGTCCCAATTCACGCATGGAATCTATCAACCTTTTATAACATTGCCAATTTATTCGGGGAATTTATATGCATGGATGGAGAAACCCTCAAGTTGAGATCCTTTGGCAGAGGTGCAATGCAGATAATTTGCCACTCATTGAACAAAATTGACACAATGATCGAGCTAAAAGTGGGAAATAAATCCTTCATTGTTAGGGTCTCGTAAGTAGAACCTGAGCTTGTTTCACTATTTCCTTGCAGCCATCAAGATAACTTGATTAAGACTCCTAACAAGAAAGTCGATAAGGCTACTACAAGCTCTGGCAACAACAATGGTGATCTTGAAGACGAAAAGGCAAGCTCCGCAGGAACCAGGATGATGCCATTGGAATCTGCTCAACAGCTTGTAAGCAGTAATGAAATTTGATTGGTTCCAAGAACAATGGCACACGCAAGGAGACAAGCAATAATGATGATCAAAGCCTTCTGCCGCGCCCCTCTGACATGATGGCTGATATAAATTGCAATAAAGACACACAGCTGATTGAAGTTCAATCTAGAAATAATATCCAATTAGAAGGTGAAGGGAACGGCTAAACCCAAAGGAAACAAATAAAACGGTTGCAGAGGATGAGAATCGGCTAGATTCAGACGACAATGTGTCTATTGAAGAAGCTGGGCCCAATGGTGCTCACTCGACCACCTATGTTTCTGAAATAGAGGATGGGAATACTGCTAAACGTCCTTTAAGTCCCAAGGAAACAAAGTGGAAGTACTATGCAGACATTGAAGAAAAATTGAGCGATAATCTGAAGAAGAAAAACAGAAAACAAGGGAAAATCAACAAGAAGAAAAATAGGCTTTTGGCTAGTAAGAGCAGTAAAATCGTCAATGCTTCCCTCTCTGATGGCGACATCCATAACAGAAACACTGTCCTTCTGAAGGAAGCCGAGGCTGTCTGGAACATTGGCAAAATGCTTGGCTTATCTCCAAGATGTGATGAAAGCATAATTCTTGACAAGCTAAAGGAAATGGAACTCATGGGCGGCATGTGAGTTCTCTCTTGTGTGAACTGGTAGGGATTCTCTTTTATCTTTTCTTGGTGTTATAGTTCGATTAGTTTGAAAAATGAGAATTGTTACCTGGAATATTAGAGGACTTTCTTCTGATGTGAAAAAAAGGTTGCTGAAAAAGGTGATTAAGTCAATGCGGTTTGAAATGATTTTACTACAAGAAACAAAAATGGAGAGTATTGATGAAAGGGTGATTGGCAGCTTTTAGCCATATATAATTTTGACTGGATCTCTAGCCCTGCTTGTGGCAACTCTGGTGGTTTATTCATTGTATGGGACACTTTTTATTTTTTGAAATTGGCTACGACAGTAACGAGTAGATTTATTTGCATCAAAGGAAAGTGGAAAATGCATAATTTTGATTGCAACATTGTGAATGTTTATGCCCTCTGTAACATGGCTAACAAAAACAAATTGTGGGATGATCTTTTGGAATTTAAAGATAAAGAAAATGCTATCTGGTGTATTGCTGGTGACTTCAATTCTATACGAGAGCCTGATAAAAGAAGATGATGCAGCACTGATAGCCTCGGGATGAATGAATTCAACAACTTTATCAATGGATTCGAATTGATTGACCTTCCTCTAGTTGGC
The DNA here is from genome assembly GCA_031772115.1 of Heritiera littoralis. Classification (NCBI taxonomy): domain Eukaryota; kingdom Viridiplantae; phylum Streptophyta; class Magnoliopsida; order Malvales; family Malvaceae; genus Heritiera; species Heritiera littoralis. Next base: position 1,002,830 of record JAPDPK010000053.1, on the reverse strand, counting down.
AGTAAGTTTTCTTGGTATGGTAGTGGATCTAAAGGATGCAGGCTTGACAGATTTCTCCTTTCTGAAGAATGGCTATCTTCCTTTCAAGATCTTTGTCAACGGGCTTTAAGGCTTGGCCTCTCTGATCACTGTTTAATTTCTTTATCCTCAGATTCGGTGGATCGGGGTCTCAGGCCATTCAGATTCATGAATTGTTGGCTAAATAACAAGGAATTTATGAAGGATGTCAGCAGCAAATGGAACTCATTTCACATTCAAGGAAAACCTGGATTTTGATTGAAAGTCAAACTGACCAAACTCAAAATTTTTCTGAAGCAATGGAATAAAGAGGTCTTCAGTAATGTTGATGAACAAATCACAAAACTTGAATCTTCTCTAGCAGATTTGGACAGAATTGGAGACTTAAGGGATCTTACTGAAGATGAGCTGAACAGGAGAAAAGAAATGACTCATGAATTGTGGAAAGCCAATAAAAATAGGGAATCTATTTGGAAACAAAAGGCCCGCATCACATGGTTAAAAGAAGGAGATAGAAACACCCACTTCTTCCACTGCAAAGCCAAAGTTAGAGCCAGAAGTAATTACATCGCTGGGTTAAACATCAATGGTTCTTGGTCTTATGATCCCAAGAATGTTAAAACAGAGGTGGTTTGCTTCTTCAAAAAACTTTTTAGTGAAGATAAATGGGCTAGGCCCCTACTGGAGAACATCTCATTCAAGCAATTAAGTGAAAAAGAAGGTGAGTTCCTGGAAGCTCCATTCGACCGGGATGAAGTAAAGAAGGCCATTTGGGAATGTGAGGGTTCGAAAATTCAGAGTTTCTTGTGGTTGGCAATTCTTAATTGTATTCCATCCAAAAGCTTCCTGATGTCAAGAGGTGTTCAGTTCGATGCAAGGCAATCTCTCTGTCAATGGTATGAACTTAGCATTGAAGATTGCCACCATATTCTCATCGGGTGTAAGCTTTCCTTTTCTATCTGGTGCAAGATTTTCTGTTGGTGGAATCTCAGTTGGGTTTGTCCCAATTCTCTTGAGGGCTTTCTAAGGCAATGTGAAGGTGTTTTATTCCCTAATCCCCTGGAAAAAAGATGGCTGACTATTGTGGGTGCTGCATGCTGGTCGCTTTGGCTTTACAGAAATGATTCTGTCTTCAATCAAAAGAAATGGGATGGTGATGAAATTATTTTCCTTATTAAAATAAGATCTATGTATTGGATAAAGGCGATGGAAGATGATAACTCATTCCAAGATGCTTGCTGGTGGTCAAACCCCTATGATTCCATCAGCGTTACTTCAATTAGAAAAGTAAGAACAAACATTTCCTGGATTTGTCCTGACTCCAACAAACTCAAATTTAATGTTGACGGATCGGTCTTTACATCCTCTGGTTTGGCTTGCTGCGACGGTGTCTTGCGTGATGAGTCGGGCTTGACTTCTTTGGCCCCCTTGGTAAGCAAAGCCCCATCTATGCTGAGCTTCTTGCAATTAAACATGCTTTGATCTTGTTTCAATCATCTCCTTGGTTGGGATCCAAACAACTCATTATTGAATCTGACTCAAAAGTTGCTATTGCTTGGATCCTCAATTTGATTGATCGACCTTGGAAGGAATGTGTAACAGCCCGTTACCACATTTTTCACGTATTTTTATACAACTTTTCGGTTGGGCTGTCTGCGATTCCATTACCACTCGACAATGATAGTAATAAATGATAAACATTTATTTAACAAATACGAAATAGAAAATTATTTTTACTATTCCTTACATCTCACATCCCCTATTGTCATTGTTTCAATAAAGTAGTACTGTATACATATGTCTGAAACATAAAAGAGAAGTGACTATACCTTTCATATTTGACCTAAGTTGCCCCAGTGCTTTATATGTAGCTATATCCATTTGAAATATAATTCTCTAACCCCATGTCTTTTATCTGTGGAGTCAAAACAAAGGGGTGAGCGAATCATACTCTCAGTAAAGGAGACATATGCTGCTTTATAAAACCAAAACTATATACCACTAAATATTTATTTTTCCTAAAATCATATCAAATAGGAAAATAGTGGATATAGTAAACAGTACTCTCAATTCACCTTTCAAATCATTGGCTCAACAATTTACAATAAAATGAAGTAAATAGTATATAGGATTCAATAAATCCTCTTAGTAAACAGAAATTAGTAAGTTGAGACTAGGTAACAAATAAATCATGCTCTCATTGTTCCTCCAGGAACACAAGTCGTCCGCTTTTGGGGTGCACCCGTAGGCTATCGCCCCTCACGGCTATCTCAGCTAGATCTATGGCCATAATCTATAGATGGTCCTCGGGTCCACTTGCCAAGTGACCTCGAGACCGCTGATGACTTGACTGGTCAATTAGCCTTGTGACGCCCTAGGGTGCACCCGTTGGTCCATCGACCCGAGCCACCGCCCCAGGTGAGTCATGCAATTACATGAATAATAATGCATGAACTCAGGGCCTAAAGTCTCAAAAATCACTTTTATATCTCATGAAAAACCTTTATCGAATTATTTCACCTATATTATCATTTTCTCAAAATGATTTGATTTCCAAAAAGGTTTTAGGCTTTCTGTTTACAATTGGCAATTAAAAAAAACCCATTTTTCATATGAGAAAAATACCAAGTAAATCAGCTCGCCCATGGTCAGTTCGCCAAGTACGGCTTGCCCATGGTCAACTCGCCATTGCGGTGAACTAGTGTTCGCCCGCCAATCCCAACATTTAAAAACAAGTGAAACTGGCTCGCTCATAGCGGCTCGCCATGGTCAGTTCGCCCACTTTGGCATTGCCCATGGTCAACTCACCCAATGCGACACCTCCATGGTCAACTCGCCCAATGCGACACTTCCATGGTCAGCTCGCCATTTTTATTAAAACATGGTTTATTTTCTTTGGCTCGCCTGCAATTTTGTTAAACAGGTGGTCGCCCACCAAAACATCATAAAAGGCTTACCCATTTGGCTCGCCTGGATTCTATTTAAGACAGGGGTCACCAGCCCCAAAACAAAGTTAACTTGGCTCGCCCATAGCGGCTCGCCCAAAAGAACATAAAAGGGTTAGCCCACTTTGGCTCGCCTGCCTTTTATTAAAATAGGGGTCACCAGCCCCAAAAACAACATAAAAGGGTTCGCCACTTTGGCTCGCCTGCCCTTAACTAGTTCGCTCAGGAAACGAAATAGGGTTTGGCTATCTTTGTAGCTCGCCCAAATCAAAACAATTATCAAACAAAATGCATGTCATAAACCAAAGCATTTTCTCAAAATTTTCATAACATTTAACTCAACAGGACATGCATTCACTTCACACACATCTCCCTTACCTGGTCTCACGAAGCCTTGCTTCCCGATTGCTTTTACCGAGTCCATAATTCCCTGCTGCAAAATAATTTATTTAAAAACTATTAATATTTTCCCTTTTATATATTTCCAACACTTTGGCGAGATTGAGATAAATCAACTAGCTCGCCTACAGAGATCCTTCTAGCTCGCCCAACAGAGCTCTCACTAGCTCGCCCAACTGAGCTCACCATTCATTATATGGCTTACACGTAGGAGCTCGCCTAACATTCTCGCCATTCATAAATTGGCTAATTAGTGGGAGCTCCCCCATAATCAACACGCCATGCCTACATTGGCTTAAATGTGGGAGTTCGCCCATAATTCAACTCGCCCAATGCCTATGCATGTGAGTTCGCCTGACACGTCTTTCTATTCAGAAATGGGCTCGCCCATGAATTAAACTAGCATTGGGTGACCTCGCCCATCTGAATCAAAACTTTTAACTTGGCGAGTTCTTTATTTCCTACTTGCCTCATTGGTGATCACTAAAATTCAACATGGGCGATCACAATAGTCGCCATTCTCGTCACTTTTCCAATATTTCCTTATTTTTGTTTATTTCCAAGACCACATCTTGTTTCTAGTTTTCATATTCTCTAAGGATTTAACTAAAAACAAGGCTGCATCTATGTTTATTACTTTGTAAAACATAGAAATCTACCATTAAATATCAATAGAACCATAGAAATATGAAACTCACCTTAACCAACTGCACTTCCAGAACAGATCACTGTTGGCCTTACTTTGCTTATCCCTTTAGCTCATCAAACGATGGAGGAAAGGTTTTGCAAGCAGGTTTACATGTTTAGCCAACTTAAAGGTGAATTTTAGTAAATCAAGCAATTTCAGAAATGGAAGGAACCGAATATGAACTTGCAGCAACATAGAATCGGTTTTCCATTCAATCTTCATATATATAGCCATGCTATCCAAATCAAAATCTACCACCTGTCCCTTATTTGTTTCTTCCATCATTCCACGTCTTTCATGCATTAAAAACTTGTGGAAAAACTGCAGCAAAAAGGAACGGCTATGGGAAGCTATCTCTGCACGTTTTGACTAAGTTTTTCTCTTTATCATTAATTGTCTAACCATTTGTCAGGAGAACAAAGTGGCGTGAAGTCCACTATAGCCTCTTTTCTTGACTAATTGCACCTTTGTCTTATTCCTCATCCAATAAGGATAAGTTCTTTATTGACTTTAGCATCCTCTCTTAATTTTTTTGCAGCTGTGTGGTGTACAAAGCCAATTTTTGCTGCCATGGTTTGAATTTATTTTCCTTTTGTCCACACATGCTGATTCCAGTTCGCCTCTTCATCTTGAGACCTCAGCTCGTCAACTCAATTTCAGTTCGCTAACATTCTCAGGCTTGCCTGTGCTCATCGCCACTTTGTCTTGATTCTAACTTAAGATTTGGCGATTACAAGCTGACTTTCTTGCCTTAGGCGATTACCATGAGATTTGGCAATCACTGCCATAGTTACATTGTTGGCGATCACAATTTATTGCTCTACTCGCCATACTCACTCTTTGGCGATCATAAATAGATTCATTCGGGCGATCACTGCCCTCGCCTCATTCGGGTGTTCATCTTACCTAATTCACTTGGCGAACTTATCTATTCGCCCTCGCCATCATCCATTGGCAATTTCCTCGCCCATTGGCGATCATCATAATTATTTTGCTTGCCCATTGGTGAGCTGTACCATTATAGTACTCGCCCATAGTGTTTCACCAAAATTGCTCCTTTTACATTTCAAGTTAAGGAGCTTTTCACCCAAGTGGAAATCAATATTCATTATTTATTTAATTTCCATTATCAATTTTATGAAATTAGGGTCTACAGTAGTGTAGAATCAGGTCTTACAGAATGGTTGATTCTTAATGATATTGATAATCTAGTGGATTCGATTGGGAGGGTTGAATTTTCCAATATTTTAAGGGAGGCGAACTCTTTTGCAGATTCACTTGCAAAACTTGGTGTTAATAGAATCGAAATCTTTGCTGCATGGTTTTAGCCTCGTTTGCAGTCCTAGTCTCGTGTTTGTCTGATCTTGCTCTGCTTATGTCATTTCCTCATTGAAGGATCACTTTTGTAATGGTTTTTGTAATGGCTTTTGCCCCTGGTAGTTCTTCACTGCACTTATTAATAAATCATCTTCTTTGGCTGAGCAAAAAAAAAAAAGGTTGAACTTACTTTAGCTTGGACTTTGGTATGTCAGCAAAGCTATACTATTTAATATTCATACGTACGTACATTTGTATATACATATCTCCTCCATACGTACATATGAAAGTGCATATGTATGAAAGCTTTAGGCAAATGGTTCGAAAATGGATTTGAAATTGAGAATTTGTCCTATATGAAGAATTCTACTCTTCTTTAGACTCGACTTTGCATGGGTCCTTAATAGGCTGCAACGAGTCAAGTTATTTGTTAATTATTCGAGCTTGACTTGATTATTAATTAAAATTTAATTTGTTTATTTTTAAATTGAGCTCGAGCTACTCGAGTTACGAGTTGAGTTTAAATATTTTAATATTCGGCTCATGTGACTTACGAGCTTAATCGAATTTTTTAATATATATTTTTAAAATATTGTTATTAATTTATTATTTTATCTTTATAATATATAGTTCAAAATTAACAAATCGAGTTTATTGAGTCGAGTTCGAGCTTATCAATTTGAGCTCGAGCTTTAAAAAACAAATTCGATCAAGTTCAAATCAAGCTTCGAATCTTGAGTTTTTAAGTCGAACTGAACTCGAATTTGATATTGAATTATTTCGATTTAGATCAATTACACCCCTAATCCTTAGGATAGGCTTAGCCTGATTGGTCTTGAGCTTCTTATCAGAACAACCTAATTAAACAGAAGCATGAAGAGTGAATATGCTTGTAAGATGTCATGGAACATGTCTTGCATATTTTCCATCAGATAAACTTGCAGCAGCTTTAGAACAATGAACTGATTAAACACAAAATGTCCAAATCTGCAGAAACGCAGTGAAAATAATCCAGATATACAGCCACAGTTCCCTAACCTTTAGAATTAGGTCACACATATCACTAATCGTATCTGAAAATAAAAAATAAACAGAACACCAAAAACCAAAATAAGAAACTGCCAATCAGTTTTAAGGTAACAAATCCCAAGTTAATATCTAATCGGCTAATCCCAAGTCTCTTGCTGCAAGTCTGCAACTTCGCTATACCTACCTAAGAATTCAGATTACAAAGCAAAGTCAAAAGTCAGTTTTCACATTTCAAGTCAAATATACGTTAACATTAACATTAATAAAACAGGTATAGTAAGTGTAAAATAAGGTTTCATTTTTCTTTCGGTTACCTTCACCCCAACCAACGCTGAATAGTACGGAGTCGTTGAGAAAGTATTTCATGACATTTGGAGAGGCTTCAAAGTAAACTGTCTCTCCCTCAAATTTTATCTTTAGATACTTCAAATTAGCAAATGATAAATTACTTTCATCGAGCAAGGAAGGAAACTTGGCGAGAACCTAAACATATAGAAATAACTATAAGAAGTTAGAAAAGGAAAACTTGGAGAAAATAACTTAGTGTTTTAACAGTAGTAGCTTAATTATTTATCATGCAAGACTAGCAAGAAAACTTGTCCAGCAAAACATGAATTCAGCTGAGAGAAATGAATTTTTTCAACATGCAGTGTCAGCCAAAAGGTCCATTATAAGAATGCATACAGCATACGATAGAAAAAAAAACAATAACTACAATTGGAGAAGCAACACCCACATCACTGCATCAGGGAATAAGAATTCTTTTATACCTTAAGATTTTATTTATTCTCAGATTTGTTTCAAAATTTAGTTTCGTTAAAATTGTCATGAATCAGAAACCTTGACTAAATGAGCATGAATGCATAATGTAGAGAATCTAAAATTAAAGCAGATGTGAAATTCAAGACACAGTGTATCTCATACGTAAGCATGCACTTTGGCAATAAACAATAAAAAAAAAAAGGCAAATGGACTGTTAAACTTCTGGTAAATTTTACATAACTTATCAGGATAGGAACAACAGATGACCCTGTCATGGAAAATTTCTTCCTTATCTACTTAACGATCCTTTTGTGAAAGCGAATTCCTTCGTTTAATTAAATTTTAAAAACATGGCAGTTTGAAAGAAAAATGTAGTTTTATAAGAGGTGATGGGAAATGGAAATTTACAAGGGAATTTATTTGAACAAAATAAGTTAGTATGAGTTCTGTTGTTCTTTTACAATGATGAAAGGTATCCTTACAGTTACTGTAATGTTTAGGCTTCTTATTTCAATTTGTCCCCTCTTTAGTATCAATTCTTAAGCAAGAGTTGGAGAGCAAGAACAAGGAAAATGTGTTACTCTATGAAGAATAAGATTTAGATCATGAAATAAATAAACTTAAGTGCTGAAGGAATATATTTGCAAATCAGTTTGCCCCTCTTTAGTATCAATTTCCACGCAAGAGTTTGTAAGGAATGCTCTACAAAGAATAAGATTTACATCATAATAAATATAAATCAACAACAAAAATAAGTAATCAAGATAGATTTATAAATTATTGCCCGCTTAACTTTGCATTCACTCCTATCATAACTGTTAAAAAGAGATTTCAGTAACATAGAATGATAAATGATATAAAATGGCAGAATGAGTAAAAGAAAAAGAAAATAACCTCAATTACTCGCGTTGACAATAGGAGAGATTTTGCAAGACGAAACACCTTTAAAGTGTTGATCAATTGGAGAGCATACTCTTTTTCCTTGTGTTCAGAAGGGTATATATAAAAATGCGCATAATCAAGAAAAGGTGGGTTATCGTTTGAGCAAAGTGCAAGAGTATAACCATGGTACTTAAATGTCGTGAGCTTGGGAGCATCAATCACAAGCTTGCATCTATATATTTCATTCCTAGCCCGTTTGAATGAAAGTTCAAAGTTTTTCAGTTTAGGAGCATTCAAATATAAGTTTTTACAGCTAGGAACAAAAATTTCATAAAGTTTCAAAGTTTCAAGATTTGGACAACCTGGAAAAAGCCTAGAGTCAAAGTTTGGTCCAGTCATGGAGAATCCACCCAGATGCAAAGTCTTTAAAGCACGCAAAGCCAGAAATTTTGGTAGTTTTATGCAAAGCTCATCGCAACCATTAGCATGCAAATGGAGTACTCTCAGCGATTGACAACTAAACAAGCTCTCGGGCAATAAAAAGGCGGAATCAGAGATAGAATGGACGAGAAGTTGTTGGACATTTTTTTCAACAGCATAACCTATCAACCCTTCTACAAAAAAACCATACGAACAAACCTTAACAAGACCAGTGGGTTCACGCAGGAAAAGGGCTTGGCTAATGAAATTACTAAAACAATTCATCGCCCTCTCTAATTTATCGTTTCCTTCTTGACATTGGAAAGTATTGATATTGAAGTTAAGGCAAGGAAGGGTTCTCCAGACGAATTTCCATCTCTTGGAGAGAATACAGGTTCGGATGGCGTATTTTGTGTTTAAGAAAGAAAGAATTTTGTGAAGAAGATCATCGGTTAAATTGCTAATTCTGTCTTCTCCATCTCCGTTGTTGTTGTTCGCTGACATCTCTCTCTTCCTAGATGGGTAAAAAGTATTGAAAAGTGAAAGGGGCATAATCATATATTAATATATTATAGTAAAACCCTAACAGCCCGTCAAAGCAGTGGTAATTCTTAATCTTCGGATTAGATTTTGAACGAGTCAATTAAAAATTTCAGTGTATATTCAGATTTTAGTAAAAAATGCATGCAAGTTTCAAAATAATTTTAAAGTAGTATTTTTTTCAAAGATTATAAACTTTTTTATTGTAATTATAATCGTTAAATCTTAAATATGGTTGAATAATATCAAATCGGTAAAAAAATTTAAAATAGTATTTTCTCCAATATTTGTCATTTAGTTCATCTAAATAAATTTGTATAAGTATTTTCTACAAATTAAATCATTTAATTAAAAAGGTTTAACAAATAATTAAATATTTTATACGGTTAAGGTTTTAATTACAATAAAATAAAAATTCACAACTTTAGTTTCATGCAACAAGATTGGAAAAATTCCTTCATATTTGTTTCATATTTATAGAGATAGGGGACATAATATACATGCATATAATAACTCTTGCTTGGGGTGCTTTAATGCACTACAAAAATCTATGGCTTTATCGACACTTTGATAGTGGCAGTTATAAAATGTGCCGCTATTTGTATGAATTTAACGGCACAAATTCATGGGCCGGAAGTACTAAAACATTTAACAACACTTTTTCAAGTTAAAAACTCTTATTTTTCTGATAAAACTTTTCCCAATTCTATTTTCTAACTTTCCTAATTTCCTTTTACCCAAAAAAACCTAATCTTCTCAATTTTTCTCTCCAAATTCAAGATCTCCATTTCTGAGCTCTCCATTGCTGAGGTCTGTCTCCTTTCTTCATCTCTATTACCCACACGTAACACCACATTCACTCATTACATGCTATCAATTACTCATTCCACATTCACAGTCATCTTTCCATTGCATCGCCTAACTTCACCATTCTCCACATTCTCACTCAGCTCTATCTCCATCATTTTAAAGAGAACCAGCGGTCTCCATTGTCTCCGTAGTTCACTAGTCTCCATATATTTTGGGCCTTTGCCGACACCTCTTCTCGCAAGCCATCAGTCATCTGCTCCGATCGTCTCTCTTCTTCGGTCCTCTACTTGAGGTAAGTCCGATTTTTCCATTGCTTGCTTAAAACATGAATGTCAAAGGAAGAACCAGTACAACTGGCAGAGGAAGAGAGTGAGGATGAGGTTAGCCTAAAATTTTTGATTACAGAGTTGCTGGCAAAGTTATTTTGTTTGGTTGAAACAACTAATAGATAAATCTAAGTATTATTTGCATTTACTGAATAGAAATAGCATTCACTACTAAATCACTCCATCAAGAGCTATTTTTGCAAGTATAGGATTTGTTCGATGTGTTGGGTTTCAGACAGTTGTGATTTGGTGCTGAGTAGCCATTGTGATAGGATTTGCTTGTTTGAGTAATTTAGTCATGGATTAGATTATAGTAGAAATTCTAATAGAAAAGAACCTAAATTTTAGGAGATTAATGCTTTTCAAAACACATATATGTACATGAGAGTGAGCTTTTATTGCTTTTTAGATATAGTGTATTTGTCCAGTTTTCTCACTTTTGTGATGCTGAGATTGAGAAAGTGTAAAAAAAAGGGGCCTAGGCCATTGCATGTTCAAGGATCATCATTGACTAATTACTTATTTCCTTCTCTTCTTAACTTGTGAAAAACAAAAAAGAATCAAGCTTTTCAACTCATGAAAAACAGCCCAACTGAAGGTTATTAGGCTGCATAAGAAAAGGCCTACTAACTTATTTTCTTCTCTTTTTGAGTCAAATGCTTAAGGAAGAGATGAAATTGATGTAGTTTATGATTTTTACCATGTTATGACTAGTTAAAACTAGATGAATGTAATGACTTTGTATGACATTGTGATTTTTAGAATTAATGACTTTGTAGGACTTGTTATGATTTTTATCATGTTATGATTTGGATGAATGTATTTTTGTGGAAGTATATTAATTCTTGAGTCCTTAATTGTTCTTGTCATATATGATTTTTATCACTTACAGAAAATTGCATTATCTTGAGTAAAACTTGTCATATATGATCAAACGCACCTTCTTCAATTTTGGTTTTGTAGATATATTTCTTGTTCCGGTTAATTTAGAAACCTTAGAGCTGAGCAAGTGATTAAAGAAATTAGTCCGCAGAATGGGGCTATAGATTAGATAATCTGAGAAATGGAGAATCTCAGTTTTCTTTACTAAAAAATTTTTATCTCAAAATGGAATGCAGTGTACCTACGAACAATGGCTGATTGTGCAGGGAATTTGTGAAGCCTTAAGAATGCTGATTATGTAAAGTTAATACGAATGCTTATTAGATTTAGGAAAAACACCAGCTTCATTTCTGTGTGTTGTTTCCTAGTTTCTTACTATCCTTAAACTTTGAGTGATTATCTTGTTTCATACAGCAAGAACGAACTTGAGTACTAATTTTGTTCATAGAATCTTATAAATTAATGGTAGAAAATTTCTTATAATTAATGGCAGAAAATATCCAATACGAAATTTAAAGCTCACTTTTCTCAATAGTGCTTGTAGTGTTGGTTTTATTACAGGGACATATAAAAATTGTTATGTATTTGGTATTACAAATGAATTCTTAATATGTTTTATTTCTCACTTTGCATGCAAGGCACGAAACGATCCCTTAATATGTTTAGAATTTTAATTTACTGTTTGTGAAGTTCTAAGATATGACTTGGCTTTGATTTTGATGTTTGGTATTCTAAGATTTTATTCAATTCAAATTGTAAGGATCGCATAGACTAAGGAAAGGATGGCGTTTGTGAATAAGAGATTTGGCTGAGCTTTGTGATCGATTCATGTGAGTACTTTTTCTTTTAAGACCAAACAAGCTTTGCATTTTTATTGTTGAATTATTGATAAAATCAAATTTTGTTCAGTAGCATCTGCAAGCAAAATGAAACCAATGCTAATTATGATAGATAGGTAACAAAAGCCTATAGACAGATGTACTTGACTGTTATGTTTTGTTGACATTTTATTGCAATTTTGCTTTGTTTGTAAATGCAAGAGATTCTCATTTTCCAGGCCATTCACATCAACATTAAGTATAAGAATTAATTAGCCACATTCTAACACTGAAAATTAATGAATTAGGATTGCTTATTTATAGTTTGATTTTCTTCTGTCTATGATTTTGTTTTCTTCAGATATATTCATAACATATAAATACACTTTCTGCAGTACCCTACTCTATTATATGACGCCATAGCTGCTATTATTGCCATGCTAGCTAAGAATGCCTCATATTATGCTAGTAAATTGAACTTGGTTTTTTTCAGTTTGCAAGTGCCTAAGTTTTGTTTGCTAGCCTAATTAATCTCTACTGATTTTTTTTTTCAGTTTTTTCTACCCTTTTTCCTTGATATGGTCATCTTTTCCATTACAACTCAAGTACTGTGCTTGCAAATTTTGGATTAAAAGCCTCATGGTATCGGAAACCTAGAGTTGCTTTACGTAAGTTTGCTTATCTTTGATTTGAACTTATCTTTTTTTGATGCAATTACATTTTGGAAGTTCATCAGCTTTATTTATGAATCATCCATGTGCATAAATCTTTGAACTGATGCTTGATTTACATGTGATCTATAATGCATTTCTTGAACCTTGCCTGCCTTTCTCTGATTTACATGTGATCTAGGCTAGGTTGGTTTTATATACACATAGATTATAGATACATAATCGAGTTGCTTTGTTGTTTTCTAGGTTGTGCTCTCCTTCATTGGTTGTTTTCTTTTGCCATCACTATTACAACCATGAATAAGAGTTGGATTGGAAAGTCTAAGTTTAGTAGTGAATATGTGCAAGGGGTTAGCCAATTTTTAAGATTTGCATTTGAGAATGCATGTCAAGATGACATGATCTTATGTCCATGCATAAAATGTGTCAATTTGTGTTGGAAACAATTAGAAGTTGTACAAGAGCATTTGATTTGCAATAGGTTTTTGTCTGGTTATATTCATTGAGTTTGTCATGGTGAGACTTCATTATCCGCTTGTGAGTCTCATTTACCAGAAAGCTCTCAAGAACTTTGAGATCTTAATGTTGAAGAGAGTTTTGGAGTTGAATATGAGAATGAGATTGACTTATCTCAATTTTCTGGTGGAGGGAGTGATGCCAGACAATCCCAAAAAAAGCTAAATGTTGAAGCAACTAAGTTTTATAAGTTATTAGATGATTTAAACCAAGAATTGTACTCGGGATTCAAAAAAATGTCTAGATTGTCTGTCATCTTAGAGTTGTTTCAAATAAAGGTTTTTGGTGGGATGAGTAATGAGCCATTCAATTTGCTCCTTTCACTAATGAAAAGGATACTTCTTGAGGCTGAAAGTTTGCCTAATTCCTATCGTGAAACTAAGAACATGATTAAAAAATTAGGTCTTGGGTATGACAAGATTCATGCTTGTCCAAATGCTTGTCTGTTGTACCTTGATGAGAGAGCAAATGAAGAGTCGTGTTACGTGTGTGGTGCTTCTAAGTAGGTGCAATGTGATAATGATGATTTGGAGGGTGGTTTTAGTGGTAAAAAGAAGAAACCCATGAAGGTGTTACGTCATTTTCCCTTGAAACTTAGACTTCAAAAATTGTTCATGTCTCTAAAAATAGCTTCTGCTATGTCATGGTATGATAAGGGTCGTAAGAAAGATGGAAAATTGAGGCATCTAGCTGACTCTCTTGCTTGGAAATCTTTTGATTTGCCATATCTGATTTTGCTTCAGACCCTCATAATGTGAGGCTAGGCTTGGCTATTGATGGATTTAATTCATTTAGAACAATAAACAATAAGTATAGTGTTTGGCCTGTTATAGTGATACCATACAACTTGCCCCTTTAGTTGTCCATTAAAGACGCAAGTTTTATTCTTTCTTTAGTGATTCCGGGTAAGAGTGGATTGGAAATGATATTGATGTTTACTTACAACCTTTAGTAAGAGAGTTAAAAGAACTGTAGGGAGTTGGGGTAAACACCTTTGATGCTTTTGTTGAAGAGAATTTTCAATTACGTGCTGCATTAATATGGACAATAAATGACTTTCCAGCATATGGGGATTTGTCTGGTTGGAATATTAAAAGTCATTTTGCATGTCCTCATTGTTTTGAAGACACATGTTATTTATGGCTACATCATGGGGGTAAATATTGTTTCATGGGTCATCGTCGGTTGAATTTCGGATTGATTCCTCTTTTGATGGCACTCAAGAATTAAGGGTTGCCCCAATTTCACCTTCGGGAAGTCTGGTTTAAAGTCAAATAGATAACATTAATGTTACTTTTGGAAAGAAAAATCCAGTTCATTCTGATACTAGGAAAAATAAGAGCATTTTTTTTAGTTTGCTATATTGGGAGCACAATTTGTAATGTCATAATCTAGATGTGATGCATGTAGAGAAAAATGAGTGCGATAATATTTTGGGGATTTTATTAAATATTGATGGGAAGACTAAGGATAATTTGAAGGCTTGTCTAGACTTGCAAGCAATGGGTATAAGGAAAGAGCGACATCCAAGGGAAGATGATGATGGTGGACTTCATATACCTCCTGCTTGCTATTGGATGTCAACAAAGGAGAAAGATATGTTTCTAGAAGTTTTAAAAAATATCAAAGTTCCAGGTAGTTTCTCTTTAAATATCTCCCAACATGTCAGTCTCAAAGATAACAAAATTCTTCCTTTGAAAAGTCACGACAACCATATATTGATGGAGGAGTTCCTTGGACTTGCATTACGTGGGCATCTATCTAGAGATGTGACCATGGTTGTGGTTGAATTGGGTCAATTTTTCAAGACATTATGTGCTAAAGTTCTTGCAGTAGAAGAACTCGAGAGACTTCAGTCTAAGATTGTGCTCACTCTTTATCGAATGGAGAAGATTTTCACTCCTTCATTCTTTACCATCATGGTACAATTGGTGGTTTATTTGGTTGGAGAGGCAAAAATTACAGGACTCGTGTATTATAGATAGTTTTGGAGTTGTTGGCTTGTTGCACGAGAGATGTTCGATCTTTGACCTGAATAAAGCATAAAGAATGCAGTGGTTGTTTTTTTTGAGTGAATTTGAAATGCGGTTGGGCAATGATTGTTCTGCTTGTCCCTCTTGTTGGGGCTTGATAAAAGATGTTGCTTGAGAAAAATGAAGCACAAACTATTTTTTACATTAGTTTTTTTTTTATTAATTTGCATTACCACTATCAAAAACAATTTCTTACAACTTTTGCTCTCTTTATTAGGGTAGTGATTACATCAGCTTTTATTTTTTTATGTATTGCCTAATGGTTGTTTTGGTTGAGTGTTTTATAGGAGAAGTTAAAGGAGGTGCTATCCCAACGTTCTAGCAACTTGGAGCAATTGCGAGCATCAACTTTTATTTTTTGAAGAGAACTGAAATATTTTATTTAGGGTGAAATCTGATGACAATCATCTAATACAATTGCCATAATATTATTTGGACAAGTATCTACCTAGAATGTAGCCTCATTGCAGCCGTAGGCTAGTGTTGACAAAAGATGCGCAGTTCTATTATCTTCCTTCTTGGTGTGCGTGATGGTGCATGAGATGAAATTCTTGCATTCAGTTTGGCTTCTTTGGTTAAGTTTCCTGCAGGAGACAGATCGGGCCCTAAATGTTGAAGTTTATGGATTGTGCTCAAGGAATCCCTTTCTGGTGAAGCCCACGTCCTTTGCAAAGTCAAGGGCTTTTACTATTGCATGTGCTTCAACTATACCAAGCTCTAAGACATGCTGGACTTTGTCGTGGAAACATCCTAAGACCTTCCCTCTTTCATCTCTTGTAATAACATCCATTTCTCCTATTCCTTCATTAGTTTTGCATCCTCCATCAAAATTCACTTTTATGAAACCCAGTGGTGGTCGTTGCCAGATTGCATGCGGTTTCTCTGCTTTTCTCCATTCTGTATGAGCTTGTGCCTGTTGGAACTCTGATAAATATTCTGACACATAGGTGGCTATGTGGCTGGTTGGTCTGGTGGAACTCTGTTAAATATTCTGACACATAGGTGGCCGTGTGGCTGGCGGGTCTGGTAATCCCTTCTTTGGTTTCTTTATTTTGGCAGTTCCAGATTGCCTAAGCTGTCACCAGTCCCTTCTCAATGATATGTTCGTCCATATCCTTTGTAATTCGCAGAAGCCACTCCATAACATCATGCTCTGTTTCCCATTTCCAAACATTGGCCAGCGTTGTAGCATCCCAGACTGCAGTAGATTTTGGGCATTCACGGATGGTGTGAAGCGTGGTTTCATCCGAGCTTTGGCATCGCTTACAGGTTGTTGCAACTGGAAGTTTCCTTCAGCTTAGATTCACGTTGCACGGGAAGATCCCTTTGCTTAATCTCCAGCTGAACATTTTAATTTTGGGTGGCAGCCGTGTTTTTCAGAGGTTGTTGTAAAAGCAATTCATTGCTGCCCCTCAATTGACTTGTCCTGTTGTCTTTCTCTTCATTGAACATGAGTATTTTATACCTACTTCTGACTGTGTAAAGACCTTCTTTATCCCAGTGCCAAACCAGAACATCTGTTGCGTCTGTTTTACATAGCTAAATTGCCTTAATGCTGTTCACCTCCTGTCGAGTGAAGTTTCGATCCAGTAAATCCTGATTCCATATTCTGTCATCGTTGTTGATAAGCTTTTGAACATAGGTGATTTGGCTAGGATTATTGGTTGAGGTGGTCGCCTTGAAGTCCTTTTCTCCTGAGATCCATTTATCTTCCCATACTTTGATTGAGTTTCCGTTGCCGACTCACCACCTGATTCCTTTCTCCAAGACCTTTTTGCCTGCTACGATGCTTCGCCAGGTGAATGAAGGACACCATCCAACCTTAGCTTTCGTAAGGTTGTTCTAGGGAATTACTTTAGTTTTAGGACTCTGTACAGCAGGGAAGTTGTGCCGTGCAACAACCTCCAGCCTTGCATCCCTTGTAAAGCTTTATTAAAGCTTTCAAACTAGCTTTCAAACTCTCCTAACCATCCTTTTTTGGTTGACACATTTGGTGCCATCTGATCCAATGGAGCCCCCTTCATTCCTTACCACTTTGCCACCAATTATTACTGATTAGGCTGTTGAGTTTTCGGCAAAAATCTAATGAAAATTTGAAACAAGCCATTGCATAAGATGGTATGGCTTGGAGTATGGATTTGATAAATACCTTTTTTCCATATTGTGATAGCCACCTCCAATTCCAACTTTCAATTCAAGCTTTGACTCTTGTAAATGAGTTCTTTGCTTTAGAAAGGAAATGTCACAAACTAGTAGAACAAGATTTGCCGAGAGACAGTGGAGAGGAAGATTGGAGTAGATACTGAAGAACGAGTGAGGTGGCAGGTGGTGCTAGAAGGCTGAGCAAGGCTAAGTAGAGAAAATAGAAAGCTGAATGAGGCTAAGTTGAGATAATAATATTGAGAGAGTTTGAGAGAGTTTCTGAGTTAGCTAATTTGCCCAAAAGTCCCTTTCAAGGACAACAAGAACTCCTTTATATGGGTGTGGAGAATGGAAGTTACATATCTTTGATATTAATAACATAATAATGAGAATTGCCAGTTACAAAGTATGAATGTTTTGTCTAATGCGAGTTATACTTTGGGAGAAGCTATACTGAAAGAAATACGAAAGAGCACTCATACTTAAGAGAAAAGTTAAGAGAAAAGAGCACTCATACTTCAGAGAAAAGTTAAGAGGAGAACTCTTAACTATCTTCATATCCAATCCACCAAGCCAAACTCTCCAAGACATCTCAATAGTGAAGTTAATTTAAGAATCTTGCCCTATTCGGGTTATCGTCAATTTTTCTTGAAAGTGCTATTCAATGAAGATGTTGATGTTATTTCATGAAGGTGATATTCTATGAAGGTGTTATTCTATGCATGAGCTATTTTGAAAACATGTTGTTATGTGAATGAGCTGTTCTAAGAATAGGTTGTTATGTGAACTAATTAGCTGTTTTGATAATAGGTTGATATGTGAAGAACTATTCTATGAAGGAGCTATTATGTGAATGAGCTCGTCTAAGAAGAGGTAATGAGCTCTATTGAGAAGTTATTCTTGTGAATGAGTTACTATGAGAAGAGGTTATTCTGTGAAACAACCTTATTAACTTTTCTGACATTTCTTCATTATAATATAAAACTTAAAGAGATAAAATATTAGTTTCCAAAATCAAGTATCTATAACTCTATTCTTGATTTCAAGAAAGGTAGCTTTCTTATTTCTACCAACAACTATGGGCAACTGAAGGTATTTTTTTGGACTACTCGTCACTTGAATGCCAAAAATCCCCTTCAATGTTTCCTTAACTTGTAGATTGGTGTTTTGATTGAAGAATAGGCTCGACTTCTGATAGTTAATCTATTGCTCTAGCCTTGTGCATAAGTTTTTAGAATGTGCTTTACTTTCTCACTATTAGTACGGTTTGCTTTGATGAAGGACAAACTGTTATCGACGAAGAGTAAATGACTCGTGGTCCATTTCTACTTGCTTGAGCACCACTAATCAATCCTTGTTGTTGGTGGTTCTGTAACATAGCTGACAATCCCTCTGTACACGAGAGAAATAGGTAGGGTGATAAAGGATCTCCTTGATAGAGTCCTCTTCTCGATACAAAATCATTAGTTACAAAGCCATTTAGAGATATTGAAAAAGACACAAATGTTATACATCTTATGATCAAGGATATCCAATGTGCATATCATAATAGCTTCTAGAAAATGCATTCTACCTTATCAAAGGCTTTGCTTATGTCGAGTTGTTTGCAGCATACCTATCTCTTCCTTTCTTTTTTAGCTGTTTGGCCTAACTTTTTCAATAGCTTCTCTACTTAAAAAGCTGAAGTTGAGTGTTTGGGAACATCCTAAAGCTTATGCGGACAACAATTTATAACTTTTGGATAACCAAAAGCTGAAGTCCCAAATTGTAGCTTCAAGGGAAAGAGCTGTTACATGCTTATGCGGCTAGATCTTTTTTTTAAAAATAATTTATTAGTTTATTCCTACTTTACCCTTACCAAAGTCTTAATATTACAAGCCATCATTATTAGCCCTACTTTTTACCTACTCATCTTTTTGCTTTTCTCATGCACCAATACAGTTTACTTCAATTTTTTTCCTTCTTTCACTAGTTTTTTCTTGGTGATTTGACAATTCACTTTTTTTCTTTTCTTTTGGAATTACACAAAATATTAGCTTGGAAAGCCACCAAAAGGTACACATATATGAATTTTTTTATTTTTATTTAAATACATTAATTTTATATTATGTTACAATTCATTATTCTTTTGTTATTTTTATTTGACTTAAAGATCAAAAAATCAAAAGTCTTATTATAGATTTTATTATTATTTGGTGATTTTTTTATACTTTATTAATGAATTGATTTTCATGTATTTTTTTATAATTTTTAATTCTTTTAACATGTTTCTTTGGGTCAAGTTGTAGTTGGAACTTGTTACATGCATGTATATCCTATAAATACTACTAATAAAAAATTTGAAATTTGATTTATCACATAATTTTAACTTTGTTAATAGAATATTCTAAAAAATTTTTTTTTTTGAAAATTCTAAAACATAAGACAACAACATGCAGTGATGTTCTTTAATACTTTACCTTTTTAAAATAGTATGTTTAGGTTAACATGAAAAAGTAAAAAGTAGATGATTATAAGTGTTGAACAAATTGCGTAGGTTCACTGTAAAGTGTGTCCGAAAGGCTCAACTTCCTAGATGATTATAGGTTTTGGTTAGATCAATTATGTTGACATTCTTAATTATCATCCAATAAAAAAATACTGAATTAAATCATTCAAACTTATATGTTTTGGACAAATTGAGGGATATTGTATAAAAGTTTGAATTGCCTCTTTTTTATTTTTTTGCTATGTAATACTTTGTTGTAATAAAATATGTAATGATCATCCATCCAATCGTTCTCTTTTTATTATAAAAAAGTTTCTACTTATATAATATGATATGATGCATTAAATATTTAGTTAATTTTTTTAATTTGGAGTTGAGATAGATGTTTGATACAAATGAAAAAAAAAAGATTAAGACATCTTGGGACATGTTGACACCAAAGATTTTTTGTGAAGTGTGTGTGGAAGAGGTCAATGCTGGTAATCAACCTCACACGCATTTTAGCAAGGTTGGTTGGACAAATGTGATCATGTGAAATCCCCCAATTTCATGTAAATTCTCATGATTGTAAAGTGTTTCAGTTGAAAAGAATTAAATAAATGTGAGAATTATGAAGTATGAATAATGTATGGAACATAGAAGGAATAATGAGATTGAAAGTCAAATAGTTAAGAAATAAATTCTGATATTGTAAGATTAATTGAAGCATGAGAAAAGATTAAATGTCATTAAATGATATATGTGGCATATAAATGAATGGAAGAGGAATTAAATGGTCAAATAGTCAAAGAGATGCATGGTCAATGGTAAGATGATTAATGGATTAAGATGCATTTAATGAAGTGTGATGAGTCATCTTCCTCTCCATTAAGAATCTGCAGCAACACTTTTAGCAGCCCCTTTCATTCCCTCTATTTTTCCCCAAGTTTCCTTCCATACTCACCTTGACAAACACCCTTGTCCAGTCATCGATTTATTTATCTTGTTGGACGAAAAATGATTCTCATCATTAGCTCAAGCTATGTTTGTAATATGAAGAGTTGAATCCAATTGATTGAGGAGATCTGAAATTCTGTCAAATTTGGTCATCGGCAAAGGTAAGAGTAGAAATTGATTCTTTCAATTTCGTGCATGGTATGGAGTTGTATGATGTTGGTATAACATGTCTATGGTAATTTCTTAAAGGTTTGAGTTATGATGTATGCAGCTTTGAAGAAGTGAAGAAGACCAATTGTGCAACCAAGTGATTTGCAATTCAGAAGCGAATTGTGGTAACGAATTTATGTAACAGACGTAGGGTGGCTATCTCCGCATGTTTTGATATATTTTAAATGTCTTTGGGATGAAACAAAAGCTGAGTTTGAAGTGCAGGAAATTAAGTTTCGGATTTTACTCTTAATGCCAATTAGGCTAGGAGCAGCCGACTGCTTTAAGTAGCAGCCAACTGCCTAGAGACAACGAAAGCGTAGTTTTTCGAAAATTGAGACAAACCAGTCGACTGCTATATGGGATAGTCAACTGCTTTTACTTAAAAAGCATTCTGTTTGAAAACTAGCCGACTGCCTATAAGACCAGTTGATTGCCCTATTTTCAGAAGCATTCTGTTTCAAAAACAATCGACTGCTATATGACCAATCGACTGCCCTATGTGTTTTCAGAAATTCAAAATATCAAAATTTTAAAAGAAAATAATTTCGATAAATGAAAATATGAGACAGCAGCCGACTGCCCTATGAGGTCAGTCGACTGCCCTGTTTGAAAAGAGGTTTCAAAGCCTATTTCAATAAAGCATAAATGTCATAACAACTAGCTATATGACAAATGTTTTGAGACTATGAAGTACTTAATGATTATGCACTTTTGTATATGTTCATGGTTGAGGAGCTCTAGTCCAGCCCTCAGTGCTACAAATGTCACCTAACTAGTGTTCACTGTAGCCATCGACGTTTGGCCAAATTGTCTCTGTTATATATATATTGGCTAGGGGAGGATTCCTGGCTCCTACGGGGGTACGCCACATGATTCAGTGCATAATTCTGTTAAATTGTGAATAGTCTCTCTGTTATTTGAAAACTACATGATGTATGTTTTTAAAGAAAGTATATGATGCATGCTTTGAAGAAGTATATGATGTATGTTTGCATATGCTATTTGAAAGAAGTATATGATTTACTTGATTTATAAGCATATGCTATTATGAAGAACTTTTATATGTTTGATGAAATTATACGAATATGCTTTATAATGCTTTTACATGACATTATAGAGCCAAGCAGGAAAACTGCATATAGAGGCATAGTATGCTCTTTTACATATATTTCTTATTAAGCGTAACTCACCCTTTTAAGAACATTTTTCATACAGACTATCTGAAGTGATCCCCTGCTCTCGATAGAAGAGCCTACTAGTGGATCTTGAAAGTTTACCTTCGAGATACGCTTCTCGAAAATAATTGAAGGTATACTTATGAAATCATGTAAATAAGACAGTACTACAGTACATTAATGTATATAAGATTTTGGGGATTTAGGTTATGTAAGATGTGTAAGATCCTGTGGTAAGGAATGATATGTACATATATCATTATTCTGTTTTAATGGAAATCAATTCTTTATGATGAATTATTAAATATCAAGTTTAAGAAGAAGAAGAATGAATGACATTGATGGACGAGTCAAATTAAGTCGCAAAAGATAAGGAAAAAGTTAGATGGAAAAAAGTAGTGACGAGGACGTCACAGATTGGTATCAGAGCCGATTTGATTGATGTTCAACAGTGTCGATAAGCTAGAAATAGTGTATATCCCCGATGTACTGTACATGTCTGAATAAA
Organism: Heritiera littoralis; assembly: GCA_031772115.1. Classification (NCBI taxonomy): domain Eukaryota; kingdom Viridiplantae; phylum Streptophyta; class Magnoliopsida; order Malvales; family Malvaceae; genus Heritiera; species Heritiera littoralis. The sequence goes on along the minus strand of JAPDPK010000053.1, from coordinate 980,312 downwards.
TATAAATAGTATAACTGTTTATAGTTATACTAAATAGCTCAATTTGTGACTATATTGACAGAATGAGCTAACGTAGAAGGGGTACTGGTAGAGGAAGAGGAAGGGGTCGTGCAGAACAGCCCCCAGTGCAGTCTCCTCCTCCATTTCCACCGCATAGCCCGAATACTAGGCTAGCAAAAATGGAAAAGCACATGGAGAATATGGTCGCAATGTTTACGCAATTCATGTCGAACTTTCCTAACGTGGCCATAAGTGTACCAGCAGTTACTCCTACTGTACAACTGCCACTAGCACAGACAGAGTTACCCCCACCAATTTTAGCCACTGGAAGGCGAGATCATAAGGCATATTGTAGTGTGACCTTGATTAAAGAATTTAAGAAGCTGGATCCGCCTAAGTTCAAGGGGGACAGAGATCTTTTGGCTGCAGAGAATTGGATGAAGAGGGTTATGAAGTCTTTTGAGTACATGACATGCTCCAAAAGGGAGAAGGTGGGCTTGGCTGCTTACTTATTAGTAGATGATGCCGAGTATTGGTGGCAGGCCGCTCAGACCATTTTGGAGGCATGCTATACTGAAGTTACGTGGGATAGATTTGTAGAAGCCTTTAATGAACAGTATATCCCACGCACTGATCAGAATAGATTGAAGATTGAGTTTTTGAGTTTGACTCATGGAATCGAAGTTCATTACCTTGAGCAGATTTGATTCAGAGGTCCTGAGGAATGAAGGACATAAGATTTATAGGTTTCTAGAGAGATTGAAGTCCCCTATCAAATCCAAACTGTATCCTATGGATATCACCACATATGGGGAGGCGGTCCGTAAGGCTCAGTTGTGCGAGCAGGACTATGAGCTTCATCATGCCGATTTTCGAGCTAAGGGTAAAGGCAAAGAACCAATGAAGCGGAAGTCAGATGAGAAAGCCTCTAGTGATAGATATCCACCTAGGAGAAGTAGATGTTATGAAGGAGTTTCGATAGGTAAGTAAGTAAAGTACAAGAAGATGATTACTAATTTATTTTAATGTTTATATGGAAATATATTGAATTTCAGAGTTATGATGCTTATGATATAGGTACTCCTAGACCTACAGGGATCAAGATAAGTGATGAGAGATCCCGATATCCGGTAGGTAGTACCGCTAGCTCACCGAAAAGTATGATACAAAGATGTGAGCAATGCGAAAAATTCCATGGATCACAGCCATGTCGGTTGGCAAGTGGCACATGTTTTAGGTGTGGTGAACAGGGACACATGATTAGAGATTGTCCCAAGAGGAATCCGAGGGCATCCGAGGAATCAGAGAAGAACCCCTCAACCATAGCCTAAGGCCACTACTGCAGAAAAGGGAAAGAAAGCTATGACCCAAGGACGAGTATTTGCCATCGATGAAGAGTCTGTCGATGCCTCGTCCAAAGTGATTAAAGGTAAGATTTATCTGTTTGACATGAGTGTGACTACATTATTTGATCCAAGCTCTACGCATTCATTTGTTCCACCTATGATTGCTATGAGATTACCTGTTGAGCCTGAGCCTTTAGGACACTTGTTACAAATAAGTACTCCCTTTAGGGAATCCCAAATGACAGACATAATATATCGTAGTTGTAAGCTACGGGTAGGAGAAAGAGAATCAATAGCTGACCTAATCCTACTAAATATGTATGGATTTGATGTTATGTTGGGTATGGATTGGTTAGCTAAGGATCATGTAATGTTAGATTGTCATGCTAAAAGTGTAATCTTCTCTTCACCCGTTAGCTATGTTGTAAATTTTGCAAGTGCATAATGCAAAAGTATGTTTATTATTTGATTTGATTGCAAATGAAAGTAATGGGAAGTATGTATTGTCATGTGAAGGATTTATAGCTTATGTGGAGGACGTAGAAAAGAAACGTCCCAAACTCCATGATATTCATGTAGTCGAGGATTTTCCCGAGGTATTTTCGGATGATCTTCTAGGACTTCCTCCGGATAGGGAAGTAGAGTTTACGATCAATTTGGTGCTAAGGACTGAGCCCATTTCGAGATCACCCTATCGGATGGCTTTAGTGGAATTGGAAGAATTGAAGAAGTAGCTTTAGGAGTTACTAGATAAGGGATTCATACGACCCAGCGTATCCCCTTGGGGTGTTCCTGTGCTATTTGTTCGAAAGAAGGATGGCAACATGAGGCTGTGTATAGATTACAGATGGTTGAACAAGGTGACGATCAAGAACAAGTACCCTCCTCCTAGGATTACGATCTCTTTGATCAGCTTAAGGGTGCACAAGTCTTTTCAAAGATAGACTTGAGGTCGAGATATCATCAATTGAAGACCCGAAGTGAAGATATCCCTAAGACTGCATTTAGGACACGATATGGCCATTATGAATTTTTGGTGATGCCGTTTGGATTAACCAATGCACCCGCAGCTTTTATGAACTTGATGAATGATGTGTTTAAGTCGTATTTAGACTAGTTTGTCATTGTGTTCATCGATGACATATTGGTGTATTCAAGATCTCGGGAAGAGCATGAGCAGCATTTGAAGATAGTTCTGCAAACCCTCAAAGATCGAGGATTGTATGCCAAGCTAAGTAAGTGTGATTTTGGCTAGATCATATCTCCTTTTTGGGTTATATAATCAGTAAAGATGGAGTTTCGGTCGATCCATCGAAGATTGAAGCTGTGGTTCAATGGGAGAGACCGAAGACAGTGATGGAGATAAAGAGTTTCTTGGGTCTAGCTGCTACTATCGAAGATTCGTAGAGGGTTTCTCAAAATTAGCTACTCCCTTGACGCGTTTAACGCGCAAAGAAGTGAAGTATGAATGGAATGATGCCTGTGACCAAAGTTTTTAAGAGTTGAAGCGCAGGCTGACTACAGCACCTATCCTCACCATTCCTAGTGGTTTTGGTGGATTTTCGGTGTATAGTGATGCCTCAGGACAAGGTTTGGGATGTGTACTAATGCAGCATGGTAAGGTAGTCACATATGGTTCTCGACAATTAAAGGACCATGAGAAGAACTACCCAACTCATGATTTAGAGTTAGCTACAGTGGTATTTGCTCTAAAGACATGGAGGCATTACTTATATGGTGAGAGATTTCAGATTTTTACGGATCATAAAAGTCTAAAATATTTGTTCTCTCAGAAGGAGTTGAATATGAGACAAAGAAGATGGCTTGAGCTTTTGAAGGATTATGAGTGTGAGATCTTGTACCATCCGAAAAAAGCTAATATGGTGGCGGATGCTCTGAGCCAGAAACATGTAGTTATGGTGGCTTACATGATGATCCGAGAGTATGAGTTGATTGAGTAGTTTGCAAGCCTCAATTTAAATGTTATGCCTTATGAACAATTTGGAATGATGGCTAGCTTGAGGATTGAGCCTGAATTGATGGATAGAATTCGGATTGCTCAAAGGGAAGATGCCCAGTGTATGGAGGCTATGAATGAAATTCAGTCAGGTATGTCCTTAAAATTTGATATTGGTACTGATGGAATCTTAAGGTTCAATAATCGTATATGTATTCCTAAGGATAAAGAGTTAAGAAAGTTGCTCTTGACAGAAGCACATGTCACTAGATACACGTTGCACTCTGAAAATAAGAAGATGTATCATAATTTTTGCAAGGTGTATTGGTGGACTGGCATGAAGAGAGACATAGCAGAATTTGTGGCGAAGTGTCTTACATGTCAGCAGGTTAAGGTAGAGCATCAAAGACCAGCAGGTTTGTTACATCCTCTACCTATACCAATGTAGAAGTGGGAACACATTACGATGGATTTCGTTATGGGATTGCCCAGGACCAAGAGGAATCATGGTGGTATTTGGGTAATCGTGGATAGACTAACTAAGTCAGCTCACTTCCTACCTATGAAGTCTACGGATACACTTAGTGCTTTGGCAGATCTGTATGTAAGAGAATTAGTTAGACTACACAGTGTTCCAATGAGCATTACGTCTGATAGAGATTCCAGGTTTACTTCCCATTTCTGGGAACATTTTCAAGAAGCCATAGGATCTAAGTTGAATTTTAGCACAGCTTTTCATCCGCAGACTGATGGTCAGTCCGAGCACACCATTCAAACGCTCGAGGATATGTTGAGAGCTTTGTGCTACGGATTTTAAAGGCTCCTGGGATGACCATCTGCCATTGGCTAAGTTTGCATACAATAATAGCTATCATGCAAGTATCGGGATGGCACCATATGAAGCTTTGTATGGTAGAAGGTGTCGATCTCCGATTGGGTGGGAAGAAGTGGGCGAGCGTAAGTTGTTGGCTCCAGATTTGGTCAAGCAAGCCTCTGAGGATGTTAAGAGGATTTGTCAAAGACTGAAGACAGCTCAGAGTCCACAAAAGAGTTATACGGATGCTCGACGAAGACCACTTGAGTTTTTGGTTGGAGACTTTGTGTGATGCTCGACGAAGACCACTTGAGTTTTTGGTTGGAGACTTTGTGTTTTTGAAAGTTTCTCCATCCAAAGGGATCATGAGATTTGGCCAAAGAGGTAAGCTTAGCCCTCGCTACATCGGGCCATTTGAAGTCTTAGATCGAGTAGGTGATGTTGCCTATAGGTTGGCACTACCTCCAGAGTTATCAGGAGTGCACAATGTATTTCATGTGTCGATGCTTCGGAAGTATAATACAGATCCATCTCATGTCATAGAATATGAACCTTTGGAGATTCGGGAAGACATGAGCTATGTAGAGAAACCGATTTAGATTTTGGACAGAAAAGATAAGGTGTTGAGGTCTAAGACGATCCCATTAGTCAAAGTTCTCTGGCAATACCATACGATAGAAGAAGCTACATGGGAGCTAGAGAGCTTAATGAAGGAAAGGTATCTAGAGTTATTTGAGACCTAACTCAATTCAAATTTGGAAGACCAAATTTGACAAGGTGGGGAGAATGTGAAATCCCCCAATTTCATGTAACTTCTCATGATTGTAAAGTATTTCAGTTGAAAAGAATTAAATAAATATGAGAATTATGAAGTATGAATGATGTATAGAACATAGAAGGAATAATCAGATTAAAGTCAAATAGTTAAGAAATAAATTGTGATATTGTAAGATTAATTGAAGCATGAGAAAAGATTAAATGTCAGATTTTAATGTGATTAAATGATATATGTGTCATATAAATGAATGGAAGAGGAATTAAATGGTCAAATCTCAAATGGTCAAAGAGATGCATGGTTAATGGCTGAGATGATTAATGGATTAAGATGCATTTAATGAAGTGTGATGAGTCATCTTCCTCTCCATCAAGAATCGGCAGCAACACTTTCAGCAGCCCCTTTCGGTCCCTCCATTTTTCCCCAAGTTTCCTTCCATACTCACCTTAACAAACACCCTTGTCTAGTCATCGATTTATTTAGCTTGTTGAACGAAAAACGATTCTCATCATTAGTTCAAGCTATGTTTGTAATATGAAGGGCTGAATCCAATTGATTAAGGAGATCTGAAATTCTGTCAAATTTGGTCATTGGCAAAGGTAAGAGTAGAAATTGATTCTCTCAATTTCGTGCATGGTATGGAGTTGTATGATGTTGGTATAACATGTCTATGGTAATTTCTTAAAGGTTTGAGTTATGATGTATGCAGCTTTGAAGAAGTGAAGAAGACCAATTGTGCAACCAAGTGATTTGCAATTCGGAAGCGAATTGTGGTAAGGAATTTATGTAACGGATGTAGGATGGCTATGTCCGCATGTTTTGATATATTTTAAATGTATTTGGGCTGAAACAAAAGCTGAGTTTGAAGTGCAGGAAATTAAGTTTTGGATTTTACTCCTAGTGCCGATTAGGCTAGGAACAGCTGACTGCCTAGAGACAACCAAAGCGTAGTTTTTTGAAAATCGAGACAAACCGGTCGACTGTTATACAAGCCAGTCGACTGCTATTTTCCAGTATGCATTCTGTTTCAAAACAGTCGACTACTATATGGGACAGTCGACTGCTTTTACTTAAAAACCATTTTGTTTGAAAACCAGTCGACTGCCTATAAGACCAGTCAACTGCCCTGTTTTCAAAAGCATTCTGTTTCAAAAACAGTCGACTGCTATATGACCAGTCGACTGCGATTTCTTGAAAAGCATTCTGTTTCAAAACCAATCACCTGCTATGTTGGACCAGTCGACTGCCCCATGTGTTTTCAGAAATTCAAAATATCAAAATTTTAAAGGAAAATAATTTCGATAAATGAAAATATGAGGCAACAGTCGACTATCCTATGAGGCCAGTTGACTGCCCTGTTTGAAAAGAGGTTTCAAAGCCTATTTCAAGAAAGCATAAATGTCATAGCAAATAGCTATATGACAAATGTTTTGAGACTATGAAGTACTTAATGATCATGCACTTCTGTATATGTTCATGGCTGAGGAGCTTTAGTCCAGCCCTCAGTGCTACAGATGTCACCTGACTAGTGTTCACTATAGCCACCGACGTTTGGCCAAATTGTCTCTGTTATATATATATTGGCTAGGGGAGGATTCCTAGCTCCTACGGGGGTACACCACATGATTCAGTGCATAATTCTGTTAAATTGTGAACAGTCTCTCTATTATTTGAAAGCTATATGATGTATGTTTTTAAAGAAAGTATATGATGCATGTTTTGAAGAAGTATATGATGTATGTTTGCATATGCTATTTGAAAGAAGTATATGATTTACTTGATTTATAAGCAGATGCTATTATGAATAACTTTTATATGTTTGATGAAAGTATAAGGATATGCTTTATAATGCTTTTACATGACATTATAGAGCCAAGCAGAAAAACTGCATATAGAGGCATAGTACGCTCTTTTACATATATTTCTTACTAAGAGTAAACTCACCCTTTTACGAACATTTTTCATATAGACTATCTGAAGTGATCCCCTGCTCTTGATAGAAGAGCCTACTAGTGGATCTTGAAAGTTTACCTTCAAGATTCGCTTCCCGAAAATAATTGAAGGTATACTTATGAAATCATGTAAATAAGACAGTACTACAGTACATTAATGTATATAAGATTTTGGGGATTTAGGTTATGTAAGATGTGTAAGATCCTATGGTAAGGAATGATATGTATATATATCATTATTCTGTTTTAATGGAAATCAATTCTTTATGATGAATTATTAAATATCAAGTTTAAGAAGAAGAAGAATGAATGACATTGATGGACGAGTCAAATCAAGTCGTATAAGATAAGGAAAAAGTTAGATGGAAAAATGTAGTGACGAGGACGTCACAGATCAAAAAGTTCAAATATAGGGCAAAAAGAAATTATGGATACAAGCAATCGAAAAACAAGCGGGATGGATTGAAGAAAGATTGGGTAGTGTGGAAACAACTTCTAGGAAGCGATATAGGATTACGATGGGATCATAGAAGGCATACTATTAATGCTAGCTCAAAATGGTGGTATGATAGATTACATGTTAGCAAACAATTTGATATATTCATGTTAATTATTTATTTAATTATTTTAAAACTAAAATGATGGAAATAATATGGGTTTGTCCCAAAGCTGCAAAGTTTCGTGAGGGTGGACTAGAGCATATTAGATTGATGGAAATCATGTTCTCTAAGACTGTGGCTATGGGTGAAACTACTTAGACCCCATTTTTGGGTATCATGCCACATCAAACCAATATGGATGAGCAATATGTAGTTAATTTGGATCTTGATGATGATTGAAAGGAAGATATTGACATTAGTTTTAATCCTACAAATGTGACAATGTTGTCTCCTCTAATAGGTACTCAAGAAGGAAAGAACAAAAATAAACTTGTAGATGGGCAAATAATGAAACAACAAAAAGTAAAAAAAGTGGAAGTAAAAAGGTGAAACTTGGGACTACTATCTATGTGCAGAAACAAATGGATCATATATGTGAAACAGTTGAGAGCTTTAATTCAACAATCACAGAGGCACAAAGAAAAAATTGATTCCATTGGTAGTAGTATTTCTAATTGTTTGGACATATTGGAGGCTAGTTTGAAGATTGAGCTGGCTACTGACTTATACATATTAGGCATCGTTTGTTTATTAGAGCAGAATATAGAAAGATGTTTATTTCTTTGAAGAGAGCTGATGTTCAACTTGCTTGCCTTGAGCAAGAATTAGAAAGAGAGAATAGGAGTAGTTCCCAACTTTAGGATTTATATTTCTCATCATTGTTAGATTGTTAACTTATTTGTTTAGAATATTATATTCAGATTATTTGTTGACAATGGATAATTTTTAATGTTTTGCAATGTTTGAAAATTTTTATTATTTTGCTATTTTTTGGAATATGTTATTGTTATTTATTTTATGAATGTGTTTAAGTATTTTGGTTTTATGAAATTGTTTGTTAAATGAGACTATATTATAATTCTTACATTTTTTAATTTATCAGATATGTTTGAAGGAATACGACAATGATGAGAATAACAATGAAATGATATCCTACGAAGAAGAGTTAATAATTAAAGGGGGTAAATTTTACTCACTTGTTGTCTTTTTGACAGGAATATGCGCTGACTATTATTTAAAATATTTGTTGATAGAAGATATTAGAGCTTCAAAGCTTTTAGGATGGGCATAACGCGATAATTGTGTGAAATCCCAAATTTCTCCATTTTTCCTATACTTATTAAAAGTGCTAAATTAAAATATTGAGTAGAGTTATGGAAATTAATTTTCCTATGTGTTGTGGTTATCAAAAATAAATGAAATAAATAAAAAATTTAATGAAAATTCTGGTCTGGACAGAATACACTATGCAGTGGCATATTTTGGTAAAATAAGTGATTTTAAGATGGTATTTTGGACCTTAGCAAAATAAAATCAGATCTTATAAATTTAATTTTAATTATGACCAATCAAATTGAGACAACAAAGCCATCTTTTCTATTTGTTCAGTTGAATTCCACCGCCTCAACATTTCTCTGCTGCAGCCAACGATTTTGCATCCTTCCTCCATTGCTATTCACGTTCCAGCCTTTGATTCACCACTTTCTCATCACCATTTCACCTAGGCTTCTTCACATAAATTAATCCTCATCTCCATAACTCCTTAACCATCTAAAAATCTCAGCCTAAATCAGCCAAAATAGAGCTCCCCTGCTGCTAGACAATAACGTTACTGCTTAGGTAATTTCCAGTTTTGATTTCTTTCACTTTTGTCATTTGTTCGTGCTTAAATTAGATGCGTAAATGATAGATAAGATCATGGTTTGAAGTGAAAATATGCATAAAATGAATTAGGGTGTTAGATCATGCGATTTGAAGGCTGATTTTGGGCTGTTGTGGTGTGAATGACGTGAATGGTTGAGGAGCTGAGCAGAAAATAAAAGTTGGATAGAAATTTAAAATGAAACCAGAAATTTAATTTATTTAAAACATAGGTATGGTGTATTTGACCATGAGGATTAACGTGAGGGTAAACATGGTGTTTGAAGGGCTGATATTGGCAACGTGAATGGCTGAAAAATTCTGATTATGTGGCGTACTGAATGGGCTGATTATAGTGACTGATTGTGTGCAGAAAATTTGACCATAAGAATATAGCTATAAGATTTAATTATATATATATATATATAATATATAGAGAGAGAGAAAAGATGATGAAGATGTGGCGTGGAAGATGGAAATAGAGGCTAACTTTGAGTGTTTCTTGGCATGGAAAGTCAAGAATTGTGGCTGCCATAAAATGAAATTAATCAAAAGATAAATAAGTCAACATTGTACAAACGGTGGTAGAAAAATGGATAGATTTTTGACTTTGATGCTTAAAGTGATAATCATGGCATAACCTTAACGTATGGTAATAAGGAAATTGTTGTAGGAATAAATAAGATATAATGGTGAGCATAGAAATTCAAGAAGTAATCGGCCATCGGTTATGTTAGTGGGATTTTGGTGATTTCAATGTGAGATTGGTAGAAGTTAATAGCATGAAATACAATAGCTGTAACCATGATTTTAAAATTAATATAGTACTCAATTTAAAATCATGGTTGATATTTAATTGAGAGGGATCTATGATAAAATTCCCATAAAATGTTCCAAGTGTTGATGATTAAAATGGAAGATGGAATGAGGATAGGAAATAAATATAGGTTAAGCATGAAATTAAAATGAAAGAAAAATAATGCTTATTGTTGAAGGCCATGTTTGACCAAATGGGAATTCATAGGAATTCCATGTAAACTCTTAAGTGTAAATGAATAAAATAGAAGATGAGGAGAAGTAAAGGAATAAGTCTAATTAATTTAATTATCATTTTTGCAGCTCGTAATTTGGAGGATTAAGGGCTCGGTGTTACGATTGGATTTATTTTCCTACATTGCAGATAAGGTAAGGAATTGTATATGGAAGTAGTGTAGGAACTACCGTGTATGCATGTGGGAAAAAGTGGGTGATTTAGAAATTATAAATCGAAATTTATGAAAGGGGTTAGGATAGAAATTTACCGAAAGGTTACCGAAAAGTACAAAAAATTTCCTTAATTATTTACACGCTCAGTATCTTAAATAAATAGTATTTTTATATAGTTTGAATATTTGAATACGTGAAATGATGATAATATGTTTTATGAGTTTTATAAGATTTATTTAGAATATATAAAGTGTTGATTTGTTTACATGAATAGAAATCGATTGAAATAGTTTACATGAAAATTGATTTACTGTGATTTTAAGATATATGAAACTGATTTTATAAGAGCGTTAGCTCCTTGTGAATTCATGCATACAGATTAATGATTAGGGTTGGGAGACCGTAGCTAAGTCCCCAGTACCTTCCTCTTTTCTGATCACAGTTGTCACTGATGAGTGTACAGTGTAGATCTTCAACAATAGCCATTGTTACAGGTAGGAACGGCTTAGGGATGGATGCCTGGCCCCACGTGGGTACGCCTAATCCTATACAGGTCCCTGTAGGGATACAGTTCGTGCATGAGTTTCTTGGATGTTAACTTCTATAGTGATTTCAACAGTATGTGATATGGTTGATTTTACAGACAGATGATAAATTGATTTCGAATGATACAGTATATGAGATAACCTATTTACCGACAGACAACAGATTGTTTTAAAGGATTTTAAAAAGTGAAAAAGTATATGAATCGTATATGTTTTAAACAAGGTTTCTATATATGTTTTCATGAAACTGCATGCATTATTCTGTTTATAAAAATTTAAATTCATGATTTTTACTGCATATAGTGGCATGGTACCACTCTTTTATATGCTCTTCCTTACTGAGCGTAAACTCACCCCTTATTTTTCCACCCAGACTATTTGCAGTAGATTTCGCTCATACGAGAGGAGCACGATTTTTGGAGCTTACCGTATTTCCTTCGAGGCTGGTTATTTATCCAGTGAAGGTAAATTGTATTTTCTATATATTTCAGACTTAAATAGTGCAGTACTCATAATGTTGTAAAGGCTAAGAGGATGTAAATTTAAAAGAAAGAAGTTCTATATGTGTCTAGAGACCTGAACTTTTATATAAGGATATATTGAATGCGTGATTTTTGTGGACTTAATTACATGAAATTATTTGGTAATTAATTGCATTTGAATCATGCAAAAATTGGGATTTTCAGCTGGTATATAAAATGTGTCTGAAATGCAGGAGGTTAGGATATTTGTAGCAATTATGCTGCCGAAATTTTCTTAGAAATCTTCTAAAATATCAGGAAATATTCTAAGTACAATAAATTAAATGAAATTGTGAATTTTGGAATTTGTTTCCAACAAATATATCTCATATGTTTAATAACTTCTGGTTATATGAATATTGATTATAATTATATGAAAGGTAAGTAAATGAAAATGAATTAAACCATCGGAAAGAAAGAAAAATGACATCAACAAACAACCTAACCAATTGTAGAAAAAGGAAAAAGTTAATTGGCATTTGGTGAAAACCAGATGTTACAATTGGTCTTCCTCTTCATTCGACCTTGCTTTCAAAGTTTCCATTGCTCAGGTCTCTCAACACAAATCTTTCACTTTTTAGTTCTCAAGTGGCCTTGCTATTTTCAGTAGACGAGCCTTCACTCCTAACGCTAATAACCTTTTGACATTAGAAAAACTATGACGCTTTAAAGTTAAGTTTTTCTAAAAAAAAAATTAGTTCGATGTCAAACAATCTCAACAGTCACCCACATGACATGACAATTAACAATTATATAAAAGTTGTAAATCTACGCCATCTCACTGCTGGCCACGTTTTTCCCCTGCATATTGACACCGTGCAACCTTCATTTTGGCTCCCGATTTTTGTCCATTTGTGGGTTTGATGGTAATTTCGACCGGGTTTTTCTACCTTACGTGAGAGTCGCACGTGTCCTGCTTTCCTTTTTCTTTTCTTGCCCAACCTAGCCACTGCATTTCCATTTTCCTCTCTATCAGTCCTTTGCTTCCACCATGCCCATCCTCTTTCCTCACCTAAGCCCTACTTTCTTTATTTATTTTTAGATTTTTCATCATGGAAGAACCCATTCTCCCCTTGCTTGGTTTACGTCTTGTTGAAAAAAAACCAAAAAAAATTATTTTGCCAGTCACCCAAGCATCCTCCTTTACGTAGATGATTTCCTCTTAGTTCTTTTTCTTTTTCCCATTTTGTTATTGATTTATCTCTGGGTTTTGATTATTTGTTAATGTTTTGGGATGCCTTCCAAGGTTCTGGTTGTTGTTGCTGGAGCCTAACACTAACCCCAGTTCCATTCCATTTGTTCTATTTGGGTCAGGTTTTCATGTCAAAAAAAAAAAGAAAAAAAAGGTTGATCTTCTTGAGGTGTCCCAATGGTTAGGCTCCGATTGCAAGTAAGTATCTTTATCCATTTCATAGGTTATTATTGCGATTTTCTTTGAATTTTTTGCTTTTCCCCTATTAATTTATTGGTTTATGTTTTTTGTTGTTTCTCTGTGTTGCCTTTGTTGTCTTGCCCTTTTGCTTATTTTCTAATGTTGCACTCCTCACAATGTAGTTTGTTCCTGATGGTTTGATTGATCAAATTCGTTTTGATTTCTTTGATTGATCTTTGTTATTTGGATCTTTGTTATGTATAATCGTTCTGCCTCAATGCTTTTCTTGAACTTTGTCGGATCCCCATTGCAACCTAATTCTCTGCTCCAATCGTAGTAGCTTATTGTCCTTTGGTAGACCTTGCTGGGCTGGTTGATTGTTGCTATTTGATATGATAGAGGTGATTCGTTCACAATATATATGTGCACTAAACTTTTGAAGTTCCAACATGTACAAAACGTTTTTAAACAGAGTATATTTTCTTCCCCTCAAATTCTTCTTTTGGTTAAGAAACTTTGATCTCAACTTGAATGACAAAAAGCAAATTCCTTTGGCATTGCAATGGTCGCTTTATAATGAAGCGAACATGAGACAAAGCATAATAAACTTTGCGAGGTGCAGTGAATGGTTTGGTGTTGGCATTCATAATTAGGGAGCCTTCACACTACTATGGAGTGAATGGTCTATACTTTATTATATATTTATGAATGTTCAACTTTTCTTTTCTTGGATTAGCTTTGTCAACCAATTAAGCAAAGTAAACTATACATTTCAATGCTATCTCAAGTAGTGTGAGTCTATATAAACAAGGCATCACAAGCTTCATTTTGGATATAAGACTGCATAACTCCAAACAGCATATCAAGATTGATGGAGGAAGGAAGAGATGTGGAGAAAGACATAGCTAATGAGAGAGAGATGGATGTTATTATTTACATTTCATTACAGCTTCATTGGAGTAGAAGATTTTATGTAAATAAAATATTTTATTTTATCAAAGTAAGTATATATTGAGAATTTGATTCTTGAATTGCAAAGGAAATTGCCTTTACACTACCACCTAAAAGAATTTAAAAAAGACATTAATTGTTCGAAAACTTGTATGAGCTTCAATGTCAAAAATTGAGTAATTATCAATCTTTATGGCTTTTCGTTTATAATAATACTTTAGCTTTGATTGGAACCTTTGTTGCCTTTTGGTTCAATTTAAATTCTTAAATTTTTTATCTTAATAAATTAAAAATGGAGATATAATAGAATTAGTTAATGAATGTTTAATTGTATTGTATCAATTCAATATTTGTTATTAAGCTGTAATTTAATCCTTTCTATTACTTAAAGGTTTGATTTTTGTTATTATTCATCTCTTTCGTTTCTTGGATTTTCAATATTGAAAATCTTCATGGACTTGCAATTTGCCCCAGTAGGTAAGCTCTAAAGGCAAAACCTTGGTAATATGTGTTGTTTTTTGGTTGTTTGATGTAGATAGTGTTTTTTTTTATATTGTAAGACTAAAATCATCAGCGTATATCTTGAGGTCAAATAAAAAATTGCTTGGAATTATTGTCTAATATTACTCAAACTTCTGGACTGTTAGGTGAAAGTTGGTCTTTTGGTAATTATGGAATGTACATGTGACTGAAATCACTAGAATGAATGTTTTATTATGGATGCTGGAAATTTTTTGCTTCTAGAGATACTTGCAGTAGGAAATTTCTATAGTTAGATTCTTGAAATTGAAATATCCTCTGATTGATTTTGATTCACATGTGCGATGTTTGACTCTTGAAATTGAAATATCCTTCGATTTTGATTCACATGTGTCTTTCCTTTGATGAATAAGCTGAATTTAATGATTGAACATTGATCTTCACCTTGTTTATGTAGTTGGCTAATCTTGATTATAATACACTTGGTAACACTTTTTTATAGTGAAGAATGTGAGGTTTTATGTATTTGAGTAACTATAAAAAAGGTTTTGAAATCTATTAGATCAAATATTTTCTAAAGTTCATGCTCAAAATAAAAGATTTTGAAATCTGTTAAGAGTTTATGATTCAACTTTTAATACATTTGAATATTAAGAAATCAAAATAGATTTATGAAATAAAAAAAAAGTATATCTCTTGCATCTATCAAGTTGTTAAAATGTGTATGGAAAAGAAAACTTAAAAAATCAATAATGGTTTATAAGATTCAAAATACAAAATTATCAAAAATCGTATTGTTTGTTGATAAAATGCTGAAATCTTAATTTTATTAAACAGTCATAGGCAACCTCAATTACTAAAAAGATTTCTTTTGGTGTAAACTACAGGCATTCTCATTCGTTTTAACGGTCTGAAATTAATCATGCTCAGGGCTTTGTCACAGTTAAGGCTCCTCACCCCTCCTTAAAGGTGTGTTTAGTGGGGGTTAAACCCGACAATTTAGAAAAAAAATCAAACTACAAAACTTTAACTCTTTTTCTTATGGAGGGATTATCATCTCCCTGGCTATTAATAAAGCTTAAATTTTATGCTAAGAAAAAAATTGACCTATCTTTTTTTTTAACAAAGAAAATGTTATAAAATTGTGTTTTATATATATATATATATATATATATATATATTCACGAGTGTTTGCCTCTAAGCTTAAGAATACTCCAAAGAGTATTAATTAAGTTGAGGATAGTTTTAAAAGCTAACTCCAAATTTCTTTGATCATAAATTAAAAGTAGTTGGCTGTGCACCCAATCAGTGAAAAGTGGTGAGTAATTGGATTCATTAGAACAATATATGCCCTCAAGTTGGGGAAGATTGATGAAGATTTAATATGTTTTCATCATGAAAATGTTTTATCTCTTTTTCTCTTTATGTTAATGATTGTTATATCAAATGAAACTTAAAAAAAAAAGAAACATCATGATTTGAAAGAGGTAATAATGGTATTGAATCATGATTCTAATTAAACAACTTATCTTTTGGCTTAAATAAATGAACTTTTCCAACTTATCTTTTACCTCGAATTTATGTTCAAATAAAGAACTAACAATTAGGAAACAACCATAGTGTCAATGCAGTTAGGAAATAAATAAAACAGGCTATAACAACACAAAATTACATTGTATCCAAATATAAAAAACTGATTACTATCGAAATGAAACAAAGATATATATAAAATCATCACCTTATGCCATAAAGATGGAAAAATATAATATGGACTATGGGATTATGAAAATTATAATAATTAAAGTTGTGGCAAGCATCATCAACATGTTAGAATTCAAAAACAAATATAAAAGGTTAATCACAATGACATTATGAGGGTAAGACATTCGATAGAGAAAGTGAAAATAACATAAAACAAAATTATAAGGAAAAAATGTGAAAGAAAATTAAGTTAAATTAAAAGTCGAAACATGATGCATAACAAAGGATTCACACTTAGAACAGGAACTCTAAAACACGAACAATCAGCTTTTGGTGTGAGAATAATGACTAGTCAAGTTCTATGGATCAGTTTTGATATTTAAAGCTGAATAAGCAACTGTATAGGTCAAAAACAGTGGCTATTGCATTTGATACATAACTTATTAGAGCTTTTCCGAGCATATGAGAAACCAAGTTATGAGAATCTTTTTCTTGCTCTCCTCTTTGTACATTGTATTTGCATAAAATTAATTCACTTTTAGAGGTGAAATCCGTGTTAAGATTGTTAATTGAAATAATCTTACTCTTTCAAACTTAGTATCAAACCTTTATTTTTTGGGTTGAAATTTGCTTCTCAGTTATTAGGTGCTGGTGTGTATATGTTTTGCCAGTTTTATACTCGAAGTTGATTGCATTGAGTTTGTTTTTTCCTCCCTTTTTTTAGGAATTAAAGGCAAGACTCCCTTTTAATCTTATTCCACTTTGTTTGTGAAATTCATAATTTACTGAAGCAAATTTCATAAAGACCAAATGTAGACAGATTACTATTCCTAATTTATGACCCTTTCAGCTTTGTACCTTTATTTGCCTTTGTTTGCCTGATAAAGAGTTCAATGAAATTCCCATTCTCTTGATTCATCGATAAAGTAAAAATAATTTTAAGATTCTATGTGTTTATCGTTATCGAATGTGTTAAGTTCATGAATTGACAACTTCTAACTTTGCAGAATCAGAGAACTTACTTTTATACCTCTTGGTGATGTGCTACATAATGCTGGAACAAGAATTAAAGAGCCACCATGAAAGAAAATTGCTTTCGAGTCTTTGGTTTATTTCCCTCTTAACATTAATTGTGATTTTTTTTTGCCTTAATCCACGAAGATACACCATACATTATGCTAGAACGTAATACTCATTAATCATTGAAGTGACATTTAGATTAGATTTCAAGCATCTATGATAGTTTTCAACAACTTCAAAATTTTTTCTCTATCTTAATATGTTGTTAGAAAGGAGAAACCAAGTGATTTAGATTACTATTTAGGCATAGAACTTGAGCCTTTATGCATTATATCTAATTGTTAAATCAATTATTTCCTGCTGCAGTGAGCATTCTGATTAAGCATCACATAGCTCAAAGCCCTTACTCATTCTGCAGCTAACTCTGACTCTGATGATATGCTTCTAAAACACCTTAAATCCAAGTTATTTAACTTTTTCCTAGAAGTAATGCTCCATTATTGCAACTAACATAATGCTGGAACAAGAATTAAAGAGCCACCATGAAAGAAAATTGCTTTCGAGTCTTTGGTTTATTTCCCTCTTAACATTAATTATGATTTTTTTTTTTGCCTTAATCCACGAAGATACACCATACATTATGCTAGAACGTAATACTCATTAATCATTGAAGTGACATTTAGATTAGATTTCAAGCATCTATGATAGTTTTCAACAACTTCAAAATTTTTTCTCTATCTTAATATGTTGTTAGAAAGGAGGAACCAAGTGATTTAGATTACTATTTAGGCATAGAACTTGAGCCTTTATGCATTATATCTAATTGTTAAATCAATTATTTCCTGCTGCAGTGAGCATTCTGATTAAGCATCACATAGCTCAAAGCCCTTACTCATTCTGCAGCTAACTCTGACTCTGATGATATGCTTCTAAAACACCTTAAATCCAAGTTATTTAACTTTTTCCTAGAAGTAATGCTCCATTATTGCAACTAACATATTTCCCCTATATAGATTGAATTGCTACCTTTCTATGTTATACTTTCCCTAGGAATGAACAATAATATACACATATCATGATTGCTTGTTAACTTCTTGGTGATTTGGCTTCCTATGAGATATCAAAGTTTCTGTCCTTTATTTTATAGGCAAATAGATAAAAAAGGAATGAGCCTTTTGCCCTACAAAACCATCATTTGCTAATCAGTATATTGTCGTTGGGAGCAGAATGTTAAACTACTTTTGTCTAAACCATCTTTTTGTAACATGGATATGAGGAATGCCAAACACATTATGCCATTGATGTGTTTGCCATGTCATCATCTCTCTTTTTGTCAATGTTTTGTCATTCATTCATCGTAACTCCAATTTAGATTGAAGAACTGTAGATAGATATCAATTTTAATTTGTTTTTTGTTTTTTGCTCCCTTAAATACCTTCTTAGTGTCTGAACGGATCCGGCTTCAATATAGATCCAGCTAAACTCTATGTTCTGTCATGAAGAATCCAAGACTCAAGTAATGTGAACTATCATATATCAAGATATATATATATATATATATATATATATTCTCTTTATCTCCTTGCTTTGTTAACATAACCTAAAAATGCTCATTCCCATTCATTTTCCTTAGCACCAAATAAAATGAATACATTCCAGCTTTCATATAGATTGATTTGAATTCACACAGTTAAAGTTTAATTTACACCATATTTAATGAATTAATTCTTGATTAAGTCACCTTTGTTGCAGTTGGAAATTTATTTGCTTTTTGAAGTGAACCCAAACCTTTGTTCCAGCTGGATCTTTTATTGCTACATGATTTTGATCTTTTTGTTACAGGCATCTTCCTGCTGTTTTGCATTTTGAATTCCTCCCTACTTCTTGCTGTTTTGCATTTCTTATTCCACTCTTTTCCTTCTTATCCCGCTGCATCGCTTGACCATTATACTAGTTATATATATAAAAAAGACATTTTATAAAGTTTCTTTTTATCTTCATTCATTATTTATATAAAGCTATTATTTTTAGTTTTTTCATATTCTTCATCTTAGTTCAGTTGGCCGAATCTCAACCATATGATACAAGGGTAGCGGCCTGAAACTAATTATTCTAATTTCCCAATTTTTTGTGTACCCAATAGGCGTTCACATGCCACATTGAGAATAAGACTAATCCCCATTCGCGTTTCGTAGCTTATGGTAGCCCAAGGAAATTTGACCTTGTGAGGATTCGAATATGAGAGCTCCTGTTATGTATCTTGTTTATTTAAGGACTCAGTGAGATCTTATACTACTGAATCAACCCCTTTGAGTTTATTCTAATTTCCTAGTGACAATTGGGAGAGTACAACCTCCGATAGTAGGTTGTAAATGAACTGGTCAAGTATCTTTAAGGTTCTGGCTTTATCGTTAAAATATATATAAATCAAACTTTAGGTTGAACTTACTTTAGCTTGGACTTTGGTATGTCAGCAAAGCTATACTATTTAATATTCATACATTCATACATTTGTATATACATATCTCCATACGTACATATGAAAGTGCATATGTATGAAAGCTTTAGGCAAATGGTTTGAAAACGGATTTGAAATTGAGAATTTGGCCTATATGAAGAATTCTACTCTTCTTTAGACTCGACTTTGCATGGGTCCTTAATGGGCTGTAACAAGTCAAGTTATTTGTTAATTATTCGAGCTTGACTTGATTATTAATTAAAAATTTAATTTGTTTATTTTTAAATTGAGCTCGAGCTACTCGAGTTACGAGTCAAGTTTAAATGTTTTAATATTCGGCTCAGGTGACTTACGAGCTTAATCGAATTTTTTAATATAATTTTAATATATTGTTATTAATTTATTATTTTATCTTTATAATATATAGTTGAAAATTAACAAATCGAGTTTATTGAGTCGAGTTCGAGCCTATCAATTTGAGCTTGAGCTTTAAAAAACAAATTTGATCAAATTCAAATCGAGCTTCGAATCTTAGGTTTTCAAGTCGAACTGAACTCGAATTTGATATTGAATTATTTCGATTTAGATCAATTACACCCCTAATCCTTAGGATAGGCTTAGCCTGATTGGTCTTGAGCTTCTTATCAGAACAACCTAATTAAACAGACGCATGAAGAGTGAATATGCTTGTAAGATGTCATGGAACATGTCTTGCACATTTTCCATCAGATAAACTTGCAGCAGCTTTAGAACAACGAACTGATTAAACACAAAATGTCCAAATATGCATAAACGCAGTAAAAATAATCCAGATATACAGCCACAGTTCCCTAACCTTTAGAATTAGGTCACACACAGTGTTTCAAATAGCGGCCGCGAAATGAAATAGCGGCCGCTATCTCGCTGTAGTGGCGGTGGCCGCCACCGCTATTGACGAAATATCGGATGTGAGTACGAATCAAACCTATAATGGCCGCTATTGGCCGTTACGAAACGCCGTAACGGAAGATAGTGGCGATAGCGGTCCGTTATCGCTGCTATCTTCCGTTTCAATCAGACTATCAAAAAATAATTTTCAGATCGTGGATACTAGATACAAAACACAACAACAGTAGCATCAAAATCAAAATATCTAGATCAGAGAAAGGGGTTTGTGATGGGATCAGTGAAGGTGAATCGTGAGCGAGATGGCGATTGGTGAGGGCAGAGGCTGAGTGGGGTGGATCGTGGGCGGCGTAGGTAGGTAGGCACGAGGCGCAGTGGGACTGTGGGTGACTGGGTGGGGGGTGGCTTGGCCATGATGTGATAACCATAAATTTTCCAATTAGTGGAAATTACAAATATTAGAAATAAATATTGAAGAAAATAGATAAATTGGAAATTATGGAAAATAATGAAGAGAAGGAAATTTAATTTGGATAAATGGAAATCCAAATTAAATGAGAAAATGATAAAATGAAGAGAAATATATTTATATAATTATAAATTATATAAATGTATTTTTATATTAATACATATGTATTGAAATAATTACATAGTATATATTAAAATACAGAGGAATATATAGATATATATACTATGGTATAAATTGAAATAATACATATGTATTAAATATAACATTGTAAGTATATATATATAAGTATATACATATTTGCGAAAGGCAAATATTAAATTATATTAAAGTTGGAAAATATATATTGTAAATACAATATATATGGAATTTTTAACATTTATATATAAAGAAATATATAAATGTTAAGCAATTTAAATTAAACAAATATATACATACTAAATATGTATTTTGATAATACATAATATATATCTTTATATACATATATAATATATAGTTATATAGTAATATAATATATATAATAGTAATATTATATGTATTATGTTTATATATAATATATGTATATATAATTAAACTTAAAAAAAAAAAAAGAAAGAGGAAAGATCGGGAGGAACCCGATCCTCCTAGAGGGGCCGAAGGCGGCGAAGCTGCCACTGCCGGCGAGGGAGGAAAAGGAAGAGTGAAACGGTGCCGGCAAAGAGAAGGGAAGCCGGTGACAAACGGAAAACGGAAGGAAAACAGAAACGGAGAAGGAAATCCCGGCGAAAACCGAAGAGAATAAAGGAGAAAGGAAACGGCGGTGCCAGCTGGTCTTGGCACCGCCATAGCCACCTTGACCTCGGCGGAGGTGAGGGGAAGGAGAAGAGAGCCACCGGTGAGGCCAACAACGGCGGAGGAAGGCCGGCGAAGAGGAATAAGAAACCGAGACCCACGCCGCCAGATCTGCCGCCGTGCCGTCGATCCAGGGCAAACGGAGGCCACCAGTAGCTTCGTCGTGCCATCGGCAAGCTGAGGAGCCGTCGAATCGTCGGAGAACCGGCCACCGTCGGAGAACCGGCGGTGAGGGAGGTGACCGAACCGGCTGGGAAGAAAGAAAAAGAAAAAGAAAAGGAAAAAAGAAAAAGAAAAAAAAAGGAAAAAGAAAAAGAAAAGAAAGAAAGAAAAAGAAAAGAAGAAAGAGAAAAAGAGGAATTCCGGGAATTAGGAAAATTCCCGAGAATTCAGAAATTACGGGAAATCCCGAGAATTACGGGAATTGGTAAGAAATTCCGAGAAGTGTTAAATTATTTAAATAATTTAATTATTTAAATAATTATGGAAAAATTCTAATTTTTAGAATTTAAATTCTAGAAAATTTCTTCGATGACCGAGCCGATGGAATCAGGGGAGGTGAACACGGGCGCGACCTTCGAGAGGCAGTCGCCGACCCGAAACAGGTAAGGGAGACATGTGCCGCCTGTAAGGATATTCAGCCATGTTTTAAATTATGCATTTAATTTATAAATGCAATTTATAATGATCAGTTTTGAAATTTGTTGTGATTTATCGGTTTCAAATTGTGGTGAAATACCAGTTGAGAAATATAAACTGTATTTTCCGTGCAGGAGGCTAGCCAAATCGGCAGCCGTTATATTGCCGAAAAATTATCGAAAAATTACTGAAATTTACCGAAAATCACCGAAAACCAAAATAAATGATTTGATTTCACGTGAATCGGTTTTCGGGTACGAAAATCGAGAAATTAAGTAAATTTCATAAAACATGAATATAGTGATATTTAATTCTAAAATATACATATTTTCGAGAATGGTGAAAAGGAAATCACCGAAAATTCATCCGATAGGTGATATTTCACGTGAAACGAAATGAAAATGAAAAGGAGACTGAAGTGAATATTTTTATAAATATTATTAAATATTCACTTGATTTCATATAAAACCTTTATGGTTTTAATTATGGAAATAATTAATTATGAAAATTCCATAAAGGTTAAGAAATGAAGAAAAACTATGATTTCGAGACTAGAGGTCTCTACACGTGTTTTTAGAAGAAAACATGGTGATGAGAATTTAAAGTTAGAAAATAAATAATTTATTTTCATAAATTATAAAAATGATTTGTTTGAAATTTCGATAATTATAAAACCATGTTTTCTATTGAATGCACGAAAAAGCGTGCATATCTGTTTTACTGTGAAAAAAGACAGTTTTGCCCTTCTATACTTTAACTGATGATTTTGCAAACTGTCTTCATCGTATGAAAAACAAGATATTTACCTTTATGAAATAATTTGAAAAATGTTATTTATTTTATAAATTTCATAAAGGTGATTATGTTTACATGTGAGCCTTATGGATATCTGATTTACGATGTTTAAAATCCATAAAGGCTATGGTACGGTTTATACTGTTTTGAGACTATAGGCCCTGAGTTCATGCATTATTATCCATGTAATTGCGTGACCTACCTGGGGCGGTGGCTCGGGTCGATGGACCAACGGGTGCACCTCAGGGCGTCACAGGGCTGATGGACCCGCCAAGTCATCAGCGGTCTCGAGGTCACTTGGCAAGTGGACCCGAGGACTACCTATAGATTATGGCCATAGATCTAGCAGAGATAGCCGCGATGGGCGATGGCCTATGGGTGCACCCCAATAGCGGTAAATTTCGTTCTCGCAAGGGGGAGGGGGAACGATGATAGCATGATTTATTTGATGCCTGGTCTCACACACTGATTACTATGTATTGAAAGGATTTATGGAATCCTATTTACTGTACTGTACTGTTTACTGTACTGATCACTGTTTACTGTTTACTGTTTACTGATGAAAAACCGTACCAAAATACTGTGTTTACAGAACTATATTGTGCACTGAAATGGTAGCCACTGATTACTGTTTCACTAAACTGAAAGCTACCATTTACTGTTTACTGAACTAAAAGCTACCGTATACTATTTACTGAATTGGTAGCTACTGTTTACTGTTACTGACTGAACCGTATCGAGATACTGTTTTACTGAATACTAAATATACTGTTTTATTGAACTGTACGATACGGTTACTGATTTGAAAAGAGACATAGATGTTTATTCTAAAAGAATAACATAAGAATTATTTCTAAGATAGAAATAATCAAAGAAGTGTTAATCTAATGATTGGATATTTACAAATCACTGTACTGTCACGTGTTTTAAAGGATACTGAAGTGAAAAGAAATAAGTGGTTTGCTCTGTGGGAAAAACGAAAGTCATATCGTTTTGAGAAAAATGGATTTAATACTTTCTACAGTTGCTTCTAGGTTCTGGAACAAGTCAGGTATTTTAAAATACCTGCCTTACTCTATCTGGATCCCTAGCCGACTGTAGTATCCTTCCTACATGTGAGCCTAGAGCCAGCTAGGAAGATTTAAAAAAAAAATTATTTTCAGCATATAGATAGCTGAATATCAAGTGTGACATATAACTCTCTTACTGAGCCGTGGTTTGCTCGCTCCCCAATATTAACATTTCAGGTTTTGATGATTGTGAGATCCAATATTTATGGATTACGGCTGCACCTAATGGATAATGTGACAGACCGACTGATTTATATAAGGTACGATTATTTATTCTCTGTATTTAGACATGTCTACAGTACTACTTATCTAATTAATTAAGATAGGGGATGTGTATTATCTTAACAATGTCATATTAAAATTGTTTAACATTAAGTGCAAGTGAAGTATCGCAGACAGCCCAACCAGATAAATGGTGTAAAATTAAGGTGAAAAATGTGGTAACGGGTCGTTACAGATTTAATGGTATCAAAGCAGGGTTGGCCTGATGTTTGTTGATACTTTTTGAAGGAAAAGTGTTAAACATCCCCGGTAGTACTGTGTCGTCTAAATACATAGAGAAAATAAATGATTGTAAACTGAGTAAAATGATTTAAAGGGAGTGAGAAAGTGTAAGTTGAGAATGTTAGAGAAATAATAGGCTCAGAAATTACCGAAAAATTGGTGATTCTTATAATCTAAATGAAGGCTTGTTCGGTAAGGAACCAAAAGGACTCGGTGAGGGCCCCACCAGTACTTTTCGGTCCGGATCGAACTAAGACCTGAAAGTGATGATATAAAGGAGGGGAATGACATATCATCATTAAATAGACTTTAAGATCACCGATTGAGGGTAATATGAAGAGAGAAAATTTTGACCAAAAATAACCAAAATACCCCTGCTTCCAAAAATATACCGGGAGCCAAAATAATTCCACAGAAGTGGGGATTGATTGATGTGACAGAGAAATTGATAATGTAAAGCTGCTTTTTATGCAAAATAACCTAAGTGTGGATTTTAGTGGATTTCTCTGTCGACATTAAACAAGATTGTAAACTGCTGAGATTAGTATCAGAAAGGATACTATCAGCATATGGAGGATAAGGCCTTTGGTTTAAATGCATACTGAGGAGAAAGAAATAAGTGTCGAAATGACAAAAATGCCCCTATGTTGGGCGATGTTTTGAATAGTGATAAAATCAAGTTAATCTTGAATCCATTGATGGTAATGGAGTTATTTATGACATAGAGGATGTCATATGGATATAACGATCCCTATTACTGATTCCACTGACACTTAGATTACAGACGCGACTGTGGGTGACCCAGTGAACGGACTGGGCATTCTTAAAGAGAACAATACAAATGTGTACAGGCGGACGGCGGATGGGCCGGGGCCTTATATGATGCGATCCGATAAGAGTGTAGTGGGATGTTTCAAGATGATTGGCCCGGTTATTTATTGTAAGGGCATGAATTACGAGTGTATCGACTCAAATAATTATTACGGGATCGTGGATATTATGAAAAGTGAAATGAATACAGAAAATGACTGAGAAAGTGAATAGTACAAATAATAAAATCAAGGTGGATAATATTTTAAAATGATTTGAAATATTAAATGCTTCTACCTTGAGGATATATAGTGAAAATGATAGGACATGAGATGAAATGTCCGAAATAATAAAAGATGTGTGACTAAAGAAAATATCGTATATGATCCCTGATAAATTTTTCAGAGTTGTATAGATTGGAGAAATCGAGCTAACATTGACTCGGTTAATGATATGAAATCTAATTCTAAACTTATATCGGAGAACATAGAAGAATCCGAAAGCTTAAGAAATCCACTCTGGAAAATGTGAAAATAATGAAGTGCACGTGTATAAGTGTAATTGAGGGAAATACAGATAACGTAATTTGAGGATCATAAAGTTATCTGTATAAGTGTAAATGAGAGAAGCACTGATGATATTGGGACACAGATGAATTAAAAAGGATATATTAAATTCCTATTATTAATAAAGCCTTGTGAAGAACAAATATTCATCTACAGATGAAATAGACGCTTTATGGATCTGATTCGATATGCATGAGGAGTTTTTAAGACTAGCCTCAGTATAAAGCGTCCTTAGATAAAAGATTGGAGACTAATGTCCGTAAGATGATGATTAGAACTCAAAGTGAATTTTACGAGTTCCTATTGAGGTTACGAGGTTAATGATTTGCCTTGTGAGGTATATAAGCCTAAAGAATGAGTAAATTGATGAAATACTGATAGAGTCTAAAGTATAAATGGAAAATGAGCAGCATAGTGGTATGACCCTACAGACTCTTAAAGACAGTGAATTATACGTTAAGTATGGCAAATAGAAGATTTAGCTAGACAGTATCTCTTTCTAAGATATATGATCTCAAATGACAGAACTATATGGATCTGTTTATGATGAAAAGATGGTGATTGAGATACGAAATGTACTGGGTCTAGCTAGATACTATTGCCAGTCTATGGAAGAGTTTATGGGATTAGCTACTCTACTAATGGGATATAATGAAAGAAATTAGCGTCGGTAAATGGATAAGTGAGAAGAAAAGATGGTATGCAAGACGTTAAAAGATCTTAGCAGTATAAGTACCATACCAATTGAGAAAATCAACTAAAAGGATGAGAGTAAAAATATAAAAAATGAAAGTGGAATAAGGAAATAGATTGCATGATGAGAAGGGAACATCAATATGAAACAGTTCCCAAAGGCAAAACTGAAAAGTGACTCGTGTTGGTTATCACATGACAGTGGTTAGATGTAAAATCAAGCCAAATTTGATCAGTGAAAGAAATGGTACTCAAAGGAGTAAGATAATTGAT
This sequence comes from Heritiera littoralis, assembly GCA_031772115.1. Lineage (NCBI taxonomy): Eukaryota > Viridiplantae > Streptophyta > Magnoliopsida > Malvales > Malvaceae > Heritiera > Heritiera littoralis. The sequence goes on along the minus strand of JAPDPK010000053.1, from coordinate 953,382 downwards.
ATGTTTACTGCTAGTATCTAAATAGAAAAGTGTTATATATACACATAACCACCTTGAAATGATAAATGGTGGAACTATATGGATAATGTGGTGATTAAATGGATAATTGAGGATTCAATAATCGAATGACCATACTACATGAAGAGAACATGATAGTCTCATGATTTATGATTGTAAGAGATGATCAATAGTAAAGTCTGCAAGTGAAATGCAGCCTTAATGAAATAAAAGAGAAAATGAATATTGTGGACAATAAAGAGTCTAAAAGAGAAATAATGATATGGAAGTGATTAAAGACTGATGATCTAAATAGAATCACTTTCCATTATTTGGCTCTTAAATTCTTTAGTGCCTTAGTCGAAGTATGAGTGTGAAAAGTGGAAATGTATATGTACAGTTCCAGTGAGCATGACATGTGATGGGAATCTCTGAGTTGCCATATGCTAATGAGAGATAGCAAAGGGCTTTGAGATCCCAAGTGTACTGATGACACCGCTCCATACTGATGTATACATTTATGAGCGTGAGATGTAAACGCTTCATGATATTGAGAGAGCGTGTGCATGAGATGTAAAAGCTACTGGGACAATTACATATAACTGGTTGACATGTGTACATGATAGTACCGAACCATGTCGACTTGGCACTAAGTGAGAAAAATGGATGATGAATAGCATAGATCAGCTGTGATATGAAAAATACAGTGAATGGACTCTTATGTGAAAAGAGTGGAAATGAATAACTCCCGAATTGAGAAATGAATTTATGGGAGTATAAATATATACTAAAAGATGAAAGACATGTAGTGGTCTAAAGTACTCTTGATGTTGAAAGCGTATTGGCAGTATTACTTGGAGGATGACCTAGACGTCAGAAGTCGTAAGTAAACAACATGTACCACATTTGGACTTAAGTTAAATTCGGAGGATCGAATTTCTTAAGGTGGGAAGAATGTGATAACCGTAAATTTTCCATTTATTGGAAATTACAAATATTAGAAATAAATATTGAAGAAAATAGATAAATTGGAAATTATGGAAAATAATGAAGAGAAGGAAATTTAATTTGGATAAATGGAAATCCAAATTAAATGAGAAAATGATAAAATGAAGAGAAATATATTTATATAATTATAAATTATATAAATGTATTTTTATATTAATACATATGTATTGAAATAATTACATAGTATATATTAAAATACAGAGGAATATATAGATATATATACTATGGTATAAATTGAAATAATACATATGTATTGAATATAACATTGTAAGTATATATATAAGTATATACATATTTGAGAAAGGCAAATATTAAATTATATTAAAGTTGGAAAATATATATTGTAAATACAATATATATGGAATTTTCTACATTTATATATAAAGAAATATATAAATGTTAAGCAATTTAAATTAAACAAATATATATACTAAATATGTATTTTGATAATACATAATATATATCTTTATATACATATATAATAAATAGTTATATAGTAATTTAATATATATAATAGTAATATTATATGTATTATGTTTATATATAATATATGTATATATAATTAAACTTAAAAAAAAAAAAAGAGGAAAGATTGGGAGGAACCCGATCCTCCTAGAGGGGTCGACGGCGGTGAAGCTCCACCGCCGGCGAGGGAGGAAAAGGAAGAGTGAAAGGCGCCGGCAAAGAGAAGGGAAGCCGGTGACCGACGAAAATTGGAAGGAAAACAGAAACGGAGAAGGAAATCCCGGTGAAAACCGAAGAGAAGAAAGGAGAAAGGAAACGGCGGTGCCGGCCGGTCTTGGCATCGCCATAGCCACCTCGACCTCAGCGGAGGTGAGGGGAAGGAGAAGAGAGCCACCGGTGAGGCCAACGACGGCGGAGGAAGGCCAGCGAAGAGGAAGAAGAAACCGAGACCCACGTCGCCAGATCTGCCGCCATGCCGTCGATCCAGGGCAAACGGAGGCCACCGGTAGCTTCGTCGTGCCGTCGGCAAGCTGAGGAGCCGTCGAACCGCCGTCGAACCGGCCACCGGAAGAGAACCGGCGGTGAGGGAGGTGACCGAACCGGCTGGGAAGAAATAAAAAGAAAAAGAAAAGGAAAAAAGAAAAAGAAAAAAAAATGAAAAAGAAAAAGAAAAGAAAGAAAGAAAAAGAAAAGAAGAAAGAGAAAAAGAGGAATTCAAGGAATTAGGAAAATTCCCGAGAATTCAGAGATTACGGGAGATCCCGAGAATTACGAGAATTGGTAAGAAATTCCGAGAAGTGTTAAATTATTTAAATAATTTAATTATTTAAATAATTATGGAAAAATTCTAATTTTTAGAATTTAAATTCCAGAAATTTTCCTCGATGATCGAGCCGATGGAATCAGGCGAGGTGAACACGGGCGCGACCTTCGAGAGGCAATCGCCGACCCGAAACAGGTAAGGGAGACATGCCGCCTGTAAGGATATTCGGCCATGTTTTAAATTATGCATTTAATTTATAAATGCAATTTATAATGATCAGTTTTGAAATTTGTTGTGATTTATTGGTTTCAAATTATGGTGAAATACCAGTTGAGAAATATAAACTGTATTTTCCGTGCAGGAGGCTAGCCAAATCGGCAGCCGTTATACTGCCGAAAAATTATCGAAAAATTACTGAAATTTACCAAAAATCACCGAAAACCAAAATAAAAGATTTGATTTCACGTGAATCGGTTTTTGGGTACGAAAATCGAGAAATTAAGTAAATTTCATAAAACATGAATATAGTGATATTTAATTCTAAAATATTCATGTTTTCGAGAATGGTGAAAAGGAAATCACCGAAAATTCATCCGGTAGGTGATTTTTCACGTGAAACGAAATGAAAATGAAATGGAGATTGAAGTGAATATTTTTATAAATATTCTTAAATATTCACTCGATTTCATATAAAACCTTTATGGTTTTAATTATGGAAATAATTAATTATGAAAATTCCATAAAGGTTAAGAAATGAAGAAAAACTATGATTTCGAGACTAGAGGTCTCTACACGTGTTTTTAGAAGAAAACATAGTGATGAGAATTTAAAGTTAGAAAATAAATAATTTATTTTCATAAATTATAAAAATGATTTGTTTGAAATTTCGATAATTATAAAACCATGTTTTCTATTGAATGCACGGAAAAGCATGCATATCTGTTTTACTGTGAAAAAAGACAGTTTTGCCCTTCTATACTTTCACTGATGTTTTTGCAAACTGTCTTCATCGTATGAAAAACATGATATATACCTTTATGAAATAATTTGAAAAATGTTATTTATTTTATAAATTTCATAAAGGTGATTATGTTTACATGTGAGCCTTATGGATATTTGATTTACGATGTTTAAAATCCATAAAGGCTATGGTACGGTTTATACTGTTTTGAGACTATAGGCCCTGAGTTCATGCATTATTATCCATGTAATTGCGTGACCCACCTGGGGCGGTGGCTCGGGTCGATGGACCAACGGGTGCACCTCAGGGCGTCATAGGGCTGATGGACCCGCCAAGTCATCAGTGGTCTCGAGGTCACTTGGCAAGTGGACCCGAGGACTACCTATAGATTATGGCCATAGATCTAGCAGAGATAGCCGCGATGGGCGATGGCCTATGGGTGCACCCCAATAGCGGTAAATTTCGTTCTCGCAAGGGGGAGGGGGAACGATGATAGCATGATTTATTTGATGCCTGGTCTCACACACTGATTACTATGTATTGAAAGGATTTACGAAATCCTATTTACTGTACTGTACTGTTTACTGTACTGATCACTGGTTACTGTTTACTGTTTACTGATGAAAAACCGTACCAAAATACTGTGTTTACATAACTGTATTGTGCACTGAAATGGTAGCCACTGATTACTGTTTTACTAAACTGAAAGCTACCATTTACTGTTTACTGAACTAAAAGCTACCGTATACTATTTACTGAATTGGTAGCTACTGTTTACTGTTACTGACTGAACCGTATCGAGATACTGTTTTACTGAATACTAAATATACTGTTTTATTGAACTGTACGATACGGTTACTGATTTGAAAAGAGACATAGATGTTTATTCTAAAAGAATAACATAAGAATTATTTCTAAGATAGAAATAATCAAAGAAGTGTTTATCTAATGATTGGATATTTACAAATCACTGTACTGTCACGTGTTTTAAAGGATACTGAAGTGAAAAGAAATAAGTGGTTTGCTCTGTGGGAAAAACGAAAGTCATATCGTTTTGAGAAAAATGGATTTAATACTTTCTACAGTTGCTTCTAGGTTCTGGAACAAGTCAGGTATTTTAAAATACCTGCCTTACTCTATCTGGATCTCTAGCCGACTGTAGTATCCTTCCTACATGTGAGCCTAGAGCCAGCTAGGAAGATTTAAAAAAAAAATTATTTTCAGCATATAGATAGCTGAATATCAAGTGTGACATATAACTCTCTTACTGAGCCGTGGTTTGCTCACTCCCCAATATTAACATTTCAGGTTTTGATGATTGTGAGATCCAATATTTGTGGATTACGGCTGCACCTAATGGATAATGTGACAGACCGACTGATTTATATAAGGTACAATTATTTATTCTCTGTATTTAGACATGTCTACAGTACTACTTATCTAATTAATTAAGATAGGGGATGTGTATTATCTTAACAATGTCATATTAAAATTGTTTAACATTAAGTGCAAGTGAAGTATCACAGACAGCCCAACCGGATAAATGGTGTAAAATTAAGGTGAAAAATGTGGTAACAGGTCGTTACACATGAGCAGCTCACAGGCTCCCAGCACTGGTGGGACTGGGCGGTGGGGTGCCCTCCATCTATCGGTTGATTGACACCGGCATGAGGCATGACTGATCTGAGATTAGATCTGGCACAGTGACGCTGGCGGCTGGCCGCTGGCGGTTGGCAACTGGCAGTTGGCGAAGTGAGAATCACAAGGCTGAGACTAAGGCGGCCATAGAAGGGGAGGGGGAGGTGAGGTAAAACCGTGAAAGTGAAAGGAAAAGACGCCGATGGTTTGAGAAGGTTGGGTTTTTTTTTAATTTTAAATATTTTTTGTTTTAATATATGTGGTTAAAGAGGCCGATAGGTTTGGGAGAGTTGGGTTTTTTTTATTTTAAATATTTTTGTTTTAATATATGTGGTAAATGATAATTAGGAAAAGGTTTTGGTTTTAAATGTTTAATAATTTTTTTAGGAAACAATGTAACATTAAATGTTTAAGAATTAAAATTAGTTAATATGATGAATCATGATAAAAAATATATTAGGCAATCTGAATTTCAAAAAAATTTAGATAATGTCAAATTTATTTTATTAAATTTAATTTTTTAAAGTAAAATTTGTAGTGTAATTAAATATATGGTATTAAATATTTTTTTAATATTTGTAGAAATTCATATAGAAGAGGAAGAAAAGAAAAATATTGACATAATTAATTTAGATGAAAAAAATACCTTAATAATTTAGATAAAAAATAATTAATTTTAAATAATTAGTACATTAATTCTTATTAGTACATAATTATTTATCTCTATTTTCAATATTTGTTATTTTTTAATTATCATAAGTAATTTTTTAAATATAAATGTTTTATTATAATTCAAAAAATTATAAATAACTTTTTTTTCACATAAATAATAGACTTGAGGTATCATAAATTACTTTAAAACCTATAAAATAAGACTTTACATGATTATAATTATAATTACAACACTTTATATAGAATTGTGCGAAATTAAAAAAAAGTCATGACCGTGATGACTGTAATTACCGCCGCTATGTCCACAACCGCGATAAACGCAACGCAACTGAAAACGCGGCCACGACCGCAATTTAAAACAATGGTCACACATATCACTAATCGTATCTGAAAATAAAAAATAAACAGAACACCAAAAATCAAAATAAGAAACTGCCAATCAGTTTTAAGGTAACAAATCCCAAGTTAATATCTAATCGGCTAATCCCAGGTCTCTTGCTGCAAGTCTGCAACTTCGCTATACCTACCTAAGAAGTCAGATTACAAAGCAAAGTCAAAAGTCAGTTTTCACATTTCTAGTCAAATATACGTTAACATTAACATTAATAAAACAGGTATAATAAGTGTAAAATAAGGTTTCATTTTTCTTTCAGTTACCTTCACCCCAACCAAAGCTGAATGTTACGGAGTCGTTGAGAAAGTAATTCATGACGTTTGAAGAGGCTTCAAAGTAAACTGTCTCTCCCTCAAATTTTATCTTTAGATACTTCAAATTAGCGAATGATAAATTACTTTCATCGAGCAAGGAAGGAAACTTGGCGAGAACCTAAACATATAGAAATAACTATAAGAAGTTAGAAAAGGAAAACTTGGAGAAAATAACTTAGCGTTTTTACACTAATAGCTTAATTATTTATCATGCAAGACTGGCAAGAAAACTTGTCCAGCAAAACATGAATTCAGCTGAGAGAAATGAATTTTTTCAGCATGCATTGTCAGCCAAAAGGTCCATTATAAGAATGCATACGATAGAAAAAAAAACAATAGCTACAATTGGAGAAGCAACACCCACATCACTGCATCAGGAAATAAGAATTCTTTTATATCTTAAGATTTTATTTATTCTCAGATTTGTTTCAAAATTTATTTTCGTTAAAATATTCATGAATCAGAAACCTTGACTAAATGAGCATGAATGCATAATGTAGAGAATCTAAAATTAAAGCAGATGTGAAATTCAAGACACAGTGTATCTCATACGTAAGCATGCTCTTTGGCAATAAACAACTAAAAAAAAAGGCAAATGGACTGTTAAACTTCTGGTAAATTTTACGTAACTTATCAGGATAAGAAAAACAGATGACCCTGTCATGGAAAATTTCTTCCTGATCTACTTAACGATCCTTTTGTGAAAGCGAATTCCTTCGTTTAATTAAATTTTAAAACCATGGCAGTTTGAAAGAAAAATGTACTTTTATAAGAGGTGATGGGACATGGAAATTTACAAGGGAATTTATTTGAACAAAATAAGTTAGTATGAGTTCTGTTGTTCTTTTACAATGATGAAAGGTATCCTTACAGTTATTGTAATGTTTAGGCTTCTTATTTCAATTTGTCCCCTCTTTAGTATCAATTCTTAAGCAAGAGTTGGAGAGCAAGAACAAGGAAAATGTGTTACTCTATGAAGAATAAGATTTAGATCATGAAATAAATAAACTTAAGTGCTGAAGGAATATATTTGCAAATCAGTTTGCCCCTCTTTAGTATCAATTTCCACGCAAGAGTTTGTAAGGAATGCTCTACAAAGAACAAGATTTACATCATAATAAATATAAATCAACAACAAAAATAAGTAATCAAGATAGATTTATAAATTATTGCCCGCTTAACTTTGCATTCACTCCTATCATAACTTTTAAAAAGAGATTTCAGTAACATTAGAATGATAAATGATATAAAATGGCAGAATGAGTAAAAGAAAAAGAAAATAACCTCAATTACTCGCGTTGACAATAGGAGAGATTTTGTAAGACGAAACACCTTTAAAGTGTTGATCAATTGGAGAGCATACTCTTTTTCCTTGTGTTCAGAAGGGTCTATATAAAAATGCGCATAATCAAGAAAAGGTAGGTTATCGTTTGAGCAAAGTGCAAGAGTATAACCATGGTACTTAAATGTCGTGAGCTTGGGAGCATCAATCACAAGCTTGCATCTATATATTTCATTCCTAGCCCGTTTGAATGAAAGTTCAAAGTTTTTCAGTTTAGGAGCATTCAAATATAAGTTTTTATAGCTAGGAACAAAAATTTCATAGAGTTTCAAAGTTTCAAGATTTGGACAACCTGGAAAAAGCCTAGAATCAAAGTTTGGTCCACTCATGGAGAATCCACCCAGATGCAAAGTCTTTAAAGCACGCAAAGCCAGAAATTTTGGTAGTTTTATGCAAAGCTCATCGCAACCATTAGCATGCAAATGGAGTACTCTCAGCGATTGACAACTAAACAAGCTCTCGGGCAATAAAAAGGCGGAATCAGAGATAGAATGGACGAGAAGTTGTTGGACATTTTTTTCAACAGCATAACCTATCAACCCTTCTACAAAAAAACCATACGAACAAACCTTAACAAGACCAGTGGGTTCACGCAGGAAAAGGACTTGGCTAATGAAATTACTAAAACAATTCATCGCCCTCTCTAATTTATCGTTTCCTTCTTGACATTGGAAAGTATTGATATTGAAGTTAAGGTAAGGAAGGGTTCTCCAGAGGAATTTCCATCTCTTGGAGAGAATACAGGTTCGGATGGCGTATTTTGTGTTTAAGAAAGAAAGAATTTTGTGAAGAAGATCATCGGTTAAATTGCTAATTCTGTCTTCTCCATCTCCATTGTTGTTGTTCACTGACATCTCTCTCTTCCTAGATGGGTAAAAAGTTTTGAAAAGTGAAAGGGGCATAATCATATATTTATATATTATAGTAAAACCCTAACAGCCCGTCAAAGCAGTGGTAATTCTTAATCTTAGGGTTAGATTTTGAACGAGTCAATCAAATATTTCAGTGTATATTCAGATTTTAGTAAAAAATGCATACAAGTTTCAAAATAATTTTAAAGTAGTATTTTTTTCAAAGATTATAAACTTTTTTATTGTAATTATAATCGTTAAATCTTAAATATGGATGAATAATATCAAATCGGTAAAAAAATTTAAAATAGTATTTTCTCCAATATTTGTCATTTAGTTCATCTAAATAAATTTATATAAATATTTTCTACAAATTAAATCATTTAATTAAAAAGGTTTAACAAATAATTAAATATTTTATACGGTTAAGGTTTTAATTACAATAAAATAAAAATTCATAACTTTAGTTTCATGCAACAAGATTGGAAAAATTCCTTCATAGTTGTTTCATATTTATAGAGATAGGGGACATAATATACATGGATATAATAAGTCTTGCTTGGGGTGCTTTAATGCACTACAAAAATCTATGGCTTTGCCGACACTTTGATAGTGGCGGTTATAAAATGTGCCGCTATTTGTATGAATTTAACAACACAAATTCATGGGCCGGTAGTACTAAAACATTTAACAGCACTTTTTCAAGTTAAAAACTCTTATTTTTCTGATAAAACTTTTCTCAATTCTAACTTTCCTAATTTCCTGTTACCCCAAAAAACCTAATCTTCTCAATTTTTCTCACCAAATTCACGATCTCCATTTCTGAGCTCTCCATTGCTGAGCACTGTCTCCTCTCTTCATCTCCATTACCCACACATAACACCACATTCACTCATTACATGCTATCAATTACTCATTCCACATTCATAGTCATCTTTCTATCGCATCGCCTAACTTCATCATTCTCCACATTCTCACTCAGCTCTATCTCCATCATTTTAAAAAGGACTAGTGGTCTCCATTATCTTCGTAGTTCACCAGTCTCAACATATTTTGGGCCTTTGCCGACACCTCTTCTTGCAAGCCATCGGTCGTCTGCTCCGATCGTCTCTCTTCTTCGGTCCTCTACTTGAGGTAAGTCCGATTTTTCCATTGCTTGCTTAAAATATGAATGTCAAGGGAAAAACCAGTAGAAATGGCAGAGGAAGAGAGTGAGGATGAGGTTAGCCTAAAATTTTTTATTACAGAGTTGTTGGCAAAGTTATTTTGTTTGGTCGAAACAACTAATAGATAAATCTAGGTATTATTTGCATTTTCTGAATAGAAATAGCATATTCACTACTAAATCGGTCACTCCATCAAGAGCTATTTTTGCAAGTATAGGATTTGCTCGATCTGTTGGGTCTCGGACAGTTGTGATTTGGTGTTGAGTAGCCATTCTGATAGGATTTGCTTGTTTGAGTAATTTAGTCATGGATTAGATTATAGTAGAAATTCTAATAGAAAAGAACCTAAATTTTAGGAGATTAATGCTTTTCAAAACACATATATGCATTGTTTTAAATTGCAGTCGTGGCCACGTTTTCGGTCACGTTGCGTTTATCACGGTTGCGGACATAGCGACGGTAATTGCGGCCATCGCGGTCATCGCGGTCGTGAATTTTTTTAATTTTGTACAATTTTATATAAAGCATAGTAATTGTAATTATAATAACGTAAAATCTTATTTTATAGTTTTTAAAGTAATTTGTGATACATTTAGTCTATTATTTACGTGAAAAAAAGATTATTCATGTTTTTTTGAATTATAATAGAACATTCATATTTAAAAAATTACTTATGATAATTGAAAAATAATAAATATTGAAAATAGAGATAAATAATTATGTATTAATAAAAAATAATGTACTAATTATTTAGCCTTAATTATTTTTTATCTAAATTATTAAGGAATTTTTTCATCTAAATTTTGTCAAATCTTTTTTCATCTATATTTAATAACATATATTTAATTACTCTAAAAATTTTACTTTAAAAAATTAAATTCATAATCTAAATTAAACATTAATTAATAATTTTTTAATTCAAATTACCTAATATTTTTTATCATGATTTATAAGATTAACTAATATTAATTCTTCAAAATTAATACGTTGTTAGTTGTTACAAAAAAAATTCTTAAACATTAAAACCCATTAGTGAAAAAAAAATTACCACATTTTTTTATTAGAGTAATATGTAAAATACCAATTATCAAATATTAAATGATTATCAAATATTAAATAATTATTTAATTTAATTAACCTTTGGCAAAAAAAAATTTAACATTTAACCAAAAAAAATTAAATCAACATTTTTAACTAATTAATCTTTACCCAAATGCCAAAACTTGACTTTCCCAATTCTCCCCATCACCCTTACGACCCTCGTCCCTCTCCCTCCCTCAACTCTCTGATCCGAAAAGCCCTGTGACAACTGTAAATTTTCTACGCATGGTAAGTGAATTAAGGAGTTATTGGAATTGGATTTCATAATGGGGGAAATTATCTTGAAATATGAGAATGATATAATAAATTAGTTAAGCATGGGAAATGATAATTTGGAGGAATTAAATAAGCTGATTTTTTTTCTGAAGAATTGAGGCTATGGGAGTTTAATAGGAAATTTAAGGTTTGAGATTTTACAAGCAGATGTTGTACTGAAATTAGGAGAGGTGAAATCTATAGAATTAAGGTTGTGGAAGTTATATATGTTGCAAAGGGACACATTGTAGTGATATAAAAGACTTCTCTAATGGATTAAAGTGTGTTTTTCTTTTAAGGAATTTAATTATTTAAGTGATAGTTAAATAATAGGAAATTAATTATACTAAGGTTGAAGGATCCAAGTTTAACAAATATATAATTATATATATTGGAAATATATATATTTATCAAGTAAATGGAAAATATATATATATTTCAAATATATATATATATATATATAAAAGTAGATATATCATTAAATGATTTAAATAAAATAAAATAAATATAATCTATATGATAAAAAAAAAAAAAGTTAGTGGAGTTTGGTGGGATTTCCCACCAAACCCACGTGAGTGGTCTGCCAAAGCAGACCACTATGAATTGAGTGGCTTAAAAACAAAGCCAAGTGACAAGCAAAGAAAAAGGAGAAGAGAAGACAAGAGACGAGAGGGATGGAATTAAAAGAAAAAGAAAAAATGCCGAGAGGAAGCTAGAACAGGGAGGGGACGTGAGTGCAAGGGATTCGGAGCTAATTAGGGGCTTCTGCTAATGGTGTTTTAGATACTGATTTGGGGCAGAAAGTTGCTGTTTCAGGCGTTGGTTTTGGCACCAGAAAAGGAGCTAAAGTGGGTTGTTTTATGGGTGCTGAAACAAACGAGTTTTGGGCAAAGAAAAGGTAACTTTTCGTGACATCCGAGGACTGATCTGGAGTGTAGTTTGGTGCTGGAAATGTAGGACAGATAAATGCTGCACGATAGCATTTTTAAGGCAAAAGCTTACCGTATGGTGGCTGAAACAAAGGGCTGAAAAGTAGGATTTAAAAGGTGGTTTGAGGCTGGGTTCAAGGGCTCAAGATAGAGTTGTTTAGGTGCAAAAAGGGGCCGATAGGGGGCTGCATTTGAGACTGAGATAAGTGCTGTTCAGGGGCATTTGAGACTGACGTGTGGCTTATTGGCCAGAACGAGGGAGGAAAGATTAAAGCAAGGAATGTTGTGCTAGCCGAGAGATAAAGGGAGTTAAGGTTCAATCAACATGGATTCAAGGGGTAAGAGTGTTTTTTCTTGGCTTGAATAAAATCCATGTTATATATTTAAGTATATTAAATGTGATTATGGTATTAAATTATATGAGATCTTCATAGAAGGAAGGATTGAGAATTTTATACAAATATTGACTCAAAGGTAAATAATATACATACATGTTAGTTAGCATGAACAGTTTTGTATCAAGTAAAGATTAAGATAAACACACTTAGAATTGTTGGCTCGAGAACATTTGAATGAGGAATTTGTAAGTTTTAATATTGACCTTGAATTGTGAGGTTGAAATGAATAGTGAGAAGACCTAGTGAAGGAATTGGGCATTCTTAGATTAAGGTTAAGGCCAATTTAATTTAGTTAAAAAAAAAAAATTTAGATAAACATATTGATGATATGATGTCCTAAGAGTGATATTAAGTATGCAATGGTAGTGGTTTGTAGGAAAAATACTAATTAAAGAGATTTCCAAATTATGACTAAAGTGGAAGTAGTAGTAAGAATCTATGTTTGGTTTAAACTTAACGTACATGATACAACGGTTTTTATGTACCTATGTTTGTTAAAGTATGATAAATGTTATTTTGATGTGGTGATTTTTGTGAGAAAAAGATATCAAGGAAAAGGAATTTCGGAAGAAAAAGGGGAGGATTTCCAAGGTTTACGTCGGAGTCTTGAGTAGCATTGACAAAGAGTTTAAGTTGAAGACTTTCGAAGGGGGAAAACTCACAAGGAGTTGAGAATTTAATGATTGGCCAGAAGTGCGCAAGAACGGTATTGCTAAACATTAATCTTGGCATAACGAGGTAAGGGAATATACGGTAAATGCTTGTCAGTCTACTATGCTTATGCATTTTTAAATTAATGTTATTTAATATTTATGGATTTAAATGCATTCTTGGTTAAATGTCCAAATATGTTGGATTGAGTTTAAAATGCATAATGTTTGGATTTGGATTTGTATTGGAAATTGGTGTATTGAAGATATATTGCTTGATTGAGTTTTCTACGATATTTGATTGTGGTTATGACGCTGGGTAGTGTTCTACCTATGCCGTTATAATGCCGAAATTTCGTTAGAAATTGTCTAAATAAGTTTCTTGGTATTAAATTGGATTTATTAAATGCCTTTAAAACCTCATGTATATTAATCACTGCTATTTGTTATCGAGACTTCGTACAATTAGATTTTTAAAACTATAAGTATGTGGAACGGTTTATGCCTTTAGTACTCAACCTATTTTGTAAGATATATTTCTAAACGAGTTTTGACTCATGATACATGTGATGATGTATAATGCCTGTGTGGCATTTGGAAATGCCTGTGTGGCACTTGGAAATGCCTTTGTGGCACTTGGAAATGCCTATGTGGCACTCGCCTGTGTGGCGTTTTATTATGTCTATGTGGCATTCAGTAAGCCTGTGTGGCATTGAGGCGCCGTATACGTAATTGCGTCATGGATCCCGCCTGTGTGGCAAATGGGTAGCGGTGATTACGTATGATTGTCCGACAACTAGTCGTGACTTGTACCTCAGCTACTAGATGATCACTGGTGCTGGGATGATTCATGATCATGGATAGAGCCCTGGTATGGGACACCGACCACTGCTAGCTACAGTGGATGCTTTCATAAAAAGCTTCTTGGTTATATTTCCAAAGATCCCCGTTATGTTACCGAATCTCATAATGCTCGTCTCGTGAAAATGTTTTAAATGTATATTACGATACTGTTACAAAGATGAGCGAATGTAGCATTTCTACTACTATATATCTTGATTTTGTGAATGCTTGAGTACTAATCTGTTTTGAAATTACTTGGCATAACATTTTATAGCTTATAAACTATGGTTTATCAATTTGGTATTATTTCCGATAAAACATCTTTAAGCATGAGTTTTGGCACATTCATTCACGCATACACATGCATTAAACATAGTAGAAACCTAACATCATTTAGCGTATGTTTTCTTACTGGGCTTTCCCCAAAGCTCACCCCTTTCCACCTCAGATTATTTCAGGTAGACTCGGCACAAGCGTGGTGCATCAAGAGTCCTTTTGTCGAGTTGCAGAAAATTGTATTTTGAACCAAGGTATAATCTTTGTTCTTTTGTTTATTTCCCAGACTAAATTCTTTTGTGTACACAGTGTATAGGATTTGGGATGTAAGAACTAGGAGATATCGAATCTGTAAAGCTACTGTGTTATGTAGTTAAGTTGAATTTTCGATATATTTATATATGAAAATCCATGGAAGCTAAGTATTTCAGAAGTTACATTGAGATTTGGAATTGCTATAGGTTGAAACGATGATGTACTTAGTATGAGGATGGATAATGGAATAAAATAGGGACAGAAGTTTTTCAGTGTCGTTTTCGACACGTCTTACGAGAAGACTATAATGGGACCTTAGACAACTAGTCTTAAATAACTATAGGAGTGGGACTCTACTCATTAGGTTTTAGCTACACTGAGCGAGAGACAAACATAGGAAGTGAGAGAAAAAGTTAGCCCGAAAATCCCGGCTTCCGAGGGCGTTACAGAATGGTATCAGAGCATAGTTTGTCTAGTCTCGTATCAGTGTAGGTAGGTTAGAATGGACTTACATCCCATGTCACTGTGTATTGTCTGGATATAAACTACGAATAGTGTTCGAAAGCATGTACGATGCTCGTTTTTGACGTAGGAAAACCCGAATTAAAATAAGTGGGATTGGTGGACCACATCTTCACCTTAAAAAAAAAAAAAAAAACTTACTCATACGACATGAGGGTTTCAATACTTGATTGACCCATCTACAGCATGAAGATAATGCTCTTAATGTCATGTCTATTTGGCATTTTGGTTACAACTCCTGACATCCACGAGTACCTCACCGCCACTGCTTTCTCCTTTATAATGGCCTCAACTTCAAATCGTATCACCTCCATGAGCGAGTAAGGTGGTTGATAAGGCAAGGGAAAGAGTATGTGGCTTAGAAACAAAAAGTCTGTTAAGAATAATACCCCAAGAGGAGGTAGAGAATAGTAACTCCTCAACTTGAGTTTTGAGCTTGTTACTACATCAAGATCTAAACCCTCATCGTGTTGTAGTAATTATCATGGGATTAAGTTCAGCTACTTGAAGACGAGTGCTTGTTTTAAGTGTGGAAAGGAAAACTATAAGGCCAAGAATTGCCTGATATAGAAAGAGTCACAATTAGTGGTGCTTTTACATCGGTTATGGAAAAAAATAGAGTGAAGGCCGACGGTTTAAGGATGGCCTCTTTTGGTGTTTGACAGAATGTCGATCCACGTACTAAGAAAGGTCTCTAAATAGGGGTTGTTTCAGGACCAAAACTATAGAATTAAGGTAGCAGCAGCCAGAAGTTGGCATTAATTGGAGCTATTTAGAGCTAGGTCAGGGGCTCACGACAACCAACTGGAATCATGGGTATTAGGAGAAAAAGAGAGAAGAAAAAGGAAGGAAAGAGGACGAAAGAACTTGATAGAGGTGCGGCTGAAGCAGAAACAACAAGGAAAGGGAGCTGAAAGTGTCGACCCTTGTTGTTGGAAACTGAAACAGAACGACAGCAGGGGAAAACATGAAGTGGGGGAGGAAAAGTAGAGGAACAAGAGGAAGAATGGGAGAGGTGAGAATTCCTACACTTACTTTACCCCATTTGCTTTCTTTCTTAAGCTTGAAATCTTCATCATAATTGCTCTTAAAAAAAAAAAAAGAAAAAAAAAAAGATACAGTGTAAGATTTGTTGAAAAGCATGATGGAAATTTGGTAAAATGGTTCGACTAAGGTGATGTCAAATGTAAAGATGATTCATTTACATTGATTTATTTATATATACGTATGTAGGTATGCTAGAGCAATGATTGATATTTGGTATTTGTGTATAGAGAAATACTAAGGAAAGCGAGTTGATGTAGCTATTCCAAATGCAGAAAAACACAAGGGAGCCTATAAAGGTTCACGACCTAGAGGTAATCCTAAGAAAAGGAAACAAGTGACAATTTGTCAAGTGCTTATGTGGTGTTGCAAAGCACTAAGCTTTGGCATAAAGAGGTAAGAAAATGATTATTTAGTTGTGTTTGGCCATATTGGCACCACATATTACATATACATTAGGTAAATATAAACCATATGACCTTGAGAAATTTTGAATGTGGATAATGAAATTGTTTTATTTAATGTATTGAATTTTCAAGGTTTTGAATGTGCTATGTGGATGAATGTATACATATATATGTATCAATGATTGAAGGAAACATACTGGGTAATTGCGGATGTGATGATAAATGTCGATGAGAGTTTCATGCCAAGGTGGTAGTCTTGTGCCATGCTATTATTTTATTTCTCTAGGCATAATTCATATATAAATATATGTACTTATATATAAGTAAATATATTCTTTTACATGATCATAAAGAGTATTTGGACTGTGGTGAATTGAGTCAATGATTTTACACTTAGAGTAACTCTTTGAAGAATTTTAAAGTATGCTTGGATTGGAATACAAAGCATGAATTATTTGAGATTGGAAATATGTTGGATATGTGTAAGAAATCTATATTAAGTTGGTGATAGTGCTATATTACAAAATGTATTGAGCATTTGTGATTTATGATTAGTTGTGGATTTTAAACACCATTGAGGATTAATTTGTGAATTAAAACTATTTTGGAATTATTTGTGGATTTTAAACAATGTTAAATATTGATTTACGAATTTAAAAAAAAAATTTATTTGGGACTGTTGTGGATTTAAGTTGTTGAAATTGGATTGTGATTTATGGTAAACTACCTGCAAAGAGATCCCATTTTCTAAAAGGTTATGTTGCCAGATTTTTCGTTAGAATTTGACTTAGCTATACCCCACTAAGAACACGCTCAGTACTTATAGATTGTCCCTCAAACACTTAGAGAAAAGAGCTGTATATTAAGTATGGTAAGTGCGAGTGTAGATTGGAGCAAATTTCATTCCATGGTTGGTGAAGAGGGGCTACTAAGGTTTAGAAGCTGAATTTATTTACAACAATGGCTATCATGTGTTTGTTTTAGATGAGGAAAGCTAAGGTAAAAAAAAAAAAAAATTTCGACAAAGACGGGCCAAGGCTGTAATGAACATAAATAGAGCAAAGATAAGGGAGTTAAGAAAAGAGAGCCTACCCAGGATAAAGCCCCAAGAAAAAGGTAGAAGGTCGTAAAGCCTCAAGTCAATAGTTTTGAGCCTTCGATATTATCAAGTTCTAAGCCTTGCTTGCATTGTGGTTAATATCATGGAACTCAGTCATGTCATTGGATGACTACGGCTTGCTTTAGATGTAGAAGAAAAAAAAAAGGCATAAGATCAAGGATTGCCCAACAAAGATGGGCTCAACTATTGATGTTTTACCCTGGTTATAGAAGGTAAGTTTTGAATTATTAAGTACATGCTTTTGTTGGAATAATGCTAGCTTCCTAAATATAGTTGTATACAACATGCATGCCTGAAATTTCATATTGGTTTTGAGCAAAAAGATATAAATCTTGCTTAAAGGTATGATAGGGAAAGAAATCTGAGATGATTGATAATTCGATAAGGTTAAATCTTGATTGGAAATTATGAAATAAGTGCATGACAAGAATAAGTATTCCCACTCATTTTAAGAGTACCTTGATCGAATTTGGAGGACCAAATTCATTAAGGTGGGGAGAATGTGACAACTGTAAATTTTCTACGCATGGTAAGTGAATTAAGGAGTTATTGGAATTGGATTTCATAATGGGGGAAATTATCTTGAAATATGAGAATGATATAATAAATTAGTTAAGCATGGGAAATGATAATTTGGAGGAATTAAATAAGCTGATTTTTTTTCTGAAGAATTGAGGCTATGGGAGTTTAATAGGAAATTTAAGGTTTGAGATTTTACAAGCAGATGTTGTACTGAAATTAGGAGAGGTGAAATCTATAGAATTAAGGTTGTGGAAGTTATATATGTTGCAAAGGGACACATTGTAGTGATATAAAAGACTTCTCTAATGGATTAAAGTGTGTTTTTCTTTTAAGGAATTTAATTATTTAAGTGATAGTTAAATAATAGGAAATTAATTATACTAAGGTTGAAGGATCCAAGTTTAACAAATATATAATTATATATATTGGAAATATATATATTTATCAAGTAAATGGAAAATATATATATATTTCAAATATATATATATATATATATATATAAAAGTAGATATATCATTAAATGATTTAAATAAAATAAAATAAATATAATCTATATGATAAAAAAAAAAAAGTTAGTGGAGTTTGGTGGGATTTCCCACCAAACCCACGTGAGTGGTCTGCCAAAGCAGACCACTATGAATTGAGTGGCTTAAAAACAAAGCCAAGTGACAAGCAAAGAAAAAGGAGAAGAGAAAGACAAGAGACGAGAGGGATGGAATTAAAAGAAAAAGAAAAAATGCCGAGAGGAAGCTAGAACAGGGAGGGGACGTGAGTGCAAGGGATTCGGAGCTAATTAGGGGCTTCTGCTAATGGTGTTTTAGATACTGATTTGGGGCAGAAAGTTGCTGTTTCAGGCGTTGGTTTTGGCACCAGAAAAGGAGCTAAAGTGGGTTGTTTTATGGGTGCTGAAACAAACGAGTTTTGGGCAAAGAAAAGGTAACTTTTCGTGACATCCGAGGACTGATCTGGAGTGTAGTTTGGTGCTGGAAATGTAGGACAGATAAATGCTGCACGATAGCATTTTTAAGGCAAAAGCTTACCGTATGGTGGCTGAAACAAAGGGCTGAAAAGTAGGATTTAAAAGGTGGTTTGAGGCTGGGTTCAAGGGCTCAAGATAGAGTTGTTTAGGTGCAAAAAGGGGCCGATAGGGGGCTGCATTTGAGACTGAGATAAGTGCTGTTCAGGGGCATTTGAGACTGACGTGTGGCTTATTGGCCAGAACGAGGGAGGAAAGATTAAAGCAAGGAATGTTGTGCTAGCCGAGAGATAAAGGGAGTTAAGGTTCAATCAACATGGATTCAAGGGGTAAGAGTGTTTTTTCTTGGCTTGAATAAAATCCATGTTATATATTTAAGTATATTAAATGTGATTATGGTATTAAATTATATGAGATCTTCATAGAAGGAAGGATTGAGAATTTTATACAAATATTGACTCAAAGGTAAATAATATACATACATGTTAGTTAGCATGAACAGTTTTGTATCAAGTAAAGATTAAGATAAACACACTTAGAATTGTTGGCTCGAGAACATTTGAATGAGGAATTTGTAAGTTTTAATATTGACCTTGAATTGTGAGGTTGAAATGAATAGTGAGAAGACCTAGTGAAGGAATTGGGCATTCTTAGATTAAGGTTAAGGCCAATTTAATTTAGTTAAAAAAAAAAATTTAGATAAACATATTGATGATATGATGTCCTAAGAGTGATATTAAGTATGCAATGGTAGTGGTTTGTAGGAAAAATACTAATTAAAGAGATTTCCAAATTATGACTAAAGTGGAAGTAGTAGTAAGAATCTATGTTTGGTTTAAACTTAACGTACATGATACAACGGTTTTTATGTACCTATGTTTGTTAAAGTATGATAAATGTTATTTTGATGTGGTGATTTTTGTGAGAAAAAGATATCAAGGAAAAGGAATTTCGGAAGAAAAAGGGGAGGATTTCCAAGGTTTACGTCGGAGTCTTGAGTAGCATTGACAAAGAGTTTAAGTTGAAGACTTTCGAAGGGGGAAAACTCACAAGGAGTTGAGAATTTAATGATTGGCCAGAAGTGCGCAAGAACGGTATTGCTAAACATTAATCTTGGCATAACGAGGTAAGGGAATATACGGTAAATGCTTGTCAGTCTACTATGCTTATGCATTTTTAAATTAATGTTATTTAATATTTATGGATTTAAATGCATTCTTGGTTAAATGTCCAAATATGTTGGATTGAGTTTAAAATGCATAATGTTTGGATTTGGATTTGTATTGGAAATTGGTGTATTGAAGATATATTGCTTGATTGAGTTTTCTACGGATATTTGATTGTGGTTATGACGCTGGGTAGTGTTCTACCTATGCCGTTATAATGCCGAAATTTCGTTAGAAATTGTCTAAATAAGTTTCTTGGTATTAAATTGGATTTATTAAATGCCTTTAAAACCTCATGTATATTAATCACTGCTATTTGTTATCGAGACTTCGTACAATTAGATTTTTAAAACTATAAGTATGTGGAACGGTTTATGCCTTTAGTACTCAACCTATTTTGTAAGATATATTTCTAAACGAGTTTTGACTCATGATACATGTGATGATGTATAATGCCTGTGTGGCATTTGGAAATGCCTGTGTGGCACTTGGAAATGCCTGTGTGGCACTTGGAAATGCCTTTGTGGCACTTGGAAATGCCTATGTGGCACTCGCCTGTGTGGCGTTTTATTATGTCTATGTGGCATTCAGTAAGCCTGTGTGGCATTGAGGCGCCGTATACGTAATTGCGTCATGGATCCCGCCTGTGTGGCAAATGGGTAGCGGTGATTACGTATGATTGTCCGACAACTAGTCGTGACTTGTACCTCAGCTACTAGATGATCACTGGTGCTGGGATGATTCATGATCATGGATAGAGCCCTGGTATGGGACACCGACCACTGCTAGCTACAGTGGATGCTTTCATAAAAAGCTTCTTGGTTATATTTCCAAAGATCCCCGTTATGTTACCGAATCTCATAATGCTCGTCTCGTGAAAATGTTTTAAATGTATATTACGATACTGTTACAAAGATGAGCGAATGTAGCATTTCTACTACTACTATATCTTGATTTTGTGAATGCTTGAGTACTAATCTGTTTTGAAATTACTTGGCATAACATTTTATAGCTTATAAACTATGGTTTATCAATTTGGTATTATTTCCGATAAAACATCTTTAAGCATGAGTTTTGGCACATTCATTCACGCATACACATGCATTAAACATAGTAGAAACCTAACATCATTTAGCGTATGTTTTCTTACTGGGCTTTCCCCAAAGCTCACCCCTTTCCACCTCAGATTATTTCAGGTAGACTCGGCACAAGCGTGGTGCATCAAGAGTCCTTTTGTCGAGTTGCAGAAAATTGTATTTTGAACCAAGGTATAATCTTTGTTCTTTTGTTTATTTCCCAGACTAAATTCTTTTGTGTACACAGTGTATAGGATTTGGGATGTAAGAACTAGGAGATATCGAATCTGTAAAGCTACTGTGTTATGTAGTTAAGTTGAATTTTCGATATATTTATATATGAAAATCCATGGAAGCTAAGTATTTCAGAAGTTACATTGAGATTTGGAATTGCTATAGGTTGAAACGATGATGTACTTAGTATGAGGATGGATAATGGAATAAAATAGGGACAGAAGTTTTTCAGTGTCGTTTTCGACACGTCTTACGAGAAGACTATAATGGGACCTTAGACAACTAGTCTTAAATAACTATAGGAGTGGGACTCTACTCATTAGGTTTTAGCTACACTGAGCGAGAGACAAACATAGGAAGTGAGAGAAAAAGTTAGCCCGAAAATCCCGGCTTCCGAGGGCGTTACAAGCCCACCGGCCACGGCCTCATGTGCTTGCCTCCAACACAGCCCCTCACTAGCTCACCCACTGTCGACCCCTTATGCCCTTACCCTCACCCCTCGGGCCTCAATCAGCTAGCCAAGCCTCACTCAGCCTTTCCAATCTCACCCGCCACCGCCCTCTGTGCAGCCTGTCCAGAGCAACGTCAGCCCTCAAATCCCAATCTCTTTTCTCTTCAATTCATCTCTTATGTCTAACCCAGACGAGAAATCCTCCATTTTCAGAAGCTGTTTTCATTTCAAAACAAAATTAACGCAAGCAAGAATCATAGTTGCCCACGGCCATGCCGCCCATGGCCACGGCCAGTCATCCACGCCTGTGTGCCACTGCCTACGACCTACCCACGCTCGCCGTACGTTAACTCTGCCTCAACATCAAGCACCAACTCTGCCTCAACTCAAGCCCCTCAACCTCACTCATTCTTCACAATTCACAATTAGTCACTCACAGATCTGTGTTGTTTTGACCTAGATCTACTAATTTCAAAAGTAAAACATTTTAAATTTGCTTTTTCCTTTCAAACGTGAGTCACTAGGTTGTTGATTTCTGAGTTGTTTGTTGGCTGCTGTTGCTTGCTTGTGTCCGACTGAGCTGAGACTCTGAGTTTTGCGATCTGATTTTTTGTTTATTTTGATATGGTGAAGGCATGAAGTTTTTCAATCTATGACTTTGAATATGTGACTGTGATTGCCTGAGTCTTAGAATATTTTTTTTTTATATTTTATCCTCAAAATGGAACAGAATGGAGGATAGCGGCGATAACGGACCGTTATCGCCACTACATGCCGTTACCCTGTTTTGTAACGGCCGATATTGGCCGTTACGGTTGTGATTCTTAATCACAACCGTTTTTCCGTGATAGCGGTGGCGGCCACCACCGTTACCGCGAGATAGCGGCCGCTATTTGAAACACTGCATATATGTACATGAGAATGAGCTTTTATTGCTTTTTAGATAAAGTGTATTTGTCCAGTTTACTCACTTTTGTGATGCTGAGATTGAGAAAGTGTAAAAAAAAGGGGCCTAGGCCATTGCAAGTTCAAGGATCATCATTGACTAATTACTTATTTCCTTCCCTTCTTAACTTGTGAAAAACAAAAACGAATCAAGCTTTTCAAGTCATGAAAAATAGCCCAATTGAAGGTTATTAGGTTGTGTAAAGACTGCAAATTGTACTAATTTTTGTAAATAAATAAGAGGCATCAAATGAGTATAGTATTGAAATTTAGTTATACTTCTAATTTCCTTTAGTAATGGAGACAAATATTTTACTTAGGAGCAATTATCAATGAATGGTGAGTGCTAGCATAAATTAGAATTATATAATTAAGTTCAAGACATGCGTTAATTCAATGAAGAAAGTAAATTTAAATTGAGGACATTATTGATATATGTATATATATGAAATAGATGAATATACAATTTAAGAAAAATATATGTATATACATGTAAACTAGAATGGGAAATGTGATTTAATAATATAAGATATAATACTAATAAAATGAAATAAAATATAGCAAGATGTATGAAATATATAGATATATATATACATGAAATGATAAAAATATATTAATATTTATAGATATATTAAAAGTACATGTATATATATATATTGAATAGGATATATATATATATATATAAAAATATGAAACCGTGACCTGCAACAAAAAGAAAAAGGCAGAAGCTTTGCTTCTGCCAAACGCCAAAACAGAAAAGGAAACCCTGTTTAAAAAGAGAAGGACAAGAAGGAAAGAAAGGAGAGAAGAGAAAGGGAGATCTCGACCGGGAAAGGAAAAGAAGAAAAGGGAGAAGAAAAGAGGAAAGGAAAGGAGAAGGGCTCAGCGAGAAAGGCAAGAGAAAAGGAGAAAACAAAAAGGAAAAGAAGAAAGCTACAGTAAGGGTTTCGAACGAGGAAGAAAAGGGAAAGAGAGAAACCAGGGAAAAACCAAAGGAAAGAGAGTGGTGTGGTTCAGTTGGGGCTGGAAGTGCCGAGAGGAAACAGAAGAAGAAGAAGACCTAAAACTGCAGCTACTTGTGTGGGAAAAAGGAAAGGGGTTCGAAGAACCTGTTGATGCGTGAAGGAGAGCTGATCTGTGGCTGCATTTGGATCGGTTGGGAGGCTGTGGAAGAGGTCATTTGGTGGCTCACGAACCAGCTGCAACTTGGGATTGATTTGGCTGTAAAGGAGGCAAGAAACATGAGCCAACCGAACTGACCAAGGACATTTTCTGCTACTCAAAATAGAACAGCTCCTAAGGCAATAACAAGGTAAATAAAAATTGACTTGAGTGTTGTTTGAATGATAGAACTATATCAGGAAATGTTCTGCATTGCTCAGCTGTTTGTGGGGGGTTTAAACTGAACTTGTTGGTGTCTAAACAGAGGTTAACTAATGGCTAGAAATTGGGATTTGTAGCAAGGCTGTATGAGAACTCGTTGAGGGTTTCAAGGGAGGAAGAACCAAGCTGGATCGAAAGCCATTAGAGCTGTCTAGCTCGACTGAAGTAAGTGAAGACAAGGCAGCCTCGGGTTGTGCAGGACAGCAGTAACCTAGGTTCAAGGAGGCTCGGTTAAGCTATTTTAGAGGTAAAAGTTAGATTTTCAGAAATGTAACTTCGTTTATGCAATGATATATGATTTTTGAATAATACCTACATGCGTATAGATACAAAACCATGGACAAAACAGAGATGTATACATGCGTGTGAACGTGTATATATATGTATATGTATATATATGCACATACTCTAGGGGCTTGGTGATAAAAAGAAAATATAACCATGTAGTTATATATGTCTATGTGTTTAAATAGATATATATATATATACATATATATATATACATATACATATACATCTACTCATAGATGTTATTAGCATGACAATGAAGATTTAATTCTGAACCTCGGTGTAGGATTTGATTCGAAAATATCAAGAGGAGGGAACTACACGAAGATCGACTAGGGAAATTCTTTTGAAGGTAAACAATAAGCATTGATTTAAGGATTGATAGGAATTAAGCTTGACTATAACAGTGAAACTTGAATAATAATGTGTTGTTTTAAATTGTTCGTTTTAAGTATGGTATTAGGCATGTATGAATAGATGATTGAGACAACATTGAAATGCTTGTAGTGACCTTAATTGGAGCAGAAGAGTAGATATTATCGGAGACTCGAAGAGGATATTGTCTAAGGACATTATGTAAGTGGGTTAAGTAAGCTTTACTAGTACCATCTCGTAGGAACAATTAAATCCCTTTATCGATTGAGTTAATTTATGAATTAAGGGACGAAACATCGTTGACCGAGCTACTAAGGTAAGATGTAAAGGACTTAATGTATAAATTGGAAAAGAATGCTCCTTTGGCTGGAATTTTAAATATCATTTTCTATGTTGTATGTTGTAGCCGGTCAAGCCACTTATCAAATAACATGAAAAACGTTAGTTCTGAGACCTTAATACGAAATTATTGTTGTGCTAGAGGTACATGTATGCATGGTGCATAATAGACTACACGTAGTAGCAATGCATTGTGCACAAAGAGACTGTTACGAATGCGTACATGCATTTACATATAATATGTTTTAATGCAAGCTATCTTATGCATGAATTCTTTCTATGTATAACGACTTGTATGCTATTTAACTCAGAAGACTTTTCTGGTTTGAGCCAACTTTGAAATAAAACCCAATTATTGTATAGTTAAAGCTCGAAATGTTTCTTGTCAGTATTTTGAAATTTATGAAGGTGAAGAGTTACACGAAAGAACTGTTTTCCGATATGTTTTGAGTGCGGGCAAATCCATTGACCTTCGGGTCACTTGAGCCTATTGAGCCTTGCTCTAGGTTCTATTACCCGTCTATTGAGCTTTGTGCTCTAGACAATCAGTATCAGTATCTGCGCCTTACGAGCCTCGAGCTCTAGGCATTATCAGGCTTGCCTGAGAATTTAACAGGCAAGTTCCAGCTCTCGACTGATCAGCGAGATTGGAGCATAGTCTATGGCCATAGGTATTGTGTTGCTTGCGACATCTACTCCATCACTAGCTAGGATGGACATCGGTATCAGTTATCAGGGATTCATGCCTAAACTCTATCATTATTGTTTTCCAGCACTTTAAGGCTTTATGCCTAATTTGATAAATTATCAGTTTTCTGTAAAGTCATCGATTTGAAGAAAATACATCAGAATTCTATTTTGATATCTGCATGAGTTTCAGTAATTTAAGGCCTCGTGCCTACAATGATTCGACTATAAGTTTTAGTAATCTTTCTCTGATTTGAAGTAAGTGCATTCGAAATCTGTTTGTGATCATATCATTTTCAGTATTTGAATGTTTCATGTTGATACACTAGTGTATAGAATACTATGTCATGTATATATAACATGTCATTTGCTACCATGCAATTATGTGCATATAGACCGACATGAGCCTAGTATCTGTTTACTTAAACTACTTACTAAGCCGTGGTTTTGCTCACCCCTTATTAATAACATTGCAGATCATACAAGCTAGGCTCCCACTTGGAGTTGGAGCAAGGCCTCGAGGACGACCTTAAGTAGCGATACTAGCTTGAGTCCTCCGAGTGCTGCTTTTGTTGCTCTTGAGGTATAAAAAGGGATTATTTTGTTATTCATGTATGACATTCAAATGCACAGTACATGCTTATAGAAATTTTTGGGATGTAACTTAGGATCGTTCTAGATTATTGTAGTCATCTATAGTTATCGAGTGCGATCCGAGAAAAGAATTGTAAAGACTATAACTTATGAAATGCCATGCTTATGTCGTGGATGATCCGAGAAGTAAAATTCATCGATTTTGAATTGTTAACTGCTATACATATATATGTGATGACTTTGGAAGTATGTGTAATATATAGTGAGTTGAACTGGAAACTATGGATTGGTAAAATGTGGCTGGATATAGTTGAGTTTTATTGCAGGTTATGGAGCTGGGGAAAGTCGATTTTATATAAGGGGGAGTTTTCGAAGTTTTCTTTTATTAGTCTAGTAATAAATGAGAATATTAAGTAAGTTAAATGATTATAAGAAATGGTAAATTAAACGATGAATGTAAATCAAATGAAGAATATGAAAGTAGTTGAGAGAGAACACTGACACCGAATACAAACCTCAAAGTGAAAAGAAAAAGTTAGTTCATAAAATTGATAAATGGGAAATAAAGTCTGAGTGTTAAGTATACGTCACGGCCTTCGGGTCGTGACAAATTAAATGGTATCATAGCCCAGTTTGTCTAGTACTTATCAGTGTCATAGAGGTCATTATTAGTGTTACATCCCATGTACTGTGTAATGTCTGCATGTAACCACTGTCACTAACTTATACTAAGATTGATCTGCTCTTGGTATAGGTATTTCTGTTAATCGAAATACAATGAGGAGAATTGGAGGCAGACCTAGGGGGTTGGCTCGAAGGTTTCCGATTACACGTTCGACCCCATCCACTGCACCTCCATCATCCTCACACCCCACACCTCCACCACCAGATAGTATTGAGGCAAGGATGGCTAGAATAGAACAAAGTCATGAGACCATGACGGCCCTATTACAACAATTGGTGGCCAACCAAGCTAGTACACAGCAGGCTACACCACCACCTCCTACACCTCCTGTGCCACCACCTACTGCACCTGCTATGCCACAGCCTCCACCACCACCGCAACAGGCACCACCTCCGCCACCTCCGGTGGTGCCACAGGTCGCACCTTTGCCAGCTGTGCTTCCACCAGCCGTACCTGAGGCTGGGAATCTGGTGGATAGAAACATGACACTCCTCCGACAATTCCAGAAGATGAACCCATCACAGTTTAAGGGGGAGAAGGATCTGGCGAAGGCTGAGGAATGGATAGAGGAGATGGAGTTCCTTTTCAAGTATATGGGTTGCAGTACTACTGAAAGGGTTTCCTTGGCTGTGTATATGATGAGGGGTGATGCACAGAAGTGGTGGAAGACCCATGAGACATTCTTATTGGCCAAGGATCCGGTCATTACATGGGAGAGACTTGTAGAGGCTTTCATGAACCACTATATCTCCAAAGCTGCCAGGAGACAAAAGAAGAAGGAATTTATGGAACTTACTCAAGGATTGATGAGGGTTGATGAGTACGAGACCCGTTTCAGTGCCTTGGTTAAGTATGATACAGATTATGCTGCTAATGATGAAAAGAAGGCAGAGAAATTTGGTTCGGGATTGAGACCTATCATTCGAAGCCGAGTCACTCCATTTGAGCTCACAGAGTATGAGGCAGTGGTTAGAAAGGCTCAGACTGTTGAGCAAGAATTGGAGATTACTCAAGCTGAGTATGGGACAAGGAAACCTCCTAGAGCTAAACCATTCATAGATAGGAGAAATGAGAAGAGGAGGTTTGAGCCGAGTAGATCACAGGGACAAAATAAGAGGCAGAGGTTTGTTGCGCCTCGATCACAGGCTACTAGGCCTACAGCTACTACTACTCCTCCTAACAGAGCCTTGACCATCATCCCTACTGCTACTCCTACATCTCAGCCTTGTACTATTTGCGGCCACAAGCATGGTGATCGACCTTGTCATAGACTTACTGGGGCTTGTTTCAGGTGTGGCAAGACAGGTCACATGATCAGAGATTGTCCTTTTCTTAAGGCCACAGAGAGGCAAGTTGAGAAACAAAACGTGCCGCAACAGAAGAAGGCCCAAGATAAGGGCAAGGGGCCAATGGTGCAGGGTAGAGTATTTGCACTCGATCAGGAGGCAGCTGATGCTTCCGGCTCAGTTATCAGGGGTAAGCTCACTATCTGTGACTTAGAAGCTATTGTACTTATAGATTCAGGTGCAACTCACTCATTCATCTCACCTGCATTTGCTAGTAGATTGCATATAGAGTCAGAACCTCTAGGCCATCTGTTACATATTACTACTCCTTTTAGGGAATCTCAAACAATTGAATATGTCTATCGTCAGTGTAAGGTCAAGGTGGGAGATAAGTACTTAACAGTAGATTTGATCTTATTGAATATGTATGACTTTGATGTAATACTAGGCATGGATTGGTTAACCAACCATCGTGCTAGTGTAGATTGCTATAGGAAGATTGTAACTCTCTCCCTACCTGAAAAGCTTGTACTACACCTTGGGAATGATAAATAGAATGATTTTGATTTTGTTGATGTCTCACTAATATGAGATTAATTGTTTATGAAGGCTATCTCGCATTTGTCGAGGATGCCGAAAGGAGCCATCCGGAACTGTCAGACATTCCAATTGTCAAGGAGTTCTCTGATGTTTTTTCGGATGAGCTACTAGGGCTACCTCCGGAAAGGGAGACGGAGTTCGCTATAGAGCTACTCCTAGGCACTCAATCGGTATCAAAGCCTCCATACCGAATGGCCTTGGTTGAGTTAGAAGAACTTAAAAAGCAGTTGCAAGAGCTGCTAGATAAAGGTTTTATAAGACCAAGTGTGTCTCCCTGGGGGGCTCCAGTGTTATTTGTGAAAAAGAAGGATGGTAGTTTGAGGCTGTGTATAGACTATAGGCAGTTGAATCAAGTGACGGTGAAGAATAAGTATCCACTGCCTAGAATTGACGACTTGTTGGATCAATTGAAGGGTGCTCAGATATTTTCCAAGATTGATTTGAGGTCTGGGTACCATCAGCTAAGAATCAGAAAGGAAGATGTATCGAAAACAGCCTTCAGGACTCGTTATGGCCACTATGAGTTCTTAGTCATGCCATTTGGTTTAACAAACGCCCCTGCAGCTTTCATGGGACTGATGAATGAAGTGTTTAAGCCCTACTTGGACAAGTTCGTCATTGTTTTCATCGATGACATACTAGTATATTCTCGATCTCGAGAAGAGCATGAACACCACCTACATATTGTGCTTCAGACTCTTCGAGAGAAAGAGCTCTATGCCAAGCTCAGTAAGTGCGAATTTTGGTTAGAGCAAATCAGTTTTCTGGGGCATGTAGTGTCAAAGGATGGTTTGTCGGTTGACCCAGCTAAGATAGAGGCTGTAATTAATTGGGATAGGCCTAAGACAGTAACCGAAATTCGCAGCTTTTTAGGGCTTGCGAGATACTATAGGAGATTTGTAGAAGGATTTTCTAAGTTGGCTGCTCCTCTAACCCGACTCACACGCAAGAATGTCAAGTTTGAGTGGAATGATGCATGTGAGCGCAGCTTTCTAGAATTGAAGCAGCGATTGACTACAGCTCCTATTTTGACAATTTCGAGTGGATCCGGTGGATTTGCAGTGTATAGTGATGCCTCTCTACAAGGTCTAGGGTGTGTATTGATGCGGAATAGTAAAGTAGTGGCCTATGGTTCGAGACAATTGAAGGACCATGAGAGGAACTATCCCACACATGACCTAGAGTTGGCAGCGGTAGTGTTTGCGCTAAAGATATGGCGCCACTACTTGTATGGTGAACGATTTCAGATTTACACGGATCACAAGAGTTTAAAATATTTATTCTCGCAGAAAGAGCTAAACATGAGACAGAGACGATGGATGGAGCTATTGAAGGATTATGACTGCGAGATTCTCTACCATCCGGGTAAAGCAAACCGAGTTGCTGATGCATTGAGTAGGAAGAGCATGGGTTTGATCAGCTACATGATGGTCAAAGAGTGGGATTTGATGGAGAAATTTTCAGAATTGAATTTGAACCTAGAGCGAGAAGGTGAATGTTTGATGGCTAGCTTGAGGATAGAGCCTAGTATTATTGATCAGATCAGACAAGCTCAAAAAGAAGATCCTCGACTTGTGGAGACTACTAGTAATATACAATCGGATCAGGGCTCAGATTTCGAGATTGGAGATGATGGACTGTTGAGATATAAGGGCAGAATTTGTATTCCGGATAGTGAGGCCTTGAAGAGACAAATTATGAAAGAGGCACACAGTTCCAAATACACGATGCATCCAGGTAATACAAAGATGTATCAAAACTTACGTAAGGTGTATTGGTGGGCTGGTATGAAGAAAGATATAGCGACCTTTGTGTCCAAATGCTTAGTGTGCCAAAAGGTCAAGATTGAACACCAGAGACCAGCGGGCTTATTGAAACCTTTGTCTGTACCTACATGGAAATGGGAGCATGTGACTATGGACTTTATCATGGGACTCCCGAGGACTCGTAGGAATCATGATGCCATTTGGGCGATAGTCGATCGATTGACAAAGTCCGCTCACTTCCTAGCTATGAAGGCTACCGATTCACTTAGTGCCTTAGCAAATATGTATGTAAAAGAAGTAGTGAGGTTACATGGAGTCCCAGTGAGCATAGTTTCGGATAGAGATTCTCGGTTTACTTCCCGTTTCTGGGGACACTTTCAGGATGCTTTGGGAACTAAACTGAGCTTTAGCACAGCCTTCCATCCTCAAACCGATGGGCAGTCAGAGAGGACAATTTAGACTCTTGAGGACATGTTGAGGGCATGTGTCATGGATTTTCAAGGCTCATGGGATGATCATCTGGCACTAGCTGAATTTGCATATAACAATAGCTTTCACTCTAGCATTGGGATGGCACCTTACGACGCGTTGTATAGACGAAAGTGTAGATCCCCTATTGGCTGGGAAGAGGTAGGTGAAAGAAAGATATTTACTCCGGAATTAGTAGAGAAAGCTTCCGCAGACGTGAAGTTGATATGTGATAGATTGAGGACAGCTCAAAGTAGACAGAAGAGCTATGCGGATAGTCGGAAAAGACCTTTGGAATTTCAAGTTGGGGATAAAGTATTCTTGAAGATCTCTCCATCTAAAGGTATAATGAGATTTGGTAAGAAAGGGAAGTTGAGCTCTCGATATATTGGTCCGTTTGAGATACTAGAGAGAATTGGTGACGTGGCATACCGACTAGCATTACCTCCAGAGCTGGCAAGTGTGCATAACGTCTTCCATGTGTCGATGCTCAGGAAGTATCATCCGGACCCCTCCCATATCATTGAGTATGGACCTTTAGAGATTAGGGAGGACTTGAGCTATGTTGAGAGACCGATTCGGATCTTGGATAGAAAAGATAAGATATTGAGGTCGAAGACGATTCCTCTAGTGAAAGTACTTTGGCAGCATCACTCTTCAGAGGAAGCTACGTGGGAGTTAGAGAGTTTGATGAAGGAAAAGTATCCTCACCTTTTTCAGATGGACATGGAAAATTTGGAGGACCAAATTTCCTAAGGTGGGGAGGTTGTGAAGACTGCAAATTGTACTAATTTTTGTAAATAAATAAGAGGCATCAAATGAGTATAGTATTGAAATTTAGTTGTACTTCTAATTTCCTTTAGTAATGGAGACAAATATTTTACTTAGGAGCAATTATCGATGAATGGTGAGTGCTAGCATAAATTAGAATTATATAATTAAGTTCAAGACATGCGTTAATTCAATGAAGGAAGTAAATTTAAATTGAGGACATTATTGATATATGTATATATATGAAATAGATGAATATACAATTTAAGAAAAATATAAGTATATACATGTAAACTAGAATGGGAAATGTGATTTAATAATATAAGATATAATACTAATAAAATGAAATAAAATATAGCAAGATGTATGAAATATATAGATATATATATATATATACATGAAATGATAAAAATATATTAATATTTATAGATATATTAAAAGTACATGTATATATATTGAATAGGATATATATATATATAAAATATGAAACCGTGACCTACTCCCACGAGTCTGAACAAAAAGAAAAAGGCAGAAGCTTTGCTTCTGCCAAACGCCAAAACAGAAAAGGAAACCCGGTTTAAAAAGAGAAGGAAAGGAAGGAAAGAAAGGAAAGAAGAGAAAGGGAGATCTCGACCGGGAAAGGAAAAGAAGAAAAGGGAGAAGAAAAGAGGAAAGGAAAGGAAAGGAGAAGGGCTCAGCGAGAAAGGCAAGAGAAAAGGAGAAAACAAAAAGGAAAAGAAGAAAGCTACAGTAAGGGTTTCGAACGAGGAAGAAAAGGGAAAGAGAGAAACCAAGGAAAAACGAAAGGAAAGAGAGTGGTGTGGTTCAGTTGGGGCTGGAAGTGCCGAGAGGAAACAGAAGAAGAAGAAGACCCAAAACTGCAGCTACTTGTGTGGGAAAAAGGAAAGGGGTTCGAAGAACCTGTTGGATGCGTAGGAGAGTTGATCTGTGGCTGCATTTGGATCGGTTGGGAGGCTGTGGAAGAGGTCATTTGGTGGCTCACGAACCAGCTGCAACTTGGGATTGATTTGGCTGTAAAGGAGGCAAGAAACATGAGCCAACCGAACTGACCAAGGACATTTTCTGCTACTCAAAACAGAACAGCTCCTAAGGCAGTAACAAGGTAAATAAAAAATGACTTGAGTGTTGTTTGAATGATAGAACTATATCAGGAAAATGTTCTGCATTGCTCAGCTGTTTGTGGGGGGTTTAAACTGAACTTGTTGGTGTCTAAACAGAGGTTAACTAATGGCTGGAAATTGGGATTTGTAGCAAGGCTGTATGAGAACTCGTTGAGGGTTTGAAGGGAGGAAAAACCAAGTTGGATCGAAAGCCATTAGAGCTGTCTAGCTCGACTGAAGTAAGTGAAGACAAGGCAGCCTCGGGTTGTGCAGGACAGCAGTAACCTAGGTTCAAGGAGGCTCGGTTAAGCTATTTTAGAGTTAAAAGTTAGATTTTCAGAAATGTAACTTCGTTTATGCAATGATATATGATTTTTGAATAATACCTACATGCGTATAGATACAAAACCATGGACAAAACAGAGATGTATACATGCGTGTGAACGTGTATATATATGTATATGTATATATATGCACATACTCTAGGGGCTTGGTGATAAAAAGAAAATATAACCATGTAGTTATATATGTCTATGTGTTTAAATAGATATATATATATATATATATACATATATATATACATATACATATACATCTACGCATAGATGTTATTAGCATGACAATGAAGATTTAATTCTGAACCTCGGTGTAGGATTTGATTCGGAAATATCAAGAGGAGGGAACTACACGAAGATCGACTAGGGAAATTCTTTTGAAGGTAAACAATAAGCATCGATTTAAGGATTGATAGGAATTAAGCTTGACTATAACAGTGAAACTTGAATAATAATGCATTGTTTTAAATTGTTCGTTTTAAGTATGGTATTAGGCATGTATGAATAGATGATTGAGACAACATTGAAATGCTTGTAGTGACCTTAATTGGAGCAGAAGAGTAGATATTATCGGAGACTCGAAGAGGATATTGTCTAAGGACATTATGTAAGTGGGTTAAGTAAGCTTTACTAGTACCATCTCGTAGGAACAATTAAATCCTTTTATCGATTGAGTTAATTTATGAATTAAGGGACGAAACATCGTTGACCGAGCTACTAAGGTAAGATGTAAAGGACTTAATGTATAAATTGGAAAAGAATGCTCCTTTGGCTGGAATTTTAAATATCATTTTCTATGTTGTATGTTGTAGCCGGTCAAGCCACTTATCAAATAACATGAAAAACGTTAGTTCTGAGACCTTAATACGAAATTATTGTTGTGCTAGAGGTACATGTATGCATGGTGCATAATAGACTACACGTAGTAGCAATGCATTGTGCACAAAGAGACTGTTACGAATGCGTACATGCATTTACATATAATATGTTTTAATGCAAGCTATCTTATGCATGAATTCTTTCTATGTATAACGACTTGTATGCTATTTAACTCAGAAGACTTTTCTGGTTTGAGCCAACTTTGAAATAAAACCCAAATATTGTATAGTTAAAGCTCGAAATGTTTCTTGTCAGTATTTTGAAATTTATGAAGGTGAAGAGTTACACGAAAGAACTGTTTTTCGATATGTTTTGAGTGCGGGCAAATCCATTGACCTTCAGTTCACTTGAGCCTATTGAGCCTTGCTCTAGGTTCTATTACTCGTCTATTGAGCTTTGTGCTCTAGACAATCAGTATCAGTATCTGCGCCTTACGAGCCTCGAGCTCTAGGCATTATCAGGCTTGTCTGAGAATTTAACAGGCAAGTTCCAGCTCTCGACTGATCAGTGAGACTGGAGCATAGTCTATGGCCATAGGTATTGTGTTGCTTGCGACACCTACTCCATCACTAGCTAGGATGGACATCAGTATCAGTTATCAGGGATTCATGCCTAAACTCTATCAGTATTGTTTTCCAGCACTTTAAGGCTTTATGCCTAATTTGATAAATTATCAGTTTTCTGTAAAGTCATCGATTTGAAGAAAATACATCAGAATTCTATTTTGATATCTGCATGAGTTTCAGTAATTTAAGGCCTCGCGCCTACAGTGATTCGACTATCAGTTTTAGTAATCTTTCTCTGCTTTGAAGTAAGTGCATTCGAAATCTGTTTGTGATCATATCATTTTCAGTATTTGAATGTTTCATGTTGATACACTAGTGTATAGAATACTATGTCATGTATTTATAACATGTCATTTGCTACCATGCAATTATGTGCATATAGATCGACATGAGCCTAGTATCTGTTTACTTAAACTACTTACTGAGCCGTGGTTTTGCTCACCCCTCATTAATAACATCACAGATCATACAAGCTAGGCTCCCACTTGGAGTTGGAGCAAGGCCTCGAGGACGACCTTAAGTAGCGATACTAGCTTGAGTCCTCCGAGTGCTGCTTTTGTTGCTCTTGAGGTATAAAAAGGGATTATTTTGTTATTCATGTATGACATTCAAATGCACAGTACATGCTTATAGAAATTTTTGGGATGTAACTTAGGATCGTTCTAGATTATTGTAGTCATCTATGGTTATCGAGTGCGATCCGAGAAAAGAATTGTAAAGACTATAACTTATGAAATGCCATGCTTATGTCGTGGATGATCCGAGAAGTAAAATTCGTCGATTTTGAATTGTTAACTTCTATACATATATATGTGATGACTTTGGAAGTATGTGTAATATATAGTGAGTTGAACTGGAAACTATGGATTGGTAAAATGTGGCTGGATATAGTTGAGTTTTATTGCAGGTTATGGAGCTGGGGAAAGTCGATTTTATATAAGGGGGAGTTTTCGAAGTTTTCTTTTATTAGTCTAGTAATAAATGAGAATATTAAGTAAGTCAAATGATTATAAGAAATGGTAAATTAAACGATGAATGTAAATCAAATGAAGAATATGAAAGTAGTTGAGAGAGAACACTAACACTAAATACAAACCCCAAAGTGAAAAGAAAAAGTTAGTTCGTAAAATTGATAAATGGGAAATAAAGTCTGAGTGTTAAGTATACGTCACGGCCTTTGGGTCGTGACAGGTTGCATAAGAAAAGGCCTACTAACTTATTTTCTTCTCTTATTGACTCAAATGCTTAAGGAAGAGATGAAATTGACGTAGTTTATGATTTTTATCATGTTATGACTTGTTAAAACTAGATGAATGTAATGACTTTGTATGACATTGTGATTTTTAGAATTAATGACTTTGGAGGACTTGTTATGATTTTTATCATGTTATGATTTGGATGAATGTATTTTTGTGGAAGTATATTAATTCTTGAGTCCTTCGTTGTTCTTGTCATATATGATTTTTATCACTTACAGAAAATTGCATTATCTTGAGTAAAACTTGTCAAATATGATCAAACCCACCTTCTTCAATTTTGGTTTTGTAGATATATTTCTTGTTTAGGTTAATTTAGAAACCTTAGAGCTGAGCAAGTGATTAAAGAAATTAGTCCGTAGAATGGGGCTATAGATGAGATAATCTGGGAAATGGAGAATCTCAGTTTTCTTTACTAGAAAATTTTATCTCAAAATGGAATGCAGTGTACCTACGAACAATGGCTGATTGTGTAGTGAATTTGTGATGCCTTAAGAATGCTGATTATGTAAAGTTAATACGAATGC
Organism: Heritiera littoralis; assembly: GCA_031772115.1. Taxonomy (NCBI): domain Eukaryota; kingdom Viridiplantae; phylum Streptophyta; class Magnoliopsida; order Malvales; family Malvaceae; genus Heritiera; species Heritiera littoralis. Next base: position 916,715 of record JAPDPK010000053.1, on the reverse strand, counting down.
TTATCAGATTTAGGAAAAACACTAGCTTCATTTTTGTGTGTTGTCTCCTAGTTTCTTACTATCCTCAAACTTTGAGTGATTATCTTGTTTCATACAGCAAGAACGAACTTGAGTACTAATTTTGTTTACAGAATCTTATAAATTAATGGTAGAAAATTTCTTATAATTAATGGTAGAAAATATCCAATATGAAATTTAAAGCTCACTTTTCTCAACAGTGCTTGTAGTGTTGGTTTTATTGCAGGGACATATAAAAACTATTATGTATTTGGTATTACAAATGAATTCTTAATATGTTTTATTTCTCACTTTGCATGCAAGGCACCAAACGATCCCTTAATATGTTTAGAATTTTAATTTATTGTTTGTGAAGTTTTAAGATATGACTTGGCTTTGATTTTGATGTTTGGCATTCTAAGATTTTCTTCAATTCAAATTGTAAGGATTACATAGATTGAGGAAAGGATGGCATTTGTGAACAAGAGATTTGGCTAAGCTTTGTGATCATTTCATGTGAGTACTTTTTCTTTTAAGATCAAACAAGCTTTGAATTTTTACTGCTGAATTGTTGATAAAATCAAATTTTGTTCTGTAGCATCTGCAAGCAAAATGAAACCAATGCTAATTATGACATATAGGTAACAAAAGCCTATAGACAAATGTACTTGACTGTTATGTTTTGTTGACAGTTTATTGCAATTTTGCTTTGTTTGTAAATGCAAGAGATTCTCATTTTTTAGGCCATTCGCATCAACATTAGGTATATGAATTAATTAGCCACATTCTAACAGTGAAAATTAATGAATTAGGATTGCTCATTTACAGTTTGATTTTCTTCTGTCTATGATTTTGTTTTCTTCAGATATATTCATAACATATAAATACACTTTCTGCAGTACCCTACTCTTTTATATGATGCCATAACTGCTATTATTGCCATGCTAGCTAAGAATGCCTCATATTATGCTAGTCAATTGAACTTGGCTTTTTTCAGTTTGTGAGTGCCTAAGTTTTGTTTGCTAGCCTAATTAATCTCTGCTAAATTTTTTTAGTTTTCTCTACCCTTTTCCCTTGATATAGTCATCTTTTCCATTACAACTCAAGTACTGTGCTTGCAAGTTTTGGATTAAAAGCCTTCTGGTATTGGAAACCTAGAGTTGCTTTACGTAAGTTTGCTTATCTTTGATTTGAACTTATCTTTTTTTGATGCAATTACATTTTGGAAGTTCATCAGCTTTATTTATGAATCATCCATGTGCATAAATCTTTGAACTGATGCTTGATTTACATGTGATCTGTAATGCATTTCTTGAACCTTGCTTGCCTTTCTCTAATTTACATGTGATTTGGGCAAGGTTGGTTTTATATACACATAGATTATAGATACATAATCGAGTTGCTTTGTTGTTTTCTAAGTTATGCTCTCCTTCATTGGTTGTTTTCTTTTGCCATCACTACTACAACCATGGATAAGAGTTGGATTGGAAGGTCTAAGTTTAGTAGTGAATATGCGCAAGGGGTTAGCCAATTTTTAAGATTTGCATTTGAGAATGCATGTTGAGATGGCATGATCTTATGTCCATGCATAAAATGTGTCAATTTGTGTTGGAAACAATTAGAAGTTGTACAAGATCATTTGATTTGCAATAGGTTTTTGTCTGGTTATACTCATTGGGTTTGTCATGGTGAGACTTCATTGTCGGCTTGTGAGTCTCATTTACTAGAAAGCTCTCAAGAACTTTGAGATCTTAATGTTGAAGAGAGTTTAGGAGTTGAATATGAGAATGAGATTGACTTATCTCAATTTTCTGGTGGAGGGAGTGATACTAGACAATCCTAAGAAAAGCTAAATGTTGAAGCAACTAAGTTTTATAAGTTGTTAGATGATTTAAACCAAGAATTGTACCCGAGATTCAAAAAAATGTCCAGATTGTCTGTCATCTTAGAGTTGTTTCAAATAAAGGTTTCGGGTGGGATGAGTAATGAGTCATTCAATTTGCTCCTTTCACTAATGAAAAGGATACTTCTTGAGGGTGAAACTTTGCCTAATTCCTATCGTCAAACTAAGAACATGATTAAAAAATTAGGTCTTGGGTATGACAAGATTCATGCTTGTCCAAATGATTGTCTGTTGTACCTTGATAAGAGAGCAAATAAAGAGTCGTGTTACGTGTGTGGTGCTTCTAGGTGGGTGCAATGTTATAATGATGATTTGGAGGGTGGTTTTAGTGGTAAAAAGAAGAAACCCATGAAGGTGTTACGTCATTTTCCCTTGAAACCTAGACTTAAAAAATTGTTCATGTCTCCAAAAATAGCTTCTGCTATGTCATGGTATGATAAGGGTTGTAAGAAAGATGGAAAATTGAGGCATCTAGCTGACTCTCTTGCTTGGAAATCTTTTGATTTGCGATATCCTGATTTTGCTTCAGACCCTTGTAATGTGAAGCTAGGCTTGGCTACTGATGGGTTTAATTCATTTAGAACAATAAACAATAAGTATAGTGTTTGGCCTATTATAGTGATACCATACAACTTGCCCCCTTAGTTGTCCATGAAAGAGTCTAGTTTTATTCTTTCTTTAGTGATTCTGGCTAAGAGTGGATTGGAAATGATATTGATGTTTACTTACAACCTCTAGTAAGAGAGTTAAAAGAACTGTAGGAAGTTGGGGTAAACACCTTTGATGCTTTTGTTGAAGAGAATTTTCAATTACATGCTGCATTAATATGGACAATAAATGACTTTCTTGCATATGTGGATTTATCTGGTTGGAATGTTAAAAGTCATTTTGCATGTCCTCATTGTTCTGAAGACACATGTTATTTATGGCCACATCATGGGGGTAAATATTGTTTCATGAGTCATCGTCGGTTGAATTTCGGATTGATTCCTCTATTGATGGCACTCAAGAATTAAGGGTTGCCCCAATTTCACCTTCAAAAAGTTTGGTTTTAAGTCAAATAGATAACATTCATGTTACTTTTGGAAAGAAAAATCCAGTTCATTCTGATACTAGGAAAAATAAGAGCATTTTTTTTAGTTTGCTATATTGGGAGCACAATTTGTTACGTCATAATCTAGATGTGATGCATGTAGAGAAAAATGTGTGCAATAATATTTTGGGGACTTTATTAAATATTGATGGGAAGACTAAGGATAATTTGAAGGCTTGTCTAGACTTGCAAGCAATGGGTATAAGGAAAGAGCGACATCCAAGGGAAGATGATGATTGTGGACTTTATATACCTTCTGCTTGCTATTGGATGTCAACAAAGGAGAAAGACGTGTTTCTAGAAGTTTTAAAAAGTATCAAAGTTCCAGATAGTTTCTCTTTAAATATCTCCCAATGTGTCAGTCTCAAAGATCGCAAAATTCTTCCTTTAAAATGTCACGACAACCATATATTGGTGGAGGAGTTCCTTGGACTGGCATTACGTGGGCATCTATCTAGAGATGTGACCATGGTTGTGGTTGAATTGGGTCAATTTTTCAAGGCATTATGTGCTAAAGTTCTTACAGTAGAAGAACTCGAGAGACTTCAGTCTAAGATTGTGCTCACTCTTTATTGAATGGAGAAGATTTTCACTTCTTCATTCTTTACCATCATGGTACAATTAGTGGTTCATTTGGTTGAAGAGGCAAAAATTATAGGACCCATGTATTATAGATAGTTTTGAAGTTGTTGGCTTGTTGCACGAGAGATGTTCGATCTCTGACCTAAATAAAGCATAAAGAATGCAGTGGTTGTTTTTTTGAGTGAATTTGAAATGCGGTTGAGCAATGACTGTTCTGCTTGTCCCTCTTGTTGGTGCTTGATAAAAGATGTTGCTTGAGAAAAATGAAGCATAAACTATTTTTTACATCAGTTTTTTTTTTATTAATTTGCATTACCTACTATCAAAAACTATTTCTTACAACTTTTGCTCTCTTTATCAGGTTAGTGATTACATCAGCTTTTTTTTTTATGTATTGCCTAATGGTTGTTTTGGTTGAGTGTTTTATAGGAGAAGTTAAAGGAGGTGCTATCCAAACGTTCTAGCAAATTGGAGCAATCGCGAGCATCAACTTCTTTAGTCGATGAGGTTTTTGTTGAAGTGATGGGGAAGGAACATCCAGGCTGTGTACGAGGATTGGGATTAGGCCCTACTGTGACATCCTTGTCACTGCCAATTACCAACTAACTTTTTCTTTCACATAAGGGTGGTTAGGCTGTTTGTCGGGATCATCCTTTCCTTTTCTTCTACCTCATACTTAGAATCGCTTAACATAGTGATAAACTTTTAAAAGAAAATACTTCTTATGCATATACAGGATCGTCTTACACATATATTTAAGACTCTTGTATGAGTACATACTAATCTTCTTATAACTTACATCCCCAACATAGTTCATTATACATTATTGTACTGTACCATATTCCAAAATACACGACAACGTAATTATATACCTTCAAGGACCTTCAAGGAAGATGGAAGCATGCCTCGAAGGAAAGCTTTACAATCCAAAAATAGGCTCTTCTATCTAGAGCGGAAGATCACTTCAAATAGTTTGAAAAATGTTGTAAAGGAGTGAGTTTACGCTCAGTAAAAAACTTATGTAAAATAGCGTACTATATCACTATATGCTGGTCTCATACTTGGCTCTACAATGTCATGTGGAAACCTTTGTAAATCAGATAATCAAATAATTCTTCAAATATCATGCAAGTGTATAGCCATATCACATAAATAGTTTTCATATGTTCAAGTAAATCAAGTACTTTCATGCAAAGCACATACACAAATAATCTTCAAATAGGTTGGAGACTATTAACATTCCATCAAAATCATGCACCACATAAATCCTGTGAGGGATACACATATAAGCAGCGTACCTACGTATGGGCCAGGGTTCCTTCCCTTAAGCCAAACACATAATAAACTAATGGCCATCTTTGATAATCCACAGTGTACATTAGCCAGGCGACATTTGTGGTACTGAGGGCTTGACTAGAGTCCCACAGCCAAATACAAATAAGCACATAATATGCATGATTACCAGAGAAGTCAATAATCTCAAAACATATATTACGTACCCTTTTTGGTAATGCAAATATACTTGTATAAAATAGGCTCAAAACTTCTATTTTCAAATAGGGTAGTCGGCTGATCTTTAAGGACAGTCAGCTGCTATTACATATATCGATTTCTTTCTTTTTTTTTTTAAATCCCGATATTTCAAAATCTATAAAAACATAGGGAAGTCGACTAGTCATATAGGGCAGTTGATTGGTTTTGAAATAGAATACTTCTGAAAGCAAGGCAGTCGATTAGTCATATAGCAGTTGACTGGTTTTGTAAATAGAATACTTTTTGAGAAAATAGCAGTCGACTGTTTTTGAAACAGAATGTTTTCTAGAAATTGGCAGTCGACTGGTAAACATGGCAGTTGACTGGTTTGAGTCGATTTTCTAAAAAAGTTACGTCAAGGCTATCTCTAGGCAGTCGGTTGCTACTTAAGGTAGTTGGTTGCCCTTAGAAATTTGGTAACTAGGAGTAAAACCCGAAATTTAAACTTCCTACATATAAAATCAACTTCAAATACACCAATTTATGCAACCAAAACAGACATAGCCACCCTACGTCCGTTACACATATTTCTTACCTCAAATACACCAATACACGTAATCGCTTGGTTGCACTAACGATTTCCTCTTCACTTCTTCAAAGCTGCAATTATCATAAGGATTCAAACCTTTAAGAAACCTCTAAAAATATGCTATACCAACTTTACACAACTCCAAACCATAGACAGAATCAAATGAAATCACTTCTTCTCTTACCTTCGTTAATCACCAAAATAATAGCAAATTAGATCTCCTCAATTCCTTTGATTCAACCTTTCATATTACGGCTATAGCTTTAGCTAGTGATGAGGAGCAATTTTCGTTAAACAAGTTTAACGATTCGATGACAGGATATGGTTGCTTGTCAAGGTAAGCATGGAAGAAAACTTGTAGAATTTGAGAGGAAGAGTGAAATGGCTATCGGCCTCTTTTGGAGAAGATGATGACAAGGTTCTTCTCATTTAATGCATCCCTATCCCCTTTCACACCTCAGCCATTGACCCTTGATGTGATAACCGTAAATTTTTCCCTTTATTGGAAATTAGAAATATTGAAAATAAATATTAGAGAAATTAAATAAGAGGAAATAAATAAAATTTGCGAGAAACGGGATATTGGTGAAAATCCCGAGAAATGAGGAAGTGATGAATAAGGAAATTCGTGTGAAGGAAATTAAATGAAAATAAAGATAAAAATAATAGAGAGGAAAAGAATTAAATTGGATAAATTAAAATCCAAATCTAATTAAGAAAATAAGAAAATAAATGAAATATATTTATATAATTATATATTATTATATAAATGTATTTTTATACCAATACATATGTATTCAAAATATTATATAGTATATTTTAAAATACGTTGTTATATATATAGAAATATATATATACTATTTCATAAATTCAAATAATACATATGTATATAAATATAATGTTTTATGTGTATATATAATTATGTAAATACATATAGAAGAAAAGTAAGTATGGTTTTATATTAAAGTTTATATGTATAAATATTTATTATAGCATTTATATAATTTATGTATATAAATGTTACTTAATTTTAAGTATATATATAAATATACACATATATACTAGACATATAATTTTGTAACATACAATATATATAGATATATTTTATATATAATATATATTGTATTATATTATGTATGAAATAATATATGTATAATACATAGTATATATTATATGTATAAATTATATGACATAATATATAGTATATAGTATGTATATACTAAAAATAGAAAGAGAACAAAAATAGAAAGGGAAATAAAACAAAAAAAAAAAGGAAAGGAGAAGATCGGGGAGGAACCCCGACCCCTCCTGCCAGACCGCCGGTGGCGGAGCTGCCACCGCCGGCGAGGGGAAAAGGAAGGCGGGACGTCACCGGCAAAGGAAGAGGAAGCTGATGGCAACGCCGGCGAAGCGAAACGGAGAAGGAATCGACGCGAAACGGCGGAAAACCGAGGAAGAAAACGAAACTAGATCTGGCGGTTGCCGGCGGAATTGGCCGCCGCCATTACAGCCGAAGCATCGGTGGAAGGAGAGGAATGGGATGGAGGCCACCGGTGAGGCCAACGACGGCGGAGGAAGGCCGACGGAGGAGGAGAAGTGACCGAAGGTAAACCGAGTGGATCTGCCGCCGTGCCGCCGATCCAGGCCAAGCTGAGACCACCGGCAGCTTCGCCTCGACGCCGGCCAGCTGAGGGACCAACGAGCCGCCGGAGAACCGGCCGCCGGCGAGGAACCGGCGAGGAAAGGCTCTGAACCGGTTTGACCGGGAAAGGAAGAAGAAAAAAGAAAAGAAAAAGAAAAGAAAAAGGAAAAGAAAAAGAAAAAGAAAAAGAAAAGAAAGAAAAAGGAAGAAAAAGAGGAAAAAGGAAAATTTCGGGAATTCGGAACGGAAATTCCCGGAAATTCGACAACCCGGGATTTTACAAATTCGGTAAGAAATTTCCCGAGAATTTAATTTCAGAAAAAATTAAATAAATTATGAAAAAATTCTAAAAATTAGAATTTTAATTCCAGAAATTATTTTCAGCAATCGAGATAAGGAATCGGGAGAAATGGAGTGCGGGCGCGATCGATAAGCGGAATTCGCCGACCCGGAAAAAGGTAAGGGATGCATGTGCAGCACTGTAAGGATACTCAGTCTGCATAATTTAATTTGAAATATTTTATGCAATTATTTTATGAAAATTATTATGATGCATGAATTGCTGAAAATAATTTGGGAAGAAGTACTGGCTGAAAGATTTTAAACTGTATTTTCCGTGCAGGAGGTTAGTGAATCGGCAGCCGTTATGCTGCCGAAAATTTTAGAAAAAACTTTATAAAATCATATTAAATGATTTATTTCCGAATTTCGATAGTAAATCACGAAACATGAGGAAATTTCTAAATTTCATAAAACATGAATATAATGAGATGGAACTTTAGAATATTCATGTATTCGATAATGATGATAATGAAATCATCGAAAATTCTCGGAATAGAGAAATTACACGAATTACGAGATGAAAGAGGAAGGGAAATATAGTGAATATTCTTATGAATATTTTTATAAATATTCACTAAAGGATTTTAAACCTTATGGTTTTAAATTATGGAATTTTATATTTATATAAATTCCATATAAGTCTATTTGATGATGAAAACTACGGTTTTGAGATTGGTTGGCATTCCTATCATATGGATGCATGATATGTGATATATTTAGTCCCGGTCGACACCTGATCCGCGACCCACAGAGGACAACATAGATTATGGTCATAGATTTGACCGGTTTATTTCTTTACCCTCCGGGATTTATAGTACGATAAGATTGATGTCTATCATAGACTCCATAAATGATAGGTGACATGTTAAAAAGGAAAGTGTTTTACATGACATGGAATATGTCAAATGGAAAATGTGATATGTGATGTGTGACATGTGAAAAGAACATGTTTCATATAATATGAGAAGAAAATCAATTGAATTATAGCATTTTTATAAAATGCTCATTTCGGTACTGATTATAGTACTGTGAGATGATTCTCATAAGACATGAGATACAAACCTCTAATATGTTAAAAAAAAAAAAAGAAAAAAAAAAGGAAGAATTGATATATCTGACATTCTCACCATAAATTTAAATGAATTCAATCTTTTATCTAAGGACGCTTTATACAGCAGCTAGTCTTATTTACTCCTCACGTATCTCTAATCAGATCAATAAAGCGTCTATTTTCACGTAGATTAATACTTGTTCTTCATCAGTACTTTTCTGTCCGAACCGAACTGAGACCTGAAGTGATGGTATAAAATAGGGGAATAAAATATCATCATTAAATAGACTTTAAGATCACCGATTGAGGGTAATTTTAAGAGAGAAAATTTTTAGCCAAAAATGACCAAAATACCCCTACCCCAAAATTTTACTGGGAGTCAAAATAGATCACCAGAAGTTGGAATTGATCGATTTGACAGAGAAATTAATGTTATAAAGCTGAATTACAAGTAAATTAATCCCATTGTGGATTTTAGTGAACTTCTATGTCGAAAATCGAATGAGATCTAACTTGCTGAAATAAGTATCAGAAAGGATACTATCAACACATAGATGATCAGTTCATTGATTTGAATGTATATTGAGAAGATAGAAATAAATGTCGAAATGACGAAAATGCCCCTATATTGGGCGATGTCGGAATAGTGATAAAACCGAGCTGAATTGGAATCCATTGATAGTAATGGAATTATTAATGGCATAGAAGATGTCATGTGAATCTAACGATCCCTATTACTGATTCCACTAACACTTAGATTACGGACGCGAAAGAAAAAACCCCGAGTGGACTGTGGGCCATAGGGGATAACAGTATGGTTGAGTGAGGCGGCCAGGGCTCCCCCCACGAGTGGACTTTGGGCCATAGTGGTAAATCCTGGGCTTCACAATAAAACAATCCGTGAGGGACTAAGTGCCACGTCTGTGTGACGGGGGCCACCTCTAGAGCTCAGAGCGGACAGCACGGATGAGTGGTGCGGCTCGGGCCCCTCCGGCTTGAGACCGGCAAATCCGAGGCATCACAATAAAACGTGTACAGGCGGACGGCGAACGAGCCGAGGCCTTATATGATGCGATCCAGAGAGTGTAGTGGAATGTCATCAAATGTTTGGCCCGGTTATTGACTGAAAGGGTCGAAAAAATTAAGAGTGTATTGAACGAGATCGTTAAATACTGTGAAAAGTGAAATGATTACAAGAATTGACTGATGAGGTGAAAAGTACAGATAATGAAATACATACTGGTATGATTACTTATGGTTCTGTACGTTTTCATTTCTTTGAGGTATCAAACAGAGAATCGTACATAGAACCGACGTATCTTGGAATATGTGCTACAGAATAAGGTACTGTTTGGAGTACTGTGAATTAGAGGATAATTATAAGAACAGTCAAGTGATAAAAAGAAGATGACCGCTAACCTAAATTCTTCAGGACCCTTGAGACAGAACTGTGATGGGCGACCCAATGGTGGGCGACCCGTAGTGGATCATGTGTCGTGAGATATAGGCGAACTATCTCATCGCCTACTCACTAGTAAGGATAAACCTGAGGCGAAAGGATCGCCTAGGGGATGCTCGTCGATGGTCGATATGAACGGGCGAGGCCCTTATAAGTATCCCAACGGTAACACGAGTGTAAGGAACTAGGTACGTAAGGGGTGCCAAGGTTCAAACCTCGTGGAGAATATACTCAAGGGAACTAAGCCTGAATTCGGTAAATGGAAATGGTTTTCAAGTGAATAACTGAATTGAAACGAGTAGCTGTAAAATGTGTTGATAAACATTGTACTTGATACAGCTTACCAGAATGAGATTCGTAACGCTGTGAAGTATGACTATGTAATGAAATCAAGGTAGAGTATGTATCAAAATGATTTGAATATGGAATGTCTCTGACTTGAAACTACACTGTGAAATGATGGGAAACAATGATGAAGGTCCAAAATGATAAAAGAAGTGTGGTTAAAGAGACTGTCGGTTGAGAATTCCAATAAATTCCAAAGTAACATAGATTGAGAAATCAGGTTAATGTTGATTCGATCGTGGATATGAAATTTATTCTTAAGCTTGTATCGAAGAATATAGAAGAAATCCGACAAGCTTAAGAAAATAATTTTTGGAAAATATTACGGATGATGAAATTCACAAGTATCGATGTAAAGAAAGGAAATACAAATGATATGATTTGAGGATGAATTAAATGATGTATTAAAATTTTTGGTTATACACTAAGATTCTTATGAAGAACAAATAAATATTATATGGAAGTGATGCCTTAAATATGATTTAATCGGAGATGTATAAGGAGCGTATAGGAGCAATCTTTGTAAAAGGCATAATCAAATGAAAAGTTGAAGAACGATGGTCACAAGATGATAAGAAATGTATGATTAAAGAAAGTATCAGGTTTGATTTCCGATAAAACTTCCAAAGTTATATAAATTAGAGGAATCGAGATAACACTGATTTGATTTTAAATATGAAGTTAAATTCTAAGCTTATATCGGAGGATGTAGAAAGAATCCGAAAAGTTAAAGAAAATAATTCTAAAAATTGTGTGGATAATGAAATTCACGTGTAAAGGTCTGAATGACGAAAATACAGATAATGAAAAAAATTTGAGAATAAAGGAGTTATCTGTATAGGTGTAAATGAGAGAAATGTAAATGATGTTGAGTTGTAGACAAATCAAAAAGGATATATTAAATTTCTATCATTGATGAAGTTCTGGTGAAGAACAAGTATTAATCTACGTGAAAATAGACGCTTTATTGATCTGATTAGAGATACGTGAGGAGTAAATAAGACTAGCTGCTGTATAAAGCGTCCTTAGATAAAAGATTGAAGGTTGGTGTCCATAAGATGATGATTTGAACTCGAGGTAAATTTTACGAGTTCCGATTGAAGTTATAAGGGTAATGAGTTGCCTTGTATAGTAGATAAGCCTAAAGAATGAGGCATCCTTACATGAGTAAAATTGATGAAATACTGATAGAGTCTAAAGTATAAATGGAACATGAGTAGCATTGTGATATAATCCTTAAACTCTTAAAGGCTATGGGATTGTGCTAAGATTAACAACTAAGAAATTTGGCTAGACAGTATCTCCTCTTGAAATATATGATTTTGAGACGACAGGATGACAGTGAACCTGTCTATGACATAAAGATAATGATTGAGATACGAAAGTAATGAGTCTAGCTAAATACTACTGCCAGCCTATAAAAGAGTGATGAGACTGGCTGCTCTATAGACGAGATCTAATTAAAGAAATTAAAGTCGGCAGATGGCTAGAGTAAAGAAAAGATGGTGTGCAAGATTTTAAAAGATCTTAGCAGTATAGTACCATACCAATCGAGAAAACCGACAAAAAGGAATGAGAGTAAAAATATGAAAACGAAAATGAAAGTGAGATAAGGAAATAAATTGCATGACGAGAAGGGAACATTAATATAAAACAGTTCCCGCAGTTAAGACTGAAAGCGAAGGGTGTTGGTTATCACATAACTGTGGCAAGATGTAAAATCAAAGCCAGAATTGATAAGTGAAAGTAATGATACTCCAAGGAGTAAGATAATTGATATGTTTACTGCCAGTAAAATGATTGTACACATAACCACCTCGAAATGATAGAGATGGTGAAATTGTATAGATAATGTGGTGCTTAAATGGATAATTCGAGGACTCAATCACAGAATCTAAATTATGAAAGAGTATATTCTCAGGTATATTCTAAAATTTAAATGATATTGAATATACCATAAGAGTAAGAGATGTAATGACCATACTACATGAAAAGAGACATGGAGAGAAAATGATTGTCTTATGATTTATTTCTGTAAGAGATGATTAACAGTAAAATTTGCAATGATATGTAGCCTTGATGGAATAAGTGTGAAAATGAACAATTGTGGACAATAAATCCAAAAGAGAAATGATGATATGGAAGTGATTAAAGACTGATGATCTAAATAGAATCACTTTCCATTATCAGACATCTAGATTCTCTAGTGCCTTAGTCGAAGTATAAGTGTTAAACGGTGTGAATGTGTATGTACAGTTCCAGTGAGCCTTACATGTGATGGGAGTCTCTGTGTTGCCATATGCGAATGAGAGATAGCAAAAGGCTTTGAGATCCCAAGTGTATTGATAGCACCGCTCCATACTGATATATATTTATATATATGAGCGTGAGATGTAACCGCTCCACGATATTGAGAGAGCGTGTGCATGAGATGCGAAAGCTACTGGAACACTTACATATAATTGATCGATATGAGTACATGATGGTACCATATTTTGTCGACTCGGCACTAATTGAGAAGCATGGATGATGAACAGCATAAATCAGCTGTAATATTAAAATATTATGTATGGCTCTTATATGAAAAGAGTAAAAGTGAATAACTTTTGATTTGAGGAATGAACTTACGGGAGTATAGACATATACGATGAAAGACAGCATGTAGTGGTCTAAAGCACTCTTGATGTTGAAAGTGTACTGGCAGTATTACTTGGAAGATGAACTAGAGGTCAGAAGTCGTAAGTATACGGCATGTACCACCTTTGGACTTAAGTTAAATTCGGAGGACCGAATTTCTTAAGGTGGGGAGGATGTGATAACCGTAAATTTTTCCCTTTATTGGAAATTAGAAATATTGAAAATAAATATTAGAGAAATTAAATAAGAGGAAATAAATAAAATTTGCGAGAAACGGGATATTGGTGAAAATCCCGAGAAATGAGGAAGTGATGAATAAGGAAATTCGTGTGAAGGAAATTAAATGAAAATAAAGATAAAAATAATAGAGAGGAAAAGAATTAAATTGGATAAATTAAAATCCAAATCTAATTAAGAAAATAAGAAAATAAATGAAATATATTTATATAATTATATATTATTATATAAATGTATTTTTATACCAATACATATGTATTCAAAATATTATATAGTATATTTTAAAATACGTTGTTATATATATAGAAATATATATATACTATTTCATAAATTCAAATAATACATATGTATATAAATATAATGTTTTATGTGTATATATAATTATGTAAATACATATAGAAGAAAAGTAAGTATGGTTTTATATTAAAGTTTATATGTATAAATATTTATTATAGCATTTATATAATTTATGTATATAAATGTTACTTAATTTTAAGTATATATATAAATATACACATATATACTAGACATATAATTTTGTAACATACAATATATATAGATATATTTTTATATAATATATATTGTATTATATTATGTATGAAATAATATATGTATAATACATAGTATATATTATATGTATAAATTATATGACATAATATATAGTATATAGTATGTATATACTAAAAATAGAAAGAGAACAAAAATAGAAAGGGAAATAAAACAAAAAAAAAAAAGGAAAGGAGAAGATCGGGGAGGAACCCCGACCCCTCCTGCCAGACCGCCGGTGGCGGAGCTGCCACCGCCGGCGAGGGGAAAAGGAAGGCGGGACGTCACCGGCAAAGGAAGAGGAAGCTGATGGCAACGCCGGCGAAGCGAAACGGAGAAGGAATCGACGCGAAACGGCGGAAAACCGAGGAAGAAAACGAAACTAGATCTGGCGGTTGCCGGCGGAATTGGCCGCCGCCATTACAGCCGAAGCATCGGTGGAAGGAGAGGAATGGGATGGAGGCCACCGGTGAGGCCAACGACGGCGGAGGAAGGCCGACGGAGGAGGAGAAGTGACCGAAGGTAAACCGAGTGGATCCGCCGCCGTGCCGCCGATCCAGGCCAAGCTGAGACCACCGGCAGCTTCGCCTCGACGCTGGCCAGCTGAGGGACCAACGAGCCGCCGGAGAACCGGCCACCGGCGAGGAACCGGCGAGGAAAGGCTCTGAACCGGTTTGACCGGGAAAGGAAGAAGAAAAAAGAAAAGAAAAAGAAAAGAAAAAGGAAAAAGAAAAAGAAAAAGAAAAAGAAAAGAAAGAAAAAGGAAGAAAAAGAGGAAAAAGGAAAATTTCGGGAATTCGGAAAATTCCCGGAAATTCGACAACCCGGGATTTTACAAATTCGGTAAGAAATTTCCCGAGAATTTAATTTCAGAAAAAATTAAATAAATTATGAAAAAATTCTAAAAATTAGAATTTTAATTCCAGAAATTATTTTCAGCAATCGAGATAAGGAATCGGGAGAAATGGAGTGCGGGCGCGATCGATAAGCGGAATTCGCCGACCCGGAAAAAGGTAAGGGATGCATGTGCAGCACTGTAAGGATACTCAGTCTGCATAATTTAATTTGAAATATTTTATGCAATTATTTTATGAAAATTATTATGATGCATGAATTGCTGAAAATAATTTGGGAAGAAGTACTGGCTGAAAGATTTTAAACTGTATTTTCCGTGCAGGAGGTTAGTGAATCGGCAGCCGTTATGCTGCCGAAAATTTTAGAAAAAACTTTATAAAATCATATTAAATGATTTATTTCCGAATTTCGATAGTAAATCACGAAACATGAGGAAATTTCTAAATTTCATAAAACATGAATATAATGAGATGGAACTTTAGAATATTCATGTATTCGATAATGATGATAATGAAATCATCGAAAATTCTCGGAATAGAAAAATTACACGAATTACGAGATGAAAGAGGAAGGGAAATATAGTGAATATTCTTATGAATATTTTTATAAATATTCACTAAAGGATTTTAAACCTTATG
The DNA here is from genome assembly GCA_031772115.1 of Heritiera littoralis. Lineage (NCBI taxonomy): Eukaryota > Viridiplantae > Streptophyta > Magnoliopsida > Malvales > Malvaceae > Heritiera > Heritiera littoralis. The sequence goes on along the minus strand of JAPDPK010000053.1, from coordinate 901,326 downwards.
GTTTTAAATTATGGAATTTTATATTTATATAAATTCCATATAAGTCTATTTGATGATGAAAACTACGGTTTTGAGATTGGTTGACATTCCTATCATATGGATGCATGATATGTGATATATTTAGTCCCGGTCGACACCTGATCCGCGACCCACAGAGGACAACATAGATTATGGTCATAGATTTGACCGGTTTATTTCTTTACCCTCCGGGATTTATAGTACGATAAGATTGATGTCTATCATAGACTCCATAAATGATAGGTGACATGTTAAAAAGGAAAGTGTTTTACATGACATGGAATATGTCAAATGGAAAATGTGATATGTGATGTGTGACATGTGAAAAGAACATGTTTCATATAATATAGAAGAAAATCAATTGAATTATAGCATTTTTATAAAATGCTCATTTCGGTACTGATTATAGTACTGTGAGATGATTCTCATAAGACATGAGATACAAACCTCTAATATGTTAAAAAAAAAAAAAAGAAAAAAAAAAGGAAGAATTGATATATCTGACATTCTCACCATAAATTTAAATGAAACATTAGATTATAAGTGTTTCACGAATTTCGAACCGTGGGAGCCACCTCTAGAATCCTTCGGGAACTAAGTGCTACACGAGCTTCGATGTACTAAAGGCCAAACCGAGCAGAGACTCGATGATTGTACCGTGTGAGCCACGGACGAGTGATGAAGCTAGGCAATCGTTGTCTGATGGGCCCAGAGAGGTTGCCATGGCCGATTGTGCTGGTTCGTCACAACCTCTAAAACCTCGAGTGGACTTTGGGCCATAGAGGATAGTACGGATGTACTAATGGCCAAACCGAGCAGAGACTCGATGATTGTATCGTGTGAGCCACGGATGAGTGATGAAGCTAGGCAATCGTTGTCTGATGGGCCCAGAGAGGTTGCCATGGCCGATTGTGCTGGTTCGTCACAACCTCTAAAACCTCGAGTGGACTTTGGGCCATAGAGGATAGTACGGATGTACTAATGGCCAAACCGAGCAGAGACTCGATGATTGTATCGTGTGAGCCACGGATGAGTGATGAAGCTAGGCAATCGTTGTCTGATGGGCCCAGAGAGGTTGCCATGGCCGATTGTGCTGGTTCGTCACAACCTCTAAAATCCTTCGGGAACTAAGTGCTACACGTGCTCTAACGAAATATGAGAAATCGTAGGATATTGTGACTATAAGTAAGTGATTGTGATTCGTGAATGCGATGAATGTCGAAGGATGAAATAGATCTTAGGCATATGACACATGATGTATATGATTATTGGATGATGTCTAAATATGCCATTGAACATTTACTACTTGAATGTTTGTGCTTCCACACATAATTATACTTTTAATAAGAACGATGCCTTGTATAACTAAGGATGAAAAGTAAGCATGAATAAGTTATGACATGGGTGCACTTACGAAATGGTAATAAACCTTAGTATAATCCATGCATGCTAATTTACAATAACTCAAGCATGTATGATACGAATATTAATTATTTTATTTAATTGCTTTATTTAGTAGAAGCATTTTTTAAAAAAGAATATGAAAAAGGTTATGAAAGATTGAAAAGGATTTATTAATTCATAACAAAAAGAAAAATTTATCTCTACAGTTGCTTCTAGGTTCCGTAACAAGTATGGTATTCTAAAATACCTACCTTACTCCATTCGGATCCCTAGCCGACTGTAGTATCCTTCCTACATGCGAGCCTAGAGCCCATACGAAAAATGAAAAAGATTTTCAGCATATAGGAAGCTGAGTATCAAGTGAAACATATAATTCTCTTACTGAGCCGTGGTTTTGCTCACCCCTTAATATTAAACATCTCAGGTTTTGATGAATGTGAGATCAGTGGATTGGATCCTGGCTGTACAAGAAGGACAATGTGTCAGACCGACTGTTTATTTGAGGTATGATTATTTATTCTCTGTATTTAGACACGTCAACAGTACTACTTATCTGATTTGTTACGATAGGGGATGTGTATAATATAAATAATACATTGTAAAATTGTTTAACAGTCAGTACAAGTGAAGTATCACAGACAGCCCAACCGGTTAAGATGTGTATAAGAAGATGAAAAATGTGGTCACGGGTCGTGACACTTGACCATTTGAACATTCAATTGCTATTATTCCATCCATGTCCCATATATCATTTACATATCAATATTTCATATTTATTTACTTATTCCAAGTTAGAACACTATACAAATAAGGTAAAATTACAGGAATTTGGGGATTTCACGTTCTCCCCACCTTAAAGAGTTTGGTCCTCCAAATTGAATCGGGCTATTGCTTAAATAATTCAGGATATCTTTCTTTCATCAAGCTCTCTAGCTCCCACGTGGCTTCTTCTGCCGTATGGTATTGCCAGAGAACTTTAACTAGTGGGATTGTCTTAGATCGTAACACTTTCTCTTTCCTGTCCAAAATCTGAACCAGCTTCTCCATATAACTCATGTCTTCCCTAATCTCCAAAGGTTCATATTCTATGACATGAGATGGATCCGGATTATACTTTCGAAGCATAGATACGTGAAATACATTGTGTACTCCTGATAGCTCCGGTGGTAGTGCAAACCGATATGCAACATCTCCCACACAATCTAAGATTTCAAATGGCCCGATATAGCGAGGACTAAGTTTACCTCTTCGGCTAAATCTCCTAATTCCTTTGGATGGAGAAACTTTCAAAAACACCGAGTCTCCAACCAAAAACTCAAGTAGCCTACGTCGAGCATCCGTATAACTCTTTTGTCGGCTCTGAGTTGTTTTGAGTCTTTGACAAATCAACTTAACATCCTCAGAGGCCTGCTCAACTACATCTGGAGCTAACAACTTACGTTCGCCCACTTCTTCCCAACCAATCAGGGATCGACACCTTCTACCATATAAAGCTTTATATGATGCCATCCCGATACTTGCATTATAGCTCTTGTTGTAAGCAAACTCAGCTAATGGCAGATGATCATCCCAAGAGCCCTTAAAATCTAAAGCACATGCTCTTAACATATCCTTGAGTGTCTGAATGGTGCGCTTGGACTGACCATCAGTATCCGGATGGAAAGTTGTGCTAAAACTCAATTGAGATCCCATGGCTTCTTGGAAATATTCCCAGAAATGAGAAGTAAACCTGGAATCTCTATCCGAGGTAATGCTCGTTGGAACCCCATGTAATCGAACAATCTCCTTCACATATAACTCTACCAAAGCACTAAGTGTATCAATGGATTTCATAGGCAGGAAGTGAGTGGACTTAGTTAATCTATCCACAATGACCCAAATGCCATCATGATTTCTCTTGGTCCGTGGTAGTCCCGTAATGAAGTCCATCGTAATGTGTTCCTACTTCCACATAGGTATAGGCAGAGGCTGTAACAAACCGGCTGGTTTTGGCACTCCACCTTAACCTGTTGGCACGTGAGACACTTCGCCACAAATTTTGCTGTCTCTTTCACACCAGACCACCAATATACCTTGCATAGATTGTGATACATCTTAGTGTTTCCTTGATGCAAAGTATACTTAGTGGAATATGCTTCAGTCAAACTCATATTCTTCAACTCCTCATGATCCGGAACACATATACGATTCTTAAACCTCAAGATTCCATCACTACCAATATCAAATTCTGATGGCATAATTGTTTGAATCTTGTTCATAGCCTCGATACACTGATCATCCTCCCTCTGAGCAACCCGAATTCTATCCATCAACTCTGGCTCAATCAACAAACTGGCTATCATCCCAAAATGCTCAGAAGGTATAACATTTAGGCTAAGGCTTGCAAACTGTTTGTAACTCATACTCTCGGACCATCATGTACAATACCATTCCCACATGTTTCCTACTCAAAGCATCTGCCACCACATTCGCTTTTTCTGGGTGGTACAGGATCTCACAATTATAATCCTTCAAAAGCTCGAGCCATCTTCTCTGTCTCATAGTCAATTTTCTCTGAGAAAACAAGTACTTCAAACTTTTATGGTTCGTAAAAATTTGAAATTTCTCATCATACAAGTAATGCCTCAAAATCTTTAAAGCAAATACCACTGTAGCTAACTCCAAGTCATGAGTTGGGTAGTTCTTCTCATGGTCCTTTAATTGGCGAGAACCATATGCAACTACCTTACCATGCTGCATTAGCACACAACCTAAACCATGTCCCGAGGCATCACTATATACAAAAATCCTCTAAATCCATTAGGAATGGTGAGGATAGGTGCAGTCGTCAACCTGTGCTTCAACTCTTGAAAATTATGCTCGCAGGCATCATTCCATTCAAACTTCACCTCTTTGTGTGTTAAATGCGTTAAGGGAGCAGCTAACCTTGAGAATCCCTCCATAAATCGTCGGTAATAGCCCGCTAGACCTAAGAAACTCCTAATCTTCATCACTGATTTCGGTCTCTCCCATTGCACCACAGCTTCAACTTTCAATGGATCGACTGAAACTCCATCTTTACTGACTATGTGCCCAAAAAAGAGATTTGATCTAACCAAAAGTCACACTTACTTAGCTTGGCATAAAATCCTCGATCTCTGAGGGTCTGCAGGACTACTGCTTGTGCTCTTCCCAAGATCTTGAATATACCAATATGTCATCGATAAACACAATGACAAACTTGTCCAAATAGGGTTTGAACACTTCATTCATCAAATTCATAAATGCTGTGGGTGCATTGGTTAGACCAAACGGCATCACTAGGAATTCATAAGGACCATACCGTGTCCTAAATGTCGTCTTAGGGATATCTTCACTCCGGATCTTCAATTGATGATATCCCAATCTCAAGTCTATCTTAGAAAGGACTTGTGCACCTCGAAGTTGATCAAAGAGGTCATCAATCCTAGGAAAAGGGTACTTATTCTTGATTGTAGTTCTATTCAACCATCGGTAGTCAATGCACAGCCTCATGCTGTCATCTTTCTTTCGAACAAATAGCACAGGAGCACCCCACAGGGATATGCTGGGTCGTATGAACCCCTTATCTAGTAACTCCTGAAGCTGTTTCTTAAGTTCCTCCAATTCCACTAAAGCCATTCAATAGGGAGACCTAGAAATAGGTTCCGTCCCCAGCACCAAATTGATAGTAAACTCGATTTCCCTATCCGGAGGAAGTCCTGGAAGTTCATTCGGAAACACATTGGAAAAATCCCTGACTATCAGAATTTCATGAAGTTCGGGACGCTTTTGCTCTACGTCCACTACATAGGCTATAAATCCTTCATACAAAAAATATATTCTATCAACCTCATTTCAATTAAGTAAATCAACAAATATACTTTTGTATTAAGCACTAGCACAATTTACAACATAGCTAACGGGAGAAGAGAAAGTCACAGTTTTAGCTTAACAATCTAAGATCACATGATTCTTAGCCAACCAATCCATCCCTAGTATAACATCAAACCCATACAAATTTAATAGGATTAGGTCAGCTATTGATTCTCTCTCCCATACTCGTAGCTTACAACTACGATACACTATGTCCGTCATTTGAGATTCTCGAAAAGGAGTATTTATTTGTAACAAGTGTCCTAAGGGTTCAGGTTCCACAGGCAATTTCTTAGTAATCATAGGGGATACGAAGGAGTGCGTAGAACCTAGATCAAATAATGCTATGACATTTCTATAAAAAAGGTAAAACTTACCTTTAATAACCTCGGATGATATATTGGCGGACTCCTTGTCGATAGCAAATACTCGACCCTGGGTCACCGCTTTCTTTCCTTTCTCCGTAGCAGTGGCCTTAGGCTGAGGCAGGGTGGTCTTCTCTGATTCTTCAGACCCTCTCCGAGTCATCTTAGGACAATCCTTAATCAAGTGTCCTTTCTCACCACACCAAAAACATGCCCCGCTAGCCCAGAGGCATGGCGTGACCCATGGAATTTCTCGCAATGCTCGTATTTCTGCGTTATACTCTTCGGTAAGCTCGCGGTACTACCAGCTGAATATCGGGATCTTTCATCACTTATCTTAATCCCGGTAGGTTTAGGAGTCCCTGTACCATAACCATCATAGAGTTCTCAAGTTTTAGTACAATCCCATGTAATCATTAAATTAAAATAAAATTTATTCTCTTATAATATATTTTCTTACCTATGGAAGCCCCTTCATACCGTCTAGTTCTCCTATAGGGATATCTATCACTAGAGGCTCTCTCCTTTAACTTTCTCTTCATTTTCTCTTGGCCTTTACTCTTGGCTTAGAAGTCAGCCTGATGAAATTCATAGTCCTGCTCACACAGTTGAGCCTTACGGACTGCCTCTCCATATGTAGTGATATCCAAGGGATATAACTTAGACTTGATGGAAGGTCTCAATCCCTTCATAAATCTGTAGGTCTTGTGCTCTTCGCTCCTCGACACTTCCAGATCAAATCTGCTCAACGTAGTGAACTTTGACTCGTATTGGCCAATCGTCAAAGTCCCCTGAGTCAAGTTCAGAAATTCTACTTTTAACTTCTTCTGAGTAGTGCGTGGGATGTACTGTTCATTAAATGCCTCTAAAAATATATCCCACGTTACCTCTGAATGTTTAGCCTTCAATACTGTCTGAGTGGACTGCTACTAGGGTTTTGCATTGTCCACTAACAAATAGGCAGCCAATCCTACATTTTCTCTCTCGGTACAAGTCATATATTCAAACGATTTAGTGACTGCCTTTACCCAATTCTTCGTGGCTAACGGCTCACTGTCGCCCTTAAACTTAGGCGGATCTAGCTTCTTAAATTCTTTAAGCAAAGTAACACTACAATAAGCATTGGGATCCCGCCTCTATGTAGTCTGGACTGATGGAGGAAACTCTAGCTGTACCGGTGGTGGCTGCAATGGAGGATTAGAAGAGGTAGGAGGTGGAGTCCTTGATGGAGGGGTGGCCATTGTTTCCATATGCCGCTCTATTTTCGATAATCGGGTATTTGGGGACCCGGTGGAGAAAGAGAAGGAGACTGTGTTGGGGGCGGCTCTACTCGACTCCTTCCTCGTTCTTTACCAGTATTCCTTCTACGTGTGCTCATTCTGTCAACATCACCTCAAAATCGAGCTATTTAGTATAACTATAAACAATTATACTATGCATATGTATTCAGACAAGTACAGTACTTTGGGGATGTACACTACTTCTAGCCTAATGATGCCGACAAACGTTATACTAACCTCGCTTTGATACCAATCTGTGACATCCTTGTCACTCCCAATTACCAACTAACTTTTTCTTTCACATAAGGGTGGTTAGGTTGTTTGTTGAAATCATCCTTTCCTCTTCTTCTACCTCATACTTAGAATCGCTTAACATAGCGATAAAATTTTAATAGAAAATACATCTTATACATATACAGATCATCTTACACATATATTTAAGACTCTTTTATGAGTACATACTAATCTTCTTATAACTTACATCCCCAACATAGTTCATTATACATTATTGTACTGTACCATATTCCGAAATACACGACAACGTAATTATATACCTTCAAGGAAGATGGAAGTGTGCCTCGAATGAATGCTTTACAATCCAAAAATAGGCTCTTCTATATAGAGCGGAAGATCACTTCAAATAGTCTGAAAAATGTTGTAAAGGAGTGAGTTTACGCTCAGTAAGAAACGTATGTAAAAGAGCATATTATATCACTATATGCTGGTCTCCTACTTGGCTCTACAATGTCATGTGGAAACCTTTGTAAATCAGATAATCAAATAATTCTTCAAATATCATGTAAGCGTATAGCCATATCACATAAATAGTTTTCATATGTTCAAGTAAATCATGTACTTTCACGTAAAGCACATACATAAATAATCTTCAAATAGGTTGGAGACTATTAACATTCCATCAGAATCATGCACTACATAAATCCTGTGAGGGATACACATATAAGCGGCGTACCCACGTATGGGCCAAGGTTCCTTCCCTTAAGCCAAACACATAATAGACTAATGGTCATCGTCGATAACCACAATGTACACTAGTCAGGCGACATTTGTGGTACTGAGGGCTTGACTAGAGTCCCACAGCCAAATACAAATAAGCACATAATATGCATGATTACCATAGGAGTCAATAATCTCAAAACATATATATTACATAGCTTTTTTGGTAATGTAAATATACTTGTATAAAATAGGCTCGAAACTTCTATTTTCAAATAGGGCAGTTGACTGATCTTTAAGGATAGTTGGTTGCTATTACATATGTCGATTTATTTCCTTTTTTTTAAAAATCCCGATATTTCAAAATCTGTAAACATATAGGGCAGTCGACTGGTCATATAAGGCAGTTGACTAGTTTTGAAACAGAATACTTTTGAAAACAAGGCAGTCGACTGGTCATATAGCAGTTGATTGGTTTTGCAAACAGAATACTTTTCGAGAAAATAGCAGTCGATTGTTTTTGAAACAGAATGTTTTCTGGAAATTGGCAGTTGACTGGTAAACATGGCAATCGATTGGTTTGAGTCGGTTTTCGAAAAAAGTTATGTCGAGGTTGTCTCTAGGTAGTCGGCTGCTACTTAAGGCAGTTGGCTGCCCCTAGAAATTTGGTAACTAGGAGTAAAACCCGAAATTTAAACTTCCTACATAGAAAATCAACTTCAAATACACCAATTTATGCAACCAAAACAGACATAGCCACCCTACGTCTGTTACACATATTTCTTACCTTAAATACAAAATACACTTAATCGCTTGGTTGCACCAACGATTTCGTCTTCACTTCTTCAAAGCTGCAATTATCATAAGGATTCAAACCTTTAAGAAACCTCTATAAATATGCTATACCAACTTTACACAACTCCAAACCATGGACAAAATCAAATGAAATCACTTCTTCCCTTACCTTCGTTAATCACCAAAATAACAGCAAATTAGATCTCCTAAATTCCTTTGATTCAGCCTTTCATATTACGGTTATAGCTTTAGCTAGTGATGAGGAGCAATTTTTGTTAAACAAGTTTAACGATTCGATGACAGGATATGGTTGCTTGTCAAGGTAGGTATGGAAGGAAACTTAGAGAATTTGAGAGGAAGAGTGAAATGGCTACTGGCCTCTTTTGGAGAAGATGATGGCAAGGTTCTTCTCATTTAATGCATCCTTATCCCCTTTCACAACTTAGCCATTGACCCTTGACCATTTGACTATTTGACCATTCAATTGCTATTATTCCATCCATGTCCCATATATCATTTACATATCAATATTTCATTTTTATTTACTTATTCCAAGTTGGAATACTAAACAAATAAGGTAAAATTATAGGAATTTGGGGATTTCACACCTACACCCACGGAGATATGGGGTTTGTCTTCTTGTCACTTCCAAGCAATGAATGATAGCGATGAAGAAGTTATCAAGCTACAAGAGAAGCTAGACATTATGACTAGGAAAAGGCAACTAGAGCGTCTGAGTTAGAAGAAAGAGTTTCTAAGGTGGATGAACTTGAGGCGACATTAGCAACACTTAAAAAGGTTAATGTTGAGCTAGTTAAATTTGCAAATGCCATACAAAGGAGATTTCCAAATGTCCTAAGCATGGACATCAGCTCAGCTTCCCTTGCAGTTGGCAACAGATAGGTAAAAACGACATTTGTTTATATATGTTTGTTTTATATCAGCATAATTCCAGTTTGCTTGCCTTTCTATTTAGATCATGTTCATTGTCAAAGATGAGTACAAATCGTTGCTTTCATGTTGGAGTTTGGCTACACCATGCTACAATTTACATTCTCCTTGTCCATTTCACTTGTTTCTAATTTCAAATCTGTTGTTGCTGCTACTTTTGTGAATATATGCTATGAATTTGAGTTAATTATGGTTTGTAATGTGTTAGAGACATCATCACTATTTTCTTCCTTGGATGCCCATTTGCTTCATGGACTTGTAAATCATCAGCATTCTTGTACTTATTGAACTCATGCTGATTCTCGATCTCATTTTCCAGTGATTGTCCAACTAATGAATCAGCAACTTGTAAATCATTAGCATTCTTGTTTGAAATCTCAGCTTTATATCAAAAATGAAAAGAAAAATGCAAAATAAAAACTAAAAATACTAAATAATTTTGACTTTTACCCATGCCTTTGTTTATAGGATGGTGATAACAGTTAATAGGTTTCATTTTCTCTTATTGTAGGTTTTAGGCGCATCTAGTTCGTTTGGGTTACTACGTGCAAATACTTAAGTAAAGATGGAAGTTCCAAGGATAATCGGTATACAAGTCAGCTAGAAATTTTATGCTTGTATTAGACTTCTAGGGAGTTTAGAAAACTTTGTGGCTGTTGTGATTGGTTCTTGAGGACATTATTGGTTACTTTGTGAAGTTAATTCTTGCTTTAAGGATGATAATTGGTATTTTGATAAGTTTTTGGTTATAAGCACTTTGAATTGAACTTTGTACAAATGAAATTCACAATTCTTAGGAAATTGTTAATGCATGTGAGTGTTACAATGCAAATAATTCTAACTTTCTCTTTTTATTTGTTCAATGGACATGAATTAATTGAGTTACCAAATGAGGCATGCTACCAATGCCTTCATATATACTATTCATGCATTAACAATTATTTTATTAACAAAAAATTGCATTAACAATTTATTAACTTGCATTAAAAAAATTGAATTAAGAATTTAAATCATTTTATTATACTATCAGTGAACAATGGCATTAACAGAAAGAATTAATCAAACTTTTAAATTTAAAATAAAATTTAATAAATATAAGAATTTTAAATTTCAAATAAGACTTTTACCGGCACTTAAAAGTGCCGTAATTTAAAAGCGACAAGAAAAGTGATGCCGTAATTTGTCAAGCCTTTGTCGGCACTAGAGCACATCATTGCCGGCAGACCTTCACCAGCATTCACCTAGCCAGTGGTTAGTTGACCGCCGGTACATTTTTACCGGTGGTTATAAGTGTCAGTAAAAGTGATTTGTTCTGTAGTGATGGTAGTCTTTACATTTACCCTTTCACTTGTAGTATGGGGAAGAAGTAGACTCTAGGGTACTCCTAATTGGGTTGAGGAATCAAACCATATCAATTGTTTTCAAGATCGTTTTTCAAAGCCTTTTTTTAACTATTTTCTTAGTCATTAGTCTTCAGAAATTCTTGGATTCTTGTGAAATAATGTATGGACTTATTTTTATTTTTAGAAGTTCAAAGACTTATTTGGATATCATCATTATGTTTATTTGGATATCATCATTATGTTTTGCTAAATAACATTAAACATATATACAAATAATATGCAAATAAAAAAAACAGAAAGATTATAAAATTATAAATTTTATCAACTCATACAATATGTGTGTGTATAAATATATCAAATAAGGTTTTATATATGATATACTCATAGTGTATGGCTTTTATACACTGTTAATACATTAGAGATTGACATCTCATCCGTAAGCAAATTAAAAATATGCCAAGCCCTTAAAAATAAATACAAATAAATTTTTTTTCAATTTACTAATAAGGGCTTATTGATGAAGTGTTAACCATTTATACATTGACAGTGTATAGAGACTATACAGTATTAGTGCATCATATATAAATTCATCAGATAAATAATCTTATCTAAAATTATGAGTCTATGGAAGAAAATTTTTTTATATTTGTGACAAACCAATCGATTTTAAATAATTAGAAAGTTAAAGTAATTTTTTAATTTATATGATTGTGATTTAATGTTTGTTGGACATTTTTCTCAACAGCATAACCCATCAACCGTTCTACCAAAAAAACATACGAACAAACCTTAACAAGAGCAGTGGGTTCACGCTGGAAAAGGACGTGGCTAATGAAATTACTAAAACAATTCATCGCCATCTCTAATTTGTCTTTTCCTCCTTGACATTGGAAAGTATTGATATTGAAGTTAAGGTAAGGAAGGGTTCTCCAAAGAAATTTCCATTTCTTGGAGAGAATAAGAAAGTTTAGAACATTGAATTAAGAAAGTTATATGCACCAATTAATATTGTATTAATAAATAATAGCATTTGATATAATCATATTATATACAGTTATACACCAATCGAGTACTAATTTTTTATGTTCACATTAACATAATAACATTAGATATATATATATATATATAAATTGATCGAATGTCTAATTAAAATATTAAATAGTAGATATTACTAAATTAATTAATTTAATGCTAGTAATTTAAATATAATTAATCATAATATTAACAAAGTATAAAAAACAAAAAAAACAAATTTTATTAAAATTACCGCTTACACAATAATGTTACTATAGTTTATTATTAAATTACACTTTAATTTACTATTAGAAATATTATTTTTATCTACACTTTAATTTTATATTTAATAGATAATAAATAAATTATTTTTAATAAATAATTAATTAATTCTATTAGAATAATACTTACGCATTAAGAGATTACATAATTTATTCTTAAAATATTATTATAATATAATATATAAATAATTGTTATAAGATACCAAATTGGAATCTTATTAATATAACAAATAATTAATTACCAATAGCTTGATTTATTTATGTATTTTATTAAAATTACCACTTACACAATAATACTACTATAGTATATTTTTAAATTACACTTTACTATTAGAAATAATTATTTTTATCCTTACTTTAATTTTATAATTAAAAAGTATATTAATTATTTATATATTTTTAAATAATAATCATATAATTTTAATTTGGGTTTTTTGGGTTATAAATTCAGTTTTTTATGTGTTTCGGATTGGATCGATCTCGGTTTTAGATCGTATCGGGTTCGGGTTGTGTTGGGTTATGGTTTTTTGGGTTCAGTCTTTTTTGGTTTCAGACTTTTTCGATTTTGTGCTTTTTCGGTTTTGAGCCTTAAACTTTTTGGGTCAATTCGGATTGGTTCGGGTTCGGTCTCGGGCGAGCTTGGGCAAATTTTTGGGCTTTGGCTAGCTTTTGCCACCTCTGAGTATATATTCAGATTTAGTAAAAAATGCACACAAGTTTTAAAATAGTTTTAAAGTAGTATTTTTTTCAAAGATTATAAACTTTTTTATTGTAATTATAATCATTAAATTTTAAATATGGATGAATAATATCTAATCAGTAAAAGAATTTAAATTAGTATTTTCTCCAATATTTGTCATTTAGTTCATCTAAACAAATTTAAATAAGTATTTTCTACAAATTAAATCATTTAATTAAAAAGGTTTAACAAATAATTAAATATTTTATACGGCTAAGGTTTTAATTACAATAAAATAAAAATTCATAACTTTAGTTTCATACAATAAGATTAGAAAAATTCCTTCATATTTGTTTCATATTCATAGAGATAGGGGACATAATACACATGGATATAGTAAGTCTTGCTTGGGCTGCTTTAATGGTAGTCTTTACATTTTCCCTTTCACTCGTAGTATGGGGAAGAAGTGGACTCTAGGGGTACTCCTAATTGGGTTGAGGAATCAAACCGTATCAATTGTTTTCAAAATCGTTTTGCAAAGCCTTTTTTTTTTTAACTATTTTCTTAGTCATTAGTCTTGTAACGTCCTGATATATCGAATTTTCAATGAACGAATTTCACGTAAGCAAACCATATACGGTTGGGTTATCTGCAGTGTCAGCTTATATTCAAAATGAAATTTATTTATTTTTATACAAAACCCAGGATTCAAAATTTACAGAAATTCATTCACAAAAGTAATTTACATCCCAAGTATTATTTACATAACATATACTGTAGAAAAGTTTGAATACATGAAAGTAAATCTAGTACACCTTGATGAATCGAGAAAGTCACTTGAGGAATATTGGAAATCAGGTCCTCCAAAAAAGCAGACCTGAACTCATTGCAAAAAATCAGGGAGAGAAAAATAAAGGGGTGAGCTAACGTGCTCAGTAAGGAATACCTATACAAAAGCTGATACAGCGTATTGTATATGTATTTTAATAAATAGATTTTCATATGAAAACCATGAATTCTAAATATTAAAAATAAATAGGCATGATCTAACAGGAAGGATATTATAGTGGATTAGATAACGAGATGAGTAAGGGAGGTAATTTGAAATACTTTATGTGTTCTGGTATCCAAGTCCACTATAGGGAAATTACAATCTTAAATTAATTACAAATTCAGTGAATATTTAATAGCTATTCAAAAATTTCGTAAAATCATTCAAAATACATCAATTACTCCGTAAACAATATTAAATCATATTTGTCGCATTTTCGAAACAAATAATTCAAATAAATATAATTCATCAAGCATATTATAAAATCATAAAACATATTTAACATACAAAGGAAATTGGAAATCAAATCAAACTAGAAGTGCCTAGATCTAAGTTAATTAGAGATTTACCACCGTAGTATAATTTTAGTGGAGACTAGGCTACAACAATAGACACATGCACTATAGTAGACGTATGACCATAGTCAAAGGCCACGTGTGAACACTAACTAGGTGTCACCTGTGGGAGCTAAAGACTGGGCTAGAGTTAGTAGCATTAGAATGAAATGGAAATGCATGTACCCATAGGTAGCTACAGGGCCAACAGCCTCAAAACATTTCATAAATATTTTCTGAGTTGTTTACGAAGGTTAATTTAATAAATCATGTCTTAAAGAAGTTTATATAATTAAATTCATGAAGATCAATTTCATAAAATTAATATATCTAAATAATATTTCACAAAATATGTTCTGAAGACATTATTTAACATTCAAGATATTTTATTTAAATATCACAGAGATATAAGAGTATTCGTGCATTCAGAAAATATGTAAGATCTTATAAAAATATCAAATAATATACTAAATTTGTGATTTATGCATAAGGTAATATTCAAGAATTTAAATTGAAATATCTAAAATTAGTTTCTTCTAATTTCAAATATCATGCCTAAGGGAAAATTGAATGACTTAGGCTAATTTAGAAAATTTCGGCAGCATAATGGTTTATTCTAGCCTAACCCTTCTACACTAAAATACAGCTTCAAACCACAATTTTCAGTTTCCAAATTCAATCCCAAATATCAATTTCTATTCCATAAAAACCAAAACTTATCAAAACATGCAACGAAGTATCTCTACGCTTCATACAAATATCCCTTACCTATTAATTTCTCGGTATTTGCCTTGTTAGCACGGTAACACCTTTGGATTTCGAGGCTGCAAATTCATTATTCCAATTCGATAAATTCACTATATTTTAATTAATAGAATATTTAACTATCTAAATATAAATACATTGTCTGTAAAATTCTCTAAATGCAGCCTAATTTCTACCAGTGCAAAATTACAACTTTTGCTACACAACTCCGTTTTCTATTCTTATCGCGCCTACAATCTTAGAATAATTCATACATTATTTTAGGACCTAAATTACATTAAAATCAACTTGAATTCTTCCTCCCCATAGGCTGGCCGAATTGCTTCTTCTCTCCCACACTTGGTATTTCTTCAAATTAAGCTTGCTACTTAATCTAAACTTGCTTATTTAATTTGTCTACATCATTCTCACATGTAATTCACATTGAATGACATCAAATTCATGCTCCTCTAGCCTTGGCCAAACCTCTCTCTTTATGCCACCAATTGATTTTCTTCAAATTAAGCTTAACTAAGCTGTTTTCATGCTTTTCATAATTTTTACAATTTTTCTACATTAATTTCTCATCAAAGGAGCATGGATACAACTTAATCACATGGTAATTAACCAAGAAACTATGAAAAGGTTTAAGTTCTCCAATAAACTCACCTTGGTCGAACACTATAGGAGGACTTGGAATCTGATTTTGGGTACTTTATGAAGAGATATTGGTACCAAGAGAAAAAGCACTGAAAAATAGATAGGGTTTATTAAGGGATTTTTCGGTTTTAGGTTAGTTTTCCTTAGGTTTTTGGAAGCTTTATGTTCTTGGAAGCTTATGGCTATGGAGGTAAGGGACAAAGGTTGAAGATGGCCGGCCAAAATGGTGTAGAAATCTGTAGAATTTTCAGATTTTTAATGCCTTTCATGCAAAATTACCAAAATGCCCTTCTACTTAAAGAAAATTTTCAATTTTGCCTCTAAAGTTTGACTTAGTTGAAAACAGTCTATCCAATCTCCAAAATATTTCATTTAATCATAAAATACCTCTATTTAACTTGCTCTAATGTTTGGTGAAGCTTTTGTTAGGGTTCGGTTACCGTCTTAAGTGAAATTATCAAAATACCCCTAACCGTAAAATTGTGCAAATTTATGTTTTTACATCTAGTTCATTCCATTTGTCTAGATGTTCTAAGACTATATTTCATGAGAAATTATTTAGTATAGACAGTGGGTCAAAAGTCCTTTTGGTTTGACCATTATTTCTGAAATTTCGGACGACCTATGGACTAAATCGTCATTTCTCAAATTGTTGCACATTTTTTCAAAACATGCAAAAATAATTGAGTTTGAGGCTAATATTCTTACCATCATATTTTTTGACCCTGAATATCGAATCCATCAAGTTCCACCTTCATTTGGGCCTTATGGAATAAGTGGGGCCCACTTACTATTTTTGCTTTATACCTAAAATATAGTTAACAATTTATTAATTATAAATTATTCAATATTCTTAATTATATAAATAAAATTAAATAATGCTTTAAAATATGAGGTCTCACAAGTCTTCATTGTCGAAATTCATGGATTCTAGTGAAGTAATGTATGGACTTATTTTTTAATTTTAGAAGTTCAAAGACTTATTTGGATATCATCCTTATGTTTTACTAAATAACATTAAACATATATACAAGTAATATACAAATAAAAAAATAGAAAGATTATAAAATTATAAAATTTATCAACTCATACAATAGATAAATCAAATAAGGGTTTATATATGATGCATTGACAGTGCATAACTTCTATAAATTGTCAATACATTAGAGAATGACACCTAATTAATAATTAAATTAAAAATATTTGAAGCCCTTAAAAATAAATACAAATAAATTATTTTTAGTTTGTTCATAAGGGCTTATTGATGAGGTGTCAACCTTTTATACATTAATAGTGTATCGAGACTATACACTGTCTGCATCATATATAAATCCATCAAATAAATAATCTTAATATCAATATAATTTAATTTTCTAATTTATGAACCCAATTTAAATTTATTTAACTTAAATATATACATATATATATATATATATATATATATAAATTTTAAAAATCTTCAGGGGAGGGTGGGAAGGCCCCCTCTAGCTAACATCGCTGTTTGCCCCTATATCAATGGTTATGAAGTTCAAAGCTAGGGATAAAAGTTTAAGTAAGGATTGATCCTACAGAGACTAAATGTAAATAAATTACCAATTAAATTAAAATCTAATTTTTAGATAAAGAACAGGGAATTTGGGGTTTTCATCAAATAACAATTTACCTAATATTGAAACAGGGTTTATAATAAAAAGTTGTAAACAAGCATATAAAAGCTTCAATTACAAGATAACATTCTTGGAATTCCATATTGATCATTGATATCAAAGATTATGTAGGAAAACCATATAGATAAACACACATGATCTCATTTTCAATCATCTAGAAAAGATTAATACGGAAACGTACCTTAATCCATTGGAATTGATTTCTTGGGGTTAGCAGTATTTCACATCTAAACCTTTGAGAGAATCTGTATCACTCTGTGATGGGACATGAGAATGAGAATTACATTATGTTTAGACTGGGGACCATAACTTATTTATACTTGAAGTATATTTTATTTTATTTTGGCCCATTATAAAAATCAAATAAAATATTGGGTTTCCACACATTGCAAAGCCCATAGTAAATGATATGCTCTAAAGTCCAATAACTCAATTTATATGATCACTTTTAAATGGACTAGACAAATAAGATAGCCTATAATATACAATTAATTGATATATGTACGCCTACTTAAAGAATTTCCTAACAATCTCCCACTTGGGTCACATATGTTACTTGACAATTGTACATTTTAAAATAACCTTAAGAGTTCTAAACTTGCTATCTTCACAAAGTAACATCTGTAAACAATTTGGTCCATCAATTATACAAATATAAGATCAAAGCAATCTTCGTTACATATATTTCGTAACTAAACACATCAATGGTCACGTATATTAATATAATCAATGACATAGGTATGGATGTGTAGCATGGAAATTACATGCAACATGATCCCTTAAACATGCATATTTCTAACTAGTCCTACTTTCAAAAACTTTATGCTCAACTGCAATTTGAAAGATAAAATTTTATTTCAGAGTTTCAGTAAAAACAATAATATCTAAGTCTGATAAAAAAATATCTCAATAAAAATGAATAGAAATAAAACAAACTCTCACTATACAAGCATATCATCAAAGTGAACCACACCCATATGAGCTACATGCTCATGAAACACCTTAGGTGATACACCCTTAGTAAGCGGATCCACAATCATGGAGTTTGTATTGATATATTCAATAGATATCTGAAGACTCTGAACTCTCTTCTTAACAATAAGAAACTTGATGTCAATATGCTTTGACTTTGATGAGCTTTTGTTGTTTTTAGAATATAACTCTGTAGTTTTATAATCAAAATAAATCTTTAGCGGTCTCTCAATACCATCGACCATGCATAGCCCAGTGATAAAATTTCACGACCATATTGCTTGGTTTGATGCCTCCTAACAAGCTATAAACTCTGCTTCCATGGTGGAAGAAGCTATGAGTGACTGCTTTGCACTCTTCCAAGATATAACTCCTCCAGGTAACATGATAACATAACCAGAAGTAGATCTTTTGCTATCAAGGCAACTAGCAAAATCAGAGTTTGAATACCCAATGATTTTTAAATGATTTAACCTTCGATATGTGAGCATGTAATCTTTAGTTCTTTGTAGATACTGCATAACCCTTTTTACTACTTTTCAATGATCCATTCCAGGGTTACTTAAATATCTGCCAAGCATACCTACTATGTACGGAATATCTGGACTCGTATAAACTTGAGCATATATGAGACTCCTTACTGGTGAAGCATAAGGAATCTTCTGCATCTCTTCCTTTTCAATCATATTTCTTGGGCATTGAAGTAAACTGAATTTATCACCTTTAGCAGTGGGTGTGTCTCTTGATGCATAAGTGAATTCACACATATCATGTTTTGACTAGAATTATTTTATGCATAAGCGCTGTAATACTCGACATTACGCTTTAACTTAAAAAGCATAGTTTTGAGACTAACTTTGTAATAAAGGGCTTTTATGCATATTTGGAAACACCAAAATTGCTTTGATCTGTGTTTTGAAAACCATGAGCCGAATTGGCATAATGTTGTACCTTGATTTTTGACAGCATATTTTGTCTTGCTAAATTTAGTTTTGATTAGTAATCCGTTTTCTGAACTAAATGATTTTTAGTAGTACTCAGTAATTTGTTTTCTAAACTAAAGGATTTCGATTAGTATTCAGTAATCCATTTTAATGGTTTTGATCGGTATTCATTTCCTAAATTAAAGGCTTTTGATCAGTACTCAGTTTTTCATTTTGTATCTAATTTTAGGCAAATCCATTGACCTTTGGGTCACTTAGAGCCTATCGAGCTTTGCTCTAGGTTCCATTACCTATCCATCGAGCTTTGTGCTCTAGACTTTTAGTATTAGGATCTGCGCCTTGGAAGCCTTGTGCTCTAGGCATTATTAGGTTAACCAGCAAACAAGTTCTAGTTCCTGACTGCGCAGCAAGGCTAAAGTAACTCTATAGCCATAGGTATTGTGTTGCTTGCGACACTTATCCATCACTAGCTAGGATAGACATCAGTATCAGTATCAGTTATCAGGGATCTTTACCTACACTTTATCAGTATCAGTTTTTAGTATTTGGGGCTTTATGCCAAACTCTATC
This sequence comes from Heritiera littoralis, assembly GCA_031772115.1. Taxonomy (NCBI): domain Eukaryota; kingdom Viridiplantae; phylum Streptophyta; class Magnoliopsida; order Malvales; family Malvaceae; genus Heritiera; species Heritiera littoralis. The sequence goes on along the minus strand of JAPDPK010000053.1, from coordinate 881,426 downwards.
AGTGTTTGTTTTAATTTCATATTGAGTTCAGTATTTGAGGCTTTATGCCTAAACTTTATCAAAATACATTTTAATTTCAGTTTCAGTTTAGTATTTGAGACTTTATGCCAAACTTTATTAGTATCCGTTTTGAATTTCAGTTTCAGTTTAGTAGTTGAGGCTTTATGCCAAACTTTATCAGTATCCGTTTTAGATTTCAGTTTCAGTTTAGTAGTTGATGCTTTATGCCAAACTTTATCAGTATCTGTTTTGGATTTCAACTTCAGTATAGTATTTGAGGCTTTTTGTCCAACTTTATCAGTATTTGTTTTGGATTTCAGTTTTAATTTAGTATTTGAGGATTCATGCCTAAACCTTATTTGTTTTGATTTCAATTAGTTTTCAATATTTCTAGGTATTTTACCTAACTCCATCGAGTATCTATTTTCATAAGATTATTTGTTTTGAACTCAATGCATAATGACCGTGTTTGAACTCGTGTGCATAGTTATCATGTTTTAAACTCACGTGTGTAATGACCATGTTTGAACTCGTGCATAGTGATTGTGTTTTGGACTCAGTGCATAGTAGTTGTGTTTAAACTAAGTGTATAAGAAAACTATTTCACTATTTGAATAAGTTCTCAATGTTTCGAGACTTTATTCCTAAACTTATTGATTTTTTAGTTTTACTACAATTATCGGTTTTGAACTCAATGCATAAAAAAAATCTATTTTTATCAGTACTTTGTTTTAGTATTCAGAGACTTTAGGCCTAACGTTATCAGTATCAATTCAGTATAATTATCAATATTGAACCATGTGTTTAATGAATTGTTTCTATATCAGTATCGACTTTATTATTTCGAAGCTTACGCCTAAAGTGATCAGTAATATGTTTTGAACGAGTGCATAGTGATTTTGGTTTTGAATAAACACATTGTGAATTAGTTTTGAACTGATCGGTTTTGAACTAAGCACATTACCATCGTAGTGCTATGCATCCTATTAACATTGTAGTATTGTGACGAGTGATCATGTTCATTAGTATCGTGTTGAGGCTCAAGGAAATAAGGTTTATAGGGTATCTTTCAGACTAATACCTTGTACAGCTTCAACTTTAAAGCATGAGTCCGGATAGATAGATCCGACATCAGGACATAGTATCACGCATAAATGTCACTTTATTTTCTGTTCATGCATACACATGCATGTAGATCGACATGAGCCTAGTATGCATTTACTTAAACTACTTACTGAGTTGTGGTTTGCTCACCCCTTTCTAACATCATCGCAGATCATACGAGTTTAGGTATATACCAGCATCCTTTGAGCCCTGCTTTCACTATTTTTCAAGGTATACAAGTAATATATTATTTTGTTTACATGCACATTTTATCAAGATCACATAGTATTGTTTGCTTGTGTCATGGGATGTAACTTAGGATCGTTTTAGAATTGTTTTGTAAGTAATATGACGATCGAGTTTGATCCTAGATTCGATATGTATGTGATAGTTAGTGGTGGATATTAGGATTGTTGACATGACAATCATTTGATGATTTGCATTATGATGTGAATGTGTGGATAGTGGAATTGATTTGGTATGATTGGGTTATGATAAATGATAATGTTTTACAGGTTGTTTATTTGGGGAAATCTCTAAACATAAGGGGGATATTTTCAATCTGGTTTTTAGGCAAGATATTGTTATGGAAAAAAAATGATCATTATATACCTTAGGGAGTTATTTCACTTGCCTTTAGATCAAAGAATTAGTTAGTAAAGTTGAATCGAAATAAAAAGGATAAGTGAAAATTGTTTAGTGACTACACTGACACCGAGTACAAACCTTAAAGTGAAAAGAAAAATTTAGTTCGTAAATTTGCCAAGTTTAATAAGGGTAAGTATTAAGCGTACGTCACTACTTCCGAGTCATGACAAGCTCATATTCCTGCACCATCATGTATGAAACCATACCTAAATGTTTTCTACTCAAGGCATCTGCTAGCATGTTCACTTTCCCCAAGTGGTACAATATCTTGTAGTCATAGTTCTTAAGCAAATGCATCCATTTACGTTGCCTCATGTTTAATTCACATTGCGAGAATAGATATTTAAGGCTTTTGGGGTCAGTATATACTGGGAATTTCTCACCATATAAACAGTGCCGCCATATCTTCAATACAAACACCACGGCAGTAAGCTTTAAGTCATGAGTGGGATAATTCTTCTAATGGTTTTTTAATTGATGAGAAGTATAAGCGACCACTTTTCCATGCTGCAGTAGCACACAACCCAAACCTAGTGAGGAGGCATCACTGTACATCGAAAATACTCTTGAACCACTTGGAATGGTAAGGATTGGTGTTGTAGTCAACCTCCTTTCAATTTTTGGAAATTGCACTCACTTAAATTAGTCCACTCAAACTTCACATCTTTGCGAGTGAGACGCATCAGAGGAGCAACTAATTTGGAGAAACCCTCAGCAAATCGATGATAATATCCAGTTAGACCAAAAAAACTCCATATCTCAATCACCGTCTTCAATCTCTCCCACTGTACTATAGCTTCTACCTTAGATAGATCAACTAACACCCTGTCTTTAAATACCACATGTCTTAGAAAAATGATCTGATCTAGCCAAAATTCACACTTACTGAACTTAGCATACAACTTTCGATCTCTGAGGGTCCGCAGAACTATATACAAATGCTGCTCATGCTCATCCCTGGACTTAGAATATAGCAGAATATCATCGATAAAAATGATGATAAATTTATCCAGATAGGGCTTGAAAACTTCATTCATCAAATTCACGAATGCTGCAGGGACATTTGTAAGCCTAAATGGTATAACCAGGAACTCGTAGTGACCGTATCGAGTTTTGAAATCAGTTTTAGGGACATCACTCTCTCGAATCTTCACCTAATGATATCTCGATCTAAAATCAATTTTTGAGAACACTTGGGTACCCCTGAGCTAATCAAATAAACCATCTAGTCGGGAAAGAGGATATTTATTCATGATAGTAGCCTTGTTAAGCAACCGATAATCAATACAAAGTCGTAGGCTACCATCCTTCTTTTGGATTAAAAGGATTGGTGCACCCCAATGAGGGACGCTGGGATGGATAAAACACTTGTCTAATAACTCTTGGAGTTGCTTTTTGAGCTCATCAAGCTCGACCAGTGCCATTCGATAGGGAGGTTTCGATATGGGTTTAGTACCGGGCACTAAATCAATCATGAATTCAATCTCTTGATCAAGAGAAAGTCCCGATAATTCATCCGAAAACACATCTGGAAAATCCCTGACCACAGGAATCTCGTGTAACTCTAGAAGTTTCTTTCCAACATCCTCCACACATGCAATAAACCCTTTAATAATCAAACAAATACTTATGTTTTCAAATTCAAACAAATTTCAATTTCATTCCTATGCAGAAAGTTTTACAATATGTTTTTCAGGGTAAGAGAAAATTATATATATAGTGTAGCAATATATGCTAATAAAATTCATAGCTAACCAATCCATCCCTCAAATCACGTCAAAATCATATATATTCAACAAAATTTGGTCAACTATAGTTTCTTTTTCTCCTCTCTTTAATTTACAATTTCGATACATAATATTAGTCATTTGTGATTCTTTAAAAGGAGTACTAATTTGCAATGAATACCTTAATGGTTCAGGTTCTATCGGTACCCTAGGAGCACATACAGGAGATATAAATGAGTGCGTAGAATCTAGATCAATCAAAGTAAGTGCAGTTATGTCAAAAATAGAGATCTTACTCTGAATAATGTCGATGAAGTATCTGTTGTCTCCTTGTCAGTGGTGTACACCTTGCCCTATGTCACCACTTGCTTCCCTTTTTTGGTGCTTGTTACTTTTCTCGATGCAAGCAATGTCGCATTCTCTGGTTCCTTAGCTGCTGGTGTTGCTACTGTAGCTGCTAGCACTGGTTTTCTATCCTTAGGGCAATCTCTAATCAAGTGACCCTTTTGTCCACATTTGAAATAGGCTCTCATGACCCAGTAGTAGGTTTTATCACTATGCGACCTCCTACACTGTCTACATCTAGTTGAAAAACCCCTTTGGGGAGTAGTGGATCTCCTAGTGCCAGTGTACCTCTTGGATTTGTCTCCAGTAGCTTTTTCTTTAATCACAATACTTGTAGGTTTTTTTGCTGGCCTAGTATCTCCTCTGTAATCAAAATCGATCACACTTTCTCTTTCCCCTTGCTCTTTGCCCCGAAACCAAACTCCGTTTGTTGTGCCTTGTAGTTCTGCTCACACAATTGAGCTCGATGGATGGCTTCAACATAGGTAGAGCTATCGAACGAGGCCAAGCTATTCCTGTCACAACCCTGTGACCCTATTTTTCACCTTATTTTATACATCTTATATGGTTGGGCTGTCTGCGATACTTTACTTTTCTTTTACATATTAACAATTTCGTATTAAATTATAATATGAATTACATCCCCGATTTCTACTTCATAAGAAAGTAGTACTGTCGATAAGTCTAAATACAGAAAATAAATGATCATACCTTATTAAATAAATCGACCTGTCGCATCGTCCCAAATGCGCAGTCGAAAATCCTTTAAGTGCTAGACTCTCAGTCTTCGAAAACCTGAAATGTTAAAATTAAGGGGTGAGCAAACCACGGCTCAGTAAGGGAATTATATGCATACTTGATATTCAGTTTCCTATATGCTGAAAAACTTTTTCATTTTTCCTATGGGGCTCTAGGCTCGCATGTAGGAAGGATACTACAGTCGGCTAGGGATCGGATGGAGTAAGGTAGGTATTTTGAAATACCTATCTTGTCCCGGAACCTAGAAGCAACTGTAGAGAGTAAATTTTTTTTATTCTTGTTTTGAAATCCAAATCCTTTCCTTTTTATTTCGTAACCTTTTCATATTCTTTTCAAAATAATACTTTTATGAAATAATGCATTTAAATAAAATAACTAATATTCATATTTTCTTTGAAAAGAATATTAGTTAAATCATCTTCCTTTTCATTTAAAACTCGTTTCATGTTTTACTGTACTGTCATAATTAGTACAGTACTTTAAATAGCAAAATAAGCTATTTAAATCTTTTTTCGTATAACATAGAAATCATTTAAATCTAATATTCAATTTAAAATTAAAATAAGAATATTAGATTTACTTTCCTCTTTTTTCCCTTTTGAAAACATATAACATATTCATGTCACATATAGTCTAATATTCAATTTAAAATCATAGTAAGAATATTAGACTTATAAACTCTTTTTCCTTTTGAAAACATATCACATGTTCATATTACATATCATATGAAATCATCTCATAGTACTAAAATCAGTACTGAAATAAGCATTTTATAAAAATGCTATAAATCATTTCATTTCACGTATCACATATTATGTAAAACATTTTCACTTATGGAGACTTAGGCACACATGCCCAGCCCGTCCACTGGGTCGTTACTCATATCATGCTATAGACCCTGAAGGGTATAAATAATCATGTCAGATCTATGACCATAGTTTATAATTGTCCTCGGCAGATCACTGATCAGGTGTCGGCCGGGACTACATATCACATATCACATATTACATATCACATATCACATATCAGCATGATAGGATGCCATCTAGTCTCAAAACCGTATTTTTCATCATCGGAAAACCTTTATGGAATTTATAAAAATATATAATTTCATCATTTAAAACCATAAAGGTTATTAAAACCATTTAGTGAATATTTAAGAAATATATATAAAAATATTCACTTTATTTCCTTTCATTTTCCATCTCGTATTACGTGTAACTTATATATCAAGAGAATTTTCGGTGATTTCATTATCACCATTCTCAAAGAGACTTTTCGGTGATTTCATTATCACCATTCTTGAAAACATGAATATTTTAAAATCACTCTCATTTTATTCATGTTTTTATGGAAAATACTCATTTTCTCGATTTTCGTGATTGAAAATCATTTCTCGTGAAATAAAATCATTTATTATGATTTTATGAAATTTTCTAGAAATATTGGATAATTTTCGATAATTTTTCGGCAGTATAACGGCTGCCGATTGGCTAGCCTCCTGCACGAAAAATACAATTTATAATTTCAACCGGTACTTCACCACAATTTTCCAACCAATCATTTATCGCAATATTTTCATAAATATTTTCATAAAATATTTCATAATTAAAATCATGCAGACTGAATATCCTTACAGTGCTGCACATGCATCCCTTACCTTTTCCGGGTTGGCGACTTCCTCTTACCGGTCGCGCCCGTACTCCATCTCTTCCGATTCCTCATCTCGATCGCCGAGAATAATTTCTGGAATTTAAATTCTAAATTTTAGAATTTTCTCAAATTATTTAAATAATTAATTTATTTAAATAATTATCATTAATAATTTCTCGAATTTCTTACCAATTCCTGAGATTCTCGAGTTCCCGAGAATTTTTCGAATTCCCAAAAATTTTCCTTTTTCTCTTTCTCTTTCTTCTTTTCCTCTTTTCTTTCTTCCTTTTTCTCTTTTCTTTTCTTTCTCTTTCTTTTCTTTTTCTTTTTCTTTTTCTTTTTTCCTTTTTCTTTTCTTTTCTTTTCCTTTTTCCCGTTGGCCGGTTCAGCCTTCTTCCTCGCCGGTTCTTCACCGGCGGCCGGTTCTCCGACGGTTCACTAGCTCCTCAGCTGGCCGATGGCACGGAGAAGCTACCGGTGCCCTCCGTTTGCCCTGGATCGGCGGCACGGCGGCGGATCGAGTCGATTTTTCTTTGGTGTCTTCCGCCTCTTCACCGGCCTTCCTTCGTCGTTCACCGCGCCTCGAGTGGCCTCCATCCTCTTCCTCTCCCTTTGGCGGTGCTTTGGTGGCAGTGGCGGTGTCTGGATCGGCCGGCACCGCCGTATCTCTTTTCCTTTTCTCCTCTCGGTTCCGTCGGTTTTTCCCTTCTGGTTCACCCCATTTCGCTTCTTCTTTCCGTCCTTTCCCGTCGTCGGTCACCTCCTCCTCTTCTTCCTCTTGCTGGCGACGTCTTCTTCTTCCATTTCCCTCGCTCAACCGGCGGTGGCAGCTGTTGCTACCGCCGGTTTCTGCTTTTGTTTCTCCTCTGTTTGTAACAGAGGAGAAATAACAATAGGGAATCGGGTTACCCCGATTCCCATTTTCTATTTTCATTTTTTTATTTATATTTATAATTCTATATAAATATAAACATACTTTATATTATATACATAATTATATATATAATATATATATATATTTTATTACTAATAACATATATATATTTTTTAACAATATATATATATACACTTTAATTGAAATTAACATATATATATTTCATATATATATTTATTTATATACATAATTGTATAAAAATATACACATGTATTTATTTAATAAAATCATATTTATATATTTAAATATATAAATATATGAACATACTCATTTTATTCCTTATAATTTGGATCTCTTAATATCCAAATAATTTCCCATTTTCATTTCTTATTTCCAATTTAATTTTTTCTTTTTTTTATTTCTTATTTAATTTGGATTTCCATTTATCCAAATTAAATTTCCTCTTTTCATTATTTTCCATAATTTCATCCTTCTCCTTATTTACAATTTATCCAAATTTAAATTCCTCAATTTCCTCACTTCCTTAATTTCCGAAATTTCAACGATATTCCATCTCGTAAATAAATTTTATTTATTTACTTTAATTTATTTATTTCCTCTTATCTATTTTCTTCAATATTAATTTCCAATAATTGGAAAATTTGCGGTTATCACAATTCCTAATAGATAATCTCAAGCTAGATACAAATCGCTTGATCTTATGTTTTTCACTTCTAGCTATCTCTGGATCGAAGTGGCTGAGAGTAGTGAATTTGGATTCATTCTAGTCAACAGCCACGTTCCCCTATTTTAAATTCATAAATTCTGACTTCAGTCTCATTTATGACGTATTGGGGATATACTACTTATAAAAAGCCTCTAAAAACACCTCCCATGTCACTGCCGAATATTTGGCTGTCAATATCATCTTAGTGGACTTCTACCAATACTCTGCATCGCCCACCAATAAGAAAGTAGCTAGCCCTACTTTTCCAGTTTCAAAACAGGTCATATACTCAAATAGCTTCTCCATCTCGTTAACCTATTCTTTTGCAGCCATTGGATCCTTTTCACCTCTAAACTTGGGTGGTTCCAATTTCTTGAATTGCTGGAGTAATGTCACATCACAAACCCTCTTGGGAACCCACTTCGGTTGCTCTAGAATTTGAGGCGGGGCAGTGGTACGGGCTGTACTGGAGGCAGTGGAGGCTGTGCTGCTTTAGGTGCTAGTGTATGATTAAAACTAGCAATAAAGTTTGCCACAACACTTTCCAGCCTTGAAATTTGTGTATTTGGGCTCTTAGGTTGTGGAGAGAGAGCTGACTCTTGCATCGGCTCCAGAGATGGCTTTAAGGAGGGTTGAATATGCCTGGGGCATCATTGCCCAGCCTAGTACCCTTGTGCCTATCAGGCATTTTATACCAAAACAAAAAACACAAAATCGTTTTCAGTCACACGATTCAATTATAGATTCAGACAAGTACAATATTACTTGAGATGTATACCATTTCTAACCCTAAGTTACTGACAAACATCAGGCCAACTTTGCTCTGAGACCAATATGACATACTCAAATATATGTTATTTTACTAATTTCACATATCTTGCGGTTGGGCTATCTGCAATGTCAATATATATTCGCAAACAATTTGTTACTTTTATGCCACCAAACTTACCTAAGATCTCTAATATTGAAATATTAAAACACAAACATAATGTAGCTGGAATTTTTATTCAACGTGTATTGTTTCAAGATTTACATCCCAAGTATAATCTACATATAAGTAGCATTGTATATAAAGGTCCGAATATATAAAGTTAGCTCGTATACCTCGACGAATATGAGAAAATCACTTGAGGATACCAAAATCAGGTCCTCCAGGGCAGACCAAAAGCTACTGCAGTAATCTGGAAGGAAGAATAAAGGGGTGAGCTTATGTGCAGTAAGAAATATATATATAAAGACTGATACAACGTATCCTATATGCAGTTCAAATATACTCTTTTACATAGAAACTAAGAGATCATAATTTCTTTGGCACGAATTTTGAAAAGAATACTATAGTGGGTTAGATAACCAGGTTGAGTACAGAAGGATGCTTTGAAGCACCTCAGTTGTCTTGGTATCTAGTTTCTACTATAGGGAGTTCAAAAATATTTAACTCAATCACAAAATTAAAACGTTTTCGCGAGATCATGCATTTTCATAAAGCATTTCAAAACTTATTTATAAACCACTCTGTAAACAATATAAATTATTTTCAGATGAACAATTTAAGAAATTATAAATCCTAAAACATATTACAATTTATAAAGCATATTGTGAATCATAAAATAATATTCAGTATATAATGAAATCAGAAAATAAATTTAGTTTAGGATTGCTTGGATCTATGTTAACTAGGGATTTACCACCTTAGTAAAAACTAAACTGTGGAGACTAGGCTTTACCCAGTAGACACATGAATATAATCGGACTTATGGCCATAGTTTAGGGGCCACAGTCTACACTAGCTTGGTGACAACTGTGGGAGCTGAAGACTGGGCTAAAGTCAATAGCATTGGAAGGGAACGAAAAAGCATGTACTCGCAGGTAGCTATGGGGCCAACAGTCTCAATTCATAAATCATTACTAAACATGTTTATGGAGACAATTTCAGGAATTCATGTCTTTAATAAATCCATAAGGTATCAAATTCAGAAAATAAATATATTCAAAATATAAAAATTCATCAAATATTCTCAGGGCAATATTCAACCTTCAAAATATTTTATTTACATACAATGGCAACTCTAAACATAAATACGACACGTAAATGATAAAAAGTAATGAAAATTCCTTCAGAAACTGAATTTCAAATTTCATATGCATATACTATATTTTTGGAAACATGATTCCTAAAAGAGGTATTCAAAATCTTTTCCCTTCTAAAACCCGACCAAGGATGAAAATTAAAAATTTACATTGTTTAAGAAAATTTCGACAGCATAACAGTACTTTCTACCTTAACCTCCCTGCACGAAAACACAATTTAAAACCACTAGCTAATTTCACAGCTTCAAACCAATCATCATCTCAAGTCTCAGGAAATAAAATTTTATTAAATTCATGCTACGTAGTATCCTTACGCTTCATGCATATATTCATTGTCCGGTTCGTTAGCACCAGTGTCACTTTCGGACCTCTGAGCTATAATTTGCCATACGAACATAGTCAATCCACCACACTTCAATTATAAAGAGTATTTAACTCATTTAATACTAGTACATTTCCTACTACAGCTCTCATTTCAGTCACTTTTCTACCGGTGCTAACATTGCAACTACCGACAAAACAGCTCTGTTGTAAGTTGTGATCACATCCGTAGTTTTGTATGAATTTATAAATTATTCTAGAACCCAAAACACATTAAATTGAGCATGATTTCTACTTCCCCTTCTCTTGGCCGAATGGGTTCTAGCTTCCTACACATTACATTTCTTCCAATTAAGGCTAATTTTGTGCTTTACACTAATTCTACATTAATTCTACATCATTTCCATATGAAACAACATCACATTCATGCCTCCCTATGCTTGGTTGAAACCCTTGAGGAGTGAATTTCATGTTTCTAAGTTGAATTAAGCTTAAATACATGTTTAAACATATGAAACACATGACAAATAATCAAGAAACCATGCAAAACTTAAGCTTTTCCACTTTACCCACAAAAGTTGAATAGCTTGGAAAACCCTTCACTATGCAAATGACCACTTTAGGCCTTGATTTTGGTACCAAGATGTAGAGCATAGAAAATTAAACAGGATTTGTTAAGAGATTTTTTCGATTTTGGTGTATTTTTCTCTAAGTTTCAAGGGCTTTTCTCTTTCTCTTCAAGCTTGTAAAAATGGTGGAATATGCATGGGGAAGAAGATGGCTGGCCAAAGGGTGTAGAAATATGTAGAGAATTCTAATTTTAAAATATCTCCATGTGAAATTATCAAAATGCTCTTATACTTAAAGAATTCTTTCAATTTTACCCCTAGCGATTGACTTAGTTAAAAACAATCTGTCTAACCTTCAAAATATTTTATTTAATCAAAAAACACCTCTATTTGACTTGCTCTAATCCTTGGTTGAGCTTTTGTTGAGGTTCAGTTAGTGTTTGGGTGAAATTACCAAAATGCCTCTAATCGTAAAATCACATAAATTTCTACTTTTACGCCTGATTTATTTGATCAGTCCACATGGCCTAAACTTTATTACATGAGAAATTTTCTATTACTGATAATTGACCAAAAGTCCACTTGGTTTGACCATTATTCACAGGAATTCCAACAGTCTATGGACTTAACCATCATTTCTCAAATTATTGCACATTTTTCAAAACATGTAAAAATAATTTAGTTTGAGAGTTGATTCTCACCATCATAGTTTTTAGCTTTAAATATCGAGTTCATCAAGTTTCACCTTCATCGGGAACCTAAAAGGATTAGTGGTGCCCACCTCCTAATTTCCTTCCACACTTACCATGAAGTTAACATTTTTAATATTTATAAAATATCCAATATCCTTAACTTTATAAATAAAATTAAACAGTAATTAGGAAAATGAGGTCCACATCCTCCCTACCTTGGGAAATTTTTTCCAAATTTGATCAGACTTGTCCGACAAATCGCTCTGGATATTTTTCTTTCATTAGGCTCTCTAGCTCCAAGGTAGCTTCCTCTTCTATGTGATATTGCTAGAGAACCTTAACCAAACGCATCATCTTAGACCATAGTGCTTTCTCTTTCTAATCGAAGATCCGTACTAGTATTTCCATATAGCTCATATCTTCTTTGATCTCCAGTGGCTTATATTGAATTACATGAGACGGATTTAGATGATATTTTCGAAGCATTGACACATGGAAGACATTATGTACGTCGGATAGCTCTAGTGAAATGCTAATCGATATGTCACATCTCTCACTCGGTCTAAGATCTTGAAAGGTCCTATATATCGAGGACTTAATTTACCTTTCTTCTCCAACCTCGTGATCTCCTTAGACAGTGAAACTTTTAGGATATCTGCTGTCACGACCCGAAAGCCTTGACATTCACTTGATACTTTTACTTTTCTCAGTCTACAAATTTATGGGCTAAATTTTTCCTTTTTATTTTACAGTTTTTATTCAGTGTCAGTGTAGTCACTAACTATTTCCATTCATTCCTTAATTCAATTATGATTTAAATTGTTCTTTAAGATGATGAGAAATCAATTATAGTCCATAACTAATCACCGTATACTTATCATATAACATTAAGACATTATATCGACTACTCATTATCTTAGTTTACATCCCACCTTATAGTACCATACAGAAATTTGCCTGAAATAAAAGCGTGTGCCAAAGAGTGTATACCTCAAAAGCTCCCAAATAGTTTCGGGGATAGGGACAAGTATCGAGTCTAAATACCACCTCCGAGTCCCATTCAAAACTCTTATGGCGAAGCTCAGCCCAAGTAGTCTGAAAAGATATGAAAATTGAGGGAGTGAGCAAAACTACGACTTAGTAAGTCATTTAATAAGTGCAGAATTAGACTTATACTATCCTAATGCAAATGCATGAAACCTTTAAATAAGAATCCTCATGTCATATTCACTCTATATTCCTTTATCAAACAGCTTAGATCATGTCATAAAGGTTTCTCGGTGTGTAAGGGCTTAAGGTATCAATGGGGGAGAGTCTCTTCGTAGTACTTCCTTATACTCATCCCAATACTTATCTGTTACATTAACCTTTAATCATAATCGATCAACCATTTTCAATCTTTTTGTCATTATTCCATAATATACCATATGATAATGAATACATAATTCCGACATCATGTGGTACTAATTTGCACTCATATCGATCTCATACCATATCATATCATATCATATCATGTCATATTTCATGTGAAGTTTTGTTCAGACACTATTAGATCATATCACTTCTCATCAATAAGTACATTTTGTACTGTATCAAGTCACATATAGTATAAAAGTCATGATACCTCTTCCTATACATCTCATGTTCAATATACAGCATAAGATCATGACATACTTCATGCAAAATGTATATCGTTCTTTCATGATTCCACATATAACTTCTACAAGTTTTACTGTATAAAACGACTATCATCTCACGTTTCAGTACATTTAACATATAGTCGTATATGATTCATATGTGATATTGAAATCATATCACGTGTACTTTTAGAACACATTCAAATCATGTCAAATCTCAAATCATCTCTCGATTATTTTTAAGACATGCTTGAAAGCATGCGCATTTCTCTTTTCACATTTCGTGAAATCAAAACATGTACTTTTCATATCGTTTCAAATCAAAACGTGCACATTTCTCTTTTCATATCATGTCAAATCAAAACATGTCTTTTCATTTCGTTTAAAATCAAAACGTGCACATTTCTCTTTTCATATCATGTCAGATCAAAACATGTCTTTTCTTGTTTCAAATCAAAATGTGCACATTTCTCTTCTCTTTTCATATCATGTCAAATCAAAACATGTCTTTTCATTTCGTTTTCAAATCAAAACGTGCACATTTCTCTTTTCATATCATGTGTGATTGAATACAATATCGAAACACATTTTACATACTGTAAAATCATATTAGTTTAGAGTTCATATCAATCTAAAAGCATACTCTAAACTGCATATCATATCAGTCGAGACTAGGTTAAATCCCTAATACTCTATCAATAAAGACTTAGATCACTGTAGCTAGCAGTGAAATCATATCATCATCCCCTGAAAACCAACTAGGGCGCTATCTATGGCCAAAGACCTCATCTCTCCCAGCCTCACTGATCAGGTGTGATTGAGACCTGTCTACGACTATTGTCGGACAAGCATCTCTGCCTAATGAGTAAATCTCCAATTAGGCGGTGTCCACTATGCTTTATTGAATTTAATTCTTTTAGGGGCCTACAGTCTCGTAAAACATTTAAATCTTTCACTTTTCTTGTAAAAATAGCGTAAAGTATGTAACACGTTTTTCTTTAAGATCATTTACATATATATGAATACATACTTTACACTATATGTTCAATCTTTACAAAACAATTTAAGCGTTCAAAACATTCATGTAAGTATTTTATAATTGAATGTTTTCAAATCTCGTCCATAAAATGAGGCATGTTTAAGAGCGATGCAATTAAACAATGGAATCAAAACAGTATTGAAACGAGGCATGCTTATGAAATGGATTAAGGTAATATCACTCGGTATAGTGCTAACTATAATGCCAATTCCTCCTTAAATCATCACCCTCAAACCTCTCAATTTAACACCTATACGTAACTCGTCATCATTTTACATTTCATCTTAGAGTCCTCGATTCAATCCATTCTATTTCAACAGGAGCACATCTAATAAATCATCCAAAATTTTCTATTGTCCAATATCACATAATATCATTTCATAGTATTTGTAAACTAAATCACCTTTACTTTCAATGTTAAAACTAAGACTCATCCATTAATGTCGGTCTTCTTAGTATTTCATGTATGTTCACATATTACTTTAACGACTTCCACTATAACACAAAATCATTCAATGTTAAGGAGTCCATTCGAGATCTATTCTGTAGATCATTTACTCACAATACCCATATCATCGAGTCATTTCCTCAATTTACCATATTACTAGGGGTATATCATTCCTTATGCGTCACTAAACCTCAAATCTTTAATTACCACCATTATCATACAATTCAACTATATATATACAATATAATTCTAATGCTGAATTATATAAATGTCTTACCGACTCTTCATTCAGTGCGCGAGTACTCCGCTTCCACTAATCTCGTGTTCGTTTCCTTAGAGTCATGCTGCATAATCAAATAGCGTTAAATTGATTTAGTATCCATTTAATGTGTCGCTAATTGATTTTCACGAAATCAAAATGATGTGATTCATCCTTCTTACCAACCTTCTTACACTATTCCAAACCAAAAATTATATATATATATATATAATTATGTATATTATACTTGTGCTTATTCATTTGACATACTATACATATACATGTATATATATATATGTATGTATTTCTTTCCTTCTCTCTTCTTTCTTTCATTTCTTTCTTTTCATATCATCTGTAGTTTACACATCAGGAGAAATTTCGATCATCTCATTATCACAAATTTAACATGAATATTTTAAATTAAAATTCAGTATATTCATGTTTTTATGAAAAGTACTAAATTTCTCATTTTCAGGGTTGGAAATTACTTCTCGTGTAATAAAATCATTTAAAAATGATTTTTACGTAATTTTTCTAAAATTTTCGACAGCATAACGACTACCTATTGACTAGCCTTGAGACGTCCCCGTCACTCCATCTTATCACTTATCTTTTTCCTTCTTTATTTAGATTTAGTTCATCCAGTGTCGTTCTTTCCTTATCCTTAAGCTAATTATCTAATAGCTTATAAAAATTTACTCAATTTCCATAAACATAAAAATGATATATATACATATCATTCCATTTTCCACAGGATCTCATACATCATCTTATCTTACATCCCCGATATCCTATGTACACAAAACTACTGGTACTGTACCGTAGCTGAATTAAACTTTACTATACATAAACACATGAGTATACCTTCTATACTAACTGGGAAGCGTATCGAGAAGGTACACCTCGATTCTTCAAAAACAAGCTCCTCTAGTCGGAGCGGATTTCACTTCAAGTAATCTGTAGGAAAAATGGTCGTAAAAGGGTGAGTTTACGCTCAGTAAGAAAAGTATGTAAAAGAGCGTACTATGCCTCTATATGCACTTTTCCTACTTGGCTCTATAATGTCATGTAAAGCATTATAAAGCGTGCATCATAAACATCTTTCATGCATTGTTTGCAACCATGCATATTTATTTCAAATGACATGGCAAACATACTTTGTATGCTTTCTTTAAACATAGCATACATATAAAACATGCATCATACTTCTTCTTTAAAACATCATACTTCATACATACTTTAAAAACATACATCATATACCTTTCTTCATACATACATCTTATACTTTGAAATAGATGGAGACTATGTACAGTATTTAAGCGATTGAGGCGTCATATGAACCATTCATTCCCATTCATACGACTCTAATCATGCATTGGTACAGTAGTGCACTCCGTATAGGTCAGGGATTCTCTCCTGCCTTTATAATTCCACAGTGAACACTAGTCAGGTGTCACATGTGGGATTGAGGACCGGACTAGGGTTCCTCGCTCAACATACATATTACTGAGGACTTGATCAGAGTCACCCAGCCATCAGAAATGCATAATCATTACGCAGTCCATAGTTTCAAAACATTATAATATTTTTTCAGAAAACACTTTTGTGTTTAAATCAATTAAGCTTGAAAGCTCTTTTCATGCATGGCAGTCGACTGGTCTTATAGGGCAGTCGGCTGCTACTTCATAACTTCTTTCTCGAAATTATTTTCATTTAAATTTCGATATTTTCATATTTGAAAATACAAGAGGGCAGTCGACTGGTCCATATAGAAGTCGACTGGTTTTCAAACAGAATGCTTCTTAAGAAATAGCAGTCGACTGGCCCATATAGCAGTCGACTGTTTTTGAAACAGAATGCATCTTGGAAAATAGCAGTCGACTGGTCCTATAGGCAGTCGGCTGGTTTTGAAACAGAATGCATTTTGGCAAATGGCAGTCGACTGTCCATATAGCAGTCGACTGGTTTGAAACAGAATGCTTCTGGGTAAATAGCAGTCGACTGGCTTACATAGCAGTCGACTGGTTTGCATCGGTTTTTGGAAAACGACGTTTTGGTTGTCTCTGGGCAGTCGACTTCCCCTTTAAGGCAGTCGGCTGCCCCTAGCCTAATTGGTACTACGAAACAAGTCCGAAAATGTATCTTTCTCTTACACAAATTCGACTAGTGCTTCTTCCAAACCACATAAAAACATTATAAAACATGCGGACATAGCCTCCTTACGTCCGTTACATAATTTCCTTACCTCGATTCCTTCGGGAACGCGAGATCACTTGCTGCGCTAACCCTAACTTGCACTCCTTTAAACCTGAAATCATCATACCACATCAAACCTTAGATTAAACAACATACATATATCATATCCACTCAAAACGACTCCAATTCATCAACAAAGTTGGCTAAATCATCTTCTTCTCTTACCTTCACTAGAGACCAAAATTTAAATTGTTGAGATCTCCTTCAATACTTGGATTCAATCCACCAAACTTTGAATATCACTTAGTCTAGTGATAAGGATCGATTTTCGTCTAATAAACTTGTTGAATCGATGGGAGAGTAAGGTGGTTTGTCAAGGTAGCCATGGATGAAACTTGGAAGCTTGGATGGAACGAGAGGGAGAGCTGGGAAGAGGGGCTGACGTTGGTGATAGCTGATGAAGATGGTGAGTCATGCAAGAGGCATTTAATGCATGCTCATCTCATTAATCATCTCAGCCCTTTCTTTCCTCTTTGACTCATCCATTTGACCATTTAATTCCTCTTTTTCTCCTATGACTCATCCACTTAAATCCAATCAAAATCCTGATTTTATTTTCTTTCCTACTTCAATTATTTTCCTGATATTAACATTACTTCATTTGACTTATTGACATTCAACTTCATTATTCCTCCTATATTCCATTCATCAATCATACATTATTCATACATCATTCATACATCAATTACACATCAACTTCATATTCATTTAATCATATTAGATTGAAACACTTTACAAACATGGAGGAATTACATGAAAATTAGGGATCTCACAAGCCTCCTTGCACAAAATAGACAGTTTATAAACTTTTTACAGCCAGTGAATCTCCACAATTTCCAAACAATTGATTTTCCACAATATTTCCATAAAATTCATGCATAATTAAATCATGCAAATCTAGATATTCTTACCTGTCTCGGGCTAGCGACTTCCTCATTACGTCGTGCCTGTAGTCACTTCTCCCGATTTCCATTGCCTCGACTCCCGAGTATACTTTTCTACAAGTCCACATTCATATTGAATTTTATAAATTTTATACAATTATTAAATCAATTAATAGTAATGAAAGTCTCATAATTTCCTACCGTATTTTCTCTTCCTTTCTTCTTTTTTTTCTTCCTCTTCTTTTTTTCTCCTCTTTTCCTTTTTCTTTCTTCTCTTTCTTCCTCTTCTTCTCTTTTCTTTTTCTTTTTCTTCTCCACTTTTCCTTTTTCTTTCTTCTTTTTCTTTTTCTTTTCTTTTCTTTTTTTTTTTCTGGTCTGAATTCAGCTGGTTCAGCCGGTTCGGCACCTCACCGATCGGTTCTCCGTCGGCTTGGCCACTTCGAAGCTCACCGAGGTGGTGCTGACGCTGGATCTAGCCTCTTTTTCTCCCCATTGGCGGTGACGGCGTCAGATCTAGAAGTGATGGTTCAGCATATAGATAGCTAAGTATCAAGTGAGGCATATAATTCTCTTACTGAGCCGTGGTTTGCTCACCCCTTAATATTAACATTTCAGGTTTTCGAGGACTAAGAGCCTGACATCTAAAGGACTTCGGCTGTGCATTGGGGGACGATGCGACAGCTTGAATTATTACATAAGGTACGATCATTTATTTTCTGTATTTAGACTTACCTACAGTACTACTTCATTATGAATTAAGATAGAGGATGTAATTCATATTATAATTTAATATGAAATTGTTAATATGTAAAAGAAAAGTAAAGTATCGCAGACAGCCCAACCATATAAGATGTATAGAATAAGGTGAAAAATAGGGTCACGAGCTGTGACAAATTTAATGGTATCAGAGTAGGGTTGGCCTGATGTCTGTCGATACTTTTGGAAAGAAAATGTGTTGAAAAGGTTAACATCCCCTGTAGTACTGTGTAGTCTAAATACGTAGAGAAAATAAATGATTGTAAATTGAGTTAAGTGTTTAGAAGGGAGTGAGAATTATGAACTAAAGATGTCAAAAAGGGAAAAAAGCTCAGGAATGATACCTGAAATGGTGATCTTATAATCTACATGAAAGTCGGTTCGGTAAGGAACAAAAATGGACTCGGTGAGGGCCCCACCAGTACTTTCGGTCTGGACGGAACTAAGACCTGAAAGTGATGATATAAAGGAGGGGAATGAAATATCATCATTAAATAGACCTTAAGATCACCGATTGAAGGTATTTTGAGGAGAGAGAATATTTTGACCAAAAATTACCAAAATACCCCTGCCTCCGAAATTTTACCGAGAGTCAAAATAGATCAACGGAAGTTTGAATAGATTGATTTGACAGAGAAATTGATGATGTAAAGCTGCATTTCATGCAAAATAATTCAATTTTGGATCCTAGTGCATTTCTCTATCGAAATTGAAAAAGATTTTAAACTACTAATAGTGGTATGAGAAAGGGGTACTATCAGTACATAGATAATAAGATCATTTATTTAAATGTATAATGAGGAGAAAGAAATAAATGTGAAATGACGAAAATGCCCCTATGTGGGAATATGCTTTGAATAGTGATAAAACCATTTAGATTTTGAATATATTGATAGTAATGGAGTTATTGATGGTATAAAGGACATAAAATGAGTATAATGATCCGAATTATAAATTTCATCTATAGTTATATTGCTGATGTGGTTATAGGAAAGTCGCAAGATGAGCGACTCAGTTATTGATCCTTAAAGGTCGGAGTTAAAAGTTTATTGATGAGATGTTGATTATGGGATCGTTGGATATGATGAAAAGTAATATGATGACTGGCGATGACTGAGAAAGAGATCAGTATAAAGGTTGAAATCCATAGCAGTACTTTTAATTCTAGTTCTATACATTCCTACTGTTTTTGAGGTATTAAACAGATAATTATAGAATCGAAAACATTTTGAATTATGTTTTACAGGATAATGTACTGTATGGAGTATATGAAATTGGAGAATATGCATAAGAACAGTAAGTGAAGATAAGAGATGAGGAAGATGATAACTAAATTGAGATTATTAAATGAGAATGATCTCTAAAGTAAAACATAGTGATAAATAGGTTAGCTATCAAAGGTGTTAATCAAATAATTATACTGGATACAGATGCTAATTAAGATGATTGATATGCTGTGAAGTATGAGTAAATAAGTGAATCAAGGCGGAGTAGATGTTAAGATGATTAGAATATTAAATGTCTCTGCCTTGAGAATGTACAGTGGAAATGATAGGACACAAAGATAAAATGTCCAAAATGATAAGAGATGAATGATTAAAGAAAGCATCAGATGTGATTCTCGATAAAATTTTCAAAGTGATATAGATTGAGAGATCGAGTTAATATTGACTTAATCGTGGATATGAAATCTGATTCTAACCTTATATCGAAAACATATAAAGAGGAATCTGGAAAGCTTAAGAAAATAATTTTTGGAAAATATTGTGGATAATGAAATTCACATGTATTGATGTAAAGGATGGAAATACAGATGATGAGGTGAATTGAGGATGAAACATAAATGGAGTATTAAATTCCGATTATGAAATAAAGTTCTTATGAAAAACGAATAATCATCCATATAGAAGTGATGTCTTATTTGATTTAATCAGAGATGTATAAGGAGTTTATAAGACTAATCTCTATACAAGGCATCACTAGATGAAAAGTTGAAAATTGATGGTCATAAGATGATAATGATTTGAACTCGATAAAATTATCACGAGTTCCTATTGAGGTTTACGAGGTTAATGAAATTCCTTATGATATATATAAGCCTAATGAATGAGACACCCAGATATGGATAAAATAATGATATTGATATAGTCTAAGATATCAATGGAAAATAAGCAGCATGGTGGTATGACCCTACAGACTCTCAAAGATTGTAATCTATATGTTAAGTATGGCAAATAAAAGATTTAGCTAAACAGTATCTCTTTCTAAGATATATGATCTCGAATGACAGAACGATGTGGATCTGTCTATGATGAAGAGATAATGATTGAGATACGAAATGTACTGGGTCTAGCTATATATTATTGCCAATTTATGGAAGAGTTATTGGGTTAGCTGCTCTACAAATGTGACTAATAAGTAAAGAAGTTAAGGTCGGTGGACGAATAAGTGTAAAGTAAAGAAAGTATTCAAAATGTTAAAAGAGGTAATAGTGGAATATTTTACCACTGAAGAAAAGTGACTGAAATGATGAGAATGAAAAGATGTAAATGTAAGAAGAGGATAAGTACAGGATGATGAGGGACCACGAATATGGAGCGGTTCCCAATTTTAAGATTGAAAATGATTTCCTTGTGGTTATCACATGATTATGGCTAGATGGAAGATTAAGCCAATTTTGATAAATGAAATTTAATGATACTCAAAGGAGTAAATGAATTATATGATTTACTGCCAGTCATGTAAATGGAAAAATGATAAATATATATATACAACCATTTTGGAAATGGTGGAATTACATGGATAAAGTGGTGACGAAAATGATGATTGATTTGTTACCTATGAAATTTAAATTATGAAGAGTATAAGCTCAGGTATATTCTAAAACTTAAGTGATATAGAGTATACCATAAGAATAAGAGATGTAATGATGAGATTACATGGAAAGATGATATGGAGAGAAAATGACTGTCTCTGGATTCAGTTATGGTAAGAGATGGTAAATGGTAAAGTTTGCAAATGAACTGCAGCATTTGATGAAATAAAAATGTAAAGAGTATGGGGGATAATAAAGAGTTTAAAGGAGATATGATAATATGGAAGTGATTAAAGACTGATTGTCTAAATGAAATCACTCCTCCATTATCAAACTCTTAGATTCTTTAGTGCCATAGTCGAAATATGATTATAAAATGATGAGAATGTATGTGAAGTTCCAGTGAGCTCTATATGTGATGGGAATCTCTGAGTAGCTATATGTATGGGAAATAGCAAAAGGCTCTGAGATTCCAAATTTATAGACGGTATCGCTCCGTACATGATGTAAAAATGTTTGAGCGTAATACGGAAACGCTCAATGATATGTTGAGTGAGCGGATGCACGAGATGTGAAAGCTACTGGACCATTACATACTATTGATTAAAATCGGTAAATGATAATTATCGAAATGTATCTACTTGGCACCAAATAAGGAAGATGGATGATGAATAATATGAATCATATGTGATATGAAAAGGAGTGGAAATGGATAACTCCCAATTGATAAGAAATTTAAGGGAGTATAAGTATATGATGAGAAATGATATATAGAGGTATAAAAAGGCGATTATGATCTTAAAGGTATACTGGCAGTATAATACAGAAGATGATCAAAAGGTCAAGAATGATAAGTATACAGGATGCTATCACCTTATGAATTAAGTTAAATTCGGAAGACCGAATTTTTTAAGGTGGGGAGAATGTGATAACCGCAAATTTTCTATTATTGGAAATTAATATTTAAGAAAATAGATAAGAGGAAATAAATAAATTAAAGTAAATAAATAAAATTTATTTACGGGATGGGAATATCGTTGAAATTCCCGAATTGATGAAGTGAAGAAGTGGAGAAAATTAATTTGGATAAAATTGAGGAAATTTAATTTGGATAAAAGGAAATCCAAATTAAATAAGAAAAAGAGAAAAGAATATAAAATATATTTATATAATTATATATTATATAAATGTATTTTTATACAAATACATATGTATTGAAATACTATATAGCATATATTAATATACATTAGTATATATATGTATATATACTATTTAGTACATTTAAATAATACATATGTATATAAATATGATATTTTATGTATATATATAAATATATACATATATAAGAAAAGTAAATATTATTTACTATCAAAACTTGTATATATAGGTATATATATTGTAATACAATATATAAATACATATATATATATGTGAAATGTATATTAATTCAAATAAAAAAATTTATATATATGTATTTTGTGTATAAAATATATATATGTTAAAATATTATGTTTATATATGGTATATATAAATATAATATAGGATAAAAAAAAGGAAATAGAAAACAGAAACGGGAATTGGGACCCGTTTCTGTCGAGAAGAAAAAGGAACAGAGACCGGCCACCGTCGGTCGGCCAAGAAGAAGACGTCGCTGGCGAGAGGAAGAAGAGGAGGAGGCGACCGGCGACGGGAAAGGACGAAAAGAAGAAGCAAAATGCAGTGAAACAGAAGGGAAAAACTAGCGGAACCGAGAGGAGAAAAAGAAAATAGGAAACGGCGGTGCCGACCATTTTGGCCACCGCCACTACTATCAAAGCACCGCCGGAGGGAGAGGAAGAGGATGGATGCCACCCGAGGTGCGGTGAATGGCGGAGGAAGGTCGGCGAAGAGGCGAAAGAAACCGAAGGAAAATCGACTCGATCCGCCGCCGTGCCGCCGATCTAGACTGAACGGAAGCCACCAGTAGCTTCCCCTTGACGTTGGCCAGCTGAAGGGAGCCTGAACCGCCGGAGAACCGGCCACCGGAAGAGAACCGGCGGTGAGGGAGGTGACCAAACCGGCTGGAAACAAAAAAGAAAAAGAAAAAGAAAAGAAAAAGGAAAAAGAAAGAGAAAAAGAAAAGAAAAAGAAAAGGGAAAGAAAAAGAAAGAAAAGAAAAGAAGAAAGAGGAAAAGAGAAGGAATTCCAGGAATTTGGAAAATTCTCGAGAATTCGAAAATTACGGGAAATCTCGGGAATTATGAAAATCGGTAAGAAATCCCGGAAAGTGTTAAATTATTTAAATAATT
Source organism: Heritiera littoralis (assembly GCA_031772115.1). Taxonomy (NCBI): domain Eukaryota; kingdom Viridiplantae; phylum Streptophyta; class Magnoliopsida; order Malvales; family Malvaceae; genus Heritiera; species Heritiera littoralis. Next base: position 857,537 of record JAPDPK010000053.1, on the reverse strand, counting down.
TAGTTATTTAAATAATTATGAAAAAATTCTAAAATTTAGAATTTAATTTCCAGAAAATTCCCTCGATGACCGAGCTGATGGAATCGGGCGAGGTGAACACGGGCGCGACCTTCGAGAGGCAGTCGTCAACCCAAAACAGGTAAGAGATGCATGTGCAGCACTGTAAGGATATTCAGTCCGCATGTTTTAATTTCGAAATATTTTATGGAAATAATTTATGATTATTATGAAAATTGATTGGTTGGAAAATTGTGGTGAAGTGCCGGTTGAAATTATAAATTGTATTTTTCCGTGCAGGAGGCTAGCCAATCGGCAGCCGTTATACTGCCGAAAAATTATCGAAAATTATCGAAAATTTCTAGAAAAATTTCATAAAATCATAATAAATGATTTTATTTCACGAGAAATGATTTTCAACCACGAAAATCGAGAAAATGAATATTTTCATAAAAACATGAATAAAAAGGAAATGATTTTAAAATATTCATGTTTTCGAGAATGGTGATAATGAAATCACCGAAAATTCTCTTCGAGGATGGTGATAATGAAATCACCGAAATTTCTCTTAATATGTAAATTTCATGAAATACGAGATGGAAAATGAAAAGAAATAAAGTGAATATTATATATATATATATTTATAAATATTCACTAAATGGTTTTCTAACCTTTATGGTTTCAGATTAAGAAATTATATATTTTTATAAATTCCATAAAGGTTTACTGATGATGAAAAATACAGTTTTGAGACTAGTTGGCATCCTATCATGCTGATATGTGATATGTGATATGTGACATGTAATATGTGACATGTGATATGTAGTCCCGGCCGACACCTGATCAGTGATCCGTCGAGGACAATTATAGACTATGGCCATAGATCTGACATGATTATTTATACCCTTCGGGGTCTATAGCATGATATGAGTAACGACCCAGTGGACGGGCTGGGCGTATGTGCCTAAGTCTCCATATATGAAAAATGTTTTATATGATATGTTATATGTTGAATGTACATGTTTTACATGATATGTGATAAGTTAAATGCAAGTGATTTACAGCATTTTATATAATGCTTATTTCGATACTAATTTTAGTACTACGAGATGATTTTCATATGACATGTGATATGAACATGTAATATGTTTTCAAAAGGAAAAAGAGTTTATAAGTCTAATATTCTTACTATGATTTTAAATTGAATATTAGACCATATGTAACATGAATATGTGATATGTTTTCCAAATGAAAAGGAAAGAGGAGGAAAATAAATCTAATATTTTTATTTTAATTTTTAAATTGAATATTAGATTTAAATGATATATATGTTATACGAAAAGGATTTAATAGCTGATTTTGCTATTTAAAGTACTGTACTAATTATGGTTGTACAGTAAAACATGAAATAAGTTTTAAATGAGAATGATGAGAATTTAACTAATATTCTTTTCAAAGAATATATGAATATTAGTTACTTTATTTAAATGCTTTATTTTATAAAAGCATTATTTTGAAAAGAATATGAAAATGTTATGGAATAAAAAGGTAAAAAAGATTAAGATTCCAAACGAAAAAGAAATTATTCTCTACAGTTGCTTCTAGGTTCCGGGACAAGATAGGTATTTCAAAATACCTACCTTACTCCATCCGAATCGCTAGCTGACTGTAGTATCCTTCCTACATGCGAGCCTAGAGCATATAGGAAAAATGAAAAAGTTTTTCAGCATATAGATAGCTGAGTATCAAGTGAGGCATATAATTCTCTTACTGAGCCGTGGTTTGCTCACCCCTTAATATTAACATTTCAAGTTTTCGAGGACTAAGAGCCTGACATCTAAAGGACTTCGGCTGTGCATTGGGGGACGATGCGACAGCTTGAATTATTACATAAGGTACGATCATTTATTTTTTGTATTTAGACTTACTTACAGTACTACTTCATTATGAATTAAGATAGGGGATGTAATTCATATTATAATTTAATATGAAATTGTTAATATGTAAAAGAAAAGTAAAGTATCGCAGACAGCCCAACCATATAAGATGTATAGAATAAGGTGAAAAATAGGGTCACGGGCTTTGACATATATTGAGGAGAAAGAAATAAATTTTGAAATGACAAAATTGCCCCTATGTTGGACAAATTGCTAAATAGTGATAAAACAAAACTGATCTCGAATCCTATGATAGTGATGGAGCCACTGATGGCATAGAGGATGTAATATATGTAAAATAGTCCCAATTAGCAAACCTAGTTACACTTAGATTACTGATGTGACCCGAATGGTTGTAAGAAGTCGCATGAGGAGCAGCTCCGTTATTGATTCTTAAGGGTATGAGTTAAGAGTGTATTTATGGGAAGTTTATTACGGGACATGAATTGTGAGTGAGCCAGTGGTAAGACTGGCCATAGACAGGCACTTACAATAAAACCTTGAGAGGGCTTGTGGACTCACCAAAGAGGACAGTGCGGATGAATAATGACCCAGTGAACGGGCTGGGCATATTATGAAAAGTGAAATTATTACTAAAGATGATTGAGAAAGTAAATAGTACAAGTGATGAAATCCATAGCAGTACGGTTAATTATGGTTCTATACATTTATACTGTTTCCGAGGTATCAAACAAATGTTTATATATAGAATCAGAGTATTTGAAATATGTTTTACAAAATGATGTACTGTATGGAGTACTGTAAATTGGAGGATATGCATAAGAATAGTAAGTGAGTATAAAAACAGAGAAGATGATAGCTAACCTAAATTCTTCAGGACCCTTAGGACAAAGCCGTGATGGGCGACCCAATGATGGGCGAACAACAGAGAATAATATGTTGTGAGGTGTGGGCGAACTATGTGGTCGCCGACTCACTTGTAAGGGTAAACCTGGGGTGAAAGGATCGCCTAGGGGATGCTCGCCGACGGCCGATTCGAACGAGCGAGGCTCTTACAATTATCTCAATGGTAACATGAGTGTAAGAACTAGATACTTAAGGGTTCGAACCTCATGGATAGCGCACTCAAGGGAATAAAACATGAGTTCGTTAAATGAAATTGGTTTTAAAGTAAATTACAATAATAATAAATCGGTTAGTGATAACTCTATAAAAATAGAGTTATTTTAGTATTTTATTGATGAATAATTATTTAATTCCCCCATTATTTTATTAATTATTCCCTTAATTTTATTAAAATCCTCATGTTTTGCAAAAAAATAAATTCTAAATGAATTTCAGTCTTTTCGGTAGAAAATAAACTAAAAAATGGGCAAGAAAGGAGACTGGACCACTACAAGACAAGGGAGCATGACTCTTCATTTTCTCTCTCATCTTTTGACATCTAGCATGCCACATGTCATCATCCTACTCACTCTTTGTGAATAAGAACAAAAGACACATGCCGACACATGGAGGACACATGCCCTTGTCACCTTGCATGCTTATGTGGACTAAAGGACAAAAAGGAAGGTGCTAGAAAGGGAGAGGTGTCCATGGCTGATGTGGGCACTTAAATGACATGGAAATATCTACTTTGAAGAGCCAAGAACATGAAGACAAGTGGCAATTAATGCCAACTCATCTAGGATAGGAAATTACCATTGTATCCCTAGGTTAAGTGACTATATAAGCAACTTTATGAGACCTAACCTAAGGAGGCTGCATAGGGTTTCTTAGATTTACTTTTCCAACAGATTTTTATGTCTTTACAATTTTAGAGCAGCTACCATTTTTATTTCCTTAATGTTCTTTACATTTTTGGCAATTTAAATACAAGTTTTCATGATGCTTTCCTTTACTCTTTACTACATTCTTGCGCTCTTTACTTAAATTTTTTGTTTCTTTAAATTTCCAGCAACTATATTCATCTTCTACTCTTTCTTTTTCTTTTATTTTGGTTCATGATTGAGTCCCATGATCATGGGAGCTTAAGAGGTTGAAAAACTACCTCCATAGCTCTTGTGAGGGAGCTTGGTCCATAGTTTCCTTTTGCAATTTTTATTTTATGCTTTTAAACGTCTAATTGATTTTTTAGTATTTTTATTCTACTTTTTTATGGGTCTATTTTAATTTTTTAAAGCCGTTTTTAAAAATATTTTAAAACAAAAATACAAAAAATGTTTAAAGTAGGATATGTAGGAAGTTGATCTTATTTTAGGCTAGTCTAGAGTAGGTATTTTTATATTCCATTTTTAAACTTTAAAATGATTTATTTTTATTTTTATTCTACTGAGTTAGGAGTCTAGATTATTGGGTTAAAACAGTTTTTAAATATCTTGCAAAACAAAAATACAAAAAATGATCAAAGTAGGATAGGTTAGCTTGGCATTACTTGTGACTGTTTTTTGGTTCTTCACTTTGTAGCTGTTGTTTGGTTCGGTTTTAGGGTCCCTTTAGGTTCTGTTTTTGGTCCTTTTCAGTATCTTTTAACTTTTATATTGGTTGGAATTAATTTCATGCAATTAGGTTAGGGTTTACTAAGTGTTTGATACATGTTCTAGGCATTAGTTTAGGTGTTACATGCATTTTTTCAAATCTGTCCAACAAAGTGACGTTTTTTATAGCAATTTTTTAGGTCTGCATTTGCTTCATTTTAAGGTCCATTTATGTGTCTTAGGGTCATATCTAGGTTATAGTTTAATTTGGGAATTTTAGGACTTCATTTAGATTAGGTTCCATTGCATTTTCTTAGACATAGTCATATTAGAATACTGTTTTTCCTGATCAGTTTTTATGGGCTGTTTACATTTTTTTTTTTTTATGACATTTTAAGGTGCATTTAGGTAGTATTAGATCATATTAGGACCATACATTCATTAGATAATTTTTTAGGCTAGCTTAACATTTTCATGCCATTTCCATAGCATTTGCATAACATTTTTGGCATTAATTCCATGTTAGGCATCCTTGCATTATAAATTCTGTCCAGATTTTCAGCTGTTGTTTTAGGAGTCTTCTAGGGGTAGTTTCATCATATTTAGTCCATTTTAGGTTCATATAATTAGTGGTCTAAGTGTAGGTTAAGTTAGATAATTTTTCATGAGCATTTAGTTACATTTTCAATTCAATTGGCATTAAATTTCAATTCTGCCCAAGTTTTATATTCACATTAATTCTATGCATTTAGATATTGTTTTAGGTATATTTTAAGTGTCTTAGGGTAGTATTCATATAGTTCTTTGATTAGGTAAAGTTTGGTTTAATTTCAAGTTCATTTACTTAGGCAATTGCATGTATTAGTTTAGGAACTTCATGCATTAATTCATCTTTCTTTCAATTGCATTAGTTTTGATTTTTTTTTTAACATGTTCATGCATTTTTATTTTCATTTTAGGATTTTCATGCATATTTTCATTATTTGCATTTTAGACCGATATAGTTAGGAAATTACATTTTTACCCTTCCATTTTACTTATTTGCATTTTTGTTTCTTTTCTTTTGTAGTTATTTTATTTTCATCATTTCTACTTTAAGTATTTCTTTTTTGCTTTTTAATTTCAATTACTTTTATTTTATTTTATTTTATTTTATTTTGCTTTGTTAGCCTTTGTAGATCTCCCTTAACTAAATCTTCATAATTTGCTAGGATATACCTTAGATAATAGTATATAGTATTTAGCTAAGCTTCGCAATACCAGTCTCTATGGGACGATATTTCTGAACTCACCTCTGTATTACTTGAAGACCACGTGCACTTGCGTGTAGATACCTTTTAGGGTCGACAGTTAGCTGTAAAATGTGTTGATAACTATTGTACTGGATACAACTTACTAGATTGAGATTTGTAATGCTGTGAAGTATGAGTAGATAATGAAATTAAGGTGGAGAATAATTCAAAATGATTTGAATATTAAAGGGTTCTGCCTTGAAAATATACAATGAAAATGACAGGACATAAGGATAAACTGTCTAAAATGGTACAAGTATAGTGATTAAAAAGTATCGGATGTTATTCCCGATAAATTTTCAGAGTATATAGATTTGAGAAATAGGGTTAATATTGACTCGATTGGTTATATGAAATCTAATTATAAGCTTATATCGGAGAACATAGAAAAAGTCTGAAAGCTTAAGAAAAACAATTCTGAAAAATGTGTGAATAATGAAATTCACTTATACAGGTGTGATTGATGGAAATACAAATAATGTAAATTGAGGATGATGAAGTTATTTGTATAAGGGTAAATGAGAGAAACACAGATGACCTTGATGTGTAGATGAATTAAAATGATGTATTAGTTCTTGTGAAGAACAAAGATTCATCTATATGAAAATGGATGCTTTAATGATTTAATCAGAGATGTATGAGAAGTTCATACGACCAATCTCTGTGTAAAGCGTCATCAGATGAAAAATTGGAGACTGATGTCCATAAGATAATGATCAGAACTCGACATGAATTTTACGAGTTTCTATTGAGGTTTACAAGATTAATGAAATACCAAGTGAGGTATATAAGCCTAATGAAAGAGGCATCCATACAAGTATAAAGTGATGAGGTATCAAAATAGTTAAAGATACAAATGGAACATGAGCAGCATTGGTATATAACCCTTCAGACTCCCAAAAACTGTGAATATATGTTAAGATTGACAAATAAGAGATTTGGCTAGACAATGTCTCTTTCTGAGAGATAGATGATCTCGAAATGACAGAATGACAGTGAATCTGTCATGATGGGAAGATAATGATTGAGATACGAAATTAATGAGTCTAGCTAGATACTACTACTAGTCTATAGAAGAGTATACGGGGCTAGCTGCTCTGCAGATGTGATATAATTAAAGAAATTAAAGTCGGTAAATGAATAAGTGTGAAGAAAAGATGATATGCAAAATGTTAAAAGATGTTAACAATAGAGTACCATACCACTTGAGAAAACCGACTGAAATGATGAAAGTGAAAAGATGAAAACGTAATAAGAAGATAAATTTACAGGATAAGTAAGGAACACGAATATGAAGCAGTTCCCAATTTTAAAGTTAAAAGTGATTTCTTGTGGTTATCACATGATTTTGGCTAGAAGTAAGATCGAGCCAAACTTAATAGAGGAAATTTAATTATACTCGAAGGAGTAAATAAATGATCAACTGCCAGCTATGTAAATGAAAAATGTTATATACATATGTACACACTTCGAAAATAGTGGAATTATATGGATATGTGGTGGTAAGATGAATGATTTGATTTTTCCACTATGGAATCCAAAAGATGAAAGGATTACATTTACAGGTATATTCTAAAACTAAGTGATATTGAATATACCATAAGAATAAAAGATGTAATAAGAATACTACATGAAAAGAAATATAGATAGAAAATGATTGTCAAGTGTTTTACTTATGGCAAAAGATGATTAATAATAAAGTCTGCAAGTGAGATGCAGCCTTGGTAAAATAAATGTGAACATGAGTATTGTGGATGATAAAGAGTCCAAAAGAGATATGATGATATCGAAGTGATTATAGACCGATTGTTTAAATTGAATCACTTTTCCATTATCAGACTCCTAGATTCTCTAGTGCCATAGTCACAGTATAAGTGTGAAACAGTGAGAATGTATATGTACAGTTCCAGTAAGCATTATATGTGATGGAAATCTCTGAGTTGCCATATGCTTAATGAGATATAGCAAAAGGCTTTGAGATTCCAAATGTACTGACAGCATCGCTCCGTACTGATGTAAATATCTTAGCGTAGTATAGAAACGCTTGAAGATATATTGAGAAAGCGTGTGCACGAGATGTAAAAGCTACTGGGACAAGTACATACTACTGATTAAATTGGATAAATGATAGTTCTCAAACTATATCGACTTGGCACCAAATGAGAAAACAGATGATAAACAGTATGAATCAGCTGTTATGTGAAAAGAGATGAAAGTGATAACTCCTAAATTAATAAGAAATTTTAGGGAGTATAAATATATGATGAGAAATGATATATAGTGGTATAAAAGGTGATTATGATGTATGGTATGCTGGCAATATGATTTAAAAGATAATCAAGAGGTTAAGAACGATAAGAATACGGAACGATACTACCTTTTAACTTAAGTAAAATTCAGAGGACCAAATTTCTTAAGGTGGGGAGAATGTGATAACCACGAATTTTAGTATTTTGATATTAAATATTTGCAAATTAAATTTAAATGCAAATAGAGAAATTAAAGTAAATAAATAAAGTATTAAAAAAATTATTATTATTATTATTATTAAAAATGGAAACAAAAACAGGGTCTGTTATAACCGACCCCCGTTATTTTCTGTTTCTAGAAATAGAGAAAAACCCAAAAGCCAGCTGACCACTGTCAGCGGCGCGGAGGAGAAAGAGAGAGAGAGGGGAGACAGTCGCCGGCCGCAGAGGGAGAGAAGGGAAGCCGACCGACTGCGGAAGGAAAAAGAGAAAGGGAGAAAAAATCGGCGAAGCCGAAAAGAGAAAGGAAAATAGGAAGTGGTAGTGTCGGCCGATTCGGCCATCGTCACTGCATCCCCGCCCTCGGCAGAGGTAAGAAGAAGTAATGAGGACGACCGGCGGTGAAGGAAAACAGCGGAGGAAGGAAGAAAAAGGGGAGGAAAAGACCGAGACCCATGCCACCAGATTCGCCGCCATGCCGTCGAGCTGGGCTGAACGGAGACCACTAGCAGCTCACCGTGATGTCGGCCAACTGTGGAGACGCCGAACCACCGGAGAACCGGCCACAGGAGGAGAACCGGTGATGAGGGGCTGAAAACAGTCTGAACCAGTTCAAACCAAGAAAACGGAAGAAAAAGAAAAGAAAAGAAAAAGAAAAAGAAAAAAGAAAGAAAGAAAAAAAGAAAAGAAAAAGAAAAAAAAAAGAGAGAAAAGGAAATTTATAGGAATTCGAAAATTTACGAAAATTCAGTAACAAATTCCGGAAATTAATTTTGAGTAATTTTTAATAAATTGTGGAAAAAATTCTAAAATATAGAATTTTATTTCTAGAAAATCACCCTCGATGACCGAGACTATGGAATCGGGAGAGGTGAACATGGGAGCGACGTAATGAGGCAGTTGCCGACCCGGGACAGGTAAGGGAGACATGTGCTGCCTGTAAGGATATTCGGCACACATGTTTTAAATATGCATTTAATTTTATAAATGCTGTTGATAATGATTGGTTGGAAAATTGTGGTGATTTACCGGTTGAAATTATAAACTGTATTTTTTGTGCAGGAGGCTAGCCAATCGACAGCCGTTATACTGCCGAAAAATATTAGAAAATTAGCGAAAATCATAATAAATGATTTTATGTCACGAGAAACGATTTTCAACCACGAAAATCGAGAAATCAATTATTTTTCATAAAACATGAATATACTGATGTTTAATTGTAAAATATTCATGTTTTCAAGAATTGTGAAAATGAAATCACCAAAAATTTCTCTCGATGTGTAAATTACACATAATACGAGATGGAAGATGAAAAGACATAAAGTGAATATTTTGTTAATAATTCTTTAAATATTCACTTGATTTCATATATAATCTTTATGGTTTTAATTATAGAAATAATTATTGTTATAATTTCCATAAAGGTTAATTAAAGATGAAAAATAGTATTTTGAGACTAGAAGGTCTCTACATGTGTTTATAGAGGAAAACATGGTGACGGGATTGTTGGATTTGGAAAATAAATATTTTATTTTTCCATAAATCATAAAAATAATTGATTTGAATTCCGATAACTTTGAAAACCATGTTTTGGATAGAAAGCACAAAAAAGCGTGGGTACATGTTTTACGGTGAAAAAGAAATAGTCATGAGATTTATTTTACAATGTGATTAATTATTAACTGTTTTCACCGTATGGAAAATATGATTTATGCCTTTATGAAATATTTTGAAAAATGTTATTTATTTTATTTATTTCATAAAGGTGAGGATATATACATGTGAGCCTTATGGATAATTGTGAAATATTTCAAATTACTATGTTTAAAATCCATAAAGGCTATGGTACAATTTTATACTGTTTTGAGACTTAGGCCCTGAGTTTCATGCATCGTACTATTACTGCTACTGTCACGTGGCTGATTGACCAGCTAGTCATCAGTGTCCCGGATGTCACCTAGCAAGTGTATACCAAGGACATATTATAGATCATGGCCATAGATCTCAGTTCTGATACTGTGTCCCTTAGTGGACGAAGATAGCATGATTTAATTGTAGGGTGTTACCTAGTCTCACTTACTGATTTCTATTTACTGAAAGGATTTATTGAATCCTGTTTACTGTACTAAACTAATGTACTGAACTACTGTACTACTTACTGAACCGGTAGCTAAGGAATATTGCTTACTAAACTAAATTGGTAGCTACTGTTTACTGTTTACTGAATTGAACCGTATCAAGATACTGTTTTATCGAATGGTACTGTACTGAAAATTACTGTTTTACCGAACTATAAGATAGGTTTTACTGAATTGTACGGTGCTGAATTATTAAATGGCACCAAAAATTACCGTTTACTGGAAATGATTTCATTAAAATCATTTTTAAAGTAGAAATAATTAATGAACTAATTATCTAACGGTTTTGGATATTTACGAATCACTGTACTGAAGGAAACAGAAGTAAACCACTGTTTTACTACTAAACTGTCATGTGTTTTAAACCATATTGAAGTGAAGAGAAATAAATGGTTTAATCAATGGAAAATGAGTATTAAAGTGTTTTTGAGAACAAATTATAAAATACTCTCTACAGTTGCTTCTAGGTTTCGGGACAAGACAGGTATTTCAAAATACCTGCCTTACTCCATCCGGATCCCTAGCCAATTGTAGTATCCTTCCTATATGTGAGCCTAGAACACTTCTAGGAAAATTTAAAGAAAGTGAAAAAGTTTTTCAGCATATAGGTAGCTGAATATCAAGTGTCGCATATAACTCTCTTGCTGAGCCGTGGATTGCTCACTCCTTCTTTTTAAACATTTCAGATTTTCATAATTGCGAGATCCGATATTAGTGGATCACGACTGTGCATTTGTGGACAATGTGACAGCTCGATTAATATATGAGGTACGATCATTTATTTTCTGTATTTAGACTTATCTATAGTACTAACTTCTTGTAATTAATATAAGGGATGTAATTGATATTGGTAAATTTATATTTAATAGTTAAATGAATATGAAAAGTAAAGTATCACAAACAGCCCAACCGTCAAAATTGTGTAAAAACATGTGTATTACTATGTAACTGGACCGTTACAAGTTCTAACTGAGTGGAAGAACATGATTTAGTGACGTTAGATGTCCTAAGTGGGATCATTTTCGATATTTGGGATCGATAGTACAAATGGATGGAGAGATTGATGGTGATGTGACCTATAGGATCCAGGGTGGATAGAGTAAGTGGAGAAGTGTTATAGGTGTGTTGTGCGATAAATAAATTCCTATATGGTTGAAAGGCAAGTTTTATAGGATAGTTGTTAGACCAACATTGTTATATGGTAGTGAATGTTGGGCGACTAAGAGGCTACATACACAAAAGATGAGTGTAGCAGAAATGAGAATGTTATGGTGGATATGTGGATATACAAGAAAGGATAGAATGAGAAATGATGATATTCATAAGATGGTTGGAGTGGTACTTATTGAAGACAAGTTGTGTGAAAATTATTTACGCTGGTTTGGACACGTAAGACGTAGACTTGTAGATGCTCCAGTTAGGAGAATAGAGGCTATGGATGTTGAGAGACGGGCTAAGACTAGAGGAAGACTGAAAAAGACTTGGAAGGAAGTAGTTTGAAAAGATATGGAGGTTTTAGAATTGGATGAGCAAATAGCCTTGGATAAGAATCTATGGAGGAGAAGAATATATATGGACGATCTAACGTGAATTTAGATATTGGTTCATATAGCTTACCCCAATCTCTTGGGATAAAGGCTCTGATGATGATGATGATGAATTATAACAATCAAAATACTCTAAACTCTTTTATAAAAATATGTTTTAGCTTAGAATTAATTATCAAAAGAAAGAAAACATATCATGATTTTATGGACTCTAAAAACTTGACTCTTTACAATATTAAAGCCTAAATCTCTACTTCTACACCTAATATTAAAGCTTAAATGTTGACATGTACAAATTGACCTAAAGAAATTGGTTTTGTATTTTACAATTATAAGAAATCACAAACTCATATTTAAATATAAAAGATCAACTTCTTCCACCCCTTATGTACCTAAAAATTGATATCATATAAAACCTTAAGCTAAAGTTGACATCTTCTTACCTATATATAAAAGTCAACAAGCATAAAATATATATAAAATCAATACACCCTAATATGTATATATTTATATCGACTACACTATATAATATATATAAAAATCGGCAAACCAACATATATATATAAGAAATCGACAAAAACATTTCAAAAAACTAAAAATTTTTCAAAAATTTTCATACAATTATCCCTTCCCCACACTTAAATCTTACTTTGCCCTCCAAGTAAGTCTAGCATGTAAAAAAAAAAAACAATATAGACTCAAAACTCAATAATCATACAAGTAAAGGAAAGAAATACTCCCATTGTTTTGCATTCTTGGTTGCCTGCCAAGTAGTGCTTTTGTTTAATGTCGTTTGCTCGACCTTGCCACCATCTTTAATCCATGTAGATTGGATCCTTAAGATCCACCTCTTCCACATTATGCATTTGAAATCCTTCATAATATGGTTTAAGTATTTGGCCATTCATCTTGAATACTCTTATGGTGTGTTTGGATTAGGGATTTTGTTGGCTTTATAACTAAACCGAGAGAGGGGTGAATCGGTTTTTAGCTACTCTTTAGTTCATTTTTCGGTTCTTCTAAATTCTCTAGCCTATATTGAATTTTCTAAGTTCTCTAGGCTACACAAGCATGCAATTCAAGTTCAATTCAACAATCACAATATAAATGCAAATAAGTAAAGGGAGAAAGGAAAGAGAAATGTACACAATCGATTTATAAAGGTTCGACAACCTTGCCTACGTCCTTTACCTTGAGACGCTCCCAAGGATTTTCCCCAAATCCACTAGCTTAAATTTGTTACACTCTTTTTCTTAAGCTCAAGAGTAACCTTTACACCTCTCCTTTTTTCAGGCTTAAGGAGGAAACCTTACACCTTCTTTTTCCAAGCTTAAGAAGGAAACCATACAACCTCTCCTTTTTTGGGTTAAGGAGAAAACCTTCTACCCAATCCTGACTTACAATGAAGCACTCAAGGGTTCACTCCCTTTTACAAATTATGAATGGGTATACAAGAGATGTAATCAAGAAAAGCCTCTAGATAGGCAAGTGATTACAAAGGTTAAGTACAAGAGAAGCCTATACGAGATTTTGTGCTATACTATACAAGGAAGATGACAATGAAGAATTTTTAGCACTTGAAATGTTGTTAAGACTTGAGGAAGATGGAAAAGATGAAGAATATTGTTGCTTAGTTGTTCCTCTTGCTTCCTTGAGCTTCCAAGCCTTTATTTATAGTCCCTTGGATGGTTTCTAAACATTGGTAAGAGCCCAAACTGAATGTTACTGTTGTATCTCACAAAAACTAGCTGTTAGAGTACATTTTCGAGGTAAGGGATCGATCCTATGCCCTAAGGGATTGATCCCATCGATCCCGTGCTTCAGATTTTTCTTCTAGGAGCATTCTGCCATTAGGGGATTGATCCCTTGCACTATTCATCTATCCTATTGGTCAGGGGATCCATCCCTTCAGGCACTATTCATCTATCATGTTCTAGGTTTTTAGGCATTAAAAACATTCTAAAGCCAATTTTGAGTATTTTTAAATATGACATGACTTTGAAAACATGAATTTGAGTCCAAAAATTTATCAAGTAATTTTCTTAGAATATATTCAATAATTTCTATAGGAAAATTACTTAAACCAATAATTAAAAAAATGTTTTCTTTATTGATTAAAGCCAATAAAGATAATCAATTAAATCATGGTTTTATATTTGATAAAAGCACTTAATATGATTTGTGAAAATCATAATTGATAGAGCAAATTTACAATATGAATCAAACATATAAGATTACTTAAGTTTTTGTCATTTCAAAATATATATGTCAATTAAATCTAACAATCTCCCCCTTTTTGATATGACAAAACTTAAGGTAAATTTGCTTTGAAAATTCTTTAAAGAAATACTCCCCCTTAACTAAAGCCTTAATTTGTAAAGCTCCCCCTTAATATAAGCATGGTTTTCAAAAGATTTTTTTTTAACCTCATTATTTCTCCCCCTTTTTGTCATAGCAAAAAGAAGGGAAAAACAAAAGAAAGCTCCCCCTAAAATTATGGCTTAAAGAAATGTGAGAACAAAGAAATATGCTCCATCCAAAAAGAAACATGTTAGTACATAAGACTCATAGCACAAATAAATAAGTCAATGTCCATAAAAAATTATGAAATGTGTGTTCATGAAAAGAACATTGCTAATGATTCTATACCAATTGTTTATAAATAATTTTTGCAAGAAGTTCCCAATTGGAAGCAAGTTGATTATAAAATATCTACTAAGTCCTATAACTTGCTCATTTTAATCTTATCAAGCACCTAAGTATGTCAGTTTTTCTCTAAGGTCCAACTAAGGTGCATGGTAACACATCATGATTATAAGCTGAAATTAGATGACATATCATATGCATGAGCTCATAAATCATTTTCAAAAAAGAGTGTGGATAGAATTAAATCATACATCAATTAACCACATTCTAGCACATTAGTGTCTCATGCAAAAGTGTCTTATATTAATTCTTCCCTATTTGTCATTTCAATCTAAAGAGCATGAGAAGAATTGTCAATTTAAAGCTCATACCAATTGTTCCTAATGGTTGACTTAGCCATTTTGCATGATGTTAATTGTTATGTGTGATGTGTTCTTTTAAGAGAATAATTAAGTTAAACATGTAAGAATACAATCACACACACCATTAAACATGGATATAGATTAATTAAACACTAGCATACTATCATAAAGTAGTAATCCATATTCATAAGCACAACTCTAATTATATGGAAGATTTAAAGGTTCATGTCATTCAATTGCACACATTTTCTTCCATAAGACTAAAGAATCCTATGCTCAATTTTCCATTCAAGATCTTAATCAATTATGAGTAAGGAAGAGTTCAAGATTTTCATCTTAATCATTTTAATAGCCATATCCCTAATTGTTAGCATCGTTTAAGATTCTAGAGGGTATATGCTATTTTAACTAAAATGGCTTTACCTAAGTGAATCATTATTATCAAGCTAAAATGTGTTTTATCATTAAGATTTTCAATCTATGAGTGAAGTCAAGTATAATTTCATGAAAAACTAATATTTTCATCTCATAGACATGGTCATTGATTCAACTTAAGCAAACATATAAGTTCAACATTAAAACAATCAAGATTCAATGCATGGATATCAATCAAAGTGTATTTGTTCAAGTTTGCATTTATTCTTGAATGTTAATGTTGTCATTAAATCCTAAGTTCTTTAAAAATTTGGCCATAAGAAAAATTTAAGTTCATGGATGATAAATTTTCATGCATTTGAACATTTAAGATCCATTTATCAACACAAATTGTAGGCCAAGGATAATTATGACTTTAGGTAAAGCTTTTTGTATTTCATGAATTTCATTCACCTAAGTCATGTTTGAATTTTATCATTAAGGTCAAGTTATGATCATTTTATCATTCAAGCATATATATATTGACCTTTAATTATTTATATTTCACCAAAAATATATCATGATGCCTAATGGGAATATGTGAGTCAAGCTATGAGATAAAATCCTCTAAGCATGTTTGACTAAGATGAACAAAAGAAATTAATATGTTTACAAATCACTAGTTCATCAAATTCTCAAATATATACACAAATCATTGAAATAGTTCTTGAAAATTATGTTTAAGCATTTATTGAAAATATATTTCAAGATTTATGCAAATCATGAGTGTTTTTAACAAGAAAAATGATTTTGCACTTATGAGCTCAATGAAAATGATATTGATTGTTAAAAATAATACCAATTGTTGAAGTTGAGGCATGATACCAATGACAAATGATTTTTCATATTGAAAAGATCATCAAAATGAGGTTAAGCCAACAAATTTTAAGTTGAGAAGAAGGAAGGTATCAAGAAAATTAAGAAAACTTCTCAATTTTTGCTTAAAAGTGCAAAAATAGGCACATTTTGTGAAATCCCCAATTTCATGTAATTTCCCAATGATTGTCAAGTATTTCAGTTTAAATGAAATAAGTAAATATGAGAATTATGAAGTATGGATGATATATGGAACATGGAAGAAGCAATGAAATGGAAGGTCAAATAGTCAAGGATTAATTTTGATATTAAAAAAATAATTAAAGCATGAGAAGAGAATTAATATCAGAAAATTTAGTGTAATTAAAGACAAGTGTTATATGGAAGAAAGGAGACCAATTAAGTGACTGGTCAAATAATGATGGTCAAATGTTAAGATGAAATGATTTAATTGGATGATGATAAAATTAATATCAGATTTTAATTGGTGTAATGAACATGTGGTTGATATGAGAAAGGAAAGAAGAGAATTAAATGGTCAAAGAAGAGTCAAAAGCATGGTCAATGGCTTAGATGAGATGATTAATGGGATGAGCATGCATTTAATGCAAATGGCATGAGTCATCATCCTCATCAGCCATTACCATTCGGCAGTCCCCTTTCCAGCCCTCTCCCTCTCTCATTCCTCTTCCATTTTACCAAGCTTCCATTCCATATTCACCTTGACAAGCTACCTTATTCCTCCATCGATCCCTTTAGCTAGTTGAACAAAAAATCGATCCTCGTCACTAAACTAAGCGATATCCGAAGTTTAGTAGATCGAATCCAAGTAATTTGAAAGATCAGAAATCCTGAAAGTTTGGTCACTAGCAAAGGTAAGAGAAGAAGATGATTCTTTCAATTATGTTCATGGTATGGTGTTGTACTGAGTTGGTATAACATGTGTATGATGATTGTTTAAAGGTTTGATTTGATATGATGATTTCAAATATGAAGAAGTGAAAGGCTAGGGTTGGTGAACCAAGTGATTTCGTGTTCTCGAAATAATTGACGTAAGGAATTTATGTAACGAACGTAAGGCAGCTATGTCCGCATGTTTTAATACGTTTGAACTGTTTTGGAGAGAAATACAAGCTGATTTTAATGCAGGAAATGTTATTTTAGGGTTTTACTCCTAGTTACCAAAATGCTAGGAGCAGCCGACTGCCTTAAGTAGCAGCCGACTGCCTTAAGTAGCAGCCGACTGCCTAGAGACAACCAAAGCGTAGTTTTCCAAAAACCGAGACAAATCAGTCTACTGCTATACATGCCAGTCGACTGCTATGTAGGACAGTCAACTGCTATTTGTTAAAATACATTCTGTTTCAAAAATAGTAGACCGCTATAAGGGACAGTCGACTACTATTCACTTGAAGAGCTTTCTGTTTCAAAACCAGTCGACTACTATAAAGACCAGTCGACTACTATCTGTTTGAAAAGCATTTTGTTTGAAAACTTGCCGACTGCTATATGGACCAATCGACTGCCTCATGTGTTTTCAGAAAGTAAAGATATCGAAATTTTAAAAGAAAATGATTTCGATAAAAAGATTTATGTAGTAGCAGCCGACTGCTATTAAGACCAGTCAACTGCCCTCTTTTGAAAATAAAGACTTCAAAGCTTATTTGACAAAACCAGTCGACTGTTATATGCACCAGTCGACTGCCTTGTTGAAAAGAGGTTTTAAACCTATTTCAAGAAGTATGAAATGTCATGGCCAAAGAGCTGTATGACATATGTTTTGAGATTATGCACTTTTATGCTTTTAGTAGGGACTCTGATCAAGTCCCGGTGTGATGTATGCTTGGCTGAGGAACCATAAGTCAGGCCTCAGTCGCTACAGATGGACACCAGACTTGTGAAATCCCTAAATTTCTGTAATTTTCCCATGTTTGTACAGTTTTCCAGCTTGAATTAATGAAATAAATATGAAATTCTGATATATATATATGAAGCATGGGACATAAAGGGAATTAAGGCAATTGATGGTCAAATAATCAAAGGTCAAAAGGGTCAATGGATGGTCAATGGCTGAGATAGGATGATGAGGGGATTGGGATGCATTAATGGGCATTAAATGAGATAGCATGACTCATCATCATCATCTCTTGCACCCCACGACACAGCCCATCTTCCTCTCCCTCTCGTTGCTTCCATTTTTCCTCTAAGTGTCCAAGCTTCTCACCTTGACAAACCACCATCTCATGCCATCGATTCGTTGAACTTCTCTAAAGAAAAATGATCCTTATCGATAGCTTGAGCTATACCTTCAATAAGAAAGGCTGAAACAAAGTGAGTAAGGAGATCTAGAAATCCTGAAAATTGGTCACTAGCAAAGGTAAGAGAAGATAGGGTTATGTTGATGATTTTGATGGTTTGGGATTATACGAAGTAGATATAGTAGGTTTATTGAGGTTTAAATTGTCTTATTGATTACAGCTCGAAGAAGTGAAAAAGGACAAGGGTTGATTTCCACCAAGCTTGTGGATTAATCTCGACTGAGGTAAGGAATTTATGTAACGGACGTAAGGTGACTATGTCCGCATGCTTTCAATTATTTTAACTATTTTGGGAGAGAAACAACAGTTGCTTTAAGTGCAGGAAAAATGACATTTTCGGACTTGTCTAATAGTACCAATTAGGCTAGGGGCAGCCGACTGCCATAAAGGGGAAGTCGACTGCCTAGAGACATCAAAAACGCCGTTTTTCGAAAACCGACTCAAACCAGTCGACTGCCATGGGAGCCAGTCGACTGCCATTTTCCAGAAACCATTCTGTTTCAAACCAGTCGACTGCTATGGGGAGCCAGTCGACTGCTATTTGTCCAGGAACATTCTGTTTCAAAACCAGCCGACTGCCAGGGGGAGCCAGTCGACTGCTATTTGTCCAGGAACATTCTGTTTCAAAACCAGCCGACTGCCAGGGGGAGCCAGTCGACTGCTATTTGTCCAGGAACATTCTGTTTCAAAACCAGCTGACTGCCAGGGGGAGCCAGTCGACTGCTATTTGTCCAGAAGCATTCTGTTTCAAAACCAGCCGACTGCCCAGGGGGCCAGTCGACTGCCTTTTCTCGGGAAACATTCTGTTTCAAAACCAGTCGACTGCTATTTGGGGCCAGTCAACTGCCCTATTTGTATTTCGAAAAATATAATAATTGAATTTCAAAAAGGGAAAGAAATTCAATAAGGCATAACATGGAGTAGCAGTCGACTGCCATATATGACCAGTCGACTGCCTATTTGAAAGAAAGGTTGGAGAACCTGTTTTTAAGAAAAGACATTTATACTTGTTTTAAACCTATCTGAATAAGGTTTTGGAGACTATTAATCTCTTGAAAAGAGCATGCACATTATTTGTTACTTGTATTTGCCTGAGGAGCTCTAGTCCAGCCCTCAGACCTGCAGTACGGCACCTGACTAGTGAAACTGTGGGCTATAGACAATGGCCATGAGTCTCTTATTTGCTTAGGCTTTGGGGAGGATCCCTGGCCCATACGTGGGTACGCCATTTATTTGATATATTGGATTATCCCTTACGGGATATATTTGCTGTATCCAGTATGGATTATCCCTCATGGGATATATTTGCTGTATCCATCATCTCTATTGGATTATCCCTTGCGGGATATATTTGTGGTATCCATTATGAGAACTATTTGGTGCATGACTTTAATTGATATCGATTGTCTCCCATTTATTTGAAAGTATATAAAAGATATTTGATTTCACGAGATTGGAGATCCGTGGAAATACTTGAAAGCCTGGTTTACTTGTATTTGATAATTGCAAAAGAGATATGCAGTATATGCTTTATAATGGTTTTACATGACATTATAGAGCCAAGTAGGAAAACAGCATATAGTGACATAGTACGCTCTTTTACATAAGTTTCTTACTGAGCGTAAACTCACTCCTTTACAATTATTTTCCTACAGATTACTTGAAGTAATTCCGCTCCGGATAGAGGAGCATCTTTTGGGATTTTTGAGATACCTTCGAGGCACGCTTCCTATTTATCCTTGGAAGGTATATTTAGTCGGCCGTTACTTCGGCTAATGTACAGTACGATACTACAGTTTTGTATATGATGGGGATTAGGGTGTATAAATAATTGAGATCCTGTTGTATATGGCACATGTTTATAAATGAAAAATTTTATGCATGTGAAATTAGATATTATACTCTGATAAAGATGCCTAAAGCATAAGAATAAAGTAGGTTGACATCGGACAAACTAGTCGATTTATTTGTTATTTGAAGTAAATTAGTTGTTATTTGGTTAGTGACGAGGATGTCACAAGACTAGTGTTAACTGTAGCCACCGACAGTTGGCCAAATTTGTCTATATTACATGATTGGCTGTAGGAGGATTCCTTGCCCTACGGGGTATGCCACTTGATGATGATGATTCAGTGCATAACTCCATAAAAATGCAAATAATTAAAAGCTATATGTATATGCGATTTCAAAAGAATAAGGAAATCGTAAGTACTTGAGTTACTTGCATACAATGATTAAAAAGAAGTATATGAAGTATGTTTTGAAAGAAGTATAGAAAGTATGTTTTGAATGAAGTATGTAACATATGTTTTCACATGATGATTTAAAAGAAGTATACGATGTATGTTGGCATATGCTAATTTAAAGAAGTACATGATTTACTTGATTTATGAGCAAATGCTATTATGAAGAATTTTATATATTTGATGAAAGTATATGAAGATGCTTTATAATGATTTTACATGACATTATAGAGCCAAGCAGGAAAAATGCATATAGAGGCATAGTACGCTCTTTTACATATTTTTCTTACTGAGCGTAAACTCACCCTTTTACGAACATTTTTCATACAGACTATCTGAAGTGATCCCTTGCTCTAGATAGAAAAGCCTACAAGTGGGTCTTTGAAGTGTACGTTCGAGAGACGCTTTCCAGTTAATATAGAAGGTATACTTATGCACTTATGTAAAGTAACTTGTAATTCAGCTATGGTACAGTACAAGTAACATTTATGTATATAAGATGTCGAGGAGTTAAGTTAAGATGATGTGTAAGATCCTGTGGAAACAGATGATATATATATATGTATCATTAGTCTGTTTTATTGTAAGTAAATTATTAAAGGTTACACTTAAGAAGAAGAATAAACGACAATTGATGAGCAAGTCTAATCAAGTTTATGTGAAAGAAAGAGAACAAGTTATATGTAAATGTGTAGTGACTGGGCTGTCGCACATTTTGTGTAACATCCCAATCCACAGTATAACACAATATTTACTTATAAATCTCACTTACTCACCGGTTGGGCTGTCTGTGATGCTTAACAACTCGTTAGCCCTTTAAGAATTTCATAGTACTTCCATTTACAATACTATAACAAAATTATGAATATTTCATTCAATTTATTTAAAGATTATTTACATTCCCTCTTACTCAAAGTAGTACTGTACAAATTTGTTGAATATATAAAAGAAAATTTTATACCTCTGATATCGAATATCTGCTGACCCAAGCAGTCGATAACTCTGGAGGGTAAGTCTCTTAATCCAAATAACCTGTGGAGGGGAAATCGAAGGGGTGAGCGACAACGTGCTCAGTAAGGAAATTGTATGCTACTTTATAAAATAAAAACTATATACCACAAAACGTTTATTTTCCCTAACAGCATACCCAGTAAGAAAATAGTGGATATAGTAAACAATCTTTAATATTCAAATCACTGGCTAAACAGTTTACGATATAATACAGTAAACAGTAAACAGGATTCAGTAAATCCTTTCAGTAAACAGAACTCAGTAAGTTGAGACTAGGCATCACCCTACAATTAAATCATGCTATCATCGTTCCCACAGGAACACAAGTTGTCCGCTTTTGGGTGCACCTGTAGGCCATCGTCCCTCACGGCTTTCTCGGAGTATGCCCTTAGGCCAAAACTCCAATTCGCGTTCCCACTAGGACACAGCTAGATCTATGGCTATAATCTATAGGTGGTCCTCGGGTACACTTGCCAGGTGACCTCGAGACCTCTGATGACTTGGCGGGTCAATCAGTCATGTGAATAGTAATGCATGAAACTCGGGGCCTAAAGTCTCAAAAAATTTAATTTATATCTCATAAAGAACCTTTAAGGAATATTTCACACATTTCATCATTTCTTTAAAATGATCGTTTTCCAAAAAGGTATTATATTTTTTGTTTACAAAGCACAGTAAAAACAGCCGGTAATTTCAACATTTTTCGTATGAGAAAAACACAAGTTAAATCGGCTTGCCCCTTATCAGCTCGCCCATTACGGCTTGCCCATCGTAGTGGATTGAGTTCGCATGTTTTCATTCGCCCATGTGGCGAACTAACCTCACCCACTATGGCTCTCACATTGAGTTGAATTGGGGGGAGTCGCCCACAAAATAATTCTCTTTAAAACAAGGGATCGCCTATCTAGCTTTCCCAAATTAAAACAGTTTATCAAACTAATGCATGTCACAAACCAAAATATTTTCTCAATATTTATATAACATTTTACTCCACAGGACATGCATTTCACTTCACATACTACTCCCTTACCTCGTCTTACGAAACCGAACTTCCCGGTTGTGCTTACCGAAATTCGTTCTTCTCAGCTGCAAAATGATTTTACCAACTCATTAGCTTAATTATCCTTTTATTTAAGCTATGATTTATATCACAATATAAATATAAGTAAGTCTCATAGCTAAAATGGCATTTTCTCTTCCTTCTTTCTCTGTGGCCGAATGGCCTTTATTTAATTAAAGATCATTGTTTCATTTTTAATCAATGCACAATATAAATGTGCTACCTTCTTTCTTGACATTTTCCATCATTTTAGAAATAAAATTTAATATTTTATTTCTTTTATTTCTTTCATACTCGGCAGCACACCTACTTACCTTGTGTATAAATATTTTCTAGTCAAGTTTGTAGTTATATTTCTTTTCTTTTCTCTAGCCCTCATATTTGACTTTCTTTACCTTGACTAACTAACACAATTTCAGCCTTTATTCCTCCCTCTTTCACGCCACACTTAGCCATTTTCTTTCTCATTTTATGCCTCACTCATCCATTTCATTTTTCTCTCTTACTTTCACGCCAACTTAGCCATTATTATTGACTTTTGGTTCCTTAGATTATGTCCTCATAATTTAGTCTTTCTTCTTTCTTTCTTCTTCACCATTTCCACGCCATTTTCCAGCCCCTTTTATTGACTTTCCTCTCAGCTCCTCTTCATTCGGCCAACAGCCATTTACTCCCTTTCAGACCTTCCATTCGGTTTTCTTTCACCCTTTCTTTTCTTTGTTTCGGTTCCAGCCTTAAATCTTCAAATTTGTTCATGCTTTATTTAATGTTTTCACATCATCAACACTATGTTCACACCTTAATTTATCAAGATCAAATCCCATCTATTTCTATATTTTCCCTCATGTTAAATCTTGCTTCTTATTCTTTACGGTAGACACACATAGCAACAGAATTTTCTGCTTCATTTATTCACACACTTAACGCCACCAACAACATAGAATTCAACCATAGTAAATTGCTACATGTTCTTATGCCAAGCAATATACTTACATATCACTTAATTAACATGTCATCACTATAAACCAAGGATTAAATACATGAGACATTGGTTGAAAACTTCCTTACCTTTGTTTGATCAAACAACCACAGCTCAAAGTTTTGTTGTTACTTCCCACGTCAGTCCTTCATTTCTTGGTTTTCTTGGATGGTTTGAGGTTGAAGGAAAGTGTATAGAGGAGTGTTAGATGATTAGATAGCAAGAGGTTGAAATCTTGCTAATTAAACGTGGGAGAAACAAGAGTAAAACAGAGCAGAAATGAATAGCAAAATAGTTACTTGTAGAGCATCTGAGTATAGTCGATCATGAAGAAGAAATATGCTTGAGTTTGTTTCACTCAGTTAGATATATATTCTGTTAATCAAAGTCACTTAACTTCCTATCCCTTTCTTCATCATTTCCTTTGTCAATTTTCTCATTAATTGTTCTAGAAAAATGGTAACAAAAGGTGTGGCGTGGTAACCATTTTCTATCTTCCTTAAATTGGTGAAGAAAGGCTGTAGCCGAAAGGAAATGGTGTAGAAATTCTTTTCTTTCTTCACTTTTTCTTGACCTATATCCCCCTTGTCTTATAGCTCATTAAATGGTGAAGAAAATCGGTAGCAAAAGGAATGGCGTGGTGCAATTTTCTGCTCTCATTAAATTGTGAAAAAAACTGTAGCCAACAAGAACGGCATGCAGTGATTTTGTCCAGCCCTTTTTTCTTGACTTATTTGCACCTTTGTCTTATTCCTTGTCTAATTAAAACATATCTCATATTGACTTAACATTTCTCTCTTCTCATTTCATCCAACACAGCCGACTTTCACTCTAATTAGAAGTGGCGTGCAGCAGCAATTTTCTGCTGCCCATTAACTTATTTTCATACTTGTCTTATTCTTCAACCAATACCACAAATCCCATGTTGTCTTTAATTTCTCTGCCATTAAACATCTTTCACATTGTATTAACATAGATTCAGTCATGTATCATACGACAGAAATGGCATGCAGTAGGAATTTTTTTGCTACACGGTTTACTTGTTTCCCATTTCTTTTATATACTTCCCACCAATAGAAATTTAATCACATATTCATAAATTAAATTTCTCTTTCTTTATGTACAATGAATAATTTTCCTCTTTCATGAATCATTTATTCATTTAACTCCATTCAATAATTTATTTCCACTATCAATCATTTACAATTATGGTGTACAGTGTAACAAATTCGGGTCTCACATTTTGCCTAGGGGGATCGATCCCTAGAGTAAGGGGATCGATCCTTGAATTCTAGAATGCAGATTTTTGCATTTCGTCCAAAGGGATCAATCCTACATGTGGAGGTATCGATCCCTCATCCAATTTCTGCAGGATTTTAGCTTAAAGGTCAAATTTGGATGTGCCAGAACTTAGTTTTTGAGTAATTTAAGTCCATTAAAGGTTTAATCATTTGCATAACATGATTTTGGACTTGTATGAATGAAAAATATGGATGAAAAATCATTTGACAATAAATTTCATAATTTTGAAAGCATTTTCACCAATAAATGCATTTTTGGTTACAAAGGAGATCATTTTAAGAGTTATGCATATTTTTGCTAAACCAATAAGTTTGAAAACATAAATATGCCAAAACAAACATGTTCACATAGATTTTAAGCACATATATTAATGAATCACAACTTGTGAACATTATGCCATGATTTCTAACATGCATATTTCTCATTGATGCTCATGACATGGCATTTTGCATGTATGACATATTTGACATTTTTAGAATATGTAAACATATTATCAACACATATCATACTTGCACAAATCACAAAAGATCATTTCAAAATCATTAAGCATGCTTTTCATTCAATCATCAAGAATTGTCTACAAAATAATCAAAAATCATTTATCATGCCTTTTGTTCATTCATTCAACTCACAATGCATTAAAGATCATCAACAAAATGCCCCATTAAATCATACATATAATTTCAGCAAATATCAGTTTTGAGAAGATAGAAGTTAAGCTTACAAAACTCCTATGCTTGAGAATGTTTTACCTTGATTTATTGAGTCCACTTTGAGCTATCCTTTGAAGAGTTTTTGTGACTTTGCCAAGATTGGATTCCCAAGCTCTTCCTCTTTCTTATTGGCACAAGCAATCTCCATGGGGGTGTGTAGAGCATTTGAACTTTAGTACTTCTTTGTAACTACATGCTCTAACACTCCTAGCACACAACAAATTCAAGAATGCTTTGGTACCCAAATTTTCTTGGGTCCATGAGAGTTAGTGTTAACAATTTTTAATCCTTTAGGGATCCATTTCAAACTCAATTCATCATTATTTACAACATGTTTTGGCACCCACATTTTTCTAACTACTCTTCCTCTAAATGTGGTTTTTCTATAAGTGCATGCTTGTGATGAGTGTCCTATTCTATTGCATAGTGAACATGTGAGAGATGTATCATGCATAGAATTTTTGTTCACAAGAAAATTCTTAAGATGAGTTTCCTTTTTATTTGCATTATAACCTAACCCATCTTTATCAAAGAAAGCTCTTTGGGTCTCAAGCATGTGATCTAATTTTTGTTGATTCATATAGAATCTAGAAAATGAGTTATGCAAATTTTTATTCTTTTCATTCAACTCATTTGTCTCTAAGTTTGCTTCTTCTAATTTCTTTTGAAATTCTAACTTAGCATTTAATAACTCATCATTTTCCATTTTTAATTTTGTAATCATTTTCTTGTATTTTGAGTTCATGCATTCAAATTCACAAGCTAGCTTATCAAAAGCATTTTGTAAATCATCATAAGAATGGTCATTACATTTACTAGAGCTAGGTTTCTCCTTTTCATCCTCAATACTCAAGAAGCAAGGATTTGCTACTTTATCTACAATGTCTTCTAATTTCTTTTCTAGCTCTAATTTTACCTTGGTTAGTTCTTCATTCCTTAGACCAAGATCTTTAACTTTCTCCTCCAACTCAAACTTAGCATTAACCAAAATTTCATTCTCTTATCTAAGTTTAACTTTTTCTTATATCTTGCATGCATTGATTTATATTCATCACTTAACTCATTAAATCCATCTTAAAGCTCATCAAATGAATATTCTTCTAAAGTTTGTGAGCTAGTTTCAAAATTATCATCAAAAGCCATCAAACGAGAGTTTTCTAAGGTGAATTAAGCCATTTTAAGGATCGTTTAACTCTTAGAGGTTTAATCCTAATACAAGAGCCCAAGCTCTAATACCAATTGTTGGCTCTATAACTAAACTGAGAGGGGGTGAATCGGTTTTTAGCTACTCTTTAGTTCGCTTTTCGGTTCTTCTAAATTCTCTAGCCTATATTGAATTTTCTAAGTTCTTTAGGCTAGACAAGCATGCAATTCAAGTTCAATTCAACAATCACAATATAAATGCAAATAAGTAAAGAGAGAAAGGAAAGAGAAATGTACACAATCGATTTATAGAGGTTTGGCAACCTTGCCTCCGTCCTCTACCTTGAGATGCTCCCAAGGATTTTCCCCAAATCCACTAGCTTGAATTTGTTACGCTCTTTTTCTTAAGCTCAAGAGTAACCTTTACACCTTTCCTTTTTGTGGGCTCAAAGAGGAAACCTTACACCTTCTTTTTCCAAGCTCAAGAAGGAAACCTTACAACCTCTCCTTTTTTTGGCTCAAGGAGAAAACCTTTTACCCAATCCTCACTTACAATGAAGCACTCAAGGGTTCACTCCCTTTTACAAATTGTGAATGGGTATACAAGAGATGTAATCGAGAAAAGCCTTTAGATAGGCAAGTGATTACAAAGGTTAAGCATAAGAGAAGCCTATACAAGATTTTGTGCTATACTATACAAGGAAGATGACAATGAAGAATTTTTAGCACTTGAAATGTTGTTAAGACTTGAGGAGGATGGAAAAGATGAAGAATATTGTTGCTTAGCTGTTCCTCTTGCTTCATTGAGCTTCCAAGCCTTTATTTATCCTTTGGATGGTTTCTAAACGTTGGTAGGAGCCAAAACTGAATGTTACTATTGTATCTCACAAAAACTAGTCGTTGGAGTGCATTTTCGAGGTAAGGGATCGATCCTATGCCCTAAGGGATCGATCCCATCGATCCTATGCTTTAGATTTTTCTTCTGGGAGCATTCTGCCATTAGGGGATTGATCCTTTCCCTCAAGGGATCGATCCCTTTCACTATTCATCTATCCTGTTAGTCAGGGGATCCATCCCTTCAGGCACTATTCATCTATCCTGTTCAAGGTTTTTAGGCATTAAAAACATTCTAAAGCCAATTTTGAGTATTTTTAAATATGACATGACTTTGAAAACATGAATTTGAGTCCAAAAATTTATCAAGTAATTTTCTTAAAATATATTCAATAATTTTATAAGAAAATTACTTAAACCAATAATTAAAAATGTTTTCTTTATTGATTAAAGCCAATAAAGATAATCAATTAAATCATGGTTTTATATTTGATAAAAGCACTTAATATGATTTGTGAAAATCATAATTGATAGAGCAAATTTACAATATGAATCAAATATTTAAGATTAATTCATTTATTTAAATAATTATTTCCAAAAAGGTATTTATTTTCCCCTTTTCCAAATACAGTAAATCAGTAGGTAAATATTCATGTATAAAGTGAGAAAATATATAAATATTCATTTTGAATATTTAAAATCATTTAAATCATAATTAATTTTTCACTTAAGTAAAATTTTAAAACATGAATATTAAATATTATACTTTTGTCATAATTTCCAACTTATGGAAAATTGGTGGAAATAATATCCAAAATCCATCATTTAAATCATTTTATGCATCTAAAATATTTTAGAATATTTTAGAATATTTTTTATATATTTCCGGCAACATAACGGCTGCGGATTCCTAACCTCCTACACAGAACTTACAGTATATAAACTAGCTTTTCATCCACAATTCATGCATATTTCAAACCAAATCATGCTTCCAACATTTTCATAAAATTCATCTCAACAAAACATGCATTCATTATATCTCTACAACTAACACACTTCTCCCTTACTTGTCTTACGAAACCGAGATTCCCGGTTACGCCAGACGAAATCCTTAATTCCCGGCTACAAAATAATTTTATCAAAAATTATTAATAATTTTCCTCTAAATTTTAAGCCACTAACTTCCATAAAATGCAGCCACTAATTATACAGTATATATACAATCAATATAAATTACACTGATGCTAAAACTAAACTTTCCCGTTTTAGCACCTTTTTCGGTTTCGATTTCACCAACCTTCCTTTTTTGATTTCCACATTAATTTTCTACCATTAAACCATAAAATTCAGCATAATTTCATGCCCAATTAGCCATGGTCGAACACTTCCTTTAATGTCATCTCTTGATTTTCTTCCATTTTCCATGATTTATTGTTCCTATCTTTATTTAACCATCTTAAGCTTTCATTTCCTACCATTTTTATGCATCAAGATGCATGGATTTATCATCTACCATGGCTGACCAAAACCCATTTTATGGCAAAATTTTATTGAGTTAAAATAAATCAAAACCAATGCCATATACGAAATCTACAACTTTGATATACTAAGAATGTAACCTTTAAACAAGTCAAAGCCTTCAATTTTGGATAAAATCTCACCTTGGCCGAAACCTTCATGAGCTCATATCTCCTTGTTTTCTTCCTCTTTTGATGATATAATGGTAGCTATGGATAGAGGAGATGACAAGGAACAATTTTGCTAGAAATGGTTGTCTTAAAATTCTAGCTATTTTTGGTGTTTTTGGAAGCTTAAATTTTTTTTCTTTTCTTTCCTTTGTTCTTTTCTGTCGTAAGGGGTTGGTGAGGATGAATGAATAGTGCCAGCAACTTCAAATTTTCTGCTGGAAATTGGTCTCTTTCCAACCAATGGGAAGTTGCCACTTGTCACCACCATGAAATTTCATTTTCATTTTTCACCATTTATTCATTTATCACATTATTATTATTATTATTATTATTATTATTATTATTATTATTATTATTATTATTATTATTATTATTATTATTATTATTATTATTTTTCATTTTATAAATTTTATTTAAATTAAATTTAATTTATTAAAGTCAATTTCTGGTCATTATTGACTAATTTGATCAGTCCCCCTTCATGTTAAATGATCATTTTACCCTCGATTATAACAATTTCGGACAAAATGTCCTCAAGCTTCTATAAAATTTTCTAACTATGAAATTAAACTCCAAAAATTCATATTTCATTTCCAAAAACTCTTATTGGGCATATTTTGATGAATCATGGTGGTTTCATCAACGCGCGGTTCACCGATAATGTGAAATTATGGTTTTACCCTTTTTTAACCGCCAGAGAAATTTTTCAATCAAACCAACTTTTTCATCAAATCTTTTGACACCATGATATTCCCCTTTTTATGTAGTTTATCATGGTATTTTTACTTTGTCCCAACTCATTTTATTATGGGTGAAATTTACGAAAATGCCCTTAGGACATAACCGTCATTTTTTAATTTATTTTTCAAAATTCTTAAAATAAACCCAAATAATCCCAAAATTATTTTTATGCCTCCAAATATTTATTTAATATTTATTTCACCTTCTGAACACCATATTTCATTTATATCCTCAATAAAATAGTAAAATTCAAGGTGGGGCCCACATACCCAATTCACTTAATTTCACCAAATAAACTTTATTTTAATAATCAAATAATTACAAATATCTTGTACAATGTAGTAGAATCAGGTTTTACATAATATAACAAATATATTATCATCAGTGCCCAAGGCTTTTGACTCCTCTCTCAACAATCTCCCTTTCTTTTCCTTTTTTTCGAGGCTAAACAATTCAGTTCAGCCTCTCTCTATCTACTGCTACCCAAACTGTAGCAAGTTGGGTTGGCACATTTTTTTTCTTCCACCATCATTAGTTTCAGCCACTACTGGTAGATCTAGAGCCGCCACCACTAATCGATCTGGCATCTCACTTCTGTTTGGTTTCTTCTCCTTCTTTTTCTCTTCTCTTTGCTTGATTTTCTCTCCTTTCCTTTCTTCTTTTCTCTAGCGAGAGAGCTTCCTCCTTCGACTGATTCAGCCCTCTCTTTCGTCGATCTCAGCCATTTGCCTTACTTTTCTCTCTCCTCTTCCTTTCAGTGGCTGGCAGTTACTGCCCCCTCTCCTATTTTGTTGAGAATAGGTCCCACGATTCTCCACTCTTATCTTTTCTATTCTCTTCTTCTTTTTTTTTATCCCACATTCGTGGGAAAATAATGAAGCCAATCAGTTTCTATTATTATTTATTTTTTTATAATTATAATTATATTTTGGTTAGATATATACGTAAATTTATTTTATAATTTAGTCATTTTATACATATATATGTGTATGCATATATATTAATATTCACACTCATACTTCATAAATATATTTACATACATATTTATACCTTATAAATATATTTATACTTTATATATATATATAATTTATACTTTATATTTCCAATTATATTTTATACTTTACCTTCTTACCACATATATACACACATTATATATTTGATTTATATATATAGATTCACTTATTATTATTATTATTATTATTATTATTATTATTATTATTATTATTATTATTATTATTATTATTATTATATTTCTTGTATTTAATTTATATACATATATATGATATATATTATAGCTATTCAAAATCCTATTATCCATTTAAGTCTCATTATTTTCTTTATCTTCATAATTCTCCAGTTTGCGTACTTGCACTAACACATTGGCATATTTACCAACAAATGAAATTTGCGGTTATCATATTCTTCCTATCTTAAAAAATTTGGTCCTCCAAATTCGATCGAAGTACTTTTAAAATTTTGAAAGGTTACCTATTATTGTCTTGATCGTATTCCATATTTTCTAATCCGAATTTAACCTTATTGACTTATCAATCATCTAGGATTCGTTTCCTAGTAATACCTTTAAACAACATATATATCTTAATGCTCAAACCCAAAAAGAATTTCCTAACGTGCATGGTGTACACAACTAAATGTATGAAGCTCGAATCATTCAAACGAAGCTTATACTTAATAGTTCAAATCTTACCTTCTATAAGCGGGGTAAAACATCAATTGTTAAGCTCGTCTCTTTCAGAAAATTCTTAACATTCTACGTTAGCTTTTCTTATCTAGAACAAACGCATGATAGCTATTGTTGTAAGCAAATTTAGCCTATAAAACTTAGTAGCCCATCTTCACCAACCCTGAAATGAAATTTACTCCAACTAACACTCACACTTATAATACTTAGTATACAGCTCCTTTTCGCCAAGTGTTCAAGGGACAATCTATAAGTACTGAGTGTGTTCTTCCTGGGATCTAAAGTATTACTAGGATATCACAGATGAACACTATAACAAGCTTATACAAGTAAGGCTTGAAGACTTGTCTATTAAGCTCCTGATTGTTGCAGGTGCGTCCATTAGGTCAAGTAGCATTACCAAGAGTTCATAATGATCGTAACGTGTCTTAAGGTAGTTTTTGGGATATCTGCATCCTTTATCCTCAACTAGTGGTATCCTGAACTTAAGTCTATTTTAAAGGATACCTCTACACATTGTAACTGATCAAAATTCTAGGCATCAGTATTTCTTCTTCAATGTAACTATGTTTAGCTACCTTTAGTCAACGCATAATCTTAAACTATTATCTTTCTTGTTTGTAAACAATACTGAAGTCCCTCCTAAAGGAAAAAAAACCAAGGCATATGAACACTATGTTTAACAATTCTTGGAGTCAGTTCTTTACCTCCACTAAGTCAATTAAAAACCATTCCATACAGAAGTTTCAAGATAGACTGAGTACCTGATAGTAGGTCTTTGGCAACCTCAATCTCTTACTCAAGTGGCAACCTTGACAATTATTTGAAAAGACATTAGAGAAGTCTTTGACAACGAGAATGTCTAACTACTCCAAATGTTTCTTATCAGCGTCCTTGGCAATTGTGGAATAGTTTTCGTAAACAAATTCACATAAGTGAGATTTAGAAGGATACATTATCTTTAGATCTCATTTCTCACTTCCATAGCATAATACAAACCTATTACAAATTTATCAGATAGGGAGAAGGTTTCAATATGCATTAATCTTTAAATCAATGCACCCAATAGTAGTCTAAGTTAGCATGATTGGTGGCCAGCCAAACCATGCCCAAAATGATATCAAAGTCGTACACATACTCAATAGAATTAAATCTGCTAGTTGGTTAGAAGGTTTAGATGCTTGCATGATGTCAAGTGTTCGAATCCCTCTGGATACGAAAGAAAACCGTGAGGGTCTTGATAAGTGATTTGGACCCAAAGTAGACAATACGGGTAAGTAATGTGACCCTGCCGGGTAAACTGGGGCCTTACAGTGATTGACTCATTTCAATGGATTGATTTTGTAATCTAGAAGTTGGTATGTGATATGATGATATTTTGTGAATTTTATATGTGCTAATATATTCTCTTTATTGATGTTTCATGCCTAAAAGAGCTTACTAATGTTTATTATATGTTTTAGGTATTAAATATCAAAGTTGGAATTAAAAGGAGCTAAAAAGAGCAAAGTGCAAATTTTGTTGTCCAGTTCAAAAGATTGATGAATTTGACCAACTTAATGACCTGATATCAAGAAGTCGCCTTCATGAAAGTTGTAAAGGACTTCTTGAGGTTTCCAGAATGTACAAGATCGCAAAAATCGAAGTTTGTTTCATGGATCAAACATTTGGACAAAATCAGTATGAAATTCTGGGCAGAATAACGAGATTTAGAAAGATTTCCAACAAAGCAAGGTTAAGACAAGATTTGGTTGGAGACAAGACATGTCTAAAAATTTTATTATGTCTTAAAGTTTCAATGTAATAAAGTAGGAAAATAGAGTTTGAGTAGAAAAAGAATCGTAAAGAGAGAGAAGTTTTAAAAAGAGTTTGAGTCAAATTAAAACTCTTCTCGGACTCCTACTCTAATTCAGATTCTAGGCCTATATAAAGAGCACATTGGCTCTCATAAAAATCAGATCTCTCTTCCCCCTCTTCTCTCTTGTTTAGTTTTGAGTAGATTTAATAAAAATTTTATTTTTATTATTTTGCTGATTTCTTTATTATTTTTAATTTTGATTTTGTTTTGTTTATTTAAATTAATATTATTTGTGTGTTCTTGCTTGCTAGTTTATAATCTTGATTAGTAATTCTGATTTTATATTATTAAAGATTGCTTCTTTGATTATTTCTTGCATGATATTTGTAATCTTTATAATATATAATTTGGAGTTTATATTCTTGAATATGAATAGTGAGTAGATTTCTTGTTCAGTTATGAGGTAAATTAATTGTTCTTGGAAAAAGTATGTTGTGAGATTTTAAAGTTATAATATAGTTGTTGATTAAGTATCCAAGATTCTCTGAGCACATTTGCATGATTGTTTGTTTGATTAGATAAGAGGCCTACTATTTAGTTAAATTAAATAATCTACTGCCAGATTAAAAACATAAGTCCATAATAGCTTGTGAATTTAATCACTAGGGATCTAGAAGAATTAAGGTTTAAGTTAAATAAACTGCGCTGAGTGAATTTGTTACTTAATGTTGACTCAAATCTTTCCAGATATTAATGTTGCTATTAAAACTTAATCTATAGCGCTGAGCATAGGTAAATTTTGATAGTTAGAGATTAATTAAGACGCTGAGCCTTTAATTAACAACACAGTAAGGAAAGATAGGTGTAATTGGACGTTGGGGAATTACACTACGGTTGACTACTTAATTGACAATGATCTTAAATAATCAATGATCAGCATCATATCCCAAGAATAATTAATTACTTTGTAACTGAAGTTTTGTGGTATTTGATATTTTCTAATTTATTTACTTGTTTATTTTTTATTATTATTTTCTTAGTTATTATAGTTTAGTTGAAACCTCCCAAATCTCTTTTCTCTCTAAATAATAGTTAGGTATTTAATTTAAATAATTAACTTGAATAAATCAATCTCTGTGGGATCGACCTTTGGTTACACTATCTATAGGTTTAAGTAAAGTAATTTATTATTGGTACTTTCGACACTACTAGTATGTAGCCATTTTGTTTTGAAAAATCATGAGCATTAAGGTTAATAAACCTAAATTGGTACACCATGCTATGCTCTTTTCATTGATGTTGGAGCATTTTGGCTTGTCCCAAGTAGATTGAACAAGTACTGGTCTCATCTAGATCAATGAGGCTGGTTTTGAGTCTGTGATCACAAATGGTGCCATAGTTAGGAGTTTGTTTACATTGATAGCTACATGCCCCACAGTGTTACCTTAGTCTAATATTGATCCATGTATTTGATATGATGTTTATGGCTTAATTACCATCTATGTAAATAGCATGCTTTTGATTGGTTTCAGTTAATATGTATTAGAAGTATGTATATATATACACATTCTTTAAAACTAATGAAACTACTTTCACCTACAACATGAAAAGTTTGACAAATGATATTGGATAGCTATTTTGTATTGCATTTGATATGATTCCTTACTGAGCCATTGCTAACCCTTTTATTTGTCACTCCCCGAAGATCGAGTCTTATCGAGCCTCGAGGACCTGTTGACTGATACAAGTCTTTTGTTATTTCCAAGGCTAGTAAGGTATTCGGCCAAGGTATATTAGTACTATGGTTTGTATATGGACATGGCTTTTGAGTCTACACAGTGTACTTAAATGTATGACTGGGATATAGTTTGAGTTGAAAGATATGATATGCTATACTTATATATGTCTTATTTTTTTATGCATGACTTAATCATGCCTATATGTATGTTTTGATATTTGATATGGCTATATTTAAATGAGTTGGAATTGCCATGATTAATTAAGATAATGATTTAAGGTTACAAGTAGTTCTGTATGGTAAGTGATTAAGACCTTAATTTTGATCATGCATATGAGATGTGCTATACAGATTCATGTGGCATGCAATCTTACAGCATAGCTTAGGGATTTAAATTTGGTATCCCTAGTAGACTTTGGTAGAGTATAATGTTGTGCATAGGTAAAAGAATAAGAAATGAAGTTAAATGGAGTTAAGTATATACGACACTAGCAAAGTGAAGTTGTAACATTCGGAATTATAAAATTCCAAACCAAATTTTTCCTTTTCACTTTTATTTTTCTCATTCAATTATTTGGTATTAGTTGGTTTGTGTTCAGTGTCGATGTAAGTCCAATTTACAATTTCCTATTTCAATTAAATCTTTATACCATCTAGTTAATTAATTCATAAATAATAAATAAGAAATTAGAATAAAATCAATAACATAAAAATCATAAATCTATTTATACAGTTCAATTGTAATTTACATCCCACTAATTATTTACATTCTTAAGCTTAACATCTCATTATTTGCATCCCATAATAATACATCTGCTATGCATATACCAGTCTGAATATAAAAATATAAAATTCTACTTATTTCTGGTCACTATGCACTTTAAACTTCTAGAAATTTTCTTCAATTATCCTATCGTAGCGAATGATACGTACACTGGCGAGCTATCTAGGATGGTGAGTAAGGGAGTGAGCTTTGGGGAAAGCCTAGTAAGAAACATATATAAAAGTGCGTACTACATGTAGTTAATTAAAAACATTTATTATACTAACTTATGCAAAAGGCATAATAAATTTGTAAATATTAAAATGCATAAAAATATTTAATTCCTAACAGCTCACTAGGGGACATTAAAGGAAGGATACTATAGTTGGCTAGGTAACCAAGTAGAGTATGAGAGGTACTTTGAAGTACTTATCGTGTTTTATCCCTAGAAGCAACTATAGGGAATAAACAACTGTCGATAAAATAATTATGCTGTATAAAATATTGATAATTTAATGTAGTTTCCAATCAATAACAACATATAAAACAATTTTATTTTAAACAATTTCATGATGCAATGTCAGTTTGCAATTTCAGTAAACGATATGATAACAACTTCAAGATCATGAGATAATGCAATAATTTCAATAATTTCGTTTAGTGCAGTAAAATGATTCATTCAAAATTATTAAAATAGGAAAAATGCACTTGTATTGGAAAAACATATACTGTAAAACTCGTATCACTTTTTTTTTGTCACTTTTCAATGAAATCATATACTATCTTCGTAAATCAAATCATTCAATCAATCATATGTTAAATATCACATATCAGTAGAAAATAATCCCCCAGAGATTCATGTACGCATTATATCCCATAAGAGACCTTTATAGGAAGGCCAGGGATCTGGAACTCCTTAGCCAATCCTATGAAACACTGTAATGAATGACTATCGTCGATCACTCACAGTTCGCACTAGTCAGGTGCTCACTACGTAAACCTGTGGGTTTAACCATAATTCCCACAGTCATATCATGTAAAAGGGAAGGTCTGGGACATCTCCCAGCCAAATCATCACTGTCTCGTATGCACGATCATCAGGGAGACATCAATTTCATAAAATCATTTTATATAAATCATAAATCAATTCATGTAAATCATTTCACATAAGTCAATTCATGTAAATCATTTCATGTAATTCAGTTCATATGAATCATTTCATGTAATTCATCTCATGTAAATCAATGCATGTAAATCATTTTAAGTAATTAAATTCATGTAAACCATTTCATGTAATGTACTATTTAGACTTGTAGGAATTTAAGATAAATTCTATTTCTTGTATCCAGGAAAAGTAGGTGAGGAATTATAAAAATTGGATTTCCAAGAATTTCCAATTGCAAGTAAAACATATCCTATGCAACTCCTATACATGTTTCTTATCTCTATTGCAGGCAGTATAAAAATCCACTGACGCCTCTACATTTCTTTATTTCCCGAATTTAACACTGCATAGAAATTCCAAATATATTTTAAATTTTATATTCCAATTATAACAATTGTTTTACTAATTTCTATCTTCAAATTTAAAATTTTCAATAATTAATTTATTTTATTTTCTACCAATTACCATAATTCAATTACACTGAGTGGACATTTCTTCCAAATTTCATTTCTCAATTAATTTCATTAACATTCACATTTATATTTTATTGTCTAATTCTTAAACCATGAAAATTCTCATAGTATTCTTATTTTCTATTTTATCAATCCCATTTATTTATTTATTTATTTAATATCACAGCCCGTGACCACATTTTTTACACATTTTTTCATACATTTTATTTGATTGGGTTGTCTGCGATATTTTACTTTCCTTTATATATTCAGACTACATAGTACTATAGGGGATGTTAATTTTTTTTAACACATTTTTTTTCCAAAAGTATTAACAGACATCAGGCCAACCTAGCTCTGATACCATTAAATCTGTCACAATCAGTGACCATATTTTTTACATATTTTTTCATACATTTTATTTGGTTGGGCTGTCTGCGATACTTTACTTTCCTTTTTCATTTAAAATATTACATATTAAAACACAATATTATTTACATCCCCTATTAAAATTTACAATAAAGTAGTACTATAGATATGTCTAAATAAAGGAAATAAATGATTGTAAATTTAGTTAAATGTTTTGAAGGGAGTGAGAAATTATGAACTAAGGATGGCTAAAGAAGAAAAACGGCTCTGGAATGTTACCTGAAATTGGTGATCTTATAATCTTAATGAAGGTCGGTTCGGTAAGGAACAGAAATGGACTCGGTAAGGGCCTTACCAGTACTTTTCTGTCCGGATCGAATTAAGACCTTATAATGATGATATAGAAGTGGAATAAGATATCATTTGTAAACAATTTTTAAGATCACCCACCTATTGGATATATTTTGAAGAGAGAAATTTTTGGAAAAAATGATGAAAATACCCCTATCTTGAAATTTTTCTTCTGAGTTATAGAAGAACAACATAAGTTAGAATTAATTGATTTGACAGAGTAATTGATGGTGTAAGGATGCATTACATGCAAAATGATCTATTTATTAACACCATCAAGATTTCTTTGTCCAAATCGAACAAGATCTCAAAAAAAATGCTGATATAGGTATGAGAAGGGATACTATCAGCATATAGATGTTAAGATTATTGGTTTAAATTATATTGAAGAGAAAGAAATAAATTTTGAAATGACAAATATGTCCCTATGTTGGACTATGTTCTGAATTTTGATAAAACCAATTTGATCTTGAAGTCATTAATAGTGATGGTGTTATTGATGGTATAAAGGACGTAATATGTGTATAACAGTCTCGATTATTTAATCCCACTTACACTTAGATTACGGAAGCGACCCGAAATGTTTATAGTAGATAGTCGCAGGATGAGCGGCTCTGTTATTGATTTTTAAGGGTCTGAGTTAAAAGTGTATTAACAGGGATGTTTATTACGAGATCGTTGGATATGATGAAAAGTGAGAGGATTACTGGAAATGACTGAGAAAGAGATCAGTATAGATGATGAAAACCATAGCAGTACGGTTAATTCTGGTTCTATACATTCATGCTGTTTCTGAAGTACAAGCAGATATTTATAGAATCGGAATATTTTGAGATATGTTTTGCAGAATGGTGTACTGTATGGAGTAATATAAAATTGGAAAACATGTATA
Organism: Heritiera littoralis; assembly: GCA_031772115.1. Classification (NCBI taxonomy): domain Eukaryota; kingdom Viridiplantae; phylum Streptophyta; class Magnoliopsida; order Malvales; family Malvaceae; genus Heritiera; species Heritiera littoralis. The sequence continues at coordinate 818,220 of JAPDPK010000053.1, read as the reverse complement.
AGGACGGTAAAGTGACGATAAGAGACAAGGAAGATGACAGCTAACCTGGGGTTATTAAATGAAAATGATTTCAAAGTGAATTACTGTAATAAATCGGTTAGCTGTGAAATGTATTAATGAAATTATTACACTGGATACAGCATACTAGTTAAGATTAATAATGCTGTGAAATATGAGTAAATAAGTGAATTAAGGTAGAGTATGTGTTGGAATGAATTGAATACTAAGTATTTCTGTCTTGAGGAAATATAACAGAATAATAGGACATAGAGATGAATGTCCAAAAAGGGTAAGAGATATGAATTTAAAAAAAGTATCGAATGTTATTCCCGATAAATTTTTAGAGTAATATAGATTTGGAGATCGGGTTAACATTGACTCGATTAATGATACAGAATCTATATTAAGCTCATGTCGAAAAACATATAAGGAGACCGAAAAGCTTAAGAAAACAACTTTGAAAAGTATGTGGATAATGAAATTCACTTGTATAGATGTAAATGATGGAAATACAGATGATGTGATTTGTGGATGAATTAAAATGTTGTACTAAATTCTTATTAATTAATAAAGTTCTTACTAAGAACAAATAATCATCTGTATGAAATGGACGTTTTATTTGACTTAATCAAAGATATATGAGGAGTTCATATGACCAATCTCTGTATAAGGCATCACCAGATGAAAAGCTGGAGATGGATGTCCATAAGGTAATGATTACTGTCATAACGTTTCCTAGGGCTAGGTCGGTAGACATTAACGAAAAGGAGACCACCAATCTTTTTTTTAACCTAGGTGTGATTAGCCACCTAATTGACCCTAAGGACTGGTCTATATTTAAGTTTTTGGTTCGGGAGTTCATTTACGTGTAGGGAAGGTTATAGCACCCCTACAACGCCCAATTTGGTACCATTTTAATCTTGTGTTATTTTAACTTAGTCTTAATTATGTGGTCTTTTAATATTTCATATTATTGTTTAAATATTGAAAAATCCTTTAAGAATCCTCCATCATTCTGGATGAACTCTTAAATGACTCTTCTTACCTCAAGAGTATCCAAGGGGTAACATTCGACTCCCCTGAAAAGGCTCCGTAGTCGGAAGTATTTTAAAATTTCATTATTCTCTAATTTATTATTTTATTTAATTGTTTTATTATCTTTATTTATTCACTTATTTTAAATATTATTTATTATATACTATTTATTATTATTTTTTAGGATTTTAATTTTTGGTATTGAGAATATCTCCTAAATTTTCTATCATTCTGAATAAACTTTGAAGAACCCTCTCACCTAAGAATTCTTCAAGTGTTACTCATTCACAATCGCTTTGAAGATTCCATCATCAGAATTAATTAATAATTTATTTATTATTATTTTTTATTGTCTTATACGATCACTTTACCATTATTTTTGTTACATTTTTTACAATTATTATTATTTATTTGTTATTTTATTTTTATTATTTGGTGAATGAAGCTCAACCTTCGTTTTTGAAAATACCTTTTAAATCTTCCATCATTCTGGATAAACTTAAAAGGATCCTCTTACCTAGAAATTCTTTGAGTGTTACTCATTCGCAATCGCCTCAAGAATTTCATTATCGGGAGGTATCATTCATCCCCATAAATTAATTTAAACATTTTATCAATTTAAAAAAATAATATCTTTTATTTTAATCCAAAAAATTCTCTTATGTATTTATTATTATTATTTTATATGCTTGCTTACTTTTTAATTTCCTCCATTCTTACGTCATTACTACAATCAATGCATTTATTATTATTGTTTTATTCTTTCAACTTTCCAGATTTCCAATTTTTTTGTACTATTTATTATTATCTATCATTCTCACTATCTTGCACTTTTATTGTACTATTTTTATTATTTATTACTTATCTTTCCTACCATACTACTCTAAATACAACAATAAGAAACAACTAATGACAGACGAAAATAAAGAAACAGAGGTACTTGTCTTAGGAACTGATTCATGCGTATGGATTAAACCTGCTACTGAAACATGGACCAGCTGCAAATTGGAGCTACCAACTTCAAAGACGGTGGTCTGAGATGTAGAAAAATGCTGCCTGTTTCTTGAGATGCTGCTACTGTGATTTTGGATACCTAAAAGCTCCTTGTCGTCGCCGGTGCTACTACCTTGTATTTTTATTTGGATATTTTCTCTCTGAAAATTCCCCCCCTTTCAAGTTATAGGGTTTAACCCCTTTTATAGTCATAAACTTGTTAGAGTCCTAATACAACTCAACCTATTATATTAATTATCTCTTATTTTTAATATTTTATCTATTTAATTCTTATGTTAATCCTAATCTAACTCTATCAACTTTAATATTAATCTAAATAATTATCCTAAAAAATCTAATTATCCTATCCTAAAATTAATTTTATTTTCTTTTCTTATCTCTTCTTTTTTTTTATTATCATTCCTAAATCCTATTTTAATTTTAATTTCCTAATTAATGTTAATTCTAAAATCTAAAAAATTCTCATCTAATTCTAGCCTAATTCTAAATTGTTAAATTAAAATACAATGTCACCCAATCCAATTAATTATTTTTATAAATTGAGACTCCAGACAAAATAAGGTGTTTATAGCTGCCCCTCTTTGCACATTTTCTGAAAATCAGGAATTGTGCAAAGACAATTAGACAACTATTTTGTTTGAATTTTTTTTATTTTTTTCCTTTTTTGTTTTTTTTCGTTTTTACAAAATATTTACAATTTTTTAGACACATTTAGTTCCTCTCACCAGAGGCTGTAAGACTTTGAAAAATAACCTTGTGCTCCTCTCACCAGAGGCATTGGAACTTTGAAAAATAACCTTGTGCTCCTTTCACTAGAACATAACCTTGTGCTTCTCTCACCAGAAGCATTGGAACTTTGAAAAATAACCTTCTGCTCCTCTCACCAGAGACATTGGAACTTCGAAAAATAACTTTGTACTCCTCTCACCAGAGACATTGGAACTTGGAAACATAACCTTGTGCTCCTCTCACCAGAGGCATTGGAACTTCGAAACATAACCTTGTGCTCCTCTCACCAGAGGCATTGGAACTTTGGAAAAATAACCTTGTGCTTCTCTCACCAGAGGCATTGGAACTTCAAAACATAACCTTGTGCTCCTCTCACCAGAGGCATTGGACCTTTGAAAAAAATAACCTTGTGCTCCTCTCACCAAAGGCATTGAAACTTTGGAAACTAACCTTGTGCTCCTCTCACCAGAGGCATTGGAACTTTGAAAAATAACCTTAATAGTGGTCCTCTCACCAGAGGTTATTGTTGGATTATGCCCTTAGAACCATTCATTAGATGATTGACTTTGGCATTTTTTATGTATCATGACATTTTATTTATTATAGTTCATTATTATATTTGTCTTATAACTGCGTAATGTAATCTTATATGATAATGTCCTTAGAATAGTAATAACACACTATTCTTAAAATATCCCTAGTCAAGTATTATTGTGAACAAGGATAACAATGATACAATAAGACTAGTATGTGGTTGACTGATGACCATTGTCATGGATATAGGATATCAAGTCATCACATAGGTACATGTTAGAGAACTATGTACTGAATCGACCCTTCATGAGAACGCTACATGGTTTGTTATATGAGTGTCATAAGCGATTCTCATAGTGATGATGGTGTATGTGATCCTTTGACTTGAGATCATCAGAGATCCCAACATAGAGAATTGCATACTTTAATGCTGCTAGATGTCATTCGTAACAGGATGGACTATAAAGGTAGTAATTGGGTATGCCTTGATCTATGTAGAGGGATGTTAAGTGATCAAGATAGGATTTATCCCTCTTATATAACAAGAGTGATGTCTTGGGCCCTTTGATAGAGTGAGACTAAGAAATGCATGGCCGTGCTCGAATAAGTCAATATGAGATATTGATTTTATTTGTTTAATTAGTCTACTCAGGAATCAAGAAACGCTGATTAGACTATACAAGTGTGACACATTACATGACTTGTGTCTAATCAAGACATCAAAGGATAAAGGGATTAGACTACACAGTAACATCTATCACGAGTAAGGTTTTGTCGAGTCATTGACATTCTCGTTACATGGATAGCAATGATGTGTTGCTAGATACCGCTCATTGCCTGTGACAATTTTGTCATTGCCATTGTTTTGAGAACCTATTGGGTCGCACACTTAGAACGGATCAATGAGGAGCTTAATTAATCCTATTCTGAATTGGATTAAGGATATAACTAATCCTATTTTGAATTGGATTAAGGATATAACTAATCCTATTCTAAGTAGGATTAGAGTTCTGTTTGACAGTAAATTTTAGGGTAAAATTTACTGCCTATAAAAGGATGTTTTGTGTTTTCTAAAATACAGCCGCACAATTAAACAGAAAACAAAAATATTCTTTTAATCGAAGCTAGCAATTCGGTTATAAGGAATCAAAAACGCTCTTTAAGGCTTCTGATCGTGAGACGTTCAAGAGTCGTGAGATCCGTTCGTGTGGATACCATAGAGGCAGGAACGAAAAGTTGTTGCTTGTGACTCGACCAACGACAGAAAATCAGAGAAAACGTTAGGTAAAATCTCGAAACCCTAATCAGGCAACTCTCCGAATCGATCTTGGTGGAGGCCGAATGATTTAAATTCCGCTGCTTGTTTGTTTCGGTTTCCTTCAGTTATACCACTTTGGAAAACTTCCCAATCTCTTCCTTCTGGAGACTATTACCTTTTGTGAAAATTCATAATCTCTTCCTTCTTGAGACTATGAAAAACTTTACCTTCTGTGAAATTTCCTAATCTCTTCCCTCTGAAGATTAGGAAAGATTTTACCTTCTGTGAAATTCCATAATCTCTTCCTTCTGAAGACTATGAAAGACTTTACCTTCTGTGAAATTTCCTAATATCTTCCTTCTGAAGATTAGGAAAGATTTTACCTTCTGTAAAATTCCATAATCTCTTACTTCTGAAGACTATGAAAGACTTTACCTTCTGTGAAATTTCCTAATATCTTCCTTCTGAAGATTAGGAAAGATTTTACCTTCTGTAAAATTTCATAATCTCTTCTAATTTCAATATGCTTAAAGCCACACAACTATGCCAACAAAATTATCTTTCCAACTCTCAAATTTAATATCAGTTGAATCACTTTTAAAAATCCTATCATCATCTTTAATCTCAAGAAAATCTCATCATTTGAATCTCATTTTTGAAATCTTTCAAAATCTAATCTCATATATCTTGAAAATCTCATCTTTTTTGTAAAATTTTTCACATCTGAGTACCTTATTAATCTTTCAAAATTTTACTCAACAAAGGATTTACCTCAATTTCTTTCTTACCCAGATGTCTGCAATGAATGCCTTGTGTGCCATGCATGTGATGCAAATTGTCACGAAGATTTACAGCATGACATTTGAAAGACTCTCAAAATCATAAAAGTCTATAGAGTACCCCTTAGATCACATTTTCTATCTCCTTATCTTTTCATTTTTTTTTCAACCTTAAAATCTTGACATTATTCATTCAATCTTCTCTTTCGCCCCTTCAAGATTACTTTTTTCAAATTCATCAAAAAAAACAATTTCATTCAACATAATTGCCCCAAGAAAATCATTCATTTTTCATTCATTACAAAATACTCATCTTCTCATAACTACAAAAAGTTTCCCCAATAATTTCTTCATCACTTTTAATTTTCAAAAGGTCTCATGAGAACATAAACTTGCCCCAAAAACATTTCATTGCTTTTTAGTTTTTGAAAAAATTTCATGACGCCAAAAACTTACCCCATGCCATTATCTTTCATGTTTAAAATAAACATTTGATTACATCTCTTTAAAAATTGGTAATTGCTATCTTTAATGAATAAGGTGAATCACAGTTGGTTCTTCCGTATGAATGAGATGGTTCGACATATCAAATAAAGCTTGATTTCTTGAAAATTTTCCTTCTGAAATGATTTATTTAAGAACACAATTCATTTAAGTACTCTCAATTTTCTTGATATATGGCAATTAACAAATGTCAAGACTAGCTGTAATGGGCTTAAAATTTGGGTAAGCAAAAAAAAAGGTTCAAACTCAAGAATGAATCTTCAAGGTAGTGATTTTTGGGTTTCTCAAAAGATTTTATTTGAAACTATTATTCCATTGGTCGCCTTGGCCAATCATATGCATAAATGCCTTGAGTTGCTTTTGAAAAAGTCCCATTATTGCTCTAAACTGCCCTTTTAGGGTTTTCACCTTAGAGCTTAATTCTTCTCTTTTCTCTTTTCTTTTCTTATCTTTTTTTTTATTGATCATTCTACCATGCATCTGAGAATCCAAACTTCACTCAAAACCAAAATGATTAATGTTTTCCAGAAAAAAGATTGTTTAATACAAGTATCTATAATTTGATCAAAATGGGCTTTTAAAGCACGTAATGTAGGCCAGGGTTTAGGATTATGAAAGAACAGATAACCAGGCCCAAAATAAGTGTTTCAAGGTTCATTAGACCAAGGATCATTTTTCATCACGTGAAGCATTTAAGAATCTTGCCCCATTCTTCATCAATCTTTTTTTCATTTCTTTCTTTCTCATTTTTCATTTTTTCTTCTTCATCTTCTTTTTCATTTTCCTCTTCACCATTTTTTCAACAAGAATTCTAACTCAAAAGGGTTTCTTTCTTCTTTATTTTGCCCCTGAGATTTTTTATGACCGAGCTTTCCTTCCTTAGCAAATGGGTCTTCTTTGAACTTTGCCCCCCAGTGTGTAGGGTGATCATTAGTTAGGGTTGATTTAGAAAGAAATTTATAGGCTCAGATGGGGTAGCAAATGGATAATTTTCTTCTTTTTTTTTTGAAAAAGGTAGATGAAAGATGATCATTCATCATATCAAATAAGATACTTGCATCAGAAAACAATTCTCATGATGAAAATTTTCTTTTAGCATTTGAAATCATTTGAATTTCTCACATGCATGATATCACAATCATTTTTCAACTCTCTCCTTTTTTCTTTCTTTTTTTTTTTTCTTTTTTTTTTTTTACAACTCAAGCTCAAGATGCATAGGCCCAATATGTAGGAATTTTCATTTTAAGTTTTAGCCAAAGAAAGGTGTACAAGATATGAATCATATGAAGACTAGTTTACGAACGAATGTTCGAATTATTATAACTCGGCTCTTTCAATCATTTTGCCCCAAGATGTGGGCAAATGATGGCTTTGCAAGAAATTGATTGGAGAAATTAATTTCTGTGAAAAATTCATGTAGCAATGTGTTTGGGCTTTAGCATAGTCTTGACATGTGTTAAATTACCAAGATCATGATATTTAAAAGAGTACCTTATGACTTGTTTTCATAAAACTTTCAAAAAATCATTTCATTGCTCATAGCCTAAAATAAAAAAATGACTTTTAAATCCCACAATGGTGAAAGAAAAATTAAGTTCAGGAAGTCCAACACTTATTTTTCTTGGAGGTTCAAGCTTTGAGTGGTGTGAGGCATGGACAGTTAGTGAAAAAGCTAGAGATTTGTATTCTTGACAGCAATCACCATTTCTATTGAGATTGTTAACACAAATATTATCTTTTAATCATGAAAAGATATTATATGGACTTTTGTTATCAATCGACATTTAACTCAAAATATAGAGAGAATTTCTCAAATTAAATCAACCCTGAACAACATGCTATACAATTCTCAATAATCAGTTATTCTCAACCAAGATTTATCTTCAAGAGTGTTTTCCAAAATTATGTACAAAACTAAAGCTCAAGAACTGCCCCTTCATTCAAATTTTTCTTGTAAACCCTTGCTACTTAACCTTTTCCTAAACTTTGAAAACAACTAGGACTTTATCAAATTCTTCTTGCTTTCTTGAAATGATTTTCTTTACTTTCGAAGAGTCGCAATCTTGACCCTTTGATCTTTGGCATTGATAAAGCTTATTATGCATGGAAAGATGAGATGGAAAAAGTTGGCATGAAATTAGTTAAAAATGTATATATAGATGCATGAATGCAATGCACAAGGTTAAAATGCATGTCATATAAACGAATGGATTAGCATGAAATGCAAAGATGCTGACACTGAATGTAAATAAATAAAGGAAAGGAAAATGAACTTTTTATTTTTTTTTAATTTTTTCATTATTTTCTAAAATCTTGACCATTTATTTAGACAAATTTATTTGAATTGACCTTTCCTTTTTATTTTAAGAAAAACTAACTACAAGGATTTTCTAAAAGATGAAAAATGAAAAACAAACCCTTTTTTTTTGGTATTTTTTTTAGAAGGAAAAAAAGAAAGAGAAAAAAAATTGCATCTTGAAAAAAAAAAGAAAACTCGGAACTAATCAAACAATATGAGAAACAAAAAGGTAATATTCCTTCATGTGTCCATATTTTCAGGTTTTCTACAACATAAGTTAGACATGGCTCTACCCTAGAGACTGGTCTCCTAAGTTCCTTTATATGCTGGGTTAAGATATGATAGAAGCTAAAGGTTCCCAAATTGTTCCTTACTATCATCCACTCTGGACTAGTAAGGCACCTGAATCCTCACCCATGACGGGCTACAAGCCGAAAAGGTTCAACTTGAGTGGGAGTATTTTGCTAGCCCATGTGGAGGTTATCACCTCACGAGAGCGGTAGGCACTCTACTCCCTCCTAGAAAGGACTGAGCTCGGGTCGAGAGCTTTATGCATGCAAATGGAAAGTGTGGTGTGTGAGAAGGAACTTCATCTTATTAATTTCCTCAAAGCACTTATAAGATATCAACAAAAGAGCATCAAATAACATCAGAACTTTCCAAATTTGGACCATCAAATTTAGACTTAGTAAAACACAAGATTAAATTATGGCTCGCCTCTCTTAATTATCCCTAGCGGAGTTGCCAAGCTATCATAACGTTTCCTAGGGCTAGGTCGTTAGACATTAACGAAAAGGAGTTGCCACCAATCTTTTTTTTAACCCATGTGTGATTGGCCACCTAATTGACTCTAAGGACTGGTCTATATTTTAAGTTTTGGGTTCGGGAGTTAATTTACGTGTAGGGAAGGTTATAGCACCCCTACAACGCCCAATTTGGTACCATTTTAATCTTGTGTTATTTTAACTTAGTCTTAATTATGTGGTCTTTTAATATTTCATATTATTGTTTAAATATTGAAAAATCCTTTAAGAATCCTCCATCATTCTGGATGAACTCTTAAATGACTCTTCTCACCTCAAGAGTATTCAAGGGGTACTATTCGACTCCCCTGAAGAGGCTCCGTTGTCGGAAGTATTTTAAAATTTCATTATTCTCTAATTTATTATTTTATTTAATTGTTTTATTATCTTTATTTATTCACTTATTTTAAATATTATTTATTATATACTATTTATTATTATTTTTTAGGATTTTAATTTTTGGTATTAAGAATATCTCCTAAATTTTCCATCATTCCGGATAAACTTAGAAGAACCCTCTCACCTAAGAATTCTTCAAGTGTTACTCATTCGCAATCGCCTTGAAGATTCCATCATCGGAATTAATTAATAATTTATTTATTATTATTTTTTATTGTCTTATACGATCACTTTACCATTATTTTTGTTACATTTTTTACGATTATTATTATTTATTTGTTATTTTATTTTTATTATTTGGTGAATAAAGCTCAACCTTCATTTTTGAAAATACCTTTTAAATCTCCCATCATTCTGGATAAACTTAAAAGGATCCTCTTACCTAGAAATTCTTTAAGTGTTACTCATTCGCAATCGCCTCAAGAATTTCATCATCGGGAGGTATCATTCATCCCCATAAATTAATTTAAACATTTTATCAATTTAAAAAAATAATATCTTTTATTTTAATCCAAAAAATTCTCTTATGTATTTATTATTATTATTTTATATGCTTGCTTACTTTTTAATTTCCTCCATTCTTACGTCATTACTACAATCAATGCATTTATTATTATTGTTTTATTCTTTCAACTTTTCAGATTTCCAATTTTTTTGTACTATTTATTATTATCTATCATTCCCACTATCCTGCACTTTTATTGTACTATTTTTATTATTTATTACTTATCTTTCCTACCATACTACTCTAAATACAACTATAAGAAATAACTAATGACAGGACGAAAATAAAGAAACAGAGGTACCTGTCTTGGGAACTGATTCATGCGTATGGATTAAACCTGCTATTGAAACATGGACCAAACCTGCTATTGAAACATGGACCAGCTGTAGATTGGAGCTACCAACTTCAAAGACGGTGGTCTGAGATGTAGAAAAATGCTACCTGTTTCCTGAGATGCTACTGCTGTGATTTTGGATGCCTAAAAGCTCCTTGTCGTCGTCGGTGCTACTGCCTTGTATTTTTATTTGGATATTTTCTCTCTGAAAATTCCCCTTTTTCAAGTTATGGGGTTTAACCCCTTTTATAGTCATAAAATTGTTAGAGTCCTAATACAACTCAACCTATTATATTAATTATCTCTTATTTTTAATATTTTATCTATTTAATTCTTATGTTAATCCTAATCTAACTCTATCAACTTTAATATTAATCTAAATAATTATCCTAAAAAATCTAATTATCCTATCCTAAAATTAATTTTATTTTCTTTTCTTATCTCTTCCTTTTTTTTATTATCATTCCTAAATCCTATTTTAATTTTAATTTCGTAATTAATGTTAATTCTAAAATCTAAAAAATTCTCATTTAATTCTAGCCTAATTCTAAATTGTTAAATTAAAATACAATGTCACCCAATCCAATTAATTATTTTTATAAATTGAGACTCCGGACAAAATAAGCTGGCTACAATTAGAACTCGATAAAATTTTCTACGAGTTCATATTGAAGTTTACAAGGTTAATGAAATACCTTGTGAGGTATATAAGCCTAATGAATGAGGTTTTTAAAACCATACATGGATGAAGTGTAAATATTGTTCACTAATGTGATATACCGATATAGTCTAAAGCACTAATGGAACATGAGCAGCACTTAGTATGACCCTCCGGACTCTCAAAGACCGAGAACTATATGTTAAATTTGGCAATAGGAGATTTGGCTAGACTGTATCTCTTTCTGAGATATATGATCTCGAATGACAGAGCGGACGTGGATCTGTCTATGATTGAAAGATAGTGATTGAGATACGAAAATTATTGGGGCTAGCTAGATACTACTCTTAGTCTATAGAAGAGTTTAGGGGGCTAGCTGCTCTACAGATGTGACTGATAATTAAAGAAGTTAAAGTCAGGATATGAATAAATGTAAATATAGTATTCAAAATGTTAAAAGATGTTAACAATGGAGTACTATACCACTGAAGAAAAGCCGATTGAAGTGATGAGAATGAAAAAATGAAAATGAGAAGATAAGTACATGATGATGAGGGAACACGAATATTGTGAAATCCCCAATTTCATATAATTTTCCAATGATTGTAAAGTATTTCAGTTTAAATGAAATAAGTAAATATGAGAATTATGAAGTATGGATGATGTATGGAACATGGAAGAAGTAATGAAATGGAAAGTCAAATAGTCAAGGAATTAAATTGATGTTATAAGAATAATTAAAGCATGACAAAAGAATTAACATCAGAAAATTGTGTAAGTAAAGACAAGTGTTATATGTAAGAAAGGAGACTAATTAAATGAATGGTCAAATAATAATGGTCAAAGATTGAGATGAAATGATTTAATTGGAGGATGATGAAACAAATATCAGATTTTCATAATTAAATGATTATGTGTGGCTGATATGAGAAAGGGAAAAAGAGAATTAAAAGTCAAAGAAGGGTCAAAAGCATGGTCAAAAAGGAAGCATGGCTGAGAGGAGATGAGTATGGGATAAGGAAGCATTAAATGAGGCTGCATGAGTCATCACCTCCAGCCATCACCCTAAGGCAACAACCCTTTCCAACCCTCTCCCTCTCGTTCTCTCTATTTCTCCAAGCTTCCATTCCATATTCACCTTGACAAGCTGCCCTATTCCTCCATCGATCCCTTTAGCTAGTTGAACAAAAATTGATCCTTGTCACTAGACTAAGCGATATCCGAAGTTTGGTGGATTGAATCCAAGTATTGGAAGAGATCTCAAAACTGAAAATTTGGTCACTAGCAAAAGGTAAGAGAAGAAGATGATTCTTTCAATTTTGTTTATGGTATGGAGTTGTACTGAGTTGGTATGATATGTGTATGATGAATTTTTAAAGGTTTGCTTTGATATGATGATTTCAGATTTGAAGAAGTAAAAGGCTAGGGTTGGTGAACTAAGTGATTTCGTGTTCTCGAAGTAATTGAGGTAAGAAATTTATGTAACGGACGTAAGGCGGCTATGTCCGCATATTTTAATATGTTTTTATGTGGTTTGGAGAGAAGCACCAGTTGATTTTATACAGGAAAAGTTGCATTTTCGGACTTTACTCCTAGTGCCAATTAGGCTAGGAGTAACCGACTACCTTAAAGAGAAGTCGACTGCCTAAAGACAACCAAAGTGTAGTTTTTCAAAAACCGAGACAAACCAGTCGACTGCTATACATGCCAGTCAACTGCTATTTTCCCAGAAAGCATTCGGTTTCAAACCAATCGACTGCTATATGGGACAATCAACTGCTATTTGCTAAATTACATTTTGTTTCAAAAATAGTCAACTGCTATAAAGACCAGTCGACTGCTATCTGTTTGAAAACCAGCCGACTGCTATATGGATCAGTCGACTGCCCCATGTGTTTTCAGAAAATAAAGATATCGAAATTTTAAAAGAAAATGATTTCGATAAAAAGATTTATGTAATAGTAGCCGACTGCTATTAAGACCAGTCGGCTGTCCTCTTTTGAAAATGAGGACTTCAAAGCTTATTTAACAAAACCAGTCGACTGCTATATGGACCAGTCGACTGCCCTGTTTGAAAAAAGGTTTTTAAACCTATTTCAAGAAGTATGAAATGTCATGGCCAAAGAGCTATATGACATATGTTTTGAGATTATGCACTTTTATGCTTATAGTAGGGGCTCTGATCAAGTCCCGGTGTGATGTATGTTTGGCTGAGGAACCATAAGTCGGGCCTCAGTCGCTACGAAAGGACACCTGACTAGTGTTAACTGTAGCCACCGACAGTTCGCCAAATTTGTCTATATTACATGATTGGTTGTGGGAGGATTCCTGGCCCTACGGGGTACGCCACCTGATGATGATGATGCAGTGCATAACTCCATAAAAATGCAAATAGTTTTTATGCTATTTGAAAGATATATGTATATGCGATTTCAAAGAATAAAGAAATCGAAAATACTTGATTTACTCGTATAAGAAGTTTTAAAAGAAGTATATGATGTATGTTTTTAAGAAAGTATAAGATGTTTTAAGAGAAGTATGTATGTATATAAATGATAATTAAAAGAAGTACGATGTATGTTTTGAAAAAAGTATTTGATGTCTTTGAAAGATAGAAGTATATGAAGTATGTTTTCAAGAAAGTACGTGAAGTATGTTTGCATATGCTTATTTAAAGAAGTACATAATTTACTTGTTTTACTTGATTTACGCATATGCTTATTTAAAGAAGTACATGATTTACTTGTTTTACTTGATTTGCTTGAATTACAAGCATATGCTATTATGAAGAACTTTTTATATTTGATGAAAGTATACAATTATGCTTTATAATGATTTTACATGACATTATAGAGCCAAGCAAGAAAAAAACTGCATATATAGGCATAGTACGCTCTTTTACATATTTTTCTTACTGAGCGTAAACTCACCCTTTTACGAACATTTTTCATATAGACTATCTGAAGTAATCCCTCGCTCTCGATAGAAGAGCCTACTAGTGGATCTTGAAAGTTACCTTCGAGATACGCTTCCCTATAAATATTGAAGGTATACTTATGTAATCATGTAAAGTAATTTGTAATTCAGCTATTGTACAGTACAAGCTAACAATAATATATGTAAGATTTCAGGGATTTAGGTTAAGTAAGATGTGTAGGATCCTGTGGAAACGGATGATATATATGTATCATTAGTCTGTTTTATTGAAAATGAATTATTTATATTGAGCTATTAGAAGTTACGCTTAAGAAGAAGAATGAATGACATTGACGAGCAAGTCTAATCAAGTTTATGTGAAAGAAAGAGAAAAAGTTAGATGGTAAGATGTAGTGACTGTGATGTCACAGATTGGTATCAGAGCTAATTAGACGGAGATTTGTCAGTGTATATCCCCAATTTACTATACTTGTCTGAATACATATACGATGTATAATTGTTGGAAGTTATACTAAATAGCTCAATTTTGTGATTTTATCGACAGAATGAGCTCAGGTAGAAGGGGTATTGGTGAAGGAAGAGGAAGGGGTCATGTAGAACTACTCCCAGTACAGTCTCCTTTTCCATCTCCACCGCATAGCCCAAATACTAGGTTAGCGAAGATGGAGAAGCACATGGAAAATATGACCACTATGTTTACGCAGTTTATGGCGAACTTTCCAAATATGGTCACAAGTGTACCATCAGCTATTCCTATAGTACAGCCACCACCAGTACAGACAGAGTTACCCCCACTAGTCCTAGTTATTGAAAGGCGAGATCTCACAGCTTATTGCAGTATGACCTTAATTAAGGAATTTAAGAAGCTAGATCCGCCTAAGTTTAAGGGGAATAAGGACACGTTGGCCGCAATGAACTAGGTGAAGGTGGTCACTAGATCTTTTGAGTATATGCCATGTTCCGAAAAGGAAAAGGTGGGTTTGGCTTCTTGTCTGTTAGTGGACGATGCAGAGTATTGGTGGCAGTCCACTCGGGCCATTTTGGAAGCTCAACATGTTGAGGTTACGTGGGATAGATTTTAGAAGCCTTTAATGAGCAATACATCCCACGCAACGATCAGACTAGGCTAAAGATCGAGTTTCTAAACTTGACTCAAGGGGCAATGTCAGTTAATCAATATGAGTTGAAGTTCATTTCCTTAAGTGGATTTGATCTAGAGACCCTCAAGAGTGAAGGATATAAAATATACAGATTTATAGAAGGATTGAAGTCTTTTATCAGATCCAAGTTGTACACTATGGATATCACTACTTATAATGAGACAGTCCGTAAGGCACAGTTGTGTGAGTAGGACAATAAGCTTCATCATGATGATTTCCGAGCCAAAGGTAAAGGCAAGAAACCGATGAAGCGGAAGTCAGAAGGGAAAACCTCTAGAGATGAGTATCCATTTGGGAGAAGTAGGCCATATGAAAGAGCCTCGAAAGGTAAGCAAGTAAATTATAAGAAAATGATTATTAATTTAATTAAATGGTTATAAGGAATGTATATTGAGTTGGGAGTATTATGATGGTTATGGTACAGGGACTCCTCAACCCACTGGGATCAAGATAAATGATGACAGATCCCGACATTCAGCTGGTAGTACCGCTAGCTCACCTAAAGGTATAAGACAAAGGTGTGAACATTGCGGGAAGTTTCATGGATCCCAGCCATGCCGTTTAGCGAGTGGCATATGTTTTAGATGTGGTGAACAGGGACATATGATCAGAGATTGTCCCAAGAGGAACCTAAGGGCGTCTGCAGAATCAAAAAAGACCCTTCAAC
Organism: Heritiera littoralis; assembly: GCA_031772115.1. Lineage (NCBI taxonomy): Eukaryota > Viridiplantae > Streptophyta > Magnoliopsida > Malvales > Malvaceae > Heritiera > Heritiera littoralis. Next base: position 802,605 of record JAPDPK010000053.1, on the reverse strand, counting down.
CCCAGCATAAGGCCACGACTGCAAAAAAAGGGGAAGACATTGTTAACTAAGATGTAAAGTAAATGTTGTACGTGTTGCTAATATAAATGATGCAAAAGTATTTTGTATTATCTGAATTGTTTGTAAATGAAGTTAATAGAAAGTATGTATGGTTATGTGAAGGATTTTGAGCTTATGTTGTGAAAGTAGCAAAGAAAAGTCCTGAACTCAATGAAATTATGGTAATCATGGAAAATTTTGATATAATTCCGAATGATCTTCCAGGACTTTCTCTGGATAGGGAAATAGAGGTTACTATCGATTTGGTGCCAAGACTGAGCCCATTTCGAGATTACCATATCAAATGGCATTAGTAAAATTTGAAGAACTTGAGAAGCAATTTCAAGAGTTATCATGAGATAATGGTTATGACTGAAGTTACTATGGTGTGATTTTATATAAGTTGGAGTTTTAATGAATATTTAATAAATTCAGTTTCTTAGTTATTGTACTTTTGTTGAGAAGTAAAGTGTGAAATACAATAATTGACAAGAAACGATATGTAGAATTTTGAAGTACTTATTAGTATGAGGTTTTATGATGTAAATAGTGATATGTGAAATGAGTTTAAATGAGAATGATGATTGACTTAAACTAATTCCTATATATGAATATTAGCTTATTTTACTCAAAGGCTTTATTCTATGAAAGCATCACTCTAAGAAGAATAAGAATTAATATGAAAGATGAGTTATCTCAACAACAGTAATTATTCCCTATAGTCGCTTCTAGGTTTCGTAACAAGACAGGTATTTCAAAGTACCTTCCTTACTTCATCCGGATCCCTAGCCGACTATAGTATCCTTCCTAATTGATCCCTAGAGTACCATAGGAAAATGAGGACGTTCGTTCATTTTTGGCGTATTTGATGCTATAGGAAGGAAAATTTTTCAGGATTTAGAGGCATTACTTGTATGGTGAGAAACTTCAAATTTTTACAGACCCTAAATGTCTGAAGTACTTATTCTCTCAAGGAGAATTGAATATGAGACAGAAGAGATGGCTCGAGTTTCTAAAGAATTGTAATAGTGAGATTATATCACCTAGGGAAAGCCATTGTGGTGGCAAATACTCTGAGCCGGAAGCATGAAGGAATAATGGTTTATATGATGATAAGAAATTATGAATTGCATGAGTAATCTACAAGTCTTAATCCAAATGTTATGCCTTCAAAGTAAATTTGGAATGATGGCTAGTATAATGATTGAGCCTGAATTGACGGATAGATTAATTAAGTCAGCTCACTTCCTACCTATGAAGTTTACAGATACACTTAGTGCTATGGCAGAAATGTATGTGAAAGAAGTGTTAGACTACATGGAGTTCCAGTGAGCATTTCATTTAATAGGGATTCCAGGTTCACTCCTTACTTTGGGAGCATTTTCAAGAAGCCATAGGATCTCAGTTGAATTTTGCACAGCTTTTCATCCGTAGACTAATGGGTAGTCCAAGCGCATTATTCAGACGCTCGAGGATATGTTGAAAGCTTGTGCTGTGGACTTTAAAGGCTCATGGAATAACCATCTGCCATTGACTAAGTTTGCTTATAATAATAGCTATTATGCAAGTATCGGGATGGCACCATACAAAGTGTTATATGGTAGAAGGTGTCGATCTCTGATTGGGTGGGAAGAAGTGGGCGAGCGTAAGTTATTAGCTCTATGTTTAGTCGAGCAAGCCTCTGAGGATGTTAAGTTGATTTGTCTAAGGCTTGAGACAGCTAAGAGTAGACAAAAGAATTATAAGAATGCTCGACGGAGACCATTTGAGTTTTTGGTTGGAGACTATGTGTTATTGAAAGTTTCTCCATCCAAAGGGATTATGAGAATTGGCCGACGAGGTAAGTTGAGTCCTCACTACATCGGTCTAGTTGAGATCTTAGATCGAGTTGGAGATGTTGCCTATAGATTGACATTACCTCCAAAGCTATTGAGAATACATAATGTTTTTATATGTAAACGCTTCAGAAGAATAATCCAGAATTCATCTTATGTCATAAAAGATGAAACCTTAGAGATTCAGAAAGACATAAGTTATGTGGAAAAGCCATTTGGGATTTTGGATAGAAAAGATAAGGTATTGAGGTCTACGATGATCCCATTAGTTAAAGTTCTCTAGCAATACCACACTATGGAAAAAGCTATATGGAGCTAAATAGCTTGATGAAGGAAGAGTCTCCAGAACTATTTGAAACATAACCTGATTTGAATTTGGAGGACCAAATTCTCTAAGGTGGGGAGAATGTGAAATCCTCAATTTCATGTAATTTTCCATGATTGTAAAGTATTTTAGTTTAAATGAAATAAGTAAATATGAGAATTATGAAGTATGGATGATGTATGGAACATGGAAGAAGTAATGAAACGGAAAGCCAAATAGTCAAGGAATTAAATTGATGTTATAAGAATAATTAAAGCATGACAAAAGAATTAACATCAGAAAATTGTGTAAGTAAAGACAAGTGTTATATGGAAAAAAGGAGACCAATTAAATGAATGGTCAAATAATAAATGGTCAAAGATTGAGATGAAATGATTTAATTAGATGATGATGAAACAAATATTAGATTTTCATAATTAAATGATTATGTGTGGCTGATATGAGAAAGGGAAGAAGAGAATTGAAAGTCAAAGAAGGGTCAAAAGCATGGTCAAAAAAGAAGCATGGCTGAGAGGAGATGAGTATGGGATAAGGAAGCATTAAATGAGGCTGCATGAGTCATCACCTCCAGCCATCATCCTACGGCAGCAACCCTTTCCAGCCCTCTCCCTCTCGTTCTCTCCATTTCTCCAAGCTTCCATTCCATATTCACCTTGACAAGCTACCTTATTCCTCCATCGATCCCTTTAGCTAGTTGAACGAAAATCGATCCTTGTCACTAGACTAAGCGATATCCGAAGTTTGGTAGATTGAATCCAAGTATTAGAAGAGATCTCAAAATTTGAAAATTTGGTCACTAGCAAAAGGTAAGAGAAGAAGATGATTCTTTCAATTTTGTTTATGGTATGGAGTTGTACTGAGTTGGTATGATATGTGTATGATGAATTTTTAAAGGTTTGCTTTGATATGATGATTTCATATTTGAAGAAGTAAAAGGCTAGGGTTGGTGAACCAAGTGATTTCGTGTTCTCGAAGTAATCGAGGTAAGAAATTTATGTAACGAACGTAAGGCGGCTATGTCCGCATGTTTTAATATGTTTTTATGTGGTTTGGAGAGAAGCACCAGTTGATTTTATACAGGAAAAGTTGCATTTCAGACTTTACTCCTAGTGCCAATTAGGCTAGGAGCAACCGACTGCTAGAGACAACCAAAGCGTAGTTTTTCGAAAACCGAGACAAACTAGTCGACTGCTATACATGCCAATCGACTGCTATTTTTCCAGAAAGATTGCTATATGGGACTGCTATATGGGACAGTCGACTGCTATTTGCTAAATTACATTCTGTTTCAAAAATAGTCGACTGCTATAAAGACCAGTCGACTACTATAAAGACCAGTCGACTACTATCTGTTTGAAAACCAGCCGACTGCTATATGGACCAGTCGACTGCCCCATGTGTTTTCAGAAAATAATGATATCAAAATTTTAAAAGAAAATGATTTCGATATAAAGATTTATGTAATAGCAACCGACTGCTATTAAGACCAGTCGACTGCTCTCTTTGAAAATGAGGACTTCAAAGCTTATTTGACAAAACGAGTCGACTGCTATATGGATCAGTCGACTGCCCTATTTGAAAAGAGGTTTTTAAACCTATTTCAAGAAGTATGAAATGTCATGGCCAAAGAGCTATATGACATATGTTTTGAGATTATGCACTTTTATGCTTATAGTAGGGGTTTTGATCAAGTCCCGGTGTGATGTATGTTTGGTTGAGGAACCATAAGTCAAGCCTGAGTCGCTACAAAAGGACACCTGACTAGTGTTAACTGTAGCCACCGACAGTTGGCCAAAATTGTCTATATTACATGATTGGCTGTGGGAGGATTCCTGGCCCTACGGGGTACGCCACCTGATGATGATGATGCAGTACATAACTCCATAAAAATGCAAATAGTTTTTATGCTATTTGAAAGATATATGTATATGCGATTTCAAAGAATAAAGAAATCGAAAGTACTTGATTTACTCATATAAGAAGTTTTAAAAGAAGTATATGATGTATGTTTTCAAGAAAGTATAAGATGTTTTAAGAGAAGTATGTATGTATGTATGTAAATGATAATTAAAAGAAGTACGATGTATGTTTTGAAGAAAGTATTTGATGTCTTTGAAAGATAGAAGTATATGAAGTATGTTTGCATATGCTTATTTAAAGAAGTACATGATTTACTTGTTTTACTTGATTTGCGCATATGCTTATTTAAAGAAGTACATGATTTACTTGTTTTACTTGATTTGCTTGAATTACAAGCATATGCTATTATGAAGAAATTTCTATATTTGATGAAAGTATACGATTATGCTTTATAATGATTTTATATGACATTATAAAGCCAAGCAAGAAAAAAATTGCATATAGAGACATAGTACGCTCTTTTACATATTTTTCTTACTGAGCGTAAACTAACCCTTTTACGAACATTTTTCATATAGACTATCTGAAGTAATCCCTTGCTCTCGATAGAAGAGCCTACTAGTGGATCTTAGTGGATCTTGAAAGTTACCTCCGAGATACGCTTCCTGGTAAATATTGAAGGTATACTTATGTAATCATGTAAAGTAATTTGTAATTCAGCTATTGTACAGTACAAGCTAACAATAATATATGTAAGATTTCGGGGATTTAGGTTAAGTAAGATGTGTAAGATCCTATGGAAACGGATGATATATATATATGTATCATTAGTCTGTTTTATTGAAAATGAATTATTTATATTGAGCTATTAGAGGTTACGCTTAAGAAGAAGAATGGATGACATTGACGAGCAAGTCTAATCAAGTTTATGTGAAAGAAAGAGAAAAAGTTAGATGGTAAGATGTAGTGACTGGGATGTCACAAATATGAAATAGTTCCCAAATTTAAGACTGAAAGTGATTTCACTTTGGTTATCACATGATTATGGCTAGATGGAAGATTGAGCCATATGCGACAAATGAAATTAATTATACTCAAAGGAGTAAAATAAATGATTTGCATTATTTACTGCCAGTCATGTAAATGGAAAAATGTTATATATATCCACACATTGGAATGGTGGAATTGTATGGATAATGTGGTGACAAAATTGATGATTTTATTAGTCACTTATGGAATCTAAATTAAGAAAAGATTTCATGCTCAGGTATATTCTAAAACCTAAGTGATATCGAGTATACCAAAAGAATAGGAGATGTAATAAGAATACATGAAAAGAGATATAGAGAGAAAATGATTGATAGCAACACCATAAAAAGAAAGAAGCATATGAATTATGAATATTTTTAAGCTTGTAGTTCCTAGTTGTATAATTAAAAACAATATATGATGGTGATGTTCAAATGATAAGAGGTGCAAACTCTTTCATTGGATGATTAGCAAGTTGTAGCTCCACATTGGTACATCTAATTCCCCGTGTTGTGCTTCCTTTTTCCTGTCGATTTTGTCAATTTGATTGTTAACTGGCAATGTCTTTTAATCAAGAGTTCCTTGCCCTAGCATCACTACCTAACAAAAAGAAATAAATTTAATTAACTAAAGAAAAAATAAATTAAATAGTAATAACTAAAACAATATGTAGCAAAATAAAATTGACTAAATTTAAAATCAAATCCCTTGCAATGACACCAAAAAAATTTAGTAAACAAAAATTAAATCTATGTAAGTGGATGAATCAATTGCTAGTATAGTATGTAATTATGAGAGTCAATCCCATAAAGATTTGCCAAAGTTATCCAATTAAAGTTAACTACACTATGTCATAAAAATTGTGAAAATCATGTGAAAAGGAGTTTCCTACGATTATTTAATTAAGTGAAAAAATTAACTAATTAAGACAATTAAACTAATGCAAAAATAAATTAAAAACTTATAAATAGATTTTCTAATCACTAAATAAAAGCCTAGGAATCTGATTTTACAAATACATTGTAATTTTATGTCTTTAATTCTACAAATCTCTATTCAATTTTAAGATTTTGAGTTAAGTAATTGGTGCGCATTAAATTAGTTTTGAAGTTCAAATTTTGACTTAATAATCAAATGATTAAAAGGGTTTGGATAATAAATGGATATTGCCAAAATTATTATTGTGGGTTTCTAGTAGCAAATGTCAAAAATAATTAATTATAGGATTGAGGTAGTATAAATTATAATCAAGTTTGAGGTTGAGTATTTCAAAATTAGCGAATACCAGCCCTATCAGCATTTCTAATTCTATTATGTAACCTAATTCTATTATGAAGATTTAATCTAATTTTACGTTAAATTTTATATTAAATTCATTCAATTATGTAAATGATTTTTTTATGATTTAAATATAATACATGATTATAATTATAAATTTTTTTGGACTTTTAATTTTATAAAATATATTTGTTATAAAATGTTTGAAAGAAAAGTGGATTAAACTTGTTGATGTCGGTGTCCACCCTCTTATCTTTTGTTTTTTTATATAATTTTTTGTTAGAGAAAAAAGTGAAGACGGAGAAAATTTTAAAACCTATTAGGATTGTAATCGAACTAAATTGAGATGATTTAATATTAAGCTCGAATTTAGCTCAACTTGAAAATTCGAGACTCGAAACTCAGTTCAGACTTAATTAAGTTTGGTTTTTGAAACTCGAACTCGACTTGACAGAATACTCAAACCATTCAAGTTCAACTCAATAAGTTTAAACTTGATTTGATAGGCTTGATTTATTAATTTTCATTCATATTTTATTGGAGTAAAATGATAAATTGATAATAAAATATTAAAAAATATATTAGAAAGCCTGATCGAGCTAACCTATATGAACGAATAGTAAAATACTTGAACTTACTCAACTTGTTATTCAATTAATTTGAGTTCGAGCTTGAATTCAACTAAAAAATAAATAAATTAAATGATAATTATTTCATATACTGCAAATTGAGTTTTTTTATTTCACAAACGTTATTCGAAGTAAAATACGTGAACTTACTCAACTTGTTATTCAAATAATTTGAGTTCGAGCTTGAATTTAATTAAAAATAAATAAATTAAAAGATAATTATTTCATACACCGTCGGTTGAGTTTTTTACTCCACAAATGATGTTAGAATCATAACAAATATCTTATAAAAATATTTAAAAATAAAATAAATAAAATAATATATATCATGATCTTAACCTGATTTATAAAATAAAAAATTTATTAATAGTGTATAAAATAAATATCTATTAATTAAATTCTAATAAATATCTAATCGAATCAAAATAGTTTACTAATAGTGTACTAATAACTTAGCCTTCCCTAGCTTTCATGCTTTTCCCTTTTTATTTTCTTTTTATTAAATATTAGGGTTTTGGGGCTGTCATTGGATCCGGGCTATTAGGAGGGGGCATTTTCAGGAACTTTTGGAGTTTCTGGTTGTGGTTGTTCGACGGGTAAGCCCTCAAACTCATCCTTATCCTAGTATGGCTTTTGAAGATCCGAGTGGAGCGGGGAATCTGGAGTAGGAACAGGGTTCGGATCGGGAATCGTTGGGGTTTCAGGATCTGAGGTAGGCTGTGGGTCGGACTGAGTTAAAGGAGGTGATTGATCGAGTGGTGGTCTAAAGGTTCTTCTTCAACAGCGTCATCTTCTTCGGCCTCAAACCCTTTGAACTGTTCAAGCTTTGGTAAATTCTTTCATGCCAACAAAGTTGTTCTTATAGAAAAAGTAGATTTATTTGTTAAATACCACAATATTTAATATATTATCCTAAGTTTATTGCCATTAAACAAACAAAATTTGGTGGGTAAATGTGGTTCATTTTCTGTCGCTGCTAATGTTATGCTGGAAAGGTGTGCAATTGGCAATAAAGGATAATGATATTCACAAAATTTGAAGCAAACATTTTAAACGAACATGTCCAATTATATCGATATAAAATTAATTTATTATATATATATTTTGTTTGATGTAAGATTCATAGTTTTTTTTATCAGTGATGCATGCAAAATTTTAAATTAATTGATTTTTTACTGTTTGGATGGAAAATAATATTTTTCGGTAGGGTTGTCCGTTGTTTAGGCACATTAATAGCTTAGTTTTATGATATTAAAGTTTCTCAAATATTGGAACAAAATTGACTTGATTAATTTGTTAAAAGACTTACTGATTTTAGGCTTCTCAAGCATGTTGAATGTTTATTTGTAAAATACGCTTGAATTCATTATTAGAAAACAAATTAATACTTTGTGTCTTTTTTCTAGTTTCATAAGGCTGGAAAGGATCCTGGTAGTTCTGCTAAAACCCGGGTGAGTTGTTGCTATTCATGCATGCTGTTCAATTTTTATTTTATGCTTTCAATTGCTGAGCTGATTTCTGAATCTACGAATAGTAGTTTGAATGGGTCATTTTTCACTTGCAGATGAAAAAGCTTTGCCGAATCCCTGCTTCACTGACCATTATGTACATTTGTTTAGTATGTTCAGTTGTCTTAATTTTGGTAATGAGGCATGTCTGCACACTTGATTTCTCATTTGTTTATTTATCATTTTAATGCTAATTACATATAAATAGGTCTGTGCATGAACTGGTTTCATAAAAAAATGATACCTTTGCTTTCTGTTTCAATGCCCTATAGGCTTAAATTGATGATCAGCTGATACACTAGGCTTCTCTGATAGCTGTTTCTGTTTCTTATTTTTTTTGGTTCTTTTATGTATTTATATAGAAATAATATTAGTGCCATGCATGTCCATTTAGGAAGTTGTTACTTTTTTTGGCATCCATGATGAGTTCTCAAACTTTAACCCCTTTCTTTCATTATGTAATGAACCTTTTTTTTTCATTATTTTTTCAAAACAGTATGCTTCTTTTGGATGACTGCATTAGCTGTAGGAATAGTGCTCCTTTGATCAACAATTTCCTTCAAAATTTGCAGGAAAGTTCAACATAAAAACGTTGTGCAATTTATTGGTGCATGTACTGAGTCTCCTAGCTTTTTGGCCCATAGATATTTGGACACAGTTGGCTGGAAATTTTCTAGCCCGATTGATGCAAAATGGCAGCAATAGAAATTATTTAAGTTTTAAAATTAGTATTTCTGTTAGGATTTTATTTTAGTCTTTTAATTGTTTTAGAGTTCTAGGTGGAAAATATTGTATTTAATTTTATTAATAGGATAGGATATTAGAGTTTTAATAAAGAGTTTGTATCCTATTAGGATTAGGCTTGCTTGCTTGCCTATAAATAGGCTTTTTACTCTCTTTAAAAAAATAGAGAGAATAATAATATCAAAATTTTCAGCAAAGTTTTTGCTTTCTTTGGTTGTGTGACTCAACCATTCTTAGGTGTGACTCCTAAGAAACCCTAGGTGAGACTCCTAGGCTTTTATTCTTTACTGTTTTAGTAGTATACTTAGCCCCAATTCACATCCCAAATCCTAATTCAAACCTAACTCAGATCTGTCCTACATCAATTGGCGCCGTCTGTGGGAAACGAAAGGAGGGAACACTGGACAGATTTGTGTTTGCAAAATAGTGTTTGCAAAAACAGACTTGCTTCTACGATGGTGACTAATGCTGAACTAATTAGAGATATTGGGAAACTACGACAAGTACATAAGCATACCCAGGCTAATATAAATGAACGCCTCACTACTTTGGAAACTACGGTTAGAGCACTAGTAGCTTCTATGGCACGGATAGAAGCACATCTAATTCAAGCACCTCAAGGCATTGTTCAAGCCCAAACGGTTACTCAACTACCTGTAGTTCAATCAGTTTTAGTTGGAGAATGCATTGAGCCCCATGATTATGCTACAATATTACTGAGAAGATGAAGGTAGACATGGAAAAAGTAGTTCAAAAGAAGATGAAGGTAGACGTGGCAAAAGAAGTTCAAAAGTCAGCAACTATCCCTACCTCAGAAGTACCTCTTGAAGTGAGCAAATCCCCGTCTGATTTTTCTCATGTTGTGCCAAAAGAACTACCCAATATTCAACACACAATTGATCTTGTTCCAGGATCCCAATTACCTAACCTGAGTTTAAAAGACAAGTAGATGAACTGTTGTCCAAGGGATACATTCATGAGAGTTTGAGTCCATGTGCTGCCCGGATCTTTTTAACACCTAATTCTTGGAGAATGTGTGTTGGTAGTCATATGTTCCTTATTTCTAGGCATGACCATATGTTAGATCTAATGGTTGGTTTTACTATCTTTTTGAAGAAGAGTGGTTATCAAGAGTTTCTTGTGAAATGGAAAGGACACCCATAATCATATTGCACTTGGATTACAAAGCAAGAGCCGCAACGCCTCAATCTTACCCTTAAACTCGCCGAAGTCGAGTTTTTCCCAGCCGGGGAGAATGATGCAAAATGGCAGCAATAGAAATTATTTAAGTTTTAAAATTAGTATTTCTGTTAGGATTTTATTTTAGTCTTTTAATTGTTTTAGAGTTCTAGGTGGAAAATATTGTATTTAATTTTATTAATAGGATAGGATATTAGAGTTTTAATAAAGAGTTTGTATCCTATTAGGATTAGGCTTGCTTGCTTGCCTATAAATAGGCTTTGTACTCTCTTTAAAAATATAGAGAGAATAATAATATCAAAATTTTCAGCAAAGTTTTTGCTTTCTTTGGTTGTGTGACTCAACCATTCTTAGGTGTGACTCCTAAGAAACCCTAGGTGAGACTCCTAGGCTTTTATTCTTTACTGTTTTAGCAGTATACTTAGCCCCAATTCACATCCCAAACCCTAATTCAAACCTAACTCAGATCTGTCCTACATCACCGATGTAACTGCATATGCTGGTGCAAGTGCTGATTTTTTTTCCTTGCATGAGTTACATAAATAGCCAACTCTTATTATTCTCTTCTTATTTTTAAGGTTTATCTGATCTTGCCTTTCTATTTTTGACCTGAAATTGATTAGCTGCTTTTGAAATTTATCATTATCACACAGTGTAAGGTTATGGAACCGAAGGTTGTGATTCTTTAGTGGGTTTAGGTTGTCCTCTGTATCTTCTGCGACAAAAATTCTTAAATGTTTTCTTAAAATCTATATAACTTATATATTAAAGATAGCTTTCAAAAATAATGGTTTTTTCTTTTGCTGACACATCATCAGATTTTGAGTCCAATTTTGACATGAATCAATCCAGCTCTCTTGTTTCTTTTGGTGTCTTCAGTCTTCTTTCCTTTTCCATTTTGTTGACCAAATTTCTTAAGAAGACTCAGGAAATATCTCGAGAAGATAGAGCACTACATGTGTAAGGCATGCTTGATAAAAAAAAGCTGCCTTGTTTGGTGGCCTTTCCAACTTTCTTTTTTATTGGACAAAGGAAACTGTTACGGGTCCAAATGTAAGGAGGTTGAAACACAGTCGTTTTATTAGTATTAGCTGATTAGCATTAAGTCTGGTAAGAGTCACGTGTATTGGCTGTGCTTGAGGTCTTTAAATAGTACTGAAATGTATGGGAATGAGGAGAGGAATATACACAAGTTTTACAAATCTCCCTCTTCTCTAACAGATTTCTCTCTTATTTCTTCTGTTCTTCACCCTCTTCTTCTTTGCTCTTATAATCTGGAAATTCCAGATTCTGTTAAGTAAAGGCATATCTCATTTTCTTCTGTGATAGCTTCCTGTTCCTGTCGTTAGAAGAGCTTCATCATTTGGATCGTATCAATTGGTATCAGAGCCAACGATTCTGGCGATGGCGGACGGCGTGACGATGCTGGTGTTCGAAGGAGTGGTTCAAAGCATGGACGAGCAACAACATTCGGAACTACGAGCTGATTTGGAGCATTTTTACAGTAGTGTAACCCACCTATTGGATGAAATGAAAGAAAGAATGATGGTAAAAATCGACGAGATATTCGATAATGTCAAGGCTGCTACAAGGTTTGAGAAATCTAGTACTAAAGATGAGTTCGATGTTGTTGAAAATGAAAATGAAGGAAAAGATGGATATGTTGATTCAATGATTCCGATGGTGAATTCCAAGCAAACAGGAGCTGATGGACGTAAGGAATTGGCTATTATACCTGGTTTTAAAGTTCCTTCTGCATCTTATGATGATTTCGTTGGATTATGGGCACAATGTGATGAAATATTAATAGAGATGGCTGACAATACTTCCTTTGTTTATTCAATTGATTCTCATGTTTTTGGACTCATTGTCAGTGGTAGTAAAAACTATTTTGCAAAGGAATGGAAAAATGGAGTATATGTGCAAAGTTTCGAGCACCATGGTTGGGTTAGGGATGCTGTTGGATTAATAATTAAACAGCCAGCTAGTGTTTTGAGAAGAAAGATCAATGGCATTATCTCACTGCGAGGTGATGGTGTTCTTACCCTGTTCATAACTAGAACTAATTCACAAAATTTCCAAAAATTGTTAGTGTGGAAGGAGCCGAGAATTAAAAAATTGGTGTTCGAAAGAATCATTGAGGTTGTGATAGCTGTGCTGTTAGCTCTTGTCGAAGCTCCATTGAAGAATCGTAATGATTCTATTTTGTTTGATTGGGTTCTTAAAATACTATTTGATAATGACATTTTAGGGGCAGTAATTCTAATGCAGCAGCTTGTGATTAAAAATGTCATTCTTGTGTTAGGAAATGTCACATCTGTTCATATCGGACAGGATGATAACATGCTTATTAGTTCTGTAGTGATCATGGAAATTGGAACTAGTGATGGTCTGACAAAAGTTGTTAATGTAGAGATCAATGGTGCTGGAATTAATTTCAATTTTGGGGTCCATCAAGATGTTGATGGTAGAGCTGCTAGTGTTGCCTTAGGGTTGTTTATTGCCCTTGGTTCTCATTCCATCTTTGCTACTACTTTGGAGAAAGAGTACACAAGTGGCATCTTTGGAGGGTGGGATATTCCAATTGGTGCTATTCAAGTTGCCCTCTGTCAGCAGTGTGATTTTGTAACTATTGCTGAACTTGAAATCCTTGTTTTTGGACAATATGACATTAAGCAATGTGCTGCGGCAAAGTGCGTCATAGTAGCTTGCTAGAAGGTTACTTCAAGGGTTGTTGTTCAGTGTGCTCTTCATGCCTTGTAACAAACTATACCTGTTGTAGTCCTTGTTCATGTATTCTTGTCTAATAGACAACGTAAGCAGCAGACTAGCCTTAACTTCAATGTAATCAACAAGCTCCAGACCAAGCAGCCATGCTCACTCTTCTTCTCATTTGGGCGTGCCCTTCAACAAAGCACTTTCAAGGCTGGGCGCTATTCTTGGGAAGTGTATGACGATGGACGACATTCTGTTAGTGGTTGCACTTGCATTCGTGGAATAGAGGGCACACTCGAAGGAGTCCATGATTCCACGAAACAATTGAAAGAGAGGGTTGCTAGCCGAAAGGTTACGTTCAACATTGCTTGGCTTGATATGATCAAGGGCATACCACAAAAGACTTTGGCATTTAAAAACTTCCTTGTGGAAAATCCTGATTGGTGTGATAAGGTTCTCCGAATTACAGTCTCTCTTAGGACTAATGTTCCTAAGTGTCAAAAGTTTACAAGCAAGGTCCATGGGATTGTTGGATGCATTACTAGAAGATTTAGAATTGTTGTTGCTATACCTATGCATCATTTGGATCATTCCCTTGATTTTCATGCATTATATGATCTATATGCTGTGACAGGTGTAGCTCTTGTCACATCTTTGAGGGATGGAATGAAACTTGTTAGCTATGAGTTCGTTGGAAGCCACATCTTCAAGAAAAGGGCCTTCATATTAACTGAGTTTGCGAGGGTTGATACTCCATCTCTTAGTGCTGGAACCATTTTGGTTAATTCCTGGAATGTTGCAGAATTTGCTCCTTCAATTGGTTATACATCAGCCATGTCAGCTACTGAAAGAGTGCAATGTAACTACCCTAACTCCTTCCATATAACTACACACACATCTCAAGAATGGGCTGTGATCTTCCTAAAGAAAAAAGCAATGTACCACCCACAGATTATGACATACAAAGGACATCAACGTTCCTGTAGCATTTCTCAGTGTAAACTTGCTGCCTATGGTTGGAATGTTGCAAAACATTTCATCCTTGAGGACAAGGATGTTTTGAAGGGTGGGGTATTGTTACGGGTCCAAATGTAAGGAGGTTGAAACACTGTCATTTTCTTAGTATTAGCTGATTAGCATCAAGTCTGGTAAGAGTCACGTGTATTGGCTTTGCTTGAGCTCTTTAAATAGTACTGAAATGCATGGGAATGAGGAGAGGAATATACAACAAGTTTTACAAATCTCCCTCTTCTCTAACAGATTTCTCTCTTATTTCTTCTGTTCTTCACCCTCTTCTTCTTTGCTCTTATAATCTGGAAATTCCAGACTCTGTTAAGGAAAGGCATATCTCATTTTCTTCTGTGATAGCTTCCTGTTGCTGTCGTTAGAAGAGCTTCATCATTTGGATCGTATCAGAAACAAAGCTTTCAAAGAAAGAGGAAGATAGCAATCACCCCATCCTTCCCATTCTTGCACTGCTTTCTTTTCTCTAACAAACCTATGCCCCTTTTTTCTTATCCAAATTCCCAAAAATCCAAAAACCCTACCAAAAGGAAGGTTAAAATCAAAAGATATTTGTTAGATTTATAAAAGAAAAATATAAGTAACAACAATTGCTATTGAATCTCTGGCTACAGAATAAGCGGATTCTATAAAAAGTAATTCTTCTTTTTTGATGGTAGGAAGACATTCTGACTTGAAGTTGAAAAGCACGAGCATCTCTCTTTGCGCGGCTGCTTCCTCTTTCTTTCTGGTATTCATCACAAGTAAATCATCTCTCTCATATCTTCTTTTTTGAAGTCAGTTTTCTTTTGAAAAATATGCTAAATTTTGTGGGCTTTTCTTTATGTTTAGTTAGATCTAAATCTAATCAATCCACCATGTTTCTCACCAGGTAAGCATATTTGTTACCGCTAGATTTTCATAATTTCTTTTTCTTTTTTCTTTTCTATGTTGTGGTGATTGGTTTGTTAAGGACTGAATATGAGCGTTGGGTGAACACATTTTCTCTGGAGGGACAAATTTTCCTTGGAGGGACTATTGTTCCAGGTGGAATAAGCTGTTGGGGCCATCAAGGTAAAAAAACAAAACTTATTCTGTTTGTTTCCTTGGAAAATCACCTAACAAAACTCTCCAATTGTCCCCATTGTTAAATAGTTGGCTTTGGAGAGGGATGTTAAGGCTAGTTTTGGGGAGTTGCAGGTGAGGAAGATAGTTGCAGATTTGTTTATTTGACTTTGATTGGCTTCATTGAGTTAATAAAGATTTTTTATATGGGTTTTAATCATTTGTTTTTTAAAAGCAGCTTTTGATTGCTTGATTTTCATTAATTTAAATATTGAGAACTTTCTTTTTAGTCAAAAATTTTCAGTAGTTTCACAATAATTTGATTGTTCCAGATAGTTCTTAAGTTAAACTAAAATTCCATTTGTTTTAAGATTATGAAAGTGTGTTTTTTTCTTGTTTTGTTTAATGAATTTTAAGGAATGATTGATTTAAAATTTTTTATGCAAGTTTGATTGGGATGAAAAGTGGTTGAGGTTGCTAATCAGATGAAAACTTTAATAGATTTTTGCTCAGGATAGTTTCACTCCAAGATAAAGCAGCATAGGCCAAAGTATCAAATGATGAGATCAGGAAAGCAGGAAGGGAGATAGTAGATTTGCATGGAGAGATGGTTTTCTTGGTATCTACCTTTGTCAACTAGAGGACTTTCTTCTTCAACTCCTAACTTGCCATTTGAATCCATATGAATATCTGCAGGTTTGCATCCAAGCATCCCTGTTTCCTTAAGAAGATCCAAAACATATTTTCGTTGTGGAATAGAAATCCTATTTCTTGATCGAGCTACTTCCATGCCAAGGAAATACTTGAGCCTTCCTAAGTCTTTTATCTCAAATTCTCTTGCTAAAAGGGTCTTTACCCCAACAATCTCCTCCACGTAGTCCCTTGTAAGAATGATGTCATCCACATAAACAATAAGGATAGCAATCTTGTGATCAGATGAGTGCTTAACAAACATAGTGTGATCGGTTTGGCACTGTGAAAACCCATACTTCTTAACAACCTTTGTTAAGTGATCAAACCAAGCCCGTGGTGATTGTTTGAGGCCATATAGCGACTTACGAAGCTTGCACACTTTACCATTGTTCTCCTGAGAGTTAAATCCTGGTGGAATCTCCATGAAGACTTCTTCCTCTAAGTCACCATTCAAAAATGCATTTTTAACGTCTAGTTGATGAAGAGGCCAATCTAGGTTAGCTGCCAAAGATAGTAGCACATGGACTGAGTTTAGCTTGGCCACGGGAGCAAATGTCTCCCCATAGTCAACACCATAAGATTGAGTGAAGCCCTTGGCAACCAGACGAGCTTTGAATCGGTTCACGCTTCCGTCCGCATTGTGTTTAACTGAAAATATTCACTTGCAACCAACCGGACTCTTTCCTTCGGGAAGTTCTGTAATCACCCATGTGCCATTCTTTTCTAGTGCTTTCATTTCTTCCAAAACAGCAGCCTTCCATTTTGGTTGTTGGAGAGCTTCTTGAATATTGCTTGGAACTTGAACATCTGTTAAAGTGGACACAAACACACGAAAAGCTGGAGATAGGCTCTCATAGGATACAAAGTTGCTGATAGGATGCTGAGTGCATGTCCTTACTACTTTCCTTATTGCAATAGGTTGGTCAAGATCACTAGGAAAATCACTAGAGATAGGATCAGTAATTATGTTACTTATATGCACCTCAGAAACTTTTGGATTTGGTTCTGAATTTTGGTTTTGCTTTGGAGATGTGCGACTCTCTACCTCCTTTTGAGATTTCGGTCTCCTTGAGTAAACAATCATGTCTTTTGTTGCTGTTTCTTTCACAGACTCAGGGTTTTGAGGGCTAAGTTGAGTGTTAGTTATCTCATGATCAAGAGGTTGGTAGTGGATTTCTGTGAGGATTATAGGTGGACTAGATATTTGGGCTGGTGGACAAGAGATTTGGGCTGCTAGTAAAGGTACTGGTTTAGCAGTAAGTACGGTTTCCCAAAGTTGATATTCTCTCGCACTCTCCCCCTGAATGTCAGCTTTGGTGTAACATGGCTGATTCTCAAAAAAGGTTACATCCATAGAATTATAAAATCTTTTGGTTACTGGTGAATAACATTTGTACCCCTTTTGGTTTGGAGAGTAGCCAAGAAATATGCACTTGACTGATTTGGGATCCAATTTACTTCGATGCTGCTGATGTATATGGACAAATGCGGTGCAATCGAACACTTTAGTAGGGATGAATGAGATAATTCGAAGATGAGGGTAGGTTGTAAGGAGCTTTTCGCACGGTGTTTGGAATTGAAGGACACGAGAAGGCATTCTATTTATGAGATAAGTAGCTGTTAAAACCGCTTCTCCCCAAAAATGTTTTGGAACATGAGTGGCAAGCACGAGTGATCGGGCAACCTCCATTAGGTGTCGGTTTTTCCTCTCTGCTATTCCATTTTGTTGGGGAGTATCCACACATGAGCTTTGATGGACAATTCCCTGATCAAGTAGATAAGCTCCGAGGATAGAGTGGTAATATTCCCTTCCATTGTCGGTTTTAAGCACCTGAATTTTGGTTTGGAATTGAGTCTGGATCATTTTGTTGAAATTCTGAAATATTTGCCCAACCTCAGATTTGTCTTTCATGAGGAACAAGCAAGTCACTCGAGTGTGGTCATCTATGAAGCTAATGAACCATCTAGAACCAGTAATATTTGCTATCCTAGATGGTCCCCAAACATCATTGTGTATTATGGAGAATGGATGGGATGGTTTATATGAATGATGTGGGTAAGTATTACGAGGATGCTTGGACAATTGACAAATTTCACATTGGTAATATGAGGGATTTTTTTGGAATAATGTGGGAAATAACCTTTTGAGGTACAAGAAGTTGGGATGACCTAATCGGTAGTGCCACAACATGACTGCACTATCTTTGTGACTGCTAGAGGTTGAGACTGTGCAAGCATTATTCTGAATTTTCCTCTTAGATTCTTCGTCTCTAAGAAGATAGAGCCCCGCACATATCCTAGCGTTGCCAATATTCTTCCCCGAATCCAAGTCCTGAAATTCACACATATGTGGGAGAAATTTAGTAACACAATTAAGATCTCTCGTAATCTTACTAATTACAATCCAAATTAGGAACATGGAGAACAGAATAAAGCATTATGTCCTTGGAGATAGCAACTGAACCGATACCAGCCACTTTAGATAGTGAGCCATCTGCAATACGAACTGTAAAATTTCCAGAACATGGGCTGTATTCATGAAATAACGATGCATCACCAGTCATATGGTCTGATGCACCTGAGTCAACAATCCATGCCTTTGAGCTATCATGTTTGACACTTAGAGCGCTTAGAAAATTACCTTTTTGTGCCAAAGTGGCAGTACTCACAATTTCAGGTCTGTTTTGCTGAAGGGACTGATGTGGCATCTCATTAGTAGGTGTCTTCCCATAACTCTCCCTAGCGTGTACAGCCTTCCAAGCGATGTTGCTGATCATGCTCCCTGAGTTTGAAGTCACCTCTGATGTTGTGCTACCGCTCAGCATGGTGGGATAAGAATCAAACTAAGAATTTTAATGGGTCGTATGCTCTTGATACCATGTAGAAACTGGTATCGTAGAGAATGTAGAAATTGATACGAACATGTTTTTCTGATTTCTACTCAAAAAACTATAGCTTACAAAGAATATAAATAGTTGTAGGCTAAACTAGAAAATCTACGTAAATCCCTATATATCCTATATACCATTTTCAGAAAAGGAAAAGAAATCCTAAATGAAGGAAAGTTTTAAATCAAACCAATCAGGGAAATATTTGGTCAAGATACCAAATCCCTTTATCTTAGGAAACAAATAAAAAATCAATCATATCCAATCCCATAGAATATGGACTGGATTTCGACATTCTTCATCAGTTTTTTCTCTTCGCAGGAAATGGAAAGAGAAAGTGAAAAAGATCAAATTGGTAGATGCGTAAGTTTCTAGTCCTTTTTCTGTTAATTTGCTTTAAAAGTTTTCCTATTTGTTTTTGATGATTTTCTTAATTGATATGCTTTTCTTAGTGTTATCTTCAGCTTGGTTGCCAAGAAAGTCAAGGAAAGGGAAATTTATTTACATATTCTGGTGGTGTGTCTTTTAATCAGGAGGCTGCTAAAAGTATTATGCTAAAAGTATTATACCTGTTGGTGTCCTTTTATTCATTTGGGGTGAAACTTTTGCTAATATTATTTGTTTATTTGGAGTTGATTTAATCGGGAGCTTGCTAAAATTTTTTCATTCATTCAAAGTAAAACTTTTCTAATAATAATGTGTTTGGAATTGATGATACATAAGTAGGCTGATAAATGAGCTTCTTTAGATGATTAAAATACAGTCGGATGGTACTGTCCCTTAATCTGTTTGTAAATTAGATATATTTTTTATTGATTTGTGTCTTTTAATAAAATGAGCTTATTTCTCTAACTAAAATCAAGGTACTGTTATTAGCCAAGTGGCTCTTTAGATCAAGTTGGTTTATGCTTTAGTTATTAGGGTTTCTTGTATTTTGCTTGAGATTTAGTTGTAAAAACGGTTATCTCGGTTCTTTTTCTGAGGACTTAAATAATATTCCCAGTGAATAAATTGGATGGTGCCTTATGCTTAATTGGTTGTTCTGCAACTTACTAGCAATGACAAGGCCTCAGCAGGAACTAATTGGACATGCTTGTCTAGAGCTTTCAGGTAACCATAGTTTGGATTATTCTCATTATTGTGTATTTTTTTTTTGTTTATTCGTGATTGCTCAATTGGACGACATTAATTTGTTTTGGGTTGGTAGGAATAGCATACAATGCTCTTTTGTCAAGATTGGTTTTCTTAAAACATGCTTGATGGTAAGATTTTAAATTTGGGAAGGAAATAAAAAAGAAAAGAAATAGGAATAAATGAAAAATTCTATGTTTTGCTGTTCTATGTTTGCCTGGATTGAAATGATAACGAAATTTTAGTTTCATGTGTTTTTAAAATTTTGTCCCAGTATTTCTTTTTTATGTTTCTGGAGTTTCTAAAGTAGAAAACAAAAGAAAAAAAATGAAGGTAGGAAGAGCTGCCAAAATGATCTTTAGATGCATTGTCATTGGTGTTTTCCGGCTTTCCTTTCTCTTGCTTGTTGCTGCATTGACACTGTTTAGGATCATGTTTTCTTCGCTCATATTTGTATCTATTCGTTTGCTAATTCGTTAGTATCATATATTTTTCAATTAAAATAATAAAACTTCTGGGAACTTTTGGGAAGAAACCTCTGCCCTCTGCCCCTCTGGTTTTTCCTTTCTCTTCCTCTCCCGTTCGCTGCTATCCCCCTCGGCACCTCTTGGTCCAGTAACCTTCACCTAACGAAGAAGCAAGCACGACCGAGTGCTCAGAGAGGATCCCTATGTCTAGGAAGGATATAGCCTGGGAGGGTTGAGGGTTTCGCCATCTGTAGGGGATTCGATGAAGAAGATGGCATCATTGGGGACGGTAGAATGAAGAGCTACGAAGAGTCCAAGCAGACTACAAAAGTAGGGATTATGTTCCTGCTTTGAAGGTGAGAATTAGACCGTTTGTAGGCATAATAATTGTTTTATTGAGTTATAATTTCTTCTAAAATTTTTCTTGCTCTTGATCTGTGAAAGAAACACATCTATGGATGCAAGTGTGGGAATGGTGGTTAGGTCTCACCAGAGGGACGAGTTGGTTTGGATTTGCTATGACTGTGATAGTGGGGTTTGTGTTTTCTTTTCTCTTTTGTATATTTATTTTTCTCCTTTCCAACTGTATTCTTTAAACCACGGTTTCATCCCTCCTCAGATATGTGCGACTGTGAGAGCGTTACTGGTTATATTTCTATGTTCCAAATTTTGTATATATTGAAATGGGATTTTCAGGTTTTTGTTTGACTTTTGGGTTTATCGCAGTTGGCTTAGGTGTGTAGGGGAATGAAATGTGCCTTTAGTTTACCCACTTTTTAAGAACCTTTCAATTTTCCTTTTCATTTGCATCTCTTCTTAAAGATAATACATTCCCTTAATCACCTTGCGCAGTTATCACAAATATAGCATCCGCTTTGTTTTTCTTTCTTTTCCTTCAATCTTTTTCTTGGCTTCTTCTTTCTTTTCCTTCAATCCTTACAATTTTCCTTCTCATTGGCAACTCGTCTTAAAGATAATACATTCCCTTAATCACCTTTCGCAGTTATCACAAATATATCATGCGCTTTGTTTTTCTTTCTTTTCCATCAATCTTTTTCTTGGCTTGTTCTTTCTTTTCCTTCAATCCTTCCAATTTTCCTTCTCATTGGCAACTCTTCGTAAAGATAATACATTCCCTTAATCACCTTTCGCAGTTATCACAAACAGAGCATCTGCTTTGTTTTTCCTTCTTTTCCTTCAGTCCTTCCAATTTTCCTTCTCATTTGCATCCCTTCGTAAAGATAATACATTCCCTTAATCACCCTCGCAGTTGTCTGATGTTGCCCAAACCTGTAATAGTCTATACTACTAAACAGAGTATACAAACAGAGAAGGTTGTTAATGGAGAATGACCACACTCTGAGAATGTGG
Organism: Heritiera littoralis; assembly: GCA_031772115.1. NCBI lineage: Eukaryota > Viridiplantae > Streptophyta > Magnoliopsida > Malvales > Malvaceae > Heritiera > Heritiera littoralis. The sequence goes on along the minus strand of JAPDPK010000053.1, from coordinate 780,826 downwards.
AAACGCATCATTGTCACAAACAGAGCATCTGCTTTGTTTTTCTTTCTTTTCCTTCAATCTTTTTCTCGGCGGCGTTTATTTCTTTCTTGGCTCTCTTCGTTCCTTCCAAGTCTCAGCAGTATGGAAGATAGACTGAGCAATCTTCCTAAACACTTGACCGAAAAAATTTTGTCTTACACGGATACGAGGTCTGTGGTGAAAGCATGCGTTCTATCAAAGAGGTGGAAGAATCTCTGGAGAAGTGTGCCTTATCTTGATTTTGATGTTGAGGCATTTCTGGATGAGGATTCTGACTCGAGTTTCGAGGGAGAGCGTAGCAGTCAAGTAAATGAAGCAATGAGACAATTGGAAGACGTGACGACTCAAGTCCTGTTACGACGTAAGAATACTAATCTGAAGAAGTTGCGACTTAATTCGTCCACGTACGGGCGCTATGGAACATTTGTGGAGGGGGTAGTTTCCTATGCCCTTGCACATAAGGTTCAAGATCTCTCTATCACTTGTTTTGAGAGTAGCCCTTTGCGGTTGTTGCCAGAAGCTTTATTCCACAATAAATCTCTCCAAAAGCTTCATATACAAACATTTGAGTGGCTGGGACCATTTTTGGAGTTGCCCAAATTATTCACTTGCAAAGATTTAAAGTCTTTGCACCTTTCTGGATTATTTTTGACTGGGCCCAATTTCAGCCCAACTCTTTTTTCGGGTTGCCCACAGTTGGAGAGCCTGAAGCTCTTAGATATCTCCATATCTGAAGATAAACACCTGAATATCAAATCTTCCAAATTAACGAATCTGAAGATTTCATTTCAGAGAGCTGGCTATCAGATTTGTAGGTGTAGTGTTGCTTTGGATACTCCGAAGCTCCAAGTCCTTAAATACCGAGGGTATATCCCCGGTGTCAGTGTAAGCGGCAACTCGGTGGCGGAGCACGTCCAGTTCGATATTCTGCACTACGAGGAGAATGAGAGTGAACTTGCTCTCCAGTTTCTGAAGTCCTTACAGCAATTTCCGAGAACCAAATTCTTATGTCTGTCCAGTCGAATTATTCAGGTATTTTTCAGTTGTTGCTGCTTTAAAAAAACTTATAAATGTTTATAATGTTTATTTCTTTTTTTTTTTTTCAGATTCTAGCGTCCTATCCAGGTATGCTAGAAGAGCATACCGTAGCTCTCGACAGTCTGAAGATATTCAAGGTCAACATTGGCCTATTCATGCCGAATTCCGATCTCCCAGATGCCGTTAAGAGGTGTCTTTTCAGTGCATCCACCGAGCAGGAGCTACGTTATATTTTCTCACGAAGGTACATTACAAATGAAATTTCACTAAACAAGACATATTTTGGAACCCCTTAACCCCCCACCCACCATCTTTTTCACTTGTCTTATCAATTAATCATGCTTTCTAAGCATGATTTTTTATTCGAAAATTAGGATTAAATATTCACTGAATATGAATATATATATATATATATATATATATTTATTTGAGTGTGATCTGATAATGTTTTAAGAGCTTTGATTGATTACTTTTACTGCAGGATAAGGTGAGCAAACATTTGTACCCACAGCTCCAAATGATGGGATTTTGAATGGTTCTGAGGCAGTGTAGAGTCTTTTAGCTTGTCTGCATTATGAGTTCCAGTGCCGGACAAAGCTCTTTCTTTCTTTCTTTCTTTCTGTCTTTCCCTTTGGTTTGCGAAAGTTGAAAGGTGATATGAGTGAATGTACAGCTTGCCTACAAATCAGTTACTTCATATTTTCCGTCACTAATTGATCAGTTTTGGGGAATGACAGATATATGAGCTTAAATGATGCTCAGAAAGGGTACAAAATGCTGTCATGGTTGATCTACCTGCTTATTTTGAGGTCAATATAGAGACTGGTCCAATTTCATATTATACTTCACTTTGAGCATTTTTTTTCTTTAAATGAATAATTTGTGTATTTGCATTACGTTTGTTTTGTGTCAAATTTTTTAAAATAAAAAAGCTAACTCGTATGACATAGTAAATATCAAATCAAGTTTTAGTTTTTATCAAATTTAAATATATTTTTTGTTAAAATATTTAACTCATGTCATTTTTATATATTTTCCTATATATTTAAATTTATCGAATCTATTTTTTTAGGACTAGATAAAGTAACTCTTTTTTACCTTGATTAAAAGCGAAAGGAAGAAGAGAAAAAAATAACATCTTATTATCATTTGGGGATGACTTGTCCCGGCAGGGCAGGGGCCCAAATTAGCACAGTCGCAAGACAATTAAATTTGATAGCAGCAGGAAGTTGGCAACTTCACGAGACCAATGCTTTCATTGGCCGGACAATGTACTTCTTTGTATTCTTTTTCTTTTTTTTATCCAAATACTTCTTTGTATTCAATGCTACAGCCATTTCCCTCATGCTATATATAATTCATGCTATTATTCGAAGTCGTAATGCATATTAATTGAAGAATAAAATATATAAAAGAGGCCTATATCATATAAAAACCTTTTTGTTGTAAAAATAAAGATGATTATCGGGTAATTGCTACAAATGATAGTATGATTCATTTTTCATGCTAATACTGTCATTTGTTAAAATTTAGTGAGACCTTAAATTTATAAAATTTATATTTATAGTTTTGATTTTATTGTGACTAACGATTGTTAATCTCTTTTCTTTTAAAGTTAAGAGGGTTATATGAATTCCTCTTGGTTTTAAGAGTACTGTTGAAAGAAGAAAATGAATTCCTCTTGATAACTAAGTTCACTGTCATCAAATGTAAAAGGCCTCCATTCCAGGATGAGACTAGGGTTGGATTAAGAGATGACTCCAGGCTGAACCATCTTTGCCTAATTGGTCTGATTAAATATGGATTATGCCAACATGAAGGGTTGTCAGATAGGAAATCCAAACGTGTCATAGAAAATACAAGATTTCATGTTACTCCCTTTTTTTTTCATATGACAGATACATGAGCTTAAATGATGCTCAGAAAGGTACAAAGTTAGCCTTTTTAGATGACAATAACAGTGTTGTGTTTTGATGTCAGATCAACAAATCAGAGTCAAGAATATGTTGTGTCACCAAAACCTCTCTCCCTTAGCCCTTCAACAAACTTTTCCGCGCAAACAAGAACGGTAATCATAAGACAAACAGAATATTAATGCATCATGCATGTTTTTTGAAGCTAAATGGAGAATTTTAAAGCTTATAACAACAATCCTATCTTTGTTTTCTTTCCCTGGTGGGGAATCACCCTGTCAACGTACATCAGTACGACTTATTCCATTTTAATTCTACGCGACATTGGAAGATCTATTATTGTGACAAATGTAGAACATATTACTTATGTTACTGTAAAATATCGAATAACTTTTATTATAAACATGCAAAATCAATATTCAACACATGATTAGAGGAATTTCATACAGGATAAAACTTGATTCTGAAATTTAAAAATTCTGAAACCTCTAATAAAGTGCAAATTCTTTGTATCAAAGAAGGTAATGGCATTCCTTTGGTTTTGCTAGGAACCCCACTAATCAAGCACAAAGGACAGGTGTGTGGTGGTAGGCTGGTAGCAATCTATCTATCATTTCCCACTTCAATTTACCTGCCTTCCCTTTGAATTTTGGTCGAGCTAAGGCACACAATCAAGGGCACAACCAGCTTTTGATGACACCTTGTGACATTAATTCTTAACCTTTATTTAATTTGTTCTCAGAATCTTTTCTGCTTGGCCAAAGCAAGGATTGTCTAAACAATATTCCAGCACTTGCAAAGCTAGCTATTGCTATCCTTAGCAGGGACGAGATGCTAATCCTATACTTAATTGGATTGTCATTGCATCAATAAATCTTTATTTTTTTTAACTCTACATTTTTATTTTATTTCGACTCTTTACATGCTCGTTTGACACCTCTTCTAAATCATGCGCAATTAGCCTTGAGATTATACCCTCAGTCTAATCTAATTTGGATTACAGCTGATAATTAATATGAATAAAAAAACAATAGTTATATACCATGAATCTTATCTAATGGCCATGAAAGTAGAAATTATAAATTTCTTGTTTCAATTGTTTAATATACGAGGAAAAAGAATCACATAAAAAAAGAAGCAATAAAAGGCACATTAAGAAAAAAGATTAATCCTACATCTGATCAGAAAGCACTCAAGGAAAATGAAAGCATTTCAAATTAATTTGCATAGCATAATGGGATTTAATAGTTAAAACATTGAGGCTTCAATTTATATATTATCACTCATGAGTTGTGGTTTAGTTGACAATACAAACTGAGTTTGTAAGAAGAGCTTTAAGATTCGATCTCTACTAAACGTACCTTTAGAGAGGAGTGGAGAACCTTAACTGTGACAAAACTCCAAACAAGATTAGTCTCAGACCGTTAAAACAGATGAAGATACTTATGGTCTACACCAAAAAATTTATATATCATCACATATGAGTTTGAAATTGTTTCAATTGTTAAGGGATTTTTGTAATTAAAAATAAAAAGTTGATTTTGAAATTGATTCAAATGATAATGTCTTTGCTTTAACACATGAAAATTCTATAAATTTGACATTTGATACCGAATATCAGCATTTTCTCTTTCCTAGACTAGAGGTTGTTACCTTTAAATATTATATTATAAAAAAGAAAAGGTTTTTCGTTAGGTTGGGAAATGTCCAATAATTGGGTTACTTGCCCTATAAAGATTGATGTTTATATGTTAGGTGGACCATTTCAGCAGGGCCAAGAAATGGTGCCGGAAGGCAAAATGTTTACTTCAGCGACCTCCTCAGCCTCACCCATTTTTCTTTAGAGAGCATTATTTGAGGAAGAAAGCGACGACCACTGATAAAGACCAGAAACAAAAAATTTACTTCTATGGGGTCTCCCATTTCATGCAGTTATCTCAACAAATCATTAATTCCTTTCACAGATGTTTGATACGTTAGGGAAGCTTTGCTTTCATGCGCCCAATAAGGCTTGGACTGAATTGGAAACACCAACCCTACAAGGCTGCAAACTTAGTGATACCCGCATGAGAGGGTGCGCATGTCCCAAGATTTGTCCATAATTAATGCTCATAAATTTGTAGAGATTAAAGTCATATTTCCACACCCATTTGAATTTTAAATTTTAAAACAGATTATGAAATATAAGTGAAAAGAAGAATCGAACTTTAAGATTAATTTTTCTTAGAAAAAGATAATGGATGTTAGACAAAGTATTGATTATTACGTAAATCGATTACACGATTAAATTCCATAAATTATACTTTTTTCTGTTTCATGAATTTTACGAAATTCAAATTTGAGGGTTGAGATCTTAATTTAAAAAATTTTAAATTTCAACCATTGAATTATCATTTTGAAAACTCAAATCAATTTATATATTTAAATTAGAACTATATGGTACTTGCATGATTAAGTTTAAACCGAAAATATGTTTTATGTTTATTGTGAGAGTCACATGTTAACAAATATGCGGGTCATAAAAATGGTACTAGATCATATAATAATAATAATAATAATAATAATAATAATAATAATAATAATAATAATAATAATAATAATAATAAAATGATAAAATCACGTGTGAAATGTGCATATATTTTATTGGTCCAAAATGATCAGAAGCAAATTGCTTTTCATAACTCTTTCTTCATTAGAAGACCCATGAAATTTTAATTTAAAATCTTAATTAAACACCCTACAATAAAATTTAATTTCAATTACATCATCTCTTAATTAGCTCTTTTGCGAGAGCTAATTAATTTATCATGGTGGGGGATCAAATATCAATTCTTTACACATATTATGATTTGGGTTATCTGTAAAAGTTGCTCTGTTTATTGTCCTATTTTTGATGCTTTGAGCTCCCACTTATGACAGAGTGGCAATGATTCTAACACTATGGAACATGCAAAACAATCTCTTATCTACAAATACATATATTGATCACAACTTATTTAGTATCATCCCGAATTGCTTGTCGCTTCAATCAATGTTTTATTTCACCAAAAATAAATAAATACATATACATATATGTCATTATATAGCATTAGATAAAGTTAAAAAAAAAATGGGATCATCAGCTTGACGTTTATGCTAAAAGGCGCTTTGAATTTTGAACACGAACTAAAATATCTAGTAACCATATTCCTTATCTAGAGAAATTGATTTTGTGGTTAGTTGTAACAACTCTTTTTTTAAAGCAGTGTTATCGATTGGACCATTAGATAAATATAGGGATTTTCGAAAGAATAAGCAATAAGATTTTCTTGATGAATGCTTGAAAAATCCATTAAACTGCCAACAATTTCAATCGTGGAAGTAAAGGATGCCCACATCATCCATCACCATCCAAATTGCATGAGTTGAAAAAATCAATCGCCATCTATTTGACCAAATGAGTTTTGGACCTATGATGATAAGTCTATTTTTCTAAGCTTAACAATTGGAAAATAACAAAATAGAAAACTGCCCTTTAGTATTTGTCTTTTATTTCTTGAGATCGATTGAAAGGAATAATCAAATTACAAGATCAAGAAAATTTTGCAAACAACCTCTTAATTGAGTTTAAGCAATCTCTACCTCCACTTCCAATTATTTTGAAAGAAAATTTATGCAATTTCAAATATCATTTGAACACTTGGCTCGATTACAATTACATTATCCCTACTTAAAATATCGCCTTTGAATTTTCCTTTAAAAAAAGAACAAAAATTAGCACGATGATTTAGCTATGTTGAAAAAGAAAAGCGAAGAGGGGCAAAAGAAAAATTTTACTAAACAATCAAATTCATGAAAATATTTACTACTAATTGTCTAATCGTGTGTGAAACGTGAATCCATTTCTCATCCTGTTTCTTAATTTGTGTACAAAGATGGTGTCCAAAAGAGAGAAAAGACAAGATTCAAAGGTGCATTGCTCCTAATGCCTTAAACATGATCATGTTCAATTGCTTTTACATTTCCATCTTCTATTGCTTGCTCATGCGCCCCATTGACCGCAGCACCACTCCTTTTAATGACTCCATACTTCACCAACAGCTCCGCCGTCCAATCCCCAACGTGCAAGACAATGTAAGTTCCAATCCCACCAATTAACCCATACGCTATGGAATAGGTCAAAGGCATCAAAATCAGTGTCACAAAAGCAGGGATTGCCTGCCTCATATCATCCCACTCAATTTCCACCACTGCTCTCATCATCAGCACTCCCACCAGGATCAGCGGCGGCCCCACCGCCCATGCGGGTATCGACGCCAAAAGTGGCGTGAAGAAAAACGCCAAGAAAAAGTATCCCGCCACTGTTAATGCTGTTAAACCTGTTCGGCCACCTTCTCGTATTCCGGTGGACGATTCAATGAATGCGGTGACCGGTGATGTTCCGAGCAATGATCCCACGACAATTGACATGGCATCGGACATAAAAGCGAAGTATTGACCCTCAAAATCACCATTTTCGTCAGTAAAACCTGCAAATCTAGCCATGGAATATAACGTGCCTGTTGTATCCAATATGTCAACGTATAAGAACGTGACTAAAGCCTCCCAAAAGTAACCTTTACCTATAGTCTTAAAACTCAATGCCCCAGCTGTACTTTTAATTACATGGATATCAACAACTTTCTTAAAATACTCATAAGCTGTATTACCAGCGTCAGTGTCAGGAAAAGCTGTCACTTTTGTGTTACGGAACCAAGAAACCGCCGTTACAAACACTATACCATAAATCATAGCACCTTTGATATTTTTCACTAGGCAATAAGCTATAATCACAAAACCAACAATTCCAAGCCATAACGTGGGACTTTCCATTCTGTCACGTAGACAGTAAATGTCGCCCGAGACTGTACCCCCAGCCATTAAACTAACGGTTCCGTTAGCCGCCGCTAAAACCGGGGCGACCGAAACCCGGGATGAACTCGGGCACCCTGCGAGAGTCACAAGTGTTGACGGGTTATACCCGACTAACCCGACCCCTTGGTTATTTTGCAGCCCGATAAACGCCAGAAAAAGCCCAATACCTGCTGACGAACTGATCCGGACCGGTTTAGGAACCAACTTAGCTAACTTGGCCCGAAACCCGACAGCTGATATGAGCAGAAAAATTAACCCTTCTATAAAAACCGCTGCTAAAGCACTCTCATAAGGGACATTACCCGACCCGTGAAACCCGACAACGGTATAGGCAAAGTACGCATTTGTCCCCATGCCCGGAGCCAAAGCTAGGGGCAAATTCGCGAAAGCACCCATAATTACGCAGCCAATAAGAGAAGAAGCGACAGTTGCTACTATGAGATCTTTACGGACTGTTTCCAAACATGAAGCGTAGCCTGGGTTGACCGGCTCGAATTTGCACGACGCGTCCGGCTGGATGACTCGGAGAGTTGAGCCAGTGCAGTTGGATAATGGAACAGCAGGATCAGAACATAAGGGAACGCAATCTGAGACGGTGCAGGGACCTCCAGAGTCGGCAAGGATGGAAGCGTTGACGGCTAAGATGTAGGCCATGGTGAGGAACGTGGCGGTTCCGGCGCGGAACTCGGTTGTGAAACTGGTGTTACGTTCGGCGAGTTTGAAACGCTTCCCGACCCGGCTATTGGCTACGGCCGAGTTGAGCCGAATAAGGAACTTTTGGGGTGATGGGTGAGGTTCCATGACCATGGAAAATGAAAAGAAAGAAACTTTGTCAGTAGGTAACAAGAAAATGAGTGTGGTTTTATATATAAATAAATACCCAAAAAAGAATTTTAAAAAAAAGACTTTGGGTTTTTTTTTCGAAAAATTGATGGCAAAAGATGATTAGTGGGAAAAAGGGAAGAGATTCCACACAAGGAAAGCGAGAAGAAGGGATCTTTTATTTGTATACAGAGAAGAGAAAGTATCTGAGAATTTGGAGGAGGAGGAGAAGTTGATTATGAATTTATGATGACGATGATTCTTTTGATTTTTTTATGGTGAATCATGACTGCTACATTCACACAATTATTAATATTTAAAAAGATTGAAAAAATTAAAAAAAAAAAAAAACAGAGAAAGGAAAAATTATCACCGGCAACGTAAGAAATCATAAATATTGCGACTAACCCACGTAGGATCACATTTATGTTTTGGTCAGGCAGATTAAGAAAGTGATGAAATTACAACTGTACCCCATTTCTTTTAAGGGAGGAGGAAAGTGTTCAGTTCGGCAAATTGAAATTTGGTTGTCTATATATATATATAATATATATATATATATATATATATATATATATATATATATCGGCTGCTTTTTCTAACTTTGTTTTAATGCTTTCTTCAATGAAACCTAAGATATTTTTATGATTTTTTTTGTCGAAATCTTTCAGTATCTGAAAGTTACTTTGATCTTCGATTAATTCGGAATCGAATTACTGTTAGACCTTGAACATAAGCTTTTTCTAACTTTGTTTTAATGCTCTTTCTTCAATGAAACCTACCAATATTTTTATGAATTTTTTTTTTGTTGTTGAAATCTTTCAGTATCTGAAAGTTACTTTGGTTTTCGATTAATCCGGAGTCGAACTACTGTTAGACCTTGAACAGAAGAGCTCTCCCAGTACTATTTTTTCTATTTACAAAACTCAAATTCAAGATTTTATTTAAAGGGTATTAAGCTCTTTTCATTTGATCTAACAAGCGTTGATTTTGTGAATTTATATTTGATCATATGTGAGAGTACTGTATAAATAGTATATCCCATAAACATAAATTTCTCATAACACATCCCTATTTAAAAATATTTTATTTTTAAAAAACTTTATTTAATGTTTATAAATTAATAAATTAAAATATTATGATTTTTTAATATTTTAAAAAATTATACACCACCATTGCATTGAATAGATGCAAATATAAATCTTATTTTTATCAAGGACGGCATACACATACATCAAAAAAAAAAAACCAGTCAAAATATTTGTTCGCTCTTTTTTTTTCTTTTCCTTTGTTAGAAACTAAAAGATTATATACTAACATTATATCATATATAAATCCTACTTTTAGTGAGGATGGCCTACGCATACATAAAACCAACCAAAATATTTGGTCAGTTTCTTATTGTCTTTTTCTTTTCCTTTGTTAGAACAGAAAGGACATAGTTCCTTTTGTATTTTTCGTGGTTTGGTCAATACATCCATGAGATAACATATATATTTAGTTTTTCTTCAAAAAAAAAAACATATATATTTAGTTTCCTTCCTTTCTTCGGTTGAAATAACAAGTAATCATTCTCTTTTCCGTCGAGTTCAATTCTCTTCCGAATTACAATAATAAATCAAAATTTTTTAATAAAAATTATGCAATACAATATCAATAAAATTCACAAAATTATCAATAATCTTTTCCCAAAGTAGGAATTGCCGCTAACAATGATTAAAATCGGAGTTTGAAAAATGGGGCAGTAGTGGGTACTAAATCAAGTTGCAAACATGTGCCAATTTTAAAGGAAATTAGAGGGAGACATTGACAAAAGAAATTAGAGCAACAACTAAAGTTGACATTCTTTTATAGATTCAAGACAAAAAGTATGAAAGTCATACATTTAAACTTCAATATACATCAACTTGAAATAACACGTGCTTAAAACCAATCCTAATCCAATGCAAAGTTTGACTAAAAACGATCCTGTTTGCCAATAAAACTGCATATCCTGGTTTCCCACCTTGATTCCGACGCTGCTCTTTGATTTCCTTTGAATAATTAAATAAAAATAAGGTTCAAGTCAGCTTATTAATCAGTAATTGCATGCTAATTACATCAGATAATTTGAATTGAGGATGAGAGGCGCAGGCGCCATTGGTGTCAAGTTTTTTATTGATTTTTTTTTCTGCCCACCATTTCAGGATCTCAACACCTCCACAGTCTTTTCTTTGCACTTATTCCAAGCTTTTGGTTAGTAAACATTGCTGTCATAGTTGGTTGATCTACCTGGTTACTTTTGCGGTCAATATAGAGACTGATCCAATTTCATATTATACTTCACTTTCAGCATTTTTTTTTCTCTAGATGAATAATTTGTGTATTTGTATTACGTTTGTTTTGTGTTAAATTTTTTAAAATAAAAAATTTAATTCATATTGACATATTAAATATCAAATCTATTTTAGTTTTTATCAAATTTAAATATAATTTTTGTTAAAATATTTAACTCATGTCATTTTTCTATATTTTCGTATATATTATTATATATTTAAATTTATTGAATCTTTTTTTTTAGGACTAGATAAAGTAACTCTCTTTTTTACCTTGATTAAAAGCGAAAGCAAGAAGAAAATAAATAACATCTTATTATCATTTGGGGATGACTTGTCCTGGCAGGGCAGGGGCCCTATTAGCACAGACGCAAGACAATTAAATTTGATAGCAGCAGGAGGGTGGCAACTTCACGAGACCAATGCCTTCATTGGCCGGACACTGTACTTCTTTGCATTCAATGCTTCAGCCATTTCCCTCAGAAAGCTTGATGGAAACTTTAAAATAAATCATAAATATATAAAATTCATGCTATTATTCGAAGTCGTAATGCATATTAATTGAAGAATAAAATATATAAAAGAGGTCTATATCATATAAAAACTTTTTTGTTGTAAAAATTTAGATGATTATCGAGTAGCTGCTACAAATGATAGTATGATTTATTTTTCATGCTAATACTGTCATCAAAGAACCGCTTGATGGAAGAGTAAATATTCTCCAACATGTTTTTGAGTTCGTAGCTTTTGATCGTTTTTATGAGTGTTCAACTAAGTGTTGCTATGGTTCTCACATTAGTTGTGGAACGGGTTGAGTATGTATTCATATACGTGAGAAAAAGCCTAATCTCTTGAACTAGTTTTTGAGATAAAAAAGCTCAATAACATCCAATATTGGTATTAAAGCCCAAGTTATCAATATCTCTTCTTCAATTCGGTGTAAAAAAGATCTTCTTCCAAGGCCCGATGGTTGAAAAGTGCCCCTCCAAGGCTAGATGCGTGAAGAGAGAGATTGCTAGAATTTTTATATCGGTTATGAAAAGGATTGAGTGTGTATTTATGTGTGAGGAAAAACCCCACCTCTTGAGCTGGTTTCTAGAGTGAGAAGGCTTAAAAACACCCAACATGTGTCATAGGTTATTTTTATAATTTAATATGGATTTTGAGTTTTTGTGTTTATCCTTAATTTTTTTAATTTTAATACAAAATTTTCATTAGATATTATTGGCGTTGTTGTTGGATTGGGTTTGTGTCATCGTCAAAGTGTTGGTGGGGAGTTTGTAAATTGTTTGATGTGCCTTCAAGACTTTAAGTCTTCTTCTCTATTTTTTTTTTATACTGACAGTGTTGTAAGACAATAACATTTATGTTTTTAAACTCAAATATTTTGTGATAAATGTTAAGTATTCTTTTACATAAGTTTTAAATATATATATATACCTCATAATTTTATTGTATAAATTACACAATAGACTTTTTGTCGCCTAACATTTATATGAATTCATGTTTTTTGACTTTTTCGATTCATGTTCTTTGAAAAAAGAGCTATTTGTTAAAATTTAGTGAGACCTTTAATTTATAAAATTTATATTTTTACTTTTGATTTTCTTGTGACTAATGGTTGTTAATCTCTTTTCTTTTCAAGGTAAGAGGGTTATATGAGTATATTTCATGTTAGTCTATAATGAACAACCAGTTATGTAGTCAAATAGTTTGAAGAATGACAAAATCATATATATATATATATATATATATATATATATATATATATATCAAAAAACATGCTTAGCTGTCTAAATTGCTTCTATGGTGCTAATGGAATGCATGTTTAAATGACACATGTCATCACTTCTTTATCTTTCCAATCCGTTCATTGCTCTCTTTATTTTCAATTGTTTAATGATTCATAACAATTGTCAATTCAAATCTTCGTTACATTGTCTGTTATCCTATTAAATTATAACTAGTATTAATATTCAAATTTTAAGCATTATCTAATTATCTATTTTAAACAAATTAATATTCTATAAATTTTTGTTATTTAAATCTTTATCAAATAATCTATTTTTAAAAACTTAATATTTTCGCATATTTGTTTTTCAAATTTTAAATATTATTTACTTATCCTATCAAATTATCTACACAGCTTATACACACTCCTTAATCTTCAACAACGTTAGATAAATTAAAATTCTTCGAATCTTTATCAAAACTGCTTTATTAGGCTTGAATTTTAAACGAAAAATTGACCATAAATCTATACGTTTTATTTGAATTTTAAATAATAAATAAATAAACTTCATTCTTCATGAAAAATAAAAAATGCTTATCTTGATTGGTTCATTGATACAAATCTTCCCATTATCTAGTAAAATTGAATTTTAAGGAAAAAAATTTCATGTATCTTCAAACCATTTCAACAAATCGGATAATTAAAATATATTTCGAACATGTTATTTTTTTCATAGGAAGAACAATATAAATAAGCCTTCTTTTTTATATTCAAAGTGAATTCACGGTATATGGTGTTTCACTAATAATGTCAATTTACTGTACATTTTATCCACCATTACAATTTATTTAAATTAAACAATTTTATAATATCTAATCTATTTAAAATTATTTATATAATATTTATTAGATTTTGTCTAAAATATAATCTTAATGCATTTTTAATTTTTTTAAAAATTTAATATATTTAAAATAATTTTTATTCATTTAAATGTATCTCTTTTTACATTTTAAAAAAAAACTTATCTATCTATTTAAAGATTTTTTTAGCCATTTCTCCACTTCTTCAAATTTTGAGTATTTTTAACCACCTTCCCACTCTCCCCTGTAAGTTGTAACAATTTTTTCTTCATTTCTTTGCTTTGTCTATATTTTCTGACATTTTCATAGTTTTCATTTTTACAAAATGCTCATTTTTCAATCTCCAATCTTATAGTTTAATTTTCTTATAACATGTTGGGATTTATAAATTATATATTTCGAAATTTTGGATAAATCTTTTAAAAAGTAATAATTAATGTGTATATACACATATTTAAGATAAAAAAAGTAAATTATGTGTATATATATATTTGAAATAATGAATTATGAATAATTTAACCATAAATAAAATTTAAAATAAAGAAAATTAATCCATGCATTGCACATGATACAAATAATTAGTATTATAGATGTAAAAACGTTTCAAGTGTAAGATAAACCTTGATAAAATATGTGGCTCACTTAAAATTTAACAGAATTTATTTTAAATTAGCCATTATCTTTAAATTTTAGGAACCACACCTACTCACATGATAGACATACTCCATTTACACAGCAAACAAAAGAAACATCAGAGCAAAAAAAAAGAAACTTGTTTACTGCTACAACGACTACAACAATGATTTCTTTTTCTTTTTCATTGACTCTTATTGAAGACAAAGTTATGTATATCATTATTATTTTATGTAAAAAACATGAAATATCTAGTTTTAGGAGATCCTAGATGTGTGTTATGACAAATTTCATGTATAACGTTAAGTTTGCATTAATAACTTATAAAAAAATTGTTAATGTACTTAATTAATTATTATTTGTTTTACAATGATAGTTTAATCAATGTTTATTGTAACCTATATTTTAATTCAAAATTTTACAATGTCTCTTCGTATAACTCTTAGTATAAATAAATCGAATGAAAAATGTCTTCTTCTGAGTTTATGGTTGAGTGTTTTTTAGAATGAATTAGAATATTCATTTGTAATAGAGGAAATTATATACTCTTTGGAATGATGCGAGTTGTGTATATGTAAGAACATTAAATTATTTTACTACTTTTTAAAAAAAATTTTAATGTAAGTTTTTACATGTAAATTTTTTATTTAATAGGAAAGAAGAAATTCAACAATATTGATTTCTTAGTTTCCGCAAGTGAAATCAGTATTTGCTCCGGAAATTTTAGCACCCCGGATGACAAAAGAAGCCATAGTTACTGACTACATTCTAACAAGATAATTTGGATCAGTTTGTTTCTGAGAGTTTGTAAATGATTGTTAGTTCCGTTTAATTGAAGTTCAAATAATAGCATTTCAACATTATTTTATTTTGTGAATGCATTTTTGTAAGAATTGTGTGTTAAAAATTAATATTAATTTTTGTCTCCTGCGAATAAAATGTATTGTAGGAGAATAGTTTAACTATTACTATAAAATTATGGATTAATATTTGCATTTTATATCTAAAATTAAAATTAAAATAAAAAATAAAAATCAATATGATTATTATGATACAATATAAAATCATGTAATTGATGTATATTTTAAAACTATCTAATAATAAAATTAATCATGCAAAGCACCGACATAAAAAAAAATAGTATTATTAAATTCATCAATTAATCCAATTAATTAGATATCATAATATAATTTAGTGGTAGTGCAAATGAATTATACACTAACAAGGCATTAAATATAAATTCTAAAAATAATAATCTAACTTCATCAACAGATAATTTTTTGCTGCAAGCCTTGTATAAAAGATTTGTTGCAAGCCTTGTATACTATTTGATAAAATTGATTTGGAAAAATTTGTTCAAATCAATCAAATTTAAATTTGATTCAATTATATATAAAAAAATCAATAACTGAAATTTTATTGAATTTGAATTAATTCGAAATAATATTTGAAGAATTAATTAAAGAGACATGAATTTAAATTGAAGTTTAAAATTTAATAATTTAAATTTTCTTACATCTTATTGACTCGATTCACCCGATTGTCACTTTCAGATAAAAATATTTCCTCCCACGGTATAAGAACATTCGATTACACATAAATTGGTAAAAATTAATAAATCACAAAATCATGGGTAATTTTATTTTTATTGTATGAATAATAATGGGACTGTCAGAGGCTCGGAGCCTCAGAGCTTTTAATAATTCTACGTATATAAATGGCTATGCCAATGACAGGTGGTGCATCATGAATTGTCGTTTTCTTATTAAATCTAAATTAGACCGTATGGGACCAAAAGTTTGGCATGCCTCCACAGTTCACTAATCAAATACGACCCATCCAAGAAGGCAACATAAACTCAAAGCCTCGGAGTCCAGATTCAGCCTAATTTAATTTTGAGTATTAAGTCAAATGATTATATATTTTTTTTTACTATACGATAATTTTACATATTTAAACTTTAGTTTTAATATTTATATTCTTTTATTCATATATAGAGAGATATAAATGAGGAAATTTAAATTTTAAACTTAATTTTTCTTAGAGAAGAATAACGATCACTAAATTAAATTATTTTATTACTTTTTTTTAAAATTTTTTTAATATAAGTTTTTACATGAAAATTTTTTGTTTAATAGGAAATTCAACAATATTGATTTCTTACTTTCTGCAAGTGAAAATTTTTTGTTTAGTAGGAAAGAAGAAATTCAACAATATTTTTTTTGTGAATGCGTTTTTGTAAGAATTGCGTGTTAAAAGTTAATATTAATTTTTGTCTCGTGCGAATAAAATGTATTGTAGGAGAATAGTTTAACTATTACTATATATTATGGATTAATATTTGCATTTTATATCTAAAATTAAAATAAAATAAAAAATAAAAATCAATATGATTATTATGATACAATATAAATTATCATCTAATTCATATGTATTTTAAAACAATCTAATAATACAATTAATCATGCAAATAAAAAAAAACTAGAATTACTAAATTCATCAATTAATCCAATTAATTAGATATCATAATATAATTTAGTGATAGTACAAATGAATTATACACTAACAATGCATTAAATATAAATTCTAAAAATAATAATCTAACTTCATCAACAGAAAAAATTTTGTTGCAAGCCTTGTATAAAAGATAGTACTATTTGATAAAACTGATTTGGAAAAATTTGTTCAAATCAATCATATTTAAATTTGATTCAATTATATATAAAAAATCGATAACTCAAATTTTATCGAATTTGAATTAACTCGAAATAATATTTGAAGAATTAATCAAAACGACATGAATTTAAATTGAAGTTTAAAATTTAATAATTTAAATTTTCTTAGACCTTATTGACTCAATTCACCCGCTTGTCACTTTTAGATAATAATATTTCCTCCGACAGAATAACAACATTCGATTACACATAAATTGGAAAAATTAACTCATGAGTTATAGCTTAAGTTTGCAACGTAAGTTGAGTTTGTGAGAAGAGTTTTCGGGTTCTCTCTCAACTAAATTAATACACTTTTGAAGAAAGGTGAAGAGTCTTAATTGTAACTAAGTTTCAAGTAAGATTAGTCTCAAATCGTTAAAACGGATGAAAAAATCTGTAATTTATAAAAAAATTGAAAAAAATTAATAAATCACAAAATCATGGGTAATTTTATTTTTTTTGTATGAATAATGGGACTGTCAGACGCTCGGAGCCTCAGAGCTTTTAATAATTCTACGTATATAATGGCCTATGCCAATGACAGGTGGTGCAATCATGAATTGTCGTTTTCTTATTAAATCCAAATTAGACCGTATGGGACCAAAACTTTGGCGTGCTTCCACAGTGCACTAATCAAATACCAGCCATCTAGAAAGGCACCATAAACTCAAAGCCTTGGAGTCCAGATTCAGCCTTATTCAAATTTGAGTATTAAGTCAAATGATTATATTTTATTTTTAATATACGATAATTTTATATATTTAAATTTTAGTTTTAATATTTGTATTTTTTTATTCATTATAAAGATATAAATGAGGAAGTTTAAATTTTAAATTTAATTCTTCTTAAAGAGAAATAATAATCACTAAATTAAGTTTTGATTGTTATATTTTCTTTTCTCTTAAATCAAAAGCTTTCATATATATATATATATATATATATATATATATATGTATATAACTTAATTGATAACAACTCCCTCTCTTTTTCTTTAAATATGAAACTTTAGGTTCAACTAAGATCTTACTTTCTAACTCTTGAAATATCAAAGCATCATGTGTATGGACTTATGTTTAAATTTCCTTTAAATGATTATGACAAGCACTGGAGCACGGGAGAATAAATTTAGCTAGTGAGGTTTGGTATGTAAAGCAATAGTTGTTTGGACAAAAAAGTTTGACAAAACCTTACCATCTAAGGAAGCATTGATTTCTTAAAGAAAAAAGATTGCAATAGATGAAATGATATCAATATCTACAGAGAGTTTAATCTTACTTCCCAACGTTCTGTCTCACAATTCTACTGAATATCCCTCACTTCCTTGACGTAAATTAATGTTAATGGTGAATTAAATGGTTGGATTTCCCTAAACATGACATATTTTGGACCCCCACCGCCCAATCTTTTTCACTTGAATAATCATGCTTTCTAAGCATGAGTTTTTTTTATTTGAAAAATAGGATTAAATATTCACTGAATATTAATATATGTATTTATCATTTAATCAAATATTTGAGTGCGATCTGATAATGTTTAAATCCTTTGATTGATTACTTTTAATGCAGGATTAGGTGAGCAAACATTAGTTTATTAAAATGTTTCTCATTCCTTAATCATAAGGTCTCATTGAACCCGACTAGCATTAGACAGAAGGATGAAAAGAATAGCAGTTCAAATGATGGCACAATAAGAAGAAAACAATAGGAAATAAGAGATTTGGGACCCACAGCTCCAAATTGTGGGATTTTGAATGGTTCTGAAGCAGTGAAGAGTGAAGGGTCTTTTAGCTTGTCTGCATTATGAGTTCCAATGCCGGACAAGGCTCTTTCTTTCTTTCCCTGTGGTTAGTGGAAGTCGAAAGGTGATATGAGTGAAAGTACAGCTTGCCTACAAATCAGTTCCTTCTTATTATCCATCACTAATTGATTAGCTTTGGGGAATCAAATGATATTTTGTTTAGTCAGATATTTTTGCATGTTTTATACATTAATTCTTTCACTTATTTTCTTATCTGAAATCACAAGTAAATTAAATTTTACTATCTACACAAAATTAGTATGAATTAAAAATTTTGATCTATTGTAAGATTAGAATTTGAATCCAAACAATCACCAAAAGAGAGTGAAAAGAGTATTATCCTTATCCAAGATATCACTAATTAAAAATTTCACCACTTTTGTTTTTGTCCTTTTATATATGTTTTGACACATATCATGTGAATTTTTCCCTACTTTTGGGTCTCTTTTTTTCTTTGCTAAAGCTCCCTTGTGAAGAACTTACTGTACTTGAATCTGTCATTGCACAGTTGGGCATGTGCACATATGGGTTAAAAGAAGATGACAGTCTAGAAAATGCATGATTGAAACTGAAAAATCTTCAAGAATCTTGATGATTATAAAAGAAACCTAAATATCTTATCTTGTATTGGAGCTGAGACTGATTGTGGACAAAGAATTAAGTTCTCAATGAAAGAGAAAGATATGACAATATTGAAAGTACTTTTCCCATATCAAAATGAAATTATTTGATATGTTATTCAGGGGGTTTTTTAAATTTTGAAACAGAATTAATATGATAACAAAAAATAAACATGTGATAATTTTATAATCTCGTTTATGAAATTAAAAATCTTTACTCTCAAGTCTTAACGTATCTGATATGAACTCCACATTAATTATATTATAAATTGAGACAGATAAAAATATTAAAAGTACCTTTCCCATATCAAAGAGAAATTATTTGATATGTTGTTTGAGGAGTTTTTAAATTTTAAAACGGAATTAACATAATAACAAAAAAAAACGTATCAAACATGAACTCCGCATTAATTATATTATGAATTAAGATGGATAAAAATAGCAGTTGGAAACTTGTTGAACAAGGAAGTGCTAGATTCCAAAAACCTCTAGCATCAAGGCAAGGGTTTATGCTTTGGGTAATTTGGACACGAACAATATGCATGAAACCTAAGGAATCTGTGTGATTGGTGTAAAGGCATGACATGGATATTATGGAATCTAGGAATCAATTAGTAGAGCTAAAGATAACAGCATTGAGTTACTCACGAATCATCTATCCTTTGCAGCATGTCCCCACCCGACAGGTGCCCCCAAGCGGGCAACTTTCATGGTTGCCCATAAATGTTGGAGGGAAAAGTGAAAACCAAAATTTACTTGAAAAATCATTTATTATATGTTTAGGTGCATACAATTATTATCTGAACAGGAAATATAAAAAATAAAAAATAATTTAATAAATATACATACTTGATAATTTTTCTCTCATTTTCTCTCCAATAATCTTTTTTATTTGAAATAATTTGTTTTTGTTAATGAAAAAGAAAATAATAATACTTTGTTTAAAAGGAAAATAATAATTTTCATGTTTGCTTTCTCTTACACTTTTTTTTCTTACCAAGCACCAACTTTTTTTTTTTTTTCCAAACACACTATTTATCTTTTCAAATTTTCACTTTTGCAAGCAGACCTTGAAATTGCTTTACTAACTCTAAATGGTTAATATAAAATGAATAAAACTTTACATAGGATATGGGCATATGTTTAAAAAATCATAGATAGACCTAGTAAATATAACACAATACAAAAAAAAAGATACGAAATTGAAATGTACTAAAATTTGGTAAAAGTTATATATAAATTTAACAAAAACTAAAAATATTTTATTTTCAACATATTAACATGAATTTTGATACAAATTTTTTGTATTTTATATTATACGAACACAAATTATACATATGAATTGCTAAATTTTTTAGGAATGGTAATAAAAGCATGCAAACTTAAATGACATAAGATTTGGAAGGAAAGGGGTAGGAATGTCAAATCAGATTCGGAAGTTAATGAATTGAACGATGCCTTGGCAAGTGGACAAAACCTCATCTTGGTTGGAGGCTAATTTTTTAAGGTTGAGATCTCATTTCAATTCCTTTGTCTTCATTGTCATGGGGAGAACAATTTTTCTCTTTTGGTTTTTTGTTTTATTTATTCCGTGGGTATTTCACTTTTTAATTTGTACATTATCCAGACATGTGGGTTCATCATTGCTTGCAATGTTTTCAACATTGACATTAATCTCAGATGAATCATACATTCCACCATGCAACATCATTAAATGAGGAATATATGATTTTTTTTGAATTTTTTATTAAAAAAATATTCTTTTATTTTATTATTTTCATGAAATTAGATTAAAAAAAATAAAGCAGCAAACTTAACTTCAGATAGCTCCAAACGTTCTCTTTTAATTTCTATCTCAACAAAAGCTATGAGGCTCTGACTTTTGGGTATTTCTAGAATTCAACTCTTCAACAGGTGGGTTGGACCCAGGGTGAGAGGCCCAAAGTTCAACCTTAAAAAGATGTTGGCCTTGCATGTCTCTAGAAAGGGGTGAAAATATTGGTTGTGGTGGCTCAATACTTTGAACAAAATAATCAACGTCAAAGGATGGAAAACTTGGATTTTCTCAAAATATTTTCAATTAAGAATGAAAATTCAAACTTTACTCTTTCGAGAAAAGATCATATATTTAGACAGATAATAAATGGAAAGGTGCTTGCTATTTTTAAAATGCTTATATCCGGATGCGATTATATTTCATGATATCCGATTTCAATTAATTATCTTAATATTTTTTATTTTTGTTACCTACCAAATCCACCTAATATAAAGAATATTTTTTAAACATCCGAACTTGTTAATCATTCAACTCGTTAAATATTTATTTATTAAGTTAAAGTTTAATTTTTAAATTTAAAATCAATTTATTATTAAAAAATTAAATTAATAAATTTAAATTTACTCATAAAAATAAATTAAAATTATAAATCATAATTTTTTTGGCCATAAATTATAAATTATAATTAAAACACTTAGTACATTAATTTAATTAAGTATTCCATTGATAATAAATAACTTATAAATAAAATATAGAATATTAAAAAACTTTATTATTTACCGTCAAGTTTGAATAGTGGATATCCTAAAATCACTGCTTGAACCTTACCTCAATCCATAACCGGTAGTAATTTTACTATTTGAATTTATTTTAATTCTACTTAATCGGATTAGATAGTACACAATATTTATTTATAGAGATCTCGTTGTCATCTCTACGTATAACTGTTGAAGTAAATTCTTTGTACTGAGTTTTCTCAATTTTTGTAATACCTAAAACATCAAATGAAGATGACACTGTGACTGTGTGAAGCATAAAAACTTAAATATTGAATGATAAACTCATGAACACAAAGATACAAAGACTTTTTTTTTTTGGTGGAAAGATACAAGGACTTGAAAATTAATGTATAAGACATTTCAAAATTCCAATTTACCCTTTTAGCCACCCGATTTAGACCTCATCATTTGCCCGTGTGATCTTTTAGCCGTCAGTCTGTTTGGTTTTTCTGATATCTCATAACTTAAAGAACATTTTCTTTAATTCTTCTTCATATATTCAAGATTATAAATTTAACAATAATCATATCCTATATTAAAAAAAAGAAGTTTAAAGTTAAAACCTTCAACCATGAAAAAAGAACAGGAAAGACTTCTGCATCAGTACTTTAACAATATGTATAAAAAATTGAGATGTAAGAGAAATAGCAATATTTATCATGGATATGCTATTGTCAATGTAGCTATGAGAAAATAATAATGAGTTCCTTTAGAATATTGGATAATCATAATACAATAATTCCTCATATATCTATTAGCAGGATCAGTCCATTAGGCTCGGTGAAATTCATCAACAGTTTCTTTCGTTTCCTTGCTTCAGTACTGATTTTCGGGTTTGCAAATCTGATAGAAGAAGCATGAACAGCAATTTGCATAAAGTGGGAGACTCGAATTCAATAAAGCCATGGTATTTCCTGCACTTATCAGTTCTGATATGAACCCCATTAGGTTTAATAGCTCCAAATCTCTTGAAAAGCCTAGGTAAGTTCTGCAACTTCAGCTTTCTTGCCAAAGTCCTCAACTTATATGGGATGTACCTTCCAAGGCATTGACTCCATGATTAGAATCCCGAGAGGCTGAATTATCAGAATTGCCAGCTAACAATTTGCTATTCACAAGAGAGTTTTTTGGAGAATAAGCTGTATTGTTCTGGATTACAGAACAACTGTCTCAGTGACTGGAAATCATAGGTTATTACTATTATCTCCTGATCCAGTACAAGCTCATGATTGTACGAAAGGGAGAGAAAATGGTTAGATATGCCTTTCATGGTCGTCACATTGATCATAACCTCGTATTGCCCTAGCCAGATAACCCTGCTTCAATCCTTACAAAACCTGTGAACAAATTTCGGGCTCTCACGAAGGCTGGTTTGCCTCTGAAAGGCAGCCGCCAGGGAGGGAATTGGTGACGGCTGCTCAGGTTTTATAGTTGTCTCAGAGGCTGAAATCATTGGCTTATTACTGTTTCTTTTATCAATAAAGAAAATACTATAAGTTTCATGTCTAATTTGGAAGGCTCAAAGGAAGACATAAAAGGCTTGTCAATTGTCTTTTCCATTGTTCCTGGTGAAATTCCTGTTGTGGCCTGAGAAATTGGGATGCAGATAACCGTTCCCTTTGTCGGAGCCTGGTGGAAACTTGCGGCTTACGGCACCATCATTGATTTTCTGGTTGCCAATTCTGATAACAGAAGCTTGGACAGCACTTTGAGCAGAACTTGAAGACTCAAATTCAATGAAGCCGAAGCACCTATTCTGCTTAATTATCAGTTGTAATCCGAACCCCATTGGGTTTAATTGGTCCAAATCTCTTAAATGCCTCTAGAACCTGTTCAACTTTTACATCTGTGGCCAAGTTCCCAAATATAGATTTTCCCTTAATACCATTGTTAAGGCTGTTATTAATTGAGAAAAGGTGGTATGAAACAATTACTTACTTCATGTCAGCATATATATTTCTTTCATTCAAATCATATCACGTAATCATATTATCGAAAAAAGTCAATCCTTTAAACATAATTTGAATAAGTATTAACAATAAATTTACTTTAAAAAATAACTGAATTCATTTATCACGTTTTTTTTTACATGCACAAATAGCATATTGATATGAAATTTTGTTTGTTTATGACTCGTTTCTATCTTAAACAATGAGATTGTTTCAGAATTTTGGCTGGACATATTGACTAAGGCTATACAACTAGCTAAAATGGAATGTTGATTGAATACTTTTGGGGTTATGGTCTAATATAAAACAAATGCATATATAATTTAAAATGCAGCTATTCTCTTTCTTAGTATCCATAGTATCTAAATTGGTTAGTAGCAATAGTGAGCTATCTGGCGTACTTGATAGGGCTAATGTAGCATCGTTGGGCCAGAATGTGAAAGTGATGAATATAGATACCTAGTTTGATGGTAGAGATGGATCTTCGAGTCTTGGAAAGAATGGCTATTAGAGATGGGAGTAGTTCTGCTAAGTGCAATAACTCATGTTAGATATGTTTATGTCTTCTCTTCATCTAGAGGTAAAGGCGATGTTTTTTTGGTGTGGAGGTTGGACAAGATTTTGGTTTTGACAGTCCCATTATAGAAAGTGATGCTCAACAAAGTGACATAAATTCAAAAGGCAGGGGTTTCAAATTGGGAAGGGATGGGAATTATTTTAGATATTATGAACTTAGTTTCTTTGTGTATTAGTTGCCACTGTCTCTACACTAAAAGGGAAGCAAATTCTTTAACCCAGAATATTGCCAGAGTAGAATGTGATATTATAAAACAAGAACAACTATGAGAAAATTGCTTAACCTCGTCTATTTGTAACTCAAATATATTGGTTATTGTTTAATGATAATTATCACTTTCCTTGAATTAAAAAAATACATTTATAGAGTACTGTCAAATATATATTTATGAACATATGTATGGAATTAAGGTGAAAATTGATACATGTATTATTATACTATTTCTTAATACTGAATCTTGTTATTTTACTTGAAATTTATTCAGTTTTATTGGTTTATGGAAAAAAAATGAAATTGAAATATTTCATAGACTGTACACCCGAGGGTTGTGGCTCAGTTGGCAACACGGCTGAGTTTGTGGGAAAAAGCTCTCGGGTTCGACTCCCACCAAACACATCTTTGGAGAGAGATAAAGAGCTTTAACTGTGACTAAACTCTGAACAGGATTAATCTCAGACCATTAAACGGATGATGATACTTGTGGTCTACACAAAAAAAAAGAAATATTTCATAGACTGTACATTCAATTTGATTGATTTTTGAAAAAAATTGAAATTAAATATTTCACAAAATATTTTTTAATAATGCAAATGATAATTTCTATTAATTTTATTATTTTGGTTAAAAAGAAAATCAACCAAGCAAAATTGAATATTGAAATAAGATTTGAAGCACTGTTTCAAAGGAAATATTCAAAGGATAAGATGGTACAATTCTGAATTCCCAATTGGGAAATCCAGCTGTCTACTCTAATGTGCTTTAATTTTTTTTTTATTTTTGAGTGGAACAAAATTTTCATATATATGAAAAATAATGTCACACAAGATTCAATATTCAATGTACATAAGACATTACTGAAAGACTTTGTATGTATTATTCAGAAAAAATTACAAAGGAATCTTGATATATTATTATCAAATATCTTTACTTTACAATTATAGCTTCTATAACAAAAATAATAAATGAAAACAATAAATTTAGATTCTTAACTCGAACAATTGATATAGTAATGAAAGAATTTTCTAAAAAGAAATTGTTAATACAAGAAAAATTAAAATCATAATCAATATTAAATTTCATAAAAAAATTAATAAATTAAATCAAAAATAAAAATTACTTAATTCTTTTTTTTTTCATTGTTACAGGAATTAGGCTAGTGATATCATGCGGGGATTTTGGAAATTTGAAAAAAATAAAAGTAACATTCATAACTTCAAATTTTGCTGTATTCGAATCATAATAAAGAAATTAGAATAAACAAAAATAGAAAATCTGATTCTCATAATATTTGATCCTAAACCAAGATCCATGATAAACTAAGTTGAATGTTTTTATGATCTTAAAGAAAATAATTAAATCTTATCAATTAGAAGGTCCATTGCGCCTGGTGAAATTCCTACCGCCCATGAAATTGTCCTGGCCATTGCCATTGCCATTGCCATTGGTGGACTCTTGAGAAAACTTGCGATTCTCAAAATCATTGTGCTTCTTCTCTGCGATATTCAGTTTTCGGTTGCCAATTCTGATGAAGGAAGCTTGGACTGCACTTTGTGCAGAAGCAGAAGACTCAAATTGAATGAAAGCAAACCGTCTGTTCTTTTTATCACTTTTGATATGAATCCCATTACGTTTAATTGGTCCAAAACGCTTGAAAGCTTCATAAAGTTCTTCAGGATTTGAATCCATGGCCAAGTTCCCGACAAAAATAGTTGTTCCCTTAACATTCTCCTCGGTGTTTTTCTTTCTTTCCAAGCCACTTTTCCTGTCGAGATTGGACTCCTGGGCTGCTGTCCGAACCGGGGTTTGTACCGGCGGCGCCTTGAAGGGAGAGTTGTTTTCATTCAGTGCATTCACCACCGACAGAAAACTCTTCTTAGGAGCAACTTCCACCGGCACATCATTGGTCGCTGCATCATCTGGTGTTGAAGTTGAACAGGCAGATGGGACATCTTCTGTTCGAGTAGTTTTTGTTTCTAGCTCATCAAGAAATCTCAGAATGTCATTCAAGACAAAGTAACCTTGGACTTTTTCCATTGGAGCGAGGAAGAGGTTTGATTGAACTTACACAAGTTGTCATTCTTGGTAGTGAAGACACCGATGACCACAACGAACACTCCCTCGTTGGCAGTCAATTGTGCATCGAAAGAAAGAATATCGTAATCTTTGCAATCCAAGGAAGAGAGGACCTGTTTCTTGATTTCTTCCATGGTTGTGAAGCTGGTCATGGCGCCATCCGATCCCATCCGGCTTACCGTGCTTGAATCCTCATAAAACTTGTGAAGCTCTCCGGGAGAATTACCGAGCATAAAATAATACTGGTTCACGAAGGAAGCCGCCACTTCTTGTGGCGTGAAGGATGGCAATGGAGGACTTGCCTTTGCCTCAGCCATGAAAAGAGAAGAGAAGCAGTGTTTTGAAGATGAAGAACACAAACAATAATTAAAAACCGATAAGAGAGAAAAATCTCTTAATAAAAATCCAAAAGTAGAAGCCTATTTATAACTAAATAGATTTCTAAAAAACTAGAACTCAAATTATAATAAAAAACTAAAATATTATAATATTGAGTCATTTGCTCAAGATAAAACTCTAAAATAAATTAAACCTTAAATCAAATAAAACTGTCATGATATACAATCCCAATAGACATAAGTCTAACAAAATAATAAGCCTAAAAATTTCTAATAAAATAATAAGTTCAATACTTATAAATCTTTAAGAATGTTGAACTTGAGCTTAGATCAAGTTGTAGAAGATTTTATTATCCACCATGCTCAAGCTTTATTGGGCTTTCTATCCAGCAATATCAATGAAATCAATTAAAGCTTTGTGCATTTTCTTAGTTTTAACTTTTATCATTAGACCTCTCTGGATACTTGGATTACAATCATCATGAACATTACTTGAGCTTGGCGAGTTTGATAGGACTTCATAAGTAAGGTTGGGTAAAGAGAGGGTATTTATTGGGGAAAAAGGAAACAGTTTGGCTTGGAGATCCTAGTCCTGTGAAATGGGATACCTAGTTGCCGGAAACCTTAATCCAAGGAAATTCTTGTATCAAATATTTGTAAGTTTATATCATGATATGTAGCTTCTATACAATAACAATTTGTTAATAAGTTAAAAATTATGTAAACTTTAAAAATAAATATCAATGAAGTATTTTAATATATTTTTAAAAATTGTGTATTTTTAAATTTTGCTTATTAATGATGTAATAGCTGTGGTTAATTGACAATATATAAAAGCTATGCATCAAATGTATATGGGAAATTCTATAGTAAGGTCATATATTTTGATCTTACTATATGGTCAACATTAACAACACATGATTAAGCATAAATTTAGAGTCATTAGATGTAATATATGTTAGAAGTATTGTAAACATATGATAATCAATGTAAATATTAGTGTCAATGGAATTAAATATATGATAATTTTACTATAAGATATGTTTACATTAATTATAATATCTTTACGATATTTCTATCATATTTTATATCTAATGATTTAAGATTTACGTTTAATCATATTTTTTATGTTGACATTACACTAAGATAAAAATTTGTAACATCATTATAAAAATTGCCAATATGAACCCAATATTTATTGTGGTTGTTTATTTTGTTTGAAGAGAATCGAAATCTATGTTAGGCAGTTACAAGTACTTGCTATATTAAACTTTTCGAGCCACAAAAGGCATTCTATTAATATAAAATATATCTACAATAAGTTCCTTCATATGAATCTAACAACAATTTTCATTGCTTAAAACTTTCTTCGTACATTTAACAATTAAAACTATACTGATAAAAAATAATCAAAACTAAATACTCCACAATCACAAACTTAATATAATATATCATTTTCCTATTTCTTTTGAAAAATTAAAAATATGCATCCATCTAAATATCTATGGATTATCTCTTTCAAAGCAAAGGCTATATTAAGTATTTTTTATATCATAACACAAATTATAAGACATTTATAAGATCAAATTTTTGAAAAAGTAAGACAAATTCCTTGATTTTTCACCTTGAAGTTAAAAAAAAAAAGAAGCCTAGGATAGTTGTCGAATCTTCTTTTTCAGTTTTGGTGGTCTTCCATATGGAAATCATTGCTAATAAAATTATTTCAAAGCATGTTGCAAATGTCAGTTTTTTTGAATTTATTTCGCTTTCACTAAATGATGTGCGACTGGGATTGAAACAAATAATCAAAGATACAACGATGCTTTGTTTAAAATTACTTTACACTTGTGAAATTAAATCATTAAACACTATTGACACACACAGACTTATTTTATCTTAATTATTATTTTTGCAGCAAACACTGTCAAAAAACTTCTTTCTATTTTGAGGATAGGGATCATTTCAACTTTAAGATTTTTTTTTATGTTCACGAAAAGAATCTTAACATCTCTATTTATAGAAATTCAATCTATAGTTGTGATTTTTTTTTAATCTAGTATCATGATCTTTCAATTATGTCGTTTGGTTCAACAATTTACTTTTTCAATAAAACCACAGCTTCTAAACTTTAATCGTTATCTTTCTTAATCATTCAAAACTGAAAGAAAGTATTAGTTAACACAGTACATACAATACATATTCTGAAATTTCGTCTTCTTCAAATTGATTGCATTACTTAAACACACATCGTACAACACATATTCTATTCAAGTTTCAACACAACTCAAACAGGATATCTTGCAAGGAAACCATCTATGAAGAAAACAAACCACCAAGTTAATATTAATAAAACTAAAAACCCAACTGCCAAGATTTTGCAATAGAATCAGACATTTGATTTGGCTACAATTATTCAAAAATGAAAAAGTAACACAACATTCTACAAATAAACTTGAGACACTTCAGAATGAAGACAGTTAGGATGAGTGCAGCTGGTCACCTTTCCAAGCACAAACAATATCCTTGAGAGCTGGTCTTACATCCTGTTGCAACATCTTCCGAAACTCCAATGTATCACCACTGGATTTTCTCATCTCTACTAAATGGAAAGATGGGGTAAACTCAAATATCTCTGCATCAATGGCCAATGCGCCTTTTCTACCATCATTTGCTCCTTCCATTTTCAGCAGACCTCCATCCTTCTTAGTTACTTTCAACTTCAAATTCTGAGCAATGTCCTCTAGTTTAGATGAGATGGCAGAGGCAGTATGCATGGAAGTGAATTGTACTTCCTTCTTCTCATCATTTTCTGCAAACAATCCAGACAAATCGAACCCGCTTGATAAGGAAATGATGTCAAAGGCATTCAAATAAGTGAGCTTAGCCATGTGTTTCTTTGCTTCAAATGCGGTGTGGTTAGTCTCAGAACCAAAAACTGCATTAGTATCCACAGGAGTCAATTCCTTTTCTGCTTCTGTCTGAACTGGTTTGGGGTTAAATCCCTTTTTGAACCAAGGATTTGCCATTATTTTTGCAATTGAAATTCTAGCTTTTGGATTAGGATTGAGGATTCTTGACAGCAGCTTGCATACTTCGGGTGAAAACCAATTAGGAAACTTGTAGTCCGCCTTGCTTATTTTCTTGTACATTGCCATTAGATTTGAATCATTAAATG
Organism: Heritiera littoralis; assembly: GCA_031772115.1. Lineage (NCBI taxonomy): Eukaryota > Viridiplantae > Streptophyta > Magnoliopsida > Malvales > Malvaceae > Heritiera > Heritiera littoralis. The sequence continues at coordinate 750,584 of JAPDPK010000053.1, read as the reverse complement.
GCAGATAACCAGCTAGTAGAACATAGAGGATCACCCCACAAGACCAGATGTCAGCTTTGGCCCCATCATAACCCTTTCTGTTTATAACTTCAGGAGATACATAGGCAGGGGTTCCACAAGTTGTGTGGAGTAACCCATCTTGATGCTTAGACTCACCAAGGGCACTCAAACCAAAATCCGAAACTTTTAGAATTCCATTTTCACCGAGGAGCAAGTTTTCCGGCTTCAAATCCCGATGGTAAACATCTCTGCTGTGGCAAAAGTTCACTGCACTGATAAGTTGTTGAAAGTACTTCCTTGCCATGTCTTCTCTCAGCTTTCCTTTTGACACCTTGTTGAAGAGCTCACCGCCTTTGGCATATTCCATAACAAAGTAAACCTTGGTTTTACTAGCCATGACCTCATAAAGCTCCAAGATATTAGGGTGTTTAACCAGGCTCATAACAGATATCTCCCTCTTGGTTTGATCAATCATCCCTACTTTCAAAACCTTTTCCTTGTCAATGACCTTAATGGCCACACTTTGGCTAGTTTCAATATTCTTTGCATGGTAAACCTTAGCAAAGTTTCCCTGCCCTAACAATCTTCAAATTCATACTTCTGCATCAACACCTTCCCCTTATTTTCCATTCTGAAGTTCGAATCCTAACACACTCCAATCTAGTATGATCTCCTGCAGTAATTATGTATAAAATATACTCGAAAGAACAGAAGTGTCAATAATCGGAGAACTCAACCGTCTTCAACAAGGTCATCCGTCAACATAGAAATTTTATTTTCAACTCTGTTAAGAACTTGGACACAGAGCATGAATCTGCTGTTTGTTGAATATCCAACCTCGTCAAGCATGAATAAGGGCAATTCAGAACTGGACAGAACGTTATGGGCTTCAGATAAAGAGTTCACAACGTGCAAGCACATCTTTCTGCATTCCCTGGCCCTCTCTGGATGCTGTCTGAAAGACACAAAGGGGCAAGCAGCCAATGATTCAATCAGCTGGAAAGCACCATGTATATCTAAACATATATTCTAAATCAGGCATCAAGAAAAGAAATGCATAAAATATCACTATAAATATTAGAACCAAAAAAAGATAAATAAAAATTCAGTGATGTATCAAATTTCTCAACTATGTGCAGGTAACCCTTGTACCATATGAGCCATCAAACACACGTCATTCAACTTAATAAAACCAACAAAAGCAGCTCTATCAGTTATCCTCAAAAGTAGACCTAGATATTAAGGTGATGAGCAAAAAAACATCAAAAGTAACTAACTTTCAATTTTAACCGGACATTTGGTACAAATATTTGTTCTGATTTGTGCAGTTACACACAGATCCATTGTAATTGATAGCATATAACTACATAAACCACAAAAACTGCTTAAACAAAGCATTATTGCCTTGGTTCAGTTGCTGGCTGCAATTCAAAGATCCCTGGATCACCATTATTCTTAAAAAAAAAGGAGCATCTTCGGGTTATTCCTACAGTTTCAATTCCGATCTGGTTTCAGAAAACCACACTCATGAAGTCTTCTCGTTGAAATGGAAAATATCTAAATAATGTTTTGAAGATATGGAAACAAACACTTAAGCTAACACAAAACAAATAATTTATTTAATCAACATAGTCAAGTGAGTGATAGAAGATATTTAATAAAGTAATTGCCCGGAAAAAGAAATAACAGGTATGGACAACATAATCAACGAATTCGAGAGGTAAATCTTGAAAGAAAAAAGAAAACTTTCTAAGCAAACAAAAAGTAGATCAGAAATGAACTAGAGCACAGTTAAACATATCAGAGAACAGAACATTGTTTCTTGGTAAGATCAGATTTAGAAAAATACCCAGAAACAAACATTTAAAATCCACCAGCTTCAGGGAATAAACATGATTCAACAATGAGAAAACAGATTTAAACAAAACTATTGGTCTTATGTCCCAAGATCACAACCTAGATCAAGAAACTCAACCAAAAAAAGGTTAGGAAAAGCAATGAAATTCAGGAAGAAAGAAAGAAGAAACTTACTTTTGAAAGGAAAAGAGCAAGAGATATTATTGTGTTTTTGAGTAGAAGATGGCCTTTCAAGGAGGAGAATGTGGGGGATAGTAAAGAAAGAAACAAATGTTCCCCGTACAATGTATGTATTTTAATGCAATTTGTCAATGTGTTATTGACATTAATTGTTTTGAGTTATATATCGAAGGCTCAGGAAAGGTGGGTTAGGACAAAAGCCTGTCTTTTGCACTGCTGTTAAAACTGACATGAAGCTTGCAGTTGGAAGCAATAAATGGCAGGGTGACAAATTTGAGGGGCCTTAACAATAATGCGACTTTGGGAAATCAGCCTCCATTTTCGTTAGACTTTCAAAGAAAATTATGCCTAAAATAAAAGGCAAAGAAACAACTTTATTCCAATTTTATATAAGAATGAAAACAAAAGGTCTCCCTAAAAGGTGAGGCAGAAAAACAGAAAACGAAACAAAGGATTTGATAAAAATGGCAGCTTCTCTTTTTCTTTTCAAAAGCCAAACCTTTTTCATTTTCTTGTTTTAAGTGAGCTTAAGCCATAACTCTACATTTTTAACTTGTCCAAGCAAATCCAATGAAAATTGGAACTGTTGAGCAGCATTATTGGTCATGGAATTAGACTCCTAATGGCCCCTAAACAGGCTGCTTTTGCAGGCCACTAATTCACATAGATGACATCATGAAACATAACTGACGGACAAAATGAAAGCATGGAGTCTTAAAATATTTACTTCAAATTTTGATGTAAATTGACTCTGTTAAAAGGTGTCACTGTCAGTGTCAGATTTGATGTCCCGTGACTAGATCTGCTCAAAGGTCGGGCTATCCGCCTAAACCCGAAGGCCCGTTCAATATTTGGGAGGGCTTGGACAAAAATATTTAATGCAATTATCGGGTTTAGACAAAATTTTTAGGCCCGTTTAAAAACGGATCCAGGCCCGAATTTAGCCTTTCAAAGCCCGGACCCGGCCCGGCCTGGCCTGGCCCAAACTTAATGTTAAATATATATTTTTTTAATATATTTCTAATATTAAGTATGTTTTTAATATATTTGTTAAGTATAATATAATTTTATATATATATAAAACATTATTAATTAAAAAACATGATTATAAATATTTAATATGAAATTGATATACAAATTTTGACAAATTAAATTAAATTAAATTTTAAAAGAAATAAAATAATAAAAAATAATTAATTAATTAAAATATAAAAAAATTATATTCAGGAGGGTCGGGCTCAAGCTCGAACTTATTGTAAAAAAAAGGACGAGCTTAGACAAAATATCAGGTCCGATTTATCGGGCTGAGCCGAACTTGAGCATTTATTAATTTCTTTATTACCTTTCATGGACCCGGCCCGACCCATGAGTAGGTTTACCCGTGACTTTGCCTGGACCCACATCTTAAATTGAGAATTTTGGCAATATGCCAATATTTTGTGTGGTTATGGTTGGTAACATCCAACCTCCACGTTGCCCCATTGTTTTCTAACTTCTGGCCTGAAGCATGATGATTGCAAGGCTCTTTTGGGTTTTTTGTACTTCTTTTATCCTTGTCAGAGAGAAGAGAAGAGAAGAGTAAGATAAAATAAAATAAACAAAGTTTTGGCATCAATTCTCTTTGAACAGGGGTCTAAAAACAAGTAAATCAAGTTCAAAGTTGTTGATTTGGAGCTTTACTTGGAGTCTAGTGTTGCCAACTTTGTAAACATTAATTAGTAAATAGATAAAATAAAATAAAAAGTTAAAAAATACCCTGAATGTGTACAAACAGATAGACCTGATCACTAATGCATATAAAATAGTTAAAAAATAGAAAGATGATTGAGGTGGCATTAGCATGTTTGCTGAGTAGTATTGCGTGATTGCTACGTTTGATATCATTCATTTTCATCAAAACAAAACATATCAATTTGGCTGGAAATTCAGTGAAAGTTGCCAACCCATTTTTAACTAGATTCTGATATGCTATCAGCATATTCAGTATGCTTAGAAAGCTTAAAAATTCATAGTTAAGACACATCATTACTAGCTTACAAACCGGTAGGTAAACAACCTATAATTTCTGAGCTAAACCCAAGCTATATGTTACCTATTTGACATATTATAAGCTAAGATGAATCTGGAATCTTCAATCTTTTGGCGTGGAAAGATGCCTCATTCTGCATAGTGCCTACTGACAGATGTCATTTAGCATTGGCTGAAAAAAAGGCTTTGAATCGTCTTTTTCGCTGTAAGGAAGTACAAAGTTCCGAATCTGATCATCAAAATTTGTTGTTATTAGGAAAAGATTGTGATTCCTGTGACAGATTTCTAACTTATTATCAGAGTCTTTGTAAAAGGTGAAGAAGAGGCATCGAGGGAATATTCTGACTGAAGTTAGTGCCAAAACGAGACACATGATTTCTAACGGCCCCCTTCCTCTGAGTAAACATTGGAGATTCAAACCAATGTCACGAACATACTCATAACCTTAATATTAGCTTAAATGATCAAATTTTCACTTTCAATGTCTAAAAATCTTTTAGATATAAGATTCGAATCTCAACATCTGTCTTCGATCTTCACCAACTTAAAAGCCTCCGATAAAGAGAAAATGAAAGGCTCCACCGATGGCTTAAATGAGGATGCTTCCAAATTTAGAGTTTCTAATTAGTTCAAGCATATTAAGTGGAACCCGTGTAGCTAATGCTCATATGTAGAATAGAACGCCATTAGAGTAGTGGCAAATAATAGAAAGAAACATTGAAAAACTAATTGTAGATTCAATGTTCATTTTGTAATGAATAGTTTTTTTTTTGTTTGATCATAGAAAGGTATAAAGAAAGAAGAGGAATTCGAACCGTGGACTTAATTCTTTTTAAAGTGAAATAACAACCGATATGCCAAATATATGCAACCGAATCCCCAACGCAGCATGCCTTAAACCGAAGCCTGAATAAGAATGGCGAGGGACCGCAGGGGAGAATAGACAGCTGGGCAGGATAGGACTTTGTGAACTGACGAATGATTGCCAAATTTTATTTACACTCGCCTAGCTGTCAACAAAATTTTATTGCAGGAGTATGTTTCTCCACCAAGTAACAATGCAAATACAAAGAAAGAATCAAGGGCTAGAAAAAAGCACCTAAAGACACAAACTCTACTCAGAAGGAAATTAATCAATCCCACATTGCTTAGTACCTGATTGCTTTAGCAACCTCAAAGAAATGGGCAACATTTTCCTCAGGTGTACCTACTTTAATTCCATGACCTAGATTCAATATATGTTTACCTTTACCAGCTTTTCTCACGGTATCATGTATCCGGTTGGTGATGAACTCCTTTGAACCAAAAAGAACACCAGGATCAATGTTCCCCTGAACAGCAATATCATGTCCAAGTCGCCTTCTACCTTCAGCCATGTCAACTGTCCAATCTAAGCTAACTACATCCACACATGTTAAAGCTAGCCTTTCTACCAAGCCCCCAGATCCACTTGCATAAAGGATTAGAGGAAGATCTGGATGGGTCTGTTTTACAGCATTTACAATTTGCTTCAAATAGGGTAGGCTGAACTCCTCAAAATCTACTGGACTGAGCTCTGTTGCCCAAGAGTCGAAAATTTGAACAGCTTGAGCTCCATTGTCAGCTTGGTACCGAATGTACTTTGCCATGGAGGTTGCAAATTTTTGAAGCAAAGAATGAAGTACCTGTAGGAGTAAATGAGGTCAATAGGAATCCTGTTTTTATCATTGTTCCCAATGGAGGGTAGTTGACAACTGTTTTAAAAGCAGATGAAAAATAAGAAAATGAAAAGCAATAAAGTTCCGGCAATTAACATTGGAAGTAGCAGACAGAAAACTTTTATGTTGGTGGGCTTGAAGTTTGCTGTTTCAGTTATTGACGCCTTTGAAGACGAAAACAAAGAAGAAAAACTTCACTCCTCTTTGTCTCAAAGGCTAGGAAAGAGAACTAAAACTACCTTGGGTTGAGAGAATGCCAATCTTTTTATTTTGCTGAAGTGCTTTGATGAACCACCTTCAACCACATATGATGCTAGAGTGAACGGCGCACCAACAAAACCCAGAACTGCAGCTTTGTTATCTACCTGACAAAGGAAACACAAGGGATGAGTCTACACCAGCTTTTAAATTCACTGAAACACAAGTAACATTAAATAGGCAAGATAAATATCAGTGTCTCTTTGAGTTCTCAAAAGAATAAAACAACATCCTTGTATAATATGATAGTTCAAAATAATGGAAAAAGTTAAGATAAATACTTAACTTCTGATCATAGAGAGATGATGCAAGGGATTAAGAAAGGCTTCGGGGATGATTATTTTGAACTCAAAAATTAGGTATCATTGAGACAAAAATACTATTGCAGAGAGGCCTATTTAATTTTAATTAACACTGGTTGTTTAAATCCATTATTCGTTTGCTGTTCCTCCCTAAAAACATTCAAAATGCACAACAAATTGTATGTGGAAAGTCCATGTGGTACGTGGCCAGACATGTATGTTTCACTTATGTAAGAAAGAACTGAAAATAAGGGGAAAAATAAGAAACTCAAATTAGGATACTATAATATAGACCTCTCTCCTCAAGATTGTCAATGCCTCCCCAACATATGGAACTGACTCCTCAGGATTGAATTCTCTCACTTGATCAACATCAGCAGCAGTGGCTAGAGGGTTGAAGATAACCGGACCTTTACCTTTCACAATGTCGAAAGGTATGTTCATCCCAGAGAGAGGAGTAAGAATGTCTGAGAATAAAATGACCTGTCATAATTCACGATTTGAAAAGATATTAACTTGCAATCTGCAAAGAGTAACAAGAATATGATAAGGAGAAAGAGGGGGGGGGGGGGGGGGGGGGGGGGGAGGGGGGGTTTCTTTCTTGTCAAAAGAATTTAGAAGTCAACTGAAGCTTCTTGATACCCAAAATTTAGAAGAATGCAGCTTTAACCAAGAACAATAAAAAAGCAACATAGAGAACAGAACCCTATATCATAATGTTCATTCAATATATATATATATATATATTAGAAGGATTACAAAAAAATGTCCTCACCCCATCAGGCTTGAAAACATTCCATGGCTGCAGTGAAATCTCAACAACAAGATCAGCATTTTCTGATCTTTCACGAAAGGAAGGATACCTTTCACAGATATTTTGGTAGCTCTACAAGATGAAACACTGAACTCAAAAATAATTGATCTATATGCATGTGAATAAGAACTGTTATATGAGATAGCATGCAAAACTAGCATATAAATGGCAACTGAAGCAATACCACAAAAATATTGAAAAACGTCTACTTTTCATTTCTTCTTACTCTCACAGAAGCATTTAAAGCAAACTATTTAGGTAACTTACTAAAACCTAGCAAGTTCTTTGTGGCTATTGTTTAGGAAATTTTCTTTCTACATCATCAAGTGGTCCACTCTCTTATCTTTTCTTTTCTTTTCTTTCCTTTCCTTTTTCCTTGTTTCTTTTTTATTTTTTTCTCTTTTAAAGATTAAAACTCAGAAGTTGGAGCCTCCTTATAAAAGAACACATGGCTAGGAATTAGGCTATACTTTGTCAACCATAAACTCTTCATTTTGAAATATCATATAGCCTACTGTAATCCTTCTCTTCGATTACAAAACGAAATAATTGATAGATCTTTTTCTTTTTTCAGAAGTGGTTTGATAGCAGAAAGTTAAGCAGGTGTTACAAGTTACAACTGAATTATGCAATCCCCAAAATAAATGAATCACATGAAAAAAAGTTCTTTTGAAACCACACAGATTTAAAACCTGCCTTCATGTACCTCCCTGCTTGCCTCATAAGCCAAACTGGTGGTCTTTCAACATCATGCCCTCGAACAGCATCGAGCAACAGGGGTTCAGCAGCAGCAGTAGCTTTTGGTTCTACTATAGTCCCTGAATGAGAAGTTTACAGATAATACTTTTAAATTGGCAATTGTCAGAAAAACTTAGATATGGTTCAATAATGCATTCAGGCCTGATCAAAGACGGTAGTTGAGAAGTAAGAGTGGCAGGGAATTATCAGTATGCATGATTTTGTTCAAGGAAACATGCTATGCTCACATCAAGTGGTTGCAAATCTAAAGGAAGCTATCAGGATATGTCACACTGAAATTAGACAAAAGAAGGAAATTTAACCAGACCAACATTATTCACATTTTCTCAATCAATTATCAACATCACACATGCCACACTAGCATAGCATTGGTAGATTATGATCATGCATTAGAAACAACCATGCTACTCATTTTTTTTATATAACCAGTAAAAATCAATAGATTAAGAATGACGACAGAAAAGAACATGCATGAAACTCTTTCCAGCTTTTTTCTTCCATTTTCCCCAAGAAAAATCCCCAAAAAAAAAGTCTCCCAATGCCTTTGTATGCTATAGTTGTTATCATTTTCAAGAAGGCCATTTTCCAATCACAGTGTCATGGTCCCATCATCATAGCTAATGATAATTTCAACAAATTCCTGGTTCCACCCTTCGACATTCTTACTCAAAATAGCCACTTCCAATACTTCAGCTAATACTTATACATTATTAACTAATCACAATGAAATCTAACAATGGCTTCTAATTCTCACATCTAATATTAATCCATTGATAATTTCAAGCAACTTTTCGACAAAGAAGCCCCTACATCATATGAGTTTCGTTCACAAAAAACAGAATTGCATCTCAATTAAATCCCATGAACCCATTACTAAAACATATCAGATAACCCAATTCAGCTTAGACAAAGAGGTTTACAGACTTAGGCCCCTTAATTTTCCAAGATTCCAAAATCTTTACTCGGTCTTTTCCCAGTATCACAAAAAAAAAACCAGAACACTTCAAACATTAAAGTAAAAATAAAACCTTAGCATTGGAAACCAAAATAAAAAAAAAAGCACCTCCAAGAGAACAGCGGATGAATCTGGGCTTGGAATTGGACAAAGATGGTTTTCTAGGAGGGACACAAAGAGAAGTAAAAGAAGAAACTGAGCTACAAGACATTGTTTTGGGGTTTCAATTAGAACTGGCCGAAAAGTTTTAGTCTTGGAGTTTGTTTTTGAAGAAGGGTCTCAACGTTCAACTCATCAATGAAGTTTCTATCATCCTGCTGCTGGGTCTTTGACGGGGTTTAGATAAGGAGAATGAAAATATGTAATCTTTTGAGATGTTGTGCATTTTTGCCACCTCAGCTTTACTTTTGCTTTAGCAATTTTACTGTTACCCAATAGCCAATGCGGCAATGACCAATGCCAAGCCCATATATTTTCATGCAAATGATATTTCCTTGGAATGTAATGCTATTTTCCTCTTCTAATGTTTCAATTAGTACTCTTTTTGACATTTCTAGCTCAAGGTTCCTGATTAGTTGGTTTTTCTTATTAAAATGGATTATGCATAATGGGATAGCTAATTGATCCATTATTTTTATTTTATGGTGAAAAGAAATTACATAATACTGAACTGAAATAAGTTGGTTTTTTTTCTTTTTTTGTTTTCATCTGCTTACCGTTATACAAAAATGTACCTGCTTTTGTTGTATTATTGTCCACAAAGCTTGAGCTAGCTTTAGTGCTATATCCTTCAATATTAGAGGAGAGACTGTCAGCTTCATGCTGAGTTTTTCTCAGGAACAGAATAGGTATTAAAGTGACAGAAAGATTTTTTTTTTAATGTAAACAACTCTGTTACAGATAATGTCTTTTACACTGTGTTTGGTCTTTTGCATTGTATTTGGTAGGAGAAAAAGAAAGAAAAAAGTATTTAAAAGAAATTACTCTTTTCTTTCTTTCTTTCTTTGGTTTTGTACAAGAGAGAAAGAAAATAAGTAACTTTACACCTCTCTTTTCTCTAAGAATCCAATCTTTTCAAATGTGATAAAAAAAATACTCATTCAACTTAAATTAACAATTTTACTCTAAATTTCTTTCTTTACTTTCATTTCTCATCCTCTGTACCAAAGGAAAAAGAACTTCCATGCTTCTCCTCCATGTTTCTTTCTCCACTTTTTTCCTTTCCTTTTCTTTTCCTTCCTGCCAAGCATAGTATGAGAATGGTGAAAAATGAATCAGAATATGGTATCGACTCTAAGCTTCCTTTTCGGGGGAGTCTTCTCCACGATCTGCTTTTGACGGTACATGAAGGTAGAACCTTATTAGCAAATAATCTTCGAAGATTAATCACAGAAAGCTCATTAAAGTTACCAACTGCGAGATCAGCCTGCACCAGATAATACCTGCATGTTTTCATGTCAATCAATTTCTGAATACATGATTTGCAAATTTCATACGAATTTCCAACTAAAAGAACAAACTAACTTAAAAATCACACGAGTACAAGAAAATAGGTTCCTTCCTAGCAGATGGTGATTCAACATATCAAACAAGGATGAAGTTTGTTACAAATGTGGTAAAGTAACGGTCTGCAGCACTGTTTTCTAATGCACAAGGCAACACTAGATCATCACCTAGGGTTAAGGCATCCCCTACATTATGCTTGTTTGCTATGACACTTAGAGTGCAGGAAATGGTTGTTGTTTGCCTAATATCTTCTATCTGAGAAGGTTGACATGATACATGAATGTTCAGATTACATCTTTAATAAAATGGCAACAAGAGCACAACACCCAATTAACAGGTCCTTTCTTCTTCTCACATTTCTGCTTGTGTAATTGCATTTCTAGCAAAATACTAAAATAATTTTGTTCACAAACATTTAACATCCATAGGTTTAAATATAGTGAATCATATATTCTAATATTACTAGTAAAAACCACACTTGAAAGGGCATAAACCTCCGTACTTCAAGGTTTATGCCCTGCCTATGTGTAAAATTCCAAGGATTACACTCTTGCTTTTATTAATGTGCTTCCTATAGGCCATAGCAGAAAACATAAAGTAGATATCAGATAGCTTCTTGTTAACAGTTGATTTGCGTGCATAATCACATTTCATAGTTATTGGTTTCAAATGTTGCAATTAAAGTGCACATGTAGCAATGATAGCATGTTTCTATGTTGCATGAAACACATACGCAGGGTGAGAGCCAATCAATGCCACAGCCATCATAGTACAGTTGTGAGCTGCAGTATTGCTGCGAGGATCATCCTCAAACGCTACACAGTTAGATGGTTTACAATCCAGCTGCAAGGAATTAATGGAAGTATATCAAAAACAGAGGAACTCAACTGCCTTTTTCAATAAAATCAATGAGAAATTAAATGCATTCTTGTGGAAGTGCTTCATATATAAAACAGGATAGATAAGTAATGCTATCAAAATTATCCTAACAAAATTGGCATCTATAGTTGTTTTTCCCCCTCTTCCTCTCTTGCAATTGATATCTATAGTTGCAGTTTCACTAAGTCAATGTGCATAGAGATTAGAGAGTACAACTTTTCTGCTATTAGAACTGGTTCAAAAGAAAGCAAATGCTTCCAATTGATCTACATATCGGCAAGCTTTCAAGCTTATAATCTGATAATCGCAGGCTTGAGCTTCATAGAACGGCTCTCCGCCATGTCAGTGATGGCTGGTTTGGACAAGTGAACAGACACGATACTTAACAGCCACAGATTGGTTTAGAAGTTCACATACAGAAAGATCAAGAAAAAACTATTTCACATATCCATAAGACAGTAAAATTCTCCTTGTTACTTCCGTGGAAACTGAGGATAATGAAAATTGTCGAATATTGCAGGAACATATTAAGAAATGAAAAAAAAATCAAAAAGAAAAACTTCTTGCATATGCAAACTATGCTCACAGTGATATAACAAATCCAAAATGTAGATCCCAAACTATACTGATAATTCAGAGGACAAATTATCCAACATTGATAGGCTTGATACATGATGCTGTGATCTTAAATGGAACATACCTTCATAGCTGCTGAGAGAAATGTATGAGCTATTGACTCCATACCGTCTTCCTCAGAAACTATGGCCTGCATTATAAAATATAACTGTTAGCTGTGAAAAAAATGAAATTTTATGTATAGACTAGAACCTTGTTGAGTCTGACAATTTTGTTGTTGTCTAAATGGTCTCAATCATCACAGGATGGAACAAAAATTATAAATTTCTCATTTGAGCACTACACAATGTACATGGTCATCCAATTCTATTCAGTTTTTGCCCCAAAAAGAAATGTATTTTATACCAACAAAGGAAAGAAAGATGAGAAAAGGTTTTTGACTAGAAATGTTGAATAGTGGCATCTCAGAACAGAACAGAGTGAAGTTTGATTTTAAGGAATTAAAGGTGGCATACAAATTATCTTCCAGTCAAGCTCATAAGTCATAACTGCTATGCTCATATTATGACAAACAGCACATTTCACTTGGCTTCAGAAATAAACTATAACAATATTAGTTGCCACCATACAAGAGATACATAAAAAATCTTAGAAAGACAATGAACCTGGAAATACTTCTTGAGGCCAATTCGATCCAAGGCATCAACCATGTTCCTTCGATCAAGACTTGAAACCACAGCACAGGGGATGCGAGCTGTAGATACAGCATCAAGCCATTCTTCCAGCCCATCCATTGGTTTTGTTCGCTGATTGAAGATGAAAGCAGAAATATAGTATTGTTAACTTGAAAGATAAATGAAAATGAAACCAATTGAACAAGCTCTCACCTTAGGAAGATTATCATAATAAATCTGTGAGAGCCTTGACTTCAATCCATCCACTTCGCTTTGTGCAGTCTCCCAGTGCAAGGACTAATCAAGAAAGCAGAACTTTAGTGGTAATATTTTGATTCTTACTTTCAATTTTTCCCAAACTGAAGAAACCCTCATCTAATATACCTTTATTTCCGATTGTATTTGCAAAAAATGAGATTAAATTTCATGAAAGGAAGAAGAAAGGGAAATAAGTACAAAAAGACTATCTAACCGACAAGTCCAAAAACAAATACAATCAAAATTAAGAACCAATAAATTGATGAGAAGAATCGTTGAAACTTTCAGGCTTTTCATAAAACAACAGCAGTAAACTACTCTTACAAGTTACATAACCACTCCTATTGACTTAGTACTCTGCCCTCTAAGTCAGAAATAACTTCCAAATATCAAAATGAACCCTAAGAAAGTACGGTTTAATGCTTAAATAGCAACACATGACAAAACATAATCCCAAATAATAAAAGGACCATGAACTCTCAAACCTTATGCAATACATAACCAGCATCTGCATAAAGCATCAACCATTGAGCATCACCCTCTTCAGGAATCTCCTTTCCAGCATAAAATTTAACATATAAGCATTGGGATCTACATGGCAGCAAATTTCTAGGTCAAGAGTTGATTTAAAGCTTCATTAGCAAAGTGTATATCCAGTTCAAGCTAGAGATTCAACATAGCTAAGATACTCCTCCACTTAATACAGGAAACAAAAACTCAAGCTCCTATTTAAAGCTTACAGTTGACTTCAATGTTAATAAATCGAAAAGCATCTGTAACTAAATGAAACATTTAAAAACTGAAATATCAGTGTTCGCCTAATAAAGATCTCATCATTTAGATGAAGTTATGAAGAAGAAAATATGAGATAAAATACATAACCCATCCAACTCTCCTCTATCCTGGCACTGACCCCAAAGCCACATAAACATATATATGGGAAATGGATACATACCCTCTTGCAATGCAAGTTGTTTCCAGGCATTTAACTTGAGAGCTCGAGTATCTGCCTGAAATGCGCCAAAAATGAAATCAATGGTATAAAGCAAAATATGCATGCTAACATTCAATTTAGCTTTTGAAGGCACCTCCATCCATCTAGCACCCCATCCCTAGAGAATTTTCAAGCACAAACCTTAGCTATTTTGTTAAGGCACATGCCTTGGAACTAACCAGACAACAGAAGTGCTCAGAGGCCCAGGCAAGGCACATTTGATCAGGCACACGCCTGGTGCACCTTGGCGGGCTTTTCACAAGGTTGTACATGAAAAAAAAAAAAAAAAAAGGGGAAAACATCAAACTCTCCACTTCTGAATTTTTGATTATTCAGCAACTTGGGACCATAAGGATATCATGCATATTAGCTAAAAGAGAAAAAGGAATTTTTGCATGTTTTGTGGGATTAGATATGGAATTTAGAAGTTTTGCATGTTTTGTAAGAAAGAATTTAGAAATGGCCCACTCTTTACAAATTATTATCAGAATTTTATATCTTAAACTTACCTTATATAGACACACATATATACATGTTGCACCTTACTTCCAAAGTGAGCACTTTGTTTACACATTGCTCCTCAAGCAATATAAGGTTTATAGTGCCTACAGTGCACCATGCAACCTTGACAACACTGAACCCAAGTACCTCTTTTAAAAGAGAATCAAAGCTGGCATGGTAGCCATTTATATTCTATTTGGTTAGGACTATTATATCACTAACTTAATTTACTACAGTTAATCTCACATAAAAAATACAAGTAAATATACATAAAGGTCAAGTAAAAGTATACACAAATCATGATATACTCTTTGCGATAAATGAAAAATGCTTAAGACTTATCACCACTTATCCCAAGAGAAAATTAAACCATATTCTTCATCGGGTGTCATGGCATAGCAAATCCTCTTAAGAAAACCTTCTTGTAATTTATCGTTCAAGTAACCCTACTCGAACCAGAAATAAGCTGGAAGTCTTAAAAAAGACAGCCAAACTCATTGAAAGCTCTGATAAATCAGTTCAATAAATAAAGAACCACTTAAATTCCTTACCACATCAACCTTGAAAGGACCATCCAACCTAAAAGTCTCAAAACCTTCTCCATACTCAGCTCCAATCGCCTAAAGGGCAAAACAAACATGAACAAGACTATCAAAATTTGTCACAAACATGCATATCAAGAAAAAATAAAACCATATCAAAACTGGTACCCTCTCTAAATTCACAGAATTTACCAAAAAAAAAGTATTTTTTCCAAACGAATTCAAAGAAACACATGTACCACAAACCCCAGAGATCAAAACTGCAACTTTTAAATAATTGCCACATTAATTCACCCAAAAAATATCGCAAACAAGTAAAAATGCCCTGAAAACACACAAAAAAGAAGAGAGCTTGCATAAAGAGAAAATATATGCTTGGTGAACCATTTCCTTTGCCATGAAAAAATTCAGAAAAAAAACCCAGATATCAAAATTTCCAGTTTTTAACACATAAGAAACAAGTAAGATTGTAATCGAGTCGAGACTATCTAATACCAGATTCAAGCTCGGCTCAATTTGAAAACTCGAAGTTCCAAACTCGACTTGAGCTTTGTTTCTTAGGCTCGATCGAGCTTGATTTTTGAAATTCAATTAAAGTATCAAAATCCAAAAGCCATTAAAGAGAAAAAGATACCTTTTGCATGAAAAGCTTGCTGGGTTTAACTGGGAAGCCATTAAAAGAGCCATTTTCATCAAACCCAGTTGAGTTTTTTTATCACTAAACGATGTTGAACCAAATTTAACCGCTTTGATTTCTGTTAAAAAAAAACAGCAATTAATATCAACATTAAATTTCAATAAACCACTCAAAAGGATCACCCAAATATGAAAAAAAAAAAAAGAATATAAGAAAAAAAACAAACCGATAATGTTAGCTTTAAAGGAGATAGTGAATGAGAAAAAAAAAAAAAGAAAGCCTCAATTGAAGTAAAGGAGAAGAAGAGCTTCTCAATTTAGTGTCCATTTTTTAGGGGCTCGATGAAAGCTACAAAAAGATATGCCGCAATTGAAATGAAACAAATAAAGCTTATTAATTTTCATTTTCTTGTTTTGCTTATTGAAATTAACGTGTAAATAACCAGCCAATTTTAGCGCGATAAAAAATAAATACACAAAATCCGTAATTAAAATTTGATAAAAAGTATATAATTTGTCAAAAAATAAAAAAAATTCTGTGTATAATTACATATATTTTGATACAATAATTTGTATATTTTACATTATAAACACAAACATAAAATATATTCAAGCAATTTGAACGTCACATTATTTTCATGCGAAGCTAGCTCGGTCCACCAAAATGGAAACTTACAAAAGCTTCGGATTTATGATCTTCATTTTTGTTTTCTTTTTGGTGATTGATTTATTAATGGGTTAATTTTTGGTTGAAATAATTCTCTTGTAATTAAGTTAAATAATAGAATTTTCCTTTTAAAATTTTGTCAATTTAGATAAAAAAAATCATATACCATTCATTGAGTTGAAGTTCGGATTTTGATTACTCCAATTTTTAACTGTGAACAAGTTGGTTTTAAGAGCTCAAAAATTCAGAAAAACTGAGCATATTCCATGAATTATTCTTTTTTCCGTAAGGTTCATTGAGCAGATTGCACACTCAAGTTTTCACACCATAGTTTTGTTACATTCCTCAAAGAAAAGATCCAAGAGAAAAGGAAAGCTTCAACTTGCAGAAGGATGCTTTAAATATATTTTTTGTATGACATTCACAGAGATATCCCTGAGAAGAATATTACGAAGCAAAATATGAACAAAAAATGCTTCCTCTCAAGCCCCTGTGAAATCCCTTCAACCATGCCAAGTAACAAAAGCAACACCAACATTTAGATTAGGCTAAACTCCTACAACTACTGTACAATAGCCAAATGACTTGCCTTTACAAATGGATGAAGAGGCAAAACTTTTCCGCCATTGCCAATTGGATATGGTACCAATGACATGAAACAAAAAGTTCAAACAAAATGGGATCCTCTTGAGTTCAGACCTCAACTTCGAGCTAACAGTGCGCAGTGGTTCCAGATTGCTGCATTTCCCTGCTTCATGAAAGTCAGAATTTAGCAGTGCTGAGCGCGACATAGGGATGCAATAGAGTTAGTGGTAAAGGTAAATACTTTGCTTTACATCTATTTTCCGTATGATAACAATTATGTTAGACTTGCAAAAACAGTGAAGAGTACCATTCAGTTGTGTTTAAGCTCTCGAATCCTGCAGACTAGCAAGATTCATCACTATCAAATGTCTCATAGCACTCGCAATAATATTCGTAGATCTGTAAATTCCATGAATAAGAGATGATAAAAAACCAAGTGCAATGACTGTTAAAAAACAATTAGAATTGGGTAGATATAAATTTATCCACTTGTTCATTTGTAAATATTTGCTATGCGTTCTGTGCTCCGAATTTATATATACAAACCAGATCAAATTTCCCAACCGTTGCTGAATCAGCCTCATCATCATCCACCTACGGAAGAAAACCTCATTGGTAAAAGCTTAAGAACTTCAAATATGGAAGCATAGATGAAAAGCTTTGTTTCATTCTGAACAATGAAAATGCTAACCTTCATGTTCACAAAGAAAAGCAATTAAGCTCCAAAAGAAAAAGACTGAAGAAGCAAAATTTCAAAAATCCACCAAGGAGAAAGATTCAGAGAAGCTAATTTATCAAGACAAATCATTGCCATTGTATACTGATTCTTAATCTTCTGGCCAAAAAATTAAGCAAATATACTCGAAAAAAAACACATTAACATTGAGAAGAAGTAATGTCAAAAATATTTGAGTTATGTCAACAATGGAAAACTCATTAGCAACGTAAATTATGTAAAGATGAGAAGATCATGGTGTTCAAAATCATATATCTTTACATAATCATGTCTTAGCATGATCTATCCCTATTTTCAATACTTATCTTGGAAATAAAATTGACCCTATTCATCAGCATTGACCCTTAACAAGTGAATCACAGATGGTTAGTAGAGCAAAACAGAATTCACAAACAGCTTCTAATTTAACTATCCACAAAACAAGTTCCATGATCAAACATTCAAAAGATATCCACAATCCAATGAAAGCACAACAAGTGATTTCACCAATTATGCCATGAACCTATTGAGGTTGCTCTAGACATAGTTTAAATGAAATTAATATCCATAAACTCTCAAATCCAGTTACCCTTGCAATATTTTTCTCCTCTTCAATCAAACCTTCTTTGTAGGCTAAGTCCACCTTTTCAGCTTGAGTAACATATGGCTGCCTCTCCTATAAAGTAAAATACACAAAGGTAAACGAGACATAATACAAGATACTGAAAGCTTCCTACAAATTGTAATGACACATTGGGATGACCATTACCTCCTTGCTCATGTTTTTCCAAGTCTCAAACCCCTTTTGATCAATATCATTCGAATTCCCATTCTTGTTGGTTTCCATAAAGCTTTGCCTACAAACCCACCAAAGGAAATGCATAATTCAGTCTAGTTTGTACAATCCCTAACTCCAGATTGGTCAAGCAGTGGCAGTTTAATTCCTTTACTGAATCTCATCTTCTCTCCAACCAAGATGAACATCAAATTATGACTAACAGATTGTATGTAAGAGACAAACAAATAGACAAAGCTAATAGGCGTTCGACCAATTGCATGTTTCTCCCAGCTAAAAGAGTTGGATTACCACAAAGTTGTACCTTCGAATAAAACTTAAGCAATAAACAAACAAAAAGTAACCAAATGTGACAGAACATATACAAGCTACAAAGAAGATAACTATAAGAAATATTCTATGCACATACAAGCATCATCCAACAATCTACTATAAAAGTAAAGTGAAGTATCAGAATTGAGAAGTTTACATGAAAATATTAAAAGGTGATCTGGGTTGCCAAGGATCCATTGGTTTGACAACATTCTGAGTTCCAGTAATGCCCTTAAACCTCTTCACCTCTTTCTTCTTAGTCCCACAATCGTGCATATCAGCCAAAGCAATCGCCACCGCTTCACCACAAATATCACTTCAACATTCAAAAACGCGTTACAATATCAAAAACCCAAACCTCAAAATCACCAAAAAATGAAGCATCAAAAAAAGAAATGACCAATGATCATCCCCTCCCAAAAACAAATAGACAAAGCATTGTTTTTTTAGGTATAAATATATGAAAATGGGTACATATGTTTTTATTACCACTTTTGAAAGGCGCTACCATCAGGGGAACGGCGGGGGATAGTAGCATGGACCCTTTTGCGGGTTCTTGGGTGATTCGCCATTGAAGCTCCACCAAGCTCTGCAACTTTCTCCACTTTATATATAAATAAATTAAATAATGGGCAAACAATGGCCAGTTGGCCACTTCATTTCGGTAGTGGAAGATCATTGGCTTCGTGGGTCATGCTAACATACGCCCATGATGCCATATGCTATAAAAAATTATGATTCGGTCCATAGGATTATTGCACTATAATTTTTGTGTTTATCAATTAACCCCTCCAATTTTTATTTTCAATGCCTTCTCTATCTTAAATTATGATATTAATTTGTTTAATGATTAATAATTTTTTAAAACAATTTTTTTATCTTTCCAAAAGCTGCTAATTTATGTCATTATAAAACAAATTTAAATTTAAATTTGTTAAATTAAAACCTGAAGTATAAATAAGTAGTCAAATTTTAATTTTTAAATTTAAAAGTGATTTAATTATAAGAAGAAAATAGGCACAAAGAAATATTAGGAAAAATTGTGAGAAATTCAATTTTAATTGGATTTCATATCTAATCTAGTAACTAATTTAATAATAACTCAATTTATGGTATTTATATTTAAATAAAATAATGAAGAAACAATTAATTAGAGAATTAATAATAGTTAATATTTCTTTTATATAAAAATACTTTAACAATATTCATTATTAACATACTTTTAAAATATTTTTTGTTAAAATTGAAATAATATAAATCTATAATCTTTATGATTGAATTGAATTTAAGTTTGTAAATGTCTAAAAAATTAAAAGATGTTTAGAAATTTGAAATTAAACAAAATGAAAAGAATGGGGGTTAGAATTGTATTTATACCACAAGTGTTTTTTAGTGTCGGCGCGAGTTAGCATACGCTAAAATGCACTCAACAGTTTTGCGCGGGAAGGGAAATAAGGTTTTGCCAAAAGGTAAAGAAAATTAAAGCAAAAATCCTTTCCCGCAGTAAAAAGAAGATTGGAAATTTTAATTATGGAAAAAGAAAAGAAAAATCATGAAAGCCAATCACAAGATGACACGTAAGATTAGTAATTCTACAATCTTAGACATGTCAAATTATGATTGGAGAAGGAAATAAAATTAGTATTTCTCTATTCAGTTATAAAATCAACAAATAAAATGCGGCACATATGAAAATATCCAATCCAACATTTTTTATCAAATTTGACATGTCAATCATTAATATTAAGCAGTGGATTACGTGTCATATATTGATTTAACAACTGTGAACACAAATCATAAATGATAGATTCACTTGTGTGTGCTTGGTGTGGTTTGATAGTTGAATACCGAAGCATTTGCTTTTTTTTTTTTGTGTGGGTTTGTATTTCGTCTTACGTTTTGTGCGTATGGATATGATGTGTGTGTTTATAAGGAGTTTCACGTTTAATAAAATTATCATGATTTTGTTTAGTGACGTGTTTTTTCTCGAACTAAAAAAAAACATAAATGATAGATTGAAAATATGATCAATGTTAACTAACTAAACTAGCATAGAATGCATTTAAATTGTCAAATTCAAATACAAAACTTGACCTAACAGATAATATCTTTTTTAAAAGTAATTAGATTCAATCATCAAAAAAAATAATTTAAATCCAATATTCGAATTCTTTTCTTCCCTCAAACCTCCTATATAAAAAAAAAAACCTTGTCAAATTTTAATTTGTTTTTATAACTTATATTAGTTTTTATAAAATTGACCCAAATTTGAAAAAATTGCTTCAATGCGATTTAATTAGATTGGATAATAATAATAATAATAATAATAATAATAATAATAATAATAATAATAAACAATTTAAATTTAACCAATTCAAGCTTAAAATAATTTAACTTCATATATATATAAACTTCATATATATATATATGTATATATGAAGTTAAATTATTTGATTTTAAAATTTAATAAGTTAAATATGAAATAATTCGATTAAAATAATTTGATTGTCAAAGTTAAAAAAAGTTGGAACCAAAATGATTTGACTTAATTCATTCAATTGTGAGTTAATGCTGCTATTTAAGAGTGTTTCCAAAAAATTGAAGTGTACAGTTGATTTGTAATGATATTGAAACATGCCTTAAAACTTTTCTCATCAATTGGTTTGAATTTCTTTATAAGCAAAATAACTTTCACTAATTATGTAATTCAAGTGATGTCTTATCATTGCTATTCAGCCGCATTGATTTTCAAGGACATCATAGCTTATTTAAGAAAAAAAATTAATCTTATCTTAGAAATTAAATTCGCCTAGGTGACATTTAGGGTCTAGTTGATTTGATTATACAAAATGATATAGAGGACGGGTAATAATGCTTGTGGCCATGATCAAGAGCCTATTTATAGGTAATGTATGTGGGTGTGATTAAGCCAACATAATAAATATGAACCGACAACTATATAATAATTATCATATCTTAAACAACTAATACTTAACTTAACGGTTATTACTTTTTTTAGGATGATTTAGATCCAAGTTTCAATTTTCCTTTCACCAATTATAACTCCTATGAATAAAAAAAAATCATATCTCCTAATTATGTAGATAATTTTCTCGACTTTATCGGTGTTTTGATCAATAGCCTATTAATAGGTAATGCTAGATATAATTTATGCTTATAGAGGTTCAAATCAACATGATCAGCTCAAGTAGAGTGAGACATGACGATGCTTCTCTATCTAATGTGAGTCAAGTAAATGCTATGTATTCTAACAGTAATTTTTGTAGGCAATCTGAGAGCACTTTTGAGAGGCAAGAGTCGGCATAAATTATATGTTTTGCAAATAAAATTGTTGCATCATTAGATGCCAATTTAAACAGCGGTGGAAATGTGATTTTCATTTTATGATTTTATGGTGAATTGCAACCGCAAATTCTCTTATTTTTGGAGTTAGATATATGTAAATTTAACTTTTAGATGTTAATAGACTGGTTGAAATAAATAAATAAACAAATATATGTATAATATACATAATTGTTAATAGAAATTATGAGTAATATGTTTATATTAAATAAATAAATAAAAAGAGAAAAGAAGAAAATGCAGCAAGCTTCTCGTGGAAGCTTGCTGCAACAGATTTGAATTAAAAAAAAAAAAGTATAGAAAAGAAAGGGAATTTGATTAGTGGGCCACGTGGCAAAATATTAATGGGGGAAAATTAATAAAAGCAGATAAAATGGAGCTGAAAATATATGTGTAAACCAGAAAATTCTGGTCTGTTCTCCACCGACTTGCTTGGTCTGGTTCTGCAGCAGCCCGATTTTCTTCTAATTTCTCCAAAATTCCTCACGTCAATCATGCCAAAGCCCACTCTTGCTTCACGAATTCACCTAACCTTCTTCACCCAAGCTGCTCCTTACGTCCAGATTTCCTTGAACTCAGAATATGTGAGGTGGACATGAAGAAATTTTCTGGGTTTGAGGGGCTATGTTTGTTCGGCTGAATGAGGTAAAGCCATTTGATGGTGCTTTGCTTGATTTTAACTATGGTATTTAACTTGTTTTATGCATGAATGATGTGTTTAAGATCAATAATGGAATTAAATTTGAGAATAGGAGAAGAAGACTGGTTCAGTTATGGTAGAAACAATGGAGAAAATTGGTGATTTTAATGTATTTTGATATGAATTAGTAGTATAAGATGATAGGAACTTGACTTGAAGTATGGCTGCAGTGATGAATGTTGCAAAACATGAAGTGGCGTTAAATAGGGGTGAATTTTGGCTAGAACAGGGCTGACGATGGTGATGAAATTCTTATGATTTGAAGATGTTTGATGTAATTCTTAGATGAATAGGAAAGGTTTATAAAATCTAGAGTTGATTTAAAGAATGGAAAGCACAAGAATGAGCCATTGAACTCTTGGCGATGATAAAAAAAAAAATGAAGCTGATGCCGACCAAAAAAAAAAAAAAGAAAAGAAATTAAATGAAATATATATATTTATATATGATTAGAATGAAATTATAGGAATATTTGGCCAAGGCATGTTCATAATGGTATTATGTAGACTTTCGGGATTTAATGGTTAAAGAATAATAAATTGAGGTTACTAAGATAATTGGTGGAATTAAATTGGAAGAAAGGATAAGTTTTTTTTTAGCAAATGGGAAAAATTCGGTTAAGCTTAAAGGATGAGATTCCATGTAAAGAATTAAGGCTAATGAAATCATTGGAGTTGGAGAAGGATAGGATTTAGTTATAGTCATGTTGTGGTATTTAATAGAAAATAAACTAAATTAATTGTTGAGAAAGATAAATAGAAAATAGAAATTAGTGGAATATTCATTTTATTTATAATATAGAAATTTGAATGTAATTTAGAATTGTTGTGCAGTGTCAAGCTCGGAAACAAAAAGAAGCGTAAAAAGCATTATCGGATTTTGGGACATTGCACGGAAATAGAGGTAAGATACATGTATAGGAGTTGTATAAAACATGTTTTATTTGCAATTGAAAATTTATTGAAATCTCGTTTTAATTGTTCTTATCCAATTTTCCTAAATACAAGAAATAGGAATTATCTTTAATTCCTATAAGTTTAAATATTTCATTATATGAAAGGTTTTACATGAATTGATTTAAATGAAATGATTTATATGCATTGAATTATATTAAATGATTTACATGAGATGAGTGCATGATATGATTTATACAAATTAAATTGCATGCGATGACTTCCATGGATTGCATTATCTGAAATGATTTATACAAATTTCATTATATGAAATGAATTATATGAATAGCATTATATGAATTGATTTACATGAAAGGTTTCAAATTACAAAAAATGTAATTTCTCATGATTTACCATTTATGTTCAGATACGTTACTGTGTAATTAAAGTTTTGCATTGAGTTTTAAATGAATTTTATTATTGCTCAATTACGATAATTACTCTTTATATGATTTTGAACTGATTGAAGATAAGTGCTATTTAAATGATTTCTATTGTTAATTCTATGATTTATGAAAATGATTTGGATTGATTAAAGATAATTGCTATTTAAAATGATTTTTACTATTGAATTATAAGATTTAAAGAAATGTTTTGAGACGGTCGTTCCTTAGTGATCATGCGTACTGTTACCGACTGCGAGACCTTGATCAAGTCCGCAGGTTACTGACATACTGACTACCGGCTGTGGGATTATTGTGGTCAAACCCACAGATTTACTCAGCTAGCACCTGACCAGTGCGAACTGTGACCGTTAAACGATGGCCATTCGTTACCGATCGTCCCTTCGGGGATACCGATATTGTTTTATGCATGATTCTATTAGATGTGACTGTCTCCACTGAATTGTATTTGAATGATTTGAATATCGAATTGAGTGAGGTGATGAATGACCCGTAAGGTACTTCGGGCCCTCACAATAAATACCAAATACTTTGAATACTGAATGAATTGATTTCTAAACGATTTGAATATCGAATGATTTGATTTCTGACTGATTTGAATACTGAATACTTTGAGTACCAAATGATTTGAATACTGAATGGTTTGAATACTGAAAAATTTGAATACCAAATGATTTGGATACTGAATTATTTGAATACTGATTTACTGATTTGATAGAAAAAAAGAAAGGTTTGAAATTAAATGATTGAAGGTGATAAACTTAAATGAATAGTTTTACTGTATAAGATGAAAATCTTGCTTATATTGACATTTAAAACTGTTACGGAAGTTGCATACTAAAATTTGTTTTATAGCATCGCCTACATAAATGGCTTATATGTTGATTAATGATTTAAAGTGCATCGCATAAATTATAAAATGTTTTATACGGATTATTGATTTAAAATAGCATCACATGGATTATTAATTGTTTTATATTGATAAATGAATTGAAATTTGCGTTGCATAAAATGTTAAGCCTGTATTTAACATGCTTTTCTCTTAATTAGTAAAATAAGTGATTTTTATTTAACTGCATTTTATACGCGCTTTTATATATGTTTCTTACTGGGCTTTCCCCAAAGCTCACCCCCTTACTCACCATCCCAGATAGCCCATCAGTGTACAGGATATCCGCTGCCTTCGAGTTAGTTGAAGAATTCACTAGAAGTTTAAGGTATCAAGTGAACAGGTATATGTCTAGAATTTTATATTTATATTCGAATTTATAAATGCACAGTAGATGTGTTTGCGATGGATGTAAATAGTGTGATATTAAGTTAAAGCATGTTTATGAATTGTAATGAAAATTGTAAAATGAACTTACACTGACACCGAATGCAAACCGATTGATACTGACTAATTGAATGGGAAAGATAGTAATTAAAAAGGAAAAAGTTAGTTCGAATTTCATAAATTCGGGATGTTACAAAAGTGGTATCAGAGCAAGGTTTGCCTAGTACGTGTCAGTGTAAGTAAGTTGAAATTGATTTACATCCCACGCTGCTGTGCATAGTCTGAATACAAATTGTAAAGAATAGTTAGAGAATGGAACAAGATGTCGATCGATAGAGAAATTTTGGTAGGAATGGAAGGAACAAGAAGGATAGATATGAATATAGTATGGAATTATCGTGGAGATAAATATTGAATGATTGGAGATAATTGATGATGATTAAAGGCATTAGATTAAGTAAGAGTGATTGAAAGTGATTGGTGGTTTTCGAGTAATTGAAGATGATAGAACGATTATATTGGAGATGAGTGGTACAAATAGAAATGAGAATTGTTAGCGAATAATGTAGAAGTTATACGAAAGTACGAATATAAATGAAAGAGATAGGTATTAAGTGATCGAAAATGACTGGTAACATTGTGGTCAATTGGAGACGATAGAATGATCTTATGGAATATGTTGGTCTGGAAATCAATATGAATTAACGAAGGCAAGTGAATTGATAGAAAATGGTGTAAATCTGGTATAAGCATATTGATATGAATGAGCGATAGGACTGATTACAACGAGTAGTTATGAAAATGATAAGTCTCTAAGTATTGAATTGTCAGATTTCTTGTATCGAATTTGGAGGATCCCAAATTTTTTTTATATTCGATATAAACTACAAAGTGGAGGAATTTAAAAGAGTAAAATTATTTTTTTAAATATTTAATGAAGGATCTCTTCGATAAGGTTCAGAGAGGTACTCGGTGAGGGCCCCACCAGGACTTTCTCTGTCTAGATCGAAGTGAGACCTAAAAAAATTAAGATGGTTGAGGTGAAATATGAATATACAAAAATTTATAAGAGTATAATTGTCAGTAAATTGGAAAGAAGATAAATTTTGTGTATAAGGAAGGGTACGGTTTAAGTGTAATAATAGAATTGTTATTGTTTGCAAGTGATAAAATGATTGTAAAAGATATGAGTACTATGGGGATTGATGAGAATAGAAGGGATGCAATAAGATAGTTGATGAATGGTATAGACATTGTATAGAAAATCGTGTATCACCGTAAAGAAATAATATAGATATCGAATAACCGAGACTGATTTATTGAAGTATGTAATTATTTGAGGATAATAGGACGATTGTATATGATGTAATTGATGTGGAAATTGATACAAATCAACAAAAGTAAGAGAATTGTTAGTAAATTATGTATTTATTGTAAGAGAGTATTGATGAGAATAAATGAAATGAGTGACTGTTAAGAGTAAGTATGAGAAATTGATAAGTCTCAATGAACTGAATCAGTGGATTACGTGTGTTGAATTTGGAGGACCAAATTCTTTAAAGGTGGGGAAAATGTGATAACCGCAAATTCTCTTATTTTTGGAGTTAGATATATGTAAATTTAACTTTTAGATGTTAATAGACTGGTTGAAATAAATAAATAAACAAATATATGTATAATATACATAATTGTTAATAGAAATTATGAGTAATATGTTTATATTAAATAAATAAATAAAAAGAGAAAAGAAGAAAATGCAGCAAGCTTCTCGTGGAAGCTTGCTGCAACAGATTTGAATTAAAAAAAAAAAAGTATAGAAAAGAAAGGGAATTTGATTAGTGGGCCACGTGGCAAAATATTAATGGGGGAAAATTAATAAAAGCAGATAAAATGGAGCTGAAAATATATGTGTAAACCAGAAAATTCTGGTCTGTTCTCCACCGACTTGCTTGGTCTGGTTCTGCAGCAGCCCGATTTTCTTCTAATTTCTCCAAAATTCCTCACGCCAATCATGCCAAAGCCCACTCTTGCTTCACGAATTCACCTAACCTTCTTCACCCAAGCTGCTCCTTACGTCCAGATTTCCTTGAACTCAGAATATGTGAGGTGGACATGAAGAAATTTTCTGGGTTTGAGGGGCTATGTTTGTTCGGCTGAATGAGGTAAAGCCATTTGATGGTGCTTTGCTTGATTTTAACTATGGTATTTAACTTGTTTTATGCATGAATGATGTGTTTAAGATCAATAATGGAATTAAATTTGAGAATAGGAGAAGAAGACTGGTTCAGTTATGGTAGAAACAATGGAGAAAATTGGTGATTTTAATGTATTTTGATATGAATTAGTAGTATAAGATGATAGGAACTTGACTTGAAGTATGGCTGCAGTGATGAATGTTGCAAAACATGAAGTGGCGTTAAATAGGGGTGAATTTTGGCTAGAACAGGGCTGACGATGGTGATGAAATTCTTATGATTTGAAGATGTTTGATGTAATTCTTAGATGAATAGGAAAGGTTTATAAAATCTAGAGTTGATTTAAAGAATGGAAAGCACAAGAATGAGCCATTGAACTCTTGGCGATGATAAAAAAAAAAATTGAAGCTGATGCCGACCAAAAAAAAAAAAAAAAAAAAGAAATTAAATGAAATATATATATTTATATATGATTAGAATGAAATTATAGGAATATTTGGCCAAGGCATGTTCATAATGGTATTATGTAGACTTTCGGGATTTAATGGTTAAAGAATAATAAATTGAGGTTACTAAGATAATTGGTGGAATTAAATTGGAAGAAAGGATAAGTTTTTTTTTAGCAAATGGGAAAAATTCGGTTAAGCTTAAAGGATGAGATTCCATGTAAAGAATTAAGGCTAATGAAATCATTGGAGTTGGAGAAGGATAGGATTTAGTTATAGTCATGTTGTGGTATTTAATAGAAAATAAACTAAATTAATTGTTGAGAAAGATAAATAGAAAATAGAAATTAGTGGAATATTCATTTTATTTATAATATAGAAATTTGAATGTAATTTAGAATTGTTGTGCAGTGTCAAGCTCGGAAACAAAAAGAAGCGTAAAAAGCATTATCGGATTTTGGGACATTGCACGGAAATAGAGGTAAGATACATGTATAGGAGTTGTATAAAACATGTTTTATTTGCAATTGAAAATTTATTGAAATCTCGTTTTAATTGTTCTTATCCAATTTTCCTAAATACAAGAAATAGGAATTATCTTTAATTCCTATAAGTTTAAATATTTCATTATATGAAAGGTTTTACATGAATTGATTTAAATGAAATGATTTATATGCATTGAATTATATTAAATGATTTACATGAGATGAGTGCATGATATGATTTATACAAATTAAATTGCATGCGATGACTTCCATGGATTGCATTATCTGAAATGATTTATACAAATTTCATTATATGAAATGAATTATATGAATAGCATTATATGAATTGATTTACATGAAAGGTTTCAAATTACAAAAAATGTAATTTCTCATGATTTACCATTTATGTTCAGATACGTTACTGTGTAATTAAAGTTTTGCATTGAGTTTTAAATGAATTTTATTATTGCTCAATTACGATAATTACTCTTTATATGATTTTGAACTGATTGAAGATAAGTGCTATTTAAATGATTTCTATTGTTAATTCTATGATTTATGAAAATGATTTGGATTGATTAAAGATAATTG
The DNA here is from genome assembly GCA_031772115.1 of Heritiera littoralis. NCBI lineage: Eukaryota > Viridiplantae > Streptophyta > Magnoliopsida > Malvales > Malvaceae > Heritiera > Heritiera littoralis. The sequence goes on along the minus strand of JAPDPK010000053.1, from coordinate 721,680 downwards.
CTATTTAAAATGATTTTTACTATTGAATTATAAGATTTAAAGAAATGTTTTGAGACGGTCGTTCCTTAGTGATCATGCGTACTGTTACCGACTGCGAGACCTTGATCAAGTCCGCAGGTTACTGACATACTGACTACCGGCTGTGGGATTATTGTGGTCAAACCCACAGATTTACTCAGCTAGCACCTGACCAGTGCGAACTGTGACCGTTAAACGATGGCCATTCGTTACCGATCGTCCCTTCGGGGATACCGATATTGTTTTATGCATGATTCTATTAGATGTGACTGTCTCCACTGAATTGTATTTGAATGATTTGAATATCGAATTGAGTGAGGTGATGAATGACCCGTAAGGTACTTCGGGCCCTCACAATAAATACCAAATACTTTGAATACTGAATGAATTGATTTCTAAACGATTTGAATATCGAATGATTTGATTTCTGACTGATTTGAATACTGAATACTTTGAGTACCAAATGATTTGAATACTGAATGGTTTGAATACTGAAAAATTTGAATACCAAATGATTTGGATACTGAATTATTTGAATACTGATTTACTGATTTGATAGAAAAAAAGAAAGGTTTGAAATTAAATGATTGAAGGTGATAAACTTAAATGAATAGTTTTACTGTATAAGATGAAAATCTTGCTTATATTGACATTTAAAACTGTTACGGAAGTTGCATACTAAAATTTGTTTTATAGCATCGCCTACATAAATGGCTTATATGTTGATTAATGATTTAAAGTGCATCGCATAAATTATAAAATGTTTTATACGGATTATTGATTTAAAATAGCATCACATGGATTATTAATTGTTTTATATTGATAAATGAATTGAAATTTGCGTTGCATAAAATGTTAAGCCTGTATTTAACATGCTTTTCTCTTAATTAGTAAAATAAGTGATTTTTATTTAACTGCATTTTATACGCGCTTTTATATATGTTTCTTACTGGGCTTTCCCCAAAGCTCACCCCCTTACTCACCATCCCAGATAGCCCATCAGTGTACAGGATATCCGCTGCCTTCGAGTTAGTTGAAGAATTCACTAGAAGTTTAAGGTATCAAGTGAACAGGTATATGTCTAGAATTTTATATTTATATTCGAATTTATAAATGCACAGTAGATGTGTTTGCGATGGATGTAAATAGTGTGATATTAAGTTAAAGCATGTTTATGAATTGTAATGAAAATTGTAAAATGAACTTACACTGACACCGAATGCAAACCGATTGATACTGACTAATTGAATGGGAAAGATAGTAATTAAAAAGGAAAAAGTTAGTTCGAATTTCATAAATTCGGGATGTTACAATTGCATACGGTTTTAATTGAAGTTGTCAGGTCTGTTCCACCTGATTATAGTTTTATCTACTTAGGAGTGCATACAGTTTTACTGTGATCTTCAATAGAAATTGTAGCAAGAGACCAGGGTTTGATATTTGTTTAATGGTTCGGCTAATAGTAGTGATGTTAGTGATACTTCGTGTGATCGATGTTCATCTTCTTGCTGATCTGCATGCATTCTGAGTTTGGGTTTCAACTTGATTCTTTAGTTCAAACTATAAGAATCAATGAAGTTCTGTGTCATTTGCCGAATTAGTCTGATTTGCTTGCAAATTGTCCTATTAATGAAAGAAAGAGAGAAAGATAGGTTCCAAGGAAAACATCATGCGGGAGTTAACCAAGTTAAAAGGAAGATATGCAAATTCAATCCGGTGAATTTATCCCATCTTCTTTCATGTGAAGAGTTTATATTTAATGCACTAATAAATAATAATGTATAATTTTTACATACGGTTAGTCAATTATAAAATAATAATTCATTAATGGGCAAAGTTAAAAATTATATAAATTCTTAAAAATAAATATAAATAAAGCTTTTTAATTTATTTTTTAGAACATGTGCTTGCTTTTAAACATTATTCGTTAATAAAATGATAGCTTTTAGTTGATTGATACTGTATAAAAATTTTTATATGAACATACCGATTAGAGATGGATTTTCAGCTCTATGTTAGAAGTTGGTTATAGTAGGCCTGCAGAACCTGCAGATGAATGTTGTACTTTCTTTAGATGGGTATATGAATATTCTGTTTCTTTGGTAAAAAACATATATATTATCATTCGATTTTCTTATTTAGGATAATAAATCAAATTTATCATTCATTTAAGGATAAATGTAATTCTAACATAATAGTTTTAATTTGATTGAAAAAATAGCAATCTTTGACAATCTTAAAATCCCCCAATGTTCTAAGATAAAAGTCATACATAGAACCACGAGCGAGTGGCAAATCCAAAGATCTGACTGCTTGAGCTTTTCCCAAAAAGTAGAAAGTGATGCTTGTTTGGTCCAAACCAGAGACAATGGAGTAAACTGAATACAGATGTTGAAACCGACAGTCCAACAACGCGGGTGAAGGGGTCAGTTAAGAAGCAAGCATGGGAGTTGGATCAAAGGTGTTTCCTTGGAGATTGTAAAATAATGCAGCTGAATTATGGCCGGTGGGCATTGTACTATGATATCTCCTTGGCCTAGCAACTCAACATCATGAAGCTTGAAATTCAAACTGGTCCTCTCAACACGATCAAATACATCCACCCACCGGTCCAAACAATTAAAGAGCATCTAGGACAATGAACAAAAAAAAAAAAAAGAGCATCTCAAGGAGAATCAAAGTTGAAAACTACGTCAAGAGGATGGGTACAAGCAATTAAAATTTGAATGTTGAGTGCTTTGCACTTATATTTAAGTTTTTATAATCTTTTATTGGTAAACGATTTATAAATTTTGAAAAATTTGCATGTGAAAGCGTAATGAATCTATAAATCCGAATAGTAAATTAACGATATACCTTGACTTTGAAAATAAAGTAACCTCTAACAATGAATGCTTGGTTTAGTGATTATTACCTCTCCTTAACACCCAAAGTTCAAATTTTCTTATTTTGCTTCCTATGAATAAAAAAATTAAACCTCCTCTGTCCCTAAACTTTTTATAACAAAAAAAATTGAAAACAGCAACATATCAAAGGAAAACATGATAAACTGAAAACTTATTTAAAAATAAATAAAATAATCGGATGAATAAATTGAAAATACTGCCAAGCAAAATAATTCATCACCATTTCAATGCCTTTGATAGAGATAACATGAGATTTTCCCATCGCTATTTCGGGGCTGATTACAGAATCCATGAATACAAATGATAAGAACACCTTTACAACAGCGATAGATTTTAAAACAAATGTTCAAAGATGCCAACAACATAAAAATCAATCACCCAGAAACAACACAAACAAATGAAGCAAACTGGATAAATAATGTTAGTTTATGACCAAAGATAACTATAAAATTTTCCTATTGTAGCACACTGTTTAAAGCTTGCGGTTTCTTCTTGCTTTGCCTTGCCAATGGAAGAGATATGTGGATGAACCCAAACTTTCTCCTCTGGGTGAAGTACTGTTTTTGATCATTCCCATGATCTTTTTGATCAGGTTTTGGAGGAAATGTCAGATCTTCCCTTAGTTCATGAAGCATTTGGCTCAAAGCCACCTTTTGCCTTTCAGTACTGTGGCCTTCATTGGGCCTTCTCACAACACATTCTTCAGGAGTAACTTGTTTCCTGCTCAAGATATCCCTCATTGAAATTGTAGACCTCAAAACAGGATTTGGTTCATCATCCATTGTTGGGTTTTGCTTGTTCATCAGTTCATGCAATGGCGATCGTGGAAGATGCTGATGCTGATGGGGATGAGGTGGCTGGAAATTTTCGATCTTGGTTGCATTGTACACCACCTGTTTTTTCTGTTCTTCCTCAGGAATCCATCTCCTGAGAGCCTCTTCAGCATCAAGTTGCTTTCTGTTTGCAATTTCCACTCTATTAAGAGCCTCTTCCAACGCTTCTTTGCTACGTTTAACTTCTTCTGAAGCTTCCTCCAGCTTCCTCAGGATTGCGAGCTTGGAGATATTTGCTTCAGCAAACTTGTGCACTGCATGAATTACTTTCCTGTTAGAAACCTCTTCTGCCCTTTGAGCTTTGGGGGTTCGAGGAGATGGCTCCGGCTCTGGCAATGAAAATCCTGATGAGTTCTCATTGCTTGACAAACCCTTCATTCCAGCAAGAGCATTCATTTCAATCAGAGCAAGAGCCTCTGCTGCCCTGGCTGCTTCCTCCATCTTCTTGGCTGCAACCCACCTCATTTCAGCGGCTTTTATACAGGGCTTGTTCTGTTCATTCCCAGGCTGTGGCATTCCTCTTGCAGGATCAACCATTTTCTTAAACTGCTCAGGCCTGGAATTGTTGTGAAAAGGCTGCCTTACAATGTTTGAAGAATTCTCAGAATTTCCATGATTTGCTTCCCCATTGTTGGCAATCTGTGGCTTCACCCTCACCCGTTGCAGCTCCTCTTGTAGAGATGCCACCCCTGCAAACTTACAAGTTAGCCTCTCTCGGGTCTTGTCAAATAAACTTTTCTCTTTCTTCATTTTCTTATTTAGAGACTCAACAGAAGTTTGAATCGTCCCAAGATCACTGATAGTTTTACCAAGGTTCAATTTTGCTTGTTTCAACTCCATCAAGATCATATCAGGAGACGAAACCGGGCAATAGGGGCTTGAACTCCCAATTCTCATCTGTTCATAATGTTCCTTGTTCATTTCCTTGATAGCTGGAGCTGGCATCTGCTCATCTGAATTCAAGTCTGGAGTACTGTTCATGCATTTCAGAGCTTCATTTTGCAGCTGTCTCTTCAACTCTTCCACAATCCTTTTTGTAGTTCCAAGTTCTTCAAGAACATCAAGGGTCTCCAATTCTTTCACGATCAGATCCTTCTCCAGCTCTGCTGCTTGCTCCTCCACTTTCTTTATGTCAAACTCTTCAATTCCATGCTGTTCATATATAACCAGTTGTCTAATCTATCAGAAATACATTACCATTGAAATATATGCAAACTAATTAAAATGATGAAAAAGGTTCAAGTCTCATGATTTCCCCTGCTTTTTCACTGTCAATTTTAGCATCTGAATCTGAAAATTAACAGGAGCTAATAACATCTTCAGTAATCGATGCCATATAAAACAAAATTCATAATTAACAAACATGAAAAAAAAAAAACTAAATTAAGATAAGAAATCATGAGAAGGATACTAGGCCAGAATTACAGTAAAACACAATCTCTTAGCCGAATTTTTTGTTATAGAAGTAGCCAAGAAACCAAGATTTGTTTTTTTTTTTCTCTTTCATAAGTTAAACTACAGAAGAACATAATAAAACTATTTTTGGGATTGCATGCGTATATTCCATTAAGACAGACTACACAACAAAACAAAGCATACCTTTCTTACATCATAGTCAAACCAATAGCAAAAATTAAAGTACTTACATATGCTTCTCCAAACTTGTACAACGGCACCCAAGGGCCGCTGCCACCGAACCGGGTCACAGCCTCCTTAACGGACCCAAAAGGCGGTGAGGTATCAATCTCAGCCCTCAAACTCACCCTCCTTATTCCCGGGTTCGAGACATCCCCGCCCGGCACACAACACGTCGGGTTGCAGAACCGGAAATTCTCAGAGCCGGACTCGGGTCTCACCTCCCGAATCCCGGGTGTTCCCGGAACCCCTTCCATGGGGGAGTCTTGAGGTTCTGCTGCCATTGCATATGCACACAAATTAAGCTTAGAAGAGCTAATAATAATGTGATGAAATGTTAATGTGAATGTGAATGTGAGTGTAATGCAAAGAGAAAGGTCTCTTCTTAAAGGGTGTGCGATTTTTGCTTTAGAGATGAAAAAGAGAAAAATAACCTGTATTATGAGAAATCAAGAATTCTAGAGTGAGTTTGTTATGATTGTGTCCATAGTCCCACCGGGAGAAAAAGAGAGAGAAAAGGTGGCAAAGTGATTTTCTTTTCCTTTTTGTGATTCAGTGAGGTTGAATGTTGAAGTCTTAGTGACGTGTTTGATTGCTACTGGTTGGTGAGATGATGACTCAGATTTGGTGGCCCCAGGGTTTCGGTTTGGGCCAATAATGTATTGACATATCAGCAAGGAACCGTGAGATTGGATTGGCATGTTAGGGTTGATTTGTCTATGGCTTTGGCCGTTGATTGCGGTTTTAAGGAAAGGATATTGGGAATTGCAGTTTGGTAAGGCTTTTTGAGAGGCAAAGGCAAGGTCTAATCAAATCATGCAAGTAAACGACGACGTTGCGTAAAATTGAAGATAATATTAATACATGCTGACATTTGACAAGATGTCTAAAATAGGACCACTAAAAATAAATTTCTCACATATATTAATTATATTATCTAAAGAAGGATATTTATATTTTGATTTTAATCAAATTAATCCGTAGAATTGGATTTAATTCAGTTAATCAGTTGATCATCAAATTATTTCGATTAGTTAGCAAAAATAATTTTGAAAGAATTTTGATTTTCAATTAATTTGATTCAAAAATTGAATTAATTGAAAATTTGACCCAAATATAAAAATATTCAAAAGTAAATCCAAAAATATATGAACCTTAATATATATTTAATACTTGAAATTTAGATGATGTTTTAATTTAATAAAGATTTTTAACTTAATATTTTGGCATTTGAATATTGTGGTGGATAATATTATTTAGTTTATTTCGATATAAGATATTAAAAATTAAAATACAATTTAACTTAAATAAATTTTATTTTTCTGTTAATCCAGTTCGATTAATTTTGAAATTGAAAATTTTGGTTCTATTAAAGCAATAAAAATAAACTAATTCAATTTTAACCAATTTGATTTGAAATATTTAACTTAATCAACAAAATAAGCAACCCTAATCTAGGGTAAGAGAATGTTCAAGGATTTAAATCGAGTTACATGTTAAATATATTAACACTAATATCCCTTGGTCGCAAGCTTGCCATAAAAAAATAAGAATTGAATTTAAAAAAAGGTTGATTTTGAGGTAGTGTAGCCTTTGAAACACAAATATATCGTTATATTTGGATTTTATGTATAATGACACAGACACAATAAAATTTATAAAAAGTATAGAAACATAATGCGTATTATATACATTCATATAGTAGAGAGTAGAAAGTATATGATATACATATGTTTGGTCTAGCCGGAGCTGTTGTAAAAAGTGCTTTTTGAGTAGAGCTTTTTTAGAAGTGCTATTAAAAGAAATTAAATTAGTGTTTGACAAACCTAATATAAAAGTATTGTAAGATTGTTGAAAACTATTTACTAAAATTTTTGTATATTTTTGATAAATGAAAAAAATAAAATAATAAACTTTATTAATTTAAATCACAAGTTTTTAAGTGAAAAACAATAAACTAAATAAAAATTTTTGTTAATTAAAATTAAACAAATGAAATAAATATAAAAATGGCACAAAATAAATAAATTATTGTAAAATAATATCAATCCTCTTTTATAATTTTGTAAATTATCGAAAAACAAAGTGAAAATATAAAAATTTCACTAAATACATATTATTAATAGTAGCATTTTTTTAAAAAACTTTAATTTATAGTTTTATCAAAAAGCTCAAATCTGCTTCTCACATAAACTAAAATTTTTAAAAATTTAAAAGCTAAACAACTAGCTTCTGCTTATAAAATAGATAAACTTTTCCATAAGTTAGGCCAAACATACATTATGTATTTAATTAAGCTAGGTCTTCAATTGTCAAGGCTTAGTTTCAAAGTTAAATTTTCGAGAATTTAGTTCAAACCAATTTAAAAGGATTGAGAACGGTCAACCAAATCTGTAAAAAAATATATTTTGCGAAGCTTGGGCAACGCAACCCGCCAAAATTATTAGAGACAGTAGGCAACTTTAATGCCATTTTCTCAATGTCATCTTTATTAAATATCTATCTAATCTTGGAAGATGAAAAATTAGGCTTTAGGACAACTTTAAAATGAAGTGAAAAGAAGTTCAAATATAGAGAGAGAATCCCCTCACACAAGTATAACATTAATTTTACACTTTTTCATTTCAATTTTTATGATTTATATTTATGTAATCAGACCATTAAATTTTATATTTTATTCATGTAAATTATATGTGTCAAATTTCAAATTAATAAAAAAAATCTAATTATTTTTTAATAAAATTTCAATCATTAACACATATTGAAAATTTTAACGGTTAATACACATTGAAAATAATATGCTATTTTCGATTGAAGAGATATCGGATCAATTTAAAACTTACAAGCATGATGGATACAAATTAGTTGTTATCTCTAAAAGTTAGTTTATAAAAATATTAATCTTGCATGAAATTATAAAAATTATGTAAAATACTTTATTTTACATTGATATAACTTGGTCTTTCTCTCTCTCTCTTTCTCTGTATACGCCTGTGTGTATATAAGATCTTAATATTTGGTGATCTATATTTATATAAGATCTAAATTTATCAATTTATAAATTAATTGAGTTGATCAAGATCATCAAATATTAATCATTCAATACAATGTTAAGATTTATAGTTCATATGTTTTTGTGAATTTAAATTTGATCTCAAACAAAAATCCAAGAAGTAAAAATGTGATTTTAATTCTGATTCTCACAATGTTGTTGACTACCAATCAAAATGGCATGGAACAACCATAAAAGGACAAAAGCAAGTGAGGAAGCAAAGACTGAATAAAAGGAAGGAGAAGTGGGGCTACAAAGGAAGGAAACATCTGTCTTTAAAGTGATACAAATGCATGCAGGCCTAAAGTGAAAAAGGGCATCGCCATAATTACCATGTATGGTTCACTTTCCAACCCATTATTCCTCATCATATTCATCATTAAGCTAGCTAGCTATCTAATCCTTCCAAAAACTTGCATTTTCTTTTAATAACCAAGCACCCAACGCCTGGTTTTCATACCTAAAATATGCAAAGGGTAGCACAATTTACCATTAAGAGGTGAAAGTGAGAAAAAGTTAGATTCCTTTGGAAAACTTCTTTACTCTTGCAAGAAAAAAAAAAGAATTTAATTGCATTTAGACATGGTTCGAATTTTGAAATCATCATTGTTGGGAGGACTTTAGTATTTATCTCTCTTAGCCTAAATAAAATTAATCTCAGATCGTAAAACGATTGAGGATACTTGTGATTAGACAAAAAAAGAATTTAATTAAGGCATAAATAACACAAAACACCTTAGGAAATAAAAAATTTAATTTATCTCTATTTCTTTCGCATGGATTTTATTTTTTTTCAAGTAGATCTAAGCCAATTAATCTTATTTAACCAAATTAAAAATAAATAATAAGAAGTGATTGAACCTTTAGACGTTTGAGCATATAATTTACAATTATTGCACAACAATGATAAAGTATTGCATAACAATTAATCAATTACAATTAATATTATGTAGGAACTACTAAAATATTATATGAAATACATATACATATAAGTGATGTGGACCACTATAATTAATAGTTGTGATTAGCTTGGTTTGCCTGCATACCTTGGCTATGTGGTCGATAGGACAATCTAACCAAAGTCTATGGAGCGAATGTGTAAATTTGCCTCTTAATTGTTGGAAACGGGGGGCAATTGCTCAATATATCTGGAAGCCAATATAATTAGGTTAGATATTCACTATTGGCTTGGTCTTTTGGGAATTTAATAAATGGCAACTAGGCCTTAATTATTAACCTATAATGTTAGTGGCACACTAGAAGTACTCAAGTAACAATATTCCTTGTATTAATGTTCTTAAACTCTTGAAAAATAATAAAGCAAGTGTTTAAAATTGCTCGTTTGACAACTAAAAATGTTGAAGATCCAGCTTTTTGTTCTTCTTGGCATCTATTGTTTTTGCACAAATCTTTTTGGTTCTTAAAAAGAGAGTTTGAGAAGGTTCAAGTGTCCGAAATGAATTTCTAGATCCGTGGATTTATCAACATCAAATTTGTAAATTTGTAAAAAAGAACAAATTTTCTGGTAATTAGGTTAGGTATGATGAAAAAAAGTACTTAAAAGTAAATTGCCTTTTTTGGTACTTATTACAAGTAATTACTAGTTATATAGGCACGCGATTTCTTTTTAGATATTCACGAATTGCATAATCAATAAGGTAATTATTTAATGGGCTTAGGATGCATTCTGTGGAATTGGAAGGCAAACTAAAATCATCTTTACACAAACAGCTTCAAGTGGATTATGATGAAGTTCACTTGACATTATTGTATTGACTTTTCATCTTTACTAAGCTCTCAAATCATGTCGCCTTGTTATGTACATGCCTTGTGTATTTTAGGTCAGCCAGTTAAGGCTACCATTGTATGTGTTAATTTGTAATGAGAGTATTGTCAATATATGATAAAAAAAAGATTAATTGTTGAATAAATATGTAAAGGTGTTTGATATATTATGGATATGGATAACAAAACATGTTAAAATATTTATCATAGTATCAACAAAGACAGTAAATTCTTTGGTTCCAATGTAAGTATGATTTTTGTTGATGCCAAAAAGGTTGTTAGTTTGTTAATGATGGATCAACTTTTTCTTCCTTGGATCAACCTGCAAAATAGAAGGTCCACCGGGGTTGTTTCCGGTGAGACTTGTTCCTATGCTTAAGTCAATAAAGTGTTTAGAGAAATTATAAGTAACATAGTAGAAGAGAGTGAGTGAATCCCTTTGTCTTGTGTCTTTGACCCTTGTATAGGCGTTTGCGTAATTAAGTGGGTGATTACATGTAGTTAAGTAGGCGGTTATACGTAGTTAAGTGGGCAGTTACGCGATTACGACGGTTACTTCTTGTGTGTAATTAAGTGGACCGTTTGTTACTAAGCTCGGTGAGATGGGCCTATTGGGCCCTCCAACAATGATACTAACAATTTTGGATTCAAATTTTATTGGTTTTTTTTGTTAGCATTAATATCAAATACACTATTAATGTAAATTTGCATATTTTATCCTAACTGAGGAGATTGAATAATATATTTACATGTATCCCTCGCAAAAAAAATTGCAATAATTTGCTAATAAAAAGTGAATATTAAATAAATGATTGACCAGCTAATTGTATTTCTTTTTGTTGGTTTATAGACATGTTTTCTAGCCTTACAGGTGCAGACTGCGGAGCATGATACTAACTGAACAAAATTGTCATTTACAGCATACTATTTTTAGCCTAGGTTATATTTTATTTAGAAAGAGTCAGTCAAACCTCATCTTTAAAAACAAAACGAAAAAAATATTTGTTTTAGACCAAAACGTTAGTCAATTGGGATTTGTCTCCCATGATGTACACTTTCCCATAAAATCTGGTATGCAATCCAACAAAAAAAAAATCTAATATTGAAAATACTATTATTTTAGAAAAAAATTAAAAAAGCCATAAAAGGCAAGGGAGAAAAGCACGTGATTCAAGGGTCTGCTCGTGATTTGCGGTCTCCTTCGCCCATGGAATCCGCACTCAGACACGGCAACTAGATTAATTCATGCCCAAAAAAAAAACTTTCTCGTCTCGTATCCATAACAAAAGAAAAGTTGAATTACTCTTAACTACCGTTCATAAATTAAAAGGTGAAATATAAACAAATAAATAACTACAAAAATTACATATATCTCACACGTAATAAATCAAATTCAAATAATTATTTTTTTTATTAATGAAAAGAGTGTTTTAGCTTGACCCTTGAAGGTTTCAATCAAGGCAGACAATTTAAAATCCTTCTCTCTATATTAAAATAACGAAAATCGACTCTTAGCAATTTTATTTCATTTTTTCTCAAATCAAAAGTTTTTACTGTACTAAAATATAAATAAATACGACAAAGTGAATTATATTGAAGCTAAATACGGGCTTGTGTTTTCTTAATTATACGCTTAATAGTGATGAAATTAATAATGTTATTTATTTATTTGTGTAAACACTTCCGATATTTGAAAGTCACTTATGCATCTTATGGTTTGATGATATTTAAGATGCAATCTTGAAAATAGATAAAAACCCAAATTTCAATGACATTATAAAACTATTTCCATTGTATTCCCCATTGTAAAGCCAAAGCGGATATGTTTTGAATCTTGAGTTTAAAACTATATATAGATGACAAAAAACAAGTAATTTTTATTTTTGAAATTAAATAAGCTTTCATTACTAAAAATTGATGGCATCATACATAATGAAATCAGAAACGAAATCTGGATGCTCCTCTACCCTAATCAATTGCCCAGTAATGTCTCACCCCTGTTTTGCCAATTTATGAGTTACCCTACAAAAACAAGCAATTATAATGTTACATTTTTCACCAGATACAAATAGTTTTTATTTTCTTTTCATTTTTGACTTGATATGGCAAGTGATTATGGTTAGATTATTTAAATAAATGTCGTGTTTTGCACGACAAATTAATAGTTGAAAGGAAAATGATTTTTCAAAATAAAGATATATATATATATATGTATGTATATGTCCCTTTGTTATACGTTTTTATATAATTGACACGTACGAAGTGACAATATATCAATAAAGAAAAGAATCCCCCAACAAATCTTCAAGGCTCATTAAATTTTCATGGCTTTAAATCTTGGCTCTGTCCGTCCCTCTTTCGTTTTCACGTGCAATGCTAAGCAATTTGACTCAGTATGTGGCTAGGCGCTACTGTTAAGGGTTAATCATCTGATCTAAAATCAATTGACTTTAACATGTGATAATTTTAAAAAGGTTAGCGGTCACAAATCACAAAACAGACACAAAACAGAATTTGGACTTTATGCCATGCTATGCATACAACCTAAAATTAATTAGTAATAAGTGCAAAGACCAATTTAAATATAAGACTAAAAAAACAAAATATTTATCAGATATAGGATATCATTTCTTTAACATTGATAATGAGCCTAAACTCTTAGCATCCGGAATCTAAATTTTTTGAGGGCAACTAGTAGTGGTAAAATCAGGTGTTATCCATTAATTAACCATAGTGGTCGTAATTGTTTTACTATATCAACCAGACAGCTCTCAATTGCCTTATGTGAACCAATTAAAACATGCATTTGCCAATGATATTTTTAAAATATATAAGCATTGTTATAAAATTGCATGTTTTATTTATATGTCGATTTTTTGAATTTCGTTAATGATTGAGAAAATTAATTGATGGCTAGTTTGGATCGGCAGTAAAATTAGTTCTGATGAGATTGAAAAAAAAATTATTAAAGATATATACTTTCTAATAAAATCATAAAATAAAATTGAAATAGGGGTGAATGGGTAATTTGACCTTTCAATTTTTTTTAATGCACTGTTCATCACTGGTCTCCCCACATGCGGGGAGATCTAAACTAAGTCTGACTAAACGTGTGTTAACTATTTAAATTTGTTTAACTGGATGTATAGATAGATTATAAGTAATGATTCCATTTTTTTCTTATAAAATTGAATTTGAGTTTGGAATCTAAACCATTTCATTAGGAGGCTAATGAATCTAAGCCATTTTTAAAAGCTAGTTAATTACACTCAAACCAACAGTTTTTTATGGAATCTTGGACCACATAGCATGTTCCCATTTATTAGGCCTTTGTTCACCCGTAACCAAACCTTCCTCATTGCTCAACTGTTTTTCCTCATTCAGATTAAAATGGACGGTCCAGATTAACTCACATCAATCTTCCTCATCAATGATTCAGATTCTTCCAATAAATTATTAAGATATAGCTACCATATTAAATTTCCCATCGGTCCAGCCATCACAGATCTGTTCCTCTCAATAGATTTCATCTCAATTTGAGTATGGACAATTGTCAAAGTTTACTCCCCTAGACATTAATTAATTAATTGAAACACGTCCCACCTCATTGAAAATCTTTGATACAATTTTTTTTTTGGCAATATGGTCAAGGTGTCCCCATTCTATTTTAATGAGACAAGAGTTTCAAAAATAAAAGAAATCAATATATTTGCATGAGCCTTAATTATACAGCCACTAGACTGGATTTAAACAAGTCATTTGGCCTTGAAATATTCTATTCTGATCTTTACCAGGCTTCAACTTCGGATCTTGAGCCTCCTTTAGAAATTAGGGATCTACTAATTAAGTAGCTGACGCCCTTCCGAAGAAACAATTAACACCCAGAGTCAGTTTCCAGAATGCTGAGTGACAGTAGTAGCCGTGAGCTGCAGCCTCAGAAAGGTCTCCAAATCACGCAAGATGACAAGTTCTTCTCCAGGCTGATGTCGAAGGAAACTTCCATGGCGAATTCTTCTTGCAGGGTCTACTATGGAGGAGCTTCGGGTGCCGTTCCATTCATGTGGGAGTCACAGCCGGGAACCCCCAAACATCCTTCTTCTGACACCACTCTCCCTCCTTTAACTCCCCCTCCTTCATATCATTCATCGTTCAAGTCAAAATCCAAGCAGAAAAAGAGCATGAAACCAACCCTTTTGAGCTCCATCTTTCCCAGACTGATCACTTCGAGGAAAAACCATGCTTCTCCATCTTCTTCTTGGTCTTCTACTTCATCTTCGTCCTCTTTATCGTCATGGTCTTCACTGTATGGCTCTGGTTCTTCCCCATCAGTTAATTCCTCCGTAAATCGAAGGTTATTTCACAGACGAAGGAGCCTTTTTTCATGTTCGAGGTCACCTGTTCATAACTGCATAAATGATGATGATGAGGAAGGGCTTGGGTCACCTACTTCGACATTGTGTTTTGGGGTTAAACGAAGGAATCTGCGTGTGTTTAGAGGATGTCAGTCAATGTTAAACATGAAGAAGGCATTGCTATCAATTGTTAGCCATGGCTCAGGTCATCAAGGTACTAGTGCTACTGCCTATAGAGATTAATTAATAAATTAATTTATATGACTTTGGGATGTTATTATTTTCCTTCTTTTTTCACCTTTTGCTTTTTAGTGTATTTGTTGGGAGGTGTTATTCGTTCTAGTCTTTGCCCCCACTGCAGATTTCATTATTGAACAGTTTGTTCAATTCATCATAATCCAATGCATGCTGTTGTTATAAAAAATTAGTATCAATAAAAGGCACTTATGATTGTTTATATGATTTTTTTTTAACAATGGAAGTCTTTGGTTTGAGGAAGGAGAAATGTATGTGTTGAAGCTCAAATATCATATTGTAAGAACTCCTATACCTTAAAATTAGAGATATGATCATTTGAGATTATATTTACAATTTTTTGTAATTTATATAAGAATTTCAATGAAATACCAATTAATGCATGGCTACCAATACAAAAATTTGATCTACTCAAGTTTGCCTTATTAATTGTAAAAAAGAAAAACTTTTTCTTTAAGAAAATATTTTCCCCCCGCTCTTCTCCTAACTTCCATGGCTATTCACATGAAGATACTTAAAGTTATAAAATTATAAAAGGCATATAGATCCATGGGTTGTGGCTCAAGTAACGCAAGTTTAGTTTGTGGAAAGAATTCTCAAGTTCAACTTCCATTAAACACACTTCTAAGAAGAGGTAAAAAGCTTTAACTATGACGAAGCTTCGAACATGATTAGTCCCAAACTGTTAAAACGAATAAAGATTCTCTTAATTTATAAAAAAAAAAAAGGGCATATAGAGATCATAGGGGTTGGCCATCAAAAAGAGGTGAAGCTTTTTTCTCTTATCAAACTCAAATGGCATTAACCAACGACCATGTGGGATGCATTAATTAACAGCACCCTTGCTTTCAGTGTCTGCTTTTCAGACCCTAAATAACACGAAACCAACACAAAATAGGAGTGAATTGAGTTTCTGGGAGAGTGCATGGAGGGGGATGGATTGGGAATTGAGTTGGCTTAGCTTGGTCCCCTAGGACTTGAATCTAACCTTAGATGACAGTAGCTAATTAATAATAGAGTTGATTGTTACCAGGCTAATTGGTAACTGGACTTTCATGGGAAAAAGAAATTAAAGAAAACCCCGAACTTATTATTAACAACTTATTTTATTTAAATTATTTTATTTTGAAATATTTTAATTCTATTGCATGGTATTAGAAATCAAATTATTTATATGAAGGAAAGTTTATATTTAACATATTAATGTTAGGATATAAATCCTATATATTGTTATTAAATCATATCATGACATCTCATTACTTAGTGAATTAAAAATATTTGTTTTTAAAAACTCTTCATATAAAAATTTATGAAATAATAAAATTGCATCTTCTCATTCACTAATAGTGCATCTAATATAAATCCTAAGAATA
This sequence comes from Heritiera littoralis, assembly GCA_031772115.1. NCBI lineage: Eukaryota > Viridiplantae > Streptophyta > Magnoliopsida > Malvales > Malvaceae > Heritiera > Heritiera littoralis. The sequence continues at coordinate 705,471 of JAPDPK010000053.1, read as the reverse complement.
ATTTTCAGAAATATATAAAAAAAACCTTCATAATATAATATGTATATATAAATTTATGTACCACAACAATTTAAATTGGACAGTTTATTTATTGTGATCTCTAAATGAATGCCTACGTTTCAGTCCATCCTTAAAAAGAATTTGTCCACAAACTTTGATAGTCAACTTTGTTCACTTCATTTTTGTCCTAAAAATGTTCTCACTTCATTCTTCTTCTTCTAATTTTATTAAATATAATAGGGAAAAGTTACGCCCTCAATATCTCAATAGTTATTTTTTTCCTTAAAATTTTATGTGATCACCTCTCTTGGTTTTCCCCTTTCCCTGTTAGACCTACTTTTCATGTTTTAATTTTAATTACATTAAGAAATATGTTCGTCTATTTGATTAGGGTGTAATGTAAATGTGCTATTAATCTATCTAGCTCAAAAAATTCTATTAATAGAAGATTGAGAACACAAACTTTCCAATAGCCCTAGCATAAATAAGCTATATAGATAATAAGATCGCCATTTCTTAATTACTTAAGCTGATTAATTGTTTAAAGTCTCATCTAATTTAAGTTTTATAAAATTCAAAAGTTTACAAGACTCAAAATCATTTATTTAAGAAATTCTTAAGCTTAAGCTTTGATGTGGGTCAAGCTAAAGATTACTGGGCTTTTATATTAATAAGCCTAAAGAATATTGGGCCTAATGACAGTTTTAGTCTAAGAGAAAAGAAGCCTCGGAAGGCCCATAAATGATCCACTGAGTTATCATTTAAGCTATAGGCCTTAAAGGTAATTATGCGCAAAATAACTCCTATAAATAGGTCACAGGTATCATTGTTAAACCCTAAGCTTTATTTACCTACTAAAAAGCTGCCAAAACCCTGTCTGACTTAAGCATCGAAGTGCGTGCGCAGGGGAAAGCCCTTGCGCCCTCTGATGATTTTCTTTCTTCCAGAATTCTAGAGGATAGCTTGACACGAAATAGAGAATCCGACATCAGCAACAAATCATTGTTGTTTCGTGCAACAACAATTGACGCCGTCTGTGGAAAACAAACACAAAAGCCAAGTATAAAAGATAGCGAGAACATGATCTATGAGGCAGATGGAGGCCTGTCGTAGAATGTGGAAGCCTTGGACGAGAGAGTGGCTTCCACACGAGATAGCATTGGGCGAGAGACGGGCTCTCGCGCGACAAACTTGGGTGAGAGAGTGGCTCTCGTTTTACCCATGTTTTTATCCCAAGCGTATTGCGTTAAGTTACTTGATGATTCATTGAAAAAGATGGCTTTCATGGATTTGTGCCACTTGATCACTTTCCCGCTTAAAACCAATAGAAAACAAAGACTAAGCATCTTCTCCCTTACACACATGTTTGACGTGACATATAATGTGTATAAAAAAAATTCAATCTATCATAAATATCTAATAAGGTATATAATTGTTCATCGACGCTGCATGATGGAAGCAATCAATCCATGGACAGAACATTATTACAAAGCTGATTACATATTACAAATATATATATATATATTATATTATGCATACAGGGGCGAGAGAAGGCCATGTTCTATCGTGCGTAGTGGCGAAAGAGGAGCTCTCACGCACGACAGGCCTTGGGCAAAATAAGGTCTCCCGCACGCGACAAACCTTTGGCGGGAGAGGGGTTTCCGCACGCGATGGGCTTGTCTACCACACCTGAGCTCACCTGGTATAGTGATGGGCGAGCACAGTACTCACACGGTAGGACCTTTGGCGAGGTAGAGCAATAGGCGAACATAGATTGCACATGGCAGGATCTCTTGACGAGAGAGTGGCTCGCCTAATAGAGCAAAGTTGGCGAGCACAAGGTGCCTGCGGCAATTGCCCACATGACAGAAACTTTAGCAATAGAGTGGCTCACCTATGCATCAGCCAATGCAGGCGAGCGCAAGATCACGCGGTACTGTTTTTTCGTGATAGATTGGCTCGCCCACTCGACAATCACTTTGGCAATAGCCTATATGGCGAGAACAGTTCCACAAGGCAGGCAACAGCCCCGTTTGCCCCTCTCGGCAGGCCTCTTTGTCGAGAGAGCATAGGTCCCGCGCAGGCCACTCTGGAGACACAGTGCTCAACTACGCGACAACTAAAGCAAGCAAGAAACGATTCTCGTACGCGACATCTCCCCTAGGCAAGAAGAGTCTCCCACATGCAAAACAGCAATAGAGGGCCTCTCGCAAGCAAACAGCAAGAGAGGGTCTCCCGCACACTGACAGCGAGAGAAGGGCTCCTGCGCTTGACATCCCCTTTTGTCGAGAGTGGCACACGTGGCAAGCGCCCGGGTAGAACAACGCATGTGTGCAAACAAAGCCTAACTAGAAATGCTTGTTTGGCAATGGCGAACAAAGGACTGTTATGATGACTCACACCAGGGGCAGAATGTGGGCAAACAGGACCATGCGGCAAGACCCTTTGGCAAGATATAGCAACTCGTGCATGCAAGGGAGGTAGGGTGCCGCACGAAGAGCACACGCAGGCGTGAATGTAGCAATCATGTTGCATCGCAGGCCTTTGATGAGAGATTGTGGCTCGCCTATCGACAGCCAAAACAGGCGAGCACAGTTAAACGCAGCACAAGTTTTGGCAAAAGAGTAAGCCGCGATGGCGAGCACCGCACATACACGACAATCTTGGGCAGTAAAGAGATGATGGCAAGTGTCGTAATGGCTTCGTGCTCGACGATTTTGAAAAACGTTTAAAAACAAAGGGAGTCGCCACCAATCTTTTTTGACTAGGTGTGATTGGCCACCTAAAATACTTGTCTTTTTAACAAAATCTCAAAATTAATTAAGTTTTATTAAAAAGATAATTTTTGGTCTGTGAAAACAAAATTGGGTCCGGGAGTACGGTTACGCGTGGGGAAGGATTAGCACCCCACAACGCCCATTAAAAAACGGTACCATCCTAACCCCATGGTATCCTTTAATTTTAATAAAATAGTCTTGGCTTAAAACTAATTCATTTGTTATAAAAAAACGTGCATTTGCTAATGAAATTACTATTATAGATGTTTAAAAAAATTCATTATGAAAATCAACATGAACACCATTTATTGAAAAATTAAATCAAATATCCCAATACTCTGGTAACATTTGAAATAATTTCCCTCACCTAGAGATTTCTTAAGAATCACTACTTGTGAGTTCTATAGAATCTCATCTTCGGTGGTGCTCACGCTGTTTTTATAATTGACCGTGTACACATGTAGTATTGATAAAAACGTATGATGCATATAAAACTTAAAAGAAATTTTATTTGTTTTGATTTTATTAATGAAACTCTTGATATTAAAAAATTTAGCTAAATATCTCAATACTTAGGTAACATTTAGCTAATTCTTCTCACTTAGGGATCAGTCAAGAAATCACTACTTGTGAGTTTCATGACATCCCATCCTCGAAAGAATTCCATTTATTTCGAAAGTTAATATTTATAAATATGATGCTAGCATATGATGCATATGGAATTATGAAAAGAACTTTATATTTTGATATTTATTAATGAAATTCTTAATATTGAAAAATTTAACTAAATATCCCAATACTCTGGTAACATTTAGCTAATTCCTCTCACCCAGGGATTAGTCAAGAAATCACTACTTGTGAGTTTCATGACATCCCATCATCGGAAGAATTCCATTTATTTTTGAATTTTAATATTTATACGTATGATGCAAGCATATAGTATGAGATGCACATGAAATTATAAAAAACTTTGGATTTTAAATTTTTTATAAACGAAACTCTCGATATTGAAAAATTTAACTAAATATCCCAATACTCTGGTAACATTTAGTTAATTCCTCTCACCTAGGGATCAATCAAAGAAATCACTACTTGTGAGTTTCATGACATCCCATCCTCGGAAGAATTCTATTTATTTTAGAATTTTAATATTTTGATTTATTGTCTTGATTCCTTTGATTATTTCCTTTTATTAAAATTCTATTATTACTTATCTAATTTAATTACCACTCTTTACCTTTGGAAACTTTACTATTATTAATTTTGTTGATTTAATTATTTTGCATTTATGTATTTCTAAAAGTCCCTTTTTGTTTATTTCTCTCAACTGTTTCTATTACCTCTTTTGTTTTTATTAGTCGTCATTTAATTAATAGTTTTCTAAACACTCTTTATTTGTCAAAACTCATCATCGTATATATATATATATATTTATTTATTTATTTATTATTTTTTTAAAAAATAATAATAGTAAAATAATAATAAATAAGCATGAAATTGGATATTGAAAAATAATACCGAATATCTCAATACTCTGGTAACATTCGATATAATTCCCTTCACCTAAAGCTTTTCGAAGAATTGCTACTTGCGAGTTCTACGAAGACTTATCATTGGAATTCATGCTTACTTTATTTATTTTATTTTATTTTCCTTATTTTATTTTATTATATTTATTTAGCTTCTTAAAGTATCTTTTTATGGTAAATTGTTTAATAATAAAAAGAAAATTATATATATATATATATGAAAAATTATATAGTTATATTTTATATTTATTTACGCATTTTATATATCCTATGTAAATTTCCTAACTTCTTGAAATGATTTTCATAGTAAATGGTTTTAAGAAAATATTTATTATACATAAATAACTATATGGTTATATGTATTTTATATACCCATTTTATGTGATTTTATTTACATATGTAATGTATTTTTTTATATTTACTTTATGTACATTATACATATTTTATTAAATCTTAAGGAATTTTATAAATAAATATTTATTTTTTATGTTATGCAAATATATTAAAAATACAGAATAAATAAATAAGCAAATAAATACTAAATAAGTAAAAAAAATACCAAAACGAACTGGGCCTGGAAACCCAAAGAAAGCCTCCCAACTGGCCTAGAAAGACCGGCCCAGAACCAAGCCAACGGTAGGGCCCAAGCCTGCTAAGAAAACGGGCCGAAGCGGGTCGTGGGGTGCGGGTCGGACGCAGTACGCGGGTCGCGTGAGCGGGTTGCGAGCGGGTCGGCGCGCGGATCTCTGGCTCTCCAAAATGGTGCGTTTCGGCATTCTATAAATAGCCCTTTTTTTCTTCCTTCATTTCAACCGGCTTTTCCAAAAAAAAAAACCAAAAAAAAATCCCAGAAACACTCTCTCAGCCTTCCCCTCCTGCGATTTCCGACCGCCGCCGTGGCTGCCGTGCGTCGCCGTACGCTGGTCGCCGGTGATACCCCGAAGCCCTTAAAAGATTCCACTCCTCTTCCTCTTCTTAGATTTGGGGTTTGTTTCCCCCAAAAACGCCCCCAACCCCACGGATCTGACTACTCCCAAAAACCTTTCCCCCTTTTTTGTTTTGTTTTGTGTTTGTTTTCACCTCTGGTTGGATCTGATTATGGTTGTGGTTGTGGTATTGCTGTTGTTTTTTCTTGTTTTGCAGGTATTAAATCTAGGTCTCAGATCTGGGATCCGGGGTCCTCAGATTCTAGGGTTTCCAGATCTGGGTTGGGGTTCGTCGGGATCTGGGGTTTCGGTGGTGGTGATGGTTAGGGTAATGATGAGGGGCTGGTGATGGTGATGATGACGATCTGGGTAGTGGTTGTGACGGTGATGATGGTGGTGAGTGGACGGTGATGGTGATGAGTAGTAACTGGACGGTGGTGAGTGGCTGGTTTTTTTTTGGTATTTCTGAGTCTGTCCCTTCTCGAAAAAAAGAAAAAAACCCTGAAGAAAATCTAGTCTTTTTAAACAAATTTGGGATCAGCCTTTAATCCGAAGGGTTAGATTCAAACCGGGTTCTCTTTATTGTTTTCCAGATCTCCAAGGCAGTGGTCAGAGATGGGATTGATGCCTGGGGAAGATGAATTTGTGGCAGCCGAGACCTAGGGGGAAGGGTTGGAACCGCCGGCGGCTGGGGATGACAGACAAAAATAAAACAACAACAATAATAATAATAATAATAATAATAATAATAATAATAATAATAATAATAAAAGATAATAATAATAGAAAAGATAATGATAATAATAATAATAATAATAATAAAAAATAATAATAATAATAATAATAATAATAATAATAATAATAATAATAATAATAATAATAATAATAATAATAATAATAATAATAATAAAAAAGAAAAGATAATAATAATGAAAAAGATAATGATAATAATAGTAAAAAATAGTAATAATAATAATAATAAAAAATAATAATAAAAATAAAACACATGTGATAAAAAAACAATAACAATAATAGCATACATAATAACAAAACAAAAATAAAAATAAAAACAAATATGTATCCAAATAATAATAATAAAATAAAAAAATGAAAACAAAAAATAACGATAAAAATAATAAAAATAAAAACAAATAGATAAAAATAAAATACTAATAATAATAAAAATAAATTTACTCATTTTAATGGGCTTTGAAGCCCAATGTTTTATTTTGGATTTTGAAAGTCTAATTGAGTTTAAAATTATCAATTTGGACAAAATTTGGTGTCTACAGTTGCCCATTTTTGCTCATTGCTGAGTATCAGTAATAGAGCAAAGACAATAGACAACAATTTTGTCCAACTCAACACCTAATCCTTCTCCTTCTTTCTCCCTCTTTTTTTTTGTTGTTTTTCTTCTTTCTTCTTTCTTTTTTTTTCTTTTTCTTCTTTTTTTTTCGGTGCTTTTCTTACAACAGAGGTAGCGAAATTTTAAAATTCTTCCTGAAAATGTGTTCCTCTTGTAGCAGAGGCGATGAAACTTTAAATTCTTTTTCTGAAAATGTGCTCCTCTTGCAGCAGAGGCAATGAAACTTTAAATTCTTCCTGGAATGTGCTCCTCTTGCAGCAGATGCGATGGAACTTTAAATTCTTTTTCTGGAAAATGTGCTCATCTTGCAGCAGAGGCGATGAAACTTTAAATTCTTCCTGGAATGTGCTCCTCTGGCAGCAGAGGCGATGGAACTTTAAATTCTTTTTCTGGAAAATGTGCTCCTCTTGCAGCAGAGGTGATGAAACTTTAAATTCTTCATGGAATGTGCTCCTCTTGCAGCAGAGGCGATGGAACTTTAAATTCTTTTTCTGGAAAATGTGCTCCTCTTGCAGCAGAGGCGATGGAACTTTAAATTCTTTTTCTGGAAAATGTGCTCCTCTTGCAGCAGAGGCAATGGAACTTTAAATTCTTTTTGGAAAATGTGCTCCTCTTGCAGCAGAGGCGATGAAACTTTAAATTCTTCCTGGAATGTGCTCCTCTTGCAGCAGAGGCGATGGAACTTTAAATTCTTTTTCTGGAAAATGTGCTCCTCTTGCAGCAGAGGCAATGGAACTTTAAATTCTTCCTGGAATGTGCTCCTCTTGCAGCAGAGGCGATGGAACTTTAAATTCTTTTTCTGAAAAATGTGCTCCTCTTGCAGCAGAGGTGATGGAACTTTAAATTCTTTTTCTGGAAAATGTGCTCCTCTTGCAGCAGAGGCGATGAAACTTTAAATTCTTCCTGGAATGTGCTCCTCTTGCAGCAGAGGCGATGGAACTTTAAATTCTTTTTCTGGAAAATGTGCTCCTCTTGCAGCAGAGGCGATGAAACTTTAAATTCTTCCTGGAATGTGCTCCTCTTGCAGCAGAGGCGATGAAACTTTAAATTCTTTTTCTGAAATGTGCTCCTCTTGCAGCAGAGGTAATGGAACTTTAAATTCTTTTTGGAAAATGTGCTCCTCTTGCAGCAGAGGCGATGAAACTTTAAATTCTTCCTGGAATGTGCTCCTCTTGCCGCAGAGGCGATGAAACTTTAAATTCTTCCTGGAATGTGCTCCTCTTGCAGCAGAGGCGATGAAACTTTAAATTCTATTTCTGGAAAATGTGCTCCTCTTGCAGCAGAGTCGATGGAACTTTAAATTCTTTTTATGGAAATGTGCTCCTCTTGCAGCAGAGGCAATGAAACTTTAAAATTCTTTTCTGGGAGGTGTGCTAAAACATTTTTTTCTTCTTCTTCTTCTCTTTTTTTTTCGTTTGTCCTTTTGTATTAGTTGTTGTTTTTTTGTTTTTTGTTTTTTTTTGTGCTTGAATTCCCATAATGTGAATGAAATGCAAATGCATGTATTGACAAAGTCGTGCAATTCCTATTGTGGTAATCAAATTCTTAAAACTGTCCCTTTTTGTGTCCTTTGATCCTTTTACCTGTGATTCGCAGGATGGTTGTCACCAATTTCGAATTAGAGATAGTTCACCATATGTACTTGTATCATTTTTCAATTTCTTTTGTCTTATCCCCTTATTTCTCTCTTTTCCTCCACTTCTTTTTTTCTTTTCTTCTTCTCTCTTTTCTATCTTAGTAATGTTAGCAGGTAGATTATCACTTAATTATCATTTTCATTTCAATCTTTGTTTAACAAACACAATACATTTTTTTGCACTTTATCGATTAGTTATGGAATAATCAAAAGAATAACATTATTTAGAAGAGAAGCATTTATTATTGGGCTGACAAGAGACAATGACAGCAAAAGTACAGTCGGGTGGCGAATGCCACAAGGGTCAAGTGGTGAATTTCAAAACAAATAATGAATGTCTAGATAACCCTTCACGAACCAAACCGATGCTTTCTTTGGAAAAAACTAATCCGTTGAAGCCCCCTGTCACATTGAGTTCGTCCGGCTAATGCCATCCCCCGTATGATTTCGATCCAGGTGTTGATCTTTTCTGCATCCAAGCTGCCTTTTCAGGTTTTCAACTTAGATATCCCTCTTTAATCCAATTGCCCTTTTTGGGTTTTCAGTTTGAATTCTCCTTTCATTTTCCTTTTATTTTTTTCTCTCTCTTTTTTTTGTTTTTTTTGTTTTTTTTGTTTTTTCTTTTTCTATTTTCCCCTTTTTTCTTTTCTTCTTCTTTTTTTTTTCTTCTTCAAGCATAGTATTTCTTCACAGCATCGGAGTTTATCGGATTAGGTAGATCATTCCCATCCATCTTTGTCAAGATCAATGCTCCGCCTGAGAACGCTCTTTTCACCACATATGGTCCTTCCCAATTTGGTGTCCATTTGCCCCGATTATCGTGGTGATTTGGGAGGATCTTTTTCAACACCAATTCTCCTTCTCGGAAATGCCTGGGTCGAACCTTTTTATCATGGGCTCGCATCATTCTCTTCTGGTACATCTGACCATGACATAGTGCTGTAAGCCTTTTCTCTTCTATATGATTCATTTGTTCAAAGCGACTTCGAACCCATTCAGCCTCGTCTAAGTCTAATTCCATTAAGACTCTTAGGGAGGGGATTTCTACCTCAACAGGCAGTACCGCTTCCATGCCGTAAACCAAAGAAAAAGGAGTTGCCCCAGTAGATGTGCGCACTGACGTTCTATAGCATGCAAAGCGAATGATAGCTTCTCGTGCCAGTCTTTGTATGTGCTGGTCATCTTCCCCACAATCCTCTTAATATTCTTGTTGGCAGCCTCAACGGCTCTATTCATCTTCGGGCGATACGGGGCTGAGTTGTGATGCTTGATCTTGAACTGTGCACATACTTCCTTCATCATGTCATTGTTCAAGTTGAGGGCGTTGTCTGATATGATCCTTTCTAGGAGCCCGTACCGGCATATTATCTCCTTCTTTAGGAACTTACAAACAGTAGACTTAGTCACATTCGCATAAGAGGCAGCTTCAACCCATTTTGTAAAGTAATCTATCATCACGAAAATGAATCTGTGCCCATTGGATGCCTTGGGAGAGATGGGTCCAATCACATCCATTCCCCACATAGAGAAAGGCCACGGTGGTGCCATGACGTTTAGTGAAGTCGGGGGGACTTGGATATTGTCCTCATAGATTTGACACTTGTGGCATTTTCTAGCATAATCTATGCAATCTCTTTCTAGTGTAGTCCAATAATAGCCTGCCCTCATAATCTGTCTAGCCATGAAATGACCATTTGCATGTGCCCCGCAAATTCCATCATGTACCTCCTCAAGAATCCTTTTGGCTTCAGATGTTTTTACACATCTCAACAACATCTGATCCTGACCTCTTTTATACAAAACATCTCCATCAACAAGGAATCCCATTGCTAATCTTCTGAGGATCTTTTTGTCATTCTCTGATGCATGCTCTCGGTATTGTTGATTCTTAAGGTATTGCATGATGTCATAATACCAAGGTTGTCCATCCGCTTCCTTTTCAATACTAGAACAGTGAACTGGAGAATCTCTCATGCGCAGTTTGATTGGTGAAACATTCGCTTCTGTCTCCATTTTAAACATCGCAGCTAGTGTTGCCATGGCATCGGCAACCTGGTTTTCTTCTCGAGATAAATGTTGGAAGATGATATCGTCAAATTGTTGTACAAGGTCAGCCATGTACTTCTGGTACTGAACTAGCTTCTGATCCCTTGTTTCCCATTCACCTCGTAACTGATAAATAACCAGTGCTGAATCTCCATAAACTTCCAAGTTCTTGATTCCCCTATCGATTGCAGCTTCTAAGCCCATTGCACAAGCTTCGTATTCAGCCATGTTGTTGGTGCTGTTGAAATTTAATCTGGCTGTGGACGGGTAATATTTTCCATTTGGAGATATTAAAATTGCCCCTATCCCATGCCCTAAGGCATTGGACGCGCCGTCAAAGAACATTCTCCACTGTCTGTTATCAGGCTCTTCTTTCTCCGCTTGAAAGACAAACATTATATCTTCATCTGGAAAATCTAGCTTAATAGGCTCATACTCGGCAGTAGCACGATCCACCAGGAAGTCGACTATTGCCCCACCTTTGATTGCCTTTTGGGACACATACACAATGTCATATTCGGCTAGCATAACTTGCCACCTAGCTAGTCTTCCTGACAGTGACGGTTTCTCAAATATGTATTTAAGGGGATCCAATCTAGCAATCAACCAAGTTGAATGTTACAACATGTACTGTCTCAATCTACGAGCAACCCAAGCCAATGCGCAACACATTTTTTCTATTGTAGTATACTTGGCCTCATAATCAGTGAACTTTTTGCTCAAGTAGTAGATGGCCCGTTCTTTCTTGCCCGTATCATCGTGCTGGCCCAGCACGCATCCCATAAAATGTTCATTGATAGTCATGTACAACAAAAGAGGCCTTCTTGCAACCGGCGGTACTAGAACAGGAGGATTTGACAAGTACTTTTTCACCTTCTCAAAAGCCTCTTGGCATGCCTCGTTCCATTCACCCGGATCTTGTTTCCGAAGCAACTTAAAAATGGGATCGCATTTAAGAGTAAGTTGCGAGATGAAACGGGAAATATAGTTCAATCTTCCCAAAAAGCCTCTTACCTCCTTCTGTGTGCGTGGGGGCGACAGATTTTGTATCGTGCTGATTTTATTCAGGTCCACTTCGATTCCCTTTTCACTGACTACAAACCCCAACAACTTTCCCGATTTAACTTCGAAAGTGCATTTGGCAGGGTTCAACTTGAGTTGAAACTTCCGTAGTCTTTCGAACAGCTTTCGAAGGTTGGTTACATGATCCTCTTCTCCTCGGGACTTGGCAATCATGTCATCTACATACACCTCTATCTCTTTATGCATCATGTCATGAAAGAGGGTTACCATTGCCCTTTGGTAAGTGGCCCCGGCATTCTTTAAACCAAAAGGCATAACTTTATAGCAAAATGTCCCCTAAATTGTCACAAAGGTGGTTTTCTCCATGTCATCCTCAGCCATTTTAATCTGATTGTAGCCTGAAAAACCATCCATGAACGAAAACATGTAGTGTTGGGCTGTATTATCCACCAAGGTATCAATATGCGGCAATGGAAAATTATCCTTGGGACTAGCTCTGTTTAAGTCCCGATAATCTACACACATCCTTACTTTTCCATCCTTTTTTGGTACCGGGACTATATTAGCCACCCATTCCGGATACTTGGCTACTTTTAAGAACCCCGCGTCGAATTGCTTTTTTATTTCTTCTTTCACCTTCAACAACATCTCGGGCTTCATACGCCTAATCTTCTATCGCACTGGCTTACATTCTGTTTTCAAAGGCAGATGGTGCTCCACCACGTCAGTGTTTAACCAAGGCATGTCCTGATAAGACCAAGCAAAAACGTCCACATATTCACAAAGCAATTCCTCTAGTCTTTGCCTCTCAACCAATGGAAATGCTGTGCCCACTTTGACTTCTTGGACGTTCTCATCATCCCTTAGGTTGACCATATCAATTACCTCTTTGTGGGGTTCAATTGGTTTTTTCTCTTGCTCGATCATTTTCAATAGATCTGGGGACAAAGCATCATCGTCTGAATCTACATTGTTATTGAGTTCACCAACATGCATAGAATTTTCAAAATCAAACCCCGGATAGCTGTTAAGGTTATCTTCACATTCATTATTCATTTTCCTGAAAAAGTAAAAATTTGACAGATATGGTTGGTTGTTCATACCAATGGTAGTGAATGAAAAGAAAGAACAGTCATAAAAATGATGATGGATGAAAAGAAAGTACTCGAAATGCATTGAACTTGTTAATTTATTGAAATGATGATGAAGATCAAGTTTACAAAAAATCTTCTAGAGCTCTCTAGACCGAGATGTTGATAATCTACCTCACTACATTACAAAAGAAAAAAACAAAAAGATAGAAGGTATCTTTTCAACAATTCAGTCTTTCAGCTCTGTGCCCCAACACAATCATTTCTATAACAAAAGCTATCATTTCTTCTTGCACCCCTTTAAACTAGGAACCCGCGAGAAGATCTTTTCATCAATAACATAGGTCCAGCTTCCACTGCCTCTAATGAATCGGGGTGATAGCATCCACCAAAATGAAATGTATCAAAGAGGTACGGGATCACCATTTTCTTTGATTCCTCTTCGTATCCTCGGAGGCGAGCTATTCTTTTCTTCCTTCTCCCTTCCAAAATCTTCTTTCTTTCTGAGCCAGTGGCCTTGTATCCGAGGCCAAACCTATCTTTGTTCTCCATGATCTTCACAGGTTTCCTATGCCCTTGGAGGTTTTCCCCTAAGCCTCTTCCGACATGCCAGCCCTTTTGCAGTGTCTGTTTGACAATCATCTTAGTAGTGGTTGACAACCGAGGGGTGGGTATTTTTGATCCTTCTCCCACATATGTTGCGTTCACAATTTCGAAGGCTCTGAAAGAACACTCCAATGCTTCCTCAGCTGCCTCAATATAGGGCACAGATAAGGGCTTGGTGATCACGAGGTCTTCTTCTCCAGAGACAGAAATTTGTTTATCCCCGATGACAAATTTCACTTTCTGATGCAATGACGAGGGAACAGCACCCGCCGTATGGATCCATGGTCTCCCCAGTAGGAAACTGTATGATGGCGAAATATCTATTACTTGAAATTGGATATTGAAAGTGACAGGCCTGATGTTAATAGGGATTTTAATATCACCTATGACGTCCCTTCTAGAGCCATCAAATGCCCTTACAACCATGTGGCTTGGTTGGGTGCAAGAAATGTCAATGGGCATCTTTGCCAGCGTGGCCATAGGTAGAACATTTATCGACGATCCATTGTCGATCAAAACTTTGGCGATTGTGTGGCCCTTGCAACTGGTAGTGATGTTCAAGGCCTTAATACTCCCTCGCCCTTCCGGCGAAATTTCGTCATCACTGAAAGATATGAAATTTGCCGCTGTGATATTTCCGGCTAACTGGTCCATACTGTCAACCGGAATGTCATGAGGCACATAGGCTTGATTCAACACCTTTATTAGGGCGTTCCGGTGAGATTCTGAACTTAACAGCAAAGATAATAGTGAAATTCGAGCAGGCATCTTATTCAATTGTTCGACTACACTATATTCGCTGTGCTTGATCAACTTTAAGAATTCTCTTGCATCTTCATCCGACACCAGTCTTTGCAATTTTTCCTCTTGGTTCTTGGAGAACAAGGCCTGTTCCTCATCTTTCTCCGCCTGATTGTCTTCCTCTTTCTCCTTTCCCTTCCCTTTTTGGGCTCTATCTAACATCTTCGGAGTATAGCACCTCCCACTCCGTGTAATTCCTCCTATTCCACTTATGTTGGCATTATCTGGCGTGTCCGAGTCGGTGTTGCTTGATCCTTCAACCACCACTTTGAATTCATACTTCCAAGGTACGACTTTATTGCTCTTGTAAGGGAAAGAGCTCGAAACATTGATTGTCATGGTCGGAGGGGTGACATGGCTAAATTCCTCCTTTTTGGGACCGGTCTCCTTCTTGTAAAACACTGTCAGTGGTCTCCCCCAAGGGTAATCATATCCCGAAGGCTCATTTGAGGCGGTGCTCACTATATCTTCCTCTTCCTCCGTAGAAAACTCTATTAAAGATGAATCCATCATTGATTGGACCACGTGTCGAAAGTGGGGACAATTTTGGACAGAGTGACCCACGTGTCCCATGTGATATTTGCAAGTCTGTTCTGGGCTTAATTCATCTTGACAAATCCCCGAATCTATTGGTATAGGTTGAATCATCTCGGCTTTGACTAAAGCATCGAATACTAGACTCATCGGAGTCTTAACCTCTTCCACGTGTCTCTTTATACAACACTTCCTCCCAACTTCAGTCGCACTAACTGATCCTCCACTGTGACTGGGAAGTGGGTTAGCATTGATACTGGGTTCCACCTCCTTGAAAAAAGTTAACCTTCCTGACTTGACCAAATCTTGCACCTTATACTTGAGAGCTGTGCAATTCTCCGTTGAATGACCCAGGTTTCCACCATGATAAGTCACATCGAGCGTTGGGGTCATACCATCTTGAAAAAGGTGGTTTCATTGGCTCCATGCAAAGAGGCGCAATCATGTGACCTTTTACCAGTTGTGGGAATAAGTCTGTGTATGACATGGGGATAGGATCAATAGGAGGCCTTTCAACATTTCTTCGGGGAGGCCTTGGGTTAGTTGTTGGGTTACTGTTTGCAAGTAAGGCTGGGCCGTAGGTGTTGGTGTATAGTACGGTGCTGGAGGATGAAAATTTGGCCGAAAAGTTGGTGATTGTAATGGGCTTTGGTAGGGTTGGTAATATGGGTAAGGTTGAGGCGGTGGTCGAAAACGAGGCGGGTAAGGTGCATATCCCCAATATCGAGGTGTCGTATGGGTGACTGCTTGGGTTTCAGCCTCTTTCTTCTTGGACAACCCACCTTTCTTTGAATCACTGCCTTCCAACTTTCTGCTCTTGATCGCGCTTTCTATTATTTCTCTCGTGATAACCATGTCTGCGAAATTCTTTGTTGCGTTTCTTATCATACGTTCATAATAGGGGGGCCTTTAGAGTGTTGACAAACATCACCGTAATCTCCTTTTCGATTAGAGGCGGCTGGACTTGGGATGTAATGTCCCTCCAACGTTGAGCGTATTCCTTGAAGCTTTCATCGGCCCTTTTTTCTATATTTTGCAGAGACAACCTGTTTGGGGCCATATCCATTACATGCTTGTACTGAGCAATAAACGCTCTAGCAAGATCATTCCAGCTGTGAATGCGAGTACGATCTAGCTGCACATACCACCTGGCAGCTAACCCAGTGAGGCTATCTTAAAATACATGTATCAACAACTTATCATCATGATTATAGGCAGCCATCTTGCGACAATACATGGTCACGTGGGTAATTGGGCACTTGGTGCCGTCGTACTTTTCAAATTCGGGAGTTTTGAACTTAGGAGGAATGACCCCATCCGGTACTAGACATAGTCCCATTGCATCTACAGACCCATAGAAATCACTTCCCTCAATAGCCCGTAACCTTTCTTCTATGATGTTTAACATTTTAGAGTCCGAGTCACCTTTTTCCTCTGATGCACTCCCTCTTAGTTTCTCTTGTTCTCTTGGATCGTCTAAATCAGAGACTTGAATTGGATCCGCGGGTCTAGTCACTTGAGAAGAGGGTATAGGTACTGTGATATGAGGTTGTACCGAGGCGCTTGGTGCACCTGGATACATGTACGCAAAGCCACCCATAGGCTGTGGAGGAGGTGGAGGTGGAGGGATGCCTTGTGAGGATTGAGCATAAGGCGGGGGTATGCCTTGCGAGGATTGGGCATAAAATGGGGTAAATCCTGGAGGGTATTGGGGATTGTCGTCTTCCCGGGGCTGATCAGTCCCTTGGTTAGGGGTTTCTTTAGCCACTTCTTTCTCCCGATTCATCCTTGTCATCATCTCCATTAAAGCGGCTAACTGCCCTCGGATTTCTTCTTGTGCTTTCTCCATTCTATCCATCCTATTACCATGTTCTTCCTCCATTGCTCTCGAACGTGACCGGGTGTTGTATGAGTGTTTAGGAATTTGGGCTGAAATCTTGAATGTTGGAGTAATCCTTGAATCTTGATTACCACAATAAGGAACTAATTACTACATGATGCGATCTTTGAAATATTACGTTTTATTTAAACTATATGAAGAAATGAATGAATGTGATGTTAGATGAATGAATGTGATGCAAAACGAATGATGCTATGAGGGATATTTAAACCATAACAATTTCAACAAAAGGGAACTTTCATTCATTTAAAAAGTCACGTGTTACATTCCGATCATATTCTGATTATATCCATAAAAACGGCTAACTTGCTGATATTGATCTTTAGCCTCATCTAAAAAGTTTAGCAGCATTTGCCCGTATTTTTCTGTTGGGAGGATTTCTCGTCTCAGAGCTTCAGCTTTATCAACCATCTCCCTTGCCTTTGTCACGACTTTGCAAACTTGAGTGGCCAAGTGCTCTATATATTGCTGTCTCCCCAGACTTTCCACTCTCCACGTCATGCTTGCATCTTGTACCAAGTCATATCCATAGCTCCAGTTGTTTTCACTTCTCTCCCAATCTTCTATTATCACTTTAATGTGGTTCTTATGTGCTTGTAGCTGTTCCTTTAACATTTGAACCTTTTGCTGCAATGTAGCTTTTTCCTCATCTACCTCAACTTGCTTTCCTTTTTTCAACTTCTCCTTTAGTTCCTCATTCTCTTTCTGACATTGGGCTAACTTCCTTGCACTTGCTGAGTACATGCCTTCCCAATTTTGTCGTTCTTGGGACAAATAGACAACTTCTTCTTCACTTTTCTTTGCTTTGTGTGCCCAATGTTCTGCCCTTTTGTGCAAGTCTTCTAATTCCCTTTTCCTTTCACTTGAAGTTTGCATAATTCCTCCAACCCTCATTTCAGATCTCAACTTCTTGTTTTCTAGGTGCAGATTTCTGAGATCCTTGCTGGTGACATTGTGTTCTTGTTGGACCTTCTTGAGCTTAGCTTCTCGCATTTCTGCCTCATACCTGAGCTGTTCCATCTCTTTCCGGAGCCTCAAATTCTCTTGTTTCCACCTTTCCTCTTCTATCTTGAATTGCCGCCTAGCGATCTCGACCTCAGATACTTCTATTTCTGGTTCTAAAGGCATGCTGCATTCTCTTGGGAGAAAAGCTACTTGCCTCACTTGCTTTGTCCTCCACATCAAGTATTCCGGGGTAGCTTTATCAGAGAGAGGTCCAAGGTTGATTCTTCGTGCTTGTTTCCATGATCAAACCACTTGCTCTCCCTTTTTCATTGCCTTTGGCTCACCGTAAGAAAACTCTAAATCACTAAGCCCATGTGTTAGTGGAATAAACTGTTTGGCTCTAAACTGTCTTAGCACCATAAGTGGTGCATAGCTCACCACTCCCCATGGTCCTAG
Organism: Heritiera littoralis; assembly: GCA_031772115.1. Lineage (NCBI taxonomy): Eukaryota > Viridiplantae > Streptophyta > Magnoliopsida > Malvales > Malvaceae > Heritiera > Heritiera littoralis. Next base: position 687,835 of record JAPDPK010000053.1, on the reverse strand, counting down.
AAGTTGCACCCACAATTCTTCTCCACATCGATGTAAGACTGGTACATGAGGCATCCAGGGTGTCATCCATACAACCTGTTTTTCTCCAAGTCTTTGCAAAAAATCCACCCATTCTTCCTTACTCTTTTGTTTTAGCCACTTACTATTGCAGAACTCTTTAACTGGAGCATGATGATATAGGAAAGTTCTCTTGAAAGCCTTTTCCTCACATTTAAAATGACTTTTGGCCCAAACATGCAGCAACTGTGCACATCCCACAAATTGCCCTCTCTATTCCTCCTACAGTAATTCAATGACATGAAGGTTTCGACTAGTATGGCAGGTGATGGATTCCCATTATTCTCAATTTGCTCAAAGAAGCCTATCACGGCCACTTCATTGTGCCCTAGCACCTTCGGGAAGATAACTAAACCATAAATTGCTAAAGCAAAACCCGCCAACCCTTGCTGGTCACTAAGATGTCCCTTGATGAATTTACGAAGAAAATCCCACGGCATACAAACATTGGATCCCTTCTCCTTTTTATGGGAATCTATGTCTTCCGGTCTGACTCCGATAAGTTTGGCTAACTTTTTACGATATCCGGACTTTGGCTTTCAAACGTATATTTTATTCGAACTTTTCAAGTCAATACCCAACAGGACTGAGTACTCCTCTACTGTGGGTGTCAAGTCCATTCCATTGAAAGAGAAGCACCTATGAGAGGGGTCCCAAAACTGAATAACGGCTCTGATCAGTGGTTCTTCAACTTTTACAGCAATCAAAGACTCTATTTGGCCATACTTTTCATGGAAATCCTTCTTCCCTTCTTCACTGATTTGATCCCATAAGTTGGCTAGATCTATTAGATTATTTTTCTGGAGGTTTAGATTCACTTCTTGTGGGAGCGAGGACATGAAATTCCTAGTCAAGCAATCCCCTTTCACTTGTTGAACCTTTTCAGACCAAATTTGTACCTCCCGGTAGGAATCACATGAAACGTTGACAGATGACGAACAAGCTAGCCTTTCTATGGATTCAGTGAAAAAATCCTCGTTGAAGAGAGACATGGTTAAAATACCCCCTTATGTGACTATGTGATGCAAGAAGATTCATGCAAAAAGAACAAAAAAACAAATACAAATCAGTATGTGTATCAACAATATACACATTAAAATAAAGGCAGATAAAGGATGTGAAGCTTATTTATGCCCTATCAAAGGTCACTCTCAGAAAAGGGAAGGAATGGCTCTAACTTAGGTTGGTCTCCTCACAACATAGTATATGCGGGTTTAAGGTTTCACATATCTACAAGGTTCCCAAATCATTCCATACTGTTGTCCACACTGGACTAGTAAAGAACAAATCTGAGTGGGAGTATTTCACTTGCCATTGCGGAGGTTATTACCTCACCAGAGCATAGCTACTTTAACCCCTCCTAAGGAGGACGGAACCCGGGTGTAGGGCTCATGTTATGCTAATGCACTTATGTATGCAACAATAAATGAGTATATGTCCTACTTTATATATTCAACAACAACCTTATACATAAAGAATGTAATGAATCAAATAATGGATGAAAGGAAGTTTTTTTTTTTTTATTTTATTTTAAGTTCGATGTAGAATTTATTTTTATTTTTCTTAAAAAAGAAAAAATTAAATTTAAATGCCAATCAAGACTATCAAATTAAAATTTAAGATACCATATGGTTATTCAATGGTTTGACCCTCTTAGCTTTCCCAGTGGAGTCGCCAAGCTGTCGTAATGGCTTCACGCTCGACCATTTTGAAAAACGTTTAAAAACAAAGGGAGTCGCCACCAATCTTTCTTGACTAGGTGTGATTGGCCACCTAAAATACTTATCTTTTTTACAAAATCTCAAAATTAATTAAGTTTTATTAAAAAGATAATTTTTGGTCTGCAAAAACAAAATTGGGTTCGGGAGTACGGTTACGCGTGGGGAAGGATTAGCACCCCTACAACGCCCGTTAAAAAACGGTACCATCCTAACCCCATGGTATCCTTTAATTTTAATAAAATAGTCTTGGCTTAAATCTAATTCATTTGTTATAAAAAAACATGCATTTGCTAATGAAATTACTATTATAGATGTTTAAAAAAAATTCATTATGAAAATCAACATGAACACCATTTATTGAAAAATTAAATAAAATATCCCAATACTCTGGTAACATTTGAAATAATTTCCCTCACCTAGAGATTTCTTAAGAATCATTACTTGTGAGTTCTATAGAATCTCATCTTCGGTGGTGCTCATGCTGTTTTTATAATTGACTGTGTACACATGTAGTATTGATAAAAACGTATGATGCATATAAAACTTAAAAGAAATTTTATTTGTTTTGATTTTATTAATGAAACTCTTGATATTGAAAAATTTAGCTAAATATCCCAATACTCTGGTAACATTTAGCTAATTCTTCTCACCTAGGGATCAATCAAGAAATCACTACTTGTGAGTTTCATGACATCCCATCCTCGGAAGAATTCCATTTATTTCGAAAGTTAATATTTATAAATATGATGCTAGCATATGATGCATATGGAATTATGAAAAGAACTTTATATTTTGATATTTATTAATGAAATTCTTAATATTGAAAAATTTAACTAAATATCCCAATACTCTGGTAACATTTAGCTAATTCCTCTCACCTAGGGATTAGTCAAGAAATCACTACTTGTGAGTTTCATGACATTCCATATTCGGAAGAATTCCATTTATTTTTGAATTTTAATATTTATACGTATGATGCAAGCATATAGTATGAGATGCATATGAAATTATAAAAAACTTTGGATTTTAAATTTTTTATAAACGAAACTCTCGATATTGAAAAATTTAACTAAATATCCCAATACTCTGGTAACAGTTAGTTAATTCCTCTCACCTAGGGATCAGTGAAGAAATCACTATTTGTGAGTTTCATGACATCCCATCCTCGGAAGAATTCCATTTATTTTAGAATTTTAATATTTTGATTTATTGTCTTGATTCCTTTGATTATTTCCTTTTATTAAAATTCTATTATTACTTATCTAATTTAATTACCACTCTTTACCTTTGGAAACTTTACTATTATTAATTTTGTTGTTTTAATTATTTTGCATTTATGTATTTCTAAAAGTCCCTTTTTGTTTATTTCTCCCAACTGTTTCTATTACCTCTTTTGTTTTTATTAGTCTTCATTTAATTAATACTTTTCTAAACACTCTTTATTTGTCAAAACTCATCATCGTGTATATATATATATATATATATTTATTATTTTAAATAATAATAATAATAATAATAATAATAATAATAATAATAATAATAATAATAATAATAATAAAAATAAAAAATAAGCATGAAATTGGATATTGAGAAATAATACCGAAATCACAATACTCTGGTAACATTCGATATAATTCCTCTCACCTAAAGTTTTTCGAAGAATCGCTACTTGCGAGTTCTACGAAGACTTATCATTGGAATTCATGCTTACTTTATTTATTTATTTTATTTTCCTTATTTTATTTTATTATATTTTTTTTTAGCTTCTTAAAGTATCATTTTATGGTAAATTGTTTAATAATAAAAAGAAAATTATATATATATATATATATGAAAAATTATATAGTTATATTTTATATTTATTTACGCATTTTATATATCCTTTGTAAATTTCCTAACTTCTTGAAATGATTTTCATAGTAAATGGTTTTAAGAAAATATTTATTATACATAAATAACTATATAGTTATATGTATTTTATATACCCATTTTATGTGATTTTATTTACATATGTAATGTATTTTTTTTATATTTACTTTATGTACATTATACATATTTTATTAAATCTTAAGGAATTTTATAAATAAATATTTATTTTTTATGTTATGTAAATATATTAAAAATACAGAATAAATAAATAAGCAAATAAATACTAAATAAGTAAAAAAATATACCAAAACGAACTGGGCCTGGAAACCCAAAGAAAGCCTCCTAATTGGCCCAGAAAGATCGGCCCAGAACCAAGCCCACGGTAGGGCCCAAGCCTGCTAAGAAAACGGGCTGAAGCGGGTCGTGGGGTGCGGGTCGAACGCAGTACGCGGGTCGCGTGAGCGGGTTGCGAGCGGGTCGGCGCGCGGATCGCAAAGGCGGGTCGCGAGGACTCCGGGTCGGGTCGGGGCGGCGTGCGGATCTCTGGCTCTCCAAAATGGTGCGTTTCGCCGTTCTATAAATAGTCCCTTTTTTTTTCTTCCTTCATTTCAACCGACTTTTCCCAAAAACAAAACCAAAAAAAATCCCAGAAACACTCTCTCAGCCTTCCCCACCTGTGATTTCTGACCGCCGCTGTGCGTCGCCGTACGCCGATCGCCGGTGATACCCCGAAGCCCTTAAAAGATTCCACTCCACTTCGTCTTCTCAGATCTGGGGTTTGTTTCCCCCAAAAACGCCCTCAACCCCACGGATCTGACTACTCCCAAAAGCCTTTCCCCTTTTTTTTGTTTTGTTTTGTGTTTGTTTTCACCTCTGGTTGGATCTGATTGTGGTTGTGGTTGTGGTATTGCTGTTGTTTTTTCTTGTTTTTCAGGTATTAGATCTAGATCTCAGATCTGGGATCCGGGGTCCTCGGATTCTAGGGTTTCCAGATCTGAGTTGGTCGTCGGGATCTAAGGTTTCGGTGGGGTGATGGTTAGGGTAATGATGAGGGGTTGGTGATGGTGATGATGACGATCTGGGTAGTGGTTGTGACGGTGATGATGGTGGTGAGTGGACGGTGATGGTGATGGGTAGTAACTGGACGGTGGTGAGTGGCTGGTTTTTTTTGGTATTTCTGAGTTTGTCCCTTCTCGAAAAAAAGAAAAAAACCCTGAAGAAAATCTAGTCTTTTTAAACAAATTTGGGATCAGCCTTTGATCCGAAGGGTTAGATTCAAATCGGGTTCTCTTTATTGTTTTCCAGATCTCCAAGGCAGTGGTCAGAGATGTGATTGATACCTGGGGAAGATGAATTTGTGGCAGCCGAGACCTAGGGGGAAGGGTTGGAACCGCCGGCGGCTGGGGATGACAGACAAAAATAAAACAATAATAATAATAATAATAATAATAATAATAATAATAATAATAATAATAATAATAATAATAATAATAATAATAATAATAATAATAATAATAATAATAATAATAATAAAGAAAAGATAATGATAATAATAATAATAATAATAATAAAAAAGAAAAGATAATAATAATAGAAAAGATAATAAATAATAATAATAATAATAATAATAATAATAATAATAATAATAATAATAATAATAATAATAATAATAATAATAATAATAATAATAAAGAAAAGATAATAATAATGAAAATGATAATGATAATAATAGTAAAAAACAGTAATAATAATAATAATAATAATAATAATAATAATAATAATAATAATAATAATAATAATAATAATAATAATAATAATAATAATAATAATAATAATAATAATAAAATAAATAATAAAAATAAAACACATGTGATAAAAAAACAATAACAATAATAGCATACATAATAACAAAACAAATAATAAAAATAAAAATAAAAACAAATATATATAAAAAAAATAATAATAAAATAAAAAATGAAAACAAAAAATAACGATAAAAATAATAAAAATAAAAACAAATAGATAAAAATAAAATACTAATAATAATAAAAATAAATTTACTCATTTTAATGGGCCTTGAAGCCCAATGTTTTATTTTGGATTTTGAAACTCAAATTCAGTTTAAAACTATTAATTTGGACAAAATTTGGTGTCTACAGCAAGCATGACCTGTAGAGTAAAAGATCGAAAAACAGCTAACGTACGGCAGACACCGCCTCAACAAAAGGCTCCTACCACAACAGGTCAATTCGCTATACGTAAGGCGGTAGCACAAAAAAACGAGCACTGATCCCAAGCTGCATGCAGGCCCAATAGGTAAAAGGAAATGGTGAGCGCATTCGATAGGTTATATTGCGATAAAGCGGTTCGTCCTATGCAACAATCGTGCGGGCCAGAAAAAGTCACACAACAGGCATTCTAGGTGAGCGAATAACTCCTGTGAGCCCAGTGTCCCGCACATAAGGCGTGAAGTAATGATGATGAATGCAGTGTTATGTGGCGAGCACAAGACCACTACAGTAGGCACTTTCGGTGATTGAGTGGCATGTGGCGATTACCTGACCAAAGCCACAGCACAGCCTCCGTAGCAAGGCTTGCCCGGTAAAACACTTGCCAAGGTGCGAGGAACAATCTAGATTGGACAAGCAAGGAATAAGCCGAAGGGTTTGGAAGAGATGCGCACACAATGCTAGATGAGCTTGCCCAGGAAAGGAAAAAGCTGGACGAAGAGCTCAAAACGAGCGAGCGTAAGTCCAGGGGAGCTCAGCCCCAACCAAAGACCTCGGGGAACACGCCAGAACTTCAAAGGTCAGCTCGCGTTCACCCAAGTGTGTAAGAACATAGACAAGCGGCTGAAACCGGGCAAGGCACAAAAGGTCAGATGAGTCAGCAACTGCCATGCGAGTATGGTCGTGGATGGCGAGCAAGAATACGACCATCCTACGACCCAGGCCAGCAAGCCCTTGTCGACCGAGACAGGAACTCACCTAGGTAAGAGAACTCTATGGACGAGCCATTTTTGGGTGACTAAAGTGAGAAAGGATTAGACAACTTTGTACATCATCAGGCGCAGGCCCATGTAATGAAGGACCGAGCGACGATGCGCTCTCCCATACAATGAGAACTTCGATTTGCAAGCAAGACTTTGGCGAGCCCAGCCTCAAAAGCTCTCTATGAACACAACAGAGCTCGATTAGTGATCTGGCTGAACGCCCAGTAAAGAAGAAATCAAGATGGCGAGCACATTTCAAATGCGACAAGCTCTCCACTTTGATAAAATGATAGCGAAGAAAAATAGGTGAACACAACACCCATAGGCAAGATTCCCCCGTTAGCACAATGCAGGCAAGCAAAGAACACCCGAGTCATGCCTTTCGGCAATGGCTAGCAACGCTGGCGAGCACGGAATCCAAACTACTAGTTCACCTATTAGAAAAAACTTTGGCGAGCACATTTAAATTTGACGATCCAAGCGCATGCCCAAGTGTGGGATCTGAACGGAATGATCTAGAATCTTCTAGACCTGGTGCGTGCACTAATCCAACAGAGTGTCCAAAAGCTTCCTTCGGCCCATCTGTCAATCGTCTGACACAGAAGCTTCCAAGAACTACTCTAGCAACCATCTAGAAGTGGCTTAAGAGCCACACACTCGGCCTATTGACAAGCACACATGTGAAAATGGGTTTGTCTATATAAAGGATGTGTCGGCTTCGTGAGTCCTTTAAGCACGACAAGGATGTGCTTGCTTAGGGAGGCGAGATCAAGGCAGTATCTCCCTTGTAAGCCCCTATACATAGCATTCTTGAGTATCAATACAAGTGAGTGCTTGGCACAGCGTAAATTACAAGCACACTCAAGCAGAGACGCACACTGGTGTGGGGGAATTGTCAGTGTTGTCAAAACATAGAAGATCAAAAAAAAAAAAGAGAGCACGCGGCCAGTTGCTTGGATACAAGGTTAACGAAGTCCCTTACACATTGTTATAATCTTCATCGACCAAACCCTGACATACAGGTGGTAGCCAGATTTGAGGTACTCTCATATGATGTTCTCGATTTTCTTGTCCACTCTAACAGTTGTGATTGAATTAGGTAGGTGTCCGAGGCAGGCACTAGCCACTATCGTGTCTGGCAGTAAGCCAGGGAGAGCTTGGTTCGATATAGCTAGATCGAAAACAACTTGTGGTAAGCTCGTGAAGGTAGATTGCTGGTATCGAGGCACAACTTAGTGCACAATCCATGGTTGACAACAGAACATCCTAGCACTCGTACTTTACAGATTTTACAAAGACAAAGACTTGGAATTGTACTGGTGGTAAACATTTGCTTTTATTGTTTTAACATTTGCTGCAATTATATTGTTACTTACTCCATTTAATTGAAAATACTACATTATGAAACGAAAGGCCAGTTATTTTTATCTGTACTATGATAATCCTCCATGTTTGATAGACATGTTGCAAGAATAGAAGAAGAAAAAATGGAAGCTGGCCAAAGAGACGGGCACAAATAAGTCCTTAAGCACAGGAGGTGCGAGACGGGCAAATCAAAAGTCCCTAAGCAAAAAATGAGCGAGACGGGCAAAACAAAAAGTCCATAAGCGAAAAATGTACGAGACGGGCAAATCAAAAGTCCCTAAGCAAAAAATGCGCGAGACGAGCAAAACAAAAAGTCCATAAGCGAAAAATGCGCGAGACGGGCAAATCTAAAGTCCCTAAGCGAAAAATGCGCGAGAAAGGCAAATTAAAAGTCCTTAAGCATAAAAAGGTGCGAGCTGGGCAAATCTAAAGTCCCTAAGCAAAAAATGCGCGAGACGGGTAATTCTATAAAGTCCCTAAGCGAAAAATGCGCGAGATGGGCAAATTGTGATACGATACCCAAGTAAGAGTTCTTCTTTAGATGAAAAGTGCTTCATAAGTAGAACTGGGGAGCACATAGTATACAGGCTGCGAGGTATGTTACGAGATATGCTACAATTTTATCATATTTTATGTTGGCATTTTGGATATAAACGATGTTATATTCTTATGATGTTATATTCTTATCAATTCTATAAAGTCCTTAAGCACAAAAAGGGTGCGAGACGGGCAAAAATAAGTCCTTAAGCAAGAAAATGTATAAAACAGGCAGAAATAAGTCCCTAAGTGAAAAATGCGCGAGACAGGCAAATGAAAAGTCCCTAAGCACAAAAGGGTGCGAGACGGGCAAACCAAAAGCCTGAAGTGAAAAATGAGTGATGTAGGCTACGCATGTACTTAAAGCGAAAAGTGCATGATGTAAGTCATGCATAAAGTGTAAGCGAAAAATGCATGAAGTAAGCCACGTACTCAAAGAAAAAGCTTGAAGCGAAAAATGCGCGATGCAGGCTACGTATGCATTTAAAGCGAAAAGCGCGTGATGTAAGTCATGCATGAAGTGATTGGGCTTGAAGCAATAATTGAGCGGCATAAGTCACATATGTAAAAGGACTTGAAGCGAAAAGTGCACCAGAAAAATCTGATTATTACGTAGGATTAATACAAGGTAAATGTGTAGTGGCCTCTGTAGATGAGTTTAAAAATGTGTTGATTAGTTTGTAAAAGACTAAGCTCTATCACAAAAAACTAGGGAGCACTCTAGATTAACTTTTGCATCAAAAGGGGCATCGATACTAACAGGCACCCAGGCATGTACGTCCTGATGTGCTATAATATCAAGAGCTCGATCCTTAGGAAAGTTAGTCTTTGGATTATTTAAATCATCTTCGTCCAAGCCTGTGAGAACCTCGACCATCTCGGGTCGACGAAAAGGCTCCTAAGGGCTGATAAGATCAGATAGATCTTTATAAGTGCCTATCCTCAGAAAAGGTTCCAAATCCTCAGCATCTGTATCAAGCTTCAACCAATCAGGAGCATTCTAAGTACAAAATCACCTCTGATGAAACTAGTTAAGAACATATGCATCCTATTGTGGCATTTCTTGACTATGCGTCCTTATGGCCTCAGCCCAGATTTGATTTTCTTCCTATGGGCTAATAGAAGGCTTTGGTGGCTCTGCAATCTTGGTTTCAATCAGCTAAGACCTTAAATTCAAAAAGAAGGGTGGCGTATTCCACTTAAGAGGCATTTAGCTCAGAAAAGGAAAACATATCCCAGTAGTGTTCTGAAAAGGCACTTGGCCAAAGAAATAATGACACGACATTGTTTCTATTACAAATAATAATGAACTTCACTAGTTGAGCCCTCAAGTGAAGATGAAAAGACTCTTGTGATAATCCCAGGAAGAGGGTAGCAAAAGAGTTTGAAAAGCCCATTCTTTATATACTCTTTCACAGGATAAACTTTGCGAAAGAGTGGGGAGCAATTGATGTGGGTCAAGTTAAAGATTACTGGGCTTTTATATTAATAAGGCTAAAAAACATTGGGCCTAATGACAGTTTCAATCTAAGAGAAAAGAAGCCTCAAAGGCCCATAAATGATCCACTGGGTTATCATTTAAGCTATAGGCCTTAAAAGTAATTACGCGCAAAATAACTCCTATAAATAGGTCACAGGTATCATTCTTAAACCCTAAGCTCTATTTGCCTACTAAAAAGCTGCTAAAACCCTGTCTGACTTAAGCATCGGAGTGCGCGCGCAAGAGAAAGCCCTTGCGCCCTCTGATGGTTTTCTTTCCTGTAGAATTCTAGAGGACAGCTTGACAAGAAATAGAGAATCCGACGTCAGCAACAAATCATTGTTGTTTCATGCAACAACAAGCTTAAACTTATGCTTGGTTAATTAAATAAACAAATTATCAGTAGATTTCAATCTTTTTCGAATATTTATTTGAACATTTGATTTAATAATTAATCAATGTATGATCTTTTATTAAAGAGAAAAATTCAAATAATCACCCTTTTCTAATTAAAAATAATAACAAAAAAGATAATATCTTTTGGTGAGCTCTCAAATTAAGGTGCTTAGTATATATCTTATATAAATAGATAAATTCCATCTACATTTTTGAAGTTTGAACCTAATTCAATTTTAATCCATTAGTATAAAAAATAGATACTCTACCCCTAGCTTTTTTATATATTTTGCAGGACAAATAAGTCTTTCCGTTAATCAACCATTAAGTAAACTATTAAAAACTTAATTTTGATATCATTTTGCCCCTAAACCATTTAGAATACTTTATACTCAAAATTAAATAAGAATGAAGAAGGAAATATTGAAAAGTTATTGGGTTTTGAAAGATTTGTTTTCTTTTTTACTTCTAATTTATTTTTGTTTATTATTTATTATATAAAATTTTTCTTAAGAATACCAAGTTAATACTCACATTCATATGAAATTTATGGGATTTATGAAAAATATTTTTTTTTTGTTTATTGGGTTTAGTATTACGTAAATAGCACACTATAATTGTTTTATAGTTTGCTTCTTTTTGTTAGTAGTTAGCTAGAGTAGAAAGCTCCAAAATGATATGGGCTCAAAAAATTCATTCGATAGTATCTAAATTGATTTAATAAAAATGTAAATAGTTTAAATTTAAATAACATAACAAAAATGATTTATATTTAAAATTATTCAAAATCAAAATAATTTAAAATTTGAAAAATTTCAAACATTGATTGAAATTATTAAAATTTAAATTAAGTATAATTTTACTTTTTAAAAATTAATAAGATTAAATATAATACATATGATAAGAAAATCATAAATTGAACAACATTCGTGAAAAGGAGTGAAAAAAATTGTGAATAACAGTGAAAAATCGTGGAAGATAGAGTAAAAATAGAAGAATAAAGAATTATTTAGATTGAAAAGTTTAAAGTTAAGTAATTTTGTAATCACCCATATTCTAATAATTTTTGTTAATAGTGTTAAGTTATTTAGGGTGAAATGTCCATTTTTAATATTAATGAACTAAAATTGAACCAGATTCAAACCTCAGGCACTTAGACAAAATTTACCCTATATAAATATATTAAAGCCAAAGTCTTTGGTAAAACGAAAAATCCATATTGATGGCCTATTTTTTGACATGTGTTTTATCTTAAATATTTTATTTAATTACTAAAATTGATTTAAATTTCCAAAAATTCAAATAATAAATTATTTTTATTTACATTTTTACTTTACTTATAGTTTATATTTGAGAATTGAATTACTATAAATAAGGTTTTTCCAATAGCCTAAAAAAATTTCAGCTCTATTTAATTTTGAGTAATTTAAATTCAAATTTTGAAAATAAATCAAGTTCAATTAAGAAATAATAACCAATAATCTTTTAATGGTCGAAGTGGTGAGAATTGTCTTTATTAAGTTAGCAGCTATTTAATTTATATATTTATTAAATATTTAAACTTTTTATATTTAATTTTTATAATTTTTAATTAATATTTGATTTCAGTATGCATCAAAATTTTTAATATACTATTCAACATATGTATCTTTAAAATAATTTTTCTTGAAAGTTTTATTTTATTTTTTTTAAAATGTTATATATTAAAATCACAGAATTAAATTTAGTGTTGGTAAAGTAAGAGTAATGGTATTTTGTTTTATAGTCGGATAGTTCGACTTCTCCAAAATTAGTAGACAATATAAATACCAGACGTGGGACGTGCATGTTTATTAACGATGAAAAGGTAGATAGCATGGGACCTACCCTCATTATTATTTTTTAAAAAAGTAATTAACCTTCGCACCTTTATCATGGAGTGTATTTCTAAAGCCATTAGGAAAAAAGATTATATATAGAATTTGATTTCAATGTGATTTTTGTCCTTCAAGATTTTTAATAAAAATACATGTATATTTCCAAAGTTTCATAAGTTCGATGAATCTTACTTCAATCACACAATGTGAAAAAAAGAATGGTTTGCCACAATCCTTAGGGTTTTTAAATTTCAATTTTAACTAGATTAACTGATAGAATCAAATTTAATTCAATTAATCGATTAGTTAATAAATTATTTTGATCAGTTAATAAAAATGATTTTGAAATAATTTTGATTTTTGATTAATTTGGTTAATTAATTGAATTAATCGAATTAAACAAAATTTTAAACAAAATATAAAAAATCTAAAAATAAAATTAAAAATATATGAAGCTTAAAGATTTTTTTAGTATTTGAAATTTAAATGATGTTTTAAATTGAATGTTTCTAAAAATTTTATCTTAATACTTTGATATTTGAATGTGTTGTTGAATGCTATTATTTAGTTTGTTTCAAATATGAGAAATTAATAATTTAATTTTAATATATATTTTACTATTTTGACTAATTTAGTTAATTAATCGAATTAAATTTAATTTGGTTAATTTTGAAATTAAAAATTTCGATCCAATTAATGAAATAAAAATAAACTAATTTGATTAAATTCAATTTTACCTAATTTAATTCAAAATTAATTGAATTGACTGATTGATCATACCTAACAATCCTCAATGGGTTGGATGGCATGAGATCTACATGTGTAGGATGTGACGGATTTGCTTCTTTTTGTCACGTTTTTTGTGTAAACACAAAAATTATTGTATTAAAATTTATGACCTTATGTCAAACATGAATTATATGTTTTAGTTATTGTTAAATTTATACAATTTTTTCTGATGTTACCGTGCTTCCTTTTAATAAAATTAATCCTTTTACCGAGCAAAAAAAATTTTTTTACAAATTTTTATCAAATGTGAAACCTTATTTTTTTTTTTATTTTTTTTCATTTTCATGTCTTGTTTAAAATTATCAATGTGAGTTATGATCTGAGAAATAATAATAATAATAATAATAATAATAATTATAATAGTAAGGCAGTCATGTCTACCTCCAACACTCTGTCCCCTCGACTCTTTTCTTGAATGTTTTGTAATCCATATTCGGCCCACAAAAATGATTATCAAAATGGACAATAGTAAATGTGAAGCTTGTGGGCTCATCATTAATAAGGTCCCATGTTCAGTTTTCTCAATAATACCTAATCGACTAATCTTCAATTATTAAGATATGACTATCATTTTTCTTTTATAAGAATTAGGTCTAAAGTTTGATTTTTCTTTTCATTTTGCACCTCTCTATCTACCAAAAATAAAAATATCGGGGTTGGAACATTGGTGGAGTTAGGGTTTCTACGTTACAACTAAAAACTAACATTATATACGTGTATTTCTGTATATATGTTGAGTTTTGTTGTGATTAACTCTATATTTCACATTAGGTAGAGTTAGAATGGATTCTTGTGAAATTATAGAGAAAGATACATTATTATACTTTTCAATTTTTAACAGTATAAGAATTATTGTTGTTGTTGTATAGATGTAGGCAAGTTATTAATTATGCAAGCTATTGTGTTTTTAGATTTAATATCTACATATGCCTTCAACGTTTACCACAAAAGGAAATTAAGCTTTCAATATTTAATTGCATAAAAATCAGTCCATTAAATTTTATTTTATGCTCTAATTTAAACTCAAACGTTTCAAAACAACATAATTAAGTATATTTTTGTTAAATCTTTTAACAGTTGCTACCATTGCACAACAATTAAAACTTAACAGCAATTAGATTTAACAAAAATGTACTTAATTCTGTTATTTTAAAACGTTTAGGTTTTAATTGCTTAAAATAAAACTTTATGAACTGATTTACATATTATTAAACATTGAAGGCTTAATTTTATTTTGCGGTACATGTTGAGAGTATATTTGGGTATTAAGCTATGTTTTTATCACTTATTTTTTGTGTTTTTGTATTTGTTTTTTGGAATTTTTTGTACAATCTCTAACGTTTGAATTATTGCTTTTTTATAAATTTTTTTCACAAAATTACGTATAGACTTTTTTTACTTAAATTTGTAACCTACATAGGAGGTGGTTTTATTATTGGTTTCTTACTTTCTTTGCATCCAAGTTATTAAGTGGATTTTTTTTAGTTTTTCTAATTAATTTTTTTGGCAATATCAATTTATGTTAGTTCTAACTAACAATTGGTTAAATATAGTTTGAACTGAACTCATGGGCTGAGAAAAATATTAAAGTTGTTCATGAATGAGACGAAGGCCCAACAATTTTTCCCTCGATATTAATCTGATACTCAATGCGGTATGGAGGCACATTGTGGTTTATAAAAAAAAGTTCTTCAAAAAATTCCTTAATATTTTCTGTGCAAAAAAATTTCCTTTATATTTTCAGAATTTTTAAATATACTACACTCTTTTTTCTCTACACCTCATTTTTAAATCTATTACCAAAAATACTATTTTTACCCCTTTAAAATTATCAAAATTTCCCTATTCCATTACTTCACCACCGTCTTCTTCATCGAAAACCCTAAACTCATTTTCTAACTATAAACTAAAATCAAAGAATCCCCAAATCATTCATCAATCAGGTATGATTTTGATTTTCTGGTTTAAAGTGAAAATTATGTTGTGGTTGTGAAATTTGTTTAGGGATTATCAGATTTATTCTAATTCAAAAAAAAAAAACAAATTCCTTGTGCAGGAACATACCCCGCATAAGCTAGCTTGCATGTGGGACTTGTTTTCCCTCAAGTTAGCTTGCGCGTAAACATGTCCCAACACTGAGAACATGCTTGCATATAAATGCTATCAAATTTTCTAGTCATTTCTCTTGAATCTTACCTTATCTTCTTCCATTTCCATGCTATTTCACTCAAATTATTAAAATTTGTCATTTTCTCCTTGATTTGAATTTTAAGGAGAAAAAGAAAAATGAAAATTTTAGGGTTTAGGAAGAGAAAGATGAAAGATGAAGAAGAAGAACATTGTTTTATAGGGTCAAAATTGTCTTTTAATTTAAGGATATTTTTGTCCTCAAAATATTTAAAATATAAAGATTAATAAGTTTAATCTATTTATCAACTTTCTTATAGTTTTCCACTCTATCAAGCATAAGAATCCTTCCCTTAAAATTTCCATGAATTGAACCGGGCCTTAAGATTTTAGACATTTTGTAAAAACACTTAAAATTTTTTATTAGGCTCTTATTTTACTATTTTAAATTTAAATATATGTAAAATAAATAAAAAATTATAATTCACATATTTACCTCTTTTTGAATTTAATGAGAATAGTACATTAAATAATTTTTTAAAAGAAAGTATTTTAATTAATTCTCTTTAATCAATATCTTTATTTTCTTTACGTCCTTAATCAATATCTATAAACATAATTAACTTATCCATACAATTGGAGTAGGGAAAAAATTGTTTAAAGACATTAGTTTGCATTCTCACATCCCTTAAAAAAAAATTGATATCTGTATTCTAATAATGACATCAAAAGAATAAATTTCTTTGCATTGAGAAGGGACACTTTATAAACAAATTAGCTCTCCAAGAGTATCATGAAAACTTGAAGGAAACCCTTATAGGGTAAGCTAACCTTGCCACAATCTTCAAAGAAAAATCCTTATAGCTAGCCACAATTCACACATAGGGAATTGTCAAACTCACTTTAATCCTTAGGCAAAAAACCACTAGGCTTCCTGATTTCTTAGAGAAAAAATCACCTTGTTTGGTGCAAGAAACATAAAGGAATATGTTCTTGGATTTTTGCAAAGTAATTGGATTTTTTTTGGGGTTTGTCATGGACTAGTCACAGGGAATTGGTATCTTTCTTCTTAGCATGGCGGGCTGCTCTTCCTCCTAAAATGTGTAATAAGGTGTAGAAAATGGCTTTTTTTTGCCATGGTCTGGTCCATATGGCTCATTAGAAATGAGGTCATGTTCAATCAAAAGTCCTTTAAGCTTAGCTAGATTTTGAAGATTGTGAAATTGAGTTGGCTTTTTGTTTTAAAGCCAAATGGCCTTCTAGTTGCTAGGTTGTCAATGATTTTATTAGATCCCCTGACCTAGTTATGGCTCCAATCAAGTTGAAGGATGGCCATCTTGGTGATGTGTGGGTTAAACCCCTATCGAGATCCCTTAAATTCAATGTCGACGGGTCTGGGCGTAGCCGAGTCTTGCTAGCATTGGAGGGCTACTTAGAGATGAACATATAACCATTAAGATCATTTTCTCAAAATCTGTCGGAGTGGAAGATTCTAATGTGGCTGAATTGTTAGCTGTTAGGGAGGCTTTTTTGATTTTTGCAGCTTCAAGATGGGTTAAAACTCATTTAATCTGTGTTGAGAGTGATCCTACTAACGCTGTTAAATGGGTGTAGAAACCAGCTTGTGCTTCGTGGAAAATGAGGAAGGTGATCAATCAAATTGAGAGTCTTAAGTTGCAAATTGGTGTTTGGCAGATCTCTCATATTTCTTGAGCCATTAATGAGGCAGCTGTTCATTTGGCAAAATAGGAGGTGAACAGATATTAGTGTTTAACTAAAATGGGGTTGGCTTATGATTAGGTTGTGTGAATTATGTTTTATTGAACTGTGTTTGCATTCTCTTAGATTTATTCTTATAGATGTCTCGAATTCTTTTGGGTCTCATGATTATTGAGGTTTTGTTGTGGGTTGGTCTTTGAGTATGACTTTTTTTTGTGTTGGTTGGTTTTGATGCCTATCTTCTATTTGACGTTTGGTCTATGAAAGTGGTTGTTTGATGACCTGAGCTTGGTGGGTTAAGATCGCTGGCTGTTGTTGTTTTGTTTGATTGGGTTGCAACTGTTTTGATGTAACAGCCCGTTACCACATTTTTCACATATTTCCATACAACTTTACCGGTTGGGCTGTCTGCGATGCCAATAACATTCTACAATGATAGTGATAACATTTATTTATCAATTACAGAATATGAAATTTCTTTATTCCTTATATCCAACATCCCCTTATTGTCTTATTTCACTACAGTAGTACTGTATACTTAGGTCTGTAATGTAAAACAGAAGAGACTGTACCTGTCATGTTTAACATCCATCTTGGAGCCACTTCTCTAACTCCGTGTCTTTTATCTGTGGGGTTAAAACAAAGGGGTGAGCAATTCATACGCTCAGTAAAGGAAACATATGCTGCTTTATAAAACCAAAACTATATACCACAAAGTATTTGTTTTTCCTAACATCATATCAAGTAGGAAAACAGTGGATATAGTAAACAGTACTCTCAAAACATCATTCAAATCATTGGCTAATAAGTTTACTTTAAAATGTAGTAAACAGTAAATAGGATTTAACAAATCCTCTTAGTAAACAGAAATCAACAAGTTGAGACTAGGCATTACCCTAAAAATAATTCATGCTATCATCGTTCCCCTTCCCCCTTGCGAGAACGGAATCTACCGCTATTGGGGTGCACCCGTAGGCCATCGCCCCTCACGGCTATCTCTGCTAGATCTATGGCCATAATCTATAGGTGGTCCTCGGGTCCACTTGCCAGGTGACCTCGAGACCGCTGATGACTTGGCAGGTCCATCAGCCTCATAACTCATAACAATGCATGAAACTAGGGGCCTAAAGTCTCAAAATCAATTTATATCTCATGAAAACCTTTGTGGAATTATCTCACCCATATTATCATTTTCTCAAAATGATTTAGTTTCCAAAAAGGTTTAGGCTTTATGTTTACAAAACACCTTGAAAACATTCCAAAATCTCAACGTTTAAAACCTGCTCGCCCATGGTCAGCTCGCCCAACATGGCTCACCCATAGCAGCTCGCCCAGTGCGGTGAACTTGTGTTCGCCCGCCAACCTTACTTGCAGTTGCATAGCTTTCGGGAAGAAGATGAATTTGGCTAAATGAGTTTTCCTCAAATGTTTCTTCTTATATAGCCATGCTCTCCAATCAGAACTCATCACTTGGCCTTATCCCATTTCCTTCATTTATTTCACGTCTTTCATGCATTTAATGTATGAAGAAAAACTGCAGCTTAAATGGCATGAAAGTCTTCCTTCCACACGCCTTTTTCTCCTGCTATTGACTTTGTTTTATCTCTCAGCCAATAAGGTTAATTCCATTATTGACTTTAGCATCCTTTCCATTAATTGTTTTCAACTGTATGACTTACAAAGTCAATTTTGGCTGCAAAATGGCAAAATGATTACGTACTGATTCTAGTTCCAGTTCGCCTATTCAACCTGAGACCTCAGCTCGCCCATTTCATTTTAGTTCGCCAACTCAATATCTGAAATTTACGAAATGATTTCCTTTGCTAGGCTATCATTTGTGCTTCTATATGGGCGACCACATTACTCGCCAAATACATCCTTTGGGCGATTACAGTCCTCGCCACACACGGGCCATCCTCTAATCACAGCCTTAGCGAACTCACTTATTCGCCAATGAGGCCATTGAATCCTACTCGCCCTCACACTCATTGGGCGACCAATTCTACCAATTAACTTGGCGAACTTACCATTCGCCCTCGCCATAATCCATTGGCGATCACACCATTACCTTGCTCGCCCACTGGCGAGCCGTTTCTTCATGGTACTCGCCCGTCTAGTATTTCACAGAAATTGCTCTCTTTTCATCCTAAGTTAAGGAGCTTTTCACTTAAGTGAAATCAATATTCATTATTTATTTAATTTCCAATATTAATTTCATGAAATTAGCGTCTACAGTAGGGTAAAATCAGATCTTACATTTGATGTTCTTAGTGGCATGATGGTTGGGTTTGAATGTTGCTGATATGGTATCTGCTTTGTTTTGGTTCTTGTTTTATTGGCTGTTGAGTTGGTTGATTGTTTGTTTAGCGAGCTTCATGCTCTTCTCTTGGGATCGTTGGTTGCAACTTATTGATTGGATTCAACTTGATTGTTTGTTGTATTCAAGGTGTTTGAAGTTTTGTCTTAATTAGTTTTTGTTTGGATGTTTCTAATTGGGTTGGCACAAGCGGATTTCTCTGTTTGCTGCTCCCCAGTTTTGGATTCTTTATGGATTTAATTTATTAATAATATTGGTTTTTCAAAAAAAAATGTTATAATTATTATATAGAGTGTGGCTGGCTATAATTATATAGTTAGGTTAATTGTGTTTCATTATTGAGAGGACTTTACTGTTTACCACTCTCAGTTTGAATAGGATTTTTTTTTGAAACTGAAATTTATTGAAAATAAAGGGTAATTACAACCAAACTTCAAAGTCAGAAAGTCTCTACACTCCTAATTTAGCTAGAGAGTCAGCAAAAATGATTAGCCTCCTTAAGAACATGAACAAAAGATATAGAGCCCAAACAGGAAAGAAGATTGTGCAGTTTGTTAATAACATTACTATATTTCCAAAGGCTGTCAAGAAGATTGTAAACCCAAGATATAACCACCTTTGAGTCACTCTTAATGACTAAATGAGGTATGGAAGGAAGATCTGTATTGACAATGATTGAAAGAGCTTCAACGACAGCCAAAAGTTCTACAAGATTAGAATCCGCCAAAATAATGTTCTTGGAGAAAGCATGAAAATGTGCTCCTCAGAGTTATGAAGGTATGAAAGCTCAAAATTCCCTATTCTCCCTATATCTATTGAAGGTGCTAAAGTGGAATATTAAGTGAAGTTACGGAAATAAATTCTCATATGTTAAGGAATTATTGGAAAAACTGTTAAGTGGGCCCTACAAGGTAATCTGTAGCTTAGATGGTCTCCAAAGTGGCAAATTGCGCAAAATGGGGCCGAAATACCTAAAGGCCAAGAAGGTTATCTTTTGAAATTCTTTTTCCTTAGTATACCACAGTTCAAGCCCAACAAATTCGAAAATGACGATCATGTCCATATCTCGGAAGAAATTTTCTGAATAATGGTCAAACCAAATTGACTTTGAACCTACAAACTGTTATAAGAGAAGCCTCGCATAAAGAAGTTTCATGTGTATCCAGCCCGTGAACTGAATTATGTGAAAATGCTAAAAACAACACGAACGAAGTGAAAAACATTTGTTTAGGGTTAGTTTAGTAATTTCACTACTCAAGCTTGGTCAAACTACCTTGAAAGTCAACTTTTGACTTTATTTGACCTAAATATAAGAAAAATAATAAAATTAAAATATTAAATCAGAAAGTGAAAAATAGTAGAATAAAAGTGGGATAGAAATGGGATTAGTGAAGTTATGCAAGGGCAAATTGGTCATTTCTCAAGGGTCGGTCAAATTTGATCAATTTTTAATTAATTTGACTTAAGAAATAAATAAATTAAAAATTAAAAATTAAATTAAAATTTGGTCTGGACAGAAGTACTGTACAGTGGCACAAATTGTAGCTAGTTAAACTTTTAAGGGGAATTTTAATTATTTACCCATGTGGCAAAGTATTATTGGATAAAATAGTAATAAAAGAAGACAAAATAGTGTCCTCTTCAGCCTTCCTCATCACCGACTTACCTGTTGCATTTTCTGTTTCAATTTTTCTCCTGTTTGCTTCGATTTCCGTTAGTTCATCCTCACGTTTCACCCTTTAAAACACCATCATCCCTTACTTAATCCACCAAGGTCCCTTCACAAGAAATATTCCCCACCTTAAGAGCTCTTAAATCATCCAAAAAGCTTAGCCAAAAACCCAGCCAAGCACATTGTTCTGCTGTTGGACAGAACCGAACAACACAGGTAATTGGCAGCCAACGTTTTATGCATTTTCATCTATTGTTTATGGTTGAATTGAATGAGTAGATGATGTGTATGATTGTTGTTTTGATGGAAACTTGGTAGAGTGCATTTTTGGGTATTTGGTTATGAAAGAAAATTGTGAGAAATGGTGTTGAATTTGCGTGGCTGATGGTGTAACGTGACAGTTTAGGGCATAATAAGAGCAGCCATGAAATTGAATTAATTAAAAATGGAACTTAGGTGCTGTTATATGTTTGGCCATGGAAGTTATTGAAGGGCTGATTGTGGTAATGGATGATGTGAAAGGTATAGAATGGAGGCTGATCTACGTTGTTGGCGTGAAAGGAGGAAAAGAAAGGCTGCTTATGAGACAAACAAAATCAGAAATTTAAATTAATAAAAAAAACATAATTTTGGTGTAATAGGGTGCAGCCGGCTATGGGAGATGGTGCTGAATTTAGTGGCTATAATAGGTAAATTGAATTTATGTAATGACAGCCAAGAGTTTAAATCAAGTAAAATATGAGCTTGGTGAGGTGAGGTATAATCGGCCATGAAGAAAGAGAAAGAGAACCATGGTAAATTATATCCATGGATGATGATAAAAGCTAGTGGGTGGTGAGATAATAACAACTATGAATTAAAATTAACCCAAAACATAGGTTGGGTGGGATGTGAATGGTTCGGCCATGAAGGGTTGTAAGTAATGGTGTTGTGTTTAAATTGAATAATGGTGTAATTTAATAATACGTGATTTAATGGAAAATGATAGTATGAAGCGTAAAGAGTATAATCCTAATCATAAATTCAGGAAATAATAAATTTATTTCCATCAATGATATTCGGTCAAAAGGAAATATGGAATTGGGAATGTAATGTTAATGCTTGGAAATGAATGAATAAATACTAAGTGTTAATGAAGTTAAAAAAAAATTGGGAAATAATAAGTGTGGGAGCTATAAGGGGTTTCGGTCAAATAAAAGAATGATAAAGATGACCAAATTTATGGTAACGGGGTGTAGGATTAAAACTGTATTAAATATGATTTATTTATGAAATGGAAATAAGAAAAAGATGAGCATGGTAAATTGGCCATAATTGATCAAGTGAAAATTCATGAGGATTTTATATTATTTTCTTAAGTGGAAATAGTTCAAAACGGAAGTTAGGAAAAATAGAAGAGATTTAACAAATAATGAGTGTAGACACCTAATTTTGTCCGGGTTTGATAAATTCAAAAAATTTAAGGATCAAATCCTACACAATGGAATTAACTTAATTAAATTTAGGCATATTTTATTAATTCAAATTTTGACTAAATTTAGGTAAATTTTGGGTTGTATAGACTTTGTTGGGCTTACAAGCTTAAAAGCCCAATTTATGTTGAATTATGTTCCATGGGCTTGAAGGCCCACATTTCATTTATTTATTTTTAATTTTTTAATTCTAATTTTATTTTTTTTCTAGTTTAGTTTTTTTTAAAATAAACTTAATTAGTGATAATTACTAAAAAAGACAAAAAAAAGAAGCAAAAAAGAAAGCAAAAAAATGGAAAGAGTTGGTGCCGTGCACCAACTCTTTGTTGCCCTTTTGAGAGTCCCTTTCCTTCATCGACACTGGCCACTAGCTGCCCATTACACTGTCACTCACCCATTCCTATGAAAAGCAGTCCATCAAACCTCATTCCAATGATCAAACACCTAAATGACTGAATTGGATTGTAAAAATCTGAAGGACAAAGCCAAGAATCGGACTAAAAAAGGCTTTCCAATTCTGTTAAAATGCATACTGTCTTGCAAGGGAAGGGGGGTTAGCCATTCACTCTTTCCTTCTCGACAACAAAGGGGATTGGGGCCTTCTTTCCTCTCGGTCTGCTAGTCCCCATTCAACCAAAACAGCCCCAACACAGCCTCTGCTTGCCGCCTCTCACCACCGTGAACCACCATTGCCTACCCAACACCATCACAGCCATCCAAGTCCCCATGACAGATTCAATAATCACCATTTTTAGCCCCTACCAATATTAAACTGATCCTAGTTCACATCAAAACCCCATCCACAGCCAACAAAGATAACCTAAGCCGAACCTAGCCCTTATTCCCAACCGCCGTAAACCACTATTTGGCCACCCAAATCCCTTCACCAAGCAGCTCCAAATCAGCCCCATTCGACCAACAACCATCTCCAAACCTACAAACCACCCGAGACCCAAATCAAACCTAAACCCGTAAGCCACAAACCTAGATCTAAACCAAACACACATACCAGCAAACCACAAAACCAAAACCACAACCGAATCATAAAAAAAACAAAACCAAAAAAACAAAAACAAAAAAAAGGGGAAAAGGGAAAAGGTTTCGGTTTAGCTTCAGATTCGTCGGACTAGAGGTGTTTTTGGAGGAAGAGAAGGCTAGAAACGGAAAGGAGAGGACAAGAGGCTTCTGAAAGTTAGAAGCTTTTCCTTTTTCGGCTACCGAAGGCGGCGGCCGGCGGTCCAAGCGGCTGCCGAAAATCGCACCGCAGAGAGCCTTGTGAGGCTCTTTTTTTTTTTGGTAAAAAAGGGAAAGAAAATGAAAGAATAAAAAAAAAGAAGGGGTTTTTATAGTAAAAAAAAAAAAGAAAGAGGGCGACCCGCGCGCGGACCCGGATTCGACCCGGGATCCACTCGCTTGGTCCAGCAGAGGATCCGCGCGCGTTCCAGCCGACCCGGATCCCGACCCGCGTACCCGACCTGCTCCGACCCGCTCCGCTTCAGCCCATCCTGCCTAGGCCCAATCCGTGGGACCTCTTTGGGCCCTTCATCTTGGGCTATCCTACTTAGGCCTTTGTGGACAGATTCCTTTGGGTTCTTAGCCCAAACCAATTTAGGTATATTTCTTTTAATTTTAATAATTTTGGTGCTATTATTATTATTATTATTATTATTATTGTTGTTGTTGTTGTTGTTGTTGTTGTTGTTGTTGTTGTTGTTGTTGTTGTTGTTATTATTATTGTGTTTTATTGTTATTATTATTATTACCTTCAAAAAATATGTGGATTATATATATGTTGAATAATAAATTCTGAAAGACACATGGTTAGTAGATATGTTATATAAATATATATATTTTACAAATAAAAATAAAGGAAATATGAAAACTATATATTTTTCATTTATTATATTATTTAACAATGTTAAAATTTAACAAAATTCCCGATGATGGGATGTTATGGAAGTCACAAGTAGTGATTCCTTAACTGATCCCTAGGTGAGAAGAATCTACTAAATATTGTCAAAAGTATTGAGGTATTTAGTATGATTTTTCAATAATTTAAATTTTTGAAAATAAAAATTGAAAATTTTAAATTAATAATAAAATTTTAAATTTAAGTAAAATGTCCGATGATGGGATGTTACGGAAGTCACAAGTAGTGATTCCTAGTTGATTCCTAGGTGAGAAGAGTCGTACTAAATGTTGCCAAAAGTATTGAAATATTTAGTGCGATTTTTCAATAATTTAATTTTTCTTAAAAATAAAAATAAATAATTTTTTTAAAAGAAAATAAAAAGGAAATTAATAATAAAATTTAAATTTAAATAAACAATTTATCTGATGATGGGATGTTACGGAAGTCACAAGTAGTGATTCCTAGCTGATCCCTAGGTGAGAAGAGTTGTACTAAATGTTGTCAAAAGAATTGAAATATTTAGTATGATTTTTCAATAATTTAATTTTTTATTAAACATAAAAATAAATAATTTTTCAAAAGAAAATAGAAAAAGGAAAATTAATAATAAAATTTAAATTTAACTAATGTGATTGCCCGATGATGGGATACTACGGAAGTCATAAGTAGTGATTCCTAGCTGATCCCTAGGTGTCGTACTAAATATTGTCAAAAGTATTGAGGTATTTAGTATGATTTTTTTAATAATTTAAATTTTTAAAAATAAAATTGAATTTTTAAAATTAGCAATAAAATTAAAATTAATTGAATAAAATGTCCGATGATGGGATATTACGGAAGTCACAAGTAGTGATTCTTATCTGATCCCTAGGTGAGAAGAGTTGTATTAAATGTTGTCAAAAGTATTGGAATATTTAGTATGATTTTTTAATAATTTAAATTTTTATAAAAAAAATGAAATGAAAATGAATAAGTTTCTCTAAAACAAAAATATATAAATAAATCAATAAATAAATAAGGAAATTTAAAATTAAAAATTCATTTGCATCATATATTATTTGTTTGTATCATATGCATCCATTTAATTTCCAAATAAGTGAATCTTCCGAGGATGAGATTCTGTAGAAGTCACAAGTAGTGATTCTTAGGAAATCTCTAGGTGAGAAAAATTATTTCGAATGCTGCCAAAAGTATTGGAGTATTCGATTTAATTATTTAATACAAAAGGGTTCATACTCACTTTCGATAAACAAAACCTAACCCTTTTTTTTTTCAAAAAATGGAAAAATAATTTTGATAAATAATAAAAATGTTTCAAAAATAGAATAAAATAGGAATTAATTTTAAATATTAATTTAAGACCATTTTATTAAAATTAAAGGATAACACATGATTATTATGGTACCGTTTTTTAACGGGCGTCGTGGGGGTGCTAATCCTTCCTCACGCGTAACCGTACTCCCGGACCCGATTTTGTTTTCGCAGACCAAAAATTGTCTTTTTAATAAAACTTAATTTTTGAGATTTTGTTAAAAAGATAAATATTTTAGGTGGCCAATCACACCTAGTCAAAAAAGATTGGTGGTGACTCCCATTGTTTTTTTAAACGTTTTTCAAAATCGTTGAGCGCGAAGCCGTTACGACAATGAGCTATAAGTGATAATTGGTTTAATATTATTTTGCGGCTAGAAATTTGGGGAATTAAGTGGCTCAGGGGTGCGACTGGATTTTATTCCACATAGCGAATTGAGGTAAGGAATAGTATATGGAAGTAGTGTAGGAAATACTATGCTTGCATATGGGAGAATTGGGTGATTTGAATCACTAAACTGTGATTTTTGAAAGGGGTTAGGATAGAAAATCAAACCGAAGTGTTACCGAAATTTTTAGAAAGACCCGTCCTTAATTGCATCCATGCCCAATTTTCGATAAATCAATAATAAAGAAATATATTTATGAGTTTAAAATATATTTTAAGAAATACGTTTTGCATAAGAATTATTTTAATTAATTCATAAGATTATTTTATGAAATAAATGATATTTTATAAAGATTTATTTATAGTGAATAAAATGTTTATTTGTTTATATGATTATGGATTTACTGAAGAAAGCTAATATGAAATTGATTTTACTATGATTTTATTGATATATGAAAAAATGATTTTTACGAGATTGATCACTCCTTGATGATCATGCATACAAGACTTATATGATTAGGGTTGGGAAACCTTGATCAAGTCCCTAGTACCTTATTGACAATGGTCATTGTTACGAGGTAGGAATGGCTTAAGGATGGATTTCGACCCCTGGTGGGTACACCAAATTCCTATACGAGGTCCTGAAAGGGATATGAGATTTGTGTATGATCTCTTGGAGATTTGTTTTCTTACTGATAGTTCTTATATAATCTATGATTGATTGGTTGATTTGATTTACAAGAAAGTATATGATTTGGCTGAAAAGTTACAAGAAAAGTGAACGAATTTTAAAAGAATATGATTTCATGATATGAGTATAGCTATCTTATTTTAATGATTTAAATGAATGAAATGATTTACGAAAGAGTATATGATTTTAACAAAAAAGTAACAGAAGAAGATAAATGGGTTTTATATGCCTATATTTATATGTTTTTACGAGCTTTAATTAAGAATATGATTTTTATTATTACTGATTTTACAAAATGCATAGAGTGGCATGGTATCACTTTTCTATATGCTTCTCCTTACTGAGCGTAAACTCATCATTTATTTTTCCATCCAAACTATTTGCAGTAGATTTCCGCTCAACATAGAGGAGCGGACTTTTGGAGCATACAGTATTCCTTGAAGGTGCGCATATCGTCCACTGAAGGTATATTTTATTTTATTATATATATTTTAGACATTGTGTACAATACTCACTATATGTAAACGACTATGGGGATGTAAATTAGTAGGATTCGTACTAGATTAAGAAATAGAACCTGGGATATTGTATATGTGAAAAATTATGATTATAAGAATATATTTATTAACGAATATGGAATTTTATTTCTGTTGATTTTTAGTTGATATTTTAAAGTAATGAGATTATTGTATTGGTTTATACAATATTATATAAAGAAAATGATACAGACAAATGACCTAACCATCATAAGAAAAAGGAAAAAGTTAATTGGTATTTTAATGAAAACCAGATGTTACAGAAGGACACCACCAATACCCGCAGGACTGGGTTTACCTTTCGAAGATCCATCAGCGTTGAATTTCCAAACACTAGGTGTAGGGGGAGACTAAGAGATATTTAATCTAGTTGGTTTACTCCTATGAGCAAAATTGAGATGTTGGATGTTGTTGTTATGAAGGAGCATATCGAGGTGAGGGTGCCTTGCTTTGATCCACGAACAAACTCTAAGCCGCACGAGATGGGAAACTTCCATGGGAAATAGCCTGAATAGGATTAATCTTAGACCGTAAAACGAATGAGGATACCTGTGCTTACACAAAAAAATTGTGTTTCATTAATTGAGACAATTACCATTTAGGGATTGGAATTATGATTAATTATAATTAGGTACATTTCTTTATTAAATAATTTAATTTTGAGGTCATTGTTTAAATTTAATTAATGCAAAGAATCACAACTTAATTAAACACCACAAAAAACAAACACTAAACCCAAGCAGTGAAACAAACATAGTTTCCTTACTCTATAATGTTTAAACTATGAGATATGCTTTATCATATGCAATTCATTGTTTTCTACAACTCTTCCTTACATACCTACAATCCTATTTCTCACATTGAAATTGTATAGTTATTACATGTCTCTGTCACATTGAGATTATATATTTTAAAGGCTAAGACTCTGTAACATCCCAAAACCACTATATAATAGAATATTCACTTGTAAACTTCACTTACTTACCGGTTGGGCTGTCTGTGATGCTTAACAACTTCTACTACATTAGGAATTAATAAAGTCTCTTCCTTTAGATGTATATACATTCCCTTCCTATTTAAAGTAGTACTGTACAACTTTGCTGAATATATAAAAGAATATAACATACCTTCGAAATCCAATCTCAGGAAGGTAAGTCTCTTAGTTCAATCAGATATCTGTGGAGTGGAAAATAAGGAGTGAGCGACAATGTGCTCAGTAAAGAAGGTGTATGCTGCTTTAAAAAAAAAATATAAAAGCTAAAATCTCAAAACCATTTAATCATCCTAACGATCACACTCATTAGGAAATAATAAACACAGTTAGCATAACAACAGGATTCACCAGATCATTTCATAAATCTTTTAATTGAGACTAGGCAATAATTCAAATCATGCAAAGAACACAAGTCATCCGCTTTTGGGGTGCACCCGTAGGCCATCGCCCCTCACGGCTATCTCATCTAGATGTATGGCCATAATCTATAGGTGGTCCTCGGGTCCACTTGCCAAGTGACCTCGAGACCGCTGAAGACTTGGCAGGTCTATCAGCCCTGTGACGCCCCAGGGTGCACTCGCTGGTCTATTTGACCCGAGCCATCGCCCTAGTTAGGTCACGCAAAGTACATGAGTAATAATGCATGAACTCATGGCCTAATGTCTCAAAATCAAGTTATCATTTCCTTAAAATGATTTAGTTTCCAAAAGGGTTTATAACTAGTAAAACAACCCTCCATTTTCAACATTTTCTATGAAAGAAAGGCACGTTGGGAGCCGGTTCGCCCACGGCTAGTTCGCCCAGGGTCAGCTCGCCCATTTGCCAATTCGCCTAAGGGACTACTCGCCCGAGAATCGATTCGCCCAAGGGACTACTCGCCCGAAAATTTGATATTTTCTATTTTCAAAATAATTAAAATACTTCATTTTTCATTTACGAAATTACATTTAAAAATCGTTCGTCAGAGCCTACTCGCCCTCAGTAGCTCGCCCTGACTACTCGACAAGACGGCGAATAATAGTCGCCCGCCTCAGAGTTTTCAAAACACAAGTATGGCTGGCTGATAACAGTTCGCCCGCCTTTAACTTTAAAACAAGGGTCGTCCGCCCAAACACTTTAAAAGGGTTCGCCCGACTATGGCTTACCGGATTTCTCTTTAAAACAAAGCACTCGCCCAAATCTCAAACCGAGAGCTCGCCATTGGCTCGCCCGAGTTTCTGTCTAACACAAAACTACTCGCCCGCCTTAGTCAATTCGACCAACCAAAGAACTTATGGCGGCTTGTAGCTCGCCCGAAACCAAAACAAATTATCAAACGATGCATGTCAGAAAATAAAACAAATTTCGATATTTTCTTAACGTTTTTACTCCACAGGACATGCATTTGCCTCACATACAACTTCCTTACCTCGTCTGATACAGCTTAGCTTCTCGCACGCCTTGCTCAATTCCCGTCTGCAAAGCATTTATTCACATTATTAATATTTTCCAACAAGGATTTATATTTATCCTAAAAATATGGCACTTTTGGCGAACTCAGTTCGCCATTCGCCCATCATAGCTCGCTGTCCATTAGCGGCTTATTCGTGCGAGTTCGCCCTTGTAATGGAATACGTTGGCGACTTCTTTTTCTCCAACTCGCCCTACTGGCGATCATCAACTTTACATGGGCGACTTCTTATCGCCATTCTCGCCTATTGGCGATCAATTGTTCTCGCCCGCCGGACCACATACTGGCGGACTCATATAAACATTTTCCTAACCTCGTCCCATCCTTTGGGCGAGTACTCACCCATTTTTACTAGCAACTTTCTACTCGCCCGTCGTGTTTCCTTACTCATTCTGGGTTATTTTTCCATCTATTTTCTTATATTGTTCAACAATATTCGACTACAACCAGGCTATGTCTATAATTAAATATCAAGAGAACTATAAAAGCTATGAAACTCACCTTTACTGAGCTGCTCTTCCAACAACAGGATGCTTTCTTGCCTTTCTTAGCTTTTCTTCTCTTGTTCCTTAGCTCTTCAACACTTTAGAAGGGTTTGGCTAACTAAAAGATGAAATTGTATGGCTCATTTATGAAAGAACGGAGGAATGAAAGATGAATTCACAGGGAAACAGAATGGGCGAGAATGTTTCTGAGGGAAATGAAGTTTGCTTCCATCGATCTTCCCTCATGAACTCTCTTTATATAGCCCAATATGACCTGTTAGAAGCAACCACCTGTAATCTGTTATCATTGCACGTCTTTCATGCAATTAAAACCGAGAGAATTTGGTGACAAAAGGAACGGCAGTAAGCTTCCCGTTGTAGTCCGTTTTCTTCCTTGCTTTTTGACAATTTTCACTTGCCATTTATTGCTTAACCCCTTGTCAGGAGAGGCAATTGGCGAGAAGTGCTTCACCGCCCCTGTCCTTGACTTTTCTCTTTTCTTTCTTCCCTTCTCCACGCCAACATCTCTTCCAGCCAACGTTGATTGGCTAACATCTCATCCTTTTCTTCATTTTGTCCTATATTCATTACTCTTCATTAAATGTGTTCATACCTTAATTAAATAGTCAAATCCCATCTACTCTTTATACACCATATGTACATTATAACATAAAATGAAAAGTGAAAATTCACATTCAGTTATTCCTTGATTTTACTAAAATAATTCATTTCCCACTGTAAAAAATGTACACATACGTTACACAGTATAATAAAATTCGGATTTTACAGACTCATTCTATATTTATAAAGCCAAATCACTTGATTAAAAAAAAATATTCACAAAGAACTCTTACCCATTAAGAATATACATCTCTATATGAATTTAATCACAAAATAATTCTTTAACCAATAAAATTTCACTAAAATCAAAACCGATTCTCAAAAAAAGGCTGTGGTTTCTATCTCTAAATCCCTTTTCGGAGCTATGAATGATCCTTTATTTTCCGACTCTTTGAATTTTAAAAAATTAGACCACAGACAAAAGATGGATTTGGAATTGCCTTTTTCGTTAGAGGAGATATGGGAAGCTGTTTCTAGCTGTGATGGAGATAAATCCCCAGGTCCAGATGGCTTCAACTTCTACTTCTTCAAACGGAAATGGGATATTCTGAAACAAGACATCCATGATTTCTGCCAAGACTTTTACCGAAATGGTCACATCCCTCAGGAAGTCAATGTCTCTTTTATTGCTCTTATAGCAAAGAAGCAATGTGTGGAATCTCTTAATGATTTCAGGCCAATATCTCTTATTGGCAGCCTCTACAAAATTTTGGCAAAAGTACTTGTGAATAGGCTGAAGAAGGTTTTAGGGTCTCTTATCAACTACACCCAATCTGCTTTTGTGGAGGGTAGACAAATCCTCGACAGCTGCTTGATCGCAAATGAGATCGTTGATGGGATGAGAAAATCAAGCAAGGGAGGTCTGGCCATCAAACTTGATTTTGAAAAGGCTTTTGACATAGTGAATTGGAATTTCCTCTTCGACACAATGAGACTTATGGGCTTTGGTGAAAAATGGATTTCTTGGAATTCAAATTGTATCTCTTCTACTTTAGTTTCTATCCTAATAAACGGTTCTACGACTAATACAATAAAAAAGGGCTACATCAGGGGGACCCCCTCTCCCCGTTCCTTTTCATCATGGTTGTCAAAAGTTTGAGCTTGTTAATTAACAAAGTTGTTTCATTGAATTTGAGTTCCGGTATCTCTTTGGGTAGAAGGAACTTTTCAATTTCCCACCTCCAATTCGCTGATGACACAATCATTTTCTGTCAGCTGGAAGAAAAGTAACTCATTTTCATCAAAAGAATTCTTAGAATCTTCCAAGCTTCTTCAGGGTTGAAGGTGAACTTTTCTAAAATGGCTTTATATGGAGTTAATGTCGATCAGGACTGTCTGAACCTATGGGCCTTTCAAATTCATTGTAGTGTTGATAAGTTTCCTTGCAAGTATCTTGGGTTACCTTTGGGAGGCAATGTCGACTATGTTGCTTTATGGAATTCGGTCATTTGCTCTTTTAGAAACAAACTCAGTATATGGAAGAGCAAAACCCTTTCCTAGGCTGGTAGGTTGGCCCTCACAAATCGACTTTATCTAATCTACCTATCTATTATATGTCTTTGTTCAAAATACCTTGTGGAGTTAAGATTGAACTTGAGAAGATCCAAAGACAATTTTTATGGGGAGACTCTGATAGCAAAAGAAAAATTAGACTTGTAGATTGGAACACAATTTGCAGAAGAAAAAGAAACGGTGGCTGGGGTATTATTAATCTTAAGGATTGCAATGAATCCCTTCTTTTGAAATGGCCATGGAGATTTGGAACAGAAGGTAACTCGCTTTGGAAGCAAGTGATTTGTGAGAAATATTGTATATCTTCTTCTGATTTGTGGCCAAAATGTTGTAAGGAGAGAGCTCTTTCTAGAGTGTGGAGGGATATTAAAAAAACTTGGGAAAGGAGTGATTTTTCTAACATTTATAAATCTAGTTTTTTTCTATGTGCAGGGGATGGTTCAAATATCTCTTTTTGGAGCAATATGTGGATCCAAGGCATTATTCTCAAAGACTCATTTGCTAGAATTTATGCTTTGGCAGAGAATAAAAAAGGTTTCATTAGAGAATTTGGTAAATGGTCAAGCTACTCATGGGAATGGGAATATCTCTCTAAGAAGGCCTCTCTTCGATTGGGAAAAAGAAGTTTGGAACAGATTCTTGAACACCCTTAATTCAATCACTCTCTCTTTTACGGCAAAGGACAAATTAATCTGGTCCCACTCCATTAACGGTTCTTTCAGTGCTAAATCTTGTAGAAATGTGATTGAAGACTTAAGGAATTCGAATGCAATGGTTGAAAGTGTTATCTGGAAAGGCTTTGCTCCCCCCAAGGTAGAACTGTTCTGTTGGAAAGTTCTCCATGGTTCAATTCCAGTTATCGAAGTTTTACATGACAGAGGCTGCTTACTTAATTTGGAGAACAAGTGTGCTTTTTGTGATAGTAAGGAATCGATTGATCACCTTTTTCTTCGTTGTAATCTTTCATGGAAGATTTGGTGTTATTTTATTGAGAATTGGAATCTTCAATGGGCTTTGCCTAAGAACATGAAAACTTTGTTCGCTTGTTGGGAAAATCTTCATGTTAACAGGAACCAGATTCAGATTTGGATGACCCTTTTTTATGCAATTGTCTGGTCCATATGGCTTGCACGAAACGACAAGATTTTCAACTACAAAGTCCAAGTTTTGGAGCAAATCTATTACCATCTTGGTTAGAAATTGTTGCTGGTTAAAAGCTAAACTTCCTTGCTTGGATTCGCATAGTCTCATCTCTCATCCTCAAATTTTGTCAATCCCAAGAAGAATCAAACCAGCCAGATCTTACATTAGTTGGTCACCCCCTACTTTTGGATCATGGAAGATAAATGTTGATGGGTCCTCTTAGGGGAAGCCTGGACCAGCAGGTATCGGTGGAGTTATTAGGGACTGCCATGGTGCTATCAAACTTGTTTTCTCCAAGAGTATAGGTGAGGCGGACTCCAACTTAGCAAAGCTTTTGGCAATCATCGAAGTTCTCTCAATCATTGTCAAAGTAGAAATCCATCCCATTCCTCCCCTTGTTATCAAAAGTGACTCGAAGGTGGTGATTTCTTGGATTAAAAATGTGGAAAGCAGCCCTTGGAGATATGCTAATTTGATCAACAAGATGTTTAATCTTTTGTCATGTTTAGGAGAATTTTCTTTTGTTCATGTCTTTAAGGAAGCCAATCAATTGGCAGATTTCCTTGCAAAATCTAGAGTCTCTCGAACTTCAGATTTTATTGCGTGGATGTAACTATTCCTTTTAATAAAATTCTCCAATTTTCAAAAAAAAAAAACGATTCTCAATTAAAATTTAAGTTAATATCTAAGACTACATCATCATTGATATTTTCTAGCGCAAATCATTCAAACTTTCCAAGAGTTTTAAATTTTCATGCATCTTAGCTATAAACAAATTAACAAACAAAATATCTTTGCTGAATAGAAAAAAGAGAGAAAGAAAAAGAAAGCTTTGTCAAAAGGTTGAATAAGAATTGATGTCCAACAGCTTCAATGAAATTGAAATGGCCATGGCAATTAAAAGTTGCCGAACCCCAACTCTTATTTGGTTTGACATTTGACATTTGACATTTGACATTCAATCCTACACTTTAATGATCACCGTATATAGTAGAAAATATAAGCTGGAACCAATTACTGATTTGTTTTTTGGCCAACCAATTACTGATTTAATCCACCTTGTTATTCAAGAAAAGTACTTTAGTAGGGATGAGAGTTGGTTGAATGTGGCTAACAAGTATATGCAACCCTTTAATATCTAAATTACTATTAAAATACATCTGACTTCATCATTCAAATATTCTTTTACATAGATGAGAATTTAAGTAATAAATAATTAACATTTTTTTGATAAAAATATTAGTAAAAGTAAAAGTAAATTCATTTTCTCCGTAATATTTAATTATGCATGGCTATGCAGGATTTGTTATAAATAAATTAATAACAAAAAAAGAGCTCAACCATTGATAGTTCTCATATAAAAATACAATAATAGTACTTTATTCACATTTATGAAAGTTAATGTTAAATTTTCTAAAATATTACTTACTTTTGTATCTATCTGTTTGCTATTTGCTTTTGAACGCAAAATAATATAAAATATGATAAAAAAAAACAAAGGAATTATGCTCAGTTCATTATCAATCTTGGGTTGCTTTTCGAATCAAGAACCCCATCTTGATTATCTTTATATTTACCTCTAACGTCCAGCACCAAGCTGCACCCTTGGGGCCTCTCTCCATACGTGACTCTTTTCTAATTTTAATTAGTGGCCAAAAGCTAATTGAATTCAAGGGTATAAGATCCGAATATGTCCGATTGCATTTTTTAAATTTTTTATATATTTCAAATATTGAATTTTATATTCATGTCAGTCAAAAATATGTGCCACAAATAATTTAAAATATATATAAGACAAAAATTATGGCTTAAACGTCTTGGAATCTCTGTTGCGACCTTTAACCACAATCTCTTGTAACTTACTGGTGCCTAACTAGGCAAACCTTTGAACTGGTGGCGGAAATGAATTGGATTCAACCCTACTATAGTTCTGGACAACATCCCCAAATCCATCAGGTTTCTAGCTAGAAATTAAAGTCATCACCTTTGACCAATTTTATAATAAGGCCAAAAACATTCAAAGTTTGTGTATATGATCATATATTAGACTCTTGTGTGTGTGACAATAACGGTTAGGTCCCAAGTTCCTGTACATTTTAATTTTTTCAGATATATATAAAGCATTAACATGCATGCATTTTGACCTATATATTAAGATTTGAAACGAATGTTTGTTTGGTATACTAAGTTGAAAATATTAATTGACTGGTGATATCAGCTTCCTAAGACTAACCCTAGGTTTTTTTTGAAACAGCATGAGCTGTTTTTAGGTCAAGTCCTTTGACTGAGTGAGTAAATAGTGAAAGTGGGTGAACTCAGGGATTTGAGTTCAACGGGAGAGAAAGAGAGAGGAAAGGAGAGGCAGAGTTAGGTAGAGTGTGAGAGGACAACGGGGCGATTTGCAAGCCTGAAAATACGGGTCAAACAAGAATGGATGTGCCATTTTCCTTAAAATCTAAGCAAGTTTATCCCTAGTTTAATCCTCTCCAATGTATACCCTTTTATCTCAGCCTCCCACCCTCCCTTTCACCACCCACTTTGATATAACATATCTCAGGAATTACAGCCAAGAAAAATCCCACTCAAATTTTCTTTAAAAATTAACATATATTTCCTTTAAAATCTATTTTTTTTTTATGAAATTTAAAATACAAACAAAATATCATAATTAGGTGTTACGTCACATATAAAAAGTTAGTGGATCAAGTCAAATAATCAAATTAATTTACGAATCATTTCATAATTAGACAAATTTAATATAAAATTGGACGCATGTTGTGGACATTGAAATATAAACGGTATATATAACAAATAGCATTATAATTTTTTAGGATTTGATTCGAATCAAACGGACTCATGTTGCCGCGGCATGATTATTGATTCGGGTAGGCATATATTGATATCCGTTTAGATATCGGGGGCTGTGGCACGGTGGGATGAGTTTGCTTATTGAACCCTTAATGGTCCAATGAGTGAACGACAAAAAAAATACCCCTCGACCTGCCCCTCTCTTTCTCTCTTTTTTTTTATATGTTTTTTTTTCTTTAGTTTTTTCCGTTTAGTTTTTTTTTATATTGAGTTTTTCAACTAACTTTTTTATTTTGAAATTGATTATTTTTATTTTATCATTTTAATAATGTAAAATATAAATAAATTATTAATATGAGTATACAAATAAATTATTAATTTTATTTATGATACAAAATTATTAAATTTTTTTGTTATTTAAAATCTTAAATATATTATAAAAATTGTCATATTACTTATTAAAATAAAAATTTTAAAAATTTAAAATATAAAATAACATTAGAATATGCTCAAAATAATTTTTAAATTTTTAATAATAAAAATTATTATTTATACAAAATAATTTTTTTAATAAATTTCAATTGTATAAAATAATTTTAATATTTTTAATTAAATTATTTATTAATATATAAATTCTAGTTTATACAAATTTTAATTCAATATTTTAATAGTAATTTTCTCTTCTCACTACATTTCACCTCACCGTCGTTGTAATATTTTCATTCAAGCACATATCTCACAACTGATTTAATCTTACCATTACAGTTCTCAACCTCACCACTACAATAACTAATCCAATTGTCACATTCAAGCACATATCTCACAACTGATTTAATATTACCATTACAGTTCTCAACCTCACCACTACAATAACTAATCCAATTGTCACTACTATTTTCAATATCATCAGAACCAAATTTGCGGTTCATCCAAATAGACCCTAAACTTCTTATCTAAAATCAATTAATTTGTTATATGTATTTGGATGTAAGATAATTAAAAATTTATTAAAGAAAGAATACAATGTCACAATAAAATCAAAAGTAAAATTAATGTGACAAATTACATCCCTTAATTTATATGCAGTATTGAGGTTAAAAAAGGCGGTAAAATTCTTTAATTGTAATGCTTTCCATTTGCGAAAATGTAGGTGGCTGTCTTTCTATACATGAGCATGTGATCAATCTCCTCATGAAACCTTGTTTTGCTATAAAAAAATCTATAATATGCTTGAGGTTGTCCAATCTTTTTCTATGAACATCAATGACAGCGTAGTGTAATTTTGAGGAGTAAGCTCTGGCAAGCTTCATAAAAGTGATTGATTCCATTTGGTTATTTCATATATTCTTTGTGTGTCATGTTGGGCAATAAATGACCCTAAGAACTTTGTGGGTGGATTTAGATTTAATTACTTACCGAAATAATTAATGAAGACTTTTGCTACATTGCATATGATTCCCCATAAGAAGATGAGATCCTCACTATTGAAACCTATATTTAATAATTTTTTTTGTGCAAAAGAAGTCAAAATCTAGGAAAAAAAAATCGGGGAAGGTAATTAGTTTAAGTTTTAGGTTGATTTTTTAAGTATTAAAATACAATTTTACTTTTACAAACTTAGGTTAATTTTTTTAAATATTAAAATACATTTTTAAATTTATAATTAAAATTTGTATATTTGAAAAGTTTTATTAGGGTTTGAACTTTGAAGTTTGAACTAGATAAAAGAAAAAAAATTTATTTTCCATTTCATAACGTCACCCTTTTTTTTATGTAAATTATGGTATCCTCATATGTTTTGCGGTTTAAGATTCATCATGTTTCGGTCAAGAGTGATAAACGAAAAAACTCTCCCAACAGTGAATAACCACTCTTTCATTCTTGAAAAATATTGAATACGAGACTTCTTCTTAACCTCTAGAAACTACAATTTGCCGGGAGTACTAAACACCCTCATTTTGATAAAATTTCAACAAAAAATGTTTGTATAATTCTGTATTTAGATTACATACATTTTTTTGGGTTGAAACCCCCCAGTATCCGGAGGTTACTTTAGGCCATGACTAATTCAGAGTCGAGTTACAATTGGATCCAATACGAGGGGAGCTTTTCCAATGCTGTTTTCTCCGTTCATAAGGCTCGAACCCAAGACCTTACTTAAGGGACACTAAGTGTAAAATCCGAATTTTATTATACTGTATGCCATATGTGTACATTATTGATAGTGGAAATAAAAATTTTGTGAAATTAAATTGAATGTGAGTTCCACTTTTCAATCTAAGAGATGATTTATAGTGTAGTGTATAAAGAAAGAGAAACAAATATTAAAGAGTAACAAGAATTGTTGGAATTAATTTGGATAAAAGGTGTGAAAGCATTAATTGATATGAGATCCGAATTTTATTATACTGTATGCCATATGTGTACATTATTGATAGTGGAAATAAAAATTTTGTGAAATTAAATTGAATGTGAGTTCCACTTTTCAATCTAAGAGATGATTTATAGTGTAGTGTATAAAGAAAGAGAAACAAATATTAAAGAGTAACAAGAATTGTTGGAATTAATTTGGATAAAAGGTGTGAAAGCATTAATTGATATGAGATAAAATTATGCAATATGACTAACATTGGCGTAGAGAAAAGAAGAAGAAGGACAAGAGAATTAAGGGCTAGAAGACAAAACAAGGAAAAGGATGGGGAGTTAGCCAATCAACGTTGGCTGGAGGAGACAGGGCGAAGAGAAAGTGCAGAAAAGGAAATAGAAAAGTCCAGGAAAGGGGCGCTGAGGATTTCTCGCCGGTTGCTTTATTTGACAAAGGAGATTTAGCATTTAATAGCAAGAGGAGCAAGCCAATAAGAGTGACTGGCAGAGGCGTGGACTAGGAGAAGAAGAGGAAAAAGAAACAAAATTTTCAACACATTGCAGGGAATGTTCTTCTTACCGTAGTCCACTAGCTGCAGTTTTTCCACAGAATTTAATACATGAAATGATGAGGAAAACAGGATAAGGAAACAGGTGTTGAACTTAAGTGAAACGGAACGGCTATATAAGAGGCTTTAAGAGGAAGAAATGGATTGAAATGAAACTCCATTCCCTCCAGACTCCTTCTTGCCCATTCTGTTTGCTATAAAGATCACCTCGTTCTTCCGTTCCTTTCATAGTCATAGAGTTTTCTCCTTCTATCAGTTAAACCTTTCCTCACCGTTGAAGAGCTAAGGAACAAGCAAACTAAAGCTAAGAAAGACAAGAAAGCATTCTGTACAGTTGGAGGAGTAACTTGGTAAAGGTGAGTTTCATAGCTTTTATAGTTCTCTTGATATTTAATTATAAACATAGCTTGGTTGTGGTTGAATATTGTTGAACAATATAAGAAAATAGATGGAAAAATAACCAAGAAAGAGTAAGGAAACACGACGGGCGAGTAGAATATTGCTAGTCGAATTGGGTTAGTTCTCGCCCAAAGGATGGGACGAGGTTAGGAGAAAGTTTATGTGAGTTCGCCAATATGTGGTCCCGGCGGGCGAGGACCCGTGATCGCCAGTGTGCGAGAATGGCGATGATAGTAGTTGCCCATGTAAAGTTGATGATAGCCAGTAGGGCGAGTAGGTGAAAAAGAAGGCGCCAACGTATTCCATTACAGGGGCGAACTCCCACGAATAAGCCGCTAATGGAAAGCGAGCAATGATGGGCGAATGGCGAACTGAGTTCGCCAGATTGCCATATGTTTTAGGAAAAATATAAGTTTTTTTGGAAAATATTAATAATGTGAATAAATGCTTTGCAGACGGGAATCGAGCAAGACGGGCGAGAACCTAAGCCGTATCAGACGAGGTAAGGAAGTTGTATGTGATGCAAATGCATGTCCTGTGGAGTAAAAACGTTAAGAAAATATCGGAATTTGTTTTATTTTCTGACATGCATAGTTTGATAATTTGTTTTGGTTTCGGGCGAGCTACAAGCCGCCATAAGTTCTTTGGTTGGTCGAATTGACTAAGGCGGGCGAGTAGTTTTGTGCTAGACAGAAACTCGGGCGAGCCAATGGCGAGCTCTCG
The DNA here is from genome assembly GCA_031772115.1 of Heritiera littoralis. NCBI lineage: Eukaryota > Viridiplantae > Streptophyta > Magnoliopsida > Malvales > Malvaceae > Heritiera > Heritiera littoralis. The sequence goes on along the minus strand of JAPDPK010000053.1, from coordinate 647,560 downwards.
GTTTGAGATTTGGGCGAGTGCTTTGTTTTAAAGAGAAATCCGGTAAGCCATAGTCGGGCGAACCCTTTTAAAGTGTTTGGGCGAATGACCCTTGTTTTAAAATTAAAGGCGGGCGAACTGTTATCAGCCAGCCATATTTGTGTTTTGAAAACTCTGAGGCGGGCGACTATTATTCGCCGTCTTGTCGAGTAGTCAGGGCGAGCTGATAAGGGCGAGTAGGCTCTGGCGAACGGTTTTTAAAATGTAATTTCGTAAACGAAAAATAAGTATTTTAATTATTTTTGAAAATAGAAAATATCAAATTTTCGGGCGAGTAGTCCCTCGGGCGAATCGATTCTCGGGCGAGTAGTCCCTCGGGCGAATCGACTCTCGGGCGAGTAGTCCTTGGGCGAATTGGCTAATGGGCGAGCTGACCACGGGCGAACTAGCCGTGGGCGAACCGGCTCCCAACCTGCCTTTCTTTCATAGAAAATGTTGAAAAAGGAGGGTTGTTTTACTTGTTATATACCCTTTTGGAAACTAAATCATTTTATGGAAATGATAACTTGATTTTGAGACATTAGGCCATGAGTTCATGCATTATCACTTATGTACTTTGCGTGACCTAACTAGGGCGATGGCTCAGGTCAAATAGACCAGCGAGTGCACCCTGGGGCGTCACAGGGCTGATGGACCTGCCAAGTCTTCAGCGGTCTCGAGGTCACTTGGCAAGTAGACCCGAGGACCACCTACAGATTATGGCCATACATCTAGATGAGATAGCCGTGAGGGGCGATGGCCTACGGGTGCACCCCAAAAGCGGATGACTTGTGTTCTTTGCATGATTTGAATTACTGCCTAGTCTCAATTAAAAGATTTATGAAAGGATCTGGTGAATCCTGTTTTTTTGTTAACTGTGTTTATTATTTCCTAATGAGTGTGATCGTTAGGATGATTAAATGGTTTTGAGATTTTAGCTTTTATTTTTTAAAGCAGCATACACCTTCTTTACTGAGCACATTGTCGCTCACTCCTTATTTTCCACTCCACAGATAACTGATTTGAACTAAGAGACTTACCTTCCAGAGATTTGAGATCGAAGGTATGTTATATTCTTTTATATATTCAGCAAAGTTGTACAGTACTACTTTAACTACGAAGGGAATGTATATACATCTTAAGGAACATACTTTATTAATTCATAATGTAGTAAAAGTTGTTAAGCACCACAGACAGCCCAACCGGTAAATAAGTGTAGTTTACAAGTGAATATTCTGTTGTATAGTGGTTTTGGGATGTTACACTAAGCTCCTTTCACTCAGTTCAACAGACATTGGTGATTACATACATTTTAATTCCCACCAATCTTACTTTGCCTTAGCCTAAAATCGTGTGATCAAGTGTGACACGACTATATATAATGAAACTCCAAAACAATTAATTTGATAATTTCTATAGGTTACCATTAGTGTTTTGTAAAAAATTAAACCATAATCAACAAAATCTGTCATGATTAAATTTGGGGAATGTAAAAAGAAACAACAAACTCAGCTTATTTTAATTCAACGTCTTCAAAACGAGGCTGCTATAACTCTCATTGTCACCACTCACCAGGTATATCAGGTCTCCTGGCCATCTTGAAACAACAAATTGCGGGTAGTACACGGCAATTCTGATAATAATTAAAATTCATTTTCCTAACTAGATCCCCAAAACATGGTCTTTTTTCTGGAGATGGGTTCTTGATATTGACAAGAAACTAACATGCCCGGCCCTAAGAAGCCACATTTCTATGATCATCAAAATATATGACTTCATAACCTAACTTTTGATAAAGATTGTTTTAGTTGCAATATTGTTAACAGAAACATGCAAAAAGATTTCCAAATTGTAATTAAAACCACCTAAACGCATGATCCTTAATTAATCAAGCATTGTCGGTTGACTAACATTTTCATCTCATGAATAAATTTTGATAATCGTGTTATTTGATAATAGGATTCTGAATATTTAATTTTAATGAGCAAAACTCGATATCTGATAATTTTAAAGCAAATTAAAAAAAATTGATTATGATTCAATTTTAACCATTTCTTCAAAGATATAAACCTATTCTCTATATCAAAATTAGTTCAAGTTCCCTACAATTATATTCTTATATTAAATTATAATAGTTCATAAAAGTGAGTTATATAACTTTGGTCTTCCATACTCCTAAGGAAGAAGCAAAGATCACATGTGGCAAAGCCAGATTGAATAGTTTGATTTTCCAAAAGTCAACACATTTAAGGAGTTGCACGTGAGCAAGCAGTGATAGAGCTGGCATTTATACCACAAATCACCTCTTCAATGTCTCTCTCACTCTCACTTTCCCTCTCCTTTGCTTCCATTGAACCTCTCTCTCAAAGCACTGCTCTTCCTTTTTTTGTCAGCAATTTATAATTCTAGGAATACTTGTACATCAACTCTACCAACAGGAGAAACCAACAAAATTTAGCTTCTTTGTTATTCTCAAACTTAAAATTATTACATCCTTTTTGTCTATATTCCATTTTATATAAACAGTATAACATACCTTTCCCTTGTATAACTTGCCTTTTAAGCACTCTCTTTCCCTTCGATCTTTTTTCTTTTTCTTCCCCCTTTTCTCTTACTTTCTTTCTCTCTCTTTCAGCCTGGGATAATTGTTCTCCATACTCGAGAGCATGCCTGAATGTCAAGAGAAAGGTAAGAAGTAGAAATCTTATCTTTCTAAGATCATTATTACAGCTTAGACCTATTTTCCTTGCATTGTGTTGGAAGCATATATATAATTTGTTCATTTTCTCTACTTTTCAATCTATTTTTTTCATAATATATATTTTTAATATGGTTAGAGATATCTCTAAGTTTTGCATGAGTCTAATTCTTTCTTCAAACGATCTTATTTAAGATGACTAATTTGAGGTCTCAATAAAATTAGTTTGTCGGTATATATATATATCTATATATATATATATATATACACAGTAATTACTCATTATTTTATCTTCTTATTTTTGATGTCTTGGTGCAATATATTTAGGGAGAGATTTGATGAGATAGGCAAAAAGATCAAGAGAGAAGCAGATGTTTCATCTCAGCATCATATGGGAAGAAGACACATGTTGGGTCCTCCTGGAACCCTAAACACCATTACACCTTGTGCTGCCTGCAAACTCTTGAGGCGTAGGTGTGCTCAAGAATGCCCTTTTTCTCCATATTTCTCCCCCCATGAGCCTCAAAAGTTTGCTTCTGTTCACAAAGTCTTTGGTGCTAGCAATGTCTCAAAGATGCTAATGGTAATTAAAACCCTAATTCCTACAAATATATTTTCATCTTTAGTTAGTTGGTAATACAGTCAAAGGTGGCTTTACACCTTGTCTGAATCTAATCCCCTTCACCCGACGAGGTTTTTTCATGAATTTTCTTTTCGTTGATTTGGTTTGTTTGTTCTAATGATGCCTTTAATTTCATGGTGTAATTCAGGAAGTACCGGAGAGCGAAAGAGCTGACGCGGCGAATAGTCTTGTTTATGAGGCTAATGTGAGGCTAAGAGATCCTGTTTACGGGTGCATGGGTGCAATTTCAGCTTTGCAACAGCAAGTTCAATCTTTACAAGCTGAACTAAATGCAGTAAGGGCTGAGATAATAAAGTACAAGTGTAGGGAAGCTAACTTTATACCCTCTTCCCATGTAGCCTTGCTCTCTTCTGGGGCTGTTTCAATTGCTGCACCACCACCGGCAGTATCAACACAGTCACCACCTCCACCGCCACCTCCTCCTCTTCCCCCTACTTCTACTTCTTCGATGTACACCCGACCTACCACTGCAGCAGACTATAGCACTATTTCAAATGAAAATGTTTCCTACTTTGGGTAAAAAGTATTAACTAGACTTATGAATATAAAAATATCCCAATTATTTTTCTCTATTATGAAGCAAATGGAATAAAAGAGGAAGTGATGAGTATTCTTGTTTCATTGCTTTGTCTCATTTAGTCACTCAAATATTACTGTCTAGCTTGCTCTACAATTGAAGTCCATATATGCCTTTACCTATATTTGTTGGTTGATATGTTTCTTTCTTCTATGTCTGTTTCTTATATGTAATATTTCTTGTTTTCCACTTCTCTTGTTGTTTTCCTTAATGCATAATATATATAGCCAGGCCACTACCATATTCTACAGACACAAGATTAATTTCTTTTTTCCTTAGTGTCATGCATGTCAAGTATATCTATATATAATACGTACAAACTTCTCGTGTATTAAGCTTCTTTTCTTTAAACTTTTGATTAGGGTAATTGAATCGACTCTCGGAATAATATGATACATGCATCTACTGTTTTAAATCAAATCCTGAGGCATTCTTAAGCTTCTATTTCAATTTCCTTCTTTTGTGAAGAAAAATATTAGTGAAATGAGATATCATACACTAGAAGTAAACTAAGTGGCATTGGCAAATAGAAGCGAGAAGTGAGAATGCATACTTTAATTTGTGATGTAAAATTGGTAGTTCCTAGTTGAATATTTGATTGTGTGTGTTGGGGAAAGAACAAGTGTGAACTTATTGCACGTGAAGGACAGACTGTAATCACATGTTATTCTGTGCCATTGAAGTATCTAATTTTTAAACGAAGGGCTTCGGGGGAGACAAAAGGTATTGTTGTGATCATCCCCGTGTAGGTTCGAAGGCATTATTTTTATATGTGGATTGCAGAAAGCATGCAAAATTAAAATATGTTTTCTCATTTATAAATCCTTTTACCTCTCTTCTTTAGCTTGTAATGGATGATTAAAAGAAAAAAAAAGTTAATTTATATCTACGTACTAGTGTTTTTATATTTTCTAATGCTAAATATATTTCACTCTTTTTCCTTGCATTCTTGGTTTTACGTAGAATTCTTTTTTGTGGGTTTGGCCTTTTTCAATCTTCTTTCTCTTTATTTTCTTGTTATTCATATATAGGCTTTCCTTGGAGGTTCCTTGAGAGAAAAATTAAATATATCTGCAGTTTAGTCTTATTATTAAGTATACTTTGATCTTTTATGAGTGCTTGGGCAGAAAAAAATGAGTGTGCTTAATCTTGTTTCTAAGGAGTATTTTCACCTTTTATTCGTAGAATCAATGCTAGCTGATGAGTTTGATAATTTTAAGACTTTTTCTAAAATGCTACCGACGCAAAATTATATATGGAAATTTTAATGCAAAGATATGATTTATTCTTATCATTAATGTTTAAACTATAGGCAACCAACTATATATTTATAGCAATATTCATATTATAGCTTGGAATACAAATGCTAGATGCAGGTACTCTCCTCGTATGGTCTTTGTTTTCCACCCAAAAATTTCGAATGTCTTCCATTAAAATTAAATTCCAATGTTAACATATGAATTTCTTCAAGCTGCCAGGCTTAGCAAGAATATGTAGGATTATTGCAGCTGGTTATTTAGTGAAAAGTAAACAAATCTTGCTACTTATCAAAGCTACAATATATTGTGTAATGATGTATATAGCTATGTATTTTATGGATAGTCAATGATGGTGCCAACCAGCTAAGATTATTTTGCCCAATCATGGGTTTCCTTGGCGTGTGGATTTCTTCAGCCTGTGGGATGAGGAATTTAGGAACTTGAAGTGAATCGTTTAAGTAGGCATGCTATGGGGAGAACTTTATTCCAATTTCCAATCATCATCATTTCCTATTCTTCGTGTGTCAAGCATCATACAAATACTTATGTGTGCACATATATTTTTATTTGATTTGTTCATACAAAGAAAAGAAATTAAGAAAAAAAAAAGGTTACGATTTGAGTTTACAATTTCAATTCAAACCTTATTTCATCACTTGAGCTAAGTACAAGCAATTATATATACATATCTTTATTTATTCACATAAATATATATATATATATATATAAAATTTTTTTCTGGTTAATATATACATTTATATATGTGTGTATGAATTGTGTTTTGAATTTGATGGAATCATCATATGTGGATCTCCTCTTGTTGAGTCTCTAGAATCCCACGAGAGATGTGATGGAATGTGGTCTCATGTCAGGGTTGCTTAAAATGATGGCATCTCACCTTGTCCCTATACAACTCACTTTCATTTTCTTTTTAAATTTTCCTCAGTAATATATATAAAAATTATCAAAAGGATATTCTACTCTTTCTTTCACCATCTGCCCATGTTGTACAATCTGAAGTCTCTATTCAACAAAGGAGGTTGGAAACTATATATATAGAAACAAAGAGGAGTAATTTCTGTTGTGATTTGAGATCATTAATTAGTCTGACATTCTAATATAAGAAGAGAGACAAGATTAGCTTGTCGAAAATAATAAGCCAAACGAAGAAGACCATGTTAGGTTTTTAATTTTTTTGGTAAGACATCGAGTTGTTCTGATGTTGAAATTAATAAATTTAATTTTTTTTGAATGAACTTAAGAATACACTCTTCATAGGTGTATGGCGCATTTAGAAAATAAAACTTTGTTTTTTAATATTTTATTAAGAGAAAAATTCAAACTTTTGATTTTTTTTCCTCTTTACACCTTCTTTGATCAAGTGGATAATGTTAGCATTGTGTTCCCAGCATTGATTTTGTCAATGTGTTATTTCTAGTAGCCAAAGTTGAATTTTTAGTGAGTGAAGGAACAACCTGATATTTAATTATTAGTATGTATAAAATTCGTATTTATGTCATATAAAATCGTGTTCATGTCATATAAAATATGTAAATTTCATGTTAAAATTCGTGTAACATGCTAAATACAAAATTATTTTTTTTTATTTTTTATCATATTCATATATAATTTTTACTGAATTTTAAAACTGTGTTACATTCATATCTTTTATTTATGTCATGTTTATGTCGTATTAAGAATTACTAAATCTAGTTATTAGTTTTGTTAATTTGCAACCAGCTAGCAAATGAACAGAAGTTAACTCATTGGAGGTCTAGGATGTCTGGATTTGCATGATTTTATTAAGAGATCCATACAATTGAAAGTATCTTTTTCTCAAAGGTGACAACTTAATTACAGGGAATTGTTTAAGTAAAAGTTCCTTTTGTTGAATACAATAAGATAAAGTTTAAATCAAAATGAAAAACCTATAGATTCATAGACCATGTAAAGCTAATAGAATTTTAATAAGTTTTATACTATTTTATTTGAATATCGTTGTAGACACCTAATTTTGTCCGAATTTCACAAATTATTTTGACAAGTTTTGTTCTTATTATTTTATATTTTATTTATTTTCATTTTTCTTATTTATTTTGTTATTATTCATATTATTAATATCATTATAATTATCTTTTCTTTTTATTACCTTTTTATTACTTTATTATTATTATTATTATTATTATTATTATTATTATTATTATTATTATTATTATTATTATTATTTTTGTTTTTGCCGCCAGTTCCCTTGCCGCCCGATCTGTCAACACCAAACCCCATCACATTAAATGCTAAAAACCTACCCAGATCTGTCCCCATACTGTCGCCGGCGACCAGATCTTCCCCTGTCACAAGCCTCACCCCAAGTCATCTCCCCCCATCCCGTAAATCCTAACCCGACAGTGACCTACAGATTTGGTGATTCTGAAGGGCTAGGGGAAGAGGTTTCGAACGGGTTTAAGAAGAGAACCAAACAGAGGGAGGGGGGCAGGAGCTGGGCGAAAAAGGGAAACACAAAAAAGGTTGCAGAACCTCTACCCAATCGAGATCCCACTACCATCACCATCACCGTATACCACTGCCAACCGAGGCACACACCACCATTATCATCAAGCCATCATCCTCGCCACACCCCAGAAAACACCAACCACCAACGACATCATCCACAACCGAAACCCGAGACCCATTCCCAATCCACCATCACCGAAACACCCACAAGCCAAACTCATACCATTGAAAACCCAAATCCTAAACCCACAACAGAAACCGAAATCCCACAACCACCCGTAAGCCACAAACCTAAATCTAAGCCATCACCTGCAAAACACAAAAAGAAACAAGCCACAGCAACTACAAACCACAACCCACACAACCCATCATCAACCAAAAACAAGAGGTACAAAAACAGAAAAAGGGGTTTCGGTTTTGGTCAGATTCGTGGGGCTAGGAAGTTCTTTTGGTGAATCAGAGGCCGGAATCAAACTCAGGGAGTGGAGAGCATCCGGAAGGTGGTTTGCTATTTGATAGCCGACTACCGGAGGTGGCGGCCAGCGGTGGCGTAGGCGGCAACCGGAAGTCGCCCCCAGCCGAGAGCTTTTGGCAAGCTCTGGATTTTTTTGGTTAGAAAAAAGAGAAAATAGAGTAAAAAAAAAGGGGATAGCCTTTTATAGTTAAAAAAGAAAAAAAAGAAAAAAAGAGAAAGAAAAAGAAGGGAAGCTGCGGGATCCGCGTACTCGCCCGCCCGAGGTGTAGTAAGATCTACAAAACCGCCCGCGGAAAAGGAGTAGGATCCTCGTGTTACTCCCGACCGGTGTGACCGAGAATCGCAGGTTCGCCCGCTGGAGGAGTTCTCTCGTTCAAGTAGTTCGCCCACCCTAGGAGGGATCTGTGAGCTGGTTCACCTGTCGAAAAGCTAGACCACTCAGGGTGTTTGCCCAACCGAGAAAAGGGAACAAGAGAGGCAAGGTCTGTTAGCTCGCTCACCCGCTTAAGGAGTTCACCCGCCCGTGGAAAAGGAAGCAAGATTAGCGAGCTAGTTCGCCCGCCCGTGGAAAAGGAAGCAAGATCCGCGAGCTAGTTCGCCCGCCCAAGGAGTTAGCCCAATCATAGAGTTCGCCCGTCCAAAAAAAAAGAGAGAAAAGTACGCAAGTTAGTTCGTTCGTCAAATAGTTCGCCCGCCCGTGGAAAAGGAAGCAAGATCCGCGAGCTAGTTCGCCCGCCCGAGGAAGGTATAATTCCTTTTTCCGTTTTAATTATCCATGCATTTGTTCATATATTTTAATGTATTGATAGGAAACAATAGGTAAACAAATAATGCATAAATAAGAAAACAAATGAGATTCTCCCGAGGATGGGATGTCATGAGACTCACAAGTAGTGATTTCTTGACTGATCCCTAGGTGAGAGGGATTAGCTAAATGTTACCAGAGTATTGGGATATTTAGCCAAATTTCTCAATATTGAGGATTTCATTAATAAAAATCAAAATATGAAATTCCCTTTATAATTCCATATGCATCACAAATCATATGTTTGCATCGTGTGCGAAAATAAATAATAATAAAGGAGATTCTCCCGAGGATGGGATGTCATGAGACTCACAAGTAGTGATTTCTTGATTGATCCCTAGGTGAGAGGGATTAGCTAAATGTTACCAGAGTATTGGGATATTTAGCCAAATTTCTCAATATTGAGGATTTCATTAATAAAAATCAAAATATGAAATTCCCTTTATAATTCCATATGCATCACAAATCATATGTTTGCATCGTGTGCGAAAATAAATAATAATAAAGGAGATTCTCCCGAGGATGGGATGTCATGAGACTCACAAGTAGTGATTTCTTGACTGATCCCTAGGTGAGAGGGATTAGCTAAATGTTACCAGAGTATTGGGATATTTAGTTAAATTTCTCAATATCAAGAGTTTCATCAATATAATTAAAATAAATAAAATTTCTTTCAAGTTTCATATGCATCACGCATCTTTATCCATACTACATGTATACGATTAATCATAAAATAGCGTGAGCACTACCGAAGATGGGATGTCATGAGACTCACAAGTAGTGATTTCTTGACTGATCCCTAGGTGAGAGGGATTATTTCAAATGTTACCAGAGGATTGGGATATTTGATCTAATTTTTCAATAAATGGTGTTCATGTTGATTTTCATAATGAAATCCCTTTATAACAACAATTTTCAAGCAAATACGCTAATTTTTCCTATAATTGAAAGCCAAGACTATCTTATTAAAATCCAAAGATACCATGTGGTTAGGATGGTACCGTTTTTTTACGGGCGTCGTGGGGGTGCTAATCCTTCCCCACGCGTAACCGCACCCCCGAACCCTATTGTTGCATCGCAGACCAAAAGATTATCTTTTTAATAAAACTTAATTAATTTTGAGATTTTGTTGAAAAGATAAACGTTTTCAGGTGGCCAATCACACCTAATAAAAAAGATTGGTGGCGACTCCATTTTTGTTTTAAACGCTCTTTTTTTTAAAATCGTCGAGCGCGAAGCCGTTACGACAGCTTGGCGACTCCACTGGGGACGCTAAGAGGGTCAAGCCATTAAATAATCATGTGGTATCTTAAATTTTAATTTGATAGTCTGAATTGGCATTTAAATTTAATCTACTTTCTAATAAATAATTAAAAATGAAAAGAAGAGAGGAAAAGTGAAATAAAATCCACATAAATAAATGAAAACTTCATTTCATCCATTTTTTTTTTTTTTCATATTGATTCATTACATTTTGTGTATGAAGATGTTGATTGAATAAATAAAGTAGAACATATGTGCATACACTGTTGCATACATCAATGCATTTGCATGACATGAGCCCTACACCCGGGTTCCGTCCTCTTTAGGAGGGGGTAAAGTAGCTATGCTCTCGTGAGGTAATCACCTCCGCAATGGCAAGTGAAATACTCCCACTCAGATCTGTTCCTTACTAGTCCAGAGTGGACGACAGTATGGGATGATTTGGGAACCTTTTAGATATGAGAAACCTCAAACCAGCATATAATGTGTTGTGAGGGGACCAACCTAGGTTAAGGCCATTCCTTCCCATTCATGAGAGTGACCCTTGATAGGACATAAATAAACATTCCATCCTTTATCTGCCTTTTGTTTCTTTGTTCATATTTTACACACATACTGATTTGTATTTGTTTTCTTGTTCTTTTTGCGTGAACTCTTGCATCACATAGTCACATAAGGGGGTATTTTAACCATGGCTCTTTGCAACGAGGAATTTTTCACTGAATCCATAGAAAGGCTAGCTTGTTCGTCATCTGTGAATGTTCCGTGTGATTCCTACAGGGAGGTACAAATTTGGTCTGAAAAGAGTCAACAAGTAAAAGGGGATTGCCTGAATAGGAATTTTGTATCCTCGCTCCCACAAGAAGTGAATCTGAACCTCCAGCAAAATAATTTAACAGATTTAGCCAACTTATGGGATCAAATCAGTGAAGAAGGGAAAAGGGATTTCCATGAGAGGTACGGCCAAATAGAGTCTTTGATCGCTGTAAAAGTTGAAGAACCATTGATCAGAGCTGCTATTCAGTTTTGGGACCCCTCCCATAGGTGCTTCTCTTTCAATGGAATGGATTTGACACCCACGGTAGAGGAGTACTCTGTCTTGGTAGGTATAGATTTGAAAAGTCCGGATAAAATTTATGTTCGAAAGCCAAAATCCGGATATCGCAAAAAGCTGGCCAAGCTTATGGGAGTTAGACCGGAAGACATAGATTCCCATAAAAAGGAGAAGGGTTCCAATGTTTGTATGCCGTGGGATTTTCTTCACGAATTCATCAAGAGACATCTCAGTGATCAGCAGGGGTTGACAGTTTTTGCATTGGCAATCTATGGGATGGTTGTCTTTCCGAAGGTGTTAGGGCACATTGAAGTGTCAGTGATAGACTTTTTTGAGCAAATTGAGAATAACGGGAACCCATCACCTGCCATATTAGCTGAAACCTTCAGGTCATTAAATTACTGTAGGAGGAACGGAGAAGGGCGATTTGTGGGATGTGCACAGCTACTGCATGTTTGGGCCAAAAGTCATTTTAAATGTGTGGAAAAGGCTTTCAAGAGGACTTTCCTACATCATCGCACTCCGGTTAGAGAGTTCTGCAGCAGTAAGTGGCCAAAACTGAAAAGTAAGGAAGACTGGGTGGACTTTTTGGAAAGGCTCGGAGATAAACAGATTGTATGGATGACTCCGTGGATGCCTCATGTACCGGTCTTGTATCGATGTGGAGAAGATCCGTGGGTGCAACTTCTAGGACCATGGGGAGGGATAAGCTATGCGCCACTTATGGTATTAAGACAGTTTGGAGCTAAACAATTTATTCCATTAACACAAGGGCTTAGTGATTTGGAGTTTTCCTATGGTGAGCCCAAGGCAATCAAAAAAGGTGAGCAAGTAGTTCGATCGTGGAAGCGAGCACGGAGAATCAACCTTGGGCCTCTCTCTGATAAAGCTACCCCGGAATACTTGATGTGGAGAACAAGGCAAGTAAGGGAGGTAGTTTTTCTCCCAAGTGAATGCAACATATGTAGGAGAAGGGTCGAGAATCCCCACCCCTCGATTGTCAACCACCACTGAGATGATTGTCAAGCAGACACTACAAAAGGGCTGGCGTGTCGGAAGAGGTTTGGGGAAGAATCTCCAAGGACGAAGGAAGCCTGTGAAGATTGAGGAAAACAAGAATAGGTTCGGTCTCGGATATAAAGCCACTGGTTTAGAGAGGAGAAGGATGCTGGAAGAAAGGAGGAGGAGAAGAATAGCTCGCCTTCAGGGATACGAAGAAAAGGCGGAGAAGATGGTGATACCATACCTCTATGACACTTTTCGCTTTGGCGGATGTTATCACCCCGATGCATTAGAGGCAGTGGAAAGAGGACTTGTGAAAGGATCCTCTCGTGGGTTCCTCAGTTAAAAGAATGCATGAAGAAATCTCAATTTTTGGAAATGATGGCGTTGTTGGGCACAGAGCTGAAAGACTGGATTGTTGAAAGGATACCTTCTATCTGTTGTTTTTCCTTTTGTAATGTAGTAAGGTAGATTATCAACATCTTGGTCTAGAGAGTTCTGGAAGATTCTTTTGTAAATTTGATCTTCATCATCATTTCAATAAATTAACAAATTCAGTGCATTTCGAGTACTTTCTTTTCATCCATCATCATTTCCATAACTGTTTTCTCCTTTCATTCACTGCCATTGGTATGAACAACCAACCACATCTGTCAAATTTTTACATTTTCAGGAAAATGAATAATGAATGTGAAGATAACCTTAACGGCTATCCGGGGTTTGATTTTGAAAATTCTATATACGTCGACGAACTCGATAACAATGAAGATTCAGACGACGATGCTGTGTCTCCAGATCTATTGAAAATAGTTGAGCACGAAAAAGGACCGATCGAACCCAACAAAGAAGCTATTGATATGGTCAACTTAGGGGATGATGAGAAAGTCAAAGAGGTCAAGGTGGGCGCAGCACTTCCATTGACTGAGAGACTGAAACTAGAGGAATTGCTTCGTGAATATGTGGATGTGTTCGCTTGGTCTTATCAAGACATGCCCGGGTTAAATACCGAAGTTGTGGAGCATCGCCTGCCTTTGAAAACGGAAAGTAAGCCGGTACAACAGAAGCTTAGGCGCATGAAGCCCGAGATGTTGTTAAAGGTGAAGGAAGAAGTAAAAAAGCAATTCGATGCGGGGTTCTTGAAAGTAGCTAAGTATCCGGAATGGGTGGCAAACATAGTCCCGGTACCAAAAAAAGATGGGAAAGTAAGGATGTGTGTAGATTATCGGGACTTAAACAGAGCTAGTCCCAAGGATAATTTCCCATTACCGCATATTGATACCTTGGTGGATAATACAGCCCAACACTACATGTTTTCGTTCATGGATGGTTTTTCGGGCTACAATCAGATTAAAATGGCTGAGGATGACATGGAGAAAACCACTTTTGTGACAGTTTGGGGCACATTTTGCTACAAAGTCATGCCTTTCGGTTTAAAGAATGCCGGGGCCACCTACCAAAGAGCGATGGTAACCCTTTTCCATGACATGATGCATAAGGAAATAGAGGTGTACGTGGATGACATGATTGCCAAGTCCCGAGGAGAAGAGGATCATGTAGCCAACCTTCAAAAGCTGTTTGAAAGGCTACGGAAGTTCCAGCTCAAGCTAAACCCTGCCAAATGCACTTTTGGTGTTAAATCAGGAAAGCTGTTGGGGTTTGTAGTCAGCGAAAAGGGAATTGAAGTGGACCCGGACAAAATCAGCGCGATACGAAATCTGTCACCCCCACGCACACAGAAGGAAGTAAGAGGTTTTTTGGGAAGATTGAACTATATTTCCCGTTTCATCTCGCAACTTACGCTTAAATGTGATCCTATTTTTAAGTTACTTCGGAAACAAGATCCGGGAGAATGGAATGAGGCGTGCCAAGAGGCTTTTGAAAAAGTGAAAAGGTACTTGTCAAATCCACCTGTTCTAGTACCGCCGGTTGTAGGAAGGCCTCTGTTGTTGTATATGACCGTCCATGAAAATTCTATGGGATGCGTGCTGGGCCAGCATGATGATACGGGCAAGAAAGAACGGGCCATTTACTACTTGAGCAAGAAGTTCACTGATTACGAGACCAAGTACACTACCATAGAAAAAATGTGTTGTGCATTGGCTTGGGTTGCTCGGAGATTGAGGCAGTATATGTTATATCATTCGACCTGGTTGATAGCTAGATTGGATCCCCTCAAATACATCTTTGAAAAACCCTCATTGTCAGGAAGACTAGCTAGGTGGCAAGTTATGCTATCCGAATATGACATTGTTTATGTGTCCCAAAAGGCAATCAAAGGTGGGGCAATAGCCGACTTCCTGGCGGATCGCGCTACTGACAAGTATGAGCCTATCAAGTTAGATTTCCCAGATGAAGATATAATGTCTATCTTTCAAGCGGAGGAAGAAGAGCTTGATGGCAGACAGTGGAGAATGTTCTTTGACGGCGCATCCAACGCCTTAGGGCATGGGATAGGGGCAGTTTTAATATCTCCAAATGGAAAATATTACCCGTCCACAGCCAGGTTAAATTTCAACTGCACCAACAACATGGCTGAATACGAAGCTTGTGCAATGGGCCTAGAAGCGGCAATCGAGAGGGGAATCAAGAACTTGGAAGTTTACGGAGATTCAGCACTGGTTATTTATCAGTTACGAGGTGAATGGGAAACAAGGGATCAGAAGCTAGTTCAGTACCAAAAGTACATAGCTGACCTTGTACAACAATTTGACGATATCATCTTCCAACATTTATCTCGAGAAGAAAATCAGATTGCTGACGCCTTGGCAACACTAGCTGCAATGTTTAAAATGGAGACGGAAGCAAATGTTTCACCAATCAAACTGCGCATGAGAGGTTCTCCGGTCCACTGTGCTAGCATCGAAGAGGAAACGGATGGACAACCCTGGTATTATGACATCATGCAATACCTTAAAAATCAACAATACCCAGAGCATGCATCGGAGAATGATAAAAAGATCCTCAGAAGACTGGCAATGGGGTTCCTTATCGATGGAGACATTTTGTATAAAAGGGGTCGGGATAAGATGTTGTTGAGATGTCTTAATGCGTCCGAAGCTAAAAGGATTCTTGAAGAGATACACAATGGAACTTGTGGGGCACATGCAAATGGTCATTTCATGGCTAGACAGATTATGAGGGCAGGCTATTATTGGACTACACTAGAAAGAGATTGCATAGATTATGCTAGAAAATGCCACAAGTGTCAAATCTATGCTGACAAGATTCAAGTTCCCCCAACATCACTGAATGTCATGGCGCCACCGTGGCCTTTCTCTATGTGGGGAATGGATGTGATTGGACCTATATCTCCTAAGGCATCAAATGGGCACAGATTCATTTTCGTGATGATAGATTACTTTACCAAATGGGTGGAAGCTGCCTCTTATGCAAATGTGACTAAGTCTACTGTTTGTAAGTTTCTAAAGAGGGAGATAATATGTCGATATGGGCTCCCAGAAAGGATTATATCGGACAATGCCCTCAATTTGAACAATGACATGATGAAAGAAGTATGTGCACAGTTCAAGATCAAACATCACAACTCAGCCCCGTATCGCCCGAAGATGAATGGAGCCGTTGAGGCTGCCAACAAAAATATTAAGAGAATTGTGGGGAAAATGACCAGCACGTACAAAGACTGGCACGAGAAGCTACCATTCGCTTTGCATGCCTATAGAACATCAGTACGTACTTCTACTGGGGCAACTCCCTTTTCTCTAGTTTACGGCATGGAAGCGGTGCTGCCGGTTGAGGTAGAGATCCCCTCCCTAAGAGTCTTAATGGAATTAGACTTAGACGAGGCTGAATGGGTTCGAAGTCGTTTTGAACAATTGAACCTTATAGAAGAGAAAAGGCTTACAGCACTATGTCACGGTCAAATGTACCAGAAGAGGATGATGCGGGCCCACGATAAAAAGGTTCGACCCAGGCGTTTCCGTGAAGGGGAATTGGTGTTGAAAAAGATCCTCCCGAATCACCACGATAATCGGGGCAAATGGACACCAAATTGGGAAGGGCCATATGTAGTGAAAAGAGCGTTCTCAAGCGGGGCGTTGATCTTAACAGAAATGGATGGGAATGACCTGCCTAATCCAATAAATTCCGATGCTGTGAAGAAATACTACGCTTGAAAAAAAAAAGGAAAAAGAAGAGAAAAAGAAAAGAAAAAAAGAAAAAAAGAGGAAAAAAAAAAAGGGAAAAAATAAGAGAAAAAAAATAAGAAAAAGAAAAAAGAGGAAAATGAAAGGAGAATTCAAACTGAAAACCCAAAAAGGGCAGTTTGGATAAAAGGGGGATATCTAAGTCGAAAACCTGAAAAGGCGGCTTAGTTGTGAAAAGATCAACGCCTGAGATTGAAATCATGCGGAGCATGGCATCAGCCGGATGAACTCAGTGCGACAGGGGGCATCAACGGATTAGTTTTTTCCGAAGAAAGCACCGGTTTGGTTCGTGAAGGGTTATCTGGACATTCATTATTTGTTTTGGTCACCATTCCTTAAAATTCATCACTTGACCCTTGTGGCTTTCGCTACCGAACTGTACTTTTGTTATCATTTTCTCTTGTTAGCCCAATAATAAATGTTTTCTTCTAAAATTGGTTGTTCTACAACTAACCGAAAAAGTATAAGAATACATGGTGTTTGTTAATCAAATTGAAAGGAAGAGGATGATTAAAACAATAATCTACCTGCTAACATTACTAAGAAAAAACAAGAAAGAAAGGAAGAAAGAAAAGGGGGGAGAAAGGAGGAAAAGAGAGAAATAAGAGAATGAAACAAAAGGAATTGGAAATTATGACAAGTACATGTTATGAACCAGCTCCGATTCGAAATTGGTGAACCACGGGTAAAAAAGATCAAAGGACACAAAGGACAGCTCTGAGAATTTGATTACCACAATAGGAATGGCATGGCTTTATCAATACATGCATTTGCATTTCGTCCACACTAGGAGAATTCAAGTACCAAAAAATGTGCATTGGCTTTGTTGCATTTGCATCAGGGATCATTGCATCTGCCAAACATTGAAAAATATGGACATAAAGTTTCAAAAAAAAAAAAAAAAGAAGAAGATGAAAAAGAGAAAGAAAAGAAGAAAAAGAAAGAAAAGAATGAAGAGAAAAGAAGAAAGAGAAGGAAAAGAAAGAAAGAAAAGAAAAAAGAAGAAAGAGAAAGAAGACCAAACAGGAATTTTTAAAGTTTCATCGCCTCTGCTGCAAGAGGAGCACATTTTCAGAACAGGAATTTTTAAAGTTTCATCGCCTCTGCTGCAAGAGGAGCACATTTCAGAAAAGGAATTTAAAGTTTCATCGCCTCTGTTGCAAGAGGAGCACATTTCCAGAAAAGAAAAATTTTAAAGTTTCATTGCCTCTGCTGCAAGAGGAGCACATTCTCAGAAAAAAAATTTTAAAGTTTCATCGCCTCTGCTGCAAGAGGAGCACATTTTCAGAACAGGAATTTTTAAAGTTTCATCGCCTCTGTTGCAAGAGGAGCACATTTCCAGAAAAGAAAAATTTTAAAGTTTCATTGCCTCTGCTGCAAGAGGAGCACATTTCCAAAAAAAAAAATTTTTAAAGTTTCATCGCCTCTGCTGCAAGAGGAGCACATTTTCAGAAAAGGAATTTTAAAGTTTCATCGCCTCTGCTGCAAGAGGAGCACATTTCAGAAAAGGAATTTTTAAAGTTTCATCGCCTCTGCTGCAAGAGGAGCACATTTCAGAAGAAGAATTTAAAGTTTCATCGCCTCTGCTGCAAGAGGAGCACATTTTCAGAAAAGGATTTTAAAGTTTCATCGCCTCTGCTGCAAGAGGAGCACATTTCAGAAGGAAATTTTAAAGTTTCATCGCCTCTGCTGCAAGAGGAGCACATTTCAGAAGGAATTTTTTAAGTTTCATCGCCTCTGCTGCAAGAGGAGCACATTTTCAGAAAAGGAATTTTTTAAGTTTCATCGCCTCTGCTGCAAGAGGAGCACATTTTCAGAAAAGGAATTTTTAAAGTTTCATCGCCTCTGCTGCAAGAGGAGCACATTTTAGAAAAGGAATTTTTAAAGTTTCATCGCCTCTGCTGCAAGAGGAGCACATTTTAGAAAAGGAATTTTTAAAGTTTCATCGCCTCTGCTGCAAGAGGAGCACATTTTCAGAAAAGGAATTTTTAAAGTTTCATCGCCTCTGCTGCAAGAGGAGCACATTTTCAGAAAAGGAATTTTTAAAGTTTCATCGCCTCTGCTGCAAGAGGAGCACATTTTCAAAAAAAAAAAAAAAGAATTTAGGTTTTGAATTGGACAAAATTGTTGTCTATTGTCTTTGCTTTATTCCTGATCCTCAGTAATAAGCAAAGAGGGGCAGCTGTAGACACCTAATTTTGTCCGAATTTCACAAATTATTTTGACAAGTTTTGTTCTTATTATTTTATATTTTATTTATTTTCATTTTTCTTATTTATTTTGTTATTATTCATATCATTAATATCATTATAATTATCTTTTCTTTTTATTACCTTTTTATTACTTTATTATTATTATTATTATTATTATTATTATTATTATTATTATTATTATTATTTTTGTTTTTGCCGCCAGTTCCCTTGCCGCCCGATCTGTCAACACCAAACCCCATCACATTAAATGCTAAAAACCTACCCAGATCTGTCCCCATACTGTCGCCGGCGACCAGATCTTCCCCTGTCACAAGCCTCTCCTCAAGTCATCTCCCCCCATCCCGTAAATCCTAACCCGACAGTGACCTACAGATTTGGTGATTCTGAAGGGCTAGGGGAAGAGGTTTCGAACGGGTTTAAGAAGAGAACCAAACAGAGGGAGGGGGGCAGGAGCTGGGCGAAAAAGGGAAACACAAAAAAGGTTGCAGAACCTCTACCCAATCGAGATCCCACTACCATCACCATCACCGTATACCACTGCCAACCGAGGCACACACCACCATTATCATCAAGCCATCATCCTCGCCACACCCCAGAAAACACCAACCACCAACGACATCATCCACAACCGAAACCCGAGACCCATTCCCAATCCACCATCACCGAAACACCCACAAGCCAAACTCATACCATTGAAAACCCAAATCCTAAACCCACAACAGAAACCGAAATCCCAAAACCACCCGTAAGCCACAAACCTAAATCTAAGCCATCACCTGCAAAACACAAAAAGAAACAAGCCACAGCAACTACAAACCACAACCCACACAACCCATCATCAACCAAAAACAAGAGGTACAAAAACAGAAAAAGGGGTTTCGGTTTTGGTCAGATTCGTGGGGCTAGGAAGTTCTTTTGGTGAATCAGAGGCCGGAATCAAACTCAGGGAGTGGAGAGCATCCGGAAGGTGGTTTGCTATTTGATAGCCGACTACCGGAGGTGGCGGCCAGCGGTGGCGTAGGCGGCAACCGGAAGTCGCCCCCAGCCGAGAGCTTTTGGCAAGCTCTGGATTTTTTTGGTTAGAAAAAAGAGAAAATAGAGTAAAAAAAAAGGGGATAGCCTTTTATAGTTAAAAAAGAAAAAAAAGAAAAAAAGAGAAGAAAAAGAAGGGAAGCTGCGGGATCCGCGTACTCGCCCGCCCGAGGTGTAGTAAGATCTACAAAACCGCCCGCGGAAAAGGAGTAGGATCCTCGTGTTACTCCCGACCGGTGTGACCGAGAATCGCAGGTTCGCCCGCTGGAGGAGTTCTCTCGTTCAAGTAGTTCGCCCACCCTAGGAGGGATCTGTGAGCTGGTTCACCTGTCGAAAAGCTAGACCACTCAGGGTGTTTGCCCAACCGAGAAAAGGGAACAAGAGAGGCAAGGTCTGTTAGCTCGCTCACCCGCTTAAGGAGTTCACCCGCCCGTGGAAAAGGAAGCAAGATTAGCGAGCTAGTTCGCCCGCCCGTGGAAAAGGAAGCAAGATCCGCGAGCTAGTTCGCCCGCCCAAGGAGTTAGCCCAATCATAGAGTTCGCCCGTCCAAAAAAAAAAGAGAGAAAAGTACGCAAGTTAGTTCGTTCGTCAAATAGTTCGCCCGCCCGTGGAAAAGGAAGCAAGATCCGCGAGCTAGTTCGCCCGCCGAGGAAGGTATAATTCCTTTTTCCGTTTTAATTATCCATGCATTTGTTCATATATTTTAATGTATTGATAGGAAACAATAGGTAAACAAATAATGCATAAATAAGAAAACAAATGAGATTCTCCCGAGGATGGGATGTCATGAGACTCACAAGTAGTGATTTCTTGACTGATCCCTAGGTGAGAGGGATTAGCTAAATGTTACCAGAGTATTGGGATATTTAGCCAAATTTCTCAATATTGAGGATTTCATTAATAAATATCAAAATATGAAATTCCCTTTATAATTCCATATGCATCACAAATCATATGTTTGCATCGTGTGCGAAAATAAATAATAATAAAGGAGATTCTCCCGAGGATGGGATGTCATGAGACTCACAAGTAGTGATTTCTTGACTGATCCCTAGGTGAGAGGGATTAGCTAAATGTTACCAGAGTATTGGGATATTTAGCCAAATTTCTCAATATTGAGGATTTCATTAATAAAAATCAAAATATGAAATTCCCTTTATAATTCCATATGCATCACAAATCATATGTTTGCATCGTGTGCGAAAATAAATAATAATAAAGGAGATTCTCCCGAGGATGGGATGTCATGAGACTCACAAGTAGTGATTTCTTGACTGATCCCTAGGTGAGAGGGATTAGCTAAATGTTACCAGAGTATTGGGATATTTAGTTAAATTTCTCAATATCAAGAGTTTCATCAATATAATTAAAATAAATAAAATTTCTTTCAAGTTTCATATGCATCACGCATCTTTATCCATACTACATGTATACGATTAATCATAAAATAGCGTGAGCACTACCGAAGATGGGATGTCATGAGACTCACAAGTAGTGATTTCTTGACTGATCCCTAGGTGAGAGGGATTATTTCAAATGTTACCAGAGGATTGGGATATTTGATCTAATTTTTCAATAAATGGTGTTCATGTTGATTTTCATAATGAAATCCCTTTATAACAACAATTTTCAAGCAAATACGCTAATTTTTCCTATAATTGAAAGCCAAGACTATCTTATTAAAATCCAAAGATACCATGTGGTTAGGATGGTACCGTTTTTTTACGGGCGTCGTGGGGGTGCTAATCCTTCCCCACGCGTAACCGCACCCCCGAACCCTATTGTTGCATCGCAGACCAAAAGATTATCTTTTTAATAAAACTTAATTAATTTTGAGATTTTGTTGAAAAGATAAACGTTTTCAGGTGGCCAATCACACCTAATAAAAAAGATTGGTGGCGACTCCATTTTTGTTTTAAACGCTTTTTCAAAATCGTCGAGCGCGAAGCCGTTACGACAATCGTAATTAATTTTTTTATTTAAGAATCGTCAATTAGTTCTTTACATATTAAGTAGATCATCTATTTATTGATCACCCTATATAACCTATATGGCAAATTAAATTTAAACTTAATGAGGATCATGATCCCAAACTGTTCAATTGGGGGAAAGGATTCAGTATACACGCCGCCTTTTAGCAACATTCATAAAATTCTATTCGTTAAATAGTAGTAATAATTTAGTTCTTCTCATTCTGGTCCTACTTACTACATCGATATGTTTGTACCAAAACTTAACAGTTAAGACTAACTATTGTTATCATTTTCTATAAAAGATTAGATCTAAAGTTCTATTCTTTTTTTTTTCTTTGTATGATTGTACCTCCTTGTGAAAAAAAAAAAAAGATTTGTAATGAAACTTTGAGTTTTTTTTTTTTTTCGCTAGCTTTCATATATTTTTTTATAAGAAATTTGACTTAGCCAAAAAAAAAATTCTCTCATGCATGCATTTCTTTCTTCAGTCATTGAAAAAGAAAAAAAAATGTTATTATAGCTATGCTGGAGAGAGATTTGGCCAAGAATTGGAGGCTAATTGTAACATTCGATTTTCCGTAAAAATATTCAATTAATTATTCTTATTTTCGGATTGATTAAGCTGTTTGTCATGTGGATTCCTTATTTCATTTCACTCGATTATGTATATAGAATATTTTATAATATTTTAGAAAATTTCTGAGAAAATTTCGGCAGCATAACTGCTGCGAAATATCTTAACCTCCTGCACTTCAAATACAATTTATATACCAACCGAAAACCACAGTTTTCACATGATTCCAATGCAATTTAAATACCAAATAATTTCATATAATTAAGTCCACAAAAATTTGGACATTCGATATATCCTTATATAGAAGTGCAGGTCTCTACACACATGTACAAAATTTCTTTCGTTTTAATTTACATCCCTTAGCTTTTACAACATAATAAGTACTGTACCAGACAAGTCTAATATATATAGAAAATACAATATACCTTCACTGGATAAACAACCAGTCTCGAAGGAAATACTGTAGGGTCCAAAAATCGTGCTCCTCTCGTATGAGAGGAAGGTCACTGCAAATATTCTGGGATGAAATTTAAGGGGTGAGTTTACGCTCAGTAAGGAGATATATATAGAAGTGAAATACTATGCTACTATATGCAATTTAAAAATAATATAATATACTTAATTTTGATAATTCAATAGAAATAATTAATTCAAATAATAAATCGGTAACTGTAAGTCGGTAAATCAGTAATTCATATCAGTCAGTAGAGACGGTCAACACCCAACAGACCCATGCATAAACAGTTTCGGTAGTCGGTATAGGAATCAAGCGTACCCAAGTTGGGCTAGGAATCCATCCCTAAGCTGTTTCTATCGGTAACAATGGCCATTGCTTACTGATCCACAGTGTACATTGGGCATATGACAACTATGGGACTGTGGACTGCCCTAATGTCTCACAGTCAATAACATGTAATTCGGTATTGGTAACTGCATGGTCATCACGGAGCAACAATCTCAAAATTCAATTAAATTCAAATATCGGTAAAATCAATAACTAAAAATAATCATTTAATAAATGATCTTTAATCAATCCATAATAATAGAAGTAAATATTCTTTATAAAGGAAAATCAATAAAATCAAATATATGTTCTAAAATAATTAAAATAATCTTTAGAACATATTCACTTGCCATAAACTTTAAATTTAAACATATTTAAGTGGTAAATTTAAGGAAGGAATTTTTCTATAATTACGATGGAATGACGATTAAGTCTATCTTAACCCCCTGCATAAAAATTCACAATATATAATTTTCAAATCCACCAATTTCCCATGTAAGCACAGTATTTTCCTAACAAGCTCCATATATATTCCTTACCTTATTTATTGTGCTGTATGGAAATTCAATTGCACCACTCCCGTAACTTTATTCCTTCGGATTGAAAGCTGCAAAAATAATATTAATTCCTTTAAATTTAATATCTAAATCAACCATAATCATGCCTTCTTCCTTAAATAAAATTTCTATTTAAATTTTACTACTTGGTAAGCATTTAATTATGGCCAATTTAGTGTCTATTTCCCCAATCGATCTTTCCTTTAAATTCCTTAGTAATTATACTTAATATTAAACCACAAAACTTTAGGAAGTCAACATGGAGCCCCCTTTAATTTTTGTTTGGCCGAATGTTTCCTTTCACACTTCACCATTCATTTATTTTAAGCTTTATCTATAGGCTCCATGAAATATTTCCATAATTCCTATAACCATTAATTACACCAAAGCAACAAAATTCTTACTCCCCTTTACCACTACCGTGAGCTCCCTCATGCTTTCACTAACTATTTCCCAACTTTCATTCCATGTCTTTATTTAATTTCTATCCAACATTATTTCTATGATTTTCTTGCATCAAAATTGCACCATTTTCCTCTTCATCCATGTTTGGCCGAACATACCCAAATGGCCAAATTCATGGTTTTGCATTCAAGCTTCAATCCAAACTATGGCCAAGCATATCTACTCACAACATCCACTTCCTCATCATTCATGAACAAATTTCACGTTGGATTTCTCTAAACCCCCTTTTTGGCAAAAACCCTTTTTACTTCACACTTAGTTTCATGTAAAATTAAAGCCATAAATATATCATTCATGCTTAGAACAACATCAAAAGCAAGATAAAACTAAGAGAAAACAACACCTTATTTTCTTACCCATGAAAACCGAAATTGCAGCAGTAAATCCCCCTTTTATTTTCGGTTTCAGCCCTCAATAAGATCAGCTATCAACAGCCCTTGAAGTGCAAAACAATTCTTGTAAAGGGTGTCTCTTGATTTGGTGAAGATGGAAGGTAGTTTCACAAGGAAGACTAAAAGAAAACTTGGCGTGAAAATGGAAGAAATGATATAGAGTAAGGCTGTTGGAGAAGATGAGAATTTCGATCAACCAAGTCCACTTTATGGTCCATTTTTATGTTATTTTAATCCTAAAAATCTGTCCATTTTAATAAAGTATCAATTTCCCCTTTAATTTCCCCCAAATTTCAAGTTTGCCACTAAGATATTTTACCAATTTCCAAATTTCAGATTTTATTTATTATTTTCAATAAATTATATTTATTTAAGTCAAATTAAGTCAATTATTGACTCAATATAAAGTTTGACCAAGGTCCCATGTAAAATGACTTAAATACACCTTTACAATTTCATAAATTCCAATTCTATTCCAATATTATTTCAAGGAATAGTCTTCTTACCTTTTAAGTATTTCCAATCCGACTTTCATATTTTGGCACTTCCAAACTCATTCAGATTATAGCTTATGCTGTGGGGCCCACTTAGCCATTTCCCCAACATCTACAAAATTCATGCGAATAAATTATAACGATTAAACTTAATATTCTAACTTATCGGATTAAGTAGGTGTACAAAAATTAGAAAATTTGGGATTTAACATCCTCCCCACCTTTATAAAATTTGGTCTTCCAAATTTGAATCGGCCAATTACTTGAACAACTCCGGATATCTTTCTCTCATCAAGCTCTCTAGCTCCCATGTCGCTTCCTTTGTAGTATGGTACTACCAGAGAACTTTAACCAATGGAATTGTTTTGGATAGTAACACTCTCTCTTTTCTATCAAGAATCTGGATAGGCTTCTCTACATAACTCATGTCCTCCCGAATCTCCAAAGGTTCATATTCAATGACATGAGATGAATCCGGATGATATCTCCTGAGCATCGATACATGGAAGACATTGTGCACTCCAGTTAATTGTGGTGGTAAAGCTAACCTATATGCCACGTCTCCCACACGGTCCAAAATCTCAAATGGCCCGATATAACGAGGACTCAATTTACCCTTCTTACCAAACCTTATAATGCCTTTTGATGAGGAAACTTTTAAGAACACCGAATCACCCACAGCAAATTCTAGTGGTCTACGCCTCTGATCTGCATAACTTTTCTATCGGCTCTGAGCTGTCTTAAGTCTCTGACAGATCAATTTAACATCCTCAGAAGCCTGTTCGACTAAGTTGGAGCTAACAGCTTTCGTTCTCCCACTTCTTCCCAGCCTATCGGTGATCGACACCTTCTACCATACAAAGCTTCATACGGTGCCATCCCAATACTTGCCTGATAACTATTATTGTAGGCAAATTCAGCTAATGGCAGATGATCGTCCCAGGAGCCCTTAAAATCCAAAGCACAGGCTCTCAACATATCCTCGAGCGTTTGGATGGTGCGCTTAAATTGACCATCAGTCTGCGGATGGAAAGCCGCGCTAAAATTCAACTGAGATCCTAGAGCTCTTTGGAATTGTTCCCAAAAATAAGAAGTAAACCTGGAATCCCTATTCGATGTGATGCTCACTGGAACACCGTGCAACCTTACAATCTCCTTAACATATAGATTTGCCAAAGCACTGAGTGAATCTATGGACCTGATAGGCAAGAAGTGGGTAGACTTAGTCAACCGATCAACTATCACACATATACTGTCATGACTCTGTCTGGTCCAAGGTAATCCTACAATAAAATCCATAGTGATGTGTTCCCATTTCCACATAGGTATAGTGTGAAATCCCCAATTTTCATGTAATTCCTCCATGTTTGTAAAGTATTTCAATCTAATATGATTAAATGAATATGAAGTTGATGTGTAAGTGAGGCATAAATGATGTATGCATGATGTATGGAAGAAATAAGGAAGTTGATAGTCAATAAGTCAAATAAATTATGTTGATATCAAGAAAATAATTGGAGTAGGAAAGAAAATGAAAATAAAAAATTTCATTGGTAGTTAATGGATGAGTCATATGGAAGGGGAAGTAAATTAAATGGTCAAATGGGTCAAAGAGGGTCAAATGGATTGGCTAAGATGATTAAAGGGATAGAGGTGCAATTAATGCATTTTGCATGACTCATCACCCTCACCAGCCATCACCAATGTCAGCCCCTACCCTCCAGCCCCTCTCGTTCCATCTCCAATCTTCCAAGTTTCCATTCCAAGCTACCTTGACAAACCCCCTCATCCATCCATTGATTCATTTGGCTTATTGAATGAAAAATGATCCTTGTCGTTAGACCAAGCGATATCCAAAGTTTGGTGGATTGATTCCAAGTATTGGAAGAGATCTCAAAGTTTGAGATTTTGGTCTCTAGTGAAGGTAAGAGAAGAAGATGATTCCTACAACCTTGTTTATGATTTGGAGTTGTTCTGAGTTAGTATGATATATGTATGGTGATGATTTAAAGATTTGAATTGATATAATGATTTTAGGTTGAAGAAGTGAAAAGCTAAGGTGACGCATCAAGTGATCTTGCGTTAGGAATTGAGGTAAGAAATTTATGTAACGGACGTAAGGCGGCTATATCCGCATGTTTTACGATGTTTATATGTGGTTTGGAAAGAAACACCAGCTGATTTCATGCAGGAAAATGACATTTTCGGACTTGTCTCCTAGTACCAATTAGGCTAGGGGCAACCGACTGCCATAAAGGGAAGTTGACTGCCTAGAGACAACCAAAACATAGTTTTTCGAAAACTGACTCAAACCAGTCGACTGCTATATAAGCCAGTCGACTGCTAATTACCCATAAGCATTCTGTTTCAAACCAGTCGACTGCTATATGGGATAGTCGACTGCTATTTGCCAAAAATGCATTCTGTTTGAAAACCAGTCGACTGCTATATAGGACAGTCGACTGCTATATAGGACAGTCGACTGCTATTTGCCAAAATGCATTCTGTTTCAAAACCAGCCGACTGCCTATATGACCAGTCGATTGCTATTTGCTAAGAAGCATTCTGTTTGAAAACCAGTCGACTGCTATATGGACCAGTCGACTGCCCCCATGTATTTTCAAGATGAAAATATCGAAATTTTAAATGAAATTAATTTCAATAAAAGAAGTTATGAAGTAGCAGCCGACTGCCCTATGAGACCAGTCAACTGCCATGTATGAAAAGAGCTTTCAAAGCTTATTTGATTTAAACACAAAAGTGTTTTATGAAAAAGTATATTATAAATGTTTTGAGACTATGAACTGCATGATAATTATGCATTTCTGATGGCTGAGAGACTCTGATCAAGTCCTTAGTAATATGTAAGTTAAGCGAGGAACCCTAGTCCAGTCCTCAAGACCATAAGTGACACCTGACTAGTGCTCACTGTGGTATTATTAAGGCAGGAGAGAATCCCTGACCTATACATGGTATACCAATGTACTAATGCATGATTAGAGTCATATAAATGGGTATAAAGGATTTATATGACGATACAATCGCTTAAATAATTGTACATAGTCTCCATCCTATTTCAAAGGATATACGATGTATGTTTTAAAGTAAAGAAGTATGATGTATGTTTTAAAGTATGATATGAAGTATGATGTTTTAAAGAAAGTATGTTTGCCATATCATTGAAAATAAATATGCATGATTGCAAACAATGCATGAAAGATGTTTATGATGCATGCTTTATAATGCTTTACATGACATTATAGAGCCAAGTAGGAAAAATGCATATAGAGGCATAGTCCGCTCTTTTACATATTTTTCTTACTGAGCGTAAACTCACCCTTTTACGACCATTTTTCTAACAGATTACCTGAAGTGAGCCTCGCTCCGATTAGAGGAGCTTGTTTTGGAAAGATTGCAGTGTACCTTCTCGATACGCTTCCCAGTTATCATAGGAGGTATACTTATATGTTCATATATGTAGTAAATTGTAATTCAGCTACGGTACAGTACAAATAGCCATGATGTATATAGGATGTCTGGGGATGTAAGATAAGATGATGTATGAGATCCTGTGGAAAGAGAATGGTATTTATATATATCATTTTATGCTTATGGAAAAATAATAAAATTTTATGAGCTATTAGATAATTAGCTAATGTATGAAAAGATGGATGACATTGATGAACTAAATCTAAATAAAGAAGGAAAAAGATAAGTGATAAGATGAAGTGACGGGGACGTCACAAGCTGTAACAAACCGGCTGATCACTGATGCTCTACCTTAACCTGTTGGCATGTAAGACATTTTACCACAAACTCTGCTATGTCCCGTTTCATGCTAGGCCACCAATACACTTTGCATAGATTATGATACATTTTAGTGTTACCCGAATGTAAAGTGTATCTAGTGGAGTGAGCTTCTGTCAAAATCAACTTCTTCAGCTCTTTATCATCGGGAACACATATTCGGCCTTTAAATCTCAAGATACCATCACTGCCAATAACAAAATCTGATAACTCACCTGTTTGAGCTTGACTAGCTGCCTCAATACACCGAGTATCCTACTCTTGAGCGACTCTGATTCTACTAATCAATTCTGGCTCAATCATTAAACTAGCAACTATACCATAATGCTCAGAAGGCATGATATTTAAACTAAGGCATGCAAATTGCTCTAGCAACTCATACTCTCGGACCATCATATAAGACACCATTCCCATATGCTTCTTGCTCAGAGCACACTGTCTCATATTAAGTTCCCGCTGTGAGAAGAGATATTTCAAGCTCTTATGATCTGTAAATACCTGAAACTTTTGTCCATACAAATAGTGCTGTCAAATCTTTAATGCAAATACAACTGCGGCCAACTCCATATCATGTGTCGGATAATTCTTCTCATGGTCTTTTAACTGGCAGGAACCATAAGCAATAACTTTACCATTCTGCATCAACACACAACCCAATCCTTGTGTGGAGGCATCACTATATACGGAGAAACCCCCTAAACCATCAGGAATGGTGAGAACGGGTGCTGTGGTTAGCCTGCACTTAAGCTCTTGAAAACTGTGTTCGCAGGTGTCATTCCACTCAAACCTTACATCTTTGCATGTTAAACACGTCAATGGAGCAGCCAATCTGGAAAAACCCTCAACGAACCTCCAATAGTAACCGGTTAGACCTAGGAAACTTCTGATCTCAATCATTGTCTTCGGCCTCTCCCATTGCATCACAGCCTCAATCTTAGCTGGGTCAACCGAAATCCCATCCTTACTGACAATATGCCCTAAGAAAGAAATTCGGTCCAGCCAGAAATCACACTTACTTAGCTTAGCATATAAATTCCGTTCCCTGAGGGTCTGTAAAACAATTCGCAGATGCTGCTCATGCTCTTCCTTGGATCTAGAGTATACCAAAATATCATCAATAAAAACAATCACAAACTGATCCAAATACTGCTTGAATACATCATTCATTAAATTCATAAATGCTACAGGGGCATTAGTGAGACCGAATGGCATAACCAAAAATTCATAATGACTGTATCGAGTCCTAAATGTCGTCTTAGGGACATCCTCACTCCAGATCTTTAGTTGATGATATCCCGATCTCAAGTCTATCTTGGAAAAGACCTGTGCTCCCTGAAGTTGATCAAAAAGATCGTCGATCCTGGGAAGAGGATACTTATTTTTAATAGTCACCCTATTCAACCATCGATAGTTGATACACAGCCTTAAACTACCATCCTTCTTTCGGACAAATAGCACAGGAGCACCCCACGGGGATACACTGGGTCCAATAAACCCTTTATCTAGTAACTCCTGAAGTTGCTTTTTAAGTTCCTCGAGCTCCACAATTGCCATTTGATAGGGAGGTCTGGAAATAGGTTCTGTCCCTGGCACCAAATCTATCGTAAACTCAATTTCCCTATATGGTGGAAGCCCTGGAAGATCTTCCGGAAATACATCAGGGAATTCTCTGACTACCAAAATTTCATGAAGCTCTGGACGTGTTTGTTCAACGTCCACCACATAGGCTATAAATCCTTCATACATTAAACAATTCCATTAATTTCACTTTTAGGTAATTCAATAAATAAATAATTTCTTACATTAAGTACTAGCAAAATTTACAATATAGCTAATGGGAGAAAAGAAGGTCACGGTTTTAGCATAACAATCTAAGATAACATTGTTCTTAGCTAGCCAATCCATGCCTAATATAATATCAAACCCATACATATTAAGCAAAATTAAATCGGCTATCGATTCCCTCTCTCCTACCCGTAGCTTACAGTTTCAATATACAATATCTGTCATCTGTGATTCCTTGAAAGGTGTATTTATCAGTAATAAGTGTCCTAGAGGTTCAGGTTTAACAGGCATATGCATAGCAATCATGGAGGATACAAAAGAATGAGTCGAACTCGAATCAAATAATGCCGTGACACTTTTGTCAAAAAGATAAATAGTACCTTTAATCATTTGGTGGAGGTGGTATCGGCAAACTCCCTATCTATAGCAAATACCCGACCCAGTGTCACGGATTTCTTCCCTTTCTCTGCAGCCGTGGCCTTACACTGAGTAGGAGCCGTCTTCTCTGATCCCTCTGGCACCCTCGGTCTAGCTTTAAGACAATCTTTTACTAGATGCCCTTTCTCACCACAACTAAAACAAGCTCCTGTTGATAAATAGCAAGGCTGGGTATCGTGGAATTTTTCGCAATGCTCACATGGCTTCATAATACTCTTCGGTAAGCCTACGGTACTACCAACTGAGGATCGGGACCTGTCCTCTGAAATTCTGATCCCTGTAGGCCTGGGAGTCCAATCATCTCTCCTCTCCTTCTTAATTGAAAATCGGTCACTCGAGGCTCTATCATCTGATTTTCGCTTCCCCTTATCCTTAGCCTTACCCTTAGCTTGAAAATCTGTCTGATGGAACTCATAGTCCTACTCACATAATTGAGCCTTACGGACTGCCTCTGCATAAGTACTGATGTCTAACAGATAGAGCTTAGACCGAATAGATGGTCTTAAACCCTCCAAAAACCTGAAAATCTTGTGCTGCTCACTCCGTAATACCTCTGGATCAAATCTGCTCAGCGTAATAAACTTAGACTCGTACTGATCAACAGACATGCTACCTTGAGCCAAGTTTATAAACTCCATCTTCAGTTTTTGCTGAGCAGTGCATGGAATATACTGTTGAATAAAAGACTCCAAAAATGAATCCCATATGATCTCGGCATGTCTAGCCTCTAGAATAGTCTGAGTGGACAGCCACCAATGCTTCGCATCGTCCACTAATAAATAGGTTGCCAAGCCTACTTTCTCCCTTTCTGAACATGTCATATACTGAAACAACCACGTGACTGACTCCACCTAATTTTCTGCAGCTAAAGGATCCTTATCCCCCTTAAACTTAGGAGGATCAAACTTCCGAAACTCCTTTAACAAAGCTGAACTATAGTAACCCTGGGGATCCTGTCTGACGGGAGGCTAGGCTGGCTGTGGAACCTCGGGCTGTATGGGTGGGGCCTGCACTGGAGGAACATAAGGCATCTGAGGAGCAGGTTCTGGTGCAGTAGGAGCTGGTGGGGCTGGTGGTACGAGTGGTGCATTTGAGGCCATTTGTGACATAAACTCAGTAAACATCGTGGTCATTGCCTCAATACCCCGCTCAATTCTAGACAATCGGGTGTTAGGGCTACTCGTTGGATATGGAGGAGGAATAGGCTCTGGAGACGGTACGGCTCGTCCCCGTCCACGTCCTCTACTAGTACCCCTTCGGCGATTACTCATTCTGCCAATACCACAACAATTCAAACAAAATTTAGTATAACTTTCAACAGTTATACCCTAAATATATATTCAGACAAGTATAGTACTCGAGGATGTAATCAATTTTAGCATAACGGCACCGACAAACATCAGACTAACCTCGCTTTAATACCAATTATGTAACATCCGATTTTCGGTAAAAATATTCAATTAATTGTTCTTATTTTTGGATTGATTAAGCTGTTTGTCGATGTCGATTCCTTATTTCATTTTACTCGATTATGTACATAGAATATTTTATAATATTTTAGAAAATTTCTGAGAAAATTTCGGCAGCATATTTTAGAAAATAACTGTTGCGAATATCCTAACCTCCTGCACTTCAAACATAATTTATATATCAGCCGAAAACCACAGTTTTCACATGATTCCAATGCAATTTAAATACCAAATAATTTCATATAATTAAGTCCACAAAAATTTGGACATTCGATATATCCTTATATAAAAGTGCAGGTTTCTACACACATGTACAAAATTTCTTTCTTTTTAATTTACATCCCCTTAGCCTTTACACCATAATAAGTACTGTACCAGACAAGTCTGAAATATATAGAAAATACAATATACCTTCACTGGATGAACAACCAGTCTCGAAGGAAATACCGTAGGGTCTAAAAATCGTGCTCCTCTCGTTTGAGCGGAAGGTCACTGCAAATATTCTGGGATGAAATTTAAGGGGTGAGTTTACGCTCAGTAAGGAGACATATATAGAAGTGTAATACTATCCTACTATATGCAATTTAAAAATAATATAATATACTTAATTTCGGTAATTCAATAGAAATAATTAATTCAAATAATAAATCGGTAACGGTAAGTCGGTAAATCAGTAATTCATATCAGTCGATAGAGACAGTCAACACCCAAGAGACTCATGCATAAACAGTTTCGGTAGTCGGTATAGGAATCAAGCGTACCCAAGTTGGGCCAGGAATTCATCCCTAAGCTGTTCCTATCAGTAACAATGGCCATTGCTTAATGATCCACAGTGTACATTGGGCATATGACAACTGAGGGACTGCGGACTTGCCGTAATGTCTCACAGTCAATAACATCTAATTTGGTATCGGTAAATGCATGGTCATCACGGAGCAACAATCTCACAATTCAATTAAATTCAAATATTGATAAAATCAATAACTAAAAATAATCATTTAATAAATGATCTTCAATCAATCCATAATAATAGAAGTAAATATTCTTTATAAAGGAAAATCAATAAAATCAAATATATGTTCTAAAATAATTAAAATAATCTTTAGAACATATTCACTTGCCATAAATTTTAAATTTAAACATTTAAACATTTAAACATATATAAGTGGTAAATTTAAGGAAGGAATTTTTCTATAATTACGATGGAATGACGATTAAGTCTGTCCTAACCCCCTACATAAAAATTCACAATATATAATTTTCAAATCCACCAATTTCTCATGCAAGAACAGTATTTTCCTAACAACCTCCATATATATTCTTTACTTTATTTACTGTATCGTATGGAAATTCAATTGCACCACTCCCGAAACTTTATTCCTTCGGATTGAAAGCTGCAAAAATAATATTAATTCCTTTAAATTTAATATCTAAATCAACCATAATCATGCCTTCTTCCTTAAATAAAATTTCTATTTAAATTTCACTCCTTGGTAAGAATTTAATTATGGCCAATTTAGTGTCTATTTCCCCAATTGATCTTTCCTTTAAATTCCTTAGTAATTATACTTAATATTAAACCACAAAACTTTAGGAAGTCAACATGGAGCCCCCTTTAATTTTTGTTTGGCCGAATGTTTCCTTTCACACTTCACCATTCATTTATTTTAAACTTTATCTATAGGCTCCATGAAATATTTCCATAATTCCTATAACCATTAATTACACCAAAGCAACAAAATTCCTACTCCCCTTTACCACTGCCGTGAGCTCCCTCATGCTTTCACTAACTATTTCCCAACTTTCATTCCATGTCCTTATTTAATTTCTATCAAACATTATTTCTATGATTTTCCTGCATCAAAATTGCACCATTTTCCTCTTCATCCATGTTTGGCCGAACATACCCAAATGGCCAAATTCATGGTTTTGCATTCAAGCTTCGATCCAAACTATGGCCAAGCATATCTACTCACAACATCCAATTCGTCATCATTCATGAACAAATTTCACGTTGGATTCCTGTAAACCCCCTTTTTGGTAAAAACCTTTTTTACTTCACACTTGTTTCATGTAAAATTAAAGCCATAAATATATCATTCATGCTTAGAACAACATCAAAAGCAAGATAAAACTAAGAGAAAACAACACCTCATTTTCTTACCCATGAAAACCGAAATTGCAGCAGTAAATTCCCCCTTTTATTTTCGGTTTCAGCCCTCAATAAGATCAGCTATCAACAGCCCTTGAAGTGCAGAACAATTATTGTTAAGGGTGTCTCTTGATTTGGTGAAGATGGAAGGTAGTTTCACAAGGAAGAATGAAAGAAAACTTGGCGTGAAAATGGAAGAAATGAAACAGAGTAAGGCTGCTGGAGAAGATGAGAATTTCGGTCAACCATGTCCACTTTATGGTCCATTTTTATGTTATTTTGTTTCTAAAAATCTGTCCATTTTAATAAAGTATCAATTTCCCTTTAATTTTCACCAAATTTCAAGTTTACCACTAAGATATTTTACCAATTTCCAAATTTCAGATTTTATTTATTATTTTCAATAAATTATATTTATTTAAGTCAAATTAAGTCAATTATTGACTCAATATAAAGTTTGACCAAGGTCCCATGTAAAATGACTTAAATACACCTTTACAATTTCATAAATTCCAATTCTATTCCAATACTATTTCAAGGAATAGTCTTCTTACCTTTTAAGTATTTCAAATCCGACTTTTATATTTTGGCACTTCCAAACTCATTCAGATTATAGCTTATGTTGTGAGGCCCACTTAACCATTTCCTCGACACCTATAAAATTCATGCGAATAAATTGTAACAATTAAACTTAATATTCTAACTTATCGGATTAAGTAGGTGTACGAAAATTAGAAAATTAGGGATTTCAAATCAATCAGTTAAATGCCAAGAACCAACTTGAAGATGATGGTGATCAAAATAAAGTACGAAAAACGGCATCCTGGGCTTTTACCTAATTGATCAATGTCTTCAAGTATGTTTGCCTTCAAATGATCTCTATGAGGAAAAAAAGGAAATAAAAAAACAGTAGAGATTCTGTATGGTATTGAAACCCTAAATTTGCATTACAAAATGTAGGTTTAATTAAGGTAAGATGGTAAGAGGAATCTTTGCAAAGTGTTTTTTTTTTTTTTTAAATAAGGAATCTTTGCAAAGTTAGGTCAGAGACAGCTGTTACATATGAGATGCTCTTAGGGAATGATGTCTGAAACTGAAGAGTGAAGACTCTTGGATACTAAGAATATGTATCCATATTTGACTGCTATGGCATTAATACTGGGCTGGCATGCTGTTTCTGATAGATTAAACTGTCAGACACTAAATAAAAATTGCAAGAACTCTTTCAGATGTCAGATTTTGTTTTACAGTTAATTAAGTTTAGTTGACTTGATTATCAGAGACACATCTCATGTAATAAGATTCCACAATTCCAAAACTTCCACATTCAGGCATAACTTAATATTTACATACTGACCTGCAGAAGTCCTGATAAGCTTTCTTGTTAAGGATTAATTAACAATAATGATCATGAATTAATCACATGGTATGCTCTATCTGTGGCATCATCTGACAGTTTAGCTTGTTAATCGAAACGATAAGCCTGATTAAAAGATTAATCCTGTTCACCTGGCATCATCATTCTGGCAAATAACAATGGCTAATGATGGTCATGTGATAAATATCTAGACCGCTATTTCTTTGAATATCGAACATCGGAATTTGAATGTTAACTGTCATTTGACATCATCATGGTCTTTTCTTTGTTGCTTGTTTTATTCTTTAAGTCTTATCACTTTCTTGCAATTCCAGAGCAAGAAGCCATTTCCAATGGGAGTTTGACCCATGCCAAACTAATTAAGAGTAATTATTTATTGTAATTTAATTTATCATTTTTAATTAAGCCACATTACTCTGATAATTTTGTGTTAATACTCTTCCGAGTTGATGTGATTTGGGCTTGTAACATCCCTTATAGAAAAGAAAAAAAACCATCGAGTATAACCCAATTCATTCAAGCAACCCTTTTAAAAAGTGATTTTCAAATCTTGTAATCTTTTTATTTTAATTTTAGACACGTAATTAATTATGTAAAAAAAAAAAAGGAAAAACAAACAACTCATATTTTGAAATTTGGGTTTACTTTAATGGGCTTCATCCAAGTCCCATTCACTACTTGAAAGAGTCCAGTCCAAGTCAAGTTTTATGGAGAAACAAAGACATGTTACATATCACTATGAAATTAAAACCCAATATAGTTTATAAACCATGCATGTACTAACATTTAGACCTTACAAAAGGTTAAAGTGAAATTATTACTAATTTATTGAGCTCAAAAGTATACAACTATATATTTATTTTCAATTGAGGAAAAACTTATTAACAATTATATTAATCTATTTTTTTTGAGACATTTCTGTGCAAAGCAAATTCCTACTTTCAAAACTAAAACGGTGGATGAAATCCTATACAACAAAGTGTACACAAGTATGGGCTAAGAGCTTACTAAGGCTGTTGTCCTAGTTCTCTAATAAGCCTAGCTTCTCCAATGGGCTTAAAGTCTAGAGGTGGGGCAAGCCCTCGGAAATATTCACCAAATGAAAATAGCTTAAGAATCCAACACGTGGGTTGGTTCCATTTTGCTGCCAAATTGAGTGGGTAACATTTTGTCAGACTGATTTAAGATTGTCATCTTAAATCTTATTCATTAAAATTGATTAAATAAAAATTAAATTTAAGAATTAAAGTGGGTAGATTGATAGAGTTAATTGAATAGAACAATAATATGTAAAACATAATTAAAAATACCATTTACGCACAAAATTTCATCTCTTAGGGTGACGTGTGCACGGATATATTAAATAATGTATTGGCTACTGATTTTTCAAAAAAAACAAAGGAATCTCATGAACTTAATTTAAAGTATCTTACTTTTTTTTTTCATAAAAAAGTACAAATAAAAAAAGGAATTAAACCTTATTATGAAGCGGCAAAGGATGGAACTACATGATATGCTAAATAATGTATTGGCTACTGACTTCTCAAAAAAAAAATCTCATAAACTTAGTTTAAAGTATCTTAGTACAGATAAAAAAAGAATTAAACCTTATCTTTGATCTTTAAGAGGGATAACAATCATTGTACCAGGAACTGGTTATTTAAAAAATCTTTTTTAAATCTTGCTTTGCCCTACTTTTTTTTTTTTTTTGGTGAAATGCCCTACTTTTATTTTGAAGATTTAGATTCAAATCATTTTAATTTATTTATTAAGCATATTTTAACTATGGCCAGAGTCAATTAACTGGGAATGATTTGGCTTTAATAACTTGTAACTTGTCTATGATCTCAATAGCATTCAAAATTTGAAAGGAGACAAAAGCAACAGGGCCTAAGCCATCGAACAGCTTGGAAAGCATTAAAAACATACAAAATCAGACAATTTAATGCATAATCTTAACCGACACCACTTCAAAGAAGCAAATTAATTTCCACCACTTTTATTTTTTTTCCCTAAACAAAGCATCAACCCATCATTTAATTCACCCTTCTGCAGTTCTTCCTGATCTCTCCCTTTGATCCAGTGAGGGGACTAATGTCTCCCATCTTGATCATGCCAGTAACAAAATCAGAACTGAAGGAGCTCGGATTGTTGGTGTAACCCTTAACAATGGAGTCCGTGGAGCCCCCATTGAACAACTGTTGATCAGAGTGGAGAAGTCCTTTCCTGTTGATCAGGTTCTTGAAGTAATTGTTGTCAAAAAACGTTGGTGTCTGGAGATCAAGGGGTGCCAAATTGTTGTCCCCTGAGCCTGTCTTTCTTGGACAATTTCTTCGCCTTGTTTGAGCAAACGTGGGATTAATGTTGCTCTCGTTGTATATGTGAGCCCGGAATGATGTGCACCTTGCTTGTCCAATTGTGTGTCCCCCTGAATTTACAACAGCATTTAGAGTCCAATTAGGTAAAAAAAAATATTTTCAATGATGTGATTGTCTACGCTGAAATTAAAAGTCTAACATTCTATTGACATATGATAAATCAAATAAAAACTCGAGATCCAGTAATCAAAATTGATTTATTCAAAAGAGGACAAACCAGATAAAGCAACCAAGTCCTTGTTGGAAAGTCCAAGAGCCTTGAATCTGGAAATGAGTCGGCTCAGGCTAGAAGTTGGGGGAGGAATGCCATTATTAGCAGCAGACCGGCTTGCAGTTCTGGCATCTCTCCTTCCAAGTTTCACATCCCAGTTGGGGCCCCCAAGCTGCAAACAAGAAAGGGTATTCTCTCAATTACTTGCTTGATTGCCACTTCTAAAATGCTTAAAATATTTTGGACTTACGATTTTCACAGAGTCTCTAGCAGCGATAGCCAAGATATCAGCACATGAAACTACGCCAGGGCAAACCTTCTCAACAGCAGACTTGATGTTGTCAACCACATTGAATCCGCGAGCAGAATTGTTATTTGGGACGGCGGTTTTTTCTCCGGTGAAGGAAGGTGTGTCGTCGAGTAGCACTGATCCGTCACATCCCTGTCATGGGCATTAAGATAACGCCATGAGAAATCAAGGTACACATATAATTTACATTTACATATGAAATAAAAGAATAGTAAGTCATTTTGGTCGGTTTCCTTCGAAAATTTATTCACACCCAAGTCCCAAACCGACACTTTTTTTTTTTTTTGATCAGAAAGCAGACACTTCTTTTTTATTCAATACTTTTTGACACAAGTCAAACAGTGAGACCGTGTTACGAAAAAATTATTTAAAACAAATTCAGTAAATAAATCTTCATACATAAGACCTGTCATGGCAAAAAAAATTAATGTAAATACCGTGACATAAAGAAATTAGGCCATGCACCCTAGCAGTTAGCTTAGTAATTGGTGCATGATTTTCTTTGTGTGTGTGTGTCTATATATATATAAAGAAAGAGTCATGAACATGCATAATTTTCAACGTATTAACAAAAGATTTTAGTTTGGAAGAAGAAGAATTACATTAACAAAGCAGTCATGGAAGAACAGTCGCAGTAGGGAGGCACCCATCCTGGCCTCTTTCATTATAGCAGCTTGAACAGTGGACTTCACAGTAGGAAACAGTTTTGGACATGACTTGGAGTAAAAATTTGTTGAAAGTTGAGCTTTAGAGCTTCCAAAGAAAAGCACAAGGAGAAGCAAATTCAGAGAAAACTTGGAAAAAGAAGTAGAAGAAGCCATGGAAGTTGTAATAGAATATAACAGTAAAGATATTGAAATAAGTTAACCCAAAAAAAAAAGAATTTAAATAAGTAAAAATTTTTGTTGTGGCTTGGAAACAAACTGTGGCAAACCATTGCTTTATATAGAGATTTTGATAAGGCTAACTAAGGCTTGGCAGGTAACCTAACAAGTCGACTCTTTAAATGTGCATGGCAATTTTATTTTCTCGTTGAGAAAATCTACAGAAACAATTAAACTAAATTAAAACACTGACTTTGATAGATAATTTGATCACAGTATACTGGAACAGTTAGAACGCGTTTTTCTTCGAAAAGATCTCTTGAAGATGTGTTTCACATCAATTTATGAAGAAGAGCAGT